>OW388301.1:26271601-27713268 GCA_936450465.1 Gibbula magus | reverse complement strand
ATGAAAACGACATTATAACCCATGCCGAAACATCGCCTTCTTAGAATAAAGAAGTTGTATATCTGTAAAATTGTCTCCGTTCTTAAATATGGTGGTATCAAGACTTATCAACTCTATGTTAATGCATCCAACTTCGTACCACGTAATTGACAGATAAAACGCCCTAAAAAGATAATAAAGTGTTAGTAAACCACTTAGCCTAACGCCAAGATTAAATACAGGATATGGTCGATATGATGTGAAAGCTATGCTATGTACCATCAGGCTACTTACAAGACAAACTGGATGGTAGGAAAGCTCTTTTGTTGTTAGACGAAGGTCGATGAACTAAAATATACAGTGTTTGTTGCGTGTACTTTCTCTGTGTAATAGTTAAGTCCTGTCGTTCAAGTACAATCTAAATCGACATATTTTAAAATGTTATATTGTATTAACATAATATAGAACAGTCGATCTAAATTTATTTAGATGTTGTTCAGGTAGAATTTAAATATTGTCTTTGCCATTCTCAGTGCATATTAATTAGGATAAAGGCAGAATTAATGAAGAAAACCTTGCAGAGAAATTTGTAAATTAGCAAACAAAATTAAAATCAACGATTACAATAATAATTTTATATCGTATTTCATTACTCGCCCGTTAAAGATATTGCTGTTTAATACCTTTACAATGTTATTAGTAATGCAAATGTTTGCTTCCAAATGATACAACATCGTAATCGGCAATATATTACAAAAGTTGAGATATTCCGCATTTTCCAGAATACTGTTTCATTCACGTTAAATTTAAGTTAACACTTTTCTGTAATTCCAAAAATTGTCTAGATTAAGGCATAGAGGATATCTGTCTTTCTTTGACAAATACCATGTTTATCTCATTGAATTGAGTGAGGTAGAAAAGTAGATATTTCACTAGTGGCGCAACCACGAGTGAAATATATTAACTTTTCTACCTCACGAGACATGTTAACATGGTATTTGTCAAGGGAAAACATATATTCTTTTTATTATATTATTATTTCTGTGTTTTATGTTGAGTTGGAGTGATTTCAACGGCAAACGTACAACCTTCGCTAGCTGACAATATGACGTCATAACATTGTCCCGATGACGTCACGCGAGTGGTGATAAAGTTTATCGTCACTCAGTAGAGTGGTGATAAAGGTTATCATCACTGTAGCTTGATAGAGGGTTTATTTCACTGATAGAACCGAGCATCTCACTCCAAATCATGTAATAAATACATATACGTCCGTCAGTAATTATACATTTTCATCAGAAGTAATGACATTTTCATTAGTTCTTGAAGGGCATATCATCATCATCTTTATTTCAAGTATATAGGCCCCTGGGCCCAAATACAGGGATACACAATTCATATACAATACAGAATACAATTTTTTTTCCAAAAGGTAGATAACATAAAAAACGCACAATTAAACACATACTAATTCATTAAGCTTTTTACACCGTTTGTCGTATGCATAAAGCAAATAAAATGACTTTTTTCCATTATAGATTGATCATTAGTAGTAAGAATATTGTTTAGGTGAAATGACATAGAAGTGGCATACATGACATTCAACCCGATGAAGGAGCGAGGATATACATTTGTATTCGTGTATTTTCACATTAAAGACCATGTTATCTGGAAACCTTCCTGTTCTTATTTTCATCAGTAATTATCAACATCTTCATCGGTATTATAATTTTTATCAATAATTGTGACATTTTCATCAGTAATCATTGTAGGATTATGAACTTATATCATGCATATCGACATTTCTTACTGACAAACAATCCTAAAGTTTCTAACAGCGTCTTGTGGCCGAGTGGCTAGAAGCGCTGACTACCAAGCGAAGGGTTGCATGTTCGAATCCAGGTTCATGCATTACAAACAAAATTCTATTTGAGAGATATTTTAAGCTCCTATTCAGATACAGCAAGACAAATTACATCAGTCTCGAAAAATGTACTCGATTAGCCATTACTGAAAATGTCTCAAACCTAACCATCCCTCCTGACTGGGACACTCAATGAACAGTAGATTCCTAAATAATAATCAACCCATAACACAATACACTAAACGCCAAAAGAAACGTTACCCCACTTCTTTTTTAATGGATGTCACCGTATGACCATCATCAGGCCTATCATGCCTATCAGGCCTATCAACGGTGACTCCGGAGTCGTACAATGGTCATACAGTGACATCCAAAGGCATTGGCAACATCGTTGTTGGTTGACCCAAGCTGCAACATCCCCAGAGCTCTTTCTCTTTCTCCACTGGTCAATCGCGGCATGATTTCGTACATGTGTGCCATATCATGCAAAGTAGGCACCTTGTATACCCTGCAGAAGCATTCAGTTCATGCAAATGCTGCTTGAATTTTGCTACATTTGAGTGATAATGCGTTTGGGTGATAGACACAAAAATTAAAAGTTTTCATTTTCAAGCAAAAATGTTCACATAAATAATCGTCTGTGTTCCCAAATACTATTAAGTCATTTGACAACACAGTAAACTCGTTTTCACTAAGGTACATTCCGAGAAAAGATCTTTAATGACTAGAAAAATATATTTCATAAGTTTTCATCATTTAGGGGTTATGATGTAAAGCATACAACCTTTTTGTCTAGTCACAAACGTAAAAGTTTACTTTCAACTTCTTCTGGACATCTAAATCACATTTATTGGTTAATACCAGCCTTCAACTTCTTAAACAAGCTGCAATTTGCCACAATATGAATCCATCAGGATTTTAAACGTGTTATTAGCATAAAGCTACGTCATTTGGCTTTCTTTTGAACCATTCAGTTCTTAAATATCTTTGTTTCTCAAAAAGTTATTAAAAAAAGAAGTGGGGTAACGTTTCTTTTGGCATTTAGTGTAGAGTGACGTCATGACCATGGATTAATGGTTACAACATATATATCTTTCCATTTCAATTAAAATTATATCCATCGTTTGTAAATCAAGTGTATTGCAATTATTACCAACTATTGACATATGTCGCTTTAACCTATTTGTCAAAACAAAACAAAATGTCACGAATGAGCGGTAATCGCTTTAACTAAATCACTGTCCAAACCTATCAGAGCAAGCACGGGTTTGCATAAGGTGTTCTGCACCCAACTTCCAAACGCAAGGCATAACTCCTGCCAGTCTGCATTACTGGCTGATTTAACCCTTGCGGTATTTCCCTCGCTTTGTTGTGTCAAGATAGTGAATCGCTGCACCAGAAATGCATAGCGGGCCTGGATTTCTAAACACAGATTTCTTAAGAAAATACTGCAAGGACTAAATCAGCCAGTAATGGAGACTGGCAAGAGTTATACCTTGCATTGGGAAGTTGATCTGCACCTAATGTAGTCCCATTGCGCTACCAAGAGCATTACACACACATCGGTGAGCGGTAAACTAAATAAATATGTTATGGAGGTCAATTCAGTACTTTAAGGTGGTAAACAGAATTCTATTGGTTCATTTTCATGTCCATCGATCAACTTTACCGGAGCATATAAGTATTCATCATACACGAATTAGTTAACAGTGGATAATGAAGGAGACGTTCTTGGTCCCTAACTATTTAAGTGTTCAATAAGCAAGTATCTTTCACTTTTAAAAAATGAAAATCTTAAAATGACGGAAAATATCGGAACATCATGCCCTGACGATGTTTCATCTAAATGTGTTTAATACCTTTCATAAAATTGGTATTTTACTATCAAAATTGATTTTCCCTTTCAAAAAATCGTGAGATAGTTTGTCGTCTTTTTCTGACAGGTAAAGTTTCCATGGATGAATTGGGCAGGTGATACATGATGATGTGGTGTCTTTCATTGGCTGTAAGTAACTCTTAATTTAATATTTCAATAATTTTAATTTTTAAGACTGTTTTAGTTAATCATAATTAAGTGTCGATTCACCAGTTTGTTTTTATAAATGTAAAAAGTCTGATCTGTTTTTCACCACTTACTTCAGTAAGGACATTAATGATTTTGATTTCAGGTATCTTTTATATGTCTCGGATTTCCGAAGGGTGAGTGAACATTTAGTCACATTTGAACATTTGAACATTAGAAGATTTGATAGTTTTTACATGATAAATACATTACATAAAAAACCTTGCTTTTTATTCTGGAAAGCCCATATCACAGATAATTGAAATTCATTGTTACGTTATGAACAAAATATACATAATGTCATTAAACAAATTTCAATTTAAAGGTACATCCATTGTGTTGATGGGGGTCACATATTGCAAACGTTATAAATGGTGTTACTTTATCGAGAAGTACCGACTGTTACCGAAAACTACCATTTTGATGATAGTAGACTTAGCATATTGACGATATGAAGGTAAAAGTAGTGATTTCTGATCGAAAACCGGACAATGCACTGCGTGTGGCGCGCGTCAATGAGTCAAACGTAATTTTGGAATCTTATTTATAACAGACACAAAGACAATTTTGAGTTGATAACGTTTAATAGGTCACATAACTACTGTGCATGTATCTCGGACGTGCAGTTTCGGTTTCTGCACATGCATAATGATGTTACTAAATTTTAATTGGAAACTAGTAATTATGATATATTTGGCGATTGGCGATAAATATGCACGCTAAGTGAATTTATTTGTATTGTACAGAACGTGTGGTGAGTTGGAACGTATTAAAGCCAAATAAAATTTTATGAAACAAAATGGATGCACCATTAAGTCAATGTTCTATGGCCCAATCAGTTATTAGAAGTTAAATATAAATATACATTATGTTGCCAATAACACTTTCAAAAAGTCATTTAAATTAAAGCCATTTCATCATCCTCTTCCTACATCATTGCACAGATAGTAACTGAAAAACGTTTCAGAGAAAGTAGTTTTCTTCACAGAAGCAACAAGTTGTGGCTTTGAAGGAACGGATTTCCTCGTTGTAATGCCACAGACATACCCACAGAACAGGTTGAGAACACATGTCATTACAATACTCGGTGTTCCTGGCGGAAGGTTCAAGTATTGGGCTCCGGGGCGAACATCGCAAATAGCTGTCATACAAGAAGATTCGTCTGTAAACTTAACCTTTCGAGAATCAAGGCTGAACGCCAACTTCACCGACAACGCCACTGCTGTTCAGCAACTAGCGGTCAGACTTTTACGCCTTCCTGAGTCCCCACCGTTGGTGGTTTACGTGCATACGGAGCACGGTGACGGATATTTAGCGCTCCCAAAGAGACCCAAAGCTACCGTCGAATTCGTCGTTGCATCTTTCCCGGTACAAGGTGATTGTATGACGTATATTGCTATAGCTACATTCGATCATGATAACATGGTTGAAATAGAGTTGAAACTAGGTGAAAATGAAACTGCTTTTATTGGAAACAAGAGCATTGAAAACAGCCAACCATTTAACTTTACGTTAACACAAAGAAATGATGTATTGATAATAAGGAGCTCGGGTGATATGACAGGCACAAAGATCATTGGCATTAAGCCGGTGTCTGTTTTCTCTGGCATCACCTGTGCATGCGTGCTCCCTGGTAGAAAAAGATGTCACGGTATTATAGAGCAAATACCTAGAATCCAGAAGCTTGGGGATGAGACAATTCTCCCCCCTCTGCCACAGATGTTTGATACACGTTATTTAAGAGCAGTAGCTGCAGCTAATGGAACACTGACTTTCATGGGTGATCAGAGCCGTATGGAAGAGGGTGAGTGGAGAGATTGGGATATCAAAACTCCAGTTGAATCGCCAAGAAGTACTGGTAAATTTCTGCTTCTACAGACCTTCAGGAATGGAGCTACTCTGCCGACTACTTTGATCGCTTCTCATGCAATTGTGCCTCCAAACGGATTTGCCAAATATTTCCGTGTTTTGGCAGTTCCTGGATATGAAACAGAACTTTCTGTTCTTCACTCCAAGTCCCCATCAGGATTGTTTTCACTTATCATCAATGGCGTGGAGAGATATATTACAAATGTTTCTGAAACAAATCCTCATTTTGTTGGATTTACACTTGAAGTTTCTGATGGAGTCCTGGACATACAATCAGCTGATAAAGATGCATATATGCAGATCTACATTTACTCCTACGGGCCACAGGCAATGCACAGCTTCCCCGCGGCATGTGTTAAAGGTATTTTTTTATTATTGCATTATGATGATTTTTTTTTAAATGAATTTTCCCCCCTAATTTAATCATAATTTTTTTTCAAATGTCTCTGATTCTTACAAATCATATGTCAACTTGTTGGAAATACTAAGCTGAACATTTTTCAGCTCATATATGATTTTCTATCTTAAACAGTTGAGGCTAGAGAAGTCATAATAACTATAAAAAAAAACGTGGGAAATTGACATATAATTATATATTTTCTATCTGGCTGCCAGATAGAAGTCGGGTCAATATAGGGAAAATACCCCCTCAACCCCAAAAATATTGCTCGAAAGGTTTCTTTACTGATTCTGGCAAGGTTTAGTGTACTTAATAACATACTAAAAGTTTACCAAAATAGGACCCCCGGAAAGGTGTAAAATAGCGAGTGACGAGGAATGACAGGTTATCTTTCCCTCGTTATATATATTGCGCAATTCTCGAGTCTTAGTGAGAGAAGTACACAAGTGATATAACGAGGGAAAGATGATCTGTCATTCTCCGTCACGAGTTGTTTATTGTTTTATATTACTAATATAACAAGTTAAAAAGCGAATATTAAAAGCCAAAAATGTCCTTAAACGTTGTATGACGTGCATTTTACCCTTAAATCAGATTTAGGGGTAAACAAATGCACAACATACAAACCCAACATTAAAAAGAATAGACTATCACTGTTACCTATTTGCATTTACTTATGATTGACTTTATTTGAAACTTTTTGATAATAATGAAGTTCTTCTTTCCCAAACGTACTTTCTATTTATCATTAATTACTTTACTTGAGGGAACCCAGCAGAGCTATCACACAAGCATACACTTGACTGAGGGCACTTGAAAACACTGTAAAGCCCCGGGGTAATGCGTCACTGTTATCTCATTGTGTTGATATACTGGGCCTGTCCATTAAGCTCCAGTACATGACTGTATATCATCTTTCTCTTGGGAAACGATAAGATCATTCTACATTACAAGCTTAATCTAGGTTTCATGACAGTACACTAGAGGGCTGACTCAACGTTATCATTACACTTGACAACACGCTGGCGCAGAATAGAAGTCATTTACCAAAGTGGTATAACAATAGTTTTAGTTAGTATTGTAGTTTACTGCATCGGGATTGTGAGTAGAATTTGGACTGTACTAATTATGTAATGGAGAATGCATGAGGAGCCGTGGATTTGTTAAAATAATCAACGAGCCCCGAAGGGGCGAGTTGATTATTTTAACGAATCCACGGCTCCGAATGCATTCTCCATCTTAATCCATGTATGACGTCACGAAACATACATATGTGATTATCTAGCATTATAGACAATTCATTTCAATTATGGAACCTAAAAAAAAATATTATTTACAAATTTCGGTACCCATTCATCGGATGTGGTACACGTAGCTTCGGCCCTTATGAAATGGATTCTTCCACGCACGTGCATGGCGCAAATCTTCCACGCAAAGCGATTTGACTGACAGCCAAACTCCTTCATGTCATGTGTTTCAGCACGATCCCCACGCGTTTCACACTTTACGAGTCTTGTTTAAGAATACAGGGATCTTACTGACAAACAATCAAATGATTACCAGCAGGCATGGTAGCCGAATAGGTTAAGGCTCTGCGTAACAGTCGAAGGGTTACATGTTCGATACCCGGGTCAGACATTACAAAAATAATCAGATATTTTAAGATTCTAATCAGATAAACTAAGACAAAATACATCAATCTTGAGCAAATTACATTGTGAGCCATTACGAAAATGTCAAAACCTGACACCCCTCCTGACTGGATTAGTCAATGACCAGTAGATTCTTAAAAATAATCCACTGTAAACACAATAGAGTGACGTCATCACCATGGATTAATGTGAGATATGGGGATCTGTTAACCGAACATGTATAAGGCACCAGTGAAAACAAGACAAATATTTTCTTTGGGCTTTTGTATTAATTAATTTCTAGTGACCGATTATTTTCTTGTGATGTGAAATTCACGGGAGTGATAATCATTATGGGCAATAGCATATCAATCAATACCACACAAATCATCAAACTTGTCATCAAAACATGTTAACTTAATTATTTAGTTACATTTGGATTTTTCCATTTAAGTTTTATTTCTCTTTGAAAATGAGGTTACAACATATCACTCATAATGTAAAAGTTATTGATAAACTTGGTACAACATTTGATCACAAATAAATTTTGTACTGACATAAATTTGAATTTGGCTAAGGCTAATACAGCCAGTCAAAACAACGTCTATAATACTTACCAACATTCAAAAATTGATAACTGATAACGCTTTTACACAGCTCCTTCATCTTATACGTATAATCATTAGGTATCAACAAGCATCATTTTAATGACATTGCGTTATCTATAAACACCAAGACCTAGTTGATTTATTTATTTATGATTTCTCTATATTTTTAAGTATATATCTGGTCTTCGTTGGCGTCATGTAACAATAGCTTGACGTCATATGCATGTAACAATAACTTAATGTCGTGTAACAATAGGTTGACGTCATATAACGGCAACTTGACGTCATGTGACAATAGGTTGACGTCATATGCATGTAACAATAACTTGACGTCATGTTACAACAACTTGACGTTATGTTACAATATATTGACGTCATGTAACAATGGCATTACGTCAAGTAACACTAGTTTGACGTCATATGCATATAACAACAGCTTGACGTCATGTAATAACAACTTGACGTTATGTCACAATATTTTGACGTCATTTAACAATATCTTGACGTCATTTAACACTATACTGATGTCATGTAATAATAGTTTGATGTCATGTAAAATATGTTGACGTCATGTTTGAATGGCATGACGTCATATAACAACAATTTGACGTCAATATTTTCAAATTTTTGGAAATATGACAACCATATTATGTAGCATGCCCATCTTATCTCTTCATGAAAAAATATATGGTGCAACGTCGTCAATCGAGAGAAAGCCAAGTTTATGTTCTAAATTTTATGTGTTGACTGTTATGACGTTATCGTCTTTAGAAATGGTAATTTGTGTTTCAGAGTTGTCGAATATATCCAGATCGTACGACAATGTTGAGTTAGAATCCATGGAAACATCTTCTTCAGCACAGATGAAATCAGAAGATTACAAGACTGTTACTAATAAGGTGATATCTCATCATTCCACGGTTGGTAACGTTAGCGTGTTCGAACCTAATGGCTTACTTCAGACATCTGAAGCATTACCATTAACAACTGAAATAGGACCATTGACAACTGAAGAAGTACCATTGACAACTGAAGAAGTACCATTGACAACTGAAAGAGTACCATTGACAACTGAAGAAGTACCATTGACAACTGAAGAAGTACCATTGACAACTGAAGAAGTACCATTGACAACTGAAGAAGTACCATTGACAACTGAAAAAGTACCATTGACAACTGAAGAAGTTCCATTGACAACTGAAAGAGTACCATTGACAACTGATGGAATATCATTGACACCTAAAGGAGTATCATCGAAAACTGAAGCAGAACCATTGTCAATGGAAGCAGTACCATTGGCAACCGAAGAAATTTCATTGATTTCTCTTAAAGATTCATCGACAGCTGAAGAAAGGCCATTGGTTGTTGAACTAACGAACATTGACCATACTGTCGCCTCGACCATCAACATTCAACCCTCGTCTATTGATGGAAAGTATACAAGGAACTATGTTGAACCTTCCACTGAACCAATAACATTGTCTACTATCGAAGAAGGTACCTATTCTGCTACAGACTTTGCTCCAGGATGCGATACTTGTACACCTTTAACCACACCGCAGGTACGACCCGAGTCACAGGATACTGGGAGAGATGTCTCTGGTAGTTTATATAATGGCAGACCAGGATTCAATGGTGATGAAGATTCATATGCACACAGTCCAACGGAACAATTGCAGACCTTGTTTGACACCACTTCATCCCGAACTGAGGATATCCAACGTTATGAAATGAAATCATCTCCACAGCAAAGTCAGACGAGCTTGAGTGTCCTAAACTCCGACGAAATGCCTCACGTTCCTTCTAGTGAGGAAAGAATTACACGTTCAACGATGTGTCCTTGCTTTGCTAACGTAGAAGAGTTATCGTCTCTGATGTCCATGAAAAGACCAAAGCTTCTCCTGAACACAAAGCTTCTGACTGCCCAGATACGAAAGAAGACAAGCGCTCCTGATGACAGGGCTAGTTCAAAGAATGTCGGAGCTGTAGGCATAACTCTGGTGGTGATACCCGTGGTTGCAGTAGTGTTTGCTGATGTGAAGCTTCTCATATGGCGATGAATGTGGCGATGATGGATTGGTATCTGTGTGGGGTAATTTTATATCTCATAAAAATAACTATATGCAGGGTAAATTTTAAAGTCTCTGTTGTTATCATGTTCAATCTTAACTCGATATGTGGAAGCAGTGGGCAAAGGTGTTTGCTGAAAACTATAGTCTATACAGTTGAACCCGATAATTCAGTCAAAGGAAGGTATTTTTGTATGTGTCGTTGTAACTGTGTGCGTTGAAAATCTTACACGATCAGCTCCCAGATAACACACAACTGTCGGACCACTAGTACCTGCTCCAGTGGCCCACAAGTAGTTTGTCCAGCTGATAGAAGGTGGGCCACCGGTGGCAGCCACTAGTAGCTATCTGCCACCAGCGACCCACCTGCTACCATGCTGGTGGGCCACTTGCTATCCACAAGTGGCAAGCCACTAGCTATCATACCGGTGGACCACTTGCTACCCACCAGCTACCCACCAGCTATCTGCCCACTAGGTGTTTCATCTGGGAGCTTTCATTCCCACATTCAGGATTGTGTCAAAAAGGTCTGCTATACCATTTCAATACTTACATGTATCTCAAGGTGTGACGACGTCGAGTTCCTCTGATACGGATATATAGGTGTGTGAGGTGGATGTATCATTATTTCAACTTGTATATTTGTTCTCCACCCTTCACCCATTTATGAATAACCAAAATAAACAATGTGAGTCTTATCACGATGCAAGCGTATCGTTGTCTTCTTTCTTTATTCAACAATTTTGAAATTCATGTCTGTACTAGTTTATATCTTATGGCCTTGATTTATATATATTTCAACCCAAAATGTGTGTCGCAGAATGTGAATTAACACGTCTAATGTATTTCAACTTACTGTGTAATTCTTATATTATGTTTTCTCTTTCTCATTATTGGTGTCTGTGGCACACTTGACTTTATTTCACAATTTTCACAATAATGAAGTATTCCCCAAAGGTATTTTATATTTATCATTGATTAATGTACTTTGGAGAACCCAGTTAATTTATCACACAAGCACACACTTGACTGGTACACTTGGAAACAGTGGAAAGCACCGGGGTAATGTGTCAATGCTATCTCATTGAGTTAATATACTGAACCTGTCCATTTAGTTCCAGTCCATGTATATCATAGAGTCTCTGAGGACAGGATAAGTTCATTCTACATTACAAGCTTAATCTAAGTTTCATGAGAGTACGCTAGAGGGTTGAATTTATGTTACGATTACACAGAGGCAGGACAACCTTTATCAAAGTGGTATAGCAAACGTGTGGGTGAGGATGTTACGTTATCGGAATAGTGAGGTTGAGGGAGACAGACCGACGGAGAGAGATAGATAGACAGACAGATAGACAGATAGATAGATAGACAGACAGAGACGGAGCGACATGGTGTTTATACATGTTGATATTATGATTGTACAAATATAAAAAAAAACATTTTCATACAAATTAAATGAATATTAATTACAGTATGAATATATAAATGTAAATGTATCTCAATAAACTAAAGTGAAAATATAGTAACGGTTAATAGTTAAAATCACTTAATCAGGATTCCTCAGGAACATTATATCAATAAGCTGGCTGTATTTCGATACACCGCATCACAGTTTCCAACTTGTGGGTAGAGTTGAAGTTTATGAAGTTGTCTGGTAGAAGCTTATTGCTGAAAATAGAGCCATTGGCTAAGAAGCTCATCAGAAATTAAGATATCACATAATAAGGCATTGCCCAGTCATTAAACTTAAAATGTATTATCAAAATTGGTTACACATTTATCCACATTCGTATTGCATGATGAAAAGGAGCCCTGATCTGTTTCTGAAAATTCCGTTTCTCATAGGCTCCTTTTCAATATTTAATAAAATGTTGATACTTTATGAATAAATTCTCTTGAGTATCTGAGTCCAAGACTAAACCAGCCTCACACACAGACTGTAACTGTAACCTGAAACCTCTGTGTTAGCAATGACACCTGCTGTTTGCATGTGGTCACTGTCCAGGTAAACGCAATGCAATAACACAACATGCAGACCCTGGACTCACAGCCAGTGAATTGAATGGCTCGGGGCAACAAGTCGACAACCCACAAAAAGTTACTTTTGAGAAAATCGAGTTTAAAGTTTTTTTGTGGGATACCAATTATACCAAATATTGAACTTTAGCAAAAACAGGATAAACCACATAAAATAATTGATGGTGAAAAATATAGTCTTTGTAAAAAATATATCGTAAGAACTTTCATAGTCTCATTCCTGTGGTGGTTTGCCATGATTTAGATAACTTTTGCTGTCATTAACATCAGTGAGTGATGAAATTTCCGGCAATACAGTCTCATCAGACGCCATGTTTTTTGTGGCTTATCACACTCTTGCACAAATGGAAAGGAGGAACGTGCCTTATCTTAAATATGGGAATGATGGCAACTCGATTATTATTAAGTTCAGGGGAGATAACGGACTCAAATATGGTAAAGTGACCATCTGCAACCCACAAAAAAGGATTATCTCAAAAAATCAAATGTGTGGGTTGTCGACTTGTTACCCCGAGCCATTCAATTGTCGGAGCTCCTATCAGTTTTTGCCCAGTTTCCGCCGCCGCCGCCGCGTTTTGTATTGGCTATCACTTCTCACTACTCACTCATATACATAACTTCTTACTTATACCCCTAGGGAATTTTTTTGACATGATCACATTCAAGGTCAAAGGTCAAGGTCACGAGTTCTGAAATTCTTGTAAATAATCCTTGTAAACACGATAACTTTGAAAATATGTGGCTATCAGGCACTTCTTTGGTGTATATCAACTATGGAGAAAGGCCAAGATTTGAAGAGGTTTTCGCTAAGGTCCGTCAGAGGTCAAGGTCACAACGAGGTCACGACTTAAGCATGCTTTTGCAAAAATGTCTTATTTCAAATATTAACACTTTGAATCATTACATGATTGTTATATACAATGAAAAGTGATCATTGATTATGTGACCGTGAATATCAAAGGTCATGGTTACAAGATAGGATCATGGTCACCAGTTCTGAAATCACTAAATAACTTTTTTCTAAGAAGGTATCAGCACCTCATATACATAGCTTCTTTTTTATACACCTGGTGAATGATTTTGACATGTTCACATTCAAGGTCAAAGGTCAAGGTCATGAGTTCTGAAATTGCTAAAAGAAATCTTTGTAAACATGATAATTAGAAAAAATATTTGTGCTATCATGGTTCTTATTTGGTTTATATCAACTATGGAGAAAGGCCAAGATTTGAAAAGGTTTTCGCTACATCCGTCAAAGGTCAAGGTCACAACTTAACCATGCATTTGCGAACATGCCTTATTTCTATAACTATTAACACTTTGAATCATTACATGATTGTTACAGACAATGAAACGTTGTCATTGACTGTGTGACCTTGAAGATCAAAGGTCACGGTCACGAGATATGGTCATGCTGACCAGTTCTGAAATCACTAAGTATTGTTTTTCCATGAAGATATTAACACCTTATGTAGATAGCTTCTTTCTTTTAAACCTGGTGAATAATTTTGACATGTTCGCATTCAAGATCAAAGGTCACGGTCATGAGTTCTGAAATCACTACAACAATCCTTGTAAACATGCTAACTTCAAACTTTGTTTGTGCTATCGTTGCTTTAAAAAATCCTTGTAAACATGATAATTAGAAAATATTTGTGATATCAGGCTCTTATTTGGTTTATATCAACTATGGAGAAAGGCCAAGATTTGAAAAGGTTTTCGCTACATCCGTCAAAGGTCAAGGTCACAACTTAACCATGGATTTGCGAACATGCCTTATTTCTATAACTATTAACACTTTGAATCATTACATGATTGTTACAGACAATGAAAAGTTGTCATTGACTGTGTGACCTTGAAGATCTAAGGTCAAGGTCACGAGATATGGTCATGCTGACCAGTTCTGAAATTACTAAGTATTTTTTTTCCATGAAGATATTAACACCTTATATAGATAGCTTCTTTCTTTTAAAACTGGTGAATGATTTTGACATGTTCGCATTCAAGGTCAAAGGTCACGGTCATGAGTTCTGAAATCACTACAACAATCCTTGTAAACATGATAACTTCAAACTTTGTTTGTGCTATCATTGCTTTAAAAAAATCCTTGTAAACATGATAATTAGAAAATATGTGTGCTATCAGGCTCTTATTTGGTTTATATCAACTATGGAGAAAGGCCAAGATTTGAAAAGGTTTTCGCTACATCCGTCAAAGGTCAAGGTCACAACTTAACCATGGATTTGCAAACATGCCTTATTTCTATAACTATTAACACTTTGAATCATTACATGATTGTTACAGACAATGAAAAGTTGTCATTGACTGTGTGACCTTGAAGATCAAAGGTCAAGGTCACGAGATATGGTCATGCTGACCAGTTCTGAAATCACTAAGTATTTTTTTTCCATGAAGATATTAACACCTTATATAGATAACTTCTTTCTTTTAAACCTGGTGAATGATTTTGACATGTTCGCATTCAAGGTCAAAGGTCACGGTCATGAGTTCTGAAATCACTACAACAATCCTTGTAAACATGATAACTTCAAACTTTGTTTGTGCTATCATTGCTTTAAAAAATCCTTGTAAACATGATAATTAGAAAATATTTGTGCTATCAGGCTCTTATTTGGTTTATATCAACTATGGAGAAAGGCCAAGATTTGAAAAGGTTTTCGCTACATCCGTCAAAGGTCAAGGCAACAACTTAACCATGGATTTGCAAACATGCCTTATTTCTATAACTATTAACACTTTGAATAATTACATGATTGTTACAGACAATGAAAAGTTGTCATTGACTGTGTGACCTTGAAGATCAACGGTCAAGGTCACGAGATATGGTCATGCTAACCAGTTCTGAAATCACTAAGTATTTTTTTTTTCCATGAAGATATTAACACCTTATATAGATAACTTCTTTCTTTTAAACCTGGTGAATGATTTTGACATGTTCGCATTCAAGGTCAAAGGTCACGGTCATGAGTTCTGAAATCACTACAACAATCCTTGTAAACATGATAACTTCAAACTTTGTTTGTACTATCATTGCTTTAAAAAATCCTTGTAAACATGATAATTAGAAAATAGTTGTGCTATCAGGCTCTTATTTGGTTTATATCAACTATGGAGAAAGGCCAAGATTGAAAAGGTTTTCGCTACATCCGTCAAAGGTCAAGGTCACAACTTAACCATGGATTTGCAAACATGCCTTATTTCTATAACTATTAACACTTTGAATCATTACATGATTGTTACAGACAATGAAAAGTTGTCATTGACTGTGTGACCTTGAAGATCAAAGGTCAAGGTCACGAGATATGGTCATGCTGACCAGTTCTGAAATTACTAAGTATTTTTTTTCCATGAAGATATTAACACCTTATATAGATAGCTTCTTTCTTTTAAACCTGGTGAATGATTTTGACATGTTCGCATTCAAGGTCAAAGGTCACGGTCATGAGTTCTGAAATCACTACAACAATCCTTGTAAACATGATAACTTCAAACTTTGTTTGTGCTATCACTGCTTTAAAAAATCCTTGTAAACATGATAATTAGAAAATATTAAGGCTTTCAGGCTTTTATATGGTATATATGAACTATGGAATAAGACCAAGATTTGAAAAGGTTTTCGCTAAAATCTGTCAAAGGTCAATGTCATAGCTAGATCACAACTTAAAACATGCTTTTGTGAATATGCCGTATTTTAACTATGAACACGTTGAGTCATTGATTGTTATACACGATGAAAAGTGATCATTGATGGTGTGACCTTGAAGGTCAGAGGTCAAAGTCACGAGATATTGGTTAACGCCACGTTAATCCCTTGATCAAATTTTGAAATAAGAAATAGGTTTTAAGAACAAACTTGTGAAAAAGTGACCCCAGTGATTATTAGTAATAACTCGAATAATGAACAAATTTTTGTTAAAAAGAATTCCCATTGTATTGATGCGTTAATCCTTTGATCAAATTTTGAAATAAGAAATAGGTGTTAAGAACAAACTTGTGAAAAGTGACCCCAGTGATTATTAGTAATAACTCGAATAATGAAAAAAAATTGTTAAAAAGAATTCCCATTTTATTGATACTGACGTGAAGAAGGAACAGGGAAAGGCGAGACCCTAAGTTTCGGAGCTGTTCTGCTTTTGCGGTGTCCCGCAAACGTTCATCTAGTTTAATTGTTGTTATCCCCACACTTAAATATTTGTCTGTACTGGAGAAGAAGATGTGGTGTCACGATATCATGTACCCGGTAGCTACTTTTAATAGTCTTATATTATCATTTTATCACCAGTCATATTGAGTTCACATATCTCATGTAAAATGCAACATTTCTTAACTTCTCTTCAATTTATCCCTTTGCCGCCTGTCACAATATTCAGTTCATAGTCTATTCATCAGTTCTCATTTCACATTGATTACATCAAACATGTCTATAATGTAGATATTAGTCGACATATATTTCACATTCCTTCTGAATAAGATTAACTGCAAAGCTCTTTTCTTAATTTCTGCACTTCTCAAACACATGTAACGACTCTCACATGAAAAAGATGAGATGACTCTCTCTCAGGTCTTGTATAACGGATAACAATTCAATGAAGCACACATAAAATCTCAAGAGTTCAAACCTTATTACAACAGGTTTTTTAGTATGTGGCCCATATCTGGGGTCACAGTCTCACCAAATCTACAATTTAGGATCCCCATTGGTCAAGGAGGCTGTACACAACATTTCAGCTTTCTAGACCTTTTGGTACTGGAGAAGAAGATGAAAATAGGTTTTTAAAGTCGTGACCCCTGTGACCCTATGTTGGGTCACAGGGTCACCAATTTTTAGAATCCACATTGGCCAAGGAGTCTGTACACAAAAGTTCAGCTCCCTGGACAAAGTGGTTCTGGAGAAGAAGACGAAAATGAAAAAAGTTTACAGACGGACGGACGGACGGAAGGACGGACGCTCGACACCATGCCATGCCATAAGCCCATCGGGCCTCTCAGGCCAGATGAGCTAAAAAGTTCATATCTAAGATATGTGTACATGGGACAGTCTAAAAGAAAATGTTCTTCGTCTTCGATGTTACTCTCAAAGAATTGAAAGTGGCGGGATTAAAGAGGTGTTGGTGGCCGAATGTATCTGCCAGGGTCTATGCATGAGATGGTACCGCGCAGTTCTGCTAAAGGTGGTTTCGGGGAGATCTCGACATGGAGCAGAACAGAGAGCTTGGTCGTCCTCTTTGAACGTTCTTGAACCACTGTCTAAACAGTCACTAGGTAGACAGTAGATGCTTTTATTATATGATTGCAGGTGAAATACCGGGATCTATAAATGAAAATAAAAGTGTTATCAGTCATTAGTGACTGATATAACAATGACCTGACGTCATAAAACAATGCTCCGACGTCATTACACTTTCATGACGTCACATTGTTGCTGAGGCGACAGGCTCATTCTGGAGCCGACTTAACGTAAATGTCGGTGAATATGCAAGGATTTGGTCATATAATAAATGGAATATCTGTCTTTTCTTGACAAATACCATGTTGATCTCATCATCTTCGCCACTCGTGAAATATAACCTTTCTAGCTCACTCGATGAGATAAACATGGTATTAGTCAAGAAAAGACAAATATCCCCTATATAGGAAAATAAGAAGTTTGTAGAGGTTGAACAAATTCAATTCATACTCGTTTGTCCTAAAGTGGCAGAACTACATCAATACTTAAAGCATCTGAAAAGAATCTATGCAATGTAAATAATAATGTTAAAGAAATGAAAACGTTAGCCATATATTGTTTACAAGCATATTAAGCCCGTTTCTATCACAATAATGAAGATACAGTTAATGGAAAAACAATTTGATAATGTAAATGAATTGACGTGTTACACTGGATGCATGGACAATATAGAATAGTCATTTGTTAGATTCAAGATGCATTATTTAGTTCAAATGTACAATAGGGGTTCATCTAATGTACATACTTGTACAAGATTAGTGGTGTGTATGCATTGGTATTCCAAGGCATTTGCAAATTTGTATCCCGGGAAGAACTACTCTACTTAAGGGTGTTTTTATTAAACATTTGAGAATACCAGGGAATATCCATTTCCAGAGAAACAGTGTCTATATCAGGGCTCCGTTCAATAACAGCAATTATTGATTGCTCAGTGTAGCGCTCAAGTAGCGCTCATTCTCTCCTGAACGACACGGTGCAAAACCTCAAAGTTCGCTCGCTTTGCCACGTAGCGCTACATTGAGCAGTCGCGTTCAAGAGAGGTTTAAAAGTAATCGTTTATTGAGCGATTACTTTGAAACCTCTCTTGAACACGTCCCTGGTAACTGACATATGCCACAACATGACTAGAGCTCACACACGTGCAGTACACGAGTGTTTCCCATCCCATGGTATCCATACCGCTCTCATCTTTCACAGCCCCTTATATTTATTGGATTTTCCTCAAAAATAACATTTTTGATTTTGCGAACCAAGGCAACAGATATATATTTGCAATCATTTAAATGTTCTAAAAATGTCTCAAATTTGTGAACAATATCAAGATAAATACCATCAGTCTGTTTTTTCGTAAGGATTCATCAATTTAGCTGTCAAAGCTACTCCAGCAAGGAGTAAGCCTCACAAAGGCGATAAAATGAAGTGAAATTTATATAACTTTCAATGCTGCCCCTGCAATGTGCGTATTCAGATCCCGGGTGAACTGTTCTAAAGGGAGTAGGTGCACTGCTACACTGAATATCAGCGCAGTAACACCGACGGTTCGCTAGTTCCAGCCGATGCTCGTAGGTTTTATTGCAATGCACATTCACGATGGCTTTGCGGGCTTTCTCCCTGCGATAACACTAGCAGTCGAGGTAAAAGTGAGAAACGTGAAAGTGAAAGCGACGTTAAACGCCATCTCACCCCACCTCACCTCACCACCATCTGGCACATGAAGGAGCATCTTCAACGGTGTTATCGTGGATGGTTTGCACGTGTTTATTCGTAGTCGCTTATCGTGTCTCTATTTTGTGCATTTATGCATACAAAAATATCCTTCGTGATTATATTACCTGTCGCATTGATATGTTTTCATCAAATGATTTTGAAATTCTTTGGAGTACTCATAGAACATGAAACTGGAGTGCAAAGATGTTCCTTCAGAAGCTTATCACCAATCATAAAGTTTAACTGTAAAAGCTATCAAAGGACACCGAATGATTTGAGACATTCCAAGGAGATATTTGTACGTTTTTGCTATAAGTAAAAATAATTTTAAGATTGTTTAAATCAAAATTATTTATTGCCTCAAATATTTGAATCCAAAACTCTTAAAAACACGGGGTATTATCGTCTCTCCTCAATATTTGGTATCCACAGGACGAGTCGTCCGACACTACCATACAGTCATCTGGGACCGCCATTGCTCCGACACCCTCGTCCGTCCTGAAATAGCAACAAATACAAACTGGTTAAAACTGTTCCTGCGTGCCGACCGCAAATTACCTCATAAAAATGATCATGAAGCCGCAATCTCATTATCCTTGTTAACCCCGGAAAATGTTAGATCATTTAAAAATACACAACTGTTTGAAAGCCAACTGCCCCGGCAAGTCATAGCTCCCGCCAGATTCCTTTATTGCTAGTTAAAAACTTGCAGCATGTTGCTGCCTTTTCTGTATAAGTATGGCAGCGCGTAGTCTCAGTTTAGGCTCTGTAAAAAGTATTCATTCTAAAAGTATAATATTTTATTTAAAATTGAAAAAGAACTTATATTCCGAAATACCAATTCGCATAGGCTCCCTTTCAACATTTAATAAAATTATGATATTTTAGTAAGAAATCTTTTGAGTTTGAGTGTAAGACTGGGAAGTTATAAACTTCCAGACAAAAGGGAGTTAACGCCTCATTTGGTTTCGATCTATTCAACATTTTAAAAGAAATGAGATTCATTTGATTATGGCACGACACAATGTCAGTTATCTGCAGTTGTTTGAATGGATAAATTGGTGATTTTTAAGTTAAAATATCTTCGTTTAATGTAGACGGGGGTAAGAAATGAAATGTACACGAACATGACTCCTACCATGTTTAATGTGTACAGCATGAGGCAGATGTGTTGATATTTACATATAATTTGTCTTATATGTCGATGAATAGTTGTCATTTATCCAAATTAATTTTTGAAGAATTTTCCAATTTAAACTTTCGGGTTTTTCTAATATAAAAAAACGACGTAGAAATATTCTTCGACTGGTGCCTTAGGCCTATTCTTAATCAAGATATTATAACTGAAAACCATACATGATAAAACCCATTAAGGTGTATGCAATCATTTACCTGGTAGTGTACCTTAAATTCAAAGTGCTCAAACGATACAGATTATTAAAACACTGTTACACAGAAAATTGTTGTGTATCCTGCAATATCTCATAAGACTCACCTACAGCAGACCAGACCCGATGGTTGACAGACACACTCCCTACATCCTGAAATACCCCTCCTCTCATTGGCCGCGAAGATGTGCTCTTCATACGGACAGTTAAAACCCCATCTATGAGTGTCACCTGAATTGTTAACATTACATGAAATTAGAAAGTTATTTTACAAAAGTCTGAATCAGTTAAACAGAAATATTAATATAAAAATTAATTGATATAGAAATCTTGGTATAATATGAATTATTTGTAAATATGTTGCCATATTCCTGCGGTCGTCATTACAACAACACTAAATTGTATAACAGTCGAATAAATTGTAGAAAATAGCCCAGGTATGAATGCACATTTTATCTTTTCTTTTGATGTTTTTATCGAGAAATGGCTGCATGTTTTGAGAGCTCTCATCGCGGAACTACATGTAAAAGTCAGTTTGTAGTTATTGTAATATCATTACGCTCGTTTTTAATACACTATTATCATCATACTCGAAACAGTAAGCGATGCATGAATTGTTTGATTTAATAAATCCCCTTGTTTTTATTAAATTTTAAAATTTGCATCCACAACAATCAATCACCTTGTGTGAAATGTATATATAAAACCTCGCATCTTAATACCTTACTCTACCAATGACTAGCATTGGCAACTCATTTTGCAACTTTTAAAATAACATGTTTCATAATTCAATCTTATAAGATTAATTAACAAACACTTATCAGAGAAGGGCAAAATTACATTTATATTCAAAATATTTAATTGCCGTAGTTAATTACCATCCATAAGAAGAATAGAGAATAGGTGTCGATGAACTCAATGTCTTTGCACATGTACTCTGATGAATACTTAATGGATAAATGAAATGACATATGGTCACATTCGGATTCATTAAAATGGGATGTCAATTTGACAATTGCTCGATTTTAAATTTCTGAAATCGGCACATACATTACTTATATACGTTTTTTTTTAAAAAAAAAACCCCGCCAAATTCAGCCCCAGCGACAAGAATATAAATCTGCGGGTTGGTCCTTTGACGTCACTGGCCTGGAGTAATCTCATTATCGGCGATAATCATAATTCAACGTAATTTCCCTACATTTTGATTGTTAATTTCACTAACATATCTTCAATAAACAACTTAAATTTCCCATATATCGAATGTTTAGATATCCACACATCAAAATAGGTTATTCCCAGATGACAATTACTAAGGCTGAGCAATATTATTGCAATACCAATATATTGCAATACAGATTGTGCAATACACTTATTGCAATACAATTTTTCATATCGCAATATATCGCACCAACACTGAAATTTATTCATATATCTTGTTTTTAGGCATAGTTACCAGCTTAACTTGTTACAAAATTCTTTTCGGGTGCAAGAATATGTGTTGAACCGTATTACAAATGTTTTCAACATATAGGCTAGCTAAATTAACTCTGACTAATGGTCTATTTTTCGAAAGATTTGGAGGGTTTTTACTAAATGTGTAATATTTAAACTGCAAACAGTTCACTCAATATATTGCCATACGTATTGCAATACAGGTTGTATGTATTGCAATATATCGCAATACGAAATATGGTGCAATACTCAGCCCTAACAATTACATAATTATTGCATAAACATTGTTTGGCGAGTTAACACACATTAACAATAAATTCATCTAGCGGCTGTGATAATCATCATTAATTAATTAATGAGGCTTCACGGAGCTGGTCACAGACGACTTTTCGTTTTAGGTTAATCACAATCACGCCTCAAGGATTGTCTTCAAACGGATCGCGGCGGTGATTGAGGCATTGTTACAATGGGTAAATTAAAATCGTCTTAATAATATATTGCAAGTGTATATATTATCTGGATTTTATGCTCAATTGATTCCGATATATAATGTACGTAGAGCTAACAATCTGTCATTCTTGAGAAAAATGAATTACACGAGATTTGTAAAGCGTTTATAAAGCAAGATTTGAATAGCATTGTAAATCCTTATTAACATATTTCATAAGTTTGGCTAATGACAGAGGACATAACGCCACCATCACTCATGGTTTATAGAACATGGCGATTATTCCTTAATTATTTTTTAAAAAATACCTTAGATGCAATACTCATGAGAAAACAGTGTCAATAGGAAAACTTTAGAATGTCCAAAAAACTATAATGCATCACTAATTATGACTTTATGAATTTACTTTTTGGAAAACCGCAAACATATATTGATTTTAAACAATGACATTGTAATATATGAATAATTAATACAAAATAATAATCATAAAATCCAAAATTTGGAAAATAGTATAACTAATTTAAGACTTTGAGTTAATTTAAACTCAGATTTAAACGAAAATAGCTTTACTTACGATTGTAGAACCAATCTGAACTGACAACAGTTTCACACGATCCGTCAATTTCTACAAAGCAACCGAAGATGCAGATTAAAACTACGTAGCTTAAAAGAGCATTCATTTTGTTCTCTTGGAAATTATTGAGGACATAAAGAGGCCCGTGCTAGATAGTTGATGCGGAAATTTGTGCGGTGTTAAGTACTGCCCTTGCCGGTGAACACTCACTTTGGACCTTATGAACAAATATATTTCCAAGCAGTTTAAAGAGTATATTTATTCATATTTGACTAGTAGCACATGTTTGTAAATCACAGGAAACGTTTCATCGCAATAAACATGCTAATGTCCTTTTCACAAAATATAACAAATGTAAGTAATCGAATTTCATGGCATTCATACAGAGTGTGCACCGTTTGTCGGGTTGACCTTTGACTCCACTTGCCTTGCAATTACTGTCAGAGAGATGTTGAAAGCTCACTTATGGTGTTATATATAGTGTATATGTGTTCATATTTTAAATCAGGGGAATGAAGGGTCAGTTTAGGTTGATTAATAACATGATAGAGCGGCACTTAGCGGGTGAAGGGTCGACGTGTGTGAACTGATCTCCTAAACAAGTTTACTACAATAATGTTGGCTTTTGTGGTAACATTTTGGTTCTAAATGTAAGAACAACTAACATGGGTTGTGACAATACGATTTTTAGAGCCAGAATTGGCTGTTTCCATTCAGTTTGTGTGACTTCCATGTACAAGCGAGCGAGACAAGCCATGAACCGTATGCGCGTGCTGCGCATGCTGCACGTGCCAGCGGGAGCACGCACATGTCTGAAGCTATGTTTGTTCCTGTCCCTGTACTGCTCCTGTGCAACGACGTGGAAACCAACCCGGGCCCACCTAAAACCAGACAAACGACGACAGAGGGAGAGGTATGGACATACACATTAATGAAAGTAATAAAGAAAATGAGAATGGAAATAAATGTAAATTTCAACAACTGTCAAACAAAATTGAACATCTAGAACAGGGTATGGCATAGATATCAGAGGAAAATTCCCGCTTAAAATCAACAGATACAACACAGACCAACAAAATAGACTAAATGTAAAGTTTTTAAAAATAGAATAATCTAATTCTCTACAACTTAGATGAAACGACAGGTGAAGCGAATGAAGACACTGAAATAAAAGGAATTGATTTGTTACAAAACATCATGCAATTATCAGATACAATGTATCACAGAGCTAGACCGAGTCACCAGCCTTCTATCTAAATCAATCAGGGCCAGACCAGTTCTCATCACCTGTAAGAATATCAAGGAGAGAAACCGTATCCTGCACACAGCAAAACTTCTCAAAGGTAATAATGTGTCGATATCGCTGGACTGTACGCAGAAAGTAAGATCCGTTAGAACGATTTTGAAAGGCTACACGATGGAGGCAACATCAGAAGGTAAATTTGCAATACTTAAATTAGACAAACTCCAGATCGAAAATAAACTATATCGCCTCAACGATAGTAAAGACAATATCGTCCTGATTATAAATGGAAACCCACAGATCCAGATTCGATCTCTACTAGATAGGGGTGTGGCCAAGGCCCAGAACAAATCAACTGCTGCAAATACATGTTTTGGAATATAGAGGGTATTAATAATAAACTTAACAAACCAATTATTACAGACTTTTTGAAAAGATTCAATATCATCTCCTTGCTCAATCCTGGACCAAATATGTTCTGTCGTTCCCTGGTTACACTATTGTAAGGAGATCTCGACAGGAACATGACCATGCTTTTAGGAATTCCGGTGGCATCGCATTTAAGATATCAGACTCAATATTGGAATATGTCTCCTTACCCAACTCGGGTGAGAATATTGCCTGGCAACGTGTCAAATCTTCCAACCAGGACCTCATCCTATACTCGCTGTTGTGTATTACTCCCCTGAAAACCCAAGTATACAGATGAGGCAGTGTTCGACATACTAGAACATGAGATTAGCACCTTCAGGTCTACAAATCCACAGTGTCGAGTTATAGTCCAGGGCGATCTGAATGCTCGTACAGGTGATGGATCACACACGGATTTCATCCATAATGACGACGCTATATATCTGCCGATTGGTGATGACATTAACTAAGTATAGTATGTCCCAGAAAGCGAGATCCCACCACGGATATCCAAGGACACTGTCATCAACAGGCGCGGCCACGCCCTCCTAGATGTCTGTAAAAACACTGGGCTACGAATCTGCAATGGTAGGTTCAGATAACAAAATTGGTAAAATAACAGACACACAGACAGATATTTTATTTAAGTCTCACCTCGTACATAGGTATATATTTAGGAGATAAACCTATTGTGTTTGAAAATCAGAGACATGTTATACTGGATTGATAGCGAGTAAATTTAAAATTGAAAACGAACGAGTAGCGTGAGGTTTCAATTTTAAATTTACTCGCTATCAATCCAGTATAACATGTCTCTGATTTTCAAACACAGTAGGTTTATCTCCATTCTACCATGACCGTTTTACCATGGAACTCTTTTTGTCGGATGCTGGCAGTGCGTACAGCGGCAGGGCGCGAGCTCCGAATTACGTTCGAAAAATCCTTTGTAACAACAGCAGCGATTTCGTACAAAAATATTGTTGTTATACACAGAGTTTTCTCCTACAAGTTCTCTTTAACCATTTAAAATAATCATATATATATGTGTCATTTATAACGGGAGTTTAAATTTTGTTTTCTCAACATTCGCGTTCACAAAATCAAGATTCGTATTTCCTGAAGTTCGCATTTTTGGAATAACCCGCTAAGCATATCACGCGACGTTCAAAATGGCTACCATTTGCCGGTCGCTGTGAATGACGAGCTTGCGGACTTGTATTTATTAAAAGGAAGCGTTGGGTGATGGTAATTGTCTCATTCGGGTAAGGAATGCACATTCTAGTTATCGACGTAGGTGTGCAGATGATATGACATATGTATTTCTTATTTTGCATCAAAACGTTACGCTCGGTTTTCAGATCCGGCTGACCATTGCGTCAATGACATTGCGTTTGCTCGCCTTCTTAACTGCATCAAGTGTCGCTATTTGGATAGATCTTGATACTGACGCAGTTTGCCTTGCTAATCTATCTGATGTAACTCTAAAACACGCTACAGGAAAAATTAATTTGATTGTATCAGTTATTTTGATTTCCACAAGTAGAGCACACCTTAGAATCGGCCGTTTGTTCGGATAGATTGTGACGTCACAATGTAGATTTGTCAATACGCGGTGAATCGGCGCTAAAATCAGAGGAGATTCAATCCAGAATTGATCCCGCTAGATTTTGCTGGAGAACCAATCAGAATCGAGTATCCAGCAATGTCATGGTAGAATATACAATAAAAGGAATATCCGAGCCACCCATTGAGGGTTATGAGAGACTATAATTCTAAAAATTTAAATGTACAAAAAGTAAAACCTTAAATCTGTAGAGGATAAATAGTAATATTTTCATATAATGGACAGTAAAATAAAGCGTGACACTCATCCGCAAAACATTTTCATGACAGTTAAAACACACTCGATCATTCAGAGGCAAATTGCTGTAACGACCTGTTTCAACACGAAGCGGGACAACTCCACAACGGAATAGCGCTAGAGCACGACGATAAGAGCGGTTAGGGGACGCTGTAGATAATGTTCGACTTCGTAAACATACATGAATTGTCGACAGTGTCGAAGCTTGATCTTTCCGGTTCCACGTTTACTCTCCTCCCGGTTGACTGCCGTTTTCCATTCCTCTTTAAAATTCTGATAAATTTGATCTCCAACCTTATTCACGATAAAACGTATATACAAAATGTTTTGAACAGGGATAAAATGTTCTAAGTGCAAAACGCGTAGCTTCTTATTTACACAAAGATTCCAGTTACGTTTATTTGACAATGCTTCCGTGTTTGCCCACTTGAAAACTGTAAAAGCCAGTCTGTTTGGGTTCTGGCTGCATGCACGTTTGTAGAAACTAGCTAACATACATTGACCAAAGTGACTTTTCTCTGATAATGATTTTGATTTTTTTAACGACTTTGATATATCTGATGAAGTAGAGCTGACACATCTTCAATTTTCGTTGCGTTTTGGCACGGGTGTAAACATTGCCTCTGACTCAAATAATCTCAAATCGAAAGTTAGATTTTAATGGAAGGAAGATTGTCTATCTGAATATCTCCATAAATGGCAATCACTGCATCCCGATGTTATCTGTAAATGTAATTATAACATTGGACATAATGCATATATGATATTAGCAGTGTTTCATCTTTGTTTCATGTCCCGGTCGAGTCGTGTGCTGTCCACTGTAGGAAAACTGGAATGTCGACATCGCATGGACGCAAGGGAGACAACTGGTATTACGGGGTTTACACTCCACAGAAGAGTATGAGGAATTTTATGAGAGTATCAATCAATTTGTAATTTCTATTAATGATGCCGTAATTGATCAATCTGCAAATTATCATGACATTGAAATAAGCTTCCAGGAAATTGTAGATGCTATTGATAATATGCAAAGTGGTAAAGTGCCTGGCTTTAATGGTGTTTCTATAGAATTTTCAAGAATACGCGTGTTATATTGATAATTACGCTAAATTCATTATTCATTAGAGTTCTATCTTCAGGTATCTATCCTTCAGAATGGACCTAAGTATTCCTATCTTTAAAAAGGGCAGTGTCAATGATCCGGCAAATTATAGGCCTATCACATTAGTGGAAGAGTCCGGAAAAATATTCGCAAAAATCATAAGCAACAGATTAACAGACATGTCATCCTTCTCAAAACTAGACTTTCTAAATAATATTTAAGATCATGTCTTTTATGAATTCTACATCAGCCACATTGAGTGTAAAGCATTTCGTATTGTTGTGAGTACATGTATTTCAAAGTTCCAATCATATGTTCATGATTGAATGTGGTAGACGACTTCGTCTCGAACGAAGGGATCGTCTCTGTCCGTTTTGCATAATTCCTACTATTGAATATGAATACCCTTTTTGTCTTGCTTGTCCATTTTATTTAGAACTGAGAACAACTATATTCCCGTCATATTATTACAACTATCCTTCATATGAGAAGTATCAATTGTTCATGTCAACAAGCTTATTCACCATAAATAATCTTGGAAAATATATGTACCTTGCCAGAAAGAAACGTACTTCTTTCTTTTGTGTGTAACACCCCTATATCCTGATATATATCTTGATATCTAACACATGTGTCTATCATTTTATTGGCGCTTCGATAATATGCACATTGCATGCTTTGTATAGTGGGCATGTGGCCCCTTTACTGAAATAAATATCTCTCTTACCAATAATGTATTATTCCCATCTTCCCACTCTCGTGATTAAAACTACATACTCCAACAAGCAACAAAGGGAGTGACTTTTACAGCTTTTACATAGCTTGTTAATTAATCAACAATCAACAATCGACTCACTGTATGTGTTTAGATGGGAAGAATACCTATCGTTTAATCAAATAATAACGTGAGAGTCGCCATGTCAATTTCTATTGGTAAAGCTGTACATAGTCAATTCGTGTGAAAAGGAGTACTTGTCTTGGGAAACCAAATCCTCCCACAGTTTGTTTCATCAATGTTCCTGATACTTTCCTAACGCTTTGTATATACATATGTGTTGTTTATACCGCAAGGTCGAGATGATTCAATGACTTTGTGTTAAGACCCTTGACTTACAACGTTTGGCTGTCCTGAAAAAACAGCTCTCATATCACCAACCTTTATGAAACTTTGAATATCCCTTATGCAGGTGGGTGCGAAACGTTCGTGTTACGACTTTGGAAAAGATAACGGGATTCATCGCTGAAGCAGCCACGCTACCACGCTACCACGCTACCACGCATCAGATCCTGTACAGTTGCAACATCTGACAATAAGGTCAACCAGCGTAGCACAGGACCAACAACAATCGTGGTGCACGGAATCTCGCCTCTCACAGACAATTTATTCACACACTTGACACGTGGCCTGTCATCTCCATATCCGTTGTATACCGTTGATATATAGAGAATCTCACCCAAGTGTCTTCTGATATCAAATATATTAACATAAGTTGAATGAAGTTACAAATATTCGAGGCTTGCCGAGCAGTTTCAATATAACATTATGTTAATAAGATAATTAACACAGTTCAGAAATATGTGTTGCGGTTCTATCTTTTGAAGAGTGTATTAGTACATGTGAATTTCGAAGTTCCGAACCTGGGCGTTGATAACACTTCATAACACTTCGGACTTCTTAAGCCCATTCTTAACACATAGGCTACGGTCAAAGTTAAGAATTTGAGCGTTTCGAGTCGAATAGGAATATCAACCCCAAGACATGAACTATGATGTAAGTGAATTCTGACACATATTTAGCTTTAGAGATGGTACTCGTAGCACTAATGTTACCAATATGGATAGTTCTTGACAAATAAACGCTGATGTAATTGAGTGAAAATACTAGGTAAATCGGCATGTCTTTGAAGCGTCGTATCAACGCGAAATCTTGACCGATCATTCTGCATTATAAACAGTTGAATGCTCCCTAACATAATCTAATGTGATGCCTCATAGTAAACAGTTTCAGTTTTGGCAGCTCTTTGAAGTAAGTGATCAACTGAGTCTAACATCTATTACATCATACACTAAGTCTTTCTTTTATACTCATTCAATCCATTTGTGATGAATTTGTTCTCATTTAGTTAAAATGAAAATGTTTATTCGAAAATTAATGAAATTTGAATTTTAAAAAATTCATCCCTTCAGTCTTGTTCATTCTGCGAAATGTCATAAACATGTACCGCCGCCGTGAGGAACACAGGATAGGTTTGGGAATGATTGTTTTACTCACGAATATATGATGATTCATGGTCATTGTATGTGATGTATAATTTTATTGACGCTACAATGAACGTCAATTTACATGATATATGCACTTAAGATCCACATAGTGACCAACTTTTCTATATGCCGCTGTATATACAGTGGTCTGTCCATACGTATGATTAGACATTGATGTGCCTTTAACTTTTTTAAGCTTTGTTTCTTTAACCAATGTTGAAAGAGGGGCTCTGGTGGGTGAGCTGTGGTCACTAATTCTCTTGCTTCTTTTGCTACTTTTACCTTTTAGTCTACTTTTTTCGTTTCTTCTTCATACTTTCTTCTTCATTGTGTTCGCACCCTAAGGTTAAGTTAAGTTACAGTGGCATTCTGTGGTTAACATAGAATATAAACATCTTCACACCGTATAGTGATAAGATGATTTAAGCTTCGGAACATAATATACACCTCTACAAACAAAACGAATGCATGATAAAATTATCATCAAAGAATCATGAAGTATATTTTGAAAAAGTCCTGAAAAGTTACAAAGATGTGTCTGATAAGTTATCAATTATAACGGAAATATATAAAATATATTATGTATATATAAAATGAAGAAGGTCCCACGTGAAGTAAATGTTTATCAAAATATAATACTTCAGACGACACTTGCTGTAGATATTACATACCCCAAATGTAGATATCTACAGCAAGTGTCCTCTGAAGTATTATATATATATATATATATATATATATATATATATATATATATATATATATATATATATATATATATATATATATATATAATATATATATATATCAGTTAAAACCGTAGGCATATTCGGGATATATATTATAAAATTTCAGTTAATAATACATATAAACTAATGTGAGGATGAGTTTAGAAGCATATTGAACAATTATAACATTTTTATTATAATTACATTCCTTTCCATTTAAAGAACAGTCACATTATAATAAAAGTAAAAAAAAACATTTAAACAAAAGTTTATGTACCCACTCACATTCACAATTAAATTTCAATTAAACTTAAAATTCTGAATCATCTTCTAAACATGTGTCAAGTTTGATTGTATTCACCTTTAATATCCCATTGTGAATTATAATAATGTTGAAATGACTCTGTAATATGATGCCATTAGGGGCCATTACATACCCCACATGCGATATCAAGGGCCTCGTTCATTATGTAGTTGCTGACACTGATACTGTGTTTGACCTTTGGAAAATATCAAATAGATCAATTTGACCTTTTACGCATGTCTCATTATACGAAGCTTTAATCCAAAGCTGAAATTATTTTGACATGTTCTCTTTCATGTAGCAATGAAAACTATCGCATGACAAGTTAATTTTTCTCTTTCAGTTTTTAAAATTTCTATTGCAAATTTGTCGTAACAGATCTATCAATGCTTAGCTTTTCTTCAAATTTCTAAAATTAATTTGGATACAATTGACATGTTTCAATTTTATTTGCGCGTGTTCTAGTTGTTTATTTTCATTTATGATTTTTAGCTCATCAGGCCTGAAAGGTCCGATGTGCTTATGGCATGACATGGCGTCCATCGTCCGTCCGTCCATACGTCCGTAAACTTTTCGCTTTTTCGACTTCTTCTCCAGAATCAATGGCTCTAGAGAGCTATAATATGAAATGTTTTATTTTGTTGTGTTTTATTATGTGTAGACTCCTTGGCTAATGGTGGTTCTAAATTGTAAAATGGGGTCACAGGGGTCAAAAATTGAAAACCTATGTTCATCTTCTTCTCAGTTCCAAAAGGTCTAGAGAGCTGAAAAGTTGTGTGCAGTCGCCTCGGCTAATGGGGATTCTAAATTCAATCGACTTCTTTACAAGTATGAAAAGCTCTAGAACAAGTTGAGAACAATTTATTTCGGTTTGCAAAAGAATACAGATCCTGATGAGCTACAGATCCCATGGCTCTATTTTTTATATCAATTTGCGGCATAAGGTTTGCTAAACCTAATAATGATTTGTACATCAAATATTTGGGACCATACGAACTGGAGTGCTTCCATTTTAAATAAATCTAGCACTTCAAAGTTCCATTCTGAATGGAAGAGAAACATTAAATTGTCCTCCTCCCCCACAATTGTTCCAACTAAAGGTCCTACCACCCTCTTCAGCTTGAAGAATATTAAACATAGTTTCATGCAGCCAGGTTGCATAAAGAGACTTCATATCAGTTGATAAATACAGCTGTGTCCCGACAGTTAGTTCACCTACATATGTATTTTAGTGCAAATATTATATAACTTTACATGTCTTTGAAACACCATATCAACGCGAAAACTAAACCGATCTTTTGCATTTTCGCTTGGTAAGAAGATCATTGGATGTTCCATAACACGTTCAAATATACCTCATAGTGAAGAATTACATTTTCCAGCTCTAAACTACAGATATGTGAAAAATTGAAGAAATGATCAAATGACCATGCATCATGCATTTCCACTTATACTCATCCAATGTATTTCTGATGAATTGGTTCTCATTTAACCGATATATGAACTTTTATTCCAAACTGCCTGAAATTGAATTTGCAAAATTTGACCTCTTCTATCTATTTCATAATGCCAAAGTTCGAAAACATGCACCACTGACATGGCCATCACAGGATACGGTTGAGAAAGATTTTTTTTAAACAGGGATATATGATGATTCATGGTTATTGTATTTGATGTAATTATATTTTACAATGAAAGCCAATTTTCATGATATTTTCACTACGATTATCAAGTAATTTCGAGACGTAGTTGCACATAGTGTGAAGTCACCAACACTGACAACATTTATTATCAAAGTTTATACAATACATTAGTATGTTAATGGATAAAACATATCATTACACGACCCGATAAGCCGTATCCATAGAAAACGGCCATCAGTATTCGTAGATTGGTGCGAGGTATAAAGCGACAGTGATGTGTTCAGACAGCAAGATTGTTGACCATACCATCATTGTACCATACTTAAAACTCTACCCTGAATGTTTAGGTATCGCTACATCAGTCAGATTACTTGAACTACCTTCGAGTTGCCATTTTAATGTGAACACATTAAAATGGCCGGGCGATGGGAAATGGACTCGCATGGCTTAAACGAACCATGTGCATTCGTTTTAGAATTCAATGTACTGATGGAGGAGTATTATCTATCCATTGTAAATACTTATTTATATTTGTGTGAGAGCACTTTATGTCAGTAGGAAATTCGTGCTACAGCGCCTTTAAAGTGTCCGGGTTAAATATCAAAGTCGAATTTCGTTGTTATGATTCTCGTTTGATATTGGACTTGGACACATGGCGATACTTATTAAGTTGGCGGTTACTTATAGTACTTGGACTATGGACATTGTGATGTAGGACACGTGGCAGCATAATATGGCGTGTGAAGTGTGAAGCAGTAGTGATCATTGGGCGAATCAGTTACATTGAATTTCTATCATATAATAGAGGGAGTAGTCGATGCAATAAAATCTGATAAACTTTGTATCCAAATCTAACATATATGAAAACAGTTTTAAAGGTCAATTACAGGAACTACTTTCGCAAAGTTCGTGAGAGTATTTCTGCTTGAGTGAATATTCGAAACCAATAATCTTCTATGGTACAGTACATAACACACAAGGTCAAAACTATTGTAGATTTCTTCCAAACTAATATAAACTCGAGGGATGAAGATACGTTATTAGGTATTTCAATAGATAGGTATTGTCCTAAACAAAAGAAACAATCCCACCTCGCAAATAATTAACGTTTAATCTAAACCATAACGCGTTTCAGCTAGTCGAATGAGACAAGCAACACGCGCTGAAACTAGACTTACTTCCCTTGCTCTACCTTCGTGACCAAGTGACCAGTTTTTTAAATAATTACTTTCGTTAATAAACAGGGTACCAATTAGCTTTTGTCGGTATATGTTTTAATAGCGCGTTCATCCTGTTTATACATTGATTAATTAAGAAATATTTCCAGGCAGTTCACAACCATAGTGACCATCACCATCTGACGTCATAAAAACAGATTTCCCTTCAACATTCTACGCACTACACAGCAATAAACGTTTCCGAGGCGTGCAGGCTTGTCAGTTTCACATTTCGCCATGGCAACCTACGTGAAACTCGCTTTTCTCAACTGTTTTCGTCACCCTTATAAGTGTACCCTTGTCATACATTACTGAATGTGACGATCGTTATATTATTTACATACTCTAGTTGATAACCCACCGTTACCAATTGAGTCCCTCTCAATTAATCACTCGACCAGATATAACACAGTCAAATAAAGAGAGTTACCTCCCCACACCTTCGCTCCCCTTTAGGTAGCTTACCCAGTGACGTCTCTTTTGCGAGCAAGCCAGGACATCTGTTCATGCTGCTCTCAGAGTTGGTTAACTTTGTGAATTTTGATTAAATACCCTCGCCCGAGTTCTCTTTATTCTCTGTTTGAGTGTTTAATGTTATGTTATATATAGTTTGGGCTTGGAGAGAGGTTTTCGATTTCCTTCTGCAGTGTGTAATCTCCACTGTAGCAGGTTATTTAGGTAAGCGCTCTTGCATGTGTTGCCTGCTGACGTGTTCATTTCAATTCGTGCGGCACGTGCGGCACGTGCGACACGTGCGGCACGTGCACGTGCTGTTGTCACGCCGTGTATAGCGGCGGTCACAACCCGCCGTTCTTGTAAGTACGACTTCCGTGCTTGCACTCTACGGACACTGTGCGAACAACGCAAGGACTCTGTGCGTGTTTTAAGTTTGTCACATGGACACATACTCCACGGACGACACACTTAGCACGTGCGTGATAAGGTAGTCATTCTTGTATGACCCTCACGCCTACTGCCGCCTCTGCTGTACAGCCTGTACGGAGGATAACCGCTGCGCGGAGTGCATGTCCCTCATGAGGCAGAGGATAGAGAACTGACACCTGTCCGCGAACGTTCTCCAGTTCGCTCCCCGTCGTCCAAAGCGTCAGGGTAGAGCAAGAAGGGGTTGACGGAGTCCATTCTCGATCGATGGCTCGATCAAGGACATGGTATCCTCCCTCATTGACGCCAGGCTTGGGTTTCCGGGTCGTAACGTGCGGAGGGACTCCGTTCGACGCCTCCGTCTCCTAAGATGCCTACAACGCCCAGACGTTGTGTCACCATCATTTCACCAACTCTGTCTGGTCCATCGGATGGTTCGCTACCATCGTCTCGACATCGGTTCGACAACTGGGCCTGATGCCTCCGTTCATTCCTCTGTCTGCGTACGTCATGGCGGACAAACCGTTGACGGGTTTGTCCGGACTTGGTGGAACAGATGACCGCTATCGCGGAGTTGTCAGGTTCTGTTGTCCAGGAGGTCGAGGACTCCCCTTCACTAGCAAAGAGGGCGAGGTTGGAGACCTTCTGCGAGGAGGACGTGCCCCGTGTTAGTCGGAAGATGTTCAAGCCTCACTGACTTTTTCAGAGCCCAGCAAAGGACTACGGCTCTACCGTTACGTCCGCCAATCCTGGTTGATTGATGCCGTCGCTAGTACTAGCGGTCCGCCAGCGCGCTACCTGTTGCCGAACCTCCGGTTGCCATGGGGTATAAGCTGTATTCTTCTGTCTCCAAACACGTGGACGCCTATCAGTAACATGGAGCAATGAATTTTCCGACAGGTCCTAGGATTCCAGTGTTGTCTGTCCAAACACCATGCCAAACGTGCACGTTTATGATAGTCTCTCAACTAGGGACGTTTAATTACCCTTCTTGCCTTTTTAGTCCTGCCGATTTGAGCCGATTTCTGACTGTAGTGGTGCTGATTTCGATTTGGTAACCACAGACGTTTCAGCTGAGGGATTGTCAGGAAGGGTTCTCGGCGTACATGTCGAAGAAGGTCCTCTCGAGGTGTAGTGACAGTAGGTCTTCCAGACCTTGGACGGTCCAATGCACTTCCTGTCTGCGCATGCTTCCGGACTAAACGACTAACAACAGTGTAATGGTAGCCCAGATTTCGTCCTATCGCCTTAAAGGACATTCCTGCAGAGTGCATACCAATGATTTGATTTCTGAGATCCATTAGCAATCGTCTTTGTGCTATGTTCAATAGATATGCTTGAATGGCTATTGAAAGCAACGTTGCATACCACCAAATGCAGTTGGACCATACTGCTTTTTGTGACCCTCGAGCTTAGCATGTTGCACGTGCATGACCCGAACGTGTAGGTGCGATTGTCACGCATAACTGGTTGAAACGTATCGCACAAACACTACTCTTCTCATAAATGAACCTTGTTTAACTATTTAAAATATTCTCGAAAAGATATCATCACAAATATCAGGGGGTGCTTAACTTGTTTCTTTGTGTATATATTGAAACTGGAAAACACCTTTACTTATTTGCGCTTATTATGGGTTGAAATTTGAAAACCTCTGCGAAAAATTTAGTGAATATATTTCAATTAGAAAACATTTTGGCGATTTTTCGATATATCTATTCATATAAACGATGGCTCCTTAAAAGAATCGGAGAAGTAGAATAGTAGAAGACAGTTTCTTGTCTAACACATATCACTGACTGTCACTGGGTTCAAAATTTTCTTTACCACATTGCCAAACTCTTGAATATTCATTAAGTGTTATCGTTGAAATCATGAATATGCAAAGATGGAGTATCTGAGTTTATGAATATTCATAAAATACGAATGGCATGCAGACATTACATTGCTCACTCTGTGTACTATTGATAAATTTGAATAAACAGAGGTTAACGTTGTCTGACGGATGTTTACGTCCTTACTAACACTTGGTGGCGTGTCGGAATTTGTCGGAAGGATATGTATTCACCCAAATGGCATTTCATGTCCACCCTTGTGATAACAGATGACATTTGTGGCAATCATTGTCCTCACGGGGAGTATTTTTCATTCCAACGTAGATAAATCATTTTATGAGTTGCATCCCAAGTTCAATCACTTAACGGCCTGTCACTGATTAATGTAAAACGTTCATGGGAAATGAGACTCAGTTCAGAGATATGTACGTTGTCCCTTGACATTCGTATACCTTGTTTTTATTCAACGTCGAGTGCATATGGAGCATTGGATTTGAAAGTGTAACAATGATCATTTGCGAGAGTGTAGTGTAATGTGAGAGAGAGAGAGAGAGAGAGAGAGAGAGAGAGAGAGGGGGGGGGAGGGAAAGGGAGAGGGAGAGAGGGAGAGGGAGGGGGGAGGGGGGGGGGGGGGCGGAGGGAGTCATTAATTGATCTCTCCGTTGAATTGAGAGAGAGGTGGGATCATTAATTGACCTCTCCGTTGAATTGACCATGTACATGCAGTCAGTTGAACTTTTTTTGAGAGGTACAATGTTATTAGATCATTTAAACTTTATGATGACTTGATAGTAGTTCACTTTGTCATTTTCATCATATCAAATGTTAAAGTTTTTTTAATTAAAGTAATGACAGTCCACTGTCTAGACACTTTTCTCTTCTCGATCTTCTTATCTTTCATCGTTTATACGTCGGAGATATAATAGTGATAGTCATATTGTAAAGTGCATTATCCACGCTCAATGCAAGCTTTAAGCGCACAGGGATACTAATTGGAAATATGTGTTTTAGAATCGAAAAGAGTCAAATATTTATTGAGGATTAAAATTACATCTCAAATCTCATTAAAGTTTGTGCACGTATCACGAAATATTTGAAATATTGCAAAGTTTTTTAAACACTGTTATCTGATATCACTGATATACATATCATGCTGATTTGGATGACATATGCACTATACATGTATAGTTGGACTACAAATGCACCAGTGTGCAAAATCATTGTATTTTAAAGAGACGAAGGATCTGTCAAACGTTCTCATGTTTTACAAATTTTGAACTTGAATTATTTTAGTTTGAGATTGGCAACAAACAATGCCACTAATTTGTACGCTTCGTTAGTTGCGTACTGTTTTCTATCAGTATCATATATCCCTTATCAATGAAAAGACGTGATAATCTTTGTTTCACTATCAATTTATTGTGACAATGTTGTTCTACTCAATTATAATGTTATGACAGAAACTAGTTTAATAAACAACTACCAATTGAAAGCAACTGCTAACTTTCCCATAACTCAAAAATCATATACTTACTAAATACTTTCGACAAAAGAGAACCACATCAAATTATTTTCGGTGACACTGTGATTTACAACCGTATGACAGCTGAGAGATTATGAGTTTGAGAGATTAAGAGATTGAGAGATTATCAGATTGAGAGATTGAGAGATTACGAGCATGCTGCACTGTCATTGAAGGTCAAAAAGGTGTATTTTCGTTGATGTGATTAAGTGTACCCTAATTTGCGAACACCTAAGAATGTGTTTGCTCATATGTTTTTTACTCTTTACTCGCTACATTGTGTTTATTTGTTACATTTCCCTGTCTCTGTCTCTGTCTCTGTCTGGATCTGTCTGTCCCTGTCTCTGTCTCTGTCTCATCATCTACATGTATTGTTAGCCTCTTCTATTTACGATATATGTATACTATGTATATCGCCATATATGTATACTATGTATATCGCCATATATGTATTCTATGTATATCGCCATATATGTATTCTATGTATATCGCCATATATGTATACTATGTATATCGCCATATATGTATTCTATGTATATCGCCATATATGTATTCTATGTATATCGCCATATATGTATTCTATGTATATCGCCATATATGTATACTATGTATATCGCCATATATGTATTCTATGTATATCGCCATATATGTATTCTATGTAAATCGCCATATATGTATACTATGTATATCGCCATATATGTATTCTATGTATATCGCCATATATGTATTCTATGTATATCGCCATATATGTATACTATGTATATCGCCATATATGTATTCTATGTAAATCGCCATATATGTATTCTATGTATATCGCCATATATGTATACTATGTATATCGCCATATATGTATTCTATGTATATCGCCATATATGTATTCTATGTATATCGCCATATATGTATTCTATGTATATCGCCATATATGTATTCTATGTATATCGCCATATATGTATTCTATGTAAATCGCCATATATGTATTCTATGTATATCGCCATATATGTATTCTATGTATATCGCCATATATGTATACTATGTATATCGCCATATATGTATACTTTGTATATCGCCATATATGTATACTATGTATATCGCCATATATGTATACTTTGTATATCGCCATATATGTATACTATGTATATGCTGAACTCATCTACACACTTTTCAATCTCATTTTTCTTGGAAGTATGATATCAAGCATTCATTCAATACGCCGAATGATTATGTTTCACATGTTTACTTGAAAGCCGATTTGCACTGCTAAATATTCATGATCAGTTTTGCATGATATTTTATTGGTTCTAAAGTGTACCAACTTACAATAGGTGCTTGTTTAGGTTATATCTTCTTACTCGACTTTCATGTTCACTTCCAAATGCTAAATAAGTCAAATATATATGTATGTTACAATGAAAATCAAAGAACATGTGTAGAAGCCGACTTATGGCTCTATCTCACGTATGTATTCGTTATATGTGTAATGGATGTACAGATATATATGTGATTTGTTGCAGACTCCCATCTACCAATGTACTGCATTCAACATATATAAATGCTATTGATGAGTTGACTGATATATATGATCTGCTCAGTGAAGAAGGAGATACGTATATAGTTGGAGATCTCAATTCAGATGTGTGTAAAGCTGTCTTTTCCTCACGTGAAAAGACACTTGAAAAGCTTATCAAGTATAGAAATCTTGTACATGTGTTACACACTTCTCGCACGCATGGTCCGAGCTATACATGGAGAAGTAAGGACGATATGTACAAGTCTCTAATTGACTATATTCTAATACCCTCTCATGCTGTAAGCAATTTACTTCAGTGTTGTGTGTTTGATCAAAGTGACTACGCGGTCTCTGACCACTTTCCCTGTTCAATAAAGATTAAGGTTCAGCCCAAACCTACAACCCCAACTCATAAAACATCTATTCCAAAATGGCACAAAGCTGTCTCCACTGAAATAAATGCTTACACTGAGGAGACTGAGAGACTACTCTCTGATATATGTGTTTCTTGTCATGAAGCCCAACCTGCAGATATAGAGGTATATAATGAACGTATTAGCAATGCCCTTATTTCTGCCAGTTCTCATTGTATTCCTTCTGGAACATTCAGACCCTATCTTAAGCCTTATTGGAAGCGTGATGGTTTAAACGATTATCATTATCAAATGCGAACTTCGCGGAGAACCTGGTTAGCAGACGGCAAACCAAGGGGTGATAACGCATCTACATACCGAGACTATAAACGAGCTAAGTGTAATTTCCGTCGGCTACAGCGGCAAGCAAAACGAAAAATGCACAAAGACATATCACATGAGCTTGAAACTACCGCAGAAACTGATATTAATACCTTTTTTAAATCGGTGCGTAAGCTAAGACGCCCGCAGTCAACAATCGACAAACTTGTATATAACAATATCCAAGCGGACTCATCAAAGGCTATCTGTAACCTGTGGGGGGAATATTATGCTAACCTCGCCATACCACATTGCTCTGAGACTTTCGATGATGAATTTAAAGCATCTGTTGAAAGTAAGCTGGCAGATATAACATCACATCCTAATATATTTACAGCTGCGGACACTGCACTATATGCCGATATTCAACCATCAGAGCTTAAAGAACACATCGGCAAACTCAAACATAACAAATCACCCGGACCGGATCACATTAACAATGAACACATAATCCACGGCGGTGACGCGTTAGTAGATAAGCTTTGTTCCTTGTACAACGCGATTATGAAAGCTGTGTACTTTCCCAATATTCTGAGATTGGGTATGGTTGTTCCACTCTACAAAGGAAAGGGTTCAAAATGTGATCCTAAAAATTACAGAGGTATCACACTTACCTCCTGTTTAGGTAAACTCTTTGAAAAACTATTACTCTCACGACTAGAATATTATATAAGCAATACTAATAATTGTTTTCCAGACCCCCTACAATTTGGATTTAGAAAAGAACATGGTGCAGTTATGTCAGCGTTTATGCTTAATGATTGTGTAACACATTATGTTGAGCGTGGCTCACAAGTCTTTACAGCCTTTCTCGATAATGAGAAAGCTTTTGACCGTATTTGGCAGGATGGCCTTTTCTTAAAACTTCACAATCTAGGTATAACAGGTAAAATGTGGGACCTTCTGTATCACAGTTACACCCGTAGCTCTTCTTTTGTGATGTATGACGGACATAGTTCCGATACGTTTGCTGTAAAACAAGGTGTTGGACAAGGTAGAGTCCTGTCTGCTTGGTTCTTCCTTGTCTTTATAAATGACTTACTAACAGAACTAAGATCTGGTAACAATGGTATATGTGTATATGGTATTGATGTACCTTCAGTCTTGTTAGCAGATGATACCACACTTTTAAGTACCACCCCATCTGGACTCCAAAGTTCACTAAATACTGTTTCTGAATATGCTTCTCGGTGGCGCTTAACATACAATGCATCTAAAAGCACTGTGTTAGTTTTTCGGAAAGGTAAACAACTATGCCCTGATATTTCATTCTTCTTTTGCAACACCTTTATAACTTTAAGTCCATCAGTAAAATATGGCGGTATTCTACTTTCATGTGATCTGTCTTGTAAAGACAGAGTTTTTGCTAATTGTCAAAAGGCAAGACAGACTATAAATTCCCTACGCTCACTTGGTTTTAACAAAACTGATTTACGTTCAACTACCTGTGTCAATATATGGAAAAGAATGATTCTACCTACAAGTTTCTATGGTTGTGAAATTTTGCCAACGTTGTATGGTAAAGATATTTATTTAGTGGAACATACCCAAAGATATTTTGCATGTCTCATCCAAGGATTCAACAGACGTATGTCAACAGATTCTGTTTGTGCTAACTTAGGTCTCTGGACAATGGTTGGTTATATTGACAAGTGTAAATTATTGTTCCTTGGAAGACTTTGTAACAATGGCTGTAACTCATCAACGAAAACGCTCTTCTGTGCCTTTTTATCACTCAATTTGTATGTATGTAATAACTCACGCAGTATTTGCAACACTCTTTTATGTACAGCACAAAAGTATAACTTGCTCAAATATATAGAACATTATGTACAAGCTGGTATTTTCCCATCAAAGGCAGTGTGGCGCAGAATAGTTATAAACTCTATCTGTTCTTATGAAGAAACTCAGTGGAAATTTAAACTCTCTATAAGAGAAGATATGTCCAGATATGCACGAATTCATCAACGTTTAAGTATGCACAGACTCTACAATCTAATAGACATTTACCCAGAATATAAAGCCCACATTCAACTAAATGTACAACTCAGTTCAAAAGCAAAATTTTCAAAGGAATGTACGCTCTGTAATAAGCACTGCTTTGATCACGACTCCCATATAGTTTTACACTGCGAATCTCTAATATGTCAAAGAAATGAATTCTATTCAACTTTACTTGATGAACTTGATGTAGATTTATATGTACATATTGAATTGTTAGATGATGAAGATGCCCTTTCACTATTTTGTGGTGCACACTTAGACATACCCGGGCTCGATGCAACATCATGGCAAACCATTGTACTTCAATTTTGTAAATATATATATTCCTTAAAGAATTATCTGAGGAATCATTTCTGAAGCACCATTGTTGTTAATATTGTAAAGAATGTATTTTGTGAATTCCTTTTGTACATGTATGTAATTGATTAATGTCTATGTAATCTTCGATTATCATTGGAGGAAATAAAGAAATTCATTCATTCATTCATTCTTAATGGCTGGAGCAAGCCAAGGTCCATTGTTCGGTTTTCGATCAAGACCACGACTTTGAATGGTTGTATTTTCGTTATACTTACCTTAAACTGGTTATTTTCGGTTAAAATGTTAATTCTCAACAAATGTAAATACACATTATAACATTGGACATATATGTGACCTCACCAACATGATTATGTCCCTTTAACTTTATTTGAGATGACTGCTCTTCCAATGATGACCACACGTAGTATTACATAAGTCTCAGTATTAAAGGGACAGTAGCACGTTTTTTTATTTATTCAAATTTCCCATTTATAATGATAGTTAATGTCATTTATAGTGACTTTAGAAGCTAAAACATCTTATTACAAAAAACAATTATCCGTAGTGGTAATAAAGGTGTAGCGTATAAAGCAAAAATTGCATGGCGGCCATTTTGTTGTGAACACATTTTATTATTTCGAATGACAAAAACGATTCCTATGGCTTTACGGAACCAGGTTCACTCATTTTTAACTTGATTTTCCGAAGAGAGAATGATGGTTTACTATTGGTGATATTATTTCTCAAATACATGTCATCGACTTATTTCAGCGAAAAAACATGCTACTGCCCCTTTAAGTAGAGAATGAACGCTCCACCTTTCAAGATAAAAGTGAAAAGAGACACGACGTATACCGTTCTTGACCGCCCCATGATGAACGCAGACTCAGCCATGTGCAACTTAAGAAGACAACACGTATCTCATAATGTAGCTTTCCTAAACAGAATCCTAAACACCTGGTATTGACAACATATGTAATATATTATTGCATTTTTAAAAAGGATTCATAGTCCATCCCGAATAAAAAAAAAAGTTATACAATAAATTCGGGAATGTTCTCATCGAGACCGAGGATTAGGTTATTGTCACTTTCAAACGTACTTCACTTAATATATGTCCAGGTTTGTTATTGCAATAAAACCTGTGGGTGTTGGTGGCAGTACACCCAGCTTGAATCACAGGAAAATGAGGATACCTTATGTCTTACTATAAACAATGTACATGTATATAGGAGTATCAACACCCCTATATACCAATAGTCTATTGGTATAGAGGGGTATGGATATATATGGAGATATATATATATATATATATATATATATATATATATATATATATATATATATACTTCAGACGACACTTGCTGTAGATATCATTTTTGATTTGATAAGGATAACTTTACCAATAAGCACAAAATCGTATACTCCCCGAAACTACATGTATGCCTATACACCAATAGTCTATTGGTATAGAGGGGTATGGATATATATGGAGATATATATATATATATATATATATATATATATATATATATATATATATATATATATATATATATATATATACTTCAGACGACACTTGCTGTAGATATCATTTTTGATTTGATAAGGATAACTTTACCAATAAGCACAAAATCGTATACTCCCCGAAACTACATGTATGCCTATACACCAATAGTCTATTGGTATAGAGGGGTATGGATATATATGGAGATATATATATATATATATATATATATATATATATATATATATATATATATATATATATATATATATACTTCAGACGACACTTGCTGTAGATATCATTTTTGATTTGATAAGGATAACTTTACCAATAAGCACAAAATCGTATACTCCCCGAAACTACATGTATGCCTATACACCAATAGTCTATTGGTATAGAGGGGTATGGATATATATGGAGATATATATATATATATATATATATATATATATATATACTTCAGACGACACTTGCTGTAGATATCATTTTTGATTTGATAAGGATAACTTTACCAATAAGCACAAAATCGTATACTCCCCGAAACTACATGTATGCCTATACACCAATAGTCTATTGGTATAGAGGGGTATGGATATATATGGAGATATATATATATATATATATATATATATATATATATATATATATATATATATATATATATATATATATATATATATATATATATATATACTTCAGACGACACTTGCTGTAGATATCATTTTTGATTTGATAAGGATAACTTTACCAATAAGCACAAAATCGTATACTCCCCGAAACTACATGTATGCTTGAAATGTCAATTATGCAATTGAAACAAATGATCAATTCATTGACTGTGGGCCAGGATGTGAGACCTGCAATGACTAAAATTGTATTCCCTCGTATATAGTTTATTGTGTGCTAATCAAGCTAACCACTATACTGTACATTGTTTAAGCTACCTATATATTCGCCATATTGAAAATGCTCCACACTGTTGAAAAGACTTGTAAACAAGTCGAAATGCGACGCATCCAGTCATCAATAAAATGATATCTACATCAAGTGTCGTCTGAAGTATTATATTTTTTATATACATTTACTTCACGTGAGACCTTCCTCAATTATTATATATTATCTTATATACATTGTTCATAGTAAGACATTGGGTATCCTCAATTTCCTGTGGCTTGAATCGACAGGTGCATCCTAAACGTTTATTCAGCCATTCTTGCGTATGTTAGTGTAAATGCCATGTTCTTTTTTATGTGTTTGGGACATTGTAGAATTATTTTGTGCAGTCGGATTAAAATCGACCTTGTTCCGAGCAAAATAATATATCTACCGGGATACGAACAGGTAGATTCCTCGCCACAAGGTCTGAGAACATCCCGTATAGGCGTGTGTTCCGAACCAGTTTAGCGCAGCCAAAGCCCAGTCAAATAGCTGACCAATCACATCATAGTTTTTAAACGGCCGCTGTTTTGAAAGCATTTGGAACAGACAAAAGGATAGCTGTTTGGAGTTATCTGCCCCTAACTTCTCGCATCGAAAGCATTTGTTGGGCATCTTTTGATTGGCTACCTGAATTGCGCTCGAACACGCTAGTCTACGGACTGTTTCCAGACGGTTTGGCGTGGAAATGTCCGAACGATATGAGTTCGTATCCCGGTAGATGCACTATTTTGCACATTTTTTCCGCGGAATACCGTCGGTTTTAATCAGACTGTATTTTGTGTTGTACGTCAGTAGTAGCGATTGTATGTACAATAACATGACCTAATTACTTCTTCTTACCGTAAAATGTTTTCTAGATCTTTGAAACGTCCAGTGTTTACTTTCATCTGTAAATCTCCAATAATGTTATTCCAAATATTATCCTTGCTGTAATTTGTAAATTTGTAAAGCTTGCACTACTGATCTGTCGATAACATGTTAAGTTTGTGAATGATTATTTTACAAATTAAACAAATGTTCTCCTTGCAGTTCCAGTAATGCAATTAACGTCCAAAGGAAATCCTAATGACATGATGATTGCACTAATATACACAAGTAGAAATTAAACAAACTTTCGGAAGTAGCTGTGTGTCCGAACTCATCTCTCAGAACTTCATAACATGCAAGGAAAAGTAAAAAACCAATGCGAAAAATATGAAGGTATTTATTGATAAAAAAAAACCTAAACCAAATCGCAACTGTTCATACGTTTCTCTTAGCATTCTTCGAGAATGTTATCCACTTTAACGAGTCTGTAGTTACAGTTGTCAATCATATCGATCTGACAGTCTGGCGTGAAACGCATTAGACCTGCCATGATTCCATATCTGAAACATAGAGATATGGTTATATAAATTTATCATACAATGGGTGGTGTTTGGATAGGCAACGGATATTTTCGATATCCGTTGTGCATGTGGTCATATACGGATAAAGATGCAAATTCAAGGTCAAGTGACGTAACTTCTTTGAAAATTAAAATGACGTCACACGCGTACATTACGAACGCTTGTAATAACGGATAGGGGCGTGGTAGTAGAAGAACGTTTCCAAAACTGTGTTCCACAGGAGATATCGCTTCGTGAGATCAAACAATATCTCCCAGGAGAGTTTGTTTTGACAGTAGATTTTGTAGAATGCCCTGTCGCCGACAACTAAATTACATCATAATGTTTTTACATCATCGAGTAAGGACGTCATAATGATATGACGTCATGGAAAATATTTTGAAAAATAGACTCTCACTCTCATGTCTTCCGGCAACACTATTTCGTTCTTTTCTCAGTTGAATAGGTGGTGTCGCCCCATTAGCAAGTAATAATAGGTTTGCAGATGAAACATGCCTTTAGGTAAAGATGAGTTATTGATTTTGCTCATGTCAATGAGACGCCCTTAAAATTTAAATTTCAAATAGAAAAAGTATCGACAACTTTTGGGAATATTTTATCCAAAAAAAGGATTAAAAAAAGACATATCCTTTCAGGTTGAAAAAACAACAAAAGGGTGAGCTGCTTAATTCTAAAATGGTATTCAAAAGAAATATTATTCTGTACTTTCAAAATTCAAAATTCTAAATAATTTCGTTTATGCAGCATATGGTTTAAACATATTTATTTCATGAAAAGATACAAGAATCGGATTGGCCAACAAGTTCAAATGAACTTATGTGAAGGCCGCTCCAAAGTACATATACAATAAAGCAGCAGGGAGTGACGTACACTAAACAGTTTCACACACTTCATAAAACATATGGCAGAAAATAATAACGTATGAGTGTAACGTATTCAGCATGTGTGGCTTACTTATTGCTACAAATGTTACAAGAATGCGCCAATGTATGTTAAATATAACGATGCGTCAACTATTTAAAAATGGTGAGGTTTCGAACTTTCGGTTTAGATCCTTACACCGTTACCATTCTTGATAACGGTTGTTTATTACGCTTGTTCATATACATATATTTTAATATTTTCGTAAACAGACGAATGACCTACCCGCAACATTGAAGTCCTGATTCGAGTGTACATGTACAATTCATACAGTCAATATCATCTGTAAACGTTTCACCAACTTCCATGGGATACCAAAAATCGTCAACTTCGTAGGCGCAATAAGCTTCCCCTGAAATAGGAAAGAGAAAATTCAAAATAAAATATATTATATATCACTTATAAATATTGTAAATTGTTCAGCATCTGCTCATGATCCTTCACCTAGCGGGGCAGTAGGACGTTTTTTGCAAAAAAAAATTTCGAATTTCCTATTTATAATGATAGTTTATGTCATTTATATTTACTTTAAAGGGTAAAACAGTCTATTACACAAACCAGTTATCCGTAGTGGTAATAACGGTGTTGAGTATAAAGCAAAACTTGCATGGCGGCCATTTTATTGTGAACACTTTTTATTATTTTGAATGACAAAAACGATTCCCATGGCTTTACGGAACCATGTACATTGATTTTGTAACTTAATTTTCCGAAGAAAGAAGGGTGATTTATGATTGGTGACATTATTTTTCAAATACATTTCATCGACTTATTTCACCTAAAAAACGTGCTACTGTCCCTTTAACATCCATTTACAGATTATACATGCTCTTGACAGATTACACAATCAAGTCAAACTTATGACAGATTACAAGCTTATGGCAGATTACACAAGCTTATGACAGATTTTAAAAGTTTATGCCTGATTACATAAGCTCAGTGATATCCTGTCAACAGAATCTAATGACATATTACAGCAGCTTATATCAGACTACACAAGCGAATGCCAGATTTAAAGGTTATGGCAAAGTACACAAGCTTATTTACATTCAACTCATTCAGAAATTACGCTGTGGAAAGATGAATTATTTCAGTGGCGTATAAATTGTTTGGTCACAATACTAATTATCATCCAAAACTGGCTCCCACAGTAGATATCGCTTGTGTGAGATCAAGCGATATCTACAAGCGATATCTACATTGTAGATATCGCTACAATCAATCGTCATAATCCTATTACATCATCAGTTAATGACATAACAAAGCTTTTGCATCACTGAGAACACTGCTGACAATGCTATGACGTCACAATGGTGACGACGTTACAATGCTATGATGTCATAATGCTTATGACGTCACTGAGATCACTGCTGAAGAAGCAAAATGGCAGTTTTGTGTTTCAGCTGTGTCATTCTTCGGTTAATAATTGTTGAAGAATGATTTTGAATGATAAATAAAATCTCACCCTTGTGTCTTCTGATATCAAATATATCAACACTCGTTGATTAAAGTAAAAATATCCTCGGCAAGCCTCGGATATTTGTAACTTTAATCAACTCGTGTTGATATATTTGATGTCAGAAGACACTTGGGTGAGATTCTCTATATATAGGCCAGGTTTACTGAAAAATGCCAGTGTCAAGTCTAGAGAGCAGCTGTCTCTCGTTCCTACAATATTCATATTGTCTTATTCATATACAAGAATGGACCACGCAGTTTTTAAATGGGACTTTGGATTAAAACAATAGTATATTAATGCATTGAATCAACTTCAACGACATTACTCTTGCCAGTCTGGATTACTGGCTTATTTAAGCCTTGCAGTATTTCCCTCTCTTTGTTGTAACAAGATAGTGAATTGCTGCACCATAAATGCATAGTGGGCCCGGATTTCCAACCACAGATATCTTAAGGAAATACTGCAAGGCCTAAATCAGCCAGTAACGGAGACTGGCAAGAGTTATGCCTTGCATTTGGAAGTTGGCACAGAATGGAAAAGTCATATCTATGTACATTTGCGTGTGGTGTGATACACAGAAGACATTGATACTTTTCTCACATTGTAAGCGTCTTACAACTGCAATCCACGGCAAATGAATACTTGTTTGAAATCCAACATCGTGCTTCACAAAAGTTGCAATGAATAGAAGAACGTATATGGTATATATCCCTTACAGAGAGAAGATACAGAGTATTGAAATTTATTGTTTCAAATCTAAAATAAACACATATGCATGTTTCGTGAAGTCATACATGGATTAAGATGGAGAATGCATTCGGAGCAGTGGATTCGTTAAAAATAATCAACTCGCCCCTTCGGGGCTCGTTAATTATTTTTAACGAATCCACTGCTCCGAATGCATTCTCCATTACGTAATATGTCGACCAGCGCTTTCAGCATGCAACGTGCATGGATATATGCGCTATATAAATGGACTATTATTATTATGTAGTATGTCTTACCATATTCTGATTGAGTGAGTGGACCATCGTAGCACATTGCTTCAAGCAGATATGGTAGAGAAAGAAGTATGATGAACTTCATGAAATAACACATCCTGAAACCTGAAAACAAAATACATAAAAAATGGTCTCATAGCGCTGGTAGAGGTGATGGGCTGATGGTGAGGTGGTGAGGTTGCATATTAGGGGCTGGTTTTTGTGATCGTTTTGGTGTTTGTTTAAAGGAGCAGTAGCACGTTTTTTCGCTGAAATAAGTCGATGAAATATATTTGAAACATAATGTCACTAATAGTAAAACACCCTTCACATTTCAGAAAATCAAGTTAAAAGATGAATTCACATGGTTCCGTAAAGCCATGGGAATCGTTTTTGTCATTCAAAATAATAAACTGTGTTCACAATAAAATGCCGGTGTCACGAAATAAAATCGCCCCCGGTATAAAATCTCCCCCCGGAGATTTTGTACCGGTATAAATCCTCCCCCCTCAGAATAAACATGTACAGGAAAGAATAATTCAAGTGAATTAACACATTTTACAAAGTTTTTTGTTGCAAATCAAAGTCATTATTTCAGTATAACATTTGGACAATGAATAAGTGCGAAATAAATATTAATCAAATGGAAAATTAAAAAGAAACAACGGGGGAGATTTTATTCTGAGGGGGGCGAGAAATAATTCCGCCGGGGGGCGATTTTATACCGGTATAAAATCTCCGGGGGAGGATTTGTACCGGTATAAAATCGCCGGGGGGAGATTTTATACGGGGGCGAATTTATACCGGGACACCGGCCATGCAATTTTTGCTGTATACGCAACACCATTATTCCCACTACATAACTGGTCTGTGTAATAAGATGTTTTACCCTCCAAAGTAAATATAAATTACATAAACTATCGTTAAAGATTTAAATGGAAAATTTGAAAAAAATTAATTTGCAAAAAAACTTGCTACTGCCCCTTTAAATATTCTTAACTTATAGCAGAAGGTCTAGTATTACTGGAGTATGGAAGCTGATAATCTGTATCTGTACATCGTGACTGAACATAGAAGCACTAGAACGGTCGCTCCTGTAAAGCGTAAATTAAATTTTAGGTAGTACCGGGACTGCCACCATGTACCTTGCTGCAGTGAATGTTAATGTAACATCGACACCAAACCTTACTGTACAGCTGTTGAACAAAAGTTTGTTTAACTATGCACTATTTCCTACATAAAATCATCATTTTTTGAAAACTTCAATTTGGCACTATTTCTTAACAGGACACATTATGGATATTATTTTTGGACAAGATGTAGAGAAATCATTTTACACTACATATTCAAGGGACAGATATGTAACCTGCCAGAAACAATGTTGGCGTACAACAAAAGAGACAAGGGGTCTAAATTAGAAAATTTTGATTTCATTGTTTCTGCAATAAAATATTAATTAAACATAATGTCGACCGTAATAAAAAAAATATTGGTCAATGTGATGATAGGAATTATGTGTTTTCCCTAAATGATTAAAAAATGACAATTTTATAAAACAATATACATTTTTGAGTTTGGGATTTTTGGACCCCGGTGTTATATAAATCCTTGCCATATTTGCTCCTGTAGAAATATTAGTATCATCTTTAAGTATATGATACGGAAATGATTTTTCTACGTCTAAACAAAGATTCATATCTTTTGCGGGCATAATTAAGGAATAAAGCAAACTTAAATGAACACGGAAATACATGATATTTGCACTTTTGTTCAGCAGCTGTATGGTTAAATACATGAGTCTCAGAATATAATCCCAAAGCAATGCGATTAAGGTTTCATGTATATTATTCATATGCTTAAATTTCAATAATGCAGTTAATGATTTATAAACAATACTATAATAAATACTTACTTTCTTTCGTGTCTGTACTCACCGGGCGTGGTATAACTCTTGAATATCAAAGTACGTTTAAATCTCTCTGTTTATAGCATGGCGTCTCCCCACTTAATTGGCCAATTATGTTATTGAAAAGATCAACAGTATTTCCCACAGCGGTTGAGGAAAATGATATTAATACGGGTCATTAAAGCAATAACACAAGCTTGAATATTAACAAAGATTTATTTGCATAATTGGCCAAAAGAGGCCAATAGAAAGTCATGTTTATATTAACGATATTGTTCAACTATTAAATGATGTTGTCGGGATCTAGACTATTATATTGTGAAGTGCTTGTTGATATTACGTTTCTGTTCTGACTAAATTGTTAACATAATTTCGATTATCTCGCTTTGTTTAGCGGTTAAAATAAGGACAGTTCGTAATAAACTCAGGGGCAAAAGAAACTATACCAAAATATTTTATGTTTTCAAAAGTTGAAACTAGTTTTTCAAATCGATTTTTTATTATCAAACTATGTCACAACAACGCAACTTCATAATTACCGAGAAAAAATTCATGCTTCTAACCAAATATGGACTTTGTAACACGTTTTTCGAGCAAAATGGTATACACGTGCATCACGTTAATATGGTACCAAACTGTATAAAAACCACGAATCTGCATGCTTTGGACCTCAGTCGTAACGAACACAACAAGTGACAATCCGAAACTTACCACCGTACGTGCAACTTTTTCAAAATTTCGATCAAAACATGGTCAGTTAAATTGTCTTTAAAACGAGTATGAACGAGTAAAACGAGTATGTGACATATCTGATAATGTTGATAACAACAAAACAATGTTGGTATAGTTTCTTTTGCCCGTGAGTTTACTTAAAAAGTGTGCGGAATGATAGTGGATACGGGCATGTTACCATGTTATTGTTTTCGTCGCCGACTATTTTATGATTATCTATGATTATGTAAAGGTTAATGTCCGGGTAACTCTCCATTCCTTATAATATAAAGGAGCAAAGTCCCAAAGGCTCTTTTATTTTAAAAAAATACTTTAAATCATTAAAGAAATAATATTTCTCCTTAAAACTACGATGTGATATGTAACTGTCCATTTCTGAAAAATAATGGAGTGAAATAACAATAGGATGACAAGTGTATTTTAACTTCTTTTAGTGCAATCAAGAAACATTTCGATTTCCAATCTCTTATATTCTTATAATGGGTAGTTACATGTAAATGGTTTAAAATAAAACTTTATAATATTAATAATAGTCACATGTAGGTGCATCTCCGAAAACGAAATCACCAAGAACTCAGAAAAACAGGCACAATTTCGACAGTACATTTGTATGTGAATGTTTTATCCGTACATGTTTGATATGCCTAACGGTTGATACGTGTTGAATGTGAATCTTCTTGACATTTTGCGACAACAATTATGTCGAACATTCTCTGCAGGATCCAAATATGAGAATATATAAATTAACCCATGTGTACCAATCAAATTTAACAATATCCTGTTCAATGGACATTTTCAATGAGGATAATCTAAGTTCAAAACATCAACATTCCAACCCTTAATTAACTTTTGGAACATTGAAAAGTTCAAATGTCATAATTATATTTTATATGATTGATCGAGTTTTAACGATATACCCTTCTTATAAAACTTTTTTCTCAGATTTTGAATAATTGCTAAGCTTCATCTATCTCTCATTATGTCCATTTGTCTGTTTATCTCCGTTTCTTCAGTTTTATACATGCCACATACGACATATGGTTCTCTTTGTTTGAGATTCTTTATTTCTCCCTCTTTTTTTCTTCTTTCTAAACGTTTCTCATATACAAGCCAAGTAGATAATGGTTTCTTTGTCATGACAATGGAATTTGGGATTTCACTTTCTGCAGTAGTACGAATTCTTTTACATTTTTCGAGTCGAGTCTCTTGCACTGAATATCTCATAGGTTACTCATTCAGCCAACGAGACCTCGACAAAATAATAAATATAATGAGTAACAACACAACATGTTGTTCTATTGCAGACAATAGATCACGAATATAACAAAGTTTATTATTTTGTTCACTATCTACACTGACGGGCAAAATAAAGTATATGGCTCAGTTGTATTTATCATATGTATAATTTTCAATTTCAAATATCTCGAGTTTTCGTCGTCGTATTCAAAAACGGACTAGTGAAATTAGTACAAAATATTAAACCAGTCAAAGAATACCTTTACGCGGTTTGAAATTTTAAATTAAAATTTCAAATTCCTACAAATCAATTTTGATACAACACGACTGTTTATCGACATATAACACATAATCTGTTTGAAAATCAATAAATGTGCTTCGTCCAGCACACATTTACAAAATGTTGAACATGGTATGGGGTCATGTTAGTCTAAATTTCATTTCCTACCTCTGTCTACTTTAAATAACAAGAAAAAAGTGAGCATGGCTCACATACCCCCGCCATCCGCCAGCCGTCCATTGAGAATTATAGATGTGAAGGGTACTATGTTTAAAAAACAGCTTCAAGCATCATAATATTGTCCAAAATAATTTTTTGGAACTAGATTTGTTATTACAAAATCTCATTCACCCAGATGTAATATTTTTCAGGTAACTTAATTTTTCTCATTAGAGCATCACACCGGTAATTTGTACCAAGTTCAATTACAAATTCAAGGGCTTCATAACTCCGTACAAAATAATATTACGGAACTGGGCTGTGAACTCGATGAAGACTGGACTACCTACATGTTAAATTTCATTCACCTAGATGTAATAGTTTCCGAGAAAATTTGTCCCCATTGGATCATCACAGTTCTTTTGGTACTAAGTTAAATTTCGGATTCAAGGGCCATAACTCTGTAAAAAATAATATTTCGGAACTGGTTTTCGAACTCGATAAAGAGTATGGTCATAAGTACTCACAACCAAAATTCCATTCACCTAGGTTGAAAACTTGTCCCGATTGAACACAATAAAACAATTCCAAAAAGTGACGTTTCCATGGAAACGACAAAAAAATTAAATCTCAGAAAATTGACAATTGTCTGTGCGCGATCGGAAGAACGTGGTTAACAACTGTAAAAAGTTTGGCTGATGTACCTTTGACGGACGGACTGCCGAGAGGTGTTATTGTATCGTTCCATAATCAAATGCATTTCATTTCTTTAAAATATTGAATTAATCGAAAACAAGTGAGTGTTATACTTTCTTTTGCCCGTCAGTTTATATCAGTATATGGCATTTATTTTGTGCCCCTTTCGTGTCCTCGGGTGTTCTTTCATGAATGTATTCCTTCCGCACATTGGGTTACATTATATAGATTCCTTTTCTCTGATTGGTCTAAGTCCTTGCTGTATACATGTAATTTTCAACAAATGACGGAATTCCGGGAAACAACCCCAACAATTCTACAATACACAACCGATTCTTTCTCGAGACTAGCATTTTGCCATTCTCTTCGCTAGAACAAAGATCAACTGACATCTATGACGTCAAAGCCTAAGCTTGACGAAGGCTCCCAGAAAAATGCATATGAGCATAGACAAAAGTCGGTATGGTTGTTATACCAGGTAAAAAATAATTAAACACGGCTTTTTTTATATTATTTTGTGAACATTTGAGAAGTTTATTTAAGTTTAATAGAAAATTAATCTTTTCAAATATCCTCCTTTAATTTAATACATAACTTTGTGAATCTTCCTTTCTTTTTATTTCACCTATGTTTCTCTTGTCCATCGCTGTATCCATCTCTCGAACCTCTCTTCAGTATCACCCAATTACAAATAACGCATTTTTAAATTAATAATGTTATCAAATTGCATTACCCTATCTTGTACATGAACTAAACAATCCCGTCACAGCGATTCCAGTTCTGTTTAATTTTATATTTTGCGAGCATCTTTACCCTTTTGTAAAGTTGTTTCATGCCATTCTATCACAAACATCTTTTAGTTTTTTTTCAAAATATATTTCTACATGATATCTAGGAACAAATGTAAATCGAAACGCACAAACAAAGAATTACTACGTTTTAAAAAACTAGGACTGTTGCACGTGTGATGTTAAAAACAAATTATTATCCTGAGTATCGTAATGGAATTAAAAAAGTGCCTGTATATATTTTTATTTCGAAAATGTTTTGATTTTTTTTACAAATTTAATTAAACAACTTAAAATTCTAAAGGTCCAAACCAGTCTTTTATATCCTGGTATCTTTAGCTGTATGAATAGTTGGGACCAATTTTTCAGAGAAATTCGAAAGGGATCAATGACATGTGACATACATGTAGATGTAAATCAAACACCTCTACAATCGTACTTAAAACGTATTGCAGACTAGGTACAAAATACCTTTTGAGTACCTTCAATAAACATTAAGAGGATGTTCATGTGATTTAGAAGGACAGATGATGTCCCAATTACCCTGATCCAGAACCATGTCTGTGTAGCACGAGTCCCACCAGCTTATGTGTAAGCGCCACTTCCATACTTATATAAGATCAGATAGATAAAATCATTTTGAAAAACGAAATATGTATGCACACTATCATCACAAGTCAAACTTTTTTTTTAAAATTTAAAAATGTAATTTCTTTATAATCTACGGCGAGGGGCAAGATAAACTATACCTTGGAGTCAACTTTGAGTGCGGACTCTTTCAGTGTTGTCACAACCCCTAGTGTACAGTACATAACCCTGTGCACTTAAAAGAACCCACGAATCCGTTGGTAAATGACCAGATGGTGGCCACATGAATACGTGCAGACACCTAGTTGCAGGTACAGCAACGTGCAGTATCCTTGGACAAAATACTGTGACTATGTGTCCTAGTTCACCCAGCTATGAATGGGTACCTCGTGAGGATGAGCATGGTGATTTAACTTGGTGCGCCTAGTGGCTGCAAAAGTTGCATACTCCAAATGGAGCTGAGATTGACAAAGAGTGTCGTTAAACAGTGACATCCAATGATCGGGGGGCAAACAGAGCGCCTTTGAGCAGCTTAGCTGGATATTGGCGCTATACAAATGTTTATATGTATGTATGTATGTATGTATGTATGTATGTATGTATACCACATTTCTAATGGAGTCAAAAACAAAATTGTTCTGCCGAATATATTTGGATATCTATTATGAGGACATATCTCGAGATATGCAAAATTTCATTTATAAGAGTGTGATACTTAATATTTCATACCTGTTCATTTGAGGTGCTGAAATTGCTATTGTTAAGGTAGTTTTACACTCACATAGTTAATCGTACCAACTTTGGCAACTCTTTGAGAACTGCAGTTTTTGTTTTTCTCCGAAAATCTCGAATAAATAACCAACAGCGTCAAACATTATTTATTTATTTTCATTTATACTCCTCCGAGGTACATCTTGTGCTTGTCATAGAATATTTCTTACGTTATTTGAAGTTGATATTGAAAATATTATTCGAAACATTATCCCTGCATATTAATGTATCTTGCCAAAGTTCAAAACTTTGGACAACTGACCTGTCGATAACATGTTAAGTTTGTAAACGATTATTGTACAAATGTTAACAATTACTTTCAGTTCCAGTAATGAAATTGACGTCCAAACGAAATCATAATGCCATGTTATTGCACAAGGAAACACAGTTGTATGTAAAAATCAGAACTCAAATTTCAGAACTTGTCAACATGCAAGGAAAACTCAAAGACAAATACGAGAAATTAAGAGTATTTATTACCTAAACCAAATCGCAATTGTTCATACGTTTGTCTTAGCATTCCTCGAGCATGTTATCCACTTTAACGATTGTGTAGTTACAGCTGTCACTCATTTTGATCTGACAGTCTGGTTGCACATCAACAGGGCCTGCACCGATTCCATATCTGAAACAAATTGATACGATCATATCATTATAAAATTATATCATTACATGGAAATGACGAATCGCATTTTCCTTGAAGTGAAAAACAAAGGGTCTGTGAACTCTTCACTGACATACATTGTACAGGTAACCCGTGCATGGTTCGCTACAGCTGCTGAACAAAAGTTTGTCACATTGCTATGTTTACATGACTTGGAGACTTAAGACACAAATAACACGTTTATAAATGCTTGTATTGTAGCACTATTTGCTATCACAAGAAAGTACAATAACAAAGGAATCTTAATCCCTGTTATCTTTATTACCTGCCTTTGTTTGTTTAGGCGTGGCATGACACTCCGACAGGTAATTTTTTTAAGACAAAACACCAGAATTTATTTACCAACTATCAAAGCTCCTGGCTTGGAGTAGGCATTGCTCCGGCAGCTGTATTACCTATAGTGTCCCAGAGAGTCTAAATAGTCTAATTTATGTCTTGGGAATTTAAAGGCTATTCAATTATGGTATCTTCCGGACAGCCAAAAATGAACAACCATCCATGGAAAAATGAGCAGTGTTTTATTTTTGTGAAATATGATTTTTTAATCCGAAATACAAAACATTCACATCGTGTTTTAGGTCATTGATGATCACATTCTGACATTTCTGGGAATTAAAGAATAGCAACCAGCCTCAAAGATTCCAGGTGCCATTTTCTGACAATATTCCCCAAAATGGACATGTGGATTGGTGTAATACAGTCGCCTCTGAACAATAACTTCGATATCTCTTACTCTGGCCGAGACTCATTATTCACATCGTACAACTATACTAAAATATTTGAAAAGATATTTGTCGGCGAAAGGAATATGGTTCCAATCCTGCTCCCGGTAATATCTGAGTGTATTTCTCCATTCTCTTCTAAGTTTTTTCTCCAGCCATTCAACTGAGTTTTCAGCACGGGACGTAACATTTAAACCCAAATTGTTGTAGATGTCTGGAGATTATCATGTGAATGATCCGAAAACCAACCCTTTTCTGCATAATACCTCAGGATGTTGGGATTTCAGAGCTGTTCATGTACATTGATTTCATATCCATCGGTCTTCTCCATGAGTTATGCATCATGGTTTGCAGGATCTTTATGCATCAAAAATATAATTTGTGGAATGGATTTTTTAAATCAACTTTTTAATACCATTATTTGTGACCCTGCAATGGTATATATCGATCATTACTTTTGTACTTCTACCCATTTCATTCCGCTGTGTCTGAAGATGACAATCAAGGTACTTTCACTAAAAATGTCTTCGCTTCAACATATTCACTGCATCACATGTTGAAATAACCAGTTGTCTGAGACAAGTGTGCCAATGAAAGCAGATAAATTATGCATTTGCAATATAAGTTCTTAGAGATAACAGACATCAAGTTATGAATTTTTTTCAGGATATTTCATGTTAAAAATTTAATATTGGATTAACTAATGTAAATATTTCATTCAAAAGCACTTTATGTATGAAATATGCTACATTTGTATCTGTATGTTTCAAAACTTTTTAAAGTTCATACAGTTGTCCAATAAAGAAAGTACCACGTTTCGCGAAATTTCGCGAAACTCACGCGAAACTCACGCGAAAGTTTCGCGAAAATCTCGCGTGAGTTTCGCGAAAGTTTCGCGTGAGTTTCGCGAAAGGTTCGCGTGAGTTTCGCGAAAATTTCGCGTGTGTTTCGCGTGAGTTTCGCGAAAATTTCGCGTGAGTTTCGCGTGTGTTTCGCGAAAGTATCTCGTGTGTTTCGCGAAAGTATCTCGTGTGTTTCGCGAAAGTATCTCGTGTGTTTCGCGAAAATTTCGAATGTTTTCATTTCCAATGTCTCTGAAAAACATTTTCCCTTTGATGCGTGGTATCTATGCTCGAGATTGGGTAGAGGCTAGATGTAGGAGATGTGTGGTATGCTTTTTCAGAAGCATAATACTTTGTGATACTTTTTGGAAGTTTTACAAGAATCAACATACATAAAGCGATCATGTAGGAATATAGTATTGTAGGACGAAAAACAATAAGGGGATTGCTCTAGATTGACCGATTGTAATGAGGTTTCTTACACTGGTCATGAGACAAAAGAAAAGAGGCGTGTCAGCATATGCATTGTATCAGCAACTGTAATTTCAGGGTCTAATATTACAATTGTATATCATTACTATAGTTTTGCAACAACGTAGTAAAGGGTTTAAAAAAGTGTTACGACAGTGACATGTTCAAATTTCAATGTATATGGTATATCAAATGTCTATGATCGCGAGTTATACTTTCATATTTGAATACGTAACCTAATTAACTCAATAACGACGACAGGTTATGCTCAACGTCTGGCCCGCCAGGTCCACTAGCACCTAGGTGCAGCGAGGCCAATTAGACTTCGTCACCTCTGATTTAGCGAGAGCGAGTGGCATGTCATAAACATGACTGATTGTTTGTTGTGTCTTGCATTACGATCAAAAGTAGACAGGAAATGGGTGATACGGAACTATTGTAAATGATGTAACATTAAGATATCCGACGTTGAATGTATTTGCTGCTTGTTAGTTATATATTGTCAGATCTTACAGATGAACAATTATGATATATACAGTGCTGTGATAAGTTTGCCAAACTTAACATCCTGTAAGATATCTAAACAATGTGTAAAAGTGAACGTCTTTATTTACCTGAATTTATATTTATTCTTGGTCTGTATCACTTGTAACTGTTTGTCACTTAGTATAGTTACATGTCTTTAAAATTTGGATAATTTGTATGTATTAAACGAGACAAATTTTTTTTTTATTATAACAGTGTGAAAGTTTTCATTTAACAATTAGGGAATTTTGGGAAAAAAAGTATTATTGAACGCTAAAATAATGCCAGCAAGTTTATGAATATGTTTAAAGCGTGTATAATTTATATTTACCGCCGACAGTGAACACAAAAGAACACGTTAAAGAAGAAGAAGAGAAGAAAAAAGAAAAGTATTTTATTTCGGTGTCACGTGCATGCATACATTTCACATATGGCATAATAAAACAATATTCACATGATATAAACACATTGCAGATAAAAAGATAGCACCCGGTCCACAAAGGCCTATGAGGCACCATATTACTTTGTTCATATTAAAATATAGATGAATATGGATGTAAAACATTGCATATACAAGGATGGAGTTAACATTAAAATTAAGTGAGGCGCAACCTCCGTCTGTACATGTTATATATTAAGGCGGCCAGTGGCTTACATAACCTACTGCTAGATAATAAATATACAGCCTGGTCAGTCGGGTTGAGATGTAGAAAGGAAGGGTCAGCCTAAGATACAGTTTTCCAAAATTCATACCTTAAATCTGAGTAAAAATTACAAACAGCGAGAAAGTGAATTTCATCCTCTATACAGTTATTGTTACCGAATTTACATAACCTTTGATCAAGAGGTACTTTAGGACGGGAAAACCTACCTAATTATATTTCTAAGGGAAGAGTGCCAGATCGTAATGTGCTGAGTATACTGAGGTGTGAACGCTGAAAAGAAGCAGAAACATAAGATTCAGTATTTAGAGAATGTTTAAATAAGCGGTAAGTCCGCAATTTATTGCCATTACACTGGCCACTATCATTCCAAAGATGAAATAACCAATCCTCTCTATCCTTCTTCATTAAATAATTCCTAGCAGAAGTAAAATCGCTCTCAGAGATAGACATATATAGAAAGATTCAATAGTCCTATTTCTCACCGACAATTGTTTATTTACAAATGTTGTGTAAACTTGTGATTATTGAGAAGCCTGTCACAGAGAGGTACACGTGAATTGCGATGGTCGCCAGCATGAAAGGAAAATACTGAAAGAGAGGACTAACGAAACAGATAAATGATGTTTTTTATACTTGAATGCATTTGAAACATATAAAACTATTTTCATCGCTCAACATACATCGTATTTGAAGTAAATGCGCAAGACATCATTGATATTCGATGCTCAAACATGATTGCATAAAACGCTACATACAGGGGCGTGACTTTAGGAAGAAGATTGTCCAATAATATGCTTGTTTTACATCGGTCACGCACCTGTCACCTGTCATTCAAATAGGGTGGGTCTCCGTCTGATTTGTAATCCCTAGACTGTTATTTCAAGGTCAAATATGTTATTTCTATACTCTAATTGAATGTGTATTCGCGTAAGTGTCAATCCAGTAACTAAACAGCATCTTGCATTTAATGCCAATGAATCAACACAAATCACTAATTACACCGGATGTATTGTTATATGAGATACCCAAGCTGACACTTAATCTACTGAACTCAAAATACATTGAAACATATTATATGGTGTGAGGAGCTAATTAATGTGTCGCTTATGTGCGGCTCTCAGCCTTAATGAGTTGATTAATATGAAAATAGATTCTTACAATTTAATAAGTTCAGCCAGGCAGCGTAAGAATACTTTAAAAATCATTCCTAATAAAGTGTATCAAAAAATAACTATGCAAAGTAACTATGTTCTTTTTATCCGACATGTGTTTACTAAATGGTGAGTATTTACTATAAAGTGGGTTTCAATAAGTCGTATTATCCATACATAAGTGACTCTCTATGGAAAGTTTATCCAAATGAGTGGTTGTAGGAATGAGTTTCCTGTGACACTCGCTGAATGAATGGGGCATGCTTTCAAATTAGGCATGTGAACGTCAATCGCTGTGTGTAACTGTAAGGAGCTTATTGATTTATGAAGCAAACATTGTATATGCATTTTCTTCATAATGGAAGTGGGCGATGTCTGAAAAAGAAAAGGGTATCAGTCAGTGGCATGTGGCTTACCTCCCTTCAATGTGGACGTTATGTGTATTGCATTAACTGCAATTGAATAATTGTGATTTGATTAACACTTGCCGTGTGTTGGCACGCAGCATGTCGGCAATCAAATCACGAACGAGTGTCTAATTGCAATTAATTCAATACATCAAACAACTACGTTATGCAATAATGGAACTGCAAACCAAAACCCGTCCAAATGAGATAAGAGTGCCGTAAATACAGTAAAGTTCTATGCGTATCTGCATATGGAACTACACTGATAGTTTCGAGTCATGCTTAACAGTTGATAAATGTTCTTGGTAACACATTAATAACCGAAAACAGACACTGTTTGGCAGTTCAGTGACTCATATATTTATGAAATATCATATCTGTAACTAACTCAAAGAGGAATATGACGTCGATGACGTCTTGCAGTAATGATGCGTCAACAAATTGAAGTCAATGAACGTACATGCCGCCATGTCACTAACACAATTTCCATATTTCATATCAGTTTACTTTAAATACCAAACCGTATGTCCTGAAAACCATTTTGAAATAATAATGTAGCACCTCATGTGTGTTGGAACATACCTCAAGCAGCATACTCTCATGTTTGAAGCAATGTATATCATGTAACGAGATATATCGTCATCACAGGCTTTCAAAGTCGACTTTATCCGGCGGAAATATATTCCGTTCGTCCCGTCACTAAAAGTGAAACCTAGCATTCTGTACTGCTCTTTATTATCACGACAATCTTGTAAACTCTTGTCATTGAATGAATGAATGAATGAATGAATGAATGAATGAATGAATGAATGAATGAATGAATGAATGAATGAATGAATGAATGAATGAATGAATGAATGAATGAATGAATGAATGAATGAATGAATGAATGAATGAATGAATGAATGAATGAATGAATGAATGAATGAATTAAAGTTCACAAAAGTGGCATAGAGAAATAACGACAGTGTACAATATTATTATGGGAGCATACTAGATAAGATTTACAAACATAGTTACAAACTTTCCACAGTAGTGCGTTATGCTTGCAGGACATAAAAGATATGAATTGATCTATAGAAGTGGTAAAAATGACCTTCCTATATTATTATAATATGGACAAAACAACAGAAGATGAGCCTCATCACCGAGGACACTTTTACAAAATTCATTATCTATCTTCTTAGTTAACATTATACCATCTTCAAATTTCAATAGGAAGTATATGATTACAAGTTCTAGTTCTAGTAAACCAACTGTGAACATGTAATGGAAAGTGTAATAGGTACATGTATGTTTCTAGATTTGGGGATTGTTTTAAAATATTATAGTAGTAGCCTTTAGAAGATGTAGATTTACAATTGTTCCAGCGTTGAACAAACTGGTTACATAATATAGATTTAACGGTACCTTAATGCCACAATCTTTTAGTGCAGTTTTTTTTATATAACCTAATGTAATTTAAACCAGTACCTTCCAAGGTAGTTTTAATAACTTTGATAAGAGGTAAACATATATTTGGATCACAGGCAGTCATTGATAACATAAGTCTATATAAAATGCTGGACAATGTATGAGTAGATGAGATAAGCATGCACCAGTATGATATGATTCGAACCTTAACAGGAACATCTAACGGCAATCTTCCCAATTCATCATATACAATATAATCTGGGGTTGACTGTTTTACTTAATTACCAAATTTCAAGTGTACTCTTTCAAGAATAACACACTTTTCGAAACCCAAACTTTGGAGCCAAACAACAAAATTGGTACAAGGTTGTCGAACAGTTTAAACTGACAATCAATTGGTATATCTAACAATCTCATTTTTCTAAAAACAGCATGCCTAGCTCTAGAAATCTGCTCAGCATCTTCCAGCGAATACCTCACACGAATTAACGCAGACGACAACGAGAAAAAGTCCCACCACGTGTCACTCCCCCTCTGACATGTGACATATGTGTCTATTCAACCGTTCGATGTTATTCCCAATCGATCATCACTTGCAAATTACCAACAGATTTTTATCCAGAAAATCTTCCTGTTCTTATGTATACCATTTCTAAATGCCCTTCAAAGACCAGATGTGTATTAGATGCGATACTATATAAACTTCTCAAAGAGTGGCTCAAGTGCTATTTGCATTACACATCCAATACGATAACTAACGGTATATTTACAATACACAAACTGTTATGACAGACAGACAGACATAATTTTATTTACATCTCACTCGTGATTACAGCGGTATACATATATCATGATAAATAATATACAATAAAATACACGACCAATCGCTCAGCGATTTACGAGAGATGGATTAAAATGTGTATTGTATACAGTATAGTAAAACGTAATATACATATAGAATTAAAATGGGAAATATATAAGCTAAGAGTTATTTGTACAGGGAATAACGTCGGTGTTCTAAAATATTACTGCAGGTTTTGGCAAGACAAAATATAAAATCATCACATGTAAAAATACGGGCAAGTTGTTGTAAAACTGGTAAAAATAAAAATTCTGGCCATTTTAAAACACAGCGATATAATAAATCCATTCGTAAATGAGCGTAAAAGGGACAAGAAAGTAAAACATGTGCTTCGTCTTCCACATAGCCAGGGCAATTAAAACAAAGTCGATCTTCTACGGGAATGCGCTCATATCTTCCAGTCTCTACTCTTAAAGGGGCGACACCACATCTAAATTTGGCAAGTGCGCTACGTTGCTGTCTTGGCAGGCTGACATTGACATACTTTTCACATTCATATTGCTTTTTAAAAGTGACATAAGTCCTTAGTTTGCTTTGTTTTCCATTTTCCAGCACTTCTTCCCAATTAGACTTGAAGTTTGTGAACATGACTCCTTCAACTGTTTTCACTAGGAGTTTCTTCTCAGTTCTTAGTTGTGGCGTGAACAGATGTTTTAGGTTGATTTTCTTGAAGTGATCATGAACTCTATAATTCCAGTTTCTCTTTCTTTTACTAACAGCTGCGTGGTCCGCCCAGAGGAATACTCTCTTGTTAACCCGCCTCTCAGTCATATTCACTGATCGATCCCACAGTCGCGTAACACATGCCCACTGTTTTACCTCGGGGGGTGTCCATCCAACATCGCCGGTGATTGCAAGATTCGGGGCGTACTTGCCGAGACCCAGGAAGAATCTGATTGCTCTGTGTTGTATCGCTTTAACGTACGTGTGGACAGTTGTTCCCCAAATTGATGCTCCGTAGCTGAGAGTGGACCAAACCATAGTGTCAAACAGCTTCCTGTACACTTTAAAGGGCATCCCTCCTAGAGATTTAAATTTAGTAATTAAAAGGCCAAGAGCTCTGCTGGCTGATTTCGCGGCTGTTTTCGCCATAGTGGAAAAGTCTAAAAATTCTGTCATCAATACACCCAGGTAGTTATAAGACTCTGTCACCTCGAGCGTCGTTTGTCCGCAGTTAAAACTAACACTTGTTCTTGCAATTGATTTTCCTCTAAAATGAATAACTTTAGATTTTTCTGCGTTGATCAGCATATCGTTATCCTCACACCATGTGCTAACTGCATCCAATAGAAAGTTCAAGTCTCCCTCATTATCCGCTAGTAGCACGACATCATCAGCGTAGGCCAAAATGCTTATGTTATCTTCACCAACTGTCACTCCATGTCCAAGCGCACTTATCTTCTTTATCAGATCATTAATATAAAAATTGAATAAAATTGGCGATAAAAGACAACCTTGTTTTAGCCCCCGCTTGACTGTAAACCACTCTGTGTTCTTTTGGTTGACTCTGACGCTACACTGGACATTATTATACAGGGATTTAATTGCTTCACACATCTTACTGTCGATTCCAATGTCGTTTATCTTTTTCCATAGGATATCCCGATTAATTCCATCATACGCTTTTTTAAAATCAATAAAAGCGACAAAACTTGATTTCTTCAATGCTTTTCTTGTCTCTATGATACTTGTCAACGTTGAGATGTGATCTGTTGTTGCACGACCCTTCCTGAATCCGTTCTGTTCGTCCCTGATGACGTCATGTTTCTCGGCCCAACTTGATAGTCTTTCATTTAGCACACTGCAGTAAAGCTTGTAAGTTGCTGGCGCTAGGGTTATACCTCGATAACTTAGTGGGTCTCTTGGGTCAGCTTCCGACGACTTTGGGATAGGGTTGATGAAACTTTTACTCCATAATTCTGGTACTTTATGTGAATTAAAACAAATGCTAAAAAGTTTATGTAAAAATGACAAGGTTTGGTTATTATTTAAAACTTCAATAGGGATACCATCTACGCCTGGAGCTTTTCCTCTCTTCGCTCTTCTTAATGCTCGTATGACTTCTTCCATGCTGATATCGTCACTTAGCTGTGTTACGTCAGCATTGTCACATGTGACGTCACCCCCATACGTTGTGTCCAACTTTCCATTAAGCAGCGTCTCATAGTCGTGTCTCCATCTGTTAAGTACGACTTCTTCATCTCTACTAACTGTTCCATCCTGTAGATACACTTCCATAGGTATACCCTTCCGTCTCTCACTGCCTACTCCAACACGACCAATTAACTTCCAAAACTCACTAGGATTTTCATCACACATATCCTCCAAGTCTTTGTGAATACTCGCTAGATGTCTACGTTTAGCCTGTTGTACTCCTTTATCAAACAGTTTTCGTTTGTACACATAGTCATGTTTAAAAGCAGCTTTCTTCACAGTCTTACATTTACACCAAATCCTCTCTGCAAAACACATTTCATTCCACAATTTACTGAGGGAGTCATTCCACCAAGGCTGTTTCCTCTTACATTTTCTATGCCTACTAGATGATTTGTCTATAAAAACCTGCTTAGTTGGTAAACAGTTACTCATTTCCGTTTTCATCACCTGGACAAAGTCAGAATATGCATTATTTAGTTTCACCTGTTCATGACTGTTCTCCTCCAAGTCGTGTATGATGGCCTCCATCTGATCTGTATACTCCTGTGAATTAGGAAAGTTACCTGGTACGTTGTCTGTCATCACCTTCACATACGACTTAGCACATGTAGTCTGAACACTGGTCGCTGTTTGGAGATCCATTGTCCACTTTATGAGCGAATGATCAATTTTAAGTATATCAGACGAATCAAACACCCCCACACATCCGGCTTTTTCTACTAAAATACTTGGCCGAATAACTTCAAATTTAGAAAATTGATCAAGGGATTCATAAGGAACAAGACAAAAATCAACTACAGAACTTCCTGTAGTAGCTAAAAAAGTAACATCATTGTTAATGCATTTTCTACCATTCAGGATACAAAAATTTGCATTAATTAAAAAGTCAATCAATAATTTCCCATAAGAATTGACCGTAAAATCAACAATATCTCTGTCAACAACATTGTCTATTCCTTGAATGAAGTCCGTCTCCGCCCCGCATCTGCTGTTGAAGTCGCCTCCAATAAAAGTAACGTCTTTAAATTCATAAATTTGGGAAAGTAAAGTGTCATAAAATTCTTGTGCATCTATATTTCTTGTAGAGTTCTCGGGAGGTAAATAACACACGCATATGTGCGTAAAAGAATCATCATACTTACTTTGTAAACGCAACCATAAAATTCCTTCATAGGACATGTCTTTCACAGATACATTAAAATCATTTAAAATGTCATTATTTATTAAGAAGCCCACTCCGCCCGAGCCTCTCGGGGCACGCACGTGTAATTGCTGACGGTTGTGTCCGTACCAGGTAAAACCGTCTACCTGGATCACATCCTGGTTACTAAGATGAGTTTCTGTAAGACCAATAACATCACAGCCACTAAATTCAACACAATGTTTACGGATTAAAGCGTTTTGAGAATTACAGTCACTTGCCCATGATTTTACATTCCAAAACCCGGCAGAAAGCTACCTCAATTGGGTCGGGTGGCGATTGGTTGATCGGTCGTCTCTGTCACGTGAGGAACCATCATGTGACATCTTATGGCCCACCTCCTGAGCACCATAAAAGGACTTCCTACTACGATCTTGACGTGAGTTTACAACTTCAGAGTAATCACGTCTGTTCGTAGTATCCACTGGAAAACGGTCTCTCTGATATCTTTCCCGTTCTGTGCCTTGTATTCTGGTGTCCTCCCTGTCGTCGAACTCGTATTCTCGTGCGTTGTACCTCGATCTTCTGTCCCCCGACGTGTCTGTCCTCTGAAGGCGTGACCCCACCGCCCGTATCCGTCCACCTCCCATGGTCTCCGCAATGGTCCGTAAGTTGGCTTCATACAGACGCTGTTGTTTTGATTTGTCTGTCCCGATGTAGATGTCCTTGTAGTTCCTTTCGTTGCGAAGTTGAGACTTTTTCTTCATGATAATATCCTTATCCTCATGATTCCTGAGCGTTGCGACTATCACACCCGGGTAACGTCTGTTCATAGCCTCTTTTCTCTCCGCACTGATCACTGTGATATCACGAATCTTCAAACCCTCCCGAATAATACTGTTCACTTTAGTCGTCACGTTTTCCGATTCGGAGTACACCACATTTCGTAATATAATGTTCAAACTGCGATTGTCATGGATAGCTGTATTTGGGTCAGATCGAACTGGCACGCTTTCCAGCACTTTAATGCGATCAGCAAGTCCACTCACCTCCGTGACTAGATTAGACTTCACTTCCACAATTTCCTTGCGCAGATCACTTTTCACATTAGCAGCTATTCTCGACTCCATTTCATGAAAACGAACATTGAAAGAACTTTCAAGTGTCAACATAGCTTTCAGTACGAGTCGTGTTTGAACATCAGCCTCTTCGAACGCTGAGTCGTTAAACAGTTCAGCAATACTCACTGGGTTGTTCTTTAGTTTCTTTGCTTCACTTGCTTGCTTGTGTGGACTAGGTGATCGGATCCTTTTCGTTGTGTTGTGTGATGAATCCTGAGTTGACGTGTCAATCGGAGAGACGTGGGTGTCAGCCATTACTGTCTTGACGAAATCGTAACTGCCTTCTTCAAAACTCTGCATAGATTCAATCTCACAGTTTTGATTCAACATATCTTCTTCTAAAAGTCAGCATATACAAACGATCATTTAAAATTCACATTGGTTGAAGAAAATCTTTCTGTAAAAGCATAAAACAGTCCACAAAGTTCAAAATTTGGCGAGAGCGATGAGAGCCTGACTTGTCACCTCAACGCATGCGCAACAACATGTCATTTCTAGGGTTACTATGAGACGAAACAAAACACATATACACACGCGCGCGCGCTTTTGATTACCCCTTGATGATTCCTTGTATACACAAACGACAACGTCAAAGCCTTGCCGCAGGTCCATCTGTCTTGGGTGGCCAAAAGGGTGTCGATCCCGCTTGAAGACACAAATCGAAGCTATAGAGACTGACATCGGCTTTCGTTTCATAACACAATAAAACAATCAGCACAAGACAGTTTCCTGTCATCAAACTTGGTAGAGAAATCCGGCATGAAAATCCTTTGGATATTATCTGGAGCGAGACGACAATCAGTGATATAAATAATATAATATGTATAATGTAGCAATGTGATATAATGGTGTAAAGTTTCGTAAAATGTACCGAAGTGCTTACAAATGGCTGTTTTAGTGATGAAAGAATAAATTCGAAACTGAGTTCTTTTCACACTATAAGAATTAGGTTCATTGGTAATATTGTCTCACAGTCGTAAGAATAGATTTAAATCAATAAACAAAGTTATAAAGTGTATTGCTGTTCGACATGATATACTGCACATCGCACATGCTTGATCAAGTTTTATTAAGTGGGATTTGATTTGAAACACGTGAAACACATTTGAAAAACAACTGTATGATATGTACCTACATACGAGATATATCAAACCATTTAAATTCCCTTTTTTGTAAAATATAAAACCAGGTTTTGGCAGTAATATATACATTATGTTTAAAAACTAGAATAAATTTATCTTCATCATAGTGCTCTGTAAATTTGGGATAGCTAAAAATACATTTTCATACAACCTTTCACTCAACTCATCATACACAGGGCAATGACAAAGCAAAGGCAAATATATTTTATGGATGATCTACTTCTTTATTTCACACAATGGCACGATTCGGTATAGATCCTTATACCGTCATCAAGCATATAACAGAGGTTGTGAAATAGCAGATTATACAGGGTATATATTGGTATGATAAAGAGATAATTATTACAATCAAATGAGATAAAAATGAATTACAAGGTTTAAACGAGTGGAGTTGTGATAGCAAGGAGGAGATCTGTAAATAACCAGAGGGTACTAAGTTAATAAGCATGCGGGGCAGATGAGAGGACAGACAGACAGACAGACAGACAGATTGTTTATTAAAGTCTCACCTCATTACATCATTAAAATAAATACATAAACATACAACATAAACAATGACGTTAAAATGTAATGAGCCACTCTTATTAGAGTTACGAGAGACATAAAGGCGATTAATATTCTAAATAAAAGTGCGATAAAAGAATACAAATATAATTACATTGCTATAAAAAGCCGTAAAAACAAAAAAGGGTGATAAAAGTTATTCCACAAGAGATTATAAATATAAGGTAAATATATACATAGATAATACACATAAATTAAATATAAACATAGTCATTATATATATAAACAATTCCTTCTCGTAACGAGAATAAAATAGCAGGTCTTGGCAGATAAATAACATAAAACGGGGGTGGACAGTATAAAACATAACTTGTTGGTATCACACAAATTAGTTGGGGAATCAGAGTGAGTAGGAACACTTTCAGTACACTGAAAACACACTCTGTCACTCACATCTTTATTGGTATATCTGCCGGTTTGCAAATGCAAATGGGACAGATTGAACAATATGTCAGAGAGACGGTTGAATAATAGAATATGTTAATGGGCAGATGAAATTGCAGTTTTAACGAAGAAAACGAAACTGGAATTTTAGACTTAATGAACAACTTAAGAAAATTAACTGAAATCACCTATTCAACACAGATGTGAGAACAGAGAAGAAACTCTTAGTGAAGTTACAAAGTTACCTTGAATGAGGCACTAAATGGAAATATGATAACAGAAAACTACGAACATATAAGACTTTTAAACATGCATATGGATGCGAATAAATATATCAATGTCAACATGCCATGGACATATCGAAGTGAGAGAGGTATTAAGATAGGCTGTTAACCTGTTTACCAATCCATTTAAAAAAAAAAAATATTGTTTAAACCCAACATCGAAGTGCGCTAGTTAAATTTAGATGCGTTGTGTCACCCTGAAGAAAGAAACTCGCCGATATGAGAGCATCCCTGTAGAAAAAAGACTATAGTATATAGAGAGAGTATTTTATTATTGTGTCACGTGTCATATAAAACGGGTATATATCATGACTTCACTTTCGTGTATTTATATTTGTGCGAATGAGATGTAAGTAAACAATTATGTCCGTCCGTCTGTCTGTCTGCAGAGGAGCAGTACCTGATCTGAATTTGGAAAAGGCAGAGCGGTATGAACGATTTAGCTTGCAGTGTTTACCTATGTGATCTCAGCAGAGGGGGTATACCCCAGGATTAACAGTGTTTGCCGATTGAAATGTGTTTTTAGCGGAGTGGGTATATCCTTGCATTTAGGTATTTACCAATTGGAATATGATTTTAGCAGAGTGGATATATCCCAGGAATTAAAGTATTTGCCAATTATTGAAATGTGATTTTAATAGAATGCAGATATCTCAGTAGTTACCATTTGGAATATGATTCTAACAGATTGACTTATATATTTACAATGAGATATTGAGATGATTAAATCAACTAAAAATGTGAAATGTGTATCTCCAAAAGTGAAGTACAGTACTTAAAATTTCATCATGGAAGTCATTGCAATCACACAAAGGTGGTTTGAAGCTTGTGTTAGACGGGCATATGTACACTTAACATGCAAGCCGCAAATCAAATTGTTTGGAAGTATACATTGTTATATGCCAATAAAGAAATGAAAAAAACGCACAATATAAGTTTTTAGTACTTTTTTCCGAGGACTCTTTTTCCTAGGTAAATTCAGGACTTTTTTACCGATACTTTTTTCCGAGGACTTTTTATCCGAACACCATAACTTGTACTCGTTTATATACACGCTTAAAACTGATATCACCGTCAACATTAACGACGCAGTCTTCACTTTGCTTTCACTTGAAAACTCTAATTTTTCACACGTCCACCCGTACATCTCTCTGACCACATACAAAGATTTATTATTTATTTAATCTAATTAATCTATGTTCCTTCATTGATATCTAAGCCTTAAGAACAGTTACAAAAATAACGCGCGTGGTTTTGATGTTGTATAAAGGATAGTTACAGTATCAAAGAATTGTTGTGATCTTCATGAGACTTAACAATTTCTGTTAATTGTGGCATTGAGGTGTATATCACATGTTATCATCAATTCTGTCCTGTATATTGCATTCCAAATACACAGACCTGTCACATAACATCGTACCGTAGTCTCCCGTTAGGTAATTTATGACGTGTCTTTTTGAAGTCGCCACTCGCGGCCGCTGTTAGGCAATTTGGGTAATTAGTCAGCTATCGTTGTTTGGAACTCAATCGAAGAATAAGAAGTTATACTTATATCCTGATTCTTCCACTGTTAAGGACGTTCTCGCGTCTATCTATTTCAATTTGTTGACTTGATGTTTTGATTTATAGTATCATTAAGCACCGAGTGAATTATTAAACACCAAAATTGTGTAAAATTGTCTTACATACATTTTTTTAGATTTGCAAATGTTAATTATTGGTATTCATTTATACGATCCAGTGAATATGTACATGCCAGTTTTCGAGTTTATTTTTGGTATTCAATACTATCAGGATATATACCAGCTCGCTATTCCCATTGATCATGTTTATAAAGATTCAAATGTACTTTACCACTACTGTGGTGAACTTGGAATATAAACTGGAATTGAATACATAATAAAATATATTCCCTTATTACGAATTTACAGGTATTGTCTATATAGAAAGTGATTTCTTGTACTATTTATCTAATATATGTATATACTTTATTAAAGTCGCACACGCACAAGTACATTTTAAATACAATACATTTTACAACAGTTTAAAACCCTGTGCCGAGCCAAAAACTCACTTATGAGACATTAAAAGCTTATGAGACACTAAAAGCTAACTATTTGATTCCATAAGTGCTAAAATCATGCCATTTCTAAATGTATATATATCTAAATGGCAAGTATTTCTAAAAATCATGTCAATGATATTTCTCGTCGTTTAAACTCACGTGAAATTGAATAAGCTTAAATATTTATAAATGATAAATACATTTTTTAAAATATCTTTTATGTTACACAGCATTAGAATATCTAACGAGTGTAAAAACAAAATAGGTTGACTGTCAGTGTGCGCGTGAATGGTCCAGTGATCTTAAACTAAGATGAGAAGTGCTTTTACAACCACGTGGCTATTACTTCTTATCCCCCCACAGAGAGAGAGAGAGAGAGAGAGAGAGAGAGAGAGAGAGAGAGAGAGAGAGAGAGAGAGAGAGAGAGAGAGAGAGAGAGAGAGAGAGAGAGAGAGAGAGAGAGAGAGAGAGAGAGAGAGAGAGAGAGAGAGAGAGAGAGAGAGAGAGAGAGAGAGAGACTATAGGCCGTTTGGCCTATGAGACACTAAAATCATTTCATATCACATTAATGGCATAAAATGAAGGCAGCGGCATTTGAGTGTGTGTGGCTTAAATATTTGTAGAGCACGTACACTAACACGACAGCTTGAATATAGATTGATTATTTGCTTTTTCATCGACCGATCGGTTCATTTCTTAATTAATTGTCCTTAAATTACGGATCTTAGATATGACCTATTTAAAAAAGTTAGTATATTTAACTCAAATTTCACCCAGTTATCATATATTGAAAAAGCTGTATTCCTTCTACAAGTGGAAAAACATTGTTCATCCACTGACAGCTTTAGTTAGTTGTTTGTTTAAAGGTAAGCTTTCATCTCAATGATCAAATATATCTTTCTTGTCCTCCAAAATGTGTGATATATTTGTATTTTAATCTTAAAACTAGTATATGCATTGTTTTGCATGTTTCATTGGTCATATGGCCTGGTGTTTGTATATTATTCTATGTTTTAAACTGTCACTGTACTCGTTTTATATCACTACTCGTGAGGCAATAATAACATTCTCTCTCTTTCTCAGTGCCGTGCAGCGTCGGTCAAAATGTTGTTCTGTCTTTATAATGCTGAGTATCCAGCAATGATACAACGACTTCAATCTTTTAAAGTCTCTTGGTAGGCCGGGAATCGGGTGATGATCTTAAACTCAACAACCAAATTTGAGTTATGGTCATCAACTTCAAGTCTACGTGGGAAGAATTGTCTGTCTGTATATTATGTCAAGGACTCTACCAACTGAGTTACACACATCATAAAGTCACGTGGCTGAAAGAATAAACTAAACAACAATACTAGAATACTATAAGTACATGGGTGATAGATTTCAAGAAGTGAGAACATGTTGTTGACACGTGTAATGTATAAATATACTAACACCAGGATATATGGTCATTAAGATACACAAAACAATTTGTATACCAGATATATATCATATGATAAACTAAAGAAGAGATATCGGCCGTTTATAAAAGCCTTTTAGTTACATGCCATGAGTGCCGGCGCTTACTGTCGGCAATGTTATTTTTTTTATCATTGAGACAATAAATTACGCAAATACATACGTCTAACCTAAGTGGCCAGTGAATTAACAATATTTTCCATATTTAAAAGAAATGCAGCTTGTTCAATGTCTGATATCTGGATGAACCTTGGGTATAAAATACTCATGTTTTGAAATAGGTAATATCGGAGATCTGATCCTTTTACTAGAAAGTAAACACTACATTCGACAACTTGGCGACTAAAGTGACTGCAAATTCAAACTACAATAGGTAATCCTAAATCTTTATTGGCCTTTGAGAACGGATTGTATAGTATCATTAATCACCAAGTTAAGTATGTATAATAACGTCTTACAACACTTACTATATGTTTGCATTGGAACAGTTGAGATTTAAAGTTATTTCTTTTACAGAAATACGAATCAGTTCCAATAATTACTTGTTTGTTACATGGTGGCACTTGGTCCTGTGCATAACTCAATTGACGGATATCGTTGAAGTGCAGCACGAATGGGTTGGTTACCCGCTGCATTTCTGGATAAACCGAGAGTTTGTAGGGTTGATTCCTTGCCCCACACAGAGACATGAGTTCTGAAAAACGTGTCTCTGTTCCCCCTGGCAGTACCATATGGTACCTGGTATGGACGTGAAGGCAATATGAGTGGTAACCTTTAGAATCGCCTCAAATTGCAGTTAGGTTGGATACTCCCAGTGAGATGAGAATGAAAAATAAACGATGTTAGTCTTTACATTAGGGCAATAATGTGTTTGCGCTTCGAACATATCCTTCGTGGCGTTGAGTTCAGTATGTCTATAAATAATTTTTACATTGTACCGGAGTTTATTATATTATAAACAATCATATCATTGCTGATTGATTGATCTATTCACACGTATACCGATTCCGTGACTGATTTATTTGTTTCCATTGAGTTGATATGTTTAAGAACATTTTGCACCTGCCTTAAATGAACTGGTTAAATGATGTTCATGTAGAACCATGAATATACAATGTACAAACATGTAAACAAATAAACTTGAAACAAATCTGAAAATTGTACACTTGCACTTCCGTGTGTTATTATCTCTACATCTTAGCGAAACTCACGCGAAAGTCACGCGAAACACACGCGAAACGCACGCGAAACGCACGCGAAACGCACGCGAAACACACGCGAAACTCACGCGAAACACACGCGAAACTCACGCGAAAATTTCGCGAAACACACGCGAAAGTTTCGCGAAACTCACGCGAAAGTTTCGCGAAACTCACGCGAAAGTTTCGCGAAACACACGCGAAAATTTCGCGAAAGTTTCGCGTGTGTTTCGCGTGAGTTTCGCGTGAGTTTCGCGAAACGGGGTAACTTTATTGATTGGATAACTGTATGTAAAAAAGCAATGACCTCACCGAGAGGGACTGTTGATACCTATAGTACTCATCTATGTAACTGTAGCACTAATTGCAATACAATCAGAGTCTAACTTAATATCTGCATAGTATCAATAATTTCCAAACTTCTATTGCATGAAAAATGATTTGACAACCTAATTATGAAAAGAAAAGAACATGTTTATAAGTTATTTTTGGAGAGAATGAAACACATATTTCGTGTGTTGCGAATGTAACACACTTTTGTTCAGCAGCTGTATAAGAATACGATGTGAGAACTATAAGATAGGAAACAGCATTACACGAATCAGAAACCACAATACCTCCAGGCAAAAGAGAGGTCAACCAACAACAATACAAGATAGAGTTTTATTCAAGAGTGATCAATGCATCTGATACAAAGTTACATATTTTTAAAAGATATCTAGCTTACCCTTTCATATACAGTTTATATCCCGGGAAACAAAAGTACAAGAATGTGTACTATTGAAGGTAGTGTTATCCCAGATATAATCATGCTACATGTGTTCGTTATCTTAATGGCATGTATTTCATATTTATATCCCTAGTGAAGTAATTTTACTTTGTCTCGAGCCTTGGCGAACTCATTAAAATGACCGCTCGAAGGGAAATGGACTCGCGTGGCTTAACCCAACCATGAACTTTCGTTTTCTAACTCTTTTTATTGATTCAGGAGTATTATTTAGCCATTGGTTACATTTATTTACCTTTTCGTGAGATCACTTTATTTCAATAAGAAACATGTGTTACAGCGACTAAACCTGCATTCTCAACTATTGCGCTTATAAGCCGTGCTCTAGTCATGCAATATTTGTCATCAAAATCAATAATTGTCGTGAGGAAGATTTCATGAAGTATATGATAAATAATAAGTATTGAATTAATTTCATGAATGAATTCACGTTCGTTTTATTAATGAATAAAGTAGTTCAGACAGTGCCAAAGTTGATAATTAGCCAATAAAATTACTTGAAGGTGTTATGACACATAAACTCACGTGCAAAAGAAACGTCCCCATACAAACAAACTCAAGATATTTCAATCCACGTACGATAAATACGACTGAAACAGCATTACATCATGTTTTCAGGACCCATCTATACCAAATATAAATTTCCAAACTGTTCACGTTTCTGAGAAATACACGTATTAAGAAATCGTTGTTTTGGAATCTCCTTCACTGGACGAGATAGAAGCGTCACTAAGATTGGCTTGATTTGTGACGTCATACAGTAATAATGCTTCAACAAATTATAATCAAAGAAGGTTATTTATTTCGCCGATATATATATCGTTTATTAATTAAATTTCTACTTTTCATATTTTTAAAACTTAAATACAAAACAATATAGACAAACAAAAACATCTTGAAAAGCGATTTTAGCGCTCCACGTGTATTTGAACAGACATACAAATAACAATACTGTACTCCGATGTATGAAATTGTGAGGACTACTTTATAAAGCATGCATGTGTTTATCAGATACATTAAAAATCTACTTTCTCCGGCATCAATAGTTAATTCTATACTATTTTGAATATGTGGGGACATTTCTTTTGCATATTGAGTATGTGTGTGTCATAACAGATTGGTATGCAGCATCTTTACTGAGGGGCAAAAGAAACGGTGTAACTATATTTCAGTCATGTATATCTATCCATCGTGGATTCAAATATTTTACATTTTTGTTGGAATCGTTTCTCTTGCCATTGGGTGTAGTTATTTGATACCAACTGGTTAAAATATTTTAGTTAAATGGTTAATTGTTTCGTTTTGTAACCAAACAATTATTATAGTTTATCAACATTTATGAAATGAAAAGTATAGGTCATGGTATATTATAAAGAAGGCAGAGCTTGGTATTGTAAATGTTTGATATTGATGCGATGATTTGGTCCGGAAAAAGGTCATTCACACAAGGGAAGTTTACATTATGAAAAGATTAACACATACCCACAACAACCAAGGCCCCAAGTTGAACATGTACAGTTATTGCATGTTCCAGTCCTCAGGTAATAATCACCAACATCCATCTCTACCTCTGTACCAATACGTTTACAGTATTTTGAACCTGCATAAATAAAAATAATTCTATTAGAAAAATTCCATTGGAAAAAACGAATTTATAAAGGCATTTAAATAATGATTTTTTTTAAAATGTTTGTCGCAACAGTCATTTTTGTCGCGACAAATTAAGGACTCAACCGGATTTCTAAAGATAAACCGGAGACCATTATATATACAAAATAATAATTAATGATAATTAATAATAATTAATAATAATTATATTATTCAAATTTCTCTTTTGACAGGGTTCAGCAAACACGTATGGATACTGTTTCTGAAATATTTCGAGTTCATTAAATGACAATTTTGAAATAATAATTCTCATTTAAATCGTTTCCACTCACCTTACAAGTTAAATGACAGATGGAACACTTCGAAAATTTTCGATCAATGAAATTAAAATAACATTTCCCCATTTCTGATAATAAATGAATGTTTTATTAAACGAAATGCATGCAGATTAAGAAGTCATTTTAACTTACCATCAAAGACCCTTACAGTTATTATCTTGGATGAATGGTAGTTTTTTGGTACATGATATTATTCAAAATAATAATAGGTATGAACGAGGATATGAAAATAAACCTTTTGAATGGAATTTATAAGAAACTCTGATTTCTGGATAACAAAGTCTTTAATGTGAAGATTCCTTCTCCATTCCTAGACTTGGATAAATTGTGTTAAATTCTTATTTTATTACTCTGATAAACTTGATCTTGTTATGTACGCTTTAAAATTGTTCTTGTCGCAAATTGTATTGCAAAAATTATCAAAGAACAAAATTATATTTGACATTTATGTCTCTCTTATAAACAATTCTAGGCATTGCATCGATCACTTGATATGTCATATATATGATATGTCATGTATTGTCATAGTCATAATAATCTTAGTATGATCATGTAGCAATCCTAACAACGAAAGATCATTTAATTTCATATCTGGTTAAAACTAGCTGCAATGTCATACATTAAATAAGTCAGTCAGTTCATCAAGGGCATCGTTGGTTGGGCTCATACATATTCAGCTAACCTTTGACGAATTGTGACCGACCAATGAAATGAAGGACACGTGACGCGTTTCGTGAGCAACTCTGCTGCTCTCATATCGCCATTATAAATTTGTCCACGTTTATTAGAAAATACTTTTTTTTTGCTATTTTGCTTTCCATCAATTAGTTTGCACACAAGATTTAAAGTACAAAATTGAGGTTATCATTTCATATTTCTAAGAAATCAACATGAAACCTTACATGTATGTGCACACGGACAGCGAAATCTTTCAACTGATCCATGAAGCGATTGTAAGAGCGGGGTCAACTCTGTTACGAGTGAGTGGTTTGGAACAACCATTGGAACCATTCCTTAAATGTAATGATGGTCTAATGTGATGTTTTCCTAAGCACATACCATCATCCCTTGTGTGAGAGTGGCCGGCGATTTGACACGAGCCCATAATAACGGCCGGTAGACACAACAATATCACGGTTCTCAGCATGCCTGACATCTTGAACGTTCAAACTGGAAGTAAATATAATAAAATGTAAATTATTTTTTTATTACTCAATCGTGTACGATACTGCAGTGTAATATTTATACGGCAATGTTATACTAGTGTAATACCGCTGCAAGTATGACGTCACAATTATGTGCAGTTGTGACGTCACAATAATGTGCAGTTGTGACGTCACAATGGTCGCACGCCATCACAAAGGTTCATGACTTCTTCCAGTTCACTGTCGGCAATATAGCTTGATTTTTTTGGGCAAGTAATAAACAAAATACTAAACTTCCATATAATACCATTTTTATTAACCTCGTGAATGATTAAAACTCGCTTTCGCTCGATTTATACCATAATATGGTATCATTAACTCGTTTAATAAAAATGGTATTAAATGGAAGGTGGTTTAGTATCCTCTTTATCTCTACGATGGTACAGGTAGGACTTTGAAAGATTGAAACAAGAATATCTAACACTCATCACAACACTTAATGAGATATAAATGATAAAATCAACGCAGTTTAATTTGTGTAAAATAATAAAACAGAACTGTAGTTTAGAATTAAACTATGAAAATGAATATTCTAGTCATGGTTATGAAGAATGCGAAATAATAAAAGTTAAATGTTTTTCGGGATTGGCGTATCACTTGTATTCGGCGCGTAACAGTAATTTATATGTACCTAAAGGAGAATACAAGAGAAATGGATTGGTAAAAAGTAATTCACGAGCCCCGAAGCGGCAAGTAGATTTTTCCGAATGCATTCTCCATCTTAATCCATGTATGACGTCACGAAACACGCATATGTGATTATCTTGCTTCAAAGATAATTAAATCAATTAAATGACACAAACGTAATCCTTTTGTTTTGGTTCTCATTCATGGGATAAGGTACGCATAGCTACGACCCTCATGTAGAGGATTCTTCTATGCACGTGCAGCACAACATCTGAGCTCCGTTCCATAACAGCGAGCGCTTATAATCGCTCAATGTAGCGTTAAATGTAGCGCACAATGTAGCGCAATCTTTCCTGAACGACACGGTGCGATTCTTCGAAGTTTGCTCGCCTTGCTACGTAGCGCTACATTGAGCAATCGCGTTCAAGAGAGGTTTAAAGGCAATCGCTCATTGAGCGATTACTTTGAAACCTCTCTTGAACATGGCCCTGTCACGCACAGTGATGTGATTGACAGCCAGACAACAATAGTAGCCTAATTTACAAAAGCGCTGCGTTAAAAAGCGAAGGGTTGCATGTTCGACTGCCGGCACATACATTACAAAAATTAATTTGTCATAAATACATGTAGATATTTTAATATCCTATTCAGATAGACCATGACGAAATACACCATTTTGTCAAAACCGTTCACTCCTCCTAACTGTAGTTACATCCATTGGTCAGTAGATTCTAAAGGATAGTCCACTGTTACCACATATATAGTGAGGCGTCATCACCATAACATCATTTTAAATTCATGATATATATATATATATAAACAGTTTAAAACATCTTCCAACTCACAGGTCTCATATAGAAAAAATAAAATGTTCGAAGAAATTACGATGATTTAATCACATTCACAAGCATGCTTTCGACCATTACGGGTCGACCATAATGGTCGAAAGCATGCTTGTGAACTTGATTAAATCATCGTAATTTCTTCGAACATTTTATTCTTTATTTATATATATATATGTATATATATATATATATATATATATATATATATATATATATATATATATATATATATATATATATATATATATATATATATATATATATATATAATTGTATATCATGAATTTGCCGCATCATTTTTTTTTAAACCACAAAATTCATTTTGTCATCAACTAGAGCGGTCTGTAAGAACGGTTGTACTTTTGTTTCTGTATATTTCTAGAACTTAAAACGAATTTTTAAAAAAAATTAATTATCTCCTCCCTCGTCAGTGTTTGTTCCAACCAAAATTAAAAAGAAAGTCTTACGGTCAACGTCACTTGTGAGAGATAAATTTAACTTTCCATGGACCCTTTAATAGACTCATGGTAATAATGGTTGACACACACTCATAGTTATAGGAATGATATGTTATATAAACAACATAACGTGTCAGTTTCGATCATGTTACTACTACGTGTAGATGTCTTTTTCTGAATAGTGTCCTTCAGCATTTACTATATAATTTCTCCACTTGTACTTGCAAATACCAAGGAAAGAGAAATATAAGAAAAATGAAATTTATTCAAAAGAGTTCTTTCTTTGTTTCTTGAGATATTGGCATTTGTATATTGTTACAGTGTTTGAGTGTTCTCATTTTGGTTCTAATAAATAATAAAAAGTTGCATTTGAACAAAAAGATTCTTCTGAACCCAAATATACACAAAATCTTTCATGGAGTCTCATTCGCACACGATACATAAATGGCAAGTATTATATAGTTTACATCATGTGTTTGTGCAACTTGATTTCGAAAATACCATAATATCGAACAATATTAATTTTCCATGCATTTAATTTTCTAAAGTCCCTTTTCTGTTTAGGGGTGTCAACCATTTTTACCATGAGTATATATATTTATCAACTAAACATTCCAATAACTGTTACCTAAAATTTATATTAAAAGACGATCTACTTTTCTCGAAACAATACCATTACATTCCTTTCGAGTTTATCCAAGCAATATTTCAAACGATCAACACTTAAGCGTGCGATTTACTTAATACAAATATTTTTTTAAACCGTCGCTACCCTTCGACTGTTTATTTATTCGAACAACGTGCATTTAAACATACTGATATACATAAGATATCTCTTATTGATATTTGAAATTTAAACACAAAAACGTACGTGATATGACACACCAGATGACATTGTACATCAAATTATCTCCATCGACATACATCTTGATTCACGGTATTAACACAGCGGGACTTCCACTGGCATAAACAATGAAATAAAATCTGACTTACCAAGTATTTGGAAATAGGAGGCTTGACAGCTGAATGGTCCGCTAGTGGGGTTCATGACTCTTTATAGGGTTGTCGAACCTATTATAATCGTGCTGCCTTTTCATTCAGTGTTTGAAGTTACGTTTAAACCATGACCTTTTGAAGAAATAAATCATTATTTGCTTTGAAATATCATGATATTCGATTGAAAGTGTTTTTTGTCGTTAACATGGCCTTTTAGGAATTTGCTGAATCTGTGTCAGACCTGTTGAGCAGAAACAACAAATTTGTCATATTTACGTACAATTACATAAGTGGTAGCCTCGTTGATATAAGTATATAATCGTTACATGTGTAATGCCTTGATAAAACGTTCACCGAGTTGTTTATATATATATGCTATTATATCATTATGTTAAGTGATAATTGCACATGTGCACAATTACTTGTTAATGCAGATTTACATATTCTTTGAGGTAGTAAATGATGTAATTAATTATTTTTATAAAAAGTTTCCATTTTGTAAAATTCAAACGTTGCTTATCATTGGCGATTTAAACATTCTTTGAAGTTTTACATTGTACATGATTGACATTTTTTAAAATTTTCAAATCACATCCTGTTGCTATTATCTTGAATAAACTACCATGAACCAACCAAATTTTGTTTTGACCTTTTGATAGTTAGACGTATTGAAATAGTAATTATATAGAATGCATAAACAATTTACAATACATTAAAAATCATCAAAATATTTAGGTTCTTATAAAAATAAAAAAAACGAATCTTTAATCAACTTTCAATTTGTAACTGCTTTGGCTATATACATTGTACGTGTACCAGTCTGCAGTAATGTTGTCACTGTTTACTGGCTACAACACTAAATACAAATACAACACAATTTATACTGATCTCTATATACAATTATTCGACAGATACTTATCAAATATCTCCAGTGTAAGATCTAGAAGTGAGCATTTCTGTGATTGTGGGATGTGTTATCGTTTCATTAACCGTGACAGTTAAACCATTTAACTATTAAACTGGTGTCCCCGCCCACAGGGACATGTATCGCTTAGAAATACCGTTAGAAAGACATGTGCCTATGGTCCCTGTATTTACCGGTATTGTAGCATGACAGATAACAGTTTCTAAGGATACATTTGTGTGTTATATATAAATGGTCATTTTTCCTTTTGAAATAGAAATAACCATGTGTAAGTGATTATAAACCCAACAAATATAATATTGACAACAGTGAGAGAATTAATAGCAGTCCACATGACAATTTATCAGTTGTAATCACAGGGTTCGAATCACTGTTTGGCCATATTTTAAAAATTCAAAATCTAGATTTTTGAAATTATATACTGCTTATATACGATGTGGTGAGCTTATAGTCCAAATTGGAGTGAAAAAGACGAGGAAATAAAGATCTTAGATAAATATCCCCGCTATTGATATAAAGACACGTGGGAGGAAGCTTGGGAAGCTACGAAGTTCTGATGGAACCCTACACCTAGCCCTAAACCCAACTATTCTTACGTACGGTTCAATCAACCTTTGTTTTTCTCATCAAAACGATGTTTTGAACCTACATGTATATATACACAAGTATTTCGCCTTTCTGTGTATCCAATCCAATTTTTCTAATTCCATTTCACATTTGATCACTGACCCTCGAAATTAGCCTATACGCCTTTTGTGTACATAATAGTAAACATAGTTTTGTCCATAAATCAAACAATATATAGCGTGGTGAGATGATAAAATCATATCATAATAATGGCGGCATTATTTGTATATAATTACACATCCATGTGATAAATTATTTGTTAAATTAGCAAAACACTTTTGATCTGGTCTTGAATAAACCAAATTTAAAAGGAGTTTATATTTGTCAGTTCGTTCCATTGTTTGTAATTGTGCACCTTTTGTCTCCCTCACTAAGATTGTAATCACGCGCGAACGGAACGTGGCTGTTGCATGTGCAGGAAGAGTAAACTGGGCGCGGAGCTATATATATTAAGAAGCACGCGACAGCTGGCTGATCCCCGTTGGGAGACATTTTAGATAAAAAATTAGGTCATTTTCGTGTTCATCGGCAAATTTGAAAATTTGAAACACAAATTTTGTTTCACACAACCACATCTTTCCTATCGTTTGTAATTGAAAGGAAATTCCAATGACGTACCTCTCTCTGATTGGTCAATTCAATTTCACGTGTAGATTTTTGCAAATAAGGAATAGACTACTTGGGAATTTCGCTCTCCTGACGGTAGTATCCATGATTACATTTGCTGATCTAAAAAGATGTATTGTTTGGTGTATGGTCATAGATTACTGTACACCTGTATGCATGTATGCATGACTGAATATTATATTTCTAACCAACGACGATTGTGTTTACTTTTCAACGAAGGAGATAAATTACATCTGGATATCAATAAATGTAAAGGGAATGATCGTGTCGCAACGCCCACTGTTGAATTTTTATCAAATGTGTTCATTCAACATAAGATGTCCATGCACATGACATCACTCAATGAAGGTTACATTTTTTATTATGAATAATATCAGTTTTGGACATAAATTTCGAGACGATTCACCTACCGAAAAGTAAGTCAACACGCAACGTTTTCATTTACATGTATTAGATTATCTACTCAACGCTCCAGTATTTTAGCAAACGTTACTATACATGTACAATAAAGCATTTTTATTAATAAATCTTGGTATGGTATTACCTGTAAGAAAGACATCCCAGAAGTGCTTCAACAAACTGGGAAAATTCCATTGTCAGCTCGAAGCTAAATGTTGACATTCAAAATGATAAAATGGTTCGTCAAAAGGGGAAGCACATATTAAAATGTATCTAAGGGTGACAATGATGTCGCAATAATACTAAACTGACAATTGTCATAGAATGTTTGAGTTTATGCCTTGTGCATTTCCATTACTCGGGCTGCGTCAAGTTGCATTGCAATGTCAAATGAATGCCAAACCACTAGACACCGAATGAGATTTCAGTTCAAGGGAACTAACTGTGGATCAAAGCGTCCGTAAAATGTCTCTACAAATTAAGTTCGATCCCAAAAATCGCTTCATCAGGAATGAAAGTTCAAACTAACACAGCTGGTATGTGGTGAGGCTTGTTATAGGGGACAAAGAGTCCAAGCTGAAGTGATTAGTCAATCAAGTCAACAGCCGGTCGGTTCATATTCATTTAAACCATTAGGCCAGGCACAGTTGAGTTTATGTATCCAAATTGATTCAGCAACGTTGAGATTCACTTTATCTTTTGTTTGGACTCTCTGTAATATAAAAGTTTTAAAGTGACGATCTGGCTGATTGAAATGTGGTGCTACATGAGGGGCTTTTTCTGTTTTGTTGTATTTGATATTGTGGCGGTGTCCTGATAGACGTTTGCTGAAAGATGTGATAGTTTTTCCAACATACTGCATGTGACATTTAGTACAAGTGAGATTGTAGATGACGTAATCAGACTGACAAGTGAGAGAATTACTCAGTTTGAAGCGTGACCTGTCAATCAGACGGGGAAAGCCATGTCTGGTTCTATGTTCTGGGTTTTTTTCAGCGTTTTCTTAACATTTCATCTTACAAACTTAAAGCAAATATGCACTCAATATTGCTAGCAATGAATTACTTATACCACTTACTCGTTCAAAGGCGCCGCTAATGGCTGCAATACTGCCGAAGCGGCGTTAAATAAATAACTCACTCACTCACTCGTTCAAAGGATCCATTATTTGTTTTATCGCAAATTATCCATGGAATATAAGCTTAATTGATCACATTTGGTGTACGAGTGTCCAGCTGTCAGTGGTTTTCATCGATCCTATCCAAGCATTATTAGCAGTAGCTTCGATTTTTCAATATATTTATTTTAAAATCTCGATTTTTGTCATGGAATTTTAAATGTAAATGGATACATACCTCATGTACATATGGTGAGCCTTAATTTGTTGAATAGCTTATGAATGTGTTGTGCATTAATAATCTAGAATTATTCTGTTGTCAACGTTTGAGTGTGATCGTAATTGACCAATTAAATTTTGACCGCCTTTCATTATTTTTAGAACGGCGAAATAGTCCAAAAGTCCAAATAATAGTATAATAAGGTAGATGTCATAATGATCTTCGATCTAAATGAAATGTAATTTAATAGATGTTAATATATTTTCAGCAATTAGGGGTAGGTCATATTGTGTGTCATGTGGATAGACTTTCCTGGAGTCAACAGCAAACCCGATACATGTTGCATTGAACTATGAACGTGGGTCAGTTATAAGAATGATGCAATTGGATAATGTTAACGAGCTGTCATTCAATTGGAAATTATTGCTTAAGACTTGACTTGAAACTGCGTCGTGTTATTGTACTGTGCGAACAGACACATGTGCACAGCTTCAATACACGTTATTTTAAATTCGAAATTCAGGCGAAAGAAAGCCTTTATCGATTGTTACAGTCTGATTAAAATCGACCTTGTTCCGAGAAATAAAATTTGCAAAATTATGCATCTACCGGGATACGAACAGGTTCTGTAGATTCCTCGCCACAAGGTCTGAGAACACCCAGTATAGGCGCATGTTCCGAACCAGTTTAGCACAGCCAAAGCCCAGTCAAATAGCTGACCAACCACAACGTAGTTTTTAAACGGTCACTGTTTTGAAAGCATTCGGTACAGATCAAAGGATAGCTGTTTGGAGTTTTCTGCCCCAGCTTCTCGCACCGAAAGCATTTGTTGGCTGTTTTTTGATTGGCTACCTGCCATTGCGCTCGAACACGCGAGTCTACGGGCTGTTTTCAGACGGTTTGGCGTGGAACCTACTACCGATATGAGTTCGTATCCCGGTAGATGCACTATTTTGCAATTTTTATTCCACGGAAAACCGTCGATTTTAATCAGACTGTCGATTGTTACAAACGTCTTCTGATCAAAAGTTGTGTTCACCAATGCAGGTTAGTGTCCATGACATTCAATAATGTATTCGTATTACTTCGTCTCGTTCCAGCATTCATCCATATTCTCCACCTAGGTCACCCAAGTCAATATCTTTCAGGGTAACCTCTGTTGCACGTGGTTAGGGATAGTGAGATTTTTGACGATAGTGGAATTTTGCAATAATCGAGAAAAATAGCCCATATGCAACAGTCGTGAATGTAGGAAGAAATGACTGTAGTTACCTCTGTGGGGAGAGCATGCATTTCAACATGATATGTGTGTACTACAAGATGATATTTAGCTTTTTACGGTGAACTATGTTAGTCCATTTCCCATCAAACGGCTATTTTAAGGTGTTAAATTAAAATGGCCACTCAAAGGTAATTAAAGTGATCTGATTTATGATGCCATACTTAAATACTAAATAAAAAGTAAAGTTTGAAACGTGGTACAATGATGGAATGGTCAACCATCTTGCTGTCTGAAATCTCAAAATCGCATGAGACCTACACATCGTAGCTCTCACACTGAATAGTTTATACATCACACCATTCTCTTCCACTACATAGTAGACATTTCAAAGGATACGGCTTATCGGGTCGTGTAATGAGATGTTTTACCATCTAACATAACGATATATTTACAAACGTTAATAATGAATGGCAAATGTGAGAAAAATGAATGTACAGCTCCTTTAACGATGGCGTTTGCATCCATTAGGATCTGGATACCATTAATCGACATTGTAGAAACAATTTTATTTGTTTACTTGCAATAAATATGTCATACAATTCAATTTTAATATTCCAACCAATGGTTATATATAGGTCATGTCACGATCATGCATTATATTATTGTCAGTATGCAGTTTCTAAGTACGTAATAACACTGTTGAACGCTGAAGCCATTTTGAGAGGTTGGTAGCTTTTGAAAACAGGAATTGTTGTTATATGACAGTTAACACAAGAGATATTGACTTCTGAAAATTGACTTTCAGTAACATGTGAATAGATATTTGAATATCATGATGCAACATCTGGTATTTCGTGGTTTAGAATACCTTGCTACGTGTACGTGTAAGTCTGTGGTGTGTAAGTATAGTTAACGGGTTATCTCCCAAAACTTCTACATGCCAAAACTTCTACATGCCAAAACTTTTACATGCCAAAACTTCTACATGCCAAATCTCATATGCCAAAATTTATACATGCCATAACTTCTACAAGGCCGAAGTATACAATTATGTGTATAATGGAACGGCCCAAGGTAGGATTATAGTGGTAATAGTTTGGGTAATGATTACAAGAGTAGAGGAGTTGACATATTAATTGGTGACAATTAAACGTGTAACCAGTGCTGATATTGTGTTTATATGTCAAGAATCAATGCTGGTGAAAAATCATAGGAAATATTTATTTACATGTGAATTTATTTTCAACTTTATTGAAAGTGATCTCAAGATCCTTTTATTTTAACGTGATAAGTGCAACAGTTTTAGTTGGATAATTGCAGTAATATTTAGGTGTAAGGTTTTCTCGTCTTTTTTAATATATGGGCATACAATAAGGGAATGAAATTCATCTTCTGTAGCACCTAAATTGCATTTATCACAAATCAAGAAAGAAAGATGTAGATTTGAGTTGCTATAACGCTGATTTTGAACTTCAAAATTGTGAGTTAAACATCTAAATTTGTAATAGATCAGAATAAAATGTTATACTTAAGTAAAAGTCTAGTTCAAATATACATGTATATGAAGCACAGGGCTTTAAAAGGTTGCTGTGCTATTTAACTATCAAGCATTGAAATAAATACATTCATCATTTCGGCCAAAACACAACCAGGAGAAGATAATTTCTAAATTAGTACAATGTGTGATGTGAATATCTCCCCGCTTCTAAACACTACATTCCGTTGTTAAGGTCTAGTATTTATTAACAGCCTAATGTAGACGTTTTGGCATGCATACGTTTACAGACAAAATCGGACTGGTCTATCCTTTAGGACTTGAAGATTACTGGTGCAGTGGACCATGAACATTGTTGTTTTAAGCTTTAGATGTTATAACATGTAGCAGTTTTGGGTGGTTACCAGTTAAAATAAACTCACAAAGCATCGCCACCATACAAAAAACAAAGTAATTCAATCCACAAGTGAAGAACCCAACTGAACTATTTATTTCAAAACATTATCTGCTCATATTTCCTAACAACAAAAGTACGTCGTTTTTTAATCTCCTTAACTAGATGAGATAGGAGAGTTTGGAACGATTCGAATATTTTAAAACTGGATGCACCTGTAGTAAGAATACTGATTGATTCTACTGATTATGTTTAACTAGATCGGTGGTTTAGTGTAGGATAAAACAAGATACCGAGGTTATGCTTGGGATTGTAGAGGTAAGAAAGCTAAGCTGGAAGAAATACCGAAAACGAAGTTTGAGGTCTTACTTCCCGAAGCTATCTTAACGATAACGATACCGTAAAACAAAAATTTGAGCGCTTATCGTATATTGAGGTTTTTCTTACAGCAGAGTGTTTGTTTAAATCTGTAAACCATCAAATGTAAATATTTAAATTTTATTAAAAAAAGATGTCTTCCCAAATCCTGCGTTATAAAGAGTCTGACTTTCAAAATAAAAACCTCAAACGGAAAAAAAACCGACTGAGATAATAATGAGGGGTTATTTCGAGAAAACAAGATACCTGCAAAACAGAGAAAATCCCCGATAGGTTTTTAATTCTATGTAGAAATTATGTTCCCTTACATCTGGTGGCACGCGATTCTGTGCATCGTTCCGTTGACCATTGTAGGCAACAATGAGTTCGGCTTGTCGATATAAGGATATACCCTTAGATCGATATATATGGCTGCACTTGTTCTTTTACTTTACTTGATGTAGGGTGTAGGTATTTTTAAACCTACGTTTAATTACGTTTTAATTACGATATCGAGTTCCTGTGCGTGAAGGTCATCACAATCGACTGGAGGATGCTTATAAATATCTGCTGTCACCAACACATTGGTGGAATGACTCAAGTAAGTACACTCAACCGCAAAAGAAGCGTCACAATACAAAATACAAGATAATCCAATCTACGAGTGATAAACACGACTGAAAAAGATATATATTATGCCTACAAAAGACAAATAAACTAAATTGAAATTTCAAAACATTATCTGTTCATATTTCTGAGAAACACACGTTTAAGAGATCGTCGTTTTCGAATCTCTTTAACTAGACGAGACAGAAGAGTTCAAAGGGATGTTTGGCTTGTTATTACATGTACGTCCTACAGTGACGACGCTTCAACAAATCTAAGTCAAAGAAGGTAATTTATGTCAACAACATCTTTTATTAATTTTCAAGTTTAATGCCGAAAATTCTGGCCAAAAACATTTTGAAAAAAGCGATTTCACAACCCCATGTGTACTTGAACAGACATACAAATAACAGTTTACTACTTTGATGTATGATACTTTGTATGAGATTGTGAGTTAATCTTAACAAATCATGTCCCTATAAAAATCATTCAAAATCTACCCTCTCCGACAGCAGTATTTCGATTTTTACTTTGTTGAAAATGTTGTGACGTTTCTTTTGAGGCTGAGTGTTGAGTTTCTAAGCCATATATCCTATCCCTATCCTTTATAGGCTGGTAATTCTGTTAAGCCATTTAATACAACTGTCCATGAACCATAATCGGATAAGCCAATCAGAAGACAGTTGTATTGCCTCTGTGACTGTGTCGATCGTCGCTTATTTTGAATTGGTTCCGAATGTAAACGGCGATTTCATTGGCTGTATGTTTGCAGATGGTAAGGGACGTAACTCGTGATCACAATAGGTGTCGCTGATTCGTTTCACCACCTCTGGATAGGTTGAAGGCAAGGTAAAAAATGGAGAGATCTCGATACATTTTCACCTTGCCGTGGGAAGATGTGTAGAGAAGAGCAAACGATAACCCTTTAAGGAGGTTCCTTACCATCGTTTGTACGCCGATTGATTTTCCTAAGTAGAAGCGAGTATCCGGCAAGATTTATCTTTCTCAGAGAAGGGTTATCTCTCGTGTGATTCTACCTGTCTTGGCGCCAACTTTCCCTTTGATATATGGCGTCCATGACAACACTACGTTGAAACGAACGAATGGATTTAGCACATATATTTCCTGTATATAGTGAAATATTAGCAATTTCTTGCGATTTTTCAAATTGGTAAGGAACCTCCTTAATAACATATTTTTTAAACGAGAGCATGGTTTGGTATCTAACGAGCGAAGGTAAGATTCCAAAAAATCCATTCGTTTCATAAATATTTTAATAAACGGGACGGAGTTAGTATTTTATTTATTACTCACTCAACATCTTCGGCTTCGGGCTTTCACCAAAATGTGCAACTGCGCATGCTCAGACTCATAATGGCCCAGTTTGTCTCATATTGGCTCAGTTTGTCCCGTATTGGCCCAGTTTCCCGTATTGGCCCAGTTGTCGAACCATATGCTCTTGGCCGTAAACGCCATGTAAGTACCATAACATTGATAGCTAATTAATAATATTCAATATTATATACCACGTCAAAGCCAATACCTTTTTGTTTAAAATAAATCGTCAAACATAAAAATGGATCGGGTAATAACAAAGGTATGATGTTTCACAGCTTTGAATATTAGTACACTGCTCATCTGTGCCACTTAGGGAGCCCACAAAATTGATCAAAATATCGATTGAAAGAAATACTACAAAATCGCATAACATATCCTGTAAGCCAATAGTCATTCAGTTATAAGCCCAGTATGTGATGCATCAGATCGCGGAAGAGTTATAACATGACGTCACACTACACTTAACGTACCTGGGTTTCTATTAATTCCACAACAACATGATTACTTTACTTCCGGTTTCTCTGCAGCAGAGTATTAGGAATCCCCGATAGGTTCTAAATGCCCTATGACATCTATCATTTCTAATCTTATCATTTCAAAATATAGACCAATGCCAAGGTCATCCAATATATATTTCGAAACACACTTGATATTATCTAAAATTCCTCGTTACACCCTTTCACTTTTTTGGTATAACGACTTCATATGACTTCTAATCGCTAGTTTTTCGACAATACAAGTCCCATAGTTGATATATGCCAAATAGGAGCTTCGAAGCTCAGACACATTTGAAATTATCGTGTTTACAAGGATTTCGAAATTCGTGACCTTGACCTTTTACATTCAAGATCACACAATCAATGATCACTTTTCATTGTGTATAACAGCCATGTCGTGATTCAAAGTGTTCGTAATTCAAATAAGATATATTCACAGTTGCATGCTTAAACTGGTAACCTTCACCGTGTCTCGTGACCTTGAACATTCAAGATCACACAATCAATGATTATTTTCCATTGTGTATTACACTCATGTAATGATTTAAAGTGTTCAAAATATTCGCAAAAGCATGCATAAGTCGTGACCTTGACCTTTAACGAATTTTAGCGAACCACTTTTCAATTCTTGATCTTTCTTCACAGATGATTCATACTAAATATAAGCCTGGTAGCACGACACAATTTCAAGTTATAGTGTTTACAAGGATTTTTAAGGGTTTTTCAAAAGACCTTACTTGTGAACATGTCAAAACAATTTCCCAGGGGTTAAAGTGAATAGTTATGTTCGTAACAAATCACGCCGGCGGCGGCGACTGAAACTGCACACAAACTAAGTTCATAGTCGCGGCGATAACGAATTTCACTAACGGATTTTTATTTACTCTCTTATACAAATTCTCTTCATTAACCTTTAGGACCATTTTAGTCAGTATAACGATTACTCAAGTTGCAAGTCAACGAAATCTTTATTCAAGTTTTCTGTTTCAACGCATATCTGACGTTTCTAGAGATTTAATTATTTGCTGGTGACTCGTTGTTTTCAGTGGTGTTTCCGTTGTTTTCAGTGGTGTTCCCGTTGTGTTCATTGGTGTTTCCGTTGTTTTCATTAGTGTTCTGATTGCTGTTCCCGTTGTTTTCAGTAGTGTTCCCGTTGTTTTCATTGGTGTTCCCGTTGTTTGTAGTTGTAGTAGTGTCGCTATCTGTCGTTATCACAGGCGGACGGCATTCCTCTGTTTCGTTTTGGGCATCGACCATGACAATCGTACAGTTGGGTCCGCTGATTGCTTTACATCCAGGCATGGCGAATACGCCAGCGTTGATGCCTATCCTGAAATGACATCGTAAAATCTTCGATTCTCAATAGTGTATGTTTGTATTGCGCCATTTTACAATAGTTGCCTTTCACGTCGATCAATTGGGCAATCATATAACTTGTTTGTTATTGTTAGTTTTACTTTGAATGATCCATACCTATTTCTACAGCAGCTTAAATGACGGTCTAGATCTATCACAGCAACAGAACACAAAAGTAGAGATTAAATGTGTCGTATGACTTTCACGAAATGAATATGAATTGTTTACTGCAGGCCCGTAGCACCAATTTCGGGAGTGGGGGGGGGCTTAGTAATGCAATACTTGTCTACACAGTATGCGTTATATTCAAACATCCACTTGCACTATCAGAATTTTCTTCACTTCTTACAAAGTATATTGAGCCAGTTGTGTTTATTGTCATTGTCTATTTAGATACGTCAGACACGATACTTGTAACTTACATGCAAACGTTACGTACATCATCAGAATTTTCTAAAGTTAAAATTATTTTTTCTCTCACAAAGTTATTTGCAACGTCTTTGAGGTTGAAAAACACTTTGAAATAGAGAGCAAAAAAAAAAAATATTCCTAAAATGTGGGGGGGGGGGGGGGGGGGGGGAATGAGCCACCCCCCCCCCCCCCCCCCCCCCCCCCCCCCCCCCCCCCCCCCCCCCCCCCCCCCCCGAGCCCCCCTGTTACTACGGGCCTGTTTTGTCCGAGCGAGAGCGAATGTAATACACAAATGTGCATGAATTTCGTTATATTCTTATATGACATACTTTCAAATGTAATAACTTCGTTTTACCCTTTCCATTCCATTTGTATCGTGTAAAGACAGCCAGGAAAATGCCAACTTCTCAAGCAGCTACATTCAACAACGGTAATTAGTTCGGTTTGTTGAGGTAACTAACTTACACCAGGTAGAAATTAAGCAATGTACAATGTATAGTACAAAATTAACACGTACCCGCAGAAACTGAGATAACTGTTTGAACATGAAACAGCCATGCACTTTCCCATGTCTTTTAATTTCTCTCCATGCTTCATCAGTTTAAGTTTCGTTGTGTTGTCCAACACGTCTTTGTATTCGTAGAGACATAACCCTGTAGCTGAGAAATAATAATAATCAAAACAAGTAAAACACATAATAATAATTAGGATTTTAGTCTTAACATTTACAGTCTGAAATTAATATTTTGTAAAATTTCTAAATTTGATAAAACGAAATCTTAGAGAAAGGAGATTCTGAGATGTGTTTATTTGCAATCTTAAACTGAACTCTGTAGTCTTAGTGTGGACTTGTCGAGGCTATTTAAAACATTAAGGGATCTAGGTTACTTGTCAAGGCTATTTAAAACATTAAGGGGGTCTAGGTTACTTGTCGAGTTTATTTTAAACATTAAGGTGTCTAGGCTACTTGTCGAGGTTATTTAAAACATTAAGGGGTCTAGGTTACTTTTCGAGGTAATTTAAAACATTAAGGGGTCTAGGTTACTTGTCGAGGCTATTTAAAACATAAAGGGGTCTATGTTACTTGTCGAGGCTATTTAAAGCATTAAGGGGTCTAGGTTACTTGTCGAGTATATTTAAAACATTAAGGGGTCTAGGTTACTTGTCGAGGCTATTTAAAACATTAAGGGGTCTAGGTTACTTGTCGAGGCTATTTAAAACATTAAGGGGTCTAGGTTACTTGTCGAGGCTATTTAAAACATAAAGGGGTCTATGTTACTTGTCGAGGCTATTTAAAGCATTAAGGGGTCTAGGTTACTTGTAGAGGTTATTTAAAACATTAAGGGGTCTAGGTTACTTGTCGAGGCTATTTAAACATTAAGGGGTCTAGGTTACTTGTCGAGTATATTTAAAGCATTAAGGGGTCTAGGTTACTTGTCGAGGCTATTTAAAGGATTAAGGGGTCTAGGTTACTTGTCGAGGCTATTTAAAACATTAAGGGGTCTAGGTTACTTGTCGAGGCTATTTAAAACATTAAGGGGTCTAGGTTACTTGTCGAGGCTATTTAAAACATTAAGGGGTCTAGGTTACTTGTCGAGGCTATTTAAAACATAAAGGGGTCTATGTTACTTGTCGAGGCTATTTAAAGCATTAAGGGGTCTAGGTTACTTGTCGAGGTTATTTAAAACATTAAGGGGTCTGGGTTACTTGTCGAGGCTATTTAAAACATTAAGGGATCTAGGTTACTTGTCAAGGCTATTTAAAACATTAAGGGGGTCTAGGTTACTTGTCGAGTTTATTTTAAACATTAAGGTGTCTAGGCTACTTGTCGAGGTTATTTAAAACATTAAGGGGTCTAGGTTACTTTTCGAGGTAATTTAAAACATTAAGGGGTCTAGGTTACTTGTCGAGGCTATTTAAAACATAAAGGGGTCTATGTTACTTGTCGAGGCTATTTAAAGCATTAAGGGGTCTAGGTTACTTGTCGAGGTTATTTAAAACATTAAGGGGTCTAGGTTACTTGTCGAGGCTATTTAAAACATTAAGGGGTCTAGGTTACTTGTCGAGGCTATTTAAAACATTAAGGGGTCTAGGTTACTTGTCGAGGCTATTTAAAACATAAAGGGGTCTATGTTACTTGTCGAGGCTATTTAAAGCATTAAGGGGTCTAGGTTACTTGTAGAGGTTATTTAAAACATTAAGGGGTCTAGGTTACTTGTCGAGGCTATTTAAACATTAAGGGGTCTAGGTTACTTGTCGAGTATATTTAAAGCATTAAGGGGTCTAGGTTACTTGTCGAGGCTATTTAAAGGATTAAGGGGTCTAGGTTACTTGTCGAGGCTATTTAAAACATTAAGGGGTCTAGGTTACTTGTCGAGGCTATTTAAAACATTAAGGGGTCTAGGTTACTTGTCGAGGCTATTTAAAACATAAAGGGGTCTAGGTTACTTGTCGAGGCTATTTAAAGCATTAAGGGGTCTAAGTTACTTGACGAGGCTATCTAAAGCATTAAGGGATCTAGGTTACTTGTCGAGGCTATTCAAAATATAAGGGGTCTAGGTTACTTCTCGAGGCTATTTAAAGGATTACGGGGTCTAGGTTACTTGTCGAGGCTATTTAAAACATTAAGGGGTCTAGGTTACTTGACGAGGCTATTTAAAACATTAAGGGGTCTAGGTTACTTGTCGAGGCTATTTAAAACATTAAGGGGTCTAGGTTACTTGTCGAGGATATTTAAAACATTAAGGGGTCTAGGTTACTTGTCGAGGCTATTTAAAGCATTAAGGGGTCTAGGTTACTTGTCGAGTATATTTAAAGCATTAAGGGGTCTATGTTACTTGTCGAGGCTATTTAAAACATTAAGGGGTCTAGGTTACTTGTCGAGGCTATTTAAAGCATTAAGGGGTCTAGGTTACTTGTCGAAGCTATTTAAAGCATTAGGGGTCTAGGTTACTTGTCGAGGCTATTTAAAACATTAAGGGGTCTAGGTTACTTGTCGAGGCTATTTAAAACATTAAGGGGTCTAGGTTACTTGTCAAGGCTATTTAAAACATTAAGGGGTCTAGGTTACTTGTCGAGGCTATTTAAAACATTAAGGGGTCTAGGTTACTTGTCGAGGCTATTTAAAACATTAAGGGGTCTAGGTTACTTGTCGAGGCTATTTAAAGCATTAAGGGGTCTAGGTTACTTGTCGAGGCTATTTAAAACATTAAGGGGTCTAGGTTACTTGTCGAGTATATTTAAGATATTAAGGGGTCTAGGTTACTTGTCGAGGCTATTTAAAACATTAAGGGGTCTAGGTTACTTGTCGAGGCTATTTAAAGCATTAAGGGGTGTAGGTTACTTGTCGAGTATATTTAAAGCATTAAGGGGTCTAGGTTACTTGTCGAGGCTATTTAAAGCATTAAGGGATCTAGGTTACTTGTCGAGGTTATTTAAAACATTAAGGGGTCTAGGTTACTTGTCGAGGCTATTTAAGCATTAAGGGGTCTAGGTTACTTGTCGAGGCTATTTAAAACATTAAGGGGTTTAGGTTACTTGTCGAGGCTAGTTAAAGCATTAAGGGGTCTAGGTTACTTATCGAGGCTATTTAAAGCATTAAGGGGTCTAGGTTACTTGTCGAGGCTATTTAAAACATTAAGGGGTCTAGGTTACTTGTCGAGGCTATTTAAAACATTAAGGGGTCTAGGTTACTTGTCGAGGCTATTTAAAGCATTAAGGGGTCTAGGTAACTTGTCGAGGCTACTTAAAACATTAAGGGGTCTAGGTTACTTGTCGAGGCTATTTAAAACATAAAGGGGTCTAGGTTACTTGTCAAGGCTATTTAAAACATTAAGGGGTCTGGGTTACTTGTCGAGGCTATTTAAAACATTTAGGGGTCTAGGTTACTTGTCGAGGCTATTTAAAACATTAAGGGGTCTAGGTTACTTGTCAAGGCTATTTAAAACATTAAGGGGTCTGGGTTACTTGTCGAGGCTATTTAAAACATTTAGGGGTCTAGGTTACTTGTCGAGGCTATTTAAAACATTAAGGGGTCTAGGTTACTTGTCGAGGCTATTTAAAGCATTAAGGGGTCTAGGTTACTTGTCGAGGCTATTTAAAACATTAAGGGGTCTAGGTTACTTGTCGAGGTTATTCAAAACATTAAGGGGTCTAGGTTACTTGTCGAGGCTATTTAAAGCATTAAGGGGTCTAGGTTACTTGTCGAGGCTATTTAAAGCATTAAGGGGTCTAGGTTACTTGTCGAGGCTATTTAAAACATTAAGGGGTCTAGGTTACTTGTCGAGGCTATTTAAAGCATTAAGGGGTCTAGGTGCCAGACGACTAGGCTTTGCTTCCTTCAATCTGACTTTGATGAAATTGAGAAATTATGAGAGGGAAAGTTTATTTATAAACTGAACGCCAGGAGAGATGTTACACCTCTTTGAATTTGAATATCATACAAGTTACGTGTTCATGGGAATTTGCTTTGTTGTGTTGTAATACTCCATCAGTTTAGTGTTTTTTGCTAAAATAGCAGACCTGTAACTTTTATAGTAAATAAGTGTCGCCAGTTCTTCACGGGTTGGGTCAATTGTCCTATTTCCGATCATGCACAAAAACAACACTATCATAGAATAATCATTATTAGTTTAATGACAAATTGCATGTGATCAGTATCTGGTATGTCCGCCGTTGGCATTTAAACATGCATGAACTCCTGAACTCTGAAAACGTCAGGCAAAGCAGTGTGTATCTGCCTCCATTCGGCGGATGTAAGCTATTACAACGTCTCTTTCTGTAAATTACGAAAAATAAGTAATATTATGGGCGGATATAAGCTATTTCGACGTCTCTTCTGTGAATAAAGAAACATGAGAGATATTATCGGCGGATGTAAGCTATTTCGACGTCTCTTCTGTGAATTACGAAATATAAGGGATATTATAGGCGGATGTAAGCTATTGTGACGTCTCTTCTGTGAATTACGAAACATAAGGGATATTATCGGCGGCTGTAAGCTATTTCGACGTCTCTTCTGTGAATTAAGAAACATAAGGGATATTATCGGCGGTTGTAAGCCATTTCGACGTCTCTTCTGTGAATTACAAAACATAAGGGATATTATCGGCGGATGTAAGCTATTTCGACGTCCGAGTCTTCTGTGAATTACGAAACATAAGGGATATTATCGGCGGATGTAAGCTATTTCGACGTCTTTTCTGTCAATTACGAAACATAAGGGATATTATCGGCGGATGTAAGCTATGTCGACGTCTCTTCTGTGAATTACGAAACATGAATATATTATCGACGTGTGTAAGCTGTGAATTACTAAACATGAGAATTAATATCGACGGTTGTAAGCTGTGAATTACGAAACATGAGAGATTTTATCGACGGATGTAAGCTGTAAAAAGGAGAGATATTATCGACGGATGTAGCTTTTTCGACGGCTCTTCTGTGAATAACGAAACATGAGAGATATTATCGACGAATGTAAGCTGTGAATTACGAAACATGAGGGATATTATCGACGGTTGTTAGCTGTGAATTACGAAACATGAGAGATATTATCGACGGTTGTTAGCTGTGAATTACGAAACATGAGAAATATTATCGACGGATGTAATATATAAGCGGCTGATGACAGAATGTCTCAGGATTTGTTATTGATTTCCTATTCAGGCTTACAGATGATTTCAACTTCAAGTCAGTTTGTGTATGAAAGGTCTCAACACGTATTCATCTGTTGATCCAACAGTGATGCTAATGCCGGAATATGTCTCTAAAGACCAGTCTCATTGTTTATTGTTTAGCATTAAAACTATTATACATGTACACCGAATTGCAAAAGAAATTATACCCACAAAAAAACAAGATATTTTGAGGGAGGGCTAGATACGATTCAAACATAGTTATACCATGTCTCTCAAAGCCAACTAAACTTAATTTGTTGTTTTTAAATTTGTTTATTTCTGTTCATCTTTCAATACTGTTTTCAAAAATTGTCGTTTTTAAGGCGAGAGTGACGTATGGTTTCCTGGCTTGTTTTTTTTTACATCATACATCAACGATGCGTCAAAGATTTAAAGTCCAAGTAGGTACATTATGCTGACATCATATTGCACAAACGTAATTTTCATATTTCATACAATTTTGCCTTAAATACCAAACATTATTTTCCAAAACAAATCCTTTGAAAGCAGCAATGTCAACAAACTATGTGTGTTTGTACAGATATGAAATATGTAGTATCATACTCTCATGAATTTTGTAAAATATCCTCATCGCAGACTTTCAAAATCTACTTTTATCCGGCAGAATAGTTTTGTGTTTGACGCTGTTAATTTTTCTTTTGCCCTCCTTTTAAGATTTCAGAATACTTACCGGAATTCGTCACTTTAGCCATACTACACATTCCGTCGACCACAGCCAGGAACAAGAGAATTGCCGCTAAGCATAGAACAAGTTTACCTGCCATCTGAAATAGTAAGCAGTGTTTGCCCTTGGTAGATATACGACAATGTTACAATCGTTCTACCAATCAGAACTGAGTATTCTTACTTCTCGTATAATTGCATGGAGAAAACCCGCAACGTCATGGCGGCTGTTCATTGAGGTGAAACCTGCTAGCATTGGCGGGAACTAGCGAACCATGGATGATACTGCGCTGAAATTAAGTGTAGCATTGCACCCAAACCTTACTGCGTGTAGAACAGTTCTCTACTGCAGACAAAGTTGCAGAGCCCCTGCCGGGATTCGAACCCCGGACCTCTTGATCCGAAGCCAAACCACTACGCTATCCCCTGAGATATACTTGTAAACCGTAAAAAGTAGTTTTTAAATTATGATAGTTTCACCTGTAATATTGATTGATTGATTAATGACTCTTATAATACAATCTAAGTTTAATACCTATGTCGCTAAAGATATGTTTACCTGAGGTGTTGTTTAAGTTAAGTCTATGTATCATATCGCTGATACACATCAAGTTAAAATAAAGTTTACCTATAAAGCCAAGTTAATTCGTTATTCGCATGAAAGCCATCGGCCGATATACAATGATACATACATGTATATACAATAGTAGATACATAGAGAATCTCACCCAAGTGTCTTCTGATATTAAATATATCAACACGAGTTGATAAAAGTCACAAATATCCGAGGCTTGCCGAGGATATTTTTACTTTTTATCAACAAGTGTTGATATATTTGATATCAGAAGACAGGAGGGTGAGCATCTATTTATCACCCAAAATCGTTGATTTTCTCATTACGATTAAGTGGAAAATACTGTACATCTCTGAGCACATTTTTGCCATTGGCTTCCAATACGGTGAGGTCATAGCATTATGACGTCATCATGTTAATGACGGCATAGCATTGTGATGTCATGTAGTTGATTGTGACAGGGTATTGTGCAAAATCTACCGCCAAAAAGATATCTCCCACAATCAATATCTCCTGTGGAACACAATTTTGGGTGATAAATAGCATATAAATACATTATAATGTAACGTTTAATATATGGTGCATGAGTAAACACTCGATAACGATCTCTTAAGATTGTTTTTATTTATTCAAAACTCTGACATACATGTAGAAGATATTAATTGCATGAAATTATAGATTAATTGATTATTATGTTGTATATAATGGGTTCATAAATTGTCATAATATTCATGATCACATTTCAATATCAAATGAAACTTATCTTCTATTCATGTATAACACATAATTATTATGGTGCACTCTCTCGTAAAGAAACGCAACCCCTATCTCAATATCTGACAACATCCCCTGTACAAAAAAAGTGAGCTTAAATTAGAATTAGTACTAGCTCCCAAACGTAGCCTTTGTCACGCACGCTGACATTTTATCCGATTGTGTTTGGGAATGTGCGAAAAAGTTATTTGCACAATGCAAAAAGTCGGTTGCACGTGCAAATCAAGCAAAACACAGTTGATGTCGAAGTCTACAAAAGGGCGCGTAGTTTTGCAATTCAGTCATTTCATTTAATCAAGATCGAAAATGCACCGGTTGAGTACAGCACATCGAAATATTGTCATTGGTCGCATTGAGGCCGGGAAAAGTTTTGAAACACTTGCCGGTCATCTTAATGTCCATATACAACAATCTCCCGACTCTAGACTCGATACAGACATGCAACTGAAGACCGTTCCAGGAGTGGTGGACCAATATAGACATGCAACTGAAGACCGTTCCAGGAGTGGTGGACCAAGGATCATCACAACGGCTCAGGATCGCTTTGTCAATATGTATATGTAAGAAAGATGTGTGTTTATATGCACAAATGTATGTTTTGTTTACTGTTTTGTTGTATGTGTGTATGTACACTGTCGGCCAAAAGAAACGCCTACCAGATGTCTTATGAGATTTCGTAAAAACTATGATGAACAGTTTAGCAATATTATAGCATTATGAACTTGAGCCATTTTTGCATAATATATTTAAATTTCAAAAGTTGTCATGTTACAAAAGAATGGCGATTGTTGAAATGAGAAAACAGGATTGTTTTGTTTTCGATCACTGATTGATCAGAAAAAAACATTTGAAACAGATTTTCACACAACCAGGAGCAACAATACAGGCAAGCATTCACATTAAAGTGGTGATGACGCTGCAGATGTATTTTATATCATGTTTAATATGCTTTTCAGTGTTGCTTAGAAATGTTCTTTTTCTTTTATGTCTCATGCCATTTTGTACATATGTTTATGAATGCCAGCCTTTTAAAGTAATTTATTTAAATGTCATATCTTATCTTATATCTTGTATATTATCATAGCAGTTTCATAGCATGTATATAGTCTCTCATAACCCTTCTTTACAGGGTGGCTCTTCATTGTTTTAATGTACTATTTCATGATTGTATTTTTACGGAAATGTTGAGGTGGGACTCAAATAAAGAATCTGTCTGTCTGTCTGTCTGTCTGTCTGTCTGTCTGTATGTGGTTGTGGTGCGCAAGTGAATCAACCGGACAGCGGTCGACATTTGGCGTGGTTTTCATGAATGTTATTGACTCGTATCACCGTTTATCCACGATTTCAATGGACTGTAATCTTAATTATTGTTTCAGCATAAAAGGGAGACCACCATTAATTATATTTAAGAAATTATTTCATCTTTCATCTTAAGAAAAATCAAGTAGGCGTTTCTTCTGGCCGACAGTGTATGTATGTTGTAGTGTATGTGGGTATGGGCGGGGGTCTGGGTGTGCGTCTCGGTCTGGGTCTGGGTGAGCGTGTGGGTTTGGGTCTGGGTGAGCGTGTGGGTCTGGGTCTGGGTCTGGGTGAGCATGTGGGTCTGGGTGTGGGACTGGGTCTGGGTGAGCGTGTGGGTCTGGGTCTGGGTGAGCGTGTGGGTCTGGGTGTGGGACTGGGTCTGGGTGAGCGTGTGGGTCTGGGTCTGGGTGAGCGTGTGGGTCTGGGTCTGGGTGAGCGTGTGGGTCTGGGTCTGGGTGAGCGTGTTGGTCTGGGTTTGCCTGTGGGTCTGGGTCTGGATCTGGGTGTGCATGTGTGTGCATGTATAATACATGTATGTAAATGGGTGCATTAGTGTACAAAAGTGTACATGTTTACAGGTCTGTATATGTATGTATGCATGTATGCATGTATCACTTATGCATGTTACGTAAGTACATTTGTATGTGTATCCGTGTAGGTACGGATGTAAGTATGTGTGGAAGTGCCCGTACTTAGGTATGAGTGTTTGTGTCTGTATAAGTATATGTTATGAATGGAATATGTGCGCTCGAGTGCATGTGGATATGTGTGACTGCAAGTAAACATATTTTGAAATGTATGTATGTAATGTCTTTGTGTGCGTTTCTTTATTAAAGGACATTTATGTGTTTGAATGTATATTGAATATATTTGATTTTAATGTATATTCAGTGTCTCGTAGGCCTTAAGTCCGGGTGTTACTTTTAACAATGTATTATGTTTGTCCCCTTTTGAGATGTAACATGTGACACTATAATAAGATAATGTTCTTCTCTTCTTCATCAATGCAACTGAAGACCGTTCCAAGTGTGGTAGACCAAGGATCACCACACCGGCTCAGGATCGCTGCATCCGAGTGTACTGACGTTGCTCATAGTCTTATTAACCTTTCACTTTGAAATACGCGCTCTAATCCTCCCGGGAATGTTTGTGCTTTTATTACTTAGCAATGTTAGATATTTCAATTGGTACATGTAGGCTTTTATCTTTATGTTAGCAACATTCATTTAAAATCCGCAATTTTTTTAATAAAATATATTCAGATTACCTGAACTACCTTCGAGCGGTCATTTTAATGTGAACACCTTAAAATGGCCACTCGATTGAAAATGGAGGATTATTTAAAGGCATCAAAAACTATATTGAACGTTAAAATATTATTATTCTCAAAGACACACCAAATTTATCAATCCTGCGAATTAGTAAATTACGATCTTGATTATTTACAAGTTCAACATTTATTTTGATTTGTAAATTTATAGTCTTTTAGTTATAAATATAAGTTGAGTCTATATTTATAGTTATAAAATGACTCGGTCGTATTCGACCCTGCTGTAACTTTAGGGATTAAATTCCTTTCTTCACCTGAGTTAACTGACGCTATGTATAATGTAAATATACATATATGCAAATATGTAAACTCACTTCACCTTAATGCATTTACATTTCTACATGTTTGTTAAAAAATAATAAGTTTATTACTTACCTCTAAGGTATGTCGTTAACACTTAGCTTCTGTGGATTTGAATGACTTTATTTAGATATATCTTGATATATGTAGTAAGGAGTAACTGGTAAGTGGTCCATTGTGGAATCGATATTTCCTGAACAGGTGTGGACGGGAAATCTATTATGAAACATTTACGCTATATAAATTCATGTTCAAGTGAATCGAATCATCAAACTTGACGAACAATTTCCATTTTTATTTATGGAAATATGTAGGGAGAAATAGAGAAATAATCAATGTGGTCGTGCCTCTTATAGCAGCACTATATATATAGATGAAGGTCGGATTTTATGTGACTGGTCATTCGTACTTGCTTGAATAAAGGTATTTCCCGAGCGAGAGCGAGAGGTATGTCGACATTCAAGGAAAATGTCGTAGACATGGTATGACATGAACACTCATATAATGTTTTATATTATCGAATGCATGAAATTGAAGAAAATAATCGCCTTTCAAGAATAGACTTGCGGCCCGCTGCCCAAGTAGACGTCATATCAATGGGTTTTTTCCTATTGCATTGTATGAAGAGTGTGAACCCCTTTTTGATTAACCTACAGTTAAAATCAATCGATCCGGTATTCCCCGTTTTAAAGGGGTTGTTGCTTGCTTTCAAATGGAAATAAAGAGATCTCACAAAATTCGAAAACCATGCTACCAATTGCAATACAACCATCATCAATCAAAAACAATAGTTATATAATGATACACCCCATAACCTTTATTATAAATGGTAAAATCATATAGAATAAAATATAAAATCAAACTTGCTATAATGCCTTAAATGTCGTCATATTTGTATAAAATCACATGCGTTCAATATGTATCTTTATGACAATCCGCTCCGCATCCGAATATGATGGTTAAAAGTGGTCAACTAACATGAAACGTCTGTCAAAGATTACGCCAATGTTTTAAGCGAGTAGAAATTATCCTCATCGAAAGTAAACTTGTACCACTACCATTTCTTTTAAAATTATACCATTGAAACATTCGCTAAACTAGTGTCATCTAATAATAAGAAGAGTCAACCCCGGCGTCATTGTTTCCTTATCACAGTATTTGATTGACATCTTAAATGCTTGTGAAATTTAAAATTATAAGGTACATATATACAACATATGTTTAATTCGATTAACATTTTTATTAGGCTGGGGGTCTGAAACCGTAAGAAATCTAATCTTTGAGTTGTATTTTAGAAGTTCGAATAACGCGAATGAATCGAACTGTATGGATAACAACTTCAATGTACATAAGATCCGAAGTTTCGACACATACACCAAGGGTCAAAGGAACTATACCGAACTTTCAAGCTTAAAATATTTCTGCGGGATAAAGTCAATTTTGAACGTCTGTCATGAGGATGATCATGAGTTTCGCTCTTTCTTTCTTTTGGGGAAATAATGTTTAGTACATGAATGTGAGGTAAGTTTTCATGAGAGTATGATACTTAATATCTTTTTATATTTGTTCAAACATGGGGTGCTGACATTGATATTTAAAAAGTTATTTCTTTACGTAATGTTTGGTGTTTACAGTAAATTATTATGGAATATGGAACTTATGTTATTGTAAGATGATGTCGGCATATTTTCTTGGACTTTAAATTTGTTGGCGCATCACTAATGTAGAAACTTTAAGTGATAAAACAAGCCAAAACGTCTTTTTTCTGACCTCCTTTGTTGCCTTCTTAAGGAGGTGTGAAAACGATGATGTATTAAAACATGTGGTTCCGAGAAATAGGAACAGAAAAGAAAATGTTTTTCAAATTTCAAGTTTTGATTAGTAGACTTCACATGACTACGACACGAGTGCCTGCGGTTTTAAATTTCCCGAGCGACAGCGATGGTTATACCGATATATAGGCATGAGTGTCGTACATGTACATTGATCGGGCGAATATAATGTTCTTTCAATTACCTACATGTGTAAGTCACGATATTGAATCTACCTTCAAGCTTAGGTTGCTGCAAGTCATCGCCCCATTTAGAACGAAACGTCATTCGTGTAGATGAAAAATGCGGTGTTAACATTGTTTATGACGTCACGTCACCATGACAAAGTGATATTTTGCCCTAGGGCATCGAGTGAAAAATATAAACTTTCATATGGTTGCTCTCGTAGGTAAAATATGTAATTTAAGTTAACAAAAGTTGTTGTCGACATAATGTACCTTCTTTGGGCTTTAATTCTTGGACGAATCATTACTGAAGAAAGTCATAAAACATACCACAAGACGACCATCCCGTTTCCCTCTTCCACATGCATATGAATTTCGCCTGTAGCTAGTTTATCAGAAACATGAACAAATATTTCAGGAAGAGTAAAACATAAATTTAGTTTACGAGCATTCTGTAGACGTAATGTAAGTTTGGTTAACGTTATCTTATATCTTGCGTCTTTGTAAAAAGTAATTTTCATACGAGGGGAAAACTAAAAAAAAGAGTTATGAGCAGCATGGGTTTAATAATGTGACAATGAAACCATTATAGAATATATACTTATATTCTATTTAAGAAATAGATTTCATAATGTGTTTGTTCACTGGCTTATAAACGGTTTGAAAGGTGCAAGTTAAACTGGTATAGATGCCGGAGCTTGTCGACGGCATTTATACTACAGGATACACGAAATAATACCGGAACTATTTTCCCGGGGATTTCCCAGTATCATGAATCTGGCCCTTTCACATTATTGACAGTTGCCACTTCACACCAGATTTAACTTCTGAAAATAAATCACCACATTCCTACAAATAAAATAATTTTGAAACGTATTTATTGTTGTAGCAATAATATTGCAATGCAACTGTTACCGATCCTGTTTGGTATTCCATCCAAACCATCCATTCAAACCTCTATAACGTCAGTTTCGATGAATTACCTAAATTATGTCAAAAGCGGCCCTTTTGAGCTGCACTTGCACCTTCACCCAAACATACATGACAGGCCAAAAGAAGGCCAATGAGGCCAGTGTGTGAGCTGAATTTTCAATGACCTGGTTAATCTTACTCTTGTTCAAGTCTCCCCAATCAATGTCCATCAAATTGTGTCGGAAGTTCACGTGTGCGACTGGCTTCCGCGACTGTTTCAAGCCTGTTTGAAAACTGAAATCCCCCAATATCTATGACGATGTCCAACAACGGTGGGCCAGCAAATGGTACACAATGTCATGGGGACCTTCAATAAATGTAATTTTACATTCAATGCAACTAATGCAAAACCGCTTCCCAAAGTTACGTGACGACCAGGTCCATGTCGTGTTCATCAGTTGGTGACCTTACGTTGCACTTAAATCTGCACATTGAATCCATGCGCGAATTAGGTCGACTTGATGACAACTACTGTGGTATCTAAAATCAAACTGAATATTCATTCTGCCATTATTATGATACTGTTGGTAGAAATAAACATTTAAAAAATATACATATTCATGATTTTGTCTTATATTCCTTGTTATATTGAGGACTATTTTATGCATGCGCTTGTATCCGGAAGAGATCCGCCAGTGAGTGACTGGTATGTTCATGTAGGTCAGTAAGTTATCACTGCAGTGAGTTTTAACTGTAAAACATGAACTTAATATTTTAAATTGCAAAGTATGAATTTATAAGAAATGAATGTCACAATGTGTTTGTCCACGCGAGTATAACCTGGTTGAAACGAGAAATTTAAACTTTTGAATAACCGGCTGCGCAAGCTGCGCCGGTTATTCAAGTTTAAATTTCACGTTTCAACCAGGTTATACTCGCGTAGACCAACACATGATGACATTCATTTCTTAAGTATACCGGTCACATGACCTTGTTTAAACCAATCAGCAGAGAGCATATCGCTTAAACTTCAAAGTCTGAATTTATTGAAGTATAAATTCGATTACAGTATTAAAGGTGTATCCATTGTGTTTCATAAAATTTTATTTGGTTTGAATACCTTCCACCATACCATGCCATATGTGCTGTTTACAGTACAAATAAATTCACTCAGCTTGCATATTCATCCCCAATCGCCAAATATATCACAATTACATGTACTTGTTTTCAATTTAAATCAAGTAAAGATCATTGTGCATGTGTAGAAAAAGAAATTGCACGACCAATTTACATCCACAGTAGTTTTATGACCTATGAAACAATATAAACCCAAATTGTTCTTTGGTCTGTTATAAATAAGAGTCCAAAATTACGTTTGACTCATTGCAATTGGAGCGCGTCAATCGCGATGCATTGTCCGGTTTTCGATCAGTAATCATTACTTTTACCTTCATATCGTCAATATACTGAGTCGACTCTCCTCAAAATGGTAGTTTTTGGTAACAGTCGGTACTTCAACCTTTAAATGGAGAGTTCTATCGGGGTATTTTTGTGGAAACGAAATTCGAGAGGATATTCCAGTTTACACATATATGTTATTAATACATTATTAAAACACAGTGAAATTGAAAGATAGCAATAAGGGTAATATTTGGTGAATTTTTATTTCACAACTTGATAATCACAAGCGCACATTTGTTGAAAAATAAAACAACACGAACTGAAGCCATTCATCGGTGCTTTTAGTGGGGAAAACTTCCCTACATCATAACATCAACTTGTTTATTAGTTTTATGACATGTTATGTGTTACAGTATGACTACTCTATCCGTGCATGTCTTTAGTTATTAAAAAATTGCAAAATAAGGTATAATATAGCATGATACATAATAATAAAAAAATCCCATATGGCGACATTACTCTCCCTTTAAAGGCACTGTAGCACGTTTTTTCGCTCAAATAAGTTGATGAAATGTATTTGAAAAATATTTTCACCAATGGTAAAACATCCTTCTCTCTTCGGAAAATAAAGTTTAAAATGAGTGTACATGTTTCGGTAAAGCCATGGGAAACGTTTTTGTAATACAAAATAATAAATTGTGTTCACAATAAAATGGCCGCCATGCAATTTTTGCTTTAAACGCAACATATTTTTTACCGCTACAGATAATTGGTTTGTGTAATAAGATGTTTTACCCTCTTAAGTTAGTTTAAATGACATAAACTATCATTATAAATGGGAAATTTGAAAAAATAAATTTTGCAAAAAACGTGCTACTGCCCCTTTAAGGTCTTTTTGTAACTAACACTCCGTCAACTACAGTACCTTTGTCAATAGTATCTTTGTCAAAAGTTTATTGCCGAATGATTGACATCTAAATGAACGTCTTAAACGTGTCAGTATTTGAATTTATATGTTTAGGAGTTTATCGCCTAATCATTGCTATTCAAATGAACGCCTAATGGTTTCGGCATATGAATGTGTTTATCCAAAATCCAACAGATGTTCAAATTTATTGCAGGTGGCAGCTGTAAGGTAAGACAATATATCAATATGATAATAATAAACTCATAATGTATAGACTTACCGTTATATTCCATTACTTCAACGTAATTGTTCTAAATTCTATTCGAATTTCTGTAGAATCGATCGGGGTTTTTTTAAAGCAAGGGAGCTATGCTTACAACTTAATTTAGAAGATTTCTTTGATGAACTTTTTAAAAGAAAGTTTGGTGTTGCAGAATGTCATTTTCTTTTCTATATATATATACAACTTTTTTCTGTCTGTACAATGTTTATAAATATACTTTTTAACTGTGTATACTGTCTATAATAAACATCTTGCTACGAATTGCTGCCATCAGGACGACGTTACCGATCAAATGTGAAGTTGAAACGCACAAAAATGTCATTTATTCCATCAAGCATTCACCATTTAAATCTCTAGTTACACCGCAACAGTCATATCTATATACATGTACCCTGTGAGTCTTGTTAATTGTTATATCATTGTATATTCTAGCCTTTTTATATCTTGTTATGTATGTATGTATTTCCCTTGTGCCCAATTCAAATTCCCTTCTCAGGGCAATAAAGATTTATCTTAATCTTATCTTAACTTCTTCACTCTGTACAATTCATACAATTGTCCACTCTAGACAAGTTTATTAATATACAATCCCTTCGCTCTGTACGTAAATTTTGTTATCAGTAAATAACACCTTTATTCTTATAATGTGTTTTAATATAAAACTCCTTTATTCCGATGTGTGGATGCAGATATCACCTTTTATTCATTTCATAATAATTCATATATTTATTCTACAATTATTGAACATGACCTTCCGACCAGTGGCACTTTTTATGCTTTCGATTTTTTTAAAAAAGCCAATCATAGAAATAGATTGAGAATATTCAAAATGAGCCGTACTGCAATTCTATTTATACTTGAGAACATAATCTATGGACAGTCAACTTGAATTGTTATGGAAGCAACGTATCGATGCATATATTAGCTCCGTTATTTTACAAATACAAGAATTAAATATCCAAAGCCCTATTTTATACCAGACCCAATTTTCTTAAAATGAAGACACTATTTAACAGTAAAAAGATAGGTACACTAAGAAGGCAAGCCTTGTTCTGTGACGTGTTTTTAAAACATGTCGCTAATTGTAACCTCAATTATAATTTTTCAAGTTAATCATGTATGATCTTTTTCTTAAAGAGTTGTCTTTGTAATTTTCCCGATTCCCCTTTCACTCTCATGCTATTCTGTCTTTCATCATCATTTATAGTCATTTGCCTATGTTCATGTCCTGTATCTATGTTTCAATTTTGTGTATTCATATAGTTATTGTAACTGCATCATGCAATATTATTGTAAAGTCGCAAGGAAAGTTGTACATAACTGTACACCAATACACAATACACAATAATGGTGACTAGCAGTGGCGGATCCACAGGAAGTTTTAAGGGGTTTGAATCCCCGCTTTCGAAATCATTAATGGACCCAAAATGTGATGTGAACCACCCCGATAGGATCCATCTATGACTAGCTTCCTGAATAAATAGAAATGCGTTGAGGTTGTGCTATTAAGGGGTCCATTAAAAAAGGCACATGTTCTCTGTATATAACATAGCATATGTGCCCTTCTTGAATGCATCCCTCAATTTTGGTTTACAGCTGTTTTAAGTGTACTTGTTTGGTTAGATAACATTGATCACGCTATTGAGATTTTATTGGTTTATTATTCAATTGGAACTTTCACTAACACGGAACATCTTTGTTGTCCTTCCGTACCAATACGAAGTTACATGAATCAATCATTTTTGGTTCGCAGTATTGGTGGTCCATTACCCCTGCCTGGATACCATATCTGAAATATGCAATATGAGGTATTTTGTCATTATTTTACAACTGTTTCATAATGCAGCATATATACATATCCAAAAAGTAACATATTTCATTTGACTGAAAAACAATGTCCTGTAGCAAAACGTCCCACTTGTAGCGCCGATGAATGACTTAACTTCTCATTGTTTGTGTTCTTAATAAAAAGCGCACGTAAAGGGCAAACTGTCATTAATAGTAAAGTAATTAAAATATGACCCCCTGTTATTTGCAATTTGCAGAGTGGGTTGTATTATATCCAAAAGACATGAATTAACATTTATAGGTCAACAGTAATGCCCCTACGGATTTCGTTTCAACAAAAATTACCCCGTTAGAGCGCTCTATAAACATTTGACATACCCGCAACACTGCAGTTCTGTTTCCATGCATGTACAATTCAAGCATTTCGTCTCATCAACGTAGTTCCAGCCCGGCAGCAGAAAGATGGAGATGGGTTGGGACATGCTGCCGGTCTCATACTGACAGTATGGTATACCTATAAAGACAGTGTCATGCTCCATCAGTGGACACTCAACCGCAGAAGAAACGTCACCACACTTTCAATGGTGTAAAAAAGAAAATACTGCTGGCGGAGAAAGTCAATTTTGAATTCTATTTATAGGGACATGATTTGTAAATTGGTACCCCCAATTTCATACATCTGAGTATAATAGTTTTATTATTTTGTCTGTTCAAGTAAACTTGAGGTGTTGAAATCGCTTTTTCAAAATGGTTTATTTTGGCCAGAATGTTTGCGATTTAACTTGAAAATTCATAAAATGCAGAAATTTAATTAATAAAGGATGTTGTCAACAAATGTAACCTGCTTGGGCTTAAATCTTTGGACTCTTCTTTAATGTAGGAGGTCGTAAAGCAAGCTTAAAAAGGGGCCTTTTTTTACTCCCCCTTCTCGTCTAGAGATACGAAAACGACTATTTTTGTTGTTGTTTTGTTAAGTTTGTTTTGTTGGCTTCTAAAGACATTGCGCATCTCTGTTTAGGTCGTGTGTATCACTCGTGGATTGAATAATTTTTATTTTGTATAGTGGCGTTTCTTTTGCGGTTGAGTGTATTTGTATCGTCTACCCTACTCCAACACCCTGATTTCCTGGGCCCAGTAACTCTCGTCTTGGCTTGTTTCTCATAGCTTAATAGCATTGCACGTAATTTGTCCGCCAATGAAGGTCGTGATTTTAACTTCGACGATCGCTCATATGTCTTCACATCCGGGAACTACTTCTTTTGCTCGAATGGAAGTTCTTTCATTGGCTGTTATACCCATAGGCGAAAGATATTGTGTTCATGGAATCAGGGTAATGTTGTCGGATAGCAGATACAAAAATCCTTATGGATCAGGATGTAAAAAATATCATAGTTCACGAGAATATGTCGCAAAACATCCAGATTAAACATTTAGAAGATAATTGGGTTCGAAATAATATTGACATGAAAATTATATAACATTGAAAGTTAGGGCTTTTGAAAATCAAGTGGATCAAGATATTACTCCAACAGAGAAATATCTGATTCGTGAACAAAAGAAAAGAAAAGACTATCTCAACAGGAAATCAACGAGGACATGGTCGAGACACTGTGGGGTTATCAAACCCCAGCATGACAGAGAGAGCAGTGGAGATGACCTCGGCGAAGACCTCCAAAATATGATGGTAACTGCACATGTCACCAGGTAACAGCGATGAACAAGTCGACACTATACATTACATGGTTCTGAGAAGCGTTTTACTGCCAAAAAGATAACAGAAACATCAGTAATCGGTGGAATATAATTGTTTTCACTCGCACCAGTGAATGGTCAGTGCGCACTATTTTGACCAATACTTTGCTGATAGGTATGGTGTTTGCATGATGGGTACCACGAATGTAGTCAGCTAAACGGAAGATGAAGAGGATGAAGACTTGTAAATTTACATGTAGGACACTTCCGGTGCGCTTCCAAGCCTCTTCAGTTGTTTAACGAGAGATTGGTATCTCATGTTACTAACTGAAAGATCCAGAGCAAACATGGAAACGAAATGGTTATCCAGCTCCAAAGGAAGTGCAAACTTCTAGTGGCATGGTGGAGCACAGTGTTGTAGTGGTTAAACATGACGCCTCTCACCTCACAGACCCGGGTTCGAATCCCGATGGAGACATCAAAATGTGTGACCTGGGTCTCACACTGTGTTGTGTCCTTGAGCAAGGAACTTCATCATCAATGCACTCAGTCCACTCAGCTGTTTAAATGGGTACCTGAACACGGGAAAGTACGGACCTATCCGGTCGCGCGGAGCGCTCAGTATCAGGTGTTTGGGGTGTCACTTATTTAAATCATCCAGGAATGCATGGTAACATATCACATGTTTTGAAATACATTTTTATACTTAGACAAAGAATGGCATACTTTAGATATTTACCTCCAAAACCACGAGTTACGGCGAAATGATCACATGAACCACTTCCAGACGTTGGTAAACTCATAAAGAACATCACGACAAGCCAAACTCCCATTCCAGTAAGTGCCATAATGTTCAATGGTATCTTTGGCAGCTTTAGATATATTATAGCTGTTTACAAGAATATCGAAATGACCAAGGATGTTATGCTGCCCAAAATCCGAGGAGATATTGTTGCAAATGCAAATATACCAGTTGTTACTAGGATGTTATTTTGCTTTTTGGAAAATGATTATACGAGTATAATATTGTATTATATGTTGTTGTAGATTGTGACCATCTGTTCCTGATTTTCTGATAAGGAATCACCTCAGGTTATCGTGTATAGTAGCATATTAGCGTTATCACAGTGTGAAACTACATGTACAGGACATTATCACGTGCTGTTTGAGTAGCATTGCGGACGTGGGTCGTGTGTAAATTGGAAGAAGTGTCAGGATATTCACACAAGTAACCTTATGGTAAACAGTGTAAATCATAATACTGTTTTCAGACATCCAAAGCAAGTGTTTAGATTTTAATTATTTATTAAACTAATAGTTACCATCTCTATATTACGACGAGAATGTGAACGGCAGGTGTAACAACATCAACTTCCAAACGCAAGGCATTTCTCTTGCCAGTCTGCATTACTGGCTCATGTAAGCCTTGCGGTATTTCCCTCGCTTTGTTGTGCCAAGATAGTGAATCTAAACACATATTTCTTAAAGAAATACTGCAAATCCTAAATCAGCCAGTAATGGAGACTGGCAAGAGTTATGCCTTGCATTGGAAAGTTGTAACAACATGTGCTCATTGAAGTTCATCACATTGTCCTACTTTATATGATGAGAACGAAATATATATAATGATAATTTAACATGTTACAAATCGAAATTACATGTCGCACATATACGTACAAGGGCTATATTAAACATCACCAATTCACATCTGCTTTTTTGTCTCAAGTAAATAAGCAAACATATTACATTGTCCGGTTTTCGGTCATACATTACAACGTTCACCTTTATATTGTCACTAAACTGAATGAACTGACATTGAAATGATAAGTTTCAACAGGAGTCAGTACTTTTCGATAAATAGCATTAATAAACATGATATGACTCAAACAACATACTTAATGTCTCTTTACAGCATATGTCCTATACATTCGACATCAATCTCATTTACATAAATGATTAATACAGAACATTCACATTACTGTTTTTGTGTGACTCATTTGCAAAGTCAACACTGATATGTCCACTTCATGTGTGTTGTATTTTTCGCATATTGAGATTTGTAGAATTGATAACGTCACTCCCATAGAAAATCAAAGATTGTATATCTAATGTAACTTAAAGGGGCGGTAGCACGTGTTTTCGCTCAAATAAGTTGACGAAATTATTTGAAAATTAATGTCACTAAAAGTAAAATACCCTTCTCGCTTCGGAAAACCAAGTTAAAAAATGAGTGTACATGGTTTGGTAAAGCCATGAGAATCGCTTTTGTTATTAGAAATAATAAAATGTGTTCACATTTAAATGGCCGGCATGCAATTTTTGCTTTATACGCAACACCGTTATTACCATTACGGATAATTGGTCTGTGTAATAATATGTTTTACCCTCTGAAGAAAATACAAATGACAAAAGCTATGATCATTATATATGGGAAATTTGAAAAAATAAAATTTGCAAAAAAAATGTTACAACCCCTTTTATGTCATGACACCATGACACTGGATGTTAGCAAAATGGTAAGGTGTGGTGAGTTGTGGTTTAACGCCACTTTCAAGACTTTCACTTATATCGCGGCTGCTAGTATTATGGCAGGGAGAAAGCCCACAAGTGGCTATGCATTGCGGTGAAACCTGCGAGCATCGACTGGAACTAGCGAAAAATGGGAACTACGCTGAAATTCAGTGTAGCATTGCACCCAAACCTTACTGCGTGTAGAACAGTTTTCTACTACAGACAAAGTTGCCGTGCCCCTGGCGGGATTCGAACCCCGGACCTCTTGATCCGAAGCCGAACGCGCTAACCACTGCGCTTTCCCGCCCCAAGCAAAATGAAAAGCATGACCAAGCTGATCAGACCTCACGAATAGGAATATTGAGTGAGCTCACTCTTGTCTTGTTCATGATAGCTTCAAAATTGTGACCACTCACTGTTCTTCCATAGCAATTAGATCGTAATGCTTCAAGCGCCGAGTAAAAGGGCAACTATATCATCATGTTATTGGTAAGTTTCTTTTATGATTTTTAAAAGTACCATTCTCTGCAGGACCCTTTGTCGGATAATGATTAATATGTTAATCATGACTGCATCCATGTAGGTAGTTAACGGTTGATCTTACAAAGTGGATCCAGCTGTTAAAATGTGGGTAATCTCACATGACATCAATAATAGCTTGCCCCATACAGAGCCTCTGTATCTCCTGATGTATCATATATCGTGTTGTGTATTTGCTATAATTGCCGGATCCAACTCCATAGATACTGGAGGAAAACGTGTTATTATCTCTGTTATCCGGGAGCCACGAAAATTGAATAGATGTTATTAGCCATAATTGTTTATTTATTTGAATAGTCATGAGGCCAAAAGTACAATGTGCTCTACTGTGGCTTCAGGTACAGTTGCATGTGGATATCATTCATTCGACGTGACACATGGACACGTGTACATGTGGGCTCAACAGAGTCAATTTGCATTACATCATAATATCATTAAATATTAAGCTTAGGTATTTAATAAAATAGTCTTCTGTAAACTGCATTTTTTCGATTTTGTAAAGAGGAAACATTTTTTATTTATTTATTTGTGTTTGCACATTTGTCAAATGTGGGCACTGAGTGGTATACAACGAATCTCTGAACATTTTATTTGTTCTCAGATCTGGTCTGGAAACGAAATTTAAAAGTATGTTTCAATGGACACGGCTAAAAGAAATTTTAAAAACCCGACAGGGCACATCTACATACGATGGCTGTTCCGCATTACGTAAACGTAATAAATGAGTGCTTAGTTTGGTGTGTAGGAGTTTGAAGGTTTCGGGTTCGAGACGGCCTTTCGGGAAAACATTTGCAGATTGACATTTGAAGGAAGAGTATTTAGTCATACACACACTACCTTTCACCTTCAACATGTCAACTCAGCCTTTAAGTATCTATTACACTATCCTCGGGATTATAACATAATCCAAGATGGGATGTGCATAATCGCTGGGATAATACAGTTCCGTGGGATTAATGAAGTGTAATATGAAGTGCAGTATATCGATGTGACTGGGGGTTTGTAACCTCTCATAGTTTCATCATAACTTTAATCATACTCATTTGATCATTGTGAATCTACATCCGTGCCATTTGAAATTCGTGTTGAATTGTTGATTGATTACATATACACCCCCGGCCAAAAGAAACGCCAACTAGATGTCTTATCAAATATTGTAAAAACTGTTATGAACAGTTTAGCAATTTTATAACATAATGAAGTTGCACCATTTATGCATTATATATTTGAATTTCAGAAGTTCATGTCACGAAAGAAGGGCGATTGTTGAAATGAGAAAACAATAATTGTTCAGTTTTCGATCAGTGCTTGATCAGAAAAAAAATATTTTAAAAAGATTTTCATACAACCACGAGCAACAATCGAGCACGCATTCGCGTTAAAGTGGTGATGATGCTACCGATGTACATGTACGTGGTTAAGGTGCGCAAGTGAATCAACCGAAAATAGCAGTCTTCATTGGGCGTGGTTTTCATGAATGTTATTGACTCGAATCACAATGGACTTTCATATTAATTATTGCTTCAGCATAACGTGGGGACCGCCATTAATTATATTTAAGAAATTATTGCATCTTTCATTTTAAGGAACATAAAGTATGCGTTTCTTTTGGCCGGGAGTGTATTTCGCCCACCCAGTCAAACTTCATGTACAAGCCATGCCATTATTTGTATCTTGATGCTTCAACATACTATGGGATAACGCTGTTTTTCAGGGCATTACCATTTGAAGCCCAAGATCTTCAATTAACTGCCCGACGAAGGAATTCGATAACACAAAGATGTGGACAAAATGTGGTACAAAAAATGAGCATCCTTGCAATTCATCGCAAAGCAATTGCAAAATAACGCAGTCATTAGCGTGATAAGTAAGGTTTCGTCAGTGGTTGAATGTCATTACATACCATAATCGTCCATATCCAATGGTATATCTTAGACAAGATAGATTACAATAAGTATAGCAATGACTGTAATAAAACTGTGTCTTGTCCCGAGATCATTCACCAATCAATAGACAGTCTAGTCGAGTTGCTGCATTCAGAGACACAAAATAACAGACCATAACAAAGTTGTACTCAAGTTAACCGATTCATCATTAACCATTCATTCATGTACAGGCTTTACTGATATCACGATGTGTAAATATTTGTGTCAGTTTAGCATCCAAATCGTTGTACCGTTATTAAAGGTACATTATTTTTTCTTCTTGTATGTTATTTATTCTTGTGTGTTCCATCTACTATATAATCCGAAGTAAATTTATCAAAAACAAATATCATGTATCCAAAAAAAAATAATTTTACACTATTACTAAACATGACGAACATCTAAGAACTTCCAAAATATTAGTCCATCAATATATTGTATGCATTTGTACATAGAAAAGAGGTTGTATTTTAAATGTATGCAATGTATTCCATGTGCTATATGTCAAAGGCCTCTTCAGTACTGTAATAAAGTAAACAACAGCAAAGAAACTCTCTAAACATGCTCACCATAGAATTGTGTATCCCTGTAAAGAACGTCAAACAAAGAACTTAAAATCAATGTATAATGTTTGAATCATAAGTACATGTATTGTTTACATTGAGAGTCATTAAGAAACAATATGTACAATGTAGACGGCGACCAAACACGTTAATACTATACTCTAAAATACTATACAATTTTGTTTCTCAGGACATATCCATGTGAATCAAATATCAAGTGTATTAACTATGACTTATATATGTGACTGGAAAATAAGATTCAAACTGTGGGTGATATTAATACATTTTTTTTTATTAAATAATAATAAAAACTACGTTTTATTATTTTGGAAATAGCTCGTCATTATCGCAATATGGGTTCTGATGAGTCATAAACGTTTATCGGATGTCAAACATACATCTGCAGTAAGCAGTCACGCATTACTCATATGAAATACAAGATGCTAAGAGAAATCTGTTCCGTTTACATATTCCTGGCCTTTTCAATTTCTGCAACTCGCTATAAGAACTGTTGGCCCTATGGCAACTTGCTTCGTATAGACACTGGTAAGTTATTATTAGATGTATATCAATCCTTTGTTTCATTCTTCCATCATCTAAATGTTCATCATTTCAAGGAAAGATCCAGATGTTTCGACATAAATTAAATGCATGCATTATACATGATAAACGATGGACAGGCGTATCACTTATTCGAGCACCTGTCAGTTTAAAGGCTCTGTAGTACGTGTTTCTTACTGAAATAAAGTGATTCACGAAACGGTCTATCAGTGTTACCAACGGCTAAATACTACTCCTGAATCAATAAAACAAATGTACATTGTTGGGTTAAGCCAAGCGAGTCCATTTTCCTTCGAGTGGCCATTTTAAGGTGTTCACATTAAAACGGCCGCTCGAAGGTAGTTCAAGTGATCTGATTGATGTATTGATTGATTGATCAGGTATTTGATTGTCCACAGGGTTTACGACAAGGATGCGTTTTAAGCCCAATACTGTTCTCGTTTTTTATCAATGAATTAGCTTTAGAAGTTGAATCCAAATGTTATCCTGGTATTCAGCTCCACCCTGATCTTGTACAAATGTTTTTATTACTTTTTGCTGATGATATTGTACTTTTTGCAGACTCTGTGTTTGGATTACAAAAACGTATACATATTTTAGAAAGCTTTTCGAAAAGTCACCAACTAACTGTCAATTTGGAAAAATCAAAGATCGTTGTATTCAAAAATAGTTTTAAATTATCAAAACATGAAAAATGGTATTTTGAAGGAAATCTTTTGGAAACTGTTTGCTCTTATAAGTATCTGGGTATTTTATTTTCACGCTCTTTATCTTGGTCTCCTCACGTGAATAACGCAGCCTTGCAAGGCAAGAAAATTGTATACGGTATTCTAAAATCACTTTACATGCTTAATCCATTACCTTACGATTTATTTTTTAAAATATTTGATACCAAAATCAACCCCATTCTTTTGTATGGAGCTGAGATATGGGGAGTTGATATATTCAAAGAAGTTGAAATTGTACATATGTTTTGTTGTAAACGGTTTTTAAATGTCAAACGGTCCACTTCAAACCATGTAGTTAGGGGAGAATGTGGACGTTATCCAATGTATATTTGTACTTACAAAAAAGCTGTTAAATTCTGGTGTAAAATATGTAAAATGCCAAACTCTTGATTTGTAAAAAAATGTTATGACATGTTAGTTTTAGACACTTGCAATGGTAAAACAAACTGGGCATCAAAAATTAAGAATATTCTCTACTCTTTTGGATTTGGCTATATTTGGGAACAGCAACAAAATTTATATAATGTTGATAAATTCATATCAGAATTTGTTTTTAGACTAAGAGTTAATTATGAACAGGAATGGCACACATCTCTTGTAAATAGTTTAAAATTTTCATTTTATTCTTGTTTTAAAGTCACATTTGGTGTTGAGGATTACATTAAAAAATTATCAATTTCAAAATTTCGATCAGCCCTTGCTAAATTCAGGTGTTCCTCACACCGTCTCCAAATTGAAACCGGTAGATATGTTAACCAACCCCAGATCAAATAGATTATGTATTTTATGCAAAGATAACGCTATTGAAAATGAATTTCATTTTATGCTGGTATGTAATTGTTACAAAAATTTAAGATGCTTGTATATACCATATAAATTTTACTCAAACCCAACCGTTCATAAATTCAATATGCTCATGTCAATTGACAATCAAGATGTTGTACAAAACATAGCCATTTATATACACAGTGCAATGAATCTTAGAGATTCCCTCCTTTGTCAATAATAACTTATTATCTGCTTATTTATTATTTATTATGTACAATATCCTATATTATACATTATGTTGTCGTTTATACACATACATGTATTGCTCTGTTGAACCAAAATGTAGCCTGGGCCTATGGCCTCCACTACGAAATGTATAAAGATTGATTTGGATTGATGTAGCGACCACTTAAAATCAGAGTAGAGTTTTAAATATGCTACCGTGATAGAATGGTCATTCATCTTGCTGTCTGAACTCTCAAATTCGCACGAGACCTACAGATCTACCTTTCACACTGAAGAGTCCCACGCCACTGTCGCTTTATACTTCGCACCATTTTCTTTCAATACGGATAACCATTTTCTATGGAAACGGCTAATCGGGGCGTGTAATGAGACGTTTTACCCTCTGACACAAAATTTTAAAGGGCCGGTCACACAGCCCAAAAGTCGCGTAAACGCACGAAGCAAAGTTTGGTTTGCGCGTCTATGCGCTGAAGTGCGTGGTTTGCTAGTGATTTGTGAGTGCTTTGTTAGTGATTTGTGAGTGCTCTTTCCGCAGTTCATGCGCATTTCATGGGTGATTTAAATCAGCGAAAATGGTCAAATTCTCGAGGGACAGGCACGCACAACCAAACTTTGTGCGTGATTCGTGCGTTTACACGACTTTTGGGTAGTGTGACCGGCCCTTTAACGACTTTGATGCACGTCCTGCTTGTGCACGTGGTTGCGATTAAGGTAGAAATACGTTTATAAATCAACCATTATGTTTCCTTTTGCATAATAATTATGCATTGGCAAGTATGTATATGGTACCTTCACTCACGAGAGTCTTCATATCTGTAAATCTTTGAATTTCCTCGAATTTTTATTTTTTTATCATTTTCTGTATACTGAAATAACGCTATATAAAATGTGTTATCAAGTCGTTCAAAAGACAAAGCTTTATGGATGATCAACTTCTTTATAATAACATCACTTTTCAGAAACTGCGAGTTATCAAATTGATATGATTAAGATGTTTTATAAACTAAATATCATTTCAATAAGTCATAATTTTTCCCGAGAAATAATCTCCGTGAAATATCGCACTAAGAGTCAGATTGATATATTGGCATTAACGTTTTCATCAAAGCACTGTCAATCTAAAAGTTTATTAATGTTTTCACGAAACTATATCTTAGTCTGATACTTCATTCAGGTATCACATTACTTGATAGTTAAATATGTTATTTGTAGACCAAGAACCAATTGAATACTGCAAAACCAAAGAGAGTCCACCCCAGTACGTTCTGTTGGGTGACGCGATCCCGACAGGAGACTGTTATGAGTGTACATGTAACTCGGATGGTTTGTATTGCTGCGGGTAAGTTTGGTTGTTATGATATACAGGTATATAGGTAATACATCATTGTATTATAACACTACTAAATAGTATTTGATTTTTATTTCCTTTGTTTCATAATCTCCCTTTGATTTCTAAAGTCATCATATCTCAGTTTTATAAATTATTATTGGATACTGGATACATATGAGTTTTTGGGGGTTAATATTTCTATCAAATAGTCATTATGTTCCTGTAATTATTGAGGTAAATAGCGATAAATATGAATTTATAAAGGAAACATTAAAATTTAGGAAAATTTAAATTTTCTGTCAAATGTTTCAAAATGCAATGTTTTTCTTGCATTTTAGTGTAACCATTAACCTTTTATTGAAATAAAGCCATAATCATAAAATATTCTAAGACTTGTTGTTTTAAGATAATGATGGTTTGGAATTATAGTAACACATGTAACTATTTCGCGACTCTTTATGTCTTTATAATCAATTGCAAGTGTATATTGTCTCGATTGTATGCTCATTTGATTCTGATATATAATGTACATAGAAATAATCTGTCATTCTTTAAAAAAGATAACCAACGAGTTTGTAAGCGTTTCAATATCATCGATGGCTCTATAATGTTAAATTCAAAGTTGAGGTGAAGTGATTTATTTCACGTGTACGGTGACCAGCATCAGACGGGGAGAGAGCCGGTGGTGCGATTTTGGTTTGTGTTATGGTAAAAAGCAGATACTAATAAATCATTTGTGTTACTATAATGTTATTAATTAAGTATTTTCGTATTGGCCCAGTTACAGGTCCGAGGTCCGTTGTATTGACCCTCGACTTCGTCTCGGGCCAATACAACGGACCGAGGACCTGTAACTCGACCAATACGGAAATACTTAATTAATGACAATTTTATTAATTAACTTCTTTTCATTCTATTTGCACAACACTAGAAATCTCAATTATATTGAAATAATAAGAATAAACAAGAATGGTGAACAAATAGCACGGGTCAAAGTTGTGAAGCGACCGTTTCGGGCTTTCACCAAATGTGCAACTGCGCATGGTCAGACTCATATTGGCCCATTTTGTCTCGTATTGGCCCAGTTTCCCCGTATTGGCCCAGTTGTCGAATCATATGGTCTAGGCCGTAAATGCCGTATACGTGTCATAACATTGATAGTTAATTAATAATGCAGTGCAATTCCGTGCAGCAGAACTTTACTGCCTGTACTTGTATCTACAGTTACCGAGCTCCTGGCTGGATTCGAACCCCGGACCTCGTGATCCGAAGCAGGCCAAACACGCTACCAACCGTTTGAATTATATGGGGTCATGTTTAATTTAGACATAATATTTCTATTTGGAAAATAGATATCATTACAATTAAATCATTCGTGATTCGTTCAAAAATGGCCGTAAACTCGGATATATGGCTAAGAGCACATGCACGTTTAATACAATAAAACAGACATTGCATCTCAAAACCTCCCGTTGTGTAGAACAATATCGACGTCGTACACTCAACTGAGTGAGCAATGTTCGTCAGGAGCAGTCGGGGAATTGGTATTTGGTCCTATTTCTCGAGGAATTCATGTAACAAATGAACAGAGTAGATGGTCGGACACGTGTCTGCAGACGACGTGGTGAACGGACTGCGATCTGTTGCACCCAAGTAGAGGATCTTTATGGCAGGTTTATGTGGGTTTTACCAGGGTGTGAAAGTGTAGGGAGGGGGGGGGGGGGTGCATTTATGGAAACATGAGGGGAGGGGGCATTTATGGCAACAGGAGACATGTCTTTTCACCGAAGGCAAAGAAACAAGAGCCACCAGGAGAGATGGCTTATCCCTCCGGTCCCTATTAAGTTAATAAATGCCAAAGATACATGTAGATATGTTACTTCCAATGTCCAACATGTAACATACGTATTAATGTATTATTGCAATGTATTAATTTATGAAATAAAATCCGTGCATTGATTGTGTTGCAGTGTCGGTATACACGAGTTCACGGGATCTATCGATGTACCAGACGGGTGCCAACTGATGGTCAGTGGATGCAACTACACCTTTGTACAGTTACACAACAGATTCATTCCTTGTACTTAAGGAAAACGTATCAACAAGTTATCATTCGTGGACTTTTCAACGGCTATAACACTCTGACCTACTATTAATGATTGAAAACACTCCATTTATTTAGAATCTGATATGACATAAGAGCAAATAAAAATAAAAAAATTTGCAGAAGAATATGATAAACAAAAATTTAATAGAAACTAAAGAAGTAAATATACAATTTTAAAAAAAATGAAATTATTAAATCCACGGGTAAACAAGCGAATGAAACAGGGCTTCATCATCCTCCAGAAGTCAAATGGGTTAAATTAAGTTTATGAAACATTATCTGTTCATACTTCTGAAAATCATGCTTTGTAAAAACTAGTCTTCTTAACGGGGAGATAAAAAAGTAAAAATAGAGTAAAAGGAACTTTTTGGCTTGTTTTACGATGTCCTACCGTGACGATGCTTCAATGTTAGAGTTTAGAATAAAAGTATGAGAGATACAATAGGTCGCCAACATCTTTTATTAATTAATTTTCGGTATTTCGTAATTTTGTAAAGAAAATTACCCAACATTCTGGACAAAAAAAGGTTATTCCAACACCCGTATGTGTTTGAATAAAGATCATGATAAAAGTATCAAACCCGAATGTAGAAATTGTGCGTACTTCTTTACAAAACTTGTTATTATCAAAGACATTTAAAATCGACTTTATCCGACAGCAGCATTCCATTCTTATTGTTAAATATGTGATGGCGTTTCTTTACAAGTGAGTTTATACATCTTTATTTGCTTGACTTTTCTGTTGTCTTGTTCCTTTTTGGTGCCATAGTCTTATCAATGATTTGCCAATAGAAACAGGGAAACATGTGAGAATCGATAATCTATCTTTTGAGAATTTACGAGGACGCTCTAAGAAGGCTGAGTGAATGCAGAAAGAAGGCACAACACTCGTCATGGTCGCACAAAGGTTGCCGTGGTCGCTGCATGAAGGCAGAACGGTCGTGATATAAACGGTTCTGATTGCACAGAGGACGCAGTAGGAAGGCACAAGGGAGGCAGAGGCATCGCCCAACGTTAGCGTATTTCTTACATGGCGATCATTGAGCGTCCTTTGCGACCTTAGAACGTCCATTGTACGACCTTTCTGCCTCCTGGGAGCAACTGTTGAGCGACCGGAATCGACGGCGACCCCTCTGCGGATGCATGTTCAAATATTTTTGGCGTCCTCCGCGTCCTTGGCGATCAATCGCGATGTCTCAACATCCCTTGTGCCACCTCCTCACGACCTGAGCAACCATTCTGCCTCCCTTGAGCGTCCAAAGGCGATCTGTTATGTTTTTTGGTCGCACAGAGGACGCACAACGGTCTTTATGTCTGTGTAAAGGGGCCTTTAGGATGTGACAATGGGTTAGATCATTCTGCGAGATAACCATCCATTACAATGTAACTATATCCTGATTCCACTGCATGCCCTCTTAACAACTTAACAAAGCCATCAGGTTGAAAGCGACATAACCTCATTTTATTGTATCAACACTAATCAATAAAGTTGTGTTATTTACATTAATCAATTATTTGTTTAAAACGATACATTAGTGATATCACTAATTTTAAAGCATCATGCATGTCATATTTCGATATTGCAATTTTACCTTTTTAAACTTGTAGATCCAATGTTGCAAGTAATGATTTTTCAAATTGATATTGTTCAACATGGAATTCATTTGTTATATGTGTGTCATGCATACCCTGATATTATAATAAGATGTTTGTCAATATTTTTAGTTGATGTCAATGACAAATTAATTACAATAGAGTATATCGATTTATGGATATCCTTCTAAAACGGAACGCTAAGATGAAGTTTGTGACAGGTTTATTTTGATTGTAAATAAAAGTGCATGCAAATAGAAGACAGACAGCTTACATGTATGTCATTCTGCAATTCTTGATAAAAAGAAGGATTCCTATGGAACATGTTCCCGAGAGGTTCCATTGTTCGTTTGTGGTCATCCCTGGCTTGCAACACTGACGAGAACCTCCGTAGTCGTACAGAAGGATTGGCAAAACATTCCTGTACATTAGCTTAGTAAGTTGATCAAGAGGTCCGGGGGCTACACTGAATTTCAGCGTAGTACCACCCATGGTTCGCTAGTTCCAGCCGATGCTCGAAGGTTTCACCGCGATGCATGGCCATATTGCATTGCGGGATTTCTCCCTGCTATAATAAAAGCAGCCGTAGTATGAGTGAAAGCCGCATTAAACCTAAAATCACCACTGGACAAAAAGTGTTGAAATCCAATTTCCGGATCCTTCCGGATTCTCCCAAAAATAGGTCCTAAAGAATCCGGAAGGATCCAGCAAGCGGATTCCACCACTTTTTGCCCTGTGCACCTCACCTTACCAGTACAGGCGACGAAACAAACAGTACAGATATGTTGGCAGTGTAGGCAGTTAGTGATGTTCACAACTGCAACTATCCCTTCCAGAGACAATTTCTATCATGTGAGTCCACATTTAGTTTCATAAACAGTGTAGACGTGTTCAGAATGCCAGTATATTCCATTTAATTCCTTTATGCGCATTCACTTTTAACACTACGAGTGTTAAAAACATGATTTTTCACCAAAGCGTTTTGTTCTTCGGTTATATGTGGAGCGATTTCTGAAATTTGTCTCACACAGCTAATGTTCATTGTTAATCCAAGATACGCGTGCAACCTGTGACATGAGAATTGTCTTTGTCTCTTGGTATTTAGGTGAAATATTATTGCAAACTTCCCTTAAATAATCTAATTAATACTTAAATTAACTCTTAGTGCTTTCTTAAGTTTCACTTATGTTTTAAAAGTTTAAAATGGAGTAATTATTTAATTGGTTAGTAGGAATAAGACGCGCATGCTGATAAGAACAAATTAACTTGACGATCATGAAATAAATATGATGGTTTCATTGCTTGTTTTGTGACAACCACACGAAACATGTCACGTTGACAATAAATGTGTACTGTACATTTCACATGTATGGAAGTTCATATACAATGTGTCATCATTAATATATCCTGCCATGTTTTAAATACACGTAAGTTGTATTGTTTAATATCTTTCTGCCAAATGTAGAGTTCAATCACAGCCATGGCATGCATGCCTTTTATCATCTTCCACGCAAGACATAACTCGCGCCGGTATGTTGGAGACTGGCGCGAGTTATGCCGTGCGTGGGAAGATGGCCTTTTATATGAATCATCAAAATATTTGGTCTATGTAAAATAGCGTAATGCATTAATTACTATACTATCCCTCTTTAAAAGGCCTGCAATCACGATCACATGTTCCCAGGAATTTCGAATACATAAATCAGTATATACCAAACAATTAAAACTTTATACCCAGAAATGGTGAAACGAAGCTGCTGAATAAATCCACGGGAAAATCGTGTTGTGTGTACTCAACAACGTGATTGAAACAACATGGAATTTATAGAGCAAGTATTGACCAGTTTCGTCCTACAAATTGCATTATATGTCACACTGGCCGACGCCGTAAGCAAGATCGACCCTCTTGGTCTGGAGCTGTGCACACATCTGTGTAAACGGACAGTGAGGTCTTCTTACATCTGGTACAACGGTCGGCAACGTTCTTGCAGTACTCAGCACCTCCACCAGACTGGCTTTATCAGACATATGGTCATCTCAAATGTAAGCAAATATATATAATGATTTTATTTTTATTAAATGACTTTAGCTTTGAAGGTAATGACGTAAATTCTTTAGGTAATTTATTCAATCTTCAGTCCTCTGCTATGACGGATACAAAGGAGCATCAAGGAAAGTAAGACTTCATTGCGTTTGTAAGGTAATATGATATGTTAAAAGGTTATACGTAACACCTTTTAAGGTAAATCTGGCATTATACTATATATAATAAATAAATATATGTTGTTTAGCAAATAAAACCAACCTATGAGTTTGGGGGCATTCATATTGCTACCATTGTTAGTATGGCACGTTGTTGCTGACAAAAACTATGTTTGCGTTAATATTTTGCAGAACACGAAATTCAATCGTGCGACATGTCAAGCACGGGCAATAATTTTTCCCAATCGCAAAAAACATCTCCTTTGCCGCCATATCACCCGTAGGTACATTATCATCATCATAACAAGGAAGATAATTACAACAAGTAGTTCCCCTGAAGATCCCCCGCCACAAACTAATACTTCAAAATTGAAAAATGTCAAGATCAGCAAAATCGACTTGGTCCTGAATTTTCCCTAAAAGAACCACTGGTGTAAGGTCATGATAAGAATCAAATGAACACTTGTGATATCGATTCCACTGACAAGCTTTACATGTGGACAAACTCATAGTTCCGCTGTGATCTTGAGAATAATGTCAAGGTCAACAAAATCCCACCAGCCCTTGGAGAAGCTATATGTAAGATATGAAGAGAATCTAGTGAATGGTTCTTGAGATATCCGCTGACAAGGGTAAACTGAAATAGTCTCGTTCTGACCTTGAAATATAGGTCAAGGTCACAAAATTCTGTAGGAACATTACTCTCCCTATGATGAAACAATATGAAAAATATTAAAAGAATCCAGTGAATAGTATTTGAGTTATTCCATTTCCTACGGACTATTGCTACATATTGTACATTGTAACACTGGTAGAAATCGTATCACAATAAGCAATTGAGACATTACCAGTACTGTCGTTTGGTTTTGATTTTCTAGCATTTATGAAATGGAAAACACCCTTCTCTTCGGCCGTTATAGCAAAGAGAGGTCTTTGCCCGAGGGCCTCTCGTAGACAAATGATCTCTTATCTAGAACGCCAGAGGATTAGGGTGTTATCTATTTTATATATCGAAAAACCAAGACTAAAGTCTAAATGTATTAACTACATGTGATCCATGTAAAATAAATCGCACATAAATTATCACCAAAGTTCTTTCACAGCAGCATAGGGCTCAACTCTTCATAGTCATCAATACTCCGTAGTCTAGAGGTTTAGTAAACATGGGCTACAAAGCGAAGGGTTTTTCGTTCGATTCCCGCAATGTCCTTTATGAAAAAATATAACTTTACAATGTTATGGATTGAGGGCGGGTAATTTGAGTACAGATTTCGCTGATGGAGTGTCCCAGGGGAGATATAGCGGAGAGTAACTGAGCATATAAATATAAACCCCTGGGTAACCGAGGATGACTGAGCTACGTAGGACCACGATAGCGTAACTTAGTATGTATATGTATGAACCCAGTGTTATGCATGAGACGGGTGCAAGGCATGCGTTGCAGGCTTATAGCATGTGCAGATTGCGGCTGTGCTCTCCTCGCATGACAACTGATCTCTATGATCGCTTATAATGAAGGCCTAGTAACCTCAGTACGTTTCTGGTGTCAAATAAAAGAGTATCATCTCAGCTTTCCGGAAATGCAAGTTTAATAGGGGTATCTTTCACCGTTCAAAGGCTATGACCGAATGACTAGAACCAACTTTGTTGATGTTCAACTCTCTATGCAAATGCCACTTGTAATCTCAACATACCTACAGCAGTGCTTTTAAACATCGATCGCTTATAATGAAGGCCTAGTAACATCAGCACGTTTGTGTTGTCAAATGAAAGAGTATCATCTCAGCTTTCCGGAAATGCAAGTTTAATAAGGGTACCTTTCACCGTTCAAAGGCTATGTCCGAATGACTAGAACCAATTTTGTTGATGTTCAACTCTCTATGCAAATGCCACTTGTAATCTCAACATACCTACAGCAGTGCTTTTAAACATCGATCGCTTATAATGAAGGCCTAGTAACACCAGTACGTTTGTGGTGTCAAATGAAAAGGTATCATCTCAGCTTTCCGGAAATGCAAGTGTAATAAGGGTACCTTTCACCGTTCAAAAGCTATGTCCGAATGACTAGAACCAACTTTTTTAATGTTCAAATGTCTACGCAAATGCAAATTTTAATCTCAACATACCTACAGCAGTGCTTTTAAACATCGATCGCTTATAATGATGGCCAAGTAACACCAGTTCGTTTGTGGTGTCAAATGAAAGATTGTCCTCTCAGCTTCCCGGAAAATGCAATATTAATAGGGTTACCTTTCACCGTGCCAAGGCTATGCCCGAATGACTAGAACCATCTTTGTTGATGTTCAACTCTATGTAAATGCCACTTTTAATCTCAACATACCTACAGCGGTGCTTTTAAATATCGATCGCTTATAATGAAGGAATAGAACCATGAGTACGTTTCTGGTGTCAAATGAAAGAGTGTCATCTCAGCTTTCCGGAAATGCAAGTGTAATAGGGTTACCTTTCACCGTGCCAAGGCTATGCCCGAATGACTAGAACCAACTTTGTTGATGTTCAACTCTCTATGCAAATGCCACATATAATATCAACATACCTACAGCAGTGCTTTTAAACATCGATCGCTTATAATGAAGGAATAGTAACATCAGTACGTTTGTGTTGTCAATTGAAAGAGTATCATCTCAGCTTTCCGGAAATTCAAGTGTAATAGGATACCTTTCACCGTTCCAAGGCTATGACCGAATAACTAGAACCAACTTTGTTAATGTTCAAATTTCTACGCAAATGCAAATTTTAATCTCAACATACCTACAGCAGTGCTTTTAAACATCGATCGCTTATAATTATGGCCAAGTAACATCAGTACGTTTGTGGTGTCAAATGAAAGATTGTCCTCTCAACTTCCCGGAAAATGCAATATTAATAGGGTTACCTTTCACCGTGCCAAGGCTATGCCCGAATGACTAGAACCATCTTTGTTGATGTTCAACTCTATGTAAATGCCACTTTTAATCTCAACATACCTACAGCGGTGCTTTTAAATATCGATCGCTTATAATGAAGGAATAGAACCATGAGAAAGTTTCTGGTGTCAAATGAAAGAGTGTCATCTCAGCTTTCCGGAAATGCAAGTGTAATAGGGTTACCTTTCACCGTGCCAAGGCTATGCCCGAATGACTAGAACCAACTTTGTTGATGTTCAACTCTCTATGCAAATGCCACATATAATATCAACATACCTACAGCAGTGCTTTTAAACATCGATCGCTTATAATGAAGGAATAGTAACATCAGTACGTTTGTGTTGTCAATTGAAAGAGTATCATCTCAGCTTTCCGGAAATTCAAGTGTAATAGGATACCTTTCACCGTTCCAAGGCTATGACCGAATAACTAGAACCAACTTTGTTAATGTTCAAATTTCTACGCAAATGCAAATTTTAATCTCAACATACCTACAGCAGTGCTTTTAAACATCGATCGCTTATAATGATGGCCAAGTAACATCAGTACGTTTGTGGTGTCAAATGAAAGATTGTCATCTCAGCTTCCCGGAAAATGCAATATTAATAGGGTTACCTTTCACCGTGCCAAGGCTATGCCCGAATGACTAGAACCATCTTTGTTGATGTTCAACTCTATGTAAATGCCACTTTTAATCTCAACATACCTACAGCGGTGCTTTTAAATATCGATCGCTTATAATGAAGGAATAGAACCATGAGAAAGTTTCTGGTGTCAAATGAAAGAGTGTCATCTCAGCTTTCCGGAAATGCAAGTGTAATAGGGTTACCTTTCACCGTGCCAAGGCTATGCCCGAATGACTAGAACCAACTTTGTTGATGTTCAACTCTCTATGCAAATGCCACACATAATATCAACATACCTACAGCAGTGCTTTTAAACATCGATCGCTTATAATGAAGGAATAGTAACATCAGTACGTTTGTGTTGTCAATTGAAAGAGTATCATCTCAGCTTTCCGGAAATTCAAGTGTAATAGGATACCTTTCACCGTTCCAAGGCTATGACCGAATAACTAGAACCAACTTTGTTAATGTTCAAATTTCTACGCAAATGCAAATTTTAATCTCAACATACCTACAGCAGTGCTTTTAAACATCGATCGCTTATAATGATGGCCAAGTAACATCAGTACGTTTGTGGTGTCAAATGAAAGATTGTCATCTCAGCTTCCCGGAAAATGCAATATTAATAGGGTTACCTTTCACCGTGCCAAGGCTATGCCCGAATGACTAGAACCATCTTTGTTGATGTTCAACTCTATGTAAATGCCACTTTTAATCTCAACATACCTACAGCGGTGCTTTTAAATATCGATCGCTTATAATGAAGGAATAGAACCATGAGAAAGTTTCTGGTGTCAAATGAAAGAGTATCATCTCAGCTTTCCGGAAATGCAAGTGTAATAGGGTTACCTTTCACCGTGCCAAGGCTATGCCCGAATAACTAGAACCAACTTTGTTAATGTTCAAATTTCTACGCAAATGCAAATTTTAATCTCAACATACCTACAGCAGTGCTTTTAAACATCGATCTCTTATAATGAAGGCCTAGTAACATCAGTACGTTTGTGGTGTCAAATGAAAGAGTATTATCTCAGCTTTCCGGAAATGCAAGTGTAATAGGATACCTTTCACCGTTCCAAGGCTATGACCGAATAACTAGAACCAACTTTGTTAATGTTCAAATTTCTACGCAAATGCAAATTTTAATCTCAACATACCTACAGCAGTGCTTTTAAACATCGATCTCTTATAATGAAGGCCTAGTAACATCAGTACGTTTGTGGTGTCAAATGAAAGAGTATTATCTCAGCTTTCCGGAAATGCAAGTGTAATAGGGTACCTTTCACCGTTCAAAGGCTATGCCCGAATAACTAGAACCAACTTTGTTAATGTTCAAATGTCTACGCAAATGGAAATTTTGATCTCAACATACCTACAGCAGTGCTTTTAAACATCGATCGCTTATAATGAAGGCCTAGTAACATCAGTACGTTTGTGGTGTCAAATGAAAGAGTATCATCTCAGCTCTCCGAAAATGCAATATTAATAGGGGTAAATTTCACCGTTCAAAGGCTATGCCTGAATGACTAGAACCAACTTTGTTGATGTTCAACTCTCTATGCAAATGCCACGTGTAATCTCAATATACCTACAGCAGTGCTCTCTAAACATCGATCGCTTATAATGAAGGCCTAGTAACATCAGTACGTTAGTGTTGTCAAATGAAAGAGTATCATCACACCTTTCCGGAAATGGAAGTTTAATAGGGGTACCTTACACCGTTCAAAGGCTATGTCCGAATGACTAGAACCAACTTTGTTAATGTTAAAATGTCTACGCAAATGCAAATTTTAATCTCAACATACCTACAGCGGTGCTTTTCAACATCGATCGCTTATAATGAAGGCCTAGTAACATCAGTACGTTTGTGGTGTCAAATGAAAGAGTATCATCTCAGCTCTCCGAAAATGCAATATTAATAGGGGTAAATTTCACCGTTCAAAGGCTATGCCTGAATGACTAGAACCAACTTTGTTGATGTTCAACTCTCTATGCAAATGCCACGTGTAATCTCAATATACCTACAGCAGTGCTCTCTAAACATCGATCGCTTATAATGAAGGCCTAGTAACATCAGTACGTTAGTGTTGTCAAATGAAAGAGTATTATCTCAGCTTTCCGGAAATGGAAGTTTAATAGGGGTACCTTACACCGTTCAAAGGCTATGTCCGAATGACTAGAACCAACTTTGTTAATGTTAAAATGTCTACGCAAATGCAAATTTTAATCTCAACATACCTACAGCGGTGCTTTTCAACATCGATCGCTTATAATGAAGGCCTAGTAACATCAGTACGTTTGTGGTGTCAAATGAAAGAGTATTATCTCAGCTTTCCGGAAATGCAAGTGTAATAGGGTACCTTTCACCGTTCCAAGGCTATGCCCGAATAACTAGAACCAACTTTGTTGATGTTCAAATTTCTACGCAAATGGAAATTTTAATCTCAACATACCTACAGCATTGCTTTTAAACATCGATCGCTTATAATGAAGGAATAGTACCATGAGTAAGTTTGTGGTGTCAAATGAAAGAGTATCATCTCAGCTTTCCGGAAATTCAAGTGTAATAGGATACCTTTCACCATTCCAAGGCTATGACCGAATAACTAGAACCAACTTTGTTAATGTTCAAATGTCTACGCAAATGGAAATTTTGATCTCAACATACCTACAGCAGTGCTTTTAAACATCGATCGCTTATAATGAAGGCCTAGTAACATCAGTACGTTTGTGGTGTCAAATGAAAGAGTATCATCTCAGCTCTCCGAAAATGCAATATTAATAGGGGTAAATTTCACCGTTCAAAGGCTATGCCTGAATGACTAGAACCAACTTTGTTGATGTTCAACTCTCTATGCAAATGCCACGTGTAATCTCAATATACCTACAGCAGTGCTCTCTAAACATCGATCGCTTATAATGAAGGCCTAGTAACATCAGTACGTTAGTGTTGTCAAATGAAAGAGTATCATCACACCTTTCCGGAAATGGAAGTTTAATAGGGGTACCTTACACCGTTCAAAGGCTATGTCCGAATGACTAGAACCAACTTTGTTAATGTTAAAATGTCTACGCAAATGCAAATTTTAATCTCAACATACCTACAGCGGTGCTTTTCAACATCGATCGCTTATAATGAAGGCCTAGTAACATCAGTACGTTTGTGGTGTCAAATGAAAGAGTATCATCTCAGCTCTCCGAAAATGCAATATTAATAGGGGTAAATTTCACCGTTCAAAGGCTATGCCTGAATGACTAGAACCAACTTTGTTGATGTTCAACTCTCTATGCAAATGCCACGTGTAATCTCAATATACCTACAGCAGTGCTCTGTAAACATCGATCGCTTATAATGAAGGCCTAGTAACATCAGTACGTTAGTGTTGTCAAATGAAAGAGTATCATCACACCTTTCCGGAAATGGAAGTTTAATAGGGGTACCTTACACCGTTCAAAGGCTATGTCCGAATGACTAGAACCAACTTTGTTAATGTTAAAATGTCTACGCAAATGCAAATTTTAATCTCAACATACCTACAGCGGTGCTTTTCAACATCGATCGCTTATAATGAAGGCCTAGTAACATCAGTACGTTTGTGGTGTCAAATGAAAGAGTATTATCTCAGCTTTCCGGAAATGCAAGTGTAATAGGGTACCTTTCACCGTTCCAAGGCTATGCCCGAATAACTAGAACCAACTTTGTTGATGTTCAAATTTCTACGCAAATGGAAATTTTAATCTCAACATACCTACAGCATTGCTTTTAAACATCGATCGCTTATAATGAAGGAATAGTACCATGAGTAAGTTTGTGGTGTCAAATGAAAGAGTATCATCTCAGCTTTCCGGAAATGCAAGTTTAATAGGGGCATCTTTCACCGTTCAAAGGCTATGCCCGAATGACTAGAACCAACTTTGTTGATGTTCAACTCTCTATGCAAATGCCACTTGTAATCTCAACATACCTACAGCAGTGCTTTTAAACATCGATCGCTTATAATGAAGGCCTAGTAACACCAGTACGTTTGTGGTGTCAAATGAAAGAGTATCATCTCAGCTTTCCGGAAATGCAAGTTTAATAAGGGTACCTTTCACCGTTCAAAGGCTATGTCCGAATGACTAGAACCAATTTTGTTGATGTTCAACTCTCTATGCAAATGCCACTTGTAATCTCAACATACCTACAGCAGTGCTTTTAAACATCGATCGCTTATAATGAAGGCCTAGTAACACCAGTACGTTTGTGGTGTCAAATGAAAAGGTATCATCTCAGCTTTCCGGAAATGCAAGTGTAATAAGGGTACCTTTCACCGTTCAAAAGCTATGTCCGAATGACTAGAACCAACTTTTTTAATGTTCAAATGTCTACGCAAATGCAAATTTTAATCTCAACATACCTACAGCGGTGCTTTTCAACATCGATCGCTTATAATGAAGGCCTAGTAACATCAGTACGTTTGTGGTGTCAAATGAAAGAGTATCATCTCAGCTCTCCGAAAATGCAATATTAATAGGGGTAAATTTCACCGTTCAAAGGCTATGCCTGAATGACTAGAACCAACTTTGTTGATGTTCAACTCTCTATGCAAATGCCACGTGTAATCTCAATATACCTACAGCAGTGCTCTCTAAACATCGATCGCTTATAATGAAGGCCTAGTAACATCAGTACGTTAGTGTTGTCAAATGAAAGAGTATCATCACACCTTTCCGGAAATGGAAGTTTAATAGGGGTACCTTACACCGTTCAAAGGCTATGTCCGAATGACTAGAACCAACTTTGTTAATGTTAAAATGTCTACGCAAATGCAAATTTTAATCTCAACATACCTACAGCGGTGCTTTTCAACATCGATCGCTTATAATGAAGGCCTAGTAACATCAGTACGTTTGTGGTGTCAAATGAAAGAGTATTATCTCAGCTTTCCGGAAATGCAAGTGTAATAGGGTACCTTTCACCGTTCCAAGGCTATGCCCGAATAACTAGAACCAACTTTGTTGATGTTCAAATTTCTACGCAAATGGAAATTTTAATCTCAACATACCTACAGCATTGCTTTTAAACATCGATCGCTTATAATGAAGGAATAGTACCATGAGTAAGTTTGTGGTGTCAAATGAAAGAGTATCATCTCAGCTTTCCGGAAATTCAAGTGTAATAGGATACCTTTCACCATTCCAAGGCTATGACCGAATAACTAGAACCAACTTTGTTAATGTTCAAATGTCTACGCAAATGGAAATTTTGATCTCAACATACCTACAGCAGTGCTTTTAAACATCGATCGCTTATAATGAAGGCCTAGTAACATCAGTACGTTTGTGGTGTCAAATGAAAGAGTATCATCTCAGCTCTCCGAAAATGCAATATTAATAGGGGTAAATTTCACCGTTCAAAGGCTATGCCTGAATGACTAGAACCAACTTTGTTGATGTTCAACTCTCTATGCAAATGCCACGTGTAATCTCAATATACCTACAGCAGTGCTCTCTAAACATCGATCGCTTATAATGAAGGCCTAGTAACATCAGTACGTTAGTGTTGTCAAATGAAAGAGTATCATCACACCTTTCCGGAAATGGAAGTTTAATAGGGGTACCTTACACCGTTCAAAGGCTATGTCCGAATGACTAGAACCAACTTTGTTAATGTTAAAATGTCTACGCAAATGCAAATTTTAATCTCAACATACCTACAGCGGTGCTTTTCAACATCGATCGCTTATAATGAAGGCCTAGTAACATCAGTACGTTTGTGGTGTCAAATGAAAGAGTATCATCTCAGCTCTCCGAAAATGCAATATTAATAGGGGTAAATTTCACCGTTCAAAGGCTATGCCTGAATGACTAGAACCAACTTTGTTGATGTTCAACTCTCTATGCAAATGCCACGTGTAATCTCAATATACCTACAGCAGTGCTCTGTAAACATCGATCGCTTATAATGAAGGCCTAGTAACATCAGTACGTTAGTGTTGTCAAATGAAAGAGTATCATCACACCTTTCCGGAAATGGAAGTTTAATAGGGGTACCTTACACCGTTCAAAGGCTATGTCCGAATGACTAGAACCAACTTTGTTAATGTTAAAATGTCTACGCAAATGCAAATTTTAATCTCAACATACCTACAGCGGTGCTTTTCAACATCGATCGCTTATAATGAAGGCCTAGTAACATCAGTACGTTTGTGGTGTCAAATGAAAGAGTATTATCTCAGCTTTCCGGAAATGCAAGTGTAATAGGGTACCTTTCACCGTTCCAAGGCTATGCCCGAATAACTAGAACCAACTTTGTTGATGTTCAAATTTCTACGCAAATGGAAATTTTAATCTCAACATACCTACAGCATTGCTTTTAAACATCGATCGCTTATAATGAAGGAATAGTACCATGAGTAAGTTTGTGGTGTCAAATGAAAGAGTATCATCTCAGCTTTCCGGAAATGCAAGTTTAATAGGGGCATCTTTCACCGTTCAAAGGCTATGCCCGAATGACTAGAACCAACTTTGTTGATGTTCAACTCTCTATGCAAATGCCACTTGTAATCTCAACATACCTACAGCAGTGCTTTTAAACATCGATCGCTTATAATGAAGGCCTAGTAACACCAGTACGTTTGTGGTGTCAAATGAAAGAGTATCATCTCAGCTTTCCGGAAATGCAAGTTTAATAAGGGTACCTTTCACCGTTCAAAAGCTATGTCCGAATGACTAGAACCAATTTTTTTAATGTTCAAATGTCTACGCAAATGCAAATTTTAAACTCAACATACCTACAGCAGTGCTTTTAAACATCGATCGCTTATAATGATGGCCAAGTAACATCAGTACGTTTGTGGTGTCAAATGAAAGAGTATCATCTCAGCTTCCCAGAAAGTACAATATTAATAGGGTTACCTTTCACCGTGCCAAGGCTATGCCCGAATGACTAGAACCATCTTTGTTGATGTTCAACTCTATGTAAATGCCACTTTTAATCTCAACATACCTACAGCGGTGCTTTTAAACATCGATCGCTTATAATGAAGGAATAGAACCATGAGAAAGTTTCTGGTGTCAAATGAAAGAGTGTCATCTCAGCTTTCCGGAAATGCAAGTGTAATAGGGTTACCTTTCACCGTGCCAAGGCTATGCCCGAATGACTAGAACCAACTTTGTTGATGTTCAACTCTCTATGCAAATGCCACATATAATATCAACATACCTACAGCAGTGCTTTTAAACATCGATCGCTTATAATGAAGGAATAGTAACATCAGTACGTTTGTGTTGTCAAATGAAAGAGTATCATCTCAGCTTTCCGGAAATTCAAGTGTAATAGGATACCTTTCACCATTCCAAGGCTATGACCGAATAACTAGAACCAACTTTGTTAATGTTCAAATTTCTACGCAAATGCAAATTTTAATCTCAACATACCTACAGCAGTGCTTTTAAACATCCATCTCTTATAATGAAGGCCTAGTAACATCAGTACGTTTGTGGTGTCAAATGAAAGAGTATTATCTCAGCTTTCCGGAAATGCAAGTGTAATAGGGTACCTTTCACCGTTCAAAGGCTATGCCCGAATAACTAGAACCAACTTTGTTGATGTTCAAATGTCTACGCAAATGGAAATTTTGATCTCAACATATCTACAGCAGTGCTTTTAAACATCGATCGCTTATAATGAAGGCCTAGTAACATCAGTACGTTTGTGGTGTCAAATGAAAGAGTATCATCTCAGCTTTCCGAAAATGCAATATTAATAGGGATACCTTTCACCGTGCCAAGGCTATGCCCGAATGACTAGAACCATCTTTGTTGATGTTCAACTCTCTATGCAAATGCCACTTGTAATCTCAACATACCTACAGCAGTGCTTTTAAACATCGATCGCTTATAATGAAGGCCTAGTAACACCAGTACGTTTGTGGTGTCAAATGAAAGAGTATCATCTCAGCTTTCCGGAAATGCAAGTTTAATAAGGGTACCTTTCACCGTTCAAAAGCTATGTCCGAATGACTAGAACCAATTTTTTTAATGTTCAAATGTCTACGCAAATGCAAATTTTAAACTCAACATACCTACAGCAGTGCTTTTAAACATCGATCGCTTATAATGATGGCCAAGTAACATCAGTACGTTTGTGGTGTCAAATGAAAGAGTATCATCTCAGCTTCCCAGAAAGTACAATATTAATAGGGTTACCTTTCACCGTGCCAAGGCTATGCCCGAATGACTAGAACCATCTTTGTTGATGTTCAACTCTATGTAAATGCCACTTTTAATCTCAACATACCTACAGCGGTGCTTTTAAACATCGATCGCTTATAATGAAGGAATAGTAACATCAGTACGTTTGTGGTGTCAAATGAAAGAGTATCATCTCAGCTTCCCAGAAAATACAATATTAATAGGGTTACCTTTCACCGTGCCAAGGCTATGCCCGAATGACTAGAACCATCTTTGTTGATGTTCAACTCTATGTAAATGCCACTTTTAATCTCAACATACCTACAGCGGTGCTTTTAAACATCGATCGCTTATAATGAAGGAATAGTAACATCAGTACGTTTGTGTTGTCAAATGAAAGAGTATCATCTCAGCTTTCCGGAAATTCAAGTGTAATAGGATACCTTTCACCGTTCCAAGGCTATGACCGAATGACTAGAACCAACTTTGTTGATGTTCAACGCTCTATGCAAATGCCACTTGTAATCTCAACATACCTACAGCAGTGCTTTTAAACATCGATCGCTTATAATGAAGGCCTAGTAACATCAGTACGTTAGTGTTGTCAAATGAAAGAGTATCATCACAGCTTTCCGGAAATGGAAGTTTACTAGGGGTACCTTTCACCGTTCAAAGGCTATGTCCGAATGACTAGAACCAACTTTGTTAATGTTAAAATGTCTACGCAAATGCAAATTTTAATCTCAACATACCTACAGCGGTGCTTTTCAACATCGATCGCTTATAATGAAGGCCTAGTAACATCAGTACGTTTGTGTTGTCAAATGAAAGTGTATTATCTCAGCTTTCCGGAAATGCAAGTGTAATAGGGTACCTTTCACCGTTCCAAGGCTATGCCCGAATAACCAGAACCAACTTTGTTGATGTTCAAATTTCTACGCAAATGGACATTTTAATCTCAACATACCTACAGCATTGCTTTTAAACATCGATCGCTTATAATGAAGGAATAGTACCATGAGTAAGTTTGTGGTGTCAAATGAAAGAGTGTCATCTCAGCTTTCCGGAAATGCAAGTGTAATAGGGGTATCTTTTACCATTCAAAGGCTCTGCCCGAATGACTAGAACCAACTTTCTTGATGTTCAACTCTCTTTGCAAATGCCACTTGTAATCTCAACGTACCTACAGCAGTGCTTTTAAACATCGATCGCTTATAATGAAGGAATAGTACAATGAGTACGTTTCTGGTGTCAAATGAAAGAGGATCATCTCAGCTTTCCGGAAATGCACGATTAATAGGGTACCTTTCACCGTGCCAAAGCTATGCCCGAATGACTAGATCCAACTCTGTTGATGTTCAACTCTCTATGCAAATGCCACATATCATCTCAACATACCGACAGCAGTGCTTTTAAACATCGATCGTTTATAATGAATGAATAGTACCATGAGTAAGTTTCTGGTGTCAAATCATAGTGTGTCATCTCAGCTTTCCGGAAATGCAAGTGTAATAGGGGTAACTTTCACCGTTCAAAGGCTATGTCCGAATGACTAGAACCAATATTGTTGATGTTGAACTCTCTATGTAAATGCCACTTGTAATCTCAACATACCTACAGCAGTACTTTTAAACATCGATCGCTTGTAATGAAGGCCTAGCAACATCAGTACGTTTGTGGTGTCAAATCAAAGAGTATCATCTCAGCGATCCGGAAATGCAAGTTTAATAGGGGTACCTTTCACCGTTCAAAGGCTATGACCGAATGACTAGAACCAACTTTGTTAATGTTCAAATGTCTACGCAAATTGAAATTTTAATCTCAACATAACTACTGCAGTGCTTTTAAACATCGATCGTTTATAATGAATGAATAGTACCATGAGTTAGTTTCTGGTGTCAAATGATAGAGTGTCATCTCAGCTTTCCAGAAATGCTAGTGTAATAGGGGTACCTTTCACCGTGCCAAGGCTATGCCCGAATGACTAGAACCCACTTTGTTGATGTTCAACTCTCTATGAAAATGCCACATATAATCTCAACATACCTACAGCAGTGCTTTTAAACATCGATCGCTTATAATGAAGGCCTAGCAACATCAGTACGTTTGTGGTGTCAAATGAAAGAGTATTATCTCAGCTTTCCGGAAATGCAAGTGTAATAGGGTACCTTTCACCGTTCCAAGGCTATGCCCGAATAACTAGAACTAACTTTGTTAATGTTCAAATTTCTACGCAAATGGAAATTTTGATCTCAACATACCTACAGCAGTGCTTTTAAACATCGATCGCTTATAATGAAGGCCTAGTAACATCAGTACGTTTGTGGTGTCAAATGAAAGAGTATTATCTCAGCTTTCCGGAAATGCAAGTGTAATAGGGTACCTTTCACCGTTCAAAGGCTATGTCCGAATGACTAACACCAACATTGTTGATGTTCAACTCTCTATGTAAATGCCACTTTTAATCTTAATGTACCTACAGCTGTGCTTTTAAACATCGATCGTGTATAATGAATGAATAGTACCATGAGTAAGTTTCTGGTGTCAAATAATAGTGTCATCTCAGCTTTCCGGAAATGCAAGTGTAATAGGGTACCTTTCACCGTTCAAAGGCTATGCCCGAATGACTAGAACCAACTTTGTTAATGTTCAAATTTCTACGCAAATGGAAATTTTGATCTCAACATACCTACAGCAGTGCTTTTAAACATCGATCGCTTATAATGAAGGCCTAACAACATCAGTACGTTTGTGGTGTCAAATGAAAGAGTATCATCTCAGATTTCCGAAAATGCAAGATTAATAGGGATACCTTTCGCCGTTCAAAGGCTATGTCCGAATGACTAAAACCAACATTGTTGATGTTCAACTCTCTATGTAAATGCCACTTTTAATCTTAATGTACCTACAGCGGTGCTTTTAAACATCGATCGCGTATAATGAATGAATAGTACCATGAGTAAGTTTCTGGTGTCAAATAATAGTGTCATCTCAGCTTTCCGAAAATGCAAGTTTAATAGGGGTACCTTTCACCGTGCCAAGGCTATGCCCGAATGACTAGAACCAACTTTGTTGATGTTCAACTCTCTATGCAAATGCCACATATAATCTCAACATACCGACAGCAGTGCTTTTAAACATCGATCGCTTATAATGAAGGCCTAACAACATCAGTACGTTTGTGGTGTCAAATGAAAGAGTATCATCTCAGATTTCCGAAAATGCAAGATTAATAGGGATACCTTTCGCCGTTCAAAGGCTATGTCCGAATGACTAAAACCAACATTGTTGATGTTCAACTCTCTATGTAAATGCCACATATAATCTCAACATACCGACAGCAGTGCTTTTAAATATCGATCGCTTAAAATGAAGGAATAGTAACATCAGTACGTTTGTGTTGTCAAATGAAAGAGTATCATCTCAGCGATCCGGAAATGCAAGTTTAATAGGGGTACCTTTCACCGTTCCAAGGCTATGACCGAATGACTAGAACCAACTTTGTTAATGTTCAAATGTCTACGCAAATGGAAATTTTAATCTCAACATAACTACTGCAGTGCTTTTAAACATCGAACGCTTATAATGAAGGCTTAGTAACATCAGTACGTTTGTGGTGTCAAATGAAAGAGTGTCATCTCAGCTTTCCGGAAATGCAAGTTTAATAGGGGTACCTTTCACCGTTCAAAGGCTATGTCCGAATGACTAAAACCAACATTGTTGATGTTCAACTCTCTATGTAAATGCCACTTTTAATCTTAATGTACCTACAGCGGTGCTTTTAAACATCGATCGCGTATAATGAATGAATAGTACCATGAGTAAGTTTCTGGTGTCAAATAATAGTGTCATCTCAGCTTTCCGGAAATGCAAGTTTAATAGGGGTACCTTTCACCGTGCCAAGGCTATGCCCGAATGACTAGAACCAACTTTGTCAATGTTCAAATTTCTACGCAAATGGAAATTTTGATCTCAACATACCTACAGCGGTGCTTTTAAACATCGATCGCTTATAATGAAGGCTTAGTAACATCAGTACGTTTCTGGTGTCAAATGAAAGAGTATTATCTCAGCTTTCCGGAAATGCAAGTGTAATAGGGTACCTTTCACCGTTCAAAGGCTATGTCCGAATGACTAAAACCAACATTGTTGATGTTCAACTCTCTATGTAAATGCCACTTTTAATCTTAATTTACCTACAGCGGTGCTTTTAAACATCGACCGCGTATAATGAATGAATAGTACCATGAGTGAGTTTCTGGTGTCAAATAATAGAGTGTCATCTCAGCTTTCCGGAAATGCAAGTGTAATAGGGTACCTTTCACCGTTCAATGGCTATGCCCGAATGACTAGAACCAACTTTGTTAATGTTCAAATTTCTACGCAAATGGAAATTTTGATCTCAACATACCTACATGTACAGCGGTGCTTTTAAACATCGACCGCGTATAATGAATGAATAGTACCATGAGTAAGTTTCTGGTGTCAAATGATAGTGTCATCTCAGCTTTCCGGAAATGCAAGTGTAATAGGGGTACCTTTCACCGTGCCAAGGCTATGCCCGAATGACTAGAACCAACTTTGTTGATGTTCAACTCTCTATGCAAATGCCACTTGTAATCTCAACATACCTACAGCATTGCTCTCTAAACATCGATCGCTTATAATGAAGGCCTAGTAACATCAGTACGTTTGTGGTGTATAAGGAAAGAGTATCATCTCAGCTTTAGGAAAATGCAATATTAATAGGGATACCTTTCACCGTTTAAAGGCTATGCCCGAATGAATAGAACCAACTTTGTTGATGTTCAACTCTCTATGAAAATGCCACTTTTAATCTCAATATACCTACTGCAGTGCTTTTAAACATCGATCATTTATAATTAAGGCCTAGTAACATCAGTACGTATGTGTTGACAAATGAAAAAGTATCATCTCAGCTTACCGGAAATGCAAGTGTAATAGGGTACCTGTCACCGTTCCAAGGCTATGCCCGAATAACTAGACCCAACTTTGTTAATGTTCAAATGTCTACGCAAATGGAAATTTTAATCTCAACATACATACAGCAGTGCTTTTAAACATCGATCGCTTATAATGAAGGCCTAATAACATCAGTACGTTTTGGGTTTCAAATGAAAAAGTATCATCTCAGCTTTCCGGAAATGCAAGTTTAATAGGGTTATCTTTCACCGTTCAAAGGCTATGCCCGAATGCATAGAACCAACTTTGTTGATGTTCAACTGTCTATGCAAATGCCACTTTTAATCTCAACATGCCTACAGCGGTGCTTTTAAACATCGATCGCTTATAATGAAGGAATAGTACCATGAGTAAGTTTCTGGTTTCAAATGATAGAGTATCATCTCACCTTTCCGGAAATGCAGGTGTAATAGGGGTACCTTTCACCGTGCCAAGGCTATGTCCGAATGACTAGAACCAACTTTGTTGATGTTCAACTGTCTATGTAAATGCCACTTGTAATCTCAACATACCTACAGCTGTGCTTTTAAACATCGATCGCTTATAATGAAGGCCTAGTAACATCAGTATGTTTGTGGTGTCAAATGAAAGAGTATCATCTCAGCTTTCCGAAAACGCAAGTTTAATAGGGCTATCTTTCACCGTTCAAAGGCTATGCCCGAATGACTAGAACCAACTTTGTTTATTTTCAACTCTCTATGCAAATGCCACTTTTAATCTCAACGTACCTACAGCAGTGCTTTTAAACATCGATCGCTTATAACAAGGCTTAGTAACATCAGTACGTTTGTGGTGTCAAATGAAAGAGTATCATCTCAGCGTTCCGGAAATGCAAGATTAATAAGGGTAGCTTTTACCGTTCAAAGGCTATGTCCGAATGACTAGAACCAACATTGTTGATGTTCAAATCTCTATGAAAATGCCACATAAAATCTCAATATACCTACAGCAGTCCTTTTAAACATCGATCGCTTATAATGAAGGCCTAGTAACATCAGTACCTTTGTGGTTTCAAATGAAAGAGTATCATCTCAGCTTTCCGGAAATGCAAGTTTAATAGGGTAACCTTTCACCGTTCAAAGGTTATGTCCGAATGACTAGAACCAACACTGTTGATGTTCAACTCTCTATGAAAATGCAACTTGTTATCTCAACGTACCTACAGCAGTCCTTTTAAACATCGATCGCTTATAATGAAGGCCTAGTAAATTCAGTACGTTTGTGGTGTCACATGAAAGAGTATCATCTCAGCTTTCCGGAAATGCAAGATTAATAGGGGTACCTTTCACCGTTCAAAGGCTATGTCCGGATGACTAGAACCAACATTGTTGATGTTCAACTCTCTATGAAAATGCCACATATAATCTCAACATACCTACAGCAGTGCTTTTAAACATCGATCGTTTATAATGAAGGAATAGTTACATCAGTACGTTTGTGTTGTCAAATGAACGAGTATCATCTCAGCTTTCCGGAAATGCAAGTGTAATAGTGTACCTTTCACCGTTCCAAGGCTATGCCCGAATAACTAGAACCAACTTTGTTAATGTTCAAATTTCTACGCAATTGGAAATTTTAATCTCAATATACCTACAGCGGTGCTTTTAAACATCGATCGCTTATAATGAAGGCTTAGTAACATCAGTACGTTTGTGGTGTCAAATGAAAGAGTGTCATCTCAGCTTTCCGGAAATGCAAGTGTAATAGGGGTACATTTCACCGTTCCAAGGCTATGCCCGAATGACTATAACCAACTTTGTTAATGTTCAAATGTCTACGCAAACGGACATTTTAATCTCATCATACCTACAGTAGTGCTTTTAAACATCGATCGTTGATAATGAAGGCCTAGTAACATCAGTACGTTTGTGGTGTCAAATGAAAGAGTATCATCTCAGCTTTCCGGAAATGCAATATTAATAGGGGTACCTTTCACCGTTCAAAGGCTATGCCCGAATGACTAGAACCAACTTTGTTAATGTTCTAATGTCTACGCAAACGGAAATTTTAATCTCAACATACCTACAGCAGTGCTTTTAAACATCGATCGCTTATAATGAAGGCTTAATAACATCAGTACGTTTGTGGTGTCAAATGAAAGAGTATCATTTAGCTTTCCTGACATGCAAGATTAATAGGGGTACCTTTCACCGTTCAAAGGCTATGTCCGAATGACTAGAACCAACATTGTTGATGTTCAACTCTCTATGAAAATGCCACATATAATCTCAGCATACCTACAGCAGTGCTTTTAAACATCGATCGTTTATAATGAAGGAATAGTAACATCAGTACGTTTGTGTTGTCAAATGAAAGAGTATCATCTCAGCTTTCCGGAAATGCAAGTGTAATAGTGTACCTTTCACCGTTCTAAGGCTATGCCCGAATAACTAGAACCAACTTTGTTAATGTTCAAATTTCTACGCAAATGGAAATTTTAGTCTCAATATACCTACAGCGGTGCTTTTAAACATCGATCGCTTATAATGAAGGCTTAGTAACATCAGTACGTTTGTGGTGTCAAATGAAAGAGTGTCATCTCAGCTTTCCGGAAATGCAAGTGTAATAGGGGTACATTTCACCGTTCCAAGGCTGTGCCCGAATGACTAAAACCAACTTTGTTAATGTTCAAATGTCTACGCAAACGGAAATTTTAATCTCAACATACCTACAGCAGTGCTTTTAAACATCGATCATTTATAATGAAGGCCTAGTAACATCAGTACGTTTGTGGTGTCAAATGAAAGAGTATCATCTCAGCTTTCCGGAAATGCAAGATTAATAGGGGTACCTTTCACCGTTCAAAGGCTATGCCCGAATGAATAGACCAACTTTGTTGATGTTCACCTCTCTATGCAAATGCAATTTGTTATCTCAACGTACCGACAGCAGTGCTTTTAAACATCGATCGCTATAACGAAGGCTTAGTAAATTCAGTACGTTTGTGGTGTCAAATGAAAGAGTATCATCTCAGCTTTCCGAAAATGCAATATTAATAGGGGTACCTTTCAACGTTCAAAGGCTATTCCCGAATAACTAGAACCAATTTCGTTGATGTTCAACTCTCTATGAAAATGCCACTTTTAATCGCAACATACCAACAGCAGTGCTTTTAAACATCGATCGCTTATAATGAAGGAATAGTGCATCAGTACGTTTGTGTTGTCAAATGAAAGAGTGTCATCTCAGCTTTCCGGAAATGCAAGTTTAATAGGGTACTTTTCACCGTGCCAAGGCTATGCCCGAATGACTAGAACCAACTTTGTTAATGTTCAACTCTCTATGAAAATGCCACTTTTAATCTCAACATACCTACAGCAGTGCTTTTAAACATCGATCGCTTATAATGAAGGCCTAGTAACATCAGTACGTGTGTGGTGTCAAATAAATGAGTATCATCTCAGCTTTCCGGAAATGCAAGTTTAATGGGGATACCTTTCACCGTGCCAAGGCTATGCCCGAATGACTAGAACCAACTTTGTTGATATTCAACTCTCTATGCAATTGCCACTTTTAATCTCAAAATACCTACAGCGGTGCTTTTAAACATCGATCGATTATAATGAAGGAATAGTAACATCAGTACGTTTGTGGTGTCAAATAAATGAGTGTCATCTCAGCTTACCGGAAATGCAAGTTTAATAGTGGCACCTTTCACCGTTCAAAGGCTATGTCCGAATAACTAGAACCAACTTTGTTAATGTTCAACTCTCTATGAAAATGCCACTTTTAATCTCAACATACCTACAGCAGTGCTTTTAAACATCGATCGCTTATAATGAAGGAATAGTACCATGAGTACGTTTCTGGTGTCAAATGACAGAGTGTCATCTCACCTTTACGGAAATGCAGGTGTAATAGGGGTACCTTTCATCGTGCCAAGGCTATGCCCGAATGACTAGAACCAACTTTGTTGATGTTCAAATGTCTACGCAAATGGAAATTTTAATCTCAACATAACTACAGCAGTGCTTTTAAACATCGATCGCTTATAATGAAGGCTTAGTTACATCAGTACGTTTGTGGTGTCAAATGAAAGAGTATCACCTTAGCTTTCCGGAAATGCAACTGTTATAGTGGTACCTTTCACCGTTCAAAGGCTATGCCCGAATGACTAGAACCAACTTTGTTAATGTTCAAATGTCTACGCAAATGGAAATTTTAATCTCAACATAACTACAGCAGTGCTTTTAAACATCGATCGCTTATAATGAAGGAATAGTAACATCAGTACGTTTGTGTTGTCAAATGAAAGAGTATCACCTTACCTTTCCGGAAATGCAACTGCAATAGGGGCATCTTTCACCGTTCGAAGGCTATGCCCGAATGACTAGAACCAACTTTGTTGATATTCAACTCTCTATGCAAATGCTACTTATAATCTAAACGTACCTACAGCAGTGCTTTTAAACATCGATCGCTTATAATGAAGGAATAGTAACATCAGTATGTTTGTGTTGTCAAATGAAAGAGTATCATCTCAGCTTTCCGGAAATGCAACTGTTATAGGGGTACCTTTCACCGTTCAAAGGCTATGCCCGAATAACTAGAACCAACTTTGTTAACGTTCAAATATCTACGCAAATGGAAATTTTAATCTCAACATACCTACGGCAGTGCTTTTAAACATCGATCGCTAATAACGAAGGCTTAGTAACATCTGTACGTTTGTGGTGTCAAATGAAAGAGTATCATCTCAGCTTTCCGGAAATGCAAGATTAATAGGGGTACCTTTCACCGTTCAAAGGCTATGTTCGAATGAATAGAACCAACATTGTTGATGTTCAACTCTCTATGCAAATGCCACTTTTAATCTCAACATACCTACAGCAGTGCTTTTAAACATCGATCGCTTATAATGAAGGAATAGTAACATCAGTACGTTTTTGGTGTCCAATGAAAGAGCATCATCTCAGCTTTCCGAAAATGTAAAATTAATAAGGGTACCTTTCACCGTTCAAAGGCTATGCTCGAATGGCTAGAACCAACTTTGTTGATGCTCAGCTCTCTATGCAAATGCCACATATAATCTCAACATACCTACAGCAGTGCTTTTAAACATCGATCGCTTATAATGAAGGAATAGTACCATCAGTAAATCTCTGGTTTCTAATGAAAGATTGTCATCTCAGCTTTCCGGAAATGCAAGTGAAATAGGGGTACCTTTCACCGTTCCAAGGCCATTCCCGAATGACTAGGACCAACTTTGTTAATGTTCAAATGTCTACGCAAATGCAAATTTTAATCGCAACATACCTACAGAAGTCCTTTTCAACATCGATCGCTTATAATGAAGGCCTAGTAACATTAGTACGGTTGTGTTGTCAAATGAAAGAGCATCATCTCAGCTTTCCGAAAATGCAAATGTAATAGGGGTACCTTTCACCGTTCAAAGGCTATGCCCGATTAACTAGAACCAACTTTGTTAATGTTCAAATTTCTACGCAATTGGAAATTTTTATCTCAATATACCTACAGCGGTGCTTTTAAACATCGATCGCGTATAATGAAGGAATAGTACCATGAGTAAGTTTCTGGTGTCAGATGATAGAGTATCATCTCAGCTTTCCGGAAATGCAAGTGTAATAGGGGTACCTTTCACCGTGCCAAGGCTATGCCCGAATGACTAGAACCAACTTTGTTGATGTTCAACTCTCTATGAAAATGCCACATATAATCTCAACATACCTACAGCAGTGCTTTTAAACATCGATCGCTTATAATGAAGGAATAGTAACATCAGTACGTTTGTGTTATCAAATGAAAGAGTATCATCTCAGCTTTCCGGAAATGTAACTGTTATAGGGGTACCTTTCAACGTTCAAAGGCTATGCTCGAATAACTAGAACCAACTTTGTTAATGTTCAAATATCTACGCAAATGGAAATTTTAATCTCAACATACCTACGTCAGTGCTTTTAAACATCGATCGCTTATAATGAAGGAATAGTACCATCAGTAAATCTCTGGTTTCTAATGAAAGATTGTCATCTCAGCTTTCCGGAAATGCAAGTGAAATAGGGGTACCTTTCACCGTTCCAAGGCCATGCCCGAATGACTAGGACCAACTTTGTTAATGTTCAAATGTCTACGCAAATGCAAATTTTAATCGCAACATCCCTACAGAAGTCCTTTTCAACATCGATCGCTTATAATGAAGGCCTAGTAACATTAGTACGGTTGTGTTGTCAAATGAAAGAGCATCATCTCAGCTTTCCGAAAATGCAAATGTAATAGGGGTACCTTTCACCGTTCAAAGGCTATGCCCGATTAACTAGAACCAACTTTGTTAATGTTCAAATTTCTACGCAATTGGAAATTTGTATCTCAATATACCTACAGCGGTGCTTTTAAACATCGATCGCGTATAATGAAGGAATAGTACCATGAGTAAGTTTCTGGTGTTAGATGATAGAGTGTCATCTCAGCTTTCCGGAAATGCAAGTGTAATAGGGGTACCTTTCACCGTGCCAAGGCTATGCCCGAATGACTAGAACCAACTTTGTTGATGTTCAACTCTCTATGAAAATGCCACTTTTAATCTCAATATACCTACTGCAGTGCTTTTTAACATCGATCATTTATAATGAAGGCCTAGTAGCATCAGTACGTATGTGTTGACAAATGAAAAAGTATCATCTCAGCTTACCTAAAATGCAAGTGTAATAGGGTACCTGTCACCGTTCCAAGGCTATGCCCGAATAACTAGAACCAACTTTGTTAATGTTCAAATTTCTACGCAATTGGAAATTTTTATCTCAATATACCTACAGCAGTGCTTTTAAACATCGATCGCGTATAATGAAGGAATAGTACCATGAGTAAGTTTCTGGTGTCAGATGATAGAGTGTCATCTCAGCTTTCCGGAAATGCAAGTGTAATAGGGGTACCTTTCACCGTGCCAAGGCTATGCCCGAATGACTAGAACCAACTTTGTTGATGTTCAACTCTCTATGAAAATGCCACATATAATCTCAACATACCTACAGCAGTGCTTTTAAACATCGATCGCTTATAATGAAGGAATAGTAACATCAGTACGTTTGTGTTATCAAATGAAAGAGTATCATCTCAGCTTTCCGGAAATGTAACTGTTATAGGGGTACCTTTCAACGTTCAAAGGCTATGCTCGAATAACTAGAACCAACTTTGTTAATGTTCAAATATCTACGCAAATGGAAATTTTAATCTCAACATACCTACGTCAGTGCTTTAAAACATCGATCGCTTATAATGAAGGAATAGTACCATCAGTAAGTCTCTGGTTTCTAATGAAAGATTGTCACCTCAGCTTTCCGGAAATGCAAGTGTAATAGGGGTACCTTTCACCGTTCAAAGGCTATGTCCGAACGACTAGAACCAACTTTGTTAATGTTCTAATGTCTATGCAAATGCCACTTTTAATCTCAACATACCTACAGCAGTGCTTTTAAACAACGATCGCTTATAATGAAGGACTAGTAACATCAGTACGTTTCTGGTGTCAAATGAAAGAGTATCATCTCAGCTTTCCGAAAATGCTATATTAATAGGGGTACCTTTCACCGTTCCAAGGCTTACCCGAATGATTAGAACCAACTTTGTTTATGTTCAATTGTAAATACCAATGAATCCGTGAAGATTATGCGACAGATCCACGATTTCCTATTATATATATTATCATTTAAGATTGACTAAAATCATTTGTATCATACATGTATTTCGAAAATAAATACAGTTTCAAAAATGAAGTGTTTGCTCACATTGTGCTTTCATTTCATTTCATTTCCCCTCCCCGAACATTTCCATTAACAAATAATCATTTAGTAATCAGACTGGCATTTACAACAACACGAGCAGTGTCTTTGTCTCCAAAACGCTTTTCAATTATCAACTCACAACTTTCCAAACACTACTCAAATCGCCAAATATATCATAATTACTAGTTTCCGCTTAAACATCACTATACTTGTGCAGAAACCGAAACTACACTTTCCATTTACATGTCCAGTAGTTATACGACCTGTTAAACATTATCAACTTAAAGTTTTCTTTTTCTCTGTTGTAAATAAGACTCATTGACGCGCGTCACACGCAGTGCATTGTCCGGTTTTCGATCAGAAATCGATAGTTTTACCTTTATATCGTCGGTATACTGAGCCGACTAAGATCAAAATGGCAATTTTTGGCAACAGTCAGTACTTCTCGATAAAATAACACAATTTATAACGTTTAGCATATGTGACCCCAAACAACACAATGGGTGTACCTTTAAAGCTACTTGAAATATCATAAGCAAATAAGCAAACTTGACCAGATTTAACACTAAAAAATGCATACCCACTAAATCACACGTACATATATACCTCCTGACATATCCACAAATGTAGAACCTGATGTAATGAGACATAAATAACTTAATACTAAAAAACTAAAACTCATCTCCAACCGGAAATATGACGAAAGTTATATTTCCCTTTATCTGGAGCATGTATACTTCCGGGAAACTTAATTCTCCAAATTCTTCAAGTTCACGATTATTTCTGAACTGAGTGTTATATAAAAGACGGCACCATAAACCATTCGATAGTGTGAGTAGACTGTATACCCTTACAATTGTCATATATGGTGTTACAGTACATTGTACCACGAGGACTACTCTGTGATCTGGCATCAGAGTGAGAGAGGGTCTGGTGTAACGAAATTCGGTTCAATTGGGCTGTTTTACAAAACGTCTCGTGTTGTGATGTTTCGAGCATTGTGAATAGTGCTGATTCACACTATTGATTGAATATTATTTTTTATCTGTAGATATGTATTTAATAGTATTAGTTTATCATGTTTTTCAACATTCTCTTCCAAAGAGTGTACTCCACTCAATGTTCCATCCTAACTTCTGGGCTAGAAATAGAAACTACTGTTTATTTGCATGAAGAGTTAGTTGTGCAATCAGCGACGTCGTTTTAAACTGAGCATTCCGTAGCTCTAGAAAGTCGATCGCAGATGTAAAACATTGTTTGATTGGAGAAAAATAAGGGCATACATGCACCAGTGTTACAAACCACAGGGGCTGGTATTGCTGAAAACAATACGTCCTAAAACAAAACAAAATCGTCCTCTGACAGCTTCCTACATATACAGGTATATACGATTTTTTTTTTTTTCAGGACATATTGTTTTCAGCAATACCAGTCCCTGTGTTGCAAACGAGGATGGTGAAATATGACTCACATGACTCAGAGAGTAGGAAAGAAGAACTGAGTAATCTCTCTGGGAATGGAATGATTTTTCAACGGACAGTTAAATTACTTGTGTTCATAGCTGCGGGGAGTTTGTATGCCGACAGTTAACACTTGATTTGTTTTCAATGCGATTGTTTACAAACGTAAAACGCAACGTAAACTTGAATAATTGAATCAAATGCAACCTTCATATTAGTGATCTCCTTTGCAACAATACATTAATTGTAGATCTCCGTCTCAGAGAGAGTGAGGAGAGTGTTGTGTACACTATGTGTATCTGAATCTAGTATGTATTCTGCAACAGTGCTATCTGTGAGTGTTTCACCGTAAAGCAATATCTATGCGCTCCGGACTATATAAATTATGCATGTCGATGTTTTGTTATTCGTTCTAATAAAAAAAAAACATTATGAATGTGTCTCTGCCATAGATCAAAACCACCACAACCAAACATGCATCCTTCAACAGATGAGTGAATCTTTTATGTGATCTTCATACAAATTACTTTAAAATTGACACAGTCATTGTATTACTTATTCATCTTATTTCATATAGCTTGCATATTGAAACCATGATGACAAGCCATCGTCTGCCGTTTGTTCAAATATATGCAGAGGAATGTCTTTACTGAATTTTGTTGTGCTACACAACATGTTTAGACAAGTTACAGCGAAAAGCTTTTTCTTAAATATCCGGAACTGATTCGACAACTTCCTCCTCTCAGGGTCTGAAGCCATTATAATGATGACAAAACCTAGTCATTAGCGAACCAATCAAATCATAGCTGTCTAAATTATCGCCATTTGAATGCATTCGGAACCATTCGTCAACACTGTCCTAAAATTACGGAAACAGACGAAAGGACTGCTGTATGGAGATTGTCGCTCCTAGCTCCTGGCACCGAAAGCTTTTGTCTCGTGCCTTGTGATTAGCTTACTGAATTTGTGTAAGAACCTTCGTCTGTACGAAGTCGAACAATCATTAAACCATGCATGTGGAGAAGGAACTCCCAAGTTATATGAGTTAACTTCATATCCCGATTGATTTAATATTTTGCAACTGTGATATTAAAAAATATATCTTGACTCTTCCGCCATGTTCATGATCGTAGTAAGTGTGTTAGAAATACATCTCATTTAGATAGTGAACAAATCTAACATTGTTACATTTGGGATAACACTACCTCAAATAGTACATTCCGGCGGGATGCGAACCCACACCCTCAGGCAACTATCGCCAGCACGACCACGGGGCCTCGACAAAAAGCGAGGTCCAAAAATCCAACAATTGTGACAGGGCACATTTGATTTTTCAAAGTCAAGTCTGAATTATATGTTTGTGCTAATATGATCCTTTTCACGTGATAACCACAAATCAAAATGTTAAACTTCAAAATTTTGCAATACTTTGAGCGAGTTTAACAAGGATTAAACAAAGGATCAACACATTCTTGTGGGACGTTTGTCCATTTTATGGAAACAAAACGAAAAGTACAATTGATATATTACGTATGTAGTATATAATAGCCCTGGTTCATGGTTCATTGAATCCCATCTCCTACGTCGAGTCATCTCTAAGACAAACATATCCTGTTCTTTGTATCTATATTTGCCTACCGCCTTCTAAAGGTCAACACTCTTTTAGTAATGGTCCATTAGTCAATTATAATCATCTTAAAACATTAAATGGTAACCGTAGAACATCTAGGACCTATTTCAACATTTAATATCCGCTGTGTAAATGACGAAGTTGATGTAGTGTAGAGAGGCTATGTTAAATCAATAAGGGAAATCTCTAACATTATCTCTCTATTACGAATCCCAGTCCTTTCAATTTAGATAAACCATGCTTCAACGTGGGATATCCAGCAGAGAATTTAGTCTTACAGCATGAAGGCCTTTGTCTTCTGGGGGTGTTTCTCATTTAAGAGACACGCACATCTCAGGGGAGGTAACTCTGTATATAAATACGGTCGTGCATGCCGCTTGTAAAATATGATAGGTTCTTCTCAAAGATGAAGTCTCCTCTACTGGTGTTGATGCTTACTGGGTGCGCATTTTGTATAAGTGGGAGAATCCAGTATGCGTGTCACTTTGGCAACCTGACGGTTTTAAATGGTAAGTACTTAAGCTATATACTGCTATACGTGCTCAGAGACCAGAGTTTGTGCATTTATTTCAGTCATGGTTTCTATATCTAATGTTATACTTTTAAATGAAATCTTGGGAGATGTAATTTATTGCTGCTTAAGTTCTTGTTTCTGTCATGAGTTATGATGTTGTTGGTTATACATATAGGGTCACCTCTTGTGAGTTGTTAATATATTCCTATTTAAGCCATGGGTTGAGATGTATGTCTATAAATGTCATCTTTGGTACCAATGAGTGATTCAGCGTTAATATATTGTTCCATTTTCAGTCATGGGTAATTATTAATGGCGAGTTATCGTTAGGTGATATTTTGGGAAAATAGGAGTGATATGTGGCTACAAAATGGGCATTGTTCAGCAATGGGTTAAGTTTAAGGGCTATAGTATTTATCTTTAGATGGAATTTTGGGAGAATATGAGTCAGTTGTGACTGATGTTCATTTCAGTCACAGATTATGATGTTCTGTAAATGTCATCTGTGTGGTTTGAATATGGGTTTAAAATAATGAGTGTTTTGTTACAAGGTCAACTTTTCAGCTGGACACGTTAGAATAATGCGTGCATGACATTGCAACATGTGCATGATACGTTTGCATGTTTACGGAATGATATCTTTATTGTATTTTTTTATCTGTTTATGCATTCTAATATTTCTCGTAATGCTTGATTGTGTGTTGTTGAACACTGTAAGTATTTAGATTTCAAGGCACTCTTGAATGAAAAATACCACACTCCCGCAATTCATTAGAGTCACCGGCATGATTAATGAAATGGAACTCTTCTACGAAATGAATAAAGGATGTTTTGACGTCATAATGTTAGCACCGTCATGACGATGACATTGCATCATTTGACGGATATTTTAGTTTCATTACACAGTCGGCTATTTCGCTTGATTGATGTGGAAGAGTACTTAACTCCTTGTTGTTATCAAATATTTTAATTCCTTTAATGAAAAAGGTGTTACACGAATTTCGTTTAGTAGCCTTTATGTGAGATACAATAAATGTCTCTCCCTATCCATTTAATTCTATTTCTTTGAATAATGACCTCTACTGTATTAAAGACTCCTATTTGTTACACAGTCATAGGAAAGGGTATACTTTATGTAGTTTTTTCTAACTTTACCTGTGTTGTACGAAGACCTGTGTCTATTTCCGACTTTGGTATATGTCATTATCATGTTTTAGTAATACAATATAACAAATAAACGTCAGTACATATTTCACTTGTACATATGTGATTTGGTATTTGTAAGATAATCACGATGCCGTTATACATTTAAAAAAATAACTTTGTCGGAAAAAAATTAAATTGTGCATCGATGATCGGGAAATTTTCAATTACATGTATGATACAAAGAATGATAAGGTTTAATGACAAAACTTTCGGAAGTACATACTCCTATCTGAAAAAAAATGAAAATAAAATCATTAAACCGCTAATGACATGTTATTTTATTGGTATTACTTTATGTTATATTGTCCAATATACTTTTATATATCCTACCTTTTGCAAATACACTGCATATCTCATCATATCATTGCATCACGTTTAAATTCAAAAGTCTAGTTGTCCCCAGTCGCAGCGCCGATGAAAGGCTTCAGTTCTCATTGTTTTTATTTGTCTTTATCGAGTTGTTGAAGATATAGTCATCAAACTATTAACTTCATTAATATCTTTCAAGTTGATTGTATTTGACTGAATTTCCTTTCCACAAAAATACCGCTATAGAACCCTCCTTTAAGTACAATTTGACAAAACTTGCAATGGTATTCGAGCATTTACAAGGTGTACCAGTACACAATGACTCCACCAAAGCATTTATCATCTCGCCCTTATAATTTTATTGGACGACATTTCAACTTCCGGGTGTTAGTTACTAACAACCTTTGCTCGAACTCATTATTAAGGCTGATTTAGTGTTTCTGGTATCTGGTACAGCAGTTTGACTGATGGGTTAGCTTGAGACCCATGTAATTGTTCTTCAGGGAAATCTGTGAACATGTACTTGATCGATGCTTTCTGCTCTTCATTATCATAAATATGATGCAATCGCTCAAGGTTTATTTCTTTCGTGATCACTATTATTTCTACGTTCAAAATCCCTCGGTTTAAATTAGTTTGTGGCTCGTATATTAAGAAAGTTGTAACATAAATAGCTTTGAGTCATGTTATGCCCAAACTCCATAGTTGCTGATTTAGATAAAGCTATGAACCTTTGGAAAAAAGTTGGTACTATAATGTTATATGTATGAAACCGTAGTATGATTGACATAGGCATTCCTGAATAAGCTCTATTTATGAAGAGATCCGCGTTCGAGTCAGACATCGTTGATTATAAATTAAACATTTAAGTCCGTTGTTTGCGTTGGATAAACGTCATCCCCTAACAGACCATAGTTATAGAGAGTTTGTATAGACAGAGGTATACATCCAGTAATATTGTTTAATATACTTTGTCGTATTTTGTTATATGTAGAACATCTCAGGTTAAAGTGAAATTTATCTTGAATATCTGTTTATATTAATAATTTAAGTGAAGATATTCTATTTTTTAATCGTTTGCAAAGAGGAGGTATGCATTTGCGGAGATAGAGTTGTAAACGGTAGCCCTAATTTTAGCTTTCCTTTCATTACAACTCACTATTGTATGCATTATGCATACACCCCTTGCTATATTTAAAGGGGAAGTTCTATCACCGATCTATCGGCATTACCTGAACTGAAAACACGCTATATTTAACTCAATTCGTTTTCTAAAATTAATAATAAAACAATGATAGAAAATGATGTTAGGCCGTAGTAAGGTTATCCCCACTCGCAGCGCCGATGGCTTCAGTTGTCATTGTTTTTATTGATCAACAAATGTGCGCTTGTCTTTATCAAGTTGTATTAATAGCATATATGTGTGTAAAGGGAACATCCTCTCGAATTTCGTTTCCACAAAAAAATATCTCAATAGAACACTCCTTTTAAAGTGAAAACTTGAGCCTCGATTTACGCTGTGCTTTAAAAATCCCCTAGTGGTAAAAGCTATACCTTAAGCAAGAACTCGCGAGAAGATGTTCAAACTGACCAATAACTCTCTATTTGTCAACGTTAGAACAAATATAAATTGATCAGATGATTCATTGTTGTTCATACAGTCAGTATAAAGCTTACAGAAATATGTATGTTTGATCTAGCTGCTCATTTATTACATTGATATTGTGTTTTTCACACTTTTTTAAAACCGGAATAGAGTCATGGTGCATTGATTGGACTATGTGAGTTTTATAAAGCATAGTGCTGCTAGCTATAGGGATATGTATTTTGAGATAAATGCGCAAGGATAAACTAGGATTTTTCTATTCGCATAAACTTCTTCGCTCTAACTGAAATAAAGTGTTCACACAAAAAGTCAAATAAGCAATGGCTCAACAGTATTCCTGTATCAATAAAAAATAGTTTTAAAACAAATGTATATAGTCCGGTTAAGTCATGCGAGTCCATTTCCAATCGAACGGGCGTTTAAAGGTGTTCACATTAAAATGGAAGCTCGAAGGTAGTTCCGGTGATCTGATGTAGCTATACCTAAACAGAGTAGAGTTTAGAATATGGTACGTTGACGGAGTGGTCATCCATCTTGCTGTCTTAACTTTCAAAATCTCAATATGGATAAAACGTATTGGTCGTGTAATGATATATTTGTCCCTCAATATATTGTATAACCTATAACAATAAATGGCACTGAGAACAAATAATATGCAAATGATGTGCTAGAGTGCCTTTAATCATCGACAGAGGTTGAGTTCCATTATACTTATTTGGATGTGTTGAAATAACATTAGAGTATTTGATGTGTTATAATAAGGTTCAGTAGTAAACATGCAGTTGTTTGATTATCTGGTGTCTTCTTGCTACGCCAACATTTGGGAAAACAACAACATTTTAACAAAAGGAACTATTAATCCTAATATCTAACCAATTAAGCATGGCTTACGCTGGTTTTAGACATGCTACTCGCCTAACCACTAGTACTGATCATGAACATAGTTCACAACCATACTGGCTGACTGATAATTGATGAACATATATTAATAAAATTATCTCTTGTAAAATTTTCCTGGTACGCCAACAAAACTTTTGGCAAACATCACCCATTCTATCCAAATGTTTGCGTAGCAAGAATGAACCGATTATCTTAGTCAAGCCTCACATTTATATCAATTTACAAATTGACCATCAAATTTGCATTTTAGTCACTCAATGAACTACCAAATGAATTGATCGTGGAGGTGGGGAGGGTATTGTTCCCCTTTGTTAATGTCACTGCCGTGTGTGGGCTTGTCAATTACATTAATATTTCAATATGATTAAGTATAGTTCACAATAAGGCTGAACTTATTATCTTATTATTCAATAATCTCCATTGTTGAGGACACGAAGGTTGTCATTTCTTCCTGATTGAATGCCTCGCCTCGAAGATGAAATGAAAAGTAATTAATTAATTAATTAATATTGTCTGGAAGGTCAAGGACTTGTGTTCAAATACATCATATAACGTTTATCGGAAATTTTAGTAGTTTGGGCATGTTTTCTAATTCCTTGATTTCCCAATATCTTTGAATTTGTAAATAAAAGGTGCAATGTTGCTACCTGTAGCACGTACATTACGACGTAATTGGTTCATGACGTGTGTTTTGAATATATTGAATGATAAAACAAATTCCTGTCATTTAATATTAATACAATGAAAACCGCTTAACTAAAACATCCTGATACGTTAACACTTTTCTTTGGCCCAGGCAAATTATTATCACTATTTCAGTCCGGTTAACTAAGAAAATTAAACAGTATATAACATGCATAAACTTAAATGTACAAATGTAGTCATCTAACGGTTCAGTATTATTTGATTACTTAAACTACATCGTACTACTAAAGGAACAATATATACATTTCGGTTCAAAATTGTGGAGTCATTGGGTATGTAAGTGTTTCTAATACAAACTTATTTTTTCAATACATATACATGATATCAATCACACAGAAGTCGTTCATCTATAATCTGACAAATGCAAAATAATTGGCATATAACGGCAGTCCGATGTAAGTGAGAGATATACCCATATTTTTCCGAGTGTATCGAATGATACCCTACACTTACGAGGCGCAGCCGAGAAAGGTTCCACGGGCAAAAGTGTAGCGTATCATTTGATACACGAGGAATCAATGAGCGATTACTTTTAATCTCTTGACTCTCCTGAACGCGATTGCGCTCCGTAGCAAGGCTAGCAAACCTCGAGGAATCGCACCGTTTCGTTCAGGAGAGAATGCGCTACATTGAGCGATCAATGAGCGATTATAAGCGCTCGCTGTTATGGAACGGAGCCCTGGTTTAATCTACTTGATCGTCACTTACTTGAAAACGAATCTATTCATGTTCGGTTTTCTCATTTCAGTGAAAGGACGGACTATGGAGTACTGCAAGACTCCTCTAGCTGACCCCCGGTTTGTCCGCCTCGATGATATAGTCTACTCCAGACCCAACTTCCCCTGCTACGAGTGCATGTGCTCCAGGGAAGGATTTTCCTGTTGCCAGTGAGTATTTGATTTAAATTTAGTTTCATTTAAAAGAATTGAATAATAATTTTCGATGATGAATAGAATGTCATCAAAATGTCTTCTGTAATAAAATATAAAAATACGGGTTGTTTAAAAGTACAATATTCGAGGCTTGCCGGGGATATTTGACTTTAATCAACGAGTGTTGACATATTTCATATCATAAGACACGAGGATGAGATTCTATTTATCATCCAAAATCATTCTCCATAACTTTAATTGAAAAGTATAGTCTCTGAAAAAAGCGTTGTCATTACATTCAATGAGGTGATGTCATAGCTATGTGACGTCATCCTGTTTATGATGTCATGGCATTGTAATATCATCAGGTTTTACATATCATAGCATTTAGAGTCATTACTTGATGTCACGGGATTGACGCTGACAGGACAATCTAATGTCAAAACAATATATATATTATGGAGAAATCGCTTGATCACTGTTTTGGATGATTATAAGATATATACAAATTTAATCTTCACAATCAAAAGCAGATGTCACGTGTCTGGAAGGTACGTGATCTTCTGACTATATGTAAAACGATTCACTATTCTTGATATATACATTTTATATATATTTATATATTTTACATACAGCTTAACCCGAGGCTTTCGGGGCACACCCTGGGGGCGGGATAGCGCTGTGGTTAGCGCGTTTGGCTTCGGATCAAGAGGTCCGGGGTTCGAATCCCGCCAGGGGCACGGCAACATTGTCTGCAGTAGAGAACTGTTCTACACGCAGTCAGGTTTGGGTGCAATGCTACACTGAATTTCAGCGTAGTACCACCCATGGTTCGCTAGTTCCAGCCGATGTTCGCAGGTTTCACCGCAATGCATAGCCACATGGCGTTGCTGGCTTTCTCCCTGCCATAATACTAGCAGCCGCGATAAAAGTGAAATACTCTTGAAAGCGGCGTTAAACCATAACTCACCTCACCTCACCTCGGGGCACACTGTTTGATAGTTACGATACTATATGTCATCTTGAAAAATCCTGATCAAGCGGTAACATGCCATATTTGCAAAACTTCCTTTGAGAGAAAATACACGTTAATTTAGTAAGTGGTGGATAAAACGTTGGTGTCATATCAATAAGTAAGTATTTTGTACTGGCATATATCGTAAGTACTGTTGCTGTTACAGTCAGTTGTACTTCTCACAGGACAAAAAGGGGTGGAGTCCGTTTTGCCGGATCCTCCCAAATTGAGAAGTATCCGGAAGAATCCGTAAGGAACCTCCAAGCGGATTCCACCATTTTTTGTCCTGTGTCTGGTTTTCTGTATGAATGTGCCTAATATCATAACGGTCTGAATTAATGTATTCAGGAAAACATTCGTAATTGCTTCAAGGGAAAATATATTTGAAATGTTCAAGTCAAGAATTTGAGGTATTATTCATGATTTCCGTTGCAGATGTACGAGACGCCCGTTGATAGAACGATTGCGACAGAAGCAGAGGAGATGATGAGCACGTGAAACATACAGCTACTGGAGACAGACCGGGCGATAGTGGTCGTTACTTACATTGTTATCATGACTCGTGAGCGAAATAAAATTCCTTTTGGTAACACTGTTGACATCACATTTCTTAAGGGTTTTTTTTTCAATCTAGTGACGTGTTAAAATGTGTCGAGCGCATCCATTCTGCAATGTGCAATCACTAAATGAACATTTACGTCACTACGTAACCATGTTGGTTATTGCAGAAACGTTATTAGCCCTATAAACATATTAAGTTTTTTTTAAAGGGCCAGTAGCACGTTTTTTACAAATTTTATTTTTTCAAATTTCCAATTTATAATGATATTAGAAGGTAAAACATGTTATTATTACTTACACCAATTATACGTAGTGGTAATTACGGTGTTCCGTTTACATCACAAATTGTGAACACATTTATTATTTCGAATGACAAAGATGATTCCCATGGCTTTACGGAACCATGTACACTCATTTTTAACTTGATTTTCCGAAATGAGAAGGGTGTTTTACTTTTGGTGACATTATTTTTCAAATACATTTCATCGACTTTTATCAGCGAAAACAACGTGCTACTGCCCCTTTAATCCATGAGATACGATACAAACATCCTGTTCGAATGAATATGAATATCCGCAGGGTTACCCAATCCCCTGATGATATAAGCACCGTATTCCTCGTATCGCAGAATGATTTTTACTCATCGCTAAAATATGATCATTGGTTTTCATCAATTTGGGGATCTACCACTCTCACCACGCTCAGTCTTCCCACATACCGTAGGTTACACTACGATGATGTTATTCAAATGTTCTACTTTTCCAGTTAGTTGTTTAAACATCTGGCAATAGGCGACATTGTTCGAAAATGATCAATACAAATGTATACTAGAGAACATGTTGTTTTTTTTATTTAATAGAATGAAGTCTTGTTAAACTGATGTTGGAAATTGCCTCACTGAACTGAATAATTGGTTAACGTTGACAAAACGTAATAGTTCAACTTATAAATCTATGTTAGCATTTTACAAATTACCCGAACATTTTTACATGAAGATGACTTCCATTGACAACGTAAGTTGTGTGCCACATTCGATAAGTTCAGGCGTGCCCTTGAATACGTTTAGGATCACGTGATTATGAAAGATTTCTTATTATGGGATAGATGAATACACAGTCACGTCTGTGTCACGAGGAAGCTTCGACATTTTACATTAGATCGTCAGCCTTCGTTCCAGAATTTATATGGGTGATTTGGCGAATAAAAGACTGATACGTAATAACCTCATAACGAAAAAAATACATTGTAGAGAAATGTTTATTTCTTAAGAAGGATGTATTTAAATTCAATAACAATTTATTCTATAGCCCCCTATCTACACAGGTAAAGTAAAAATGAATGACATGTTTAATTGAAATAAGATTTGATTCTTTTGTAAACATTATTGAAAGCTAATACATTTAAATCATGCTTTTGATATACTCGTGCATTGTATATGATCAATTCATGTATGCATAAATTCAAGTAAACAACAAGCTATTATGGAAACTCAGTTCTAATGTTTCTAAGGAATCGGTTTTAGTGTCCATAAAATTCAAATATGAGATTCTGCTAATTCTTGATTTGTTCGTGATTTTTTTAACGTACATGTATTGCAACTTGCAAATAAGGAAAAATGAAAATATACATTCAGCATCTTTTATGTAACAAGACATGCTCACATTAGCCTTATCAAGTAAGAGTTTGTGCCGTAGGTTCACACAAGTGAGAGAAAAATACTGCATTTTTTAATCATCACGCAGCTCTCTTTGACAGACGAAGCGGATCTTCCTGTTACAAGGCACGCTGGTCCAGTTATAGCGAACCCTGGGCTCTTTGGACCGCGTTATAGCGAGGCAGAGCTCCGCATTGCCTGCCTTTTCCAGCTGACCCATCTTCCAAGGTGGCGAATTTTTTGGGAAACTTTTCTTCGGTTTCAACCATTTCCATGTCCCATCCTGATATTCTGTGCCTCCGAGATAATACATGTTAACTGAAATAAAAACAAATTTAAATTAATTTAAAGATGTTAAATAAATTTTAAACTCAAAAAGTCGGAAAATATGCTTTTTGCCACGGTCCAATGACAGAATTTTGCATAACTGTTGAAGTTGAACTCATATCGACCAACGTCCCTTTATATGACGTGAACCTCCGAGATCATTGACGGACAATCAGCTAATGAGCCAAGACACCGAACAAATAACAGTCAGTATATTCCGTTAATATATGAGGATATCTGTCTTTTCTTGACTAATACCATGTTTATCTCATCGAGTGAGGTAGAAATGTTATATTTTCACGAGTGGCGAAGCCATGAGTGAAAACATATAACTTTTCTACCTCACGAGATGAGATAAACATGGTATTTGTCAAGAATTGACGGATATTCTATTTATTATATGATGTTATCCTTGTAATTACATCCGAAAAGGGTCGTTTTCTCGCCGCAGCAACACTATGACGTCATAAGCCATTTCGCCGCGTGAGACCATTGTTTTATGACGTCAAATTATATCAGTCACTGTTCGCACTGAAAATATAAGTTATTTTCACTGTAGCTTGATAGACAGTTTATTTCACTAATAAATCCCAGTATTTCATTGCTCGTCATATAATAAATAGCGTATATCCATATGAATTTCATATATCTAATGTTGATTTTGTTATGCTACAGAACTAGTATCAGAATTATCAGTAACTGAAACATTTTTAATGTCACATGTCAAAAAATATCTTTGTAAGATACAACGTTGTAATATAAAGCTTATTACATTCTGCATCACTGAGATAATACCGGAAATAGAACATGGTTGGTTTTGAAATACTTACTTTAATAAAACGGAAATGATTATTCATTTAATTTCGAAACGTATACTTTTTCACTTATCTGAATGATGTCAGGGTCTTATGTCGTTCAAATCGAAGGAAATAATTATTGTATACAGAAGAACACATTTTAGTGATATTTTATAAATTTTCCTTCTGATTGAGTGATTATAGAAAGTATGATAATACCTTCATCGGTTTTTTTTCTTTTTGAAATGGTTATTAGAAATGAATAATCCTTTACTAAAAAATAGATTTGGCTCTCATTTACATACCTCGAAGAAGTTCATTTTGCCTTTTTGCCATTTTGGAATATTAACACCAAAATAAACTTAAATGTTAAAGGCGTTGTAGACGTTTTTTGACTGAAATAAATTCATCTCACGAAAAGGTAAATAAGTGTTACCAATGGTTAGATAAAACTCCTGAATCAATAAAAAAGAGTTCTAAAACGAATGTACATTGTTCGGTTAAGCCGATGATTTGAAATTTTAAGTTTGATGTCATAATTTTGTCGGATTATATTCCTATCGAATAATATGATTGGATATATATACGGAATATATAAGGAATGCGAAAATTATCATGCTTCTTCAACATTCTAGTAGGTAATGACGATATTCAATTTGAAATTTGGTGAGCTTACAATTAAAGGTGATGACTATCGTATTGTATCGTATACAGAAACTATCATTGAGAAGGAAGTTAACTACGTGTAGTTTCTAGAAGTTGTTAAATTTGTATTTGGTTCTGTTAGCACGACGGCTACTAAAATTTTGGTGTGGAGATTTTGTGTTTTCATATTTTTATTTCTTGTGTTTTGACATATATTAAATTCTACGTACCGTTTGCCTGTTCAAACATATAGTCTGTGACGTTGTCTCGGAGAACCCCACTGTCAAGAATCGCAAGCTTAGAGTCCATCACAGTGCAGTAAACCTTTGAACAAATACACACAGAATGAGAATCTCATTTTTTTTGTTTTTACTTCACCCACGGATTTATTAACATTCATTTGTAATGTTATAATTACATAATAAGTGACGTCAATTTTCATCAAATTGTGTCACTTTATATCACATATTTAAGAAAAAAGTTATCTAAGAAATAAGTTTAAATAGTTTTTTTTCAAATTATCAAATCACAATTGCAGCTAAACAAATATGCATGTAACTCAGTGCAAGTGACGTCATATGACGCCACATATGTTACAATGGTTCATATCATTTAAAGATATAAACTCACGGGCAAAAGAAAGAATAGGAACAACAACGCAAGATATTTTAATCAACCAGTGATGAACACACTTGAAACATACATGTAGTTACACCATGTCTCTTAAAGCAAACTAACGTTGTCTGTAAATTTTGAAACATTATCTGTTCATAATTCTGAAAAACACGGCTTTTTAAAAATCGTCGTTATAGAATCTCCTTAACCAGGCGAGATAGGGGAGTGAAATATGGCTTTCTGGCTTGTTTAATGACGTCCTACAGCAACGATGCGACATTGATTTAAAGTCAAAGGAAGTACATAATGTCGATACCATCTTGTACATGTACTAACATAATTTCCATATTTCATAAAATTTTACTTTAAATACCCAGAATTATTTCCCAAAATACCCTTTGAAATAGCTATTTTAGCACCACATGTGTGCTCGAACTGATATAAAATATTAACTATCATACTCTTATGAATGAAATTGTGTAAATCTCTTAACGAGATCCTCATCACAAACATTCAAAACCGAGTTTATCCGGCAGAAATATTTTGTGCTTGACGCTGTTGAAAAGAACATATACTTTCTTTTGCCCGTGAATTTATATATAAATATAAGTCCTCTTTTCTCAATCAGTATTTGAATAAAGCAAATATTGCTTCCATAATGATGTACCTCAAAGGCAACCAACATACATGACATTATACGTAAAAGTATTCATTCACAGTTTACAATCACTAATTTACATCTAGTTTCTTGAAAGCAGCAAGAAACGTGACGTCATATGAGATCAGTTATCAGACATCGCTGAGCTATTGTTTTCACAATAAGTTTGAAGCAGTAATGTACACAGTATATAAATACAAGTCACTATGGTGAAATGATGCAGATATCATTTCCTGACAGGGGAAGGGACATAACTCTGTATCAAGCGTACCCTTGTTTATGCCAATGAGTTAGATGCAAAATAAAGTAGCGACGAATTTATCAGTTTTTATATTTCAATATACTTCAATACAAATATACGTGTTTCATACTAAAATCATCAAATAATTCGACTTTAATTGCCTTCTTTAACATTATTGCATTGGTTAGGTGTGTAACTAAAAGATAAATTATAGTACCAGCGGAAGAAAAGGTAGAGCTTAAGGAAAGAAAACTAATGATGAGAATAGATTCATCAAATTCGAAAATTTGCATTAAAAAGAAACAATTCAGCAAAATTACATGTATTAACCGAACATATTTGAATGAATCACTTGATAAATGCACCTCAACTGCGTGTTAATTGATTTGTAAAACTATGTTTTATACCCAACGTCAAATATATTACTTTCAACACACATGCGAGCTGCTCGATTTGTGAATTGTTTTTGTTTGATAACAGTGATTCATGAAATTACACTATGTAAAGCATACAAATATTTCTTCAGAAGTAAAAAAGCAAAAGATTTTGTTCACTACGAAGAACGTATAACATCCATAATTTGAAAGGTAGGAATAGGCGATAAAAATGTTTAGGATGTAGTTGTGTATTACGGCACAATCTCACTCTGGCGCAATATTATTAAACGTAGGTTACTCAGAATGTGTGGCATACGTTTAATAGTTATAAGACCATTATTCGGTAAGTATTATTACTAATACTAACAACAATTATCATATTACAGTTGTATAATTTACATTAAAATATCATTTGATTTTAAATGACAAATAAGATCACGGGCATCCTTGTGTTCTAATGGAGTTAGAACAGTGGTGTGATGTTGCAGTATTAATTTAACAAATCCTGATAACAGCAAGTGTCCAAGGAAACAGCAAGTACAAAATGACCTAGAAATACAAGATAAGGTGTCGAAACAGTTGAGAAATTTTAATATTAATGTTATTCTTGATTCCGGATTATTATTCTGCCGTGACGTGTTTTGCAGAGTGGAAATTTGGTAATTTCTGTTTATCATTAATTTTAACGTAATCTTTAGTTGTATTTTTAGTTTGCAGTTCCATGAACTTATTGACTTGTATTACCGGATTGTTCCAGATTCTATTTAGCTTTACCATGTTTGAAATAATAACAGGAAGTCACAACTTGAAGGGCCTAGATCGGTAGTTCTGTCCTCATTTCAACAAATCATTGTCCTGTTTTCTGCCGAATCAAAATAAGACCCATTCTGGTCCCATAAAGGTTACTCCCTTCAGATTTGCTATCTGAAGGTAGTGATATATGCGGGAAGAGAATGTATCAGCGAATGTGTCTGTACAATACTTTACTCACCATGGCTTCGGCCCATGATGCTGTGATGTTGGAAAACCAGAGACAAGTGCTCCCCTTCTTCCCCCAAAAGATTTGAAATGTCTCAGGGCACACGCTGAAATCCCCTGAACGTTCAAATGGAAAAATCCAAAGTTTATTCATAATACAAATGACTTTTAAACCAAGGATTGCTATATTGACATCAGTAAACGATCACGTGGAAAATATGATGTATCCATGTGAACTTATACCCCTGTCATCAATACGAAGTGAATTTCGAAATTATTATGTAATATTTATAATAAATGAATATCTTTTAAAAGAAAATATGCATCTTTATCTTAAATCTTAAATGTCAATAATTATTGAATGTGATATTAATAGACTCTCGTTTATAGGGGATAAAGCAATGCTTACCTTTTCGGTTCACTGCAATCACATCAGAGAAGGAACAGGAATTCTTGCGTTTATTTCTTTTATTCTTGCGACCACGACCACGACCACGACCACGACCACGACTACATGTCTTGAACATCTTGCTCTGCACAATCTCATTCACATACGTAACAGATTTCGATATTGTAGTAACGTTTTCAGTGAGCGCCAGGACTTTCTTGTTTAGTTCCCTCTGTTGAAGAAGTGTTGCGTCTAAAGATGTTCCTAGAGTAAGTACAATTCTAGATAGGTTCTTCAGTTCCTGTTGTAACATATCAAGTTCTCCGCTCCACTCGATATTGGTCTCGGTATTGCCTACAATCACGGTCCTGGAATCATTGGGAATCTTTGAAATTTGTTGTGTTCTTTGAGATGGTTTTCTTCTTTCGGATGACACTTTTCTTTCAGAAGAATCAATGCTTTCTGATGTTGGTATTCGTTCAGATGTTTCGTTGCTTCCATTTGCACTCGTCCAATTTCCAGTTCCATCACCCAGGCAATCGGGCAAAGGGGTGCAACGCCTACGGTTTTCAGACTCGAATCTCTTTTGGATGAACGCTGTTCGAACACTTGGGTTAGGATTTACCTTCAAACTGGAACCAAAAGATGACTTGAGGAATATGGTTAGTATCACAGCCAAACTGAAATTATGGAAAGCCATGATGTGTTCTTCACAGTTGAAAATCGGTTTGTCAGTTTGGACTGTTTATTGGTTTTTATATAAGACATTAGGAAGAGATACTTGTGTTTTTTCAACTTTGAATTTAAACAGACGGCAGTGATTTCGTTTTGAAAATCATTTGATTATTTCATAAGACTTTGGCTTCGACGTCCTGGTTTTATTAGAATTTTCCCTTTTAAAATAGGAAGTTTTATTTACCGTTTGTTTGAGGAGGCGATTTTGAGGAGGTTGAATTCCAAATTAACGGAAATAGGTCTTAAACCAAGAGCTTCCTCTGTATTTCACATACGCCAACACTTAAATCTGTTTGAAATTAAACACTAGTTGCGTGATTCATACGTAGACGACCTTTAGTGTATGTGTGTGGGATGCTGCAATTAAACATCGACCTGAGGGCAATGGTTGATAGAATGTTTGATGTTTTGTAATTAAAACCTGATCATATTGATCAGAGGTGATTGAAAAGAAACTAAATAGTTGAAAAGACTATGCTTAACTTGAGATCAAAACTCCGTTCTATCTACAGATGGTTTTATATTCATACAACATACAACATATGTGTGGATTTCACAGGACTGTGTTGACATAACATGGTTTATCAACGATAATCAGAGATTCAAAACGATGTAAATATATTTAGTATCAGTATGAAAAGCAAATTAAGCAAATTAAGCAAATTAAGTGCATCATCATATATTGATACTTATTGTGGTCAAAATAGTGTTCTGGAACCAGGGCCCATATTTTTTAAGTTATCTTAGTGCTAAGTTAGTCGTAAGTCAATGTTAATGTATGGCACTTACGACTATCTTAGCCCTAAGAGAGAGAGAGTTTCGTAAATATGGGTCCAGATCTTTACATTTCGGATGTTATTCCGAATGACGACGTCGACCTTGTGTACTATTTACTATTAGCTATTAACTTGATTCGGTACAATCAAAATGTAAGATCAACTAAAGTGAACATAATGTAATTATTACATTATTCAAGATAAATTACATTTTTCATAGTCTGTCAATTATATGATGAAAATGAGAAATCATTGCTACCATTATTGTATCATACACATCCGACACTTGAACTGTTTAATCTGTTAATTTATTGCGAAGACAAGGATATTCAATTTATTTATTCAACAATGACGACGTTTCTATATCTTTATGTCGCCATTGTTAAATCTTGAGTTGACCATCCATATATATCCTTATCCTATTCATCAATATAACTTCTAAAATGCCCCTCAGTTGTAATTATCTTCCTTGAATGTTGAATGCTTACAAGTACTCTTAAATTTATGTATACAATATTGTACTTTTGGCCACGAGTGCTTAAAATAAGAATAAACGGTTTTCGTGTGTTACATGTGTAAATCACTCCTAACTGATTTGGGGGATACATTCATGCTTTTAGAATAGTCAAACTAATTAACTTCATAATAGTATATATTTAATGATAATAATAATAATAATGAGGATACTTATATCGCGCTGAACTCCACAGCAGAAAGGGCCATGCTCAAAGAGCTGCACACATTATTACCCTGGTATAAGGACCAACATCGTTCTATTTTCATTCTCAACTCCCCTTGGAGTATGCAACCTGAGCTACCAATTAAGGCGCATGAAGGTTATCTGTCACTTTGCCTGCACGTCCAAACCAGGTACTCAATTGTACTGCTGAGTGAACAGAGGCACATTTCGGATAAAATCCCTTGCCCAAGGTGACACCACGAGCCTCTCAACTCATGTCTGAGTGTGGGGCAGGGAATCATCCTTCAAACACTCAGTTTCGGCAATGAGGCGGGTAACCCACCCATCCAGCGAGCCACGCCCGTTGATGCTGAACTTCACTGATAGCGGTCGACTGAGCTATTTTATATGAATGAAAAGAAAGCCATGTAAAAGAGATACAATGTCAATAGTTTTCAAATAACGGCAATATTAGAATAAATAATATCAGTTTTTGTATTCTGGGTGATAAAAACGTGTTTATAATTGCGATAGTTTTACTATTATCAAACAGTACATCTATAGATGCAGACTATTTGATTTTAAACAAAAGTTACAATATCTAGAAAATGAATGTGCCCGTTGTATGTTAAGATGTGTTTTTTCTTTATCAACATGCTCGATATAGGTTATATCCGTATCTTCATACGTATATACATACTAACATACTTACATGTAGTAATACTCTTTAATGTAACTGAAATGTATCAGTAAATTGTGAGATGTATGTATATGTTTAAACATCTTTCAATAGTACTATCATCATATTTCAGTTAAATATTTCTTTGAAAAATAAATATTATAATTTGAGCACATAATTCCATGGGTGATCTTATATATTTCCTCATTATGGACATTATTGATACATACATGAGAACAATTGTGATACCCGTAAAGCAATGTAAAAGGGTAAGAGAAGTCTTAGATGTTTAAGTACTGAAGAATATGAGTACAAGGGGTAGCCTGCTGGCGTTCCTGCAGTGGAATAACAGTTTCAGTGGTAACAGCATGGTCTCTCTCGCAAACGACTATAACCTTCATGACAATAACGACACACGAATCCCTAAATTCACAACAGTTTTACTGGTACAGTCGATCGGACACGACCTTCCCACAGCTCTGGTTGGTTGTCAACGATGTCAAGGATGAACCAGGAAAATAGTTCTGTTATTAAAGGGACACTGCGTATGTTATTGTAGTAACATAGGTCAAAAGTTACCAAGGGGGTTATTTTATCGAGAAGTAATGACTGTTGTCGAAAATTACCCTTATAGTGCCAATCTGTTCAGTATAGTTACATTATTAAGATGTTTAGTCTTGATTATGATCGAAAACCGGTTTCGTGGCTGTCGCTGTCAATTTTCAAACGTAATTTTGAAAACTTATATGTAGCAGACAAAGAGACAGGTATTGATTGATACTGTTCAATGGAACATATAACTGGTGCGCATGAATTCGGCTTCTCATCGTGTATTAAGCCGCTGCTCGAGTTTAATTGAAAATAAGTTATTGTCAAATATTTGGCGTAAGGGGATACATATGCAAGTCGAGCGAGAAGATTTGGACGCAAATAAGGACATTTGATATTTTTGAATGTATCAAATCTTATTAAAATTTCATGAAAAACACGATGTGACCCTTTAAAAAACACGACACATGAGTCCAAATTCACCAGCACTTCCACGGCAAGACCTTCCTATCCTGATCTCGTCGGCTATGCTGCCAAGGTTCAACCACGGATCATGAAGGAAGCGAATCTGTGACTTGTCCAAACGGTATTTTACAAATCACTGATACTGGACAAAAATATGGATATTTTGAAATTTGGAATGATAATAACGCCCAATATCTCTAACATATTTTCTCCAGTATATATGGTTGCATTAAATAAAAACGTTTGATTCAAAGCTAACAAGTTGATCCAGTGAGATGGCAACCGATAGTGAATCCATTATGTGTTTCATAACGAGTCTGTTACTGGTTGATGTCCAGAAACCGGTGTCCCGGGATAAATTCGCCCCCGTATAAAATCTCCCCAGCCCCCTCCCCCGGCGATTTAATACCGGTATTTATTTCTCGCCCCCATCACTGGAAGTCTTCATCCATATCTCTGAGAGTGGACCCTTCTGTTGTATCCGTTTTGGATTTTTGTATGCCTTAAATAGATATTAAAGTTAGACATTAGTATCAAACATGAAGTGATAACGTACGTTCTATATCAACTTTTTACTTTTGTATTTTCATCATAACTATAAAAAAAAGACTACTTTGCTATGCATGAAATACTCTTTTAAATTATTTAATATTTCGACAAAAATGTAGGTTAACAAAATGTTACCATTTGAATCAGAAGTACTCTGTTTGTAAGACATAAAATGATATAGTTAGAGATCTAGTCTTTGGATACACATTTTCCAGAATCCATTTATTAAATGCTTGAATATTGTTCAAATAATATTATAATATTGCTCGTCATATAAAACGGCCTTTATGCGGTTGTGGGATATACAAATAGTTTAATTACATATTTGTGTTACAAAATAGGTCTGTAAAATCGGATAATACATTTCAATTGTCAAAATTATTTTAGACATTTAGGCATTAAACTGTTTTGAAAGCTACATTATCACGAAAAGTCAAATTAAATGTAGTAAAGCGGTTAACAAACAGTGTCTTCCAAAAAAGTGTTTGCATAAATACAAACCATTTGATCGCAATAGTTTTTAACAAAATCTATATTTCGCATATTTTGAAACCAAACAAAATTTTAATGAAAACGATGTTAATTAACAGCAACAAGACAAAATGGGTAGCAATCCGCCTTGGCGGAACCTTCCGGATCCTCCTGGATCCGCCTGATTTGGGTTGGATCCCGAAGGATCCGGAAGAAACTGGGAAGCGAATTCCACCCTTTTCTGTCCCGTAAGTGTCTTCAAAGAAATGAATTGTTCTGAATAATGGGTACAACTAATAACTCTTTGATTCTAACATTTTTATAACAAGATTTATATTTGACATGTATTAAACCAAACAAAACTTTAAACCACAACAACTAAAATTCAATTTAAAAAAAAATACTGCTTTCTGAGTTTCTCTCAGTATGCTTTTCCACAATCCTGTTTAAATGAAGGACTATTCTATGTTTACATCTAAATGTATATCTATGTTTAAAATTGATACATTGTTAATTGACTAATATAGATTTTTTAAATATATCAACCCGAGAACATTTATAATACGTCAATTCGACAATGTGTATAACATAGTCTCAAACTTTTGATATTGATTTAGATTGGTTTTCTCACAATATATTGCATTAGATAATCAGACTACATTATCCTATCCCTATTATCCATGGTACCCAAAGCTTGTCTTACATTATATTTATTTATATATTTTATATACAGTTAAACCCGAGGCTTTCAGGACACACTGTTTGAAACGGTAGATGAATGGCTAAATGGGATTTAATTTTACAGTCACGACACTATGCCATCTTGAAAAATCCTGATCAAGCGGTAACATGCCATATTTGCAAAACGTCCTTTGAGAGAAAGTACACGTTAATTTAGTAAGTGGTCTGGTTTCCTGTATGAATGTGCCTAATATCATAACGGTCTGAATTAATGTATTCAGGAAAACATTCGTAATTGTTTCAAGGGAAAAAAATATTTGAAATGTTCAAGTCAGGAATTTAAGATATTATTCATGATTTCCGTTGCAGATGTACGAGACGCCCGTTGATACAGCGATTGCGACAAAAGCAGAGAAGGTGACGAGCACGTGGAACATACAGCTACTGGAGACAGACCGGGCGATAGTGGTCTAGTGACGTGTTAAAATGTGTCGAACGCATCAATTCTGCAATGTACTTAATCACTACATGAACATTTACGTCACTACGTAACCATGTTGGTTATTTCAGAAACGTCATTAGCCCTAAACACATATTAAGTTTATTTTAAAGGGACATTAGCACGTTTTTTACAAATTTTATTTTTTTCAAATTTCCCATTTATAATGATAGCTGATGTCATTTATATTTCCTTTAGAGGGTAAAACATGTTATTACTCACACCAATTATCCGTAGTGTTAATTACGGTGTTCCATATAAAGCAAAATTTGCATGGCGGCCATTTTATTGTGAACACAATTTATTATTTCGAATGACAAAAATGATTCCCATGGCTTTACGGAACCATGTACACTCTTTTTTAAGTTAATTTTCCGAAGAGAGAAATGTGTTTTGTATTACTTTTGGTGACATTATTTTTCAAATACATTTCATCGACTTCTATCAGCGAAAAAAAAACGTGCTACATCCCCTTTAACCCATGAGATACGATACAAACATCCTGATCGACATCCTCGGTTACCCATGGTTTTATACATGCTCCAAGGGCGGGTAATTTGAGTACAGAATTTTCTGATAAGGTTTCCCATGGGTGATAAATTGGAGAGTAACGGAGCATATATGAAACCATGGGTAACCGAGGATGCCTGTTCGAATGAATATGAATATCCGCAGGGTTACCTCAATCCCCTGATGCTATAAGCAGTAGCACCGTATTCCTAGTATCGCAGAAGGATTTTTACTCATCGCTAATATATGATCATTGGTTTTCATCAATTTAGCGATCTACCACTCTCTCCACGCTCAGTATTCCCACATAGCGTAGGTTACACTACGATCATGTTATTCAAACGTTCTACTTTTCCAGTTGTTAAACATCTGGCAATAGGCGACATTGTTTCAATGAAATGATCAATACTAGTGTACACTAGAGCACATGTTTTTATTTAATAGAAAGAAGAAGTCTTGTTAAACTGATGTTGGAAATTGTCTTACAGAACTGAATAAATGATTAACGTTGACAAAACGTAATAGTTCCACTAATAAATCTATGTTAGCATTTTACAAATTACTCGAACCTTTTTACATGAAGATGACTTCCATTGACAACGTAAGTTGTGTGCCACATTCGATAAGTTCAGGCGTGCCCTCGAATACGTTTAGGATCACGTGATTATGAAAGATTGCTTATTATGGGATAGATGAATACACCGTCACGTGTGTGTCACGAGGAAGCTTCGACCTTTTACATTAGATCAACTAACGCGAACGTCGGCCTTCGTTCCAGAATTTATATGGGTGATTTGGCGAATAAAAAGCTGATACGTAATAACCTCATAACGAAAAAATTCATTGTAGAGAAATGTTTATTTCTTAAGAAGGATGTATTTAAATTCAATAACAATTTATTATATAGCCCCCTATCTACACAGGTAAAGTAAAAATGAATGACATGTTTAATTGAAATAAGATTTGATTCTTTTCTAAACATTATTGAAAGCTAATACATTTAAATCATGCTTTTGATATACTCGTTAATTGTATATGATTCAAGTAAACAAGAAGCTATTATGGAAACTCAGTTCTAATTTTCCTAAGGAATCGGTTTTAGCGTCCATAAAATTCAAATATGAGATTCTGCTAATTCTTGATTTGTTCGTGATTTTTTTAACGTACATGTATTGCAGCTTGCAAATAAGGAAATATGAAAATATACATTCAGCATCTTTTATGTAACAAGACATGCTCACATTAGCTAGCCTTATCAATTAAGAGTGTGTCCTGTAGGTTCACACAAGTGAGAGAATAATACTGAATTTTTTAATCATCACGTAGCTCTCTTTGACAGACGAAGCGGATCTTCCTGTTACAAGGCACGCTGGTCCAGTTATAGCGAACCCTGGGCTCTTTGGACCGCGTTATAGCGAGGCAGAGCTCCGCATTGCCTGCCTTTTCATGTTGACCCATCTTCCAAGGTGGCGAATTTTTTGGGAATCTTTTCTTCGGTTTCAACCATTTCCATGTCCCATCCTGATATTCTGTGCCTCCGAGATAATACATGTTAACTGAAATAAAAACAAATTTAAATTAATTTAAAGATGTAAAATAAATTTTACACTCAAAAAGTCGGAAAATATGCTTTTTGCCACGGTCCAATGACAGAATTTTGCATAACTGTTGAAGTTGAACTCATATCGACCAACGTCCCTTTTTATGACGTGAACCTCCGAGATCATTGACGGACAATCAGCTAATGAGCCAAGACACCGAACAAATAACAGTCAGTATATTCCGTTAAGATATGAGGATATCTGTCTTTTCTTGACTAATACCATGTTTATCTCATCGAGTGAGGTAGAAATGTTATATTTTCACGAGTGGTGAAGCCATGAGTGAAAACATATAACTTTTCTACCTCACGAGATGAGATAAACATAGTATTTGTCAAGAATTGACGGATATTCTATTTATTATATGATGTTATCCTTGTAATTACATCCGAAAAGGGTGGTTTTCTCGCCGCAGCAACACTATGACGTCATAAGCCAATTCGCCGCGTGAGACCATTGTTTTATGACGTCAAATTATATCAGTCACTGTTCGCAGTGAAAATATTAGTTATTTTCACTGTAGCTTGATAGACAGTTTATTTCACTAATAAATCCCAGTATTTCATTGCTCGTCATATAATAAATAGCGTATATCCATATGAATTTCATATATCTAGTGTTGATTTTGTTATGCTACAGAACTAGTATCAGCATTATCAGTAACTGAAACATTTTTAATGTCACATGTCAAAAAATATCTTTGTAAGATACAACGTTGTAATATAAAGCTTATTACATTCTGCATCACTGAGATAATACCGGAAATAGAACATGGTTGGTTTTGAAATACTTACTTTAATAAAACGGAAATGATTATTCATTTAATTTCGAAACGTATACTTTTTCACTTATCTGAATGATGTCAGGGTCTTATGTCGTTCAAATCGAAGGAAATAATTTTCGTATACAGAAGAACACATTTTAGTGATATTTTATAAATTTTCCTTCTGATTGAGTGATTATAGAAAGTATGATAAGACCTTCATCGGTTTTTTTTTCTTTTTGAAATGGTTATTAGAAATTAATAATCCTTTACTAAAAAATAGATTGGGCTCTCATTTACATACCTCGAAGAAGTTCATTTTGCCTTTTGGCCATTTTGGAATATTAACACCAAAATAAACTTAAATGTTAAAGGCGTTGTAGCCTTTTTTTACTGAAATAAATTCATCTCACGAAAAGGTAAATAAGTGTTACCAATGGCTACATAATACTCCTGAATCAATAAAAAGAGTTCTAAAACGATTGTTTGGTTACGCTATGTAAGTCCATTTCCCTTCGTGTGGCCATTTTAAAGTGTTTCGAGTGTAAAAATTGTACATGTACTTTATCGATGATTTAAAATTTTAAGTTTGATGTCATAATTTTGTCGAATGATTTCCCTATCGAATATGATTGGATATATATACGGAATATAAAAGTGATGCAAAAATGATCATGCATCTTTAACATTCTAGTAGGTAATGACGATATTCAATTTGAAATTTGGTGAGCTTACAATTATATATGATGACCATCGTATTGTGGATACAGAGAAGAAACTGTCATTTAGAGGAAGTTAACTACGTGTAGTTTCTAGAAGTTGTTCAATTTGTATTTGGTTCTGTTAGCAAGACGGCTGCTAAAATGTTGGTGTGGAGATTTTGTGTTTTCATATTTTTATTTATTGTGTTTTTACATATATTAAAGGGGCAGTAGCACGTTTTTTGCAAATTTTATGTTTTCAAATTTCGCATTTATAATGATAGTTTATGTTATTTATATTTACTTTAGAGGGTAAAACATCTTATTACACAAACCAATTATCCGTAACGCTAATAACGATGTTGCGTATAAAGCAAACATTGCAAGGCGGCCATTTTATTGTGAACACAAATTATTATTTCGAATGACAAAAACGATTCACATGTCTTTACAGAACCATGTACACTCATTTTCTAAAATGAGAAGGGTATTTTACTATTGGTGACATTATTTTTCAAATACATTTCATCGACTTATTTCATCGAAAAAACGTGCTACTGCCCCTTTAAATTCTACGTACCGTTTGCCTGTTCAAACATGTAGTCTGTGACGTTGTCTCGGAGAACCCCACTGTCAAGAATCGCAAGCTTAGAGTCCATCACAGTGCAGTAAACCTTTGAACAAATGCACACAGAATGAGAATCTCATTTTTTTGCTTTTACTTCACCCACGGATTTATTAACATTCATTAGTAATGTTATAATTACATAATATTCAAGCTGAAATGAAGGTAATGGGCAAACGGAAGTGGCGTAAATTTTCAACACATTGTGTCACTTTATATCACATATTTAAGGGAAAAAATAAATAATAAGTTAAAATAGTTTTTTCAAATTATCAAACCACAATTGCAGCTAAACAAATATGCATGTAACTCAGTGCAAGTGACGTCATATGACGCCACATATGTTACAATGGTTCATATCATTTAAAGATATAAACTCACGGGCAAAAGAAAGAATAGGAACAACAACGCAAGATATTTTAATCAACCAGTGATGAACAAACTTGAAACATACATGTAGTTACACCATGTCTCTTAAAGCAAACTAACGTTGTCTGTAAATTTTGAAACATTATCTGTTCATAATTCTGAAAAACACGGCTTTTTAAAAATCGTCGTTATAGAATCTCCTTAACCAGGCGAGATAGGGGTGTGAAATATGGCTTTCTGGCTTGTTTTATGACGTCCTACAGCAACAATGCGACATTGATTTAAAGTCAAAGGAAGTACATAATGTCGATACCATCTAGTCTAACATAATTTCAATATTTCATAAAATTTTACCTTAAATACCCAGAATTATTTCCCAAAATACCCTTTGAAATAGCTAGTTTAGCACCACATATGTGCTCGAACTGATATAACATATTAACTATCATACTCTTATGAATGAAATTGTGTAAATCTCTTAACGAGATATATCCTCATCACAAACATTAAAAACCGAGTTTATCCGGCAGAAATATTTTGTGCTTGACGCTGTTGAAAAGAACATATACTTTCTTTTGCCTGTGAGTTTATATATAAAGATAAGTCCTCTTTTCTCAATCACTATTTGAATGAAGCAAATATTGCTTCCATAATGATGTACCTCAAAGGCAACCAACATACATGACATTATACGTAAAAGTATTCATTCACAGTTTACAATCACTAATTTACATGTAGTTTCTTGAAGGAAGCAAAAAACGTGACGTCATATGAGATCAGTTATCAGACATCGCTGAGCTATTGTTTTCACAATAAGTTTGAGGTGAGGTGAGGTGAGTTGGGGTTTAACGCCGCTTTCAAGAGTATTTCACTTATATCGCGGCTGCTAGTATTATGGCAGGGAGAAAGCCCGCAACGCCATGTGGTTATGCATTGCGGTGAAACCTGCGAGCATCGGCTGGAACTAGCGAACCATGGGTGGTACTACGCTGAAATTCAGTGTAGCATTGCACCCAAACCTTACTGCGTGTAGAACAGTTCTCTACTGCAGACAAAGTTGCCGTGCCCCTGGCGGGATTCGAACCCCGGACCTCTTGATCCGAAGCCGAACGCGCTAACCACTGCGCTATCCCGCCCCCACAATAAGTTTGAAGCAGTAATGTAGACAGTATATAAATACAAGTCACTATGGTGAAATGATGCAGATATCATTTCCTGACAGGGGAAGGGACATAACTCTGTATCAAGCGTACCCATGTTTATGCCATTGAGTTAGATGCAAAATAAAGTAGCGACGACTTTATCAGTTTTATATTTCAATATACTTCAATACAAATATACGTTTTTCATACTAAAATCATCAAATAATTCGACTTTAATTGCCTTCTTTAACATTATTGCATTGGTTAGGTGTGTAAGTAAAAGATAAATTATAGTACAAGTGGAAGAAAAGGTAGAGCTTAAGGAAAGAAAACTAATGATGAGAATAGATTCATCAAATTCGAAAATGTGCATTAAAAAGAAACAATTCAGCAAACTTACATGTATTAACCGAACATATATGAATGAATCACTTGATAAATGCATCTCAACTGCGTGTTAATTGCTTTGTAAAACTATGTTTTATACCCGTTCAACGTCAAATATATTACTTTCAACACACATGCGAGCTGCTCGATTTGTGAATTGTTTTGGTTAACAGTGATTCGTGAAATTACACTATGTAAAGCATACTAAATATTTCTTCAGAAGTGAAAAAGCAAAAGAGTTTGTTCACTACGAAGAAGTATAACATCCATTTTTTGAAAGGTAGGAATAGGCGATAAAAATGTTTAGGATGCAGTTGTTTATTACGGCACAATTTCACTCTGGCGCAATATTAATAAACGTAGTCTACTCTACTAATGTGTGGCATACGTTTTTTAAAGTATGAGTTTTCTACTGAGACCAGTAAGAATGAATAGTTATGCGACCATTATTAGGTATTATTACACTAACAACAATTTTCATATTACAGTTGTATAATTTACATTAAAATATCATTTAATTTTAAATGATAAATAAGATCACGAGCATCCTTGTGTTCTAATGGAGTTAGAGAACAGTGGTGTGGTGTTGCAGTATTAATTTAACAAATCCTGATAACAGCAAGTGTCCAAGAAAACAGCAAGTACAAAATGAACTAGACAAGATAAGGTGTCGAAACAGTTGAGAACTTTTAATATTAATGTTATTCTTGATTCCGGATTTTTATTCTGCCGTGACGTGTTTTGCAGAGTGGAAATTTGGTCATTTCTGTTTATCATTAATTCTAACGTAATCCCTAGTTGTATTTTTAGTTTGCAGTTCCATGAACTTATTGACTTGTATTACCGGATTGTTCCAGATTCAATTTGACTTTACCATGTTTGAAATAATAAATAGTCACAACTTGAAGGGTCTAGATCGGTAGTTCTGTCCTCATTTCAACAAATCATTGTCCTGTTTTCTGCCGAATCAAAATAAGACCCATTCTGGTCCCATAAAGGTTACTCCCTTCAGATTTGCTATCTGAAGGTAGTGATATATGCGGGAAGAGAATGTATCAGCGAATGTGTCTGTACAATACTTTACTCACCATGGCTTCGGCCCATGATGCTGTGATGTTGGAAAACCAGAGACAAGTGCTCCCCTTCTTCCCCCAAAAGATTTGAAATGTCTCAGGGCACACGCTGAAATCCCCTGAACGTTCAAATGGAAAAATCCAAAGTTTATTCATTATACAAATGACTTTTAAACCAAGGATTGCTATATTGACATCAGTAAACGATCACGTGGAAAATATGATGTAGCCATGTGAACTTATACCCCTGTCATCAATACGAAGTGAATTTCGAAATTATTATGTAATATTTATAATAAATGAATATCTTTTAAAATTAGATATGCATCTTTATCTTAAATCTTGAATGTGAATAATTATTGAATGTGAAAATAATAGACTCTCATTTATAGGGTATAAAGCAATGCTTACCTTTTCGGTTCACTGCAATCACATCAGAGAAGGAACAGGAATTCTTGCGTTTATTTCTTTTATTCTTGGGACCACGACCTCGACCACGACTACATGTCTTGAACATCTTGCTCTGCACAATCTCATTCACATACGTAACAGATTTCGATATTGTAGTAACGTTTTCAGTGAGCGCCAGGACTTTCTTGTTTAGTTCCCTCTGTTGAAGAAGTGTTGCGTCTAAAGATGTTCCTAGAGTAAGTACAATTCTAGATAGGTTCTTCAGTTCCTGTTGTAACATATCAAGTTCTCCACTCCATTCGATATTGGTCTCGGTTTTGCCTACAATCACGGTCCTGGAATCATTGGGAATCTTTGGAATTTGTTGTGTTCTTTGAGATGGTTTTCTTCTTTCGGATGACACTTTTCTTTCAGAAGAATCAATGCTTTCTGATGTTGGTATTCGTTCAGATGTTTCGTTGCTTCCATTTGCACTCGTCCTATTTCCAGTTCCATCACCCAGGCAATCGGGCAAAGGGGTGCAACGCCTACGGTTTTCAGACTCGAATCTCCTTTGGATGAACGCTGTTCGCACACCTTGGTTAGGATGTACCTTCAAACTGGAACCAAAAGATGACTTGAGGAATATGATTAGTATCACAGCCCAACTGAAAGAATGGAAAGCCATGATGTGTTCTTCACAGTTGAAAATCGGTTTGTCAGTTTGGACTGTTTATTGGTTTTTATATAAGACATTTGGAAGAGATACTTGTGTTTTTTCAACTTTGAATTTAAACAGACGGCAGTGATTCCGTTTTGAAAATCATTTGATTATTTCATAAGACTTTGGCTTCGACGTCCTGGTTTTATTAGAATTTTCCCTTTTAAAATAGGATGTTTTATTTACCGTTTGTTTGAGGAGGCGATTTTGAGGAGGTTGAATTCCAAATTAACGGAAATAGGTCTTAAACCAAGAGCTTCCTCTGTATTACGCATACGCCAACACTTTAAATCTGTTTGAAATTAAACACTAGTTGTGTGATTCATACGTAGACGACCTTTAGTGTATGTGTGTGGGATGCTGCAATTAAACATCGACCTGAGGCCAATGGTTGATAGAATGTTTGATGTTTTGTAATTAAAACCTGATCATATTGATCAGAGGTGATTGAAAAGAAACTAAATAGTTGAAAAGACTATGCTTAACTTGAGATCAAAACTCCGTTCTATCTACAGATGGTTTTATATTTTGTACAACATACAACATATGTGTGGATTTCACAGGACTGTGTTGACATAACATGGTTTATCAACGATAATCAGAGATTCAAAACGATGTAAATATATTTAGTATCAGTATGAAAAGCAAATTAAGCAAATTAAGTGCATCATCATATATTGATACTTATTGTGGTCAAAATAGTGTTCTGGAACAGGGGCCATATTTTTTAAGTTATCTTAGTGCTAAGTTAGTCGTAAGTCAATGTTAATGTATGGCACTTACGACTATCTTAGCCCTAAGAGAGAGAGCTTCGTAAATATGGGTCCAGCTCTTTACATTTCGGATGTTATTCCGAATGAAGACGTCGACCTTGTGTACTATTTACCATTAGCTATTTACTTGATTCGGTACAATCAAAATGTAAGATCAACTAAAGTGAACATAATGTAATTATTACATTATTCAAGATAAATTACATTTTTCATAGTCTGTCAATTATATGATGAAAATGAGAAATCATTGCTGCCATTATTGTATCATACACATCCGACACTTGAACTGTTTAATCTGTTAATTTATTGCGAAGACAAGGATATTCAATTTATTTATTCAACAATGACGACGTTTCTATATCTTTATGTCGCCATTGTTAAATCTTGAGTTGACCATCCATATATATCCTTATCCTATTCATCAATATAACTTCTAAAATGCCCCTCAGTTGTAATTATCTTCCTTGAATGTTGAATGCTTACAAGTACTCTTAAATTTATGTATACAATATTGTACTTTTGGCCACGAGTGCTTAAAATAAGAATAAACGGTTTTCGTGTGTTACATGTGTAAATCACTCCTAACTGATTTGGGGGATACATTCATGCTTTTAGAATAGTCAAACTAATTAACTTCATAATAGTATATATTTAATGATAATAATAATAATAATGAGGATACTTATATCGCGCTGAACTCCACAGCAGAAAGGGCCATGCTCAAAGCGCTGCACACATTATTACCCTGGTATAAGGACATTCTATTTTCATTCTCAACTCCCCTTGGAGTATGCAACCTGAGCTACCAATTAAGGCGCATGAAGGTTATCTGTCACTTTGCCTGCAAACCAGGTACTCAATTGTACTGCTGAGTGAACAGAGGCACATTTCTAATAAAGTCCCTTGCCCAAGGTGACACCACGAGCCTCTCAACTCATGTCTGAGTGTGGGGCAGGGAATCACCCTTCAAACACTCAGTTTCGGCAATGATTCGGGTAACCCACCCATCCAGCGAGCCACGCCCGTTGATGCTGAACTTCATTGATAGCGGTCGACTGAGCTATTTTATATGAATGAAAAGAAAGCCATGTAAAAGAGATACAATGTCAATAGTTTTCAAATAACGGCAATATTAGAATAAATAATATCAGTTTTTGTATTCTGGGTGATAAAAACGTGTTTATAATTGCGATAGTTTTACTGTTATCAAACAGTACATCTATAGATGCAGACTATTTGATTTTAAACAAAAGTTACAATATCTAGAAAATGAATGTGCCCGTTGTATGTTAAGATGTGTTTTTTCTTTATCAACATGCTCGATATAGGTTATATCCGTATCTTAATACGTATATACATACTAACATACTTACATGTAGTAATACTCTTTAATGTAACTGAAATGTATCAGTAAATTGTGAGATGTATGTATATGTTTAAACATCTTTCAATAGTACTATCATCAAATTTCAGTTAAATATTTCTTTGAAAAATAAATATTATAATTTGAGCACACAATTCCATGGGTGATCTTATATATTTCCTCATTATGGACATTATTGATACATGAATGAGAACAATTCAGATACGCGTAAAGCAATGTAAAAGGGTAAGAGAAGTCTTAGATGTTTAAGTACTGAAGAATATGAGTACAAGGGGTAGCCTGCTGGCGTTCCTGCAGTGGAATAACAGTTTCAGTGGTAACAGCATGGTCTCTCTCGCAAACGACTATAACCTTCATGACAATAACGACACACGAATCCCTAAATTCACAACAGTTTTACTGGTACAGTCGATCGGACACGACCTTCCCACAGCTCTGGTTGGTTGTCAACGATGTCAAGGATGAACCAGGAAAATAGTTCTGTTATTAAAGGGACACTGCGTATGTTATTGTAGTAACATTGGTCAAAAGTTACCAAGGGGGTTATTTTATCGAGAAGTAATGACTGTTGTCGAAAATTACCTTTATAGTGCCAATCTGTTCAGTATAGTTACATTATTAAGATGTTTAGTCTTGATTATGATCGAAAACCGGTTTCGTGGCTGTCGCGCGTCAATTGTTCAAACGTAATTTTGAAAACTTATATGTAGCAGACAAAGAGACAGGTATTGATTGATACTGTTCAATGGAACATATAACTGGTGCGCATGAATTCGGCTTCTCATCGTGTATTAAGCCGCTGCTCGAGTTTAATTGAAAATAAGTTATTGTCAAATATTTGGCGTAAGGGGATACATATGCAAGTCGAGCGAGAAGATTTGGACGCAAATAAGGACATTTGATATTTTTGAATGTATCAAATCTTATTAAAATTTCATGAAAAACACGATGTGACCCTTTAAAAAACACGACAGATGAGTCCAAATTCACCAGCACTTCCACGGCAAGACCTTCCTATCATGATCTCGTCGGTTATGCTGCCAAGGTTCAACCACGGTTCTGATCATGAAGGAAGCGAATCTGTGACTTGTCCAAAAGGTATTTTACAAATCACTGATACTGGACAAAAATATGGATATTTTGAAATTTGGAATGATAATAACGCCCAATATCTCTAACATATTTTCTCCAGTATATATGGTTGCATTAAATAAAAACGTTTGATTCAAAGCTAACAAGTTGATCCAGTGAGATGGCAACCGATAGTGAATCCATTATGTGTTTCATAACGAGTCTGTTACTGGTTGATGTCCAGAAACCGGTGTCCCGGGATAAATTCGCCCCCGTATAAAATCTCCCCAGCCCCCTCCCCCGGCGATTTAATACCGTTATTTATTTCTCGCCCCCATCACTGGAAGTCTTCATCCTTATCTCTGAGAGTGGACCCTTCTGTTGTATCCGTTTTGGATTTTTGTATGCCTTAAATAGATATTAAAGTTAGACATTAGTATCAAACATGAAGTGATAACGTACGTTCTATATCAACTTTTTACTTTTGTATTTTCATCATAACTATGAAAAAGACTACTTTGCTATGCATGAAATACTCCTTTAAATTATTTAATATTTCGACAAAAATGTAGGTTAACAAAATGTTACCATTTGAATCAGAAGTACTCTGTTTGTAAGACATAAAACGATATAGTTAGAGATCTAGTCTTTGGATACACATTTTCCAGAATCCATTTATTAAATTCATGAATATTGTTCAAATAATATTATCATATTGCTCGTCATATAAAACGGCCTTTATGCGGTTGTGGGATATACAAATAGTTTAATTACATATTTGTGTTACAAAATAGGTCTGTAAAATCGGATAATACATTTCAATTGTCAAAATTATTTTAGACATTTAGGCATTAAACTGTTTTGAAAGCTACATTATCACGAAAAGTCAAATTAAATGTAGTAAAGTGGTTAACAAACAGTGTCTTCCAAAAAAGTGTTTGCATAAATACAAACCATTTGATCGCAATAGTTTTTAACAAAATCTATATTTCGCATATTTTGAAACCAAACAAAATTTTAATGAAAACGATGTTAATTAACAGCAACAAGACAAAATGGGTAGCAATCCGCCTTGGCGGAACTTTCCGGATCCTCCTGGATCCGCCTGATTTGGGTTGGATCCCGAAGGATCCAGAAGAAACTTGGAAGCAAATTCCACCCTTTTCTGTCCCGTAAGTGTCTTCAAAGAAATGAATTGTTCTGAATAATGGGTACAACTAATAACTCTTTGATTCTAACATTTTTATAACAAGATTTATATTTGACATGTATTAAACCAAACAAAACTTTAAACCACAACAACTAAAATTCAATTTAAAAACAAATACTGCTTTCTGAGTTTCTCTCAGTATGCTTTTCCACAATCCTGTTTAAATGAAGGACTATTCTATGTTTACATCTAAATGTATATCTATGTTTAAAATTGATACATTGTTAATTGACTAATATAGATTTTTTAAATATATCAACGCGAGAACATTTATAATACGTCGTATTTCGACAATGTGTATAACATAGTCTCAAACTTTTGATATTGATTTAGATTGGTTTTCTCACAATATATTGCATTAGATAATCAGACTACATTATCCTATCCCTATTATCCATGGTACCCAAAGCTTGTCTTACATTATATTTATTTATATATTTTATATACAGTTAAACCCGAGGCTTTCAGGACACACTGTTTGAAACGGTAGATGAATGGCTAAATGGGATTTAATTTTACAGTCACGACACTATGCCATCTTGAAAAATCCTGATCAAGCGGTAACATGCCATATTTGCAAAACGTCCTTTGAGAGAAAGTACACGTTAATTTAGTAAGTGGTCTGGTTTCCTGTATGAATGTGCCTAATATCATAACGGTCTGAATTAATGTATTCAGGAAAACATTCGTAATTGTTTCAAGGGAAAAAAATATTTGAAATGTTCAAGTCAGGAATTTAAGATATTATTCATGATTTCCGTTGCAGATGTACGAGACGCCCGTTGATACAGCGATTGCGACAGAAGCAGAGAAGGTGACGAGCACATGGAACATACAGCTACTGGAGACAGACCGGGCGATAGTGGTCGTTACTTGTATTGTTATCATGACTCGTGAGCGAAATAAAATTCCTTTTGGTAACACTGTTGACATCATATTTCTTAAGGATTTTTTTTCAATCTAGTGACGTGTTAAAATGTGTCGAACGCATCAATTCTGCAATGTACTTAATCACTACATGAACATTTACGTCACTACGTAACCATGTTGGTTATTTCAGAAACGTCATTAGCCCTAAACACATATTAAGTTTATTTTAAAGGGACATTAGCACGTTTTTTACAAATTTTATTTTTTCAAATTTCCCATTTATAATGATAGCTTATGTCATTTATATTTCCTTTAGAGGGTAAAACATGTTATTACTCACACCAATTATCCGTAGTGGTAATTACAATGTTCCATATAAAGCAAAAATTGCATGGCGGCCATTTTATTGTGAACACAATTTATTATTTCGAATGACAAAAATGATTCCCATGGCTTTACGGAACCATGTACACTCTTTTTTAAGTTAATTTGCCGAAGAGAGAAATGTGTTTTGTATTACTTTTGGTGACATTATTTTTCAAATACATTTCATCGACTTCTATCAGCGAAAAAAAAACGTGCTACAGCCCCTTTAACCCATGAGATACGATACAAACATCCTGATCGACATCCTCGGTTACCCATGGTTTTATACATGCTCCAAGGGCGGGTAATTTGAGTACAGATTTTTCTGATAAGGTTTCCCATGGGTGATAAAGTGGAGAGTAACGGAGCATATATGAAACCATGGGTAACCGAGGATACCTGTTCGAATGAATATGAATATCCGCAGGGTTACCTCAATCCCCTGATGCTATAAGCAGTAGCACCGTATTCCTCGTATCGCAGAAGGATTTTTACTCATCGCTAATATATGATCATTGGTTTTCATCAATTTAGCGATCTACCACTCTCTCCACGCTCAGTCTTCCCACATAGCGTAGGTTACACTACGATCATGTTATTCAAACGTTCTACTTTTCCAGTTGTTAAACATCTGGCAATAGGCGACATTGTTTCAGTGAAATGATCAATACTAGTGTACACTAGAGCACATGTTTTTATTTAATAGAAAGAAGAAGTCTTGTTAAACTGATGTTGGAAATTGTCTTACAGAACTGAATAAATGATTAACGTTGACAAAACGTAATACAAACAATGTAGTTCCACTAATAAATCTATGTTAGCATTTTACAAATTACTCGAACCTTTTTACATGAAGATGACTTCCATTGACAACGTAAGTTGTGTGCCACATTCGATAAGTTCAGGCGTGCCCTCGAATACGTTTAGGATCACGTGATTATGAAAGATTGCTTATTATGGGATAGATGAATACACCGTCACGTGTGTGTCACGAGGAAGCTTCGACCTTTTACATTAGATCAACTAACTCGAACGTCGGCCTTCGTTCCAGAATTTATATGGGTGATTTGGCGAATAAAAAGCTGATACGTAAAAACCTCATAACGAAAAAAATTCATTGTAGAGAAATGTTTATTTCTTAAGAAGGAATTATTTAAATTCAATAACAATTTATTATATAGCCCCCTATCTACACAGGTAAAGTAAAAATGAATGACATGTTTAATTGAAATAAGATTTGATTCTTTTCTAAACATTATTGAAAGCTAATACATTTAAATCATGCTTTTGATATACTCGTTAATTGTATATGATTCAAGTAAACAAGAAGCTATTATGGAAACTCAGTTCTAATTTTCCTAAGGAATCGGTTTTAGCGTCCATAAAATTCAAATATGAGATTCTGCTAATTCTTGATTTGTTCGTGATTTTTTTAACGTACATGTATTGCAGCTTGCAAATAAGGAAATATGAAAATATACATTCAGCATCTTTTATGTAACAAGACATGCTCACATTAGCCTTATCAATTAAGAGTGTGTCCTGTAGGTTCACACAAGTGAGAGAATAATACTGAATTTTTTAATCATCACGTAGCTCTCTTTGACAGACGAAGCGGATCTTCCTGTTACAAGGCACGCTGGTCCAGTTATAGCGAACCCTGGGCTCTTTGGACCGCGTTATAGCGAGGCAGAGCTCCGCATTGCCTGCCTTTTCAAACTGACCCATCTTCCAAGGTGGCGAATTTTTTGGGAAACTTTTCTTCGGTTTCAACCATTTCCATGTCCCATCCTGATATTCTGTGCCTCCGAGATAATACATGTTAACTGAAATAAAAACAAATTTAAATTAATTTAAAGATGTTAAATAAATTTTAAACTCAAAAAGTCGGAAAATATGCTTTTTGCCACGGTCCAATGACAGAATTTTGCATAACTGTTGAAGTTGAACTCATATCGACCAACGTCCCTTTATATGACGTGAACCTCCGAGATCATTGACGGACAATCAGCTAATGAGCCAAGACACCGAACAAATAACAGTCAGTATATTCCGTTAAGATATGAGGATATCTGTCTTTTCTTGACTAATACCATGTTTATCTCATCGAGTGAGGTAGAAATGTTATATTTTCACGAGTGGTGAAGCCATGAGTGAAAACATATAACTTTTCTACCTCACGAGATGAGATAAACATAGTATTTGTCAAGAATTGACGGATATTCTATTTATTATATGATGTTATCCTTGTAATTACATCCGAAAAGGGTCGTTTTCTCGCCGCAGCAACACTATGACGTCATAAGCCAATTCGCCGCGTGAGACCATTGTTTTATGACGTCAAATTATATCAGTCACTGTTCGCAGTGAAAATATAAGTTATTTTCACTGTAGCTTGATAGACAGTTTATTTCACTAATAAATCCCAGTATTTCATTGCTCGTCATATAATAAATAGCGTATATCCATATGAATTTCATATATCTAGTGTTGATTTTGTTATGCTACAGAACTAGTATCAGCATTATCAGTAACTGAAACATTTTTAATGTCACATGTCAAAAAATATCTTTGTAAGATACAACGTTGTAATATAAAGCTTATTACATTCTGCATCACTGAGATAATACCGGAAATAGAACATGGTTGGTTTTGAAATACTTACTTTAATAAAACGGAAATGATTATTCATTTAATTTCGAAACGTATACTTTTTCACTTATCTGAATGATGTCAGGGTCTTATGTCGTTCAAATCGAAGGAAATAATTTTCGTATACAGAAGAACACATTTTAGTGATATTTTATAAATTTTCCTTCTGATTGAGTGATTATAGAAAGTATGATAAGACCTTCATCGGTTTTTTTTCTTTTTGAAATGGTTATTAGAAATTAATAATCCTTTACTAAAAAATAGATTTGGCTCTCATTTACATACCTCGAAGAAGTTCATTTTGCCTTTTTGCCATTTTGGAATATTAACACCAAAATAAACTTAAATGTTAAAGGCGTTGTAGCCCTTTTTTACTGAAATAAATTCATCTCACGAAAAGGTAAATAAGTGTTACCAATGGCTACATAATACTCCTGAATCAATAAAAAGAGTTCTAAAACGATTGTTTGGTTACGCCATGTAAGTCCATTTCCCTTCGTGTGGCCATTTTAAAGTGTTTCGAGTGTAAAAATTGTACTTGTACTTTATCGATGATGTAAAATTTTAAGTTTGATGTCATAATTTTGTCGAATGATTTCCCTATCGAATATGATTGGATATATATACGGAATATAAAAGTGATGCAAAAATGATCATGCATCTTTAACATTCTAGTAGGTAATGACGATATTCAATTTGAAATTTGGTGAGCTTACAATTATATATGATGACCATCGTATTGTGGATACAGAGAAGAAACTGTCATTTAGAGGAAGTTAACTACGTGTAGTTTCTAGAAGTTGTTCAATTTGTATTTGGTTCTGTTAGCAAGACGGCTGCTAAAATGTTGGTGTGAAGATTTTGTGTTTTCATATTTTTATTTCTTGTGTTTTTACATATATTAAAGGGGCAGTAGCACGTTTTTTGCAAATTTTATGTTTTCAAATTTCGCATTTATAATGATAGTTTATGTTATTTATATTTACTTTAGAGGGTAAAACATCTTATTACACAAACCAATTATCCGTAACGCTAATAACGATGTTGCGTATAAAGCAAACATTGCATGGCGGCCATTTTATTGTGAACACAATTTATTATTTCGAATGACAAAAAACGTTTCCCATGGCTTTACGGAATTATGCTTTGTACACTCATTTTCTAAAATGAGAAGGGTATTTTACTATTGGTGACATTATTTTTCAAATACATTTCATCGACTTATTTCATCGAAAAAACGTGCTACTGCCCCTTTAAATTCTACGTACCGTTTGCCTGTTCAAACATATAGTCTGTGACGTTGTCTCGGAGAACCCCACTGTCAAGAATTGCAAGCTTAGAGTCCATCACAGTGCAGTAAACCTTTGAACAAATACACACAGAATGAGAATCTCATATTTTTTTTTACTTCACCCACGAATTTGTAAACATTCATTAGTAATGTTATAATTACATAATATTCAAGCTGAAATGAAGGTAATGGGCAAACGGAAGTGACGTCAATTTTCATCACATTGTGTCACTGTATATCACATATTTAAGAAAACAAATTAAATAATAAGTTAAAATATTTTTTTTCAAATTATCAAACCACAATTGCAGCTAAACAAATATGCATGTAACTCAGTTAAAGTGACGTCATAAGACGCCACATATGTACATGTAACAATGCTTCATATCATTTAAAGATATAAATTCACGGACAGAAGAAAGTATAGGTACAACAACGAAAAATATTTTAATCAACGAGTGATGAAGAAGATTGAAACATAGTTACACCATGTCTCTAAAAGCAAACTAACGTTGTCTGCAAATTTTGAAACATTATCTGTTCATAATTCTGAAAAACACGGCTTCTTAAAAATCGTCGTTTCAGAATCTCCTTAACCAGGCGAGATAGGGGAGTGAAATATGGCTTTCTGGCTTGTTTTATGACGTCCTACAGCAACGATGCGACATTGATTTAAAGTCAAAGGAAGTACATAATGTCGATACCATCTTGTACTAACATAATTTCTATATTTCATAAAATTTTACCTTAAATACCCAGAATTATTTCCCAAAATACCCTTTGAAATAGCTATTTTAGCACCACATGTGTGCTCGAACTGATATAAAATATTAACTATCATACTCTTATGAATGAAATTGTGTAAATCTCTTAACGAGATATATCCTCATCACAAACATTCAAAACCGAGTTTATCCGGCAGAAATATTTTGTGTTTGACGCTGTTGAAAAGAACATATACTTTCTTTAGCCCGTGAGTTTATATATAAAGATAAGTCCTCTTTTCTCAATCACTATTTGAATAAAGCAAATATTGATCCATAATGATGTACCTCAAAGGCAACCAACATACATGACATTATACGTAAAAGTATTCATTCACAGTTTACAATCACTAATTTACATGTAGTTTCTTGAAAGAAGCATGAAACGTGACGTCATATGATATCAGTTATCAGACATCGCTGAGCTATTGTCTTCACAATAAGTTTGAAGCAGTAATGTACACAGTGTATAAATTCAAGTCACTATGGTGAAATGATGCAGATATCATTTCCTGACAGGGGAAGGGACATAACTCTGTATCAAGCGTACCCATGTTTATGCCAATGAGTTAGATGCAAAGTAAAGTAGCGACGACTTTATCAGTTTTATATTTCAATATACTTCAATACAAATATACGTGTTTCATACTTAAATCATCAAAGAATTCGACTTTAATTGCCTTCTTTAACATTATTGTATTGGTTAGGTGTGTAACTAAAATATAAATTATAGTACCAGTGGAAGAAAAGGTAGAGCTTAAGGAAAGAAAACTAATGATGAGAATAGATTCATCAAATTCGAAAATGTGCATTAAAAAGAAACAATGCAGCAAACTTACATATATGAATGAATCACTTGATAAATGCACCTCAACTGCGTGTTAATTGCTTTGTAAAACTTTGTTTTATACCCGTTCAACGTCAAATATATTACTTTCAACACACATGCGAGCTGCTCGATTTGTGAATTGTTTTGGTTAACAGTGATTCGTGAAATTACACTATGTAAAGCATACTAAATATTTCTTCAGTAGTGAAACAGCAAACGATTTTGTTCACTACGAAGAACGTATAACATCCATAATTTGAAAGGTAGGAATAGGCGATAAAAATGTTTAGGATGCAGTTGTTTATTACGGCACAATCTCACTCTGGCGCAATATTAATAAACGTAGTCTACTCAGCATGTGTGGCATACGTTTAAAACTTATAAGACCATTATTAGGTATTATTACTAATACTAACAACAATTATCATATTACAGTTGTATAATTTACATTAAAATATCATTTGATTTTAAATGACAAATAAGATCACAGGCATCCTTGTGTTCTAATGGAGTTAGAACAGTGGTGTGGTGTTGCAGTATTAATTTAACAAATCCTGATAACAGCAAGTGTCCAAGAAAACAGCAAGTACAAAATGACCTAGAAATACAAGATAAGGTGTCGAAACAGTTGAGAACTTTTAATATTAATGTTATTCTTGATTCCGGATTATTATTCTGCCGTGACGTGTTTTGCAGAGTGGAAATTTGGTCATTTCTGTTTATCATTAATTCTAACGTAATCCCTTGTATTTTTAGTTTGCAGTTCCATGAACTTATTGACTTGTATTACCGGATTGTTCCAGATTCAATTTGACTTTACCATGTTTGAAATAATAAATAGTCACAACTTGAAGGGCCTAGATCGGTAGTTCTGTCCTCATTTCAACAAATCATTGTCCTGTTTTCTGCCGAATCAAAATAAGACCCATTCTGGTCCCATAAAGGTTACTCCCTTCAGATTTGCTATCTGAAGGTAGTGATATATGCGGGAAGAGAATGTATCAGCGAATGTGTCTGTACAATACTTTACTCACCATGGCTTCGGCCCATGATGCTGTGATGTTGGAAAACCAGAGACAAGTGCTCCCCTTCTTCTCCCAAAAGATTTGAAATGTCTCAGGGCACACGCTGAAATTCCCTAAACGTTCAAATGGAAAAATCCAAAGTTTATTCATAATACAAATGACTTTTAAACCAAGGATTGCTATATTGACATCAGTAAACGATCACGTGGAAAATATGATGTAGCCATGTGAACTTATACCCCTGTCATCAATACGAAGTGAATTTCGAAATTATTATGTAATATTTATAATAAATGAATATCTTTTAAAATTAGATATGCATCTTTATCTTAAATCTTGAATGTGAATAATTATTGAATGTGAAAATAATAGACTCTCATTTATAGGGTATAAAGCAATGCTTACCTTTTCGGTTCACTGCAATCACATCAGAGAAGGAACAGGAATTCTTGCGTTTATGTCTTTTATTCTTGCGACCACGACCACGACCACGACTACATGTCTTGAACATCTTGCTCTGCACATTCTCATTCACATACGTAACAGATTTCGATATTGTAGTAACGTTTTCAGTGAGCGCCAGGACTTTCTTGTTTAGTTCCCTCTGTTGAAGAAGTGTTGCTTCTAAAGATGTTCCTAGAGTAAGTACAATTCTAGATAGGTTCTTCAGTTCCTGTTGTAACATATCAAGTTCTCCGCTCCACTCGATATTGGTCTCGGTATTGCCTACAATCACGGTCCTGGAATCATTGGGAATCTTTGAAATTTGTTGTGACACTTTTCTTTCAGAAGAATCAATGCTTTCTGATGTTGGTATTCGTTCAGATGTTTCGTTGCTTCCATTTGCACTCGTCCAATTTCCAGTTCCATCACCCAGGAAATCGGGCAAAGGGGTGCAACGCCTACGGTTTTCAGACTCGAATCTCCTTTGGATGAACGCTGTTCGAACACTTGGGTTAGGATCTACCTTCAAACTGGAACCAGAAGATGACTTGAGGAATATGATAAGTATCACAGCCCAACTGAAAGAATGGAAAGCCATGATGTGTTCTTCACAGTTGAAAATCGGTTTGTCAGTTTGGACTGTTTATTGGTTTTTATATAAGACATTAGGAAGAGATACTTGTGTTTTTTCAACTTTGAATTTAAACAGACGGCAGTGATTCCGTTTTGAAAATCATTTGATTATTTCATAAGAATTTGGCTTCAACGTCCTGGTTTTATTAGAATTTTCCCTTTTAAAATAGGAAGTTTTATTTACCGTTTGTTTGAGGAGGCGATTTTGAGGAGGTTGGTTTAAATATGAGTAATTTCATTTGTTAATTAATAGAAATATAAGCATATATATATCAAAATTTTTATTGATAACAATTTTTCGAATTATCTGTTTATGCAATCACAATTACCACTGGTGAACATAACGGTCATCATATGTGTTAAATTGTATATTTTATATATATTAAAAATGATAATCAACATATGTATTATTGGTATACAAATTAATTAAAGAAAAACTGTTTTGACATAAATCGAAAAATATATAATAAAATTCAGATGAAATGAAAATTTGTAATATATTGCTGTGTTACAAGAGAGAACACTTCCGGCCCTCTCCAAATTAACGGAAATAGGTATTAAACCAAGAGCTTCCTCTGTATTACGCATACGCCAACACTTTAAATCTGTTTGAAATTAAACACTAGATGCGTGATTCATACGTAGACGACCTTTAGTGTATTTGTTTGGGTTGCTGCAATTAAACATCGACCTGAGGCCAATGGTTGATAGAATGTTTGATGTTTTGTTATTAAAACCTGATCATATTGATCAGAGATGATTGAAAAGAAACTAAATAGTTGAAAAGACTATGCTTAACTTGAGATCAAAACTCCGTTCTATCTACAGATGGTTTTATTTTCATACAACATACAACATATGTGTGGATTTCACAGGACTGTGATGACATAATATGGTAATCAGAAATTCAAAACGATGTAAATATATTTAGTATCAGTATGGAAAAGCAAATTAAGTTCATCATCATATCTTGATACTTATTGTGGCCAAAATAGTGTTCTGGAACCAGGGCCCATATTTTTTAAGTTATCTAGTGCTAAGTTAGTCGTAAGTCAATGTTAATGTATGGCACTTACGACTATCTTAGCCCTAAGAGAGAGCTTCGTAAATATGGGTCCAGATCTTTACATTTCGGATGTTATTCCGAATGACGACGTCGACCTTGTGTACTTTGTGTAAATTAAGGTGCATGCGCTATTAACTTGATTCGGTACAATAGAAATGTAAGATCAACTAAAGTGAACATAATGTAATTATTACATTATTCAAGATAAATTACATTTTCATAGTCTGTCAATTATATGATGAAAATGGGAAATCATTGCTACCATTATAGTATCATACACATCCGACACTTGAACTGTTTAATCTGTTAATTTATTGCGAAGACACGGATATTCAATTTATTTATTCAACAATGACGACGTTTCTATATCTTTATGTCGCCATTGTTAAATCTTGAGTTGACCATCCATATATATCCTTATCCTATTCATCAATATAACTTCTAAAATGCCCCTCAGTTGTAATTATCTTCCTTGAATGTTGAATGCTTACAAGTACTCTTAAATTTATGTATACAATATTGTACTTTTGGCCACGAGTGCTAAAAATAAGAATAAACGGTTTTCGTGTGTTACATGTGTAAATCACTCCTAACTGATTTGGGGGAGACATTCGTGCTTTTAGAATAGTCAAACTAATTAACTCCTATAATAGTATATATTTAATGATAATAATAATAATAATAATAATAATAATAATAATAATAATAATAATGAGGATACTTATATCGCGCTGAACTCCACAGCAGAAAGGGCCATGCTCAAAGCGCTACACACATTATTACCCTGGTATAAGGACCAACATCGTTTTATTTTCATTCTCAACGCCCCTTGGAGTATGCAACCTGGGCTACCAATTAAGGCGCTCGAAGGTTATCTGTCACATTGTCTGCACGTCCAAACCAGGTACTCAATTGCACTGTACTGCTGAGTGAAGAGAGGCATATTTCGAATAAAGTCCCGTGCCCAAGGTGACACCACGAGCCTCTCAACTCGTGTATCAGTGTGGTGCAGGGAAACACCCTTCGAACTCTCAGTTTCAGCAATGAGGCGGGTAACCCACCCATCCAGCGAGCCACGCCCGTTGATACTGAACTTCACTGATAGCGGTCGACTGAACTGTTTTGTATATGAATGAAAAGGAAGCCATGTAAAAGAAAAGGAGATACAATGTCAAATTAATGAATAGTTTTCAAATAACGGCAATATTAGAATACATAATATCAGTTTATGTATCCTGGGTGATAAAAACGTGTTTTTAATTGCAATAGTTTTACTATTATCAAACATTGAATCTATAGAGGCAGACTATTTGATTTTAAACAAAAGTCTAGAAAATTAATGTGTCCGTTGTATGTAAACATGTGTTTGTTCTTTATCAACATGCTCGATATAGGTTATATCCGTATCTTCATACTTATATACATACTAACATACTTACATGTAGTAATACTCTTTAATGTAACTGAAATGAATCAGTAAATTGTGAGATGTATGTATATATTTAAACATCTTTCAATAGTACTATCATCATATTTCAGTTATATATTTCTTTGAAAAATAAATATTATAATTTGAGCACACAATTCCATGGGTGATCTTATATATTTCCTCATTATGGACATTATTGATACATACATGAGATACGTGTAAAGCAATGTAAAAGGGTAAGAGAAGTCTTAGATGTTTAAAGGGGCAGTAGCACGTATTTTCGCTGAAATAAGTCGATGAAATATATTTGAAAAATAATGTCAATAGTAAAACACCCTTCTCTCTTCGGAAAATCAAGTTAAAAAATGAGTGTACATGATTCCGTTAAAGCCATGGGAATCGTTTTTGTCTTTCGAAATAATAAATTGTGTTCACAATAAAATGGCCGCCATGCAAGTTTTGCTTTTTATGTAACACGGTTATAACAACTACGTATAATTGGTTTGTGTCATGAGATGTTTTACCCTTTAAAGTAAATATAAAAGACTATCATTATAAATGGGAAATTTGAAAAAATAAATTTCGCAAAAAAACATGCTACTGCCCCTTTAAGTATTGAAGAATATTAGTACAAGGGGAAGCCTGCTGGCGTTCCTGCAGTGGAATAACAGTTTCAGTGGTAGTCTCTTGATAGCATGGTCTCTCTCGTAGACGACTATAGCCTTCATGACAATAACGACACACGAATCCCTAAATTCACAACAGTTTTACAGGTACAGTCGATCGAACACGACCTTCCCACAGCTCTGGTTGGTTGTAAACGATGTCAAAAATATTTCTGTTATTAAAGGGACACTCCGTATGTTATTGTAGTAACATAGGTCAAACGTTACCAAGGGGGGTATTTTATCGGGAAGTAATGACTGTTGTCTAAAATTACCCCTATAGTGCCAATCTGTTCAGTATAGTTACATTATTAAGATGTTTATTCTTGATTATGATCGAAAACCGGACAGTGTTTCGCGGCTGTCGCGCCTCAATTGTTCAAACGTAATTTTGAAAACTTATATGTAGCAGACAAAGAGACAGATATTGATTGATACTGTTCAATGGAACATATAATTGGTGCGCATGAATTCGGCTTCTCGTCGTGTATTAAGCCGCTGCTCGAGTTTAATTGAAAATAAGTTATTGTCAAATATTTGGCGTAAGGGGATACATATGCAAGTCGAGCGAGAAGATCTGGACGCAAATAAGGACATTTGATATTTTTGAATGTATCAAATCTAAATAAAATTTCATGAAAAACACGGTGTGAGCCTTTAAAAAAACACGACACATGAGTCTAAATTCACCAGCACTTCCACAGTCTACGTCTATCGGGCAAGACCTTCCTATCATGATCTCGTCGTCTATGCTGCCAAGGTTCAACCACGGTTCTGATCATGAAGGAAGTGAGCCTGTGACTTGTCCAAAAGGTATTTTAAAAATCACTGATACTGGACAAAAATATGGATATTTTTAAATCTGGAATGATAATAACGCCCAATATCTCTAACATATTTTCTCCAGTATATATGGTTACATTAAATAAAAACTTTTGATTCAAAGCTAACAAGTTGATCCAGTGAGATGGCAACCGATAGTGGATCCATATGTGTTTCATTGCGAGTCTGTTACTGGTTGATGTCCACAGGAATGCTTCCCCAGAAACCGGTGTCCCGGGATAAATTCGCCCCCGTATAAAATCTCCCCAGCCCCCTCCCCCGGCGATTTAATACCGGTATTTATGTCTCGCCCCCATCACTGGAGGTATTCATCCTTATCTCTGAGTGTGGACTCTTCTGTTGTATCCGTTTTGGATTTTTGTATGCCTTAAATAGATATTAAAGTTAGACGTTAGTATCAAACATGAGGTGATAACGTACGTTCTATATCAACTTTTTACTTTTGTATTTTCATCATAACTATGAAAAAGACTACTTTGCTATGCATGAAATACTCCTTTAAATTATTTAATATTTCGACAAAAATGCAGGTAAACAAAATGTTACCATTTGAATCAGAAGTACTCTGTTTGTAAGATATAAAACGATATAGTTAGAGATCTAGTCTTTGGATACACATTTTCCAGAATCCATTTATTAAATGCATGAATATTGTTCAAATAGTATTATCATATTGCTCGTCATATAAAACGGCCTTTATGCGGTTGTGGGATATACAAATAGTTTAATTACATATTTGTGTTACAAAATAGGTCTGTAAAATCGGATAATACATTTCAATTGTCAAAATTATTTTAGACATTTAGGCATTAAACTGTTTTGAAAGCTGCATTATCACGAAAAGTCAAATTAAATGTAGTAAAGCGGTTAACAAACAGTGTCTTCCAAAAAAGTGTTTGCATAAATACAAACCATTTGATCGCAATAGCTTTTAACAAAATCTATATTTCGCATATTTTGAAACCAAAAAAAATTATAATGAAAACGATGTTAATTAACAGCAACAAGACAAAAAGGGTAGCAATCCGCCTTGGCGGAACCTTCCGGATCCTCCTGGATCCGCCTAATTTGGGTTGGATCCCGAAGGATCCGGAAGAATCTGGGAAGCGAATTCCACCCTTTTCTGTCCCGTAAGTGTCTTCAAAGAAAATGAATTGTTCTGAATAATGGGTACAACTAATAACTCTTTGATTCTAACATTTTTATAACAAGATTTATATTTGACATGTATTAAACCAAACAAAACTTTAAACCACAACAACCAAAATTCAATTTAAAAAAATTACTGCTTTCTGAGTTTCTCTCAGTATGTAGAAATTGTCCTTGTCATGTAAGAAATGACCTCTTATCCAACATCCCTCTTAACGGAAATTTTGCTATGTCCCAAGAGATGTTGGTTGCGAGGAAGTGACTCCTCTTACAACGCCTCTATCATACCAACTGTTTGTTTTGTACACTGTGAGCAATCTATTGCGTAATGAGTGTCCTACGCACACGAAACGTTCTTCCGTGCACGCAATGCTTCAATTACCCTTCGTTGAGGTGTCACTAGAAGCGGCGAATGAATATCACGTGTCAATGTCACCGTAACCGCATGCTAAAAGGCGGAAGTGGATGCGAGTTCTGCTATTGCTGAGATCACATTTCATCACAAAGTATGTTGATATAAATAATTTATATTATTCGCAAACTGCCACTATTGTTTCATTTTATTTGAAATCGAAATAACTGTAAGTTGTTTTCCGAAAGTAATGTTTGTCAAGTGAATGCGAGATCTGTTTTATGTCATCCTAAGTACTGTTACATAAATACTATTATCTTATCTTATTCTTTTTGCTGACATTATCGATAAAGCATTATATCAGCAATCGAAAGATTGCAGGTTGTTTTTCTGCAATTTATGTTCACCAACATCGTTCTCTGAGACAATTCTTCCGCATCGGCAAAATCTCCTTGTGGGCAAGTTCAGGATTGGTCGATGGAGATATAACACGCATATATAAATACGGTGTAATGTTCATTCAATATCCATATGGTTGAAAATAACCGAGTTAATATTATTGATATGAGCACATGTGCACATATCACGTTTGCCTAGCAACCATTGTTTCATCGCGACTTCCCGTCTGTGACGTCATAAAACGATTGTTCGTGACGTCACTGTAGCTTGCCGCCGCAAGAGAAGTGGGTCGTTTCCTGGCTAATTTTACGCGATTCAAATGGAATAAAATGGGTAATAAAGAAATTATTACACTCCAAAGTGTGTCATATGGATTTTACGAAACTCGTGCAAATTTATGTATAACCCTCGCTCTCGCTCGGGCAATACACAAATTCACACTCGTTTCGTAAAAGCCATATGACACACTTCCTCGGGTAATAATCTCTATATATGTAAACATCTATAAGGGGAAATAACAGATATTATTTAGTAGTGATAGTCATGCGAATAGTCTAACATCGAGACTCATTATCGTAGCTAGACGCTTATGTTTGTTTTGTTCCCAATATTCGCCTTTAAAGTGCGCGCTTGAATTGTAGTTTGAATTTGAGTTAAATAAAGTAGACTATAGTAGGCTATATCGCTTATCAATAAGCTTATCGGAACATTCCTGCTTAAAGGTACATCGATTGTGTTGTCGGGGGTCATATATTGCAAACTTTATAAATGGTGTTACTTTATCGAGAAGTACCAACTGTTACCGAAAACTACCATTTTGATGATAGTCAACTTAGTATATTGAAGATATGAAGATAAAAGTGGTGATTTCTGATCGAAAACAGGACAATGCACAGCGTGTGGCGCGCGTCAATGAGTCAAACGTAATTTTGAAATATTATTTTTACAGACAAAAAGACAATTGTGAGTTGATAATGTTTAATAGGTCACATAACTACTGTACATGTAAATGGGACGCGCAGTATCGGTTTATGCACATGCATAATGTTACTCAATTTTATTGGAAACTAGTAATTATGATATATTTGGCGATTGGGGATACATATGCAAGCTGAGTGAATTTATTTGTATTGTTGACAGCACATGTGGTGAGTTTGAACGTATTAAATCCAAACAAAATTTTATGAAACACAATGGATGTACCTTTAAGTCGCCTTTGATTGTTAATATACCGTTCTTAGTAATTGGATCAAACTACGTCTGTCGATGTCATAGGTTATTAAAGGCATACACATGTCGGCCTCGGAATTTCTTTCAGAAACATTTAAATGTCTATCATCTCACTTTATACCATGTCTACATCCACTTTAATCATGTTTGCTATCAATATTCTTTACATTACTTTAGCTCAGCTCATTACTTCATAACACTGTCGGCCAAATGAAACGCCTACCATATATCTTGTCAGATTTCGTTAAAACTATTATGGGCAATATTATAGCGTTATGAAGTTGCACCATTTCTGCATAGTATATTTAAATTTCAGAAGTTGTCATGTCACAAAAGAATGGCGTTTGTTGAAATGAGACAAATGAATTGTTCAGTTTTCGATCAATGCTTGATCAGAAAAACATTTCAAACATATTTTCATACAACATCGAGCAACACTACAAGAACGCATGTGCATTAAAGTGGTGATGACACTACATATGTACGTGGGTACGGTGCGCAAATGAATCAACCGGAAATAGCGGTCTTCATTAGGCGTGGCTATCATGAATGTTCTTGACTCGAATCACAGTTTTCCACGATTTCAATGGACTTTCATATCAATTTGTTTCCAGCATAACTTGGAGACCATCATTGATTATATTTCAGAAATTATTTCATCTTTCAGTTTAAGGAAACTCAAGTAGGCGTTTCTTTTGTCCGACAGTGTATATATCATCCTGTATAAATTTGAATCGTATTTTACTTACCTTATGTGCAACACATTCACTAATTTCAGTTTAATTATCCCTCACAACATCAATTACATGATACATGTTCCAGGTGATCTTATCATCTAAAACGTAAACTTTATTTTCCAAAATGACCGTAACATTTCAGAAAGTTTTACTCTGTTTTATACGACATAAATGCAATTGAGAATGAGTCGTATATGTGAACGTGGTTGTGTTCCAATGCCAACTTAAATGTTGTATTTTCGACTATGCACTAACCATCTGGAGGAGTGTAAAACGGTTTCTCCTAAGAATGTGTTGTCTTCTTGCCGATCATGCGGGTGCTTTGCCTCATTAGCCACTTTTAGTCATTGACGATATATGGTTAAACGTTCTTTAAGATGCCGACTTGTTCAACCTTCGCGTCCCCCAATTGCAGACTACATGGACGAGATTAAGGGGAGGGTCCGTGCCAAGCCATGTGGAATTATCTCAACACTGACGGTCAGAACAACAAACCGCGTTGCGGGCTCGTATGTCAGAATAAAAGAGCATTTCCATCCCAACTTGTTCAAATTCATTTAGAATTAACATTAAGAAAGAACAATCAAGTAATCAAATTGTCATTAACCAAATACGACCCTGTTCCCATCGGCCCCTCTATGCAAGATTAATACACAGAGATAAGTCAATTCCTTTACCTTTCAATGAACACCAATTTGATAAGGCTAAGCAATATTATCGCAATACCAATATATTGCTTTACAGACTGTACATTGCAATTATTGCAATACGATTGTGCATATCGCAATATATCGCACCAACAATTTTTCGGTAAAATGTATATCTTGTTTTAAGCATAGGACCAGCTTAACTTGTTACAGACTTCTTTTGGGGTGCAAGAATATGTGTTGAACTGTGTTACAAATGTTTTCTAAATATACGCCATCAAAATTATTTTATCATTTTGACTCATGGTATATTTTTCGAAAGCTTTGAAAGGCTTTTTACTAAAATTTTAATGTTTAAACTGCAAAACAGAAGTATAAAAGTTAAATGTAGAGTTCACTCAATTAAATGCAATACGTGTTGCAGTACAGGTTGTATGTATTGCAATATATCGTAATACGAAATTTGGTGCAATACTCAGCTCTTCAATTTAGTATAAAGATCAGTGTATATTTGTGTATCTCATGATTGTATCAAAGTGTTGAATACATCAAGTGTGTATATGTGTATATGTGTATATGTTCCATGCAATCTAGGAATCATCAAAATCTGCAGATTGTGGGCTCACAATCTGCAGATTGTTCGAACAATCTAGGAATGTTTAACAATTCCTAGATTGTTCGAACAATCTGCAGATTGTGATATACCCTAGATGGTTCGTAACATATACATCATGAATGAATAATGTTATAGGCTAATAATTAAAATGAAATATAATTGATTTTCGTTCATTGATAATTAAATAACTGGAAAGTGAACATTATTAAAATGTTATTATGTTTCCTAAGTTATATATAAGTAAGTATAACTTTCAGATGACAACCAGTGCCTTCTATTGATGAAGCAATTACTGACTTTCATAATAAGAACAATGGTGACCACAAGTGAAGTGAGTGGTCCCCACCATAACAATTTATGTAGAAGCATCGTGTTATCTCTTAACTACGACTTATTCCAACAGTGACGTGAGACGTCCATATTAAAATGTTGATCGTGGTCCTACCAGGAAGGAGGAATGGTACAAATTGTCCAATGCTCTGAAGATGCCGCGTTCATTGCCAATAAACAGGAATTTGAAGAGACAAAGACCAGATGCACAAATTGCGCCTGATTCCGGCATTGTTGTAATGGCGTCACGCAATTCCCAAGGTAGGACACTCTCAATATAAACAGATTCTGCATACCGTTAGCAATTTGCCTGTTGTGAAGAACTCAAAATGAAATCTCTGCTGTTCGGACTTATCTTGTCCTGCTTGGTCAGCTTGCTCGGGGCCACAATACAGTACCACTGTTATTTTGGTGAACTTCATACAGCAGTATGTAAGTATGTATTTTTATTATATTTTCAGTGATGAAATACGGCATTTATCGGTTAAAATATAATCCGTATTTTCACTGAGTGAAATAACATGTTATTCTACTCAGTGAAATAACACCTTCAATCATATGACGTCATCGTAACAATAGGATGACGTCATAAGAAGACCGCGATAAAGCAAGGCGACCATGGATGCTCCTTTCATTATAACAACGTGAATCTCGTAAAGTAGAAATAGTATATTTACACTCGTGGCTTCGCCACTCTTGAAAATATGCTTTTTCACTTCACTCGATGAGATATACATGGTATTCGACGAGAAATGTCAAATATCCTCTATTTATTTATATTTATCGATTAGACATATTTTGATTTGCTTCTTATTTATGCCAAATTGACCCCTCATGTGGGTTCAGTATTTACTAAACTGATCAAATGGTAATATATTAATTCTATGTTCGCTGTTTATTAGAATAATGGAATATACAAATGTATTGTGTCAATTTGTCAACGATATTTTATGTTGAAAATGTATTGCATCGAATGAACGTTTTAAATTAATAATAAGTTATTAATAAGCATAATTGTTATAAACATATTATCACTACATATGACTTTGTGAAGTGAAAAAATAAGATTTTGTACAAGAGAAATCATTTTATTTAATGAAATAAATAAAGCGCCTAAAGGTTAAGGTATTTGACTAATTTTATTAATGATTTCTTATATCAATTATCCTACAGATGTTCGACCGTTAATAACTTAAAACGTTGTTATGTACAGTCATGCAATTAGGTTCATTAACCATACATGTACGTTGAAATGTAACCAGATAAATATCTCTTTTGCCAAATCCCCCATAAAGTATAAAGTTTGCTCTCGCTCGGTCAATACTTATACTGACACTTGTTTCGTAACAAAACGTGTTACAGACGTCACCGTGTGATTATATCTATTCCAAGCTTGTCCTACCCCATGTATCTGCATCGGTATCTACGGTTGTCCCAGGAATATTAAAATGATCGTTGCTTAAATTTACAATAAGTATAATTTATAATATGATGTTGATTAAATATCAAATTATTTCACTCGATGTGTCAATTGAAAATATATGATAATAATAATGTACTTGTTTCCAATAAAAATCCATCAACAGCCCTAAACATGTACAGCAAGTATAATTACTCGTCCCATTTACAGGTACGTAAAGTTATATGACCAAATAAGCATTACCAACCCAAATATGTAGTTGTGTTCCTTATAGATAAGTTTCCAAAATTACGTAATGAACTTCAACAACATAATTCTTGGTTAGTTGTACTTAGTATATGTTATGAGGCAGGCTCAAGAATTGACCAATATTATCGACATTCATTTTAAGGAAACCGCAACCTTCCATTCTGTGCTAGTTTAATTCGATCTTACATGATCAAACATAAGTCTATATTCAACTGTATACTCGTTTCGTTGTAAGCGTATGTAATACAATGGGACGAAGATTGGAATGTACGAGGACTACTAAAGTTAAAAGTCATTATTTTAATCGACATGATATAATGATAACACTTTATTGTCCTCATTACAATGTAAATTGGAAATCCTGTTTGTGCCCTTGGTACAGCCACGGCACATGGTACATGGTCAGATCAAGCGGGCGTCTATCCTTATATTGCTGAGAGCTAAGCAAGGTAGCAACAAGTATACCATATATTAACATCGTTTGGTATGACGCGGCCAGGAATCGAAACCCGATCTACCAGTTGATACGCGGACGCTCTGCCAACATTGTAATTATCATATATTTTTCGACTAAAATGCAACTATTTACAAACAGCAAATTGAAAAGAAAGCATGAAAATTGATAATGACAGCACCCATGTCATCTATTCGGAATTTTAACTTCTTCATTCTGGTCTTGGTCTGCGCACGTCAATGTTCAGAACAGTGCTCGAAATGCGTTCATCCCAGCAAGCATCGTTGCTTGAATGAAGTCTTATCATGTTTTTCCAACTTTATATACTGGGTGCTTTTTGCAAGCTGTTTTAGCAACTCAACCTTTGTGTACATATCTGTTTTATCTTATCTAACTGAGCTGGATGGCGTTGCGTTGGTCCATGGTATCATAGCTGCGTTTGATATCACGTTTTTATTGTAATTGTCGAATAAATAACAAGTTTTGGGTGACGTTCTTGAACATTTTAGTAAATACTTTGCAGTTTAACCAAGCATTTGTGGATGGTGACATTGCTGAAAACAGTTGATGTTTAGGATAGGCGCGAACTTACGACAGATAGGACAATGCTCAATACAGCGAAAATGACTATGTCTTCAATTTTGTATAACATTATTAGCACCTTCTTTCAGTTTGTGTTCGAATCCTAAATGCCAAAAGTCTATATAATTCTCTGTAAATACGGTTGTTATGTTACAGGCTTAAATTAAACTTTCAACATTATAGTTCTTTCTAAGGTTGGAAATGAGTCTGTGTAATTGAGGATAGCATTGTACTTTCCATTCTTGACTCAGTCTTTACAAAAATTATTCTAACATATTCGAACTTTGAGCCAAACTTTATAGTTTAACAAATTAAGGTCGCTCAATTTGTCAGAGTAATGTCATTGTCATCGTTTTTCTTTGTTCCCTTTAAACGTCGACATTCTTTCCAATTATCAAATAAAAAAACTAAGTCCATTCTATCCATTTGACAGCGGATTATGGAGATGTCCATGAGTTCTGCGCCACCCAGATAGACAACCCGCCCTTCATGGCTAAAGGGGAGTTCCTAAGGACCGAGGAGCCGGACCCTTGTCTGGAGTGTCTGTGTGAAGATGATGGACTCTCCTGTTGCGAGTAAGATAATAAGAATACATACACACATATATACAAAGATTTGCGTAACTTAATGTTTACGTCAAAGCACTAGCGCACTCTGCCTAACGTTCTCGTGCTAGTAGTTCAGGGCAAAACTATATATATATATATATGCACAAAATGTCAAATGTCCAGGTGTATGGCAGCTCAATATATTAAAAATTAAAAACATAACTCCGAGTTTCTTTCTCCTACCGGTTTCATTTCAACTTCAGGGAGAATGATACGTTTTATATATATATATATATATATATATATATATATATATATATATATATATATATATATATATATATATATATATATATATATATATATATATATATATATATATATATACCGGTATATATATATACCGGTATATATATTCTATATGAGACCTGGGAGTTGGAAGATGACAACAATCACAACCCCAGGTGTTTTATATGTAACGTACAGGGTTTGGACCTATAACCTAGAATGTTTAAGTCGTAATGCTTAGAAAATGTATGTATACATTACACTAATATCACGTCAGGTTTTTAGTATTGGATAATATCACTTATATTGGCGTTGAACGTTGAACTTAAACGTTGATTGGCAGTCAACTTGTTTTGCATGTCAACGTTTCGACATAGTCATCAACAATAAGCAAATCCTTTATCGTGTGAAAAAACTCCATGATGGCCTACCTGCTGTAGATATTTACTAATCAACACGATTGTACATGTTTTACAGAACGTTGCATTATTTTGGTGTTTACATTTAAACATCTTTAAAATTTCCTGCTCAAGTAACTGATTTTCTCAAATTTGATTTTGTCAAGCATTGTATAATATATATTCGTTTTAAGACAAAAACATTTATTTCAGTATCAAGTCTGTGAAGTCACACAAGTGGCCTACCAATCTAAGAGAAACTTGAGAAACTATCATACATATAGTTGAAATATAGTTTAGTCTATTGTGTATGTGTGCTTAAGAACTTACAACTTACAAATGTATTAATGCGATGTTTTAAAGCTTTAAAAAAAATAACTTTAATTCCAGATGTGAGTGGTAGCTGACATATAATGCGATTGGCCATTCAGATCACGTGGTTTGCTCCAAGAACCAATCAGATGTTACAGCAAGAGAAAGTGACGTCATTTGCCAAAACATACACTTGCTATCCGTTCCTTATCAGCGTTCTCCTTTATTGTATAATTTCTAAAAAAGAGACATTTTACGAAATATTATTAATTATATGTAAATGTTTAAATGATATCTAGTTGCGAGTGATATAATAAATGAATATATATGCTATCAGCAATGGTAAAGGTCTATGACCGCATCTTTTCCCCCGCCACTACATATAAACTTTCATCAAATTTGATGGTTTATTTTCATTCTTCGTAACCCGGTGTTGTATTTGTATTTTACATATATTGACTAAATCACTGTCGTTATTCTTGTGAGATTTACTTTCCGATGTTATTAGTAGATTTTTTTAATTGTTATACGGTTGTGAAGTATATTGTTGATTTTGATCATGTATATCTGTTGTATTTCGGGTAATAAATATATATTTTCATGCAATGATTTGCTTTTTTACAGTAATCGCACCAAGCATTTACATAAATATGAATTATTCAAAATTTAATTTATTAGGGGGTCGTATCTTCTGTAGATGGATTGAAGGAGGAAACTCATTCAAAAACGGACTTATTCAACATAAACAGATTAGTAATAACGAATCGATCAAGCAGATAAGAAATACTTGACAAATCTGAGAAACAGCATATCAGCATTTCAGACTTGATGTACATTGGAAACATTCATACTGATAACTTGTCAATATGTATACCTCATTCCCGTAGAAAACAAACTATTGACTCCCGGTAACAATACTGAAACGTCATTGACGATTATATTGACGCTTCACTCCATGTGCATATTGCCTTGACGATGTTTGTGCTTTATCAAATATGTTACTATTCCCCATTGCCCAGAGGAAACCAGCAAGTGAAAACAAACAAGTCTAATATTACACATTATTCAGTTTGTATTGTATAAAAACACAGTTAATCAGATCAATACTACATATTTCCAAGATGCAATAGAGATACAATAGAGATACAATAGAGATACAATAAAGATACAATAAAGATACAATAGAGATGCAATAACGATACAATAAAGATACAATAAAGATACATTAGAGCACAGTCAAATGCTTTCGTCCAATCATATGATTGTATTGTGGTCACGTGGAGTACATTTATATCCCGATAGATGTACGGTTGTCTGGTTGCGTTCGGGTATCATGCACATAAAACTGGTTCACAGACTTCCATAAAAACAACAAACAATGTCAACGGATTGTTTTATTTATGGAGATAATACACAATTAAACACTTATTACATTGACAAATGATCTGCTGTTTTCCCTTTCCGAAAGGAAACCGTCCTTCAGTCGATGGGGGTCTTCTATGTTAAGGAGCTTGATATTCCTAAAAAAAGAATAAAATCATGTAACTAAAGCAAGTAATGTGAGGTCAATTGGGAAAAATCAAGTGTATTTCATTTATATCATGAGTAAGTGAAAAGCATCAAACCATGTTAGTATGTTTTATATATTTTCAACCACGATATATAGAACGACATAAAAAAAATGAGAAGTAAGTAATATAAAAGTACCTTCTTTGGGTGTTAGAGGATGAAGGCTGCATTGTCGTCTCAATGAAACCCCTGTATCGTCACACAGCGTCCGAGCGATGTCCAGTACGACGTTACATTCTTTCCCATAGACAGTTCGAGTATAATTTCGTTGCTGCAGTAACCTGAAATAATTCATATACAATATAGACGGGATGCACAATAACATATGCAACAATATGTTGCATACAACTCGCATATTGATAAATACAGCTCAACAAACAAACACAAATATTTGAAACACAAAAGACATTAACTTTTACTAAAGAAACCAATTTAATGTAATTTACTTTGAATTTTAAAAATATACACTTTTATAAGTAAGGAGTAAAAAAGTAATGTTACCTTTCCTGAATGAATAGTGTACTTGTCCTTGGACTGTCCATGATGAAGCCATTGTGTGAACTGATTCATTCAAAAAACCACCCAGTCTTTATAGGCAATGAAATGTATTACTGCTCAATGTTGCTGAATAAAAACGTGCTTATCGTGCATGCTCGTGATTCAAGCACGACGCTTATGCTGTAGCACGACTCGTACGCTTTATATAAAATGTACGCCTCATGCACCTCGGACAATTTAAGAAATTCAGTGCTCACAGTGCTGATGATGACGTCAATGTCCCTAACATTTGCATATGATAATGAGAAATGTCAAATTTGTTTCATGTTGTGTTCGAGAGAATGTTTCCCAAATTTGTTGACAATTCATTTGAAATATATTCATGTTAAGACATTTTCTTGACGACTCAAGCATTTGACTGTGCTCTAAGATAGATAGAGAACTCGCAGCAGTACATTATCGGGATATAAATGTACGGGTTTGAGAGGGTTAGGCTCGGCTGACGCCTCGCCCAACCCTCTCAAACCCGTACATTTATATCCCGATAATGTACTGCTACTCGTCCTCTATCTATTACATAGAGATACAATAGAGATACAATAGAGATACAATAAAGATGCAATAAAGATACAATAAAGATACAATAGAGATACAATAAAGATACAATAGAGATACAATAAAGATACAATAGAGATACAATAAAGATACAATAGAGACACAATAAAGATACAATAGAGATACAATAACGATACAATAGAGATACAATAACGATACAATAGAGATACAATAAAGATACAATAGAGATACAATAAAGATACAATAGAGATACAATAGAGATACAATAGGGTCACCACTATATTCTAATAGCTACAATAATTGTCTAGTATATATCATCACGTGGTACTCAGTAAAGGGGTTTCATTACAATCCTTTACGATACTTGTATAACATCTTCACGTAGTTTGATTGGCTCACGATAAACGTTTACACTGCCTGGAATATTTCATTCATAAAACGAACGTGAATTCATCAACAACACTTATTTACCTCATTATTAAGTTAATTGATGAAATCGTAACTCATCACAATTATTGATTTTAATTAATATTAATAAATAAATAGATCACGACTTGAGCAGAACGAGGTTGAGAATGCAACAAGAGTTTTAGACACCTCGAACTGCTTTGGAAGTCAATGTAATCTGTATCGACTGTAAAGTCATGTTAAACTCACTAGAAGAAAATTAACCGAAAGGAAAGGCATTTCAACGATAAAACATTCATGTAAAACTTACATGTAAGGAGGTTGTTTTAACATTCATGTATACTTAAGAAACATGCAAATTGCAGGCATGATGTGACGTTACTTAAAGAGCGGGTAACTCTCATGTCCTCTCCTGGAGCAAGGATTTTATATTGCATACGCTTCATTCAGGATGACAACCGCAACTGGCATCGCGAATTATAGAAGCCCACCCCCCCCCCCCCCCCCCCCCCCCCCCCCCCCCCCCCCCCCTTAAAGAATATTTGCAAGTGTCTGGCAACTGCTCGTCTTGAATAACCCATGTTGACAATGCCTACTGTCAAAGCATAATCTCGGTTGTAAAACACATGTAGTTGTGTCTGCATGAGCATCGTCACTAGTCATTTATGCCCTCCCAAAAGTTTTCAACACAACGTGCACGTGATTGCTGTGGTGGGTAGAACTAATCATGATCCAAGAATAGGTCTACAAATCAAATTTCAAACGATTTACATTACATATGATGTTCACTGAAACTGTCATATGAGGTGTTCCCTTAATTGTTCTTCAAAGTATATTTCAAAACAGATGAAATAACTCCCTGCCCGCCTTTCTAAATCACGATAGTGAGAGTATTTATTCCACGTTAAATTCCAAAACGAGGAAGGAAATTCTCAACAAACACACACATCATTCTAATAAACATACACATCATGTTCAACAAACACACACATCATTGGGAGCAGGAATCCTACTGCCTGTTAAGGCGCTTTAAATTTATCTATCATTTCTATCATTTTCATAAGAGGTACCAAATTGTACTGCTGGGTGACCGCAAGCCACTCATCAAAGGTAACATCAAAGGTTCAATAGGTATTATCTTTTCTTAGAGTAAAATACTCGTTTTTGATTGGCTAACGGCCGTTACGTTTTTTCATTTACCCCGCTGCCATAGTAACATCTCGTAGCTAAGAGGAGGCGTCCCATTATGGTCAGATGGCGTTATAAAGTGACGCACGCGGTGTACAGAGTTTTGAACAGTTCGATCAGATGTTTACGAGTTTAATTAATTACAAACTTATTTTCGCAGCTTGGGTTGGATTTTGCATAGCTTGCACACTCAATTAAACTAACATTTACTCGTTTTAAGGTATTTCAAAACGTGTAGTAATACGTTAAACAACTTAAAATTTCAGTCGAGAAGGTTGACGCCATTTTGTTTACGTTTAGGGTCAAGGTCATTCAAGCTATATCAGCTGATCAGTCGGAACGCATTAACTATAGTACTACTAATTTTATTGACATGACGGAAAGATAAATACGTTGTATTATTTAATATACTCTCCGTGATAGTTAACAATATGCCCAATTATCCTAATCTGTCTAATCCCGACAATCTTTACACAGATAAAAGACAGAGTTATCGCTCAAGTGAACTGCACTCACCACTCACCGGCAGGTGGCCTACCTTATATGGTCATTGCTTTTCTGTCGGCCATCGAAGCATGTTGTGTTTTGATAGCTCTCTAATTCGATAGTAATAAGACTATTGTCTCGACTTTGTTCTCTTTCTCAGTTGTGTTTTCTGTCTGAGGTTGGTTAGACTGCCTCTCGCGAAGTGGTCTCTCTCCTTTAGACAGGTTAGTGGTTGTTGACTGCGGTTGACGTGTCAGCTGTTGTCAATTTCGGAGTGCTCGTTCTGCACGTGCAGTCCGTGCAGGTCGGTGATCTCGGGGCCGCTCGCGCGTGCCGCCTGTCCCTTGCGCTTGGCGCGGGGGTCATACCGCTTGCCCTCCTGTTTCTGCTGTAGCGATTGACGCTTGCCGTCTGCGCTTGATTGCTCTTGCCGCTTGCGGATTGCGCTGCCGCCTGCGTCGTTTAGCGCTTGCCGCTTGTGCGTGGATAGCGCCTGCCGCCTCCTCTTGGTAGGTTGGCGTCTGGGTTGGACAGCGCTTGCCGCCTGGGTTGGATTGCGCTGCCGCCTGCGTTGTTTAGCGCTTGCCGCTTGCGCGTGGATAGCGCCTGCCGCCTCCTCTTGGCAGGTTGGCGCCTGGGTTGGACAGCGCTTGCCGCCTGGGTTGGATTGCGCTGCCGCCTGCGTTTGTTTAGCGCTTACCGCGCGCGCGTGGACAGCGCTTGGCGCCTCCTCTTGGTAGGGTGTCGCCTGGGTTGGACAGCGCTTGTCGCCCGGGTTGGATTGCACTGCCGCCTGCGCTTGTTAGTGCGCTTGCGCGGGGATAGCGCCGGCCGCTCGCGCGTCTCTCTCTTTGGCTTGCTGAGTATGACTTCACCATTCTCGGCGTTCTGTGGGGCGTGTGGCTATAGGAAGTCAGCGCGATTTGACCCCCACACCCTTTGCCGCCTGTGCCGCAACCTTTGCTCGGACGCGGACAGGTGTGAGGAATGTGCTGACCTCTCGGTGGCGGAGCATCGCGAGTATCGCACCTCCGTTAAGAAGAGTGAGAGTCAGTCTAAGCTGAGGGCGTCCAAGCGGCCCTCTCCGTCCGCTACCGCCACCGCTACCGCTAGCGCCGGCGCCGCCATGTCCGATCCCAGGTCGCCGACTTCAGACCTGGTGATCTCGGAGGACGCGGCAGAATTCGATTTGCCAGAGGCAGGGGCGGGAGCGGGTCGAGAGGCGGCCGCCAAGGACACCTACGTCTCTTCTCAGGGTAGCGGGGTTGAGAGATCTCCCGTCAGGAGACCCTCCCCTGACGCCGAGTCTTTTCCAGACCGGCGACTTTCGCCTAAGAGGAAGAGGAAACACAAGTCTAAGAAGAGGAGGTCGAGGCCTCCTTCTCCTCCTCCCTTCGATTCAAGGAGATTGACTGAGGATATCCTGTCCTCAGTCAAGGACATGGTTTCCTCCATGCTGGACGGACGACTGCCGGCGCAGACTAGGGTTGAGGAAGGGGTTACTTCGCCCTTGACCTCCCCGCCGTCCACGCCCAAGAGGAGGAGGGTGGTGGTTGTTTCACCTGCCGGCACCTCCTCAGATCCAGACAAGTCGGCCCCGGAGGCGGCTTCCCAGGAGGGTGGGATGTCCACTTCTGGGAGATCCTCTCCCGAGTTGACCATTGTGGAGACGCCTCAAGTGGATGCCCCTGACCTCAAGGAACGCCTGGCGGCTATCGCCGACTGGTGTCAAGTGGAATTGGTTGAGGTTGAGGATGAACCCTCCTCGACCAAACTGGCCAGAATGGAGACATTCTGCGCCGAGGAGGAGGCGCCTACCCAACGCCTCGTGGCGCTGCCGCCACACAGGCTCCTTCAGGCGGCGGGCAAGGATTACGACGCCAATGTCGCCGCGGCGGCGCCAGGCCGCCTCCTGCCGCCCCTGGTTCTGGGTGAGAAGCAGCGCGCTTCCCTCCCAGTAGCGCAGTCTTCTTTCTCCCTCTGTCCCCCTGGCCTGGACGAGGATATTCGCCGGGTGGCCGTCCCCTCCGTACCTCACCAGGTGTCGGACGCTCACTTGAGCCATCTTGACAAAGAGGCTAGGAGCATCCTGGGGTTGGCCAATCACGTGGCGCATGCCTGTCAGGGTATGGCGTCCTTTGCGAAGGAGGCGGGGATGGAGGGAGGGGCGAAGGCTCTTTACCGCGGTTTCGGCGCCGTGGCGGGGAACATCGCTCAGATGATGTTGTGCGCCTCCCGCATTTCGGCGGGGGTCACAAATCTCAGGAGAGATGGGTTCCTTGCCCGGACAAACCTTCCGGCGGAGCTCCGGAACCGCTTGCGGGCCGCTCCCGCGTCGTCGTCATCTCTCTTTGATGGGCAGATTGCCGGGGTCCTCCGGCAGCGGCAGGAGTGTCAGCAGCAGGAGTTGACCAACAGACTGGCCGCTGGCGGGGGTAGAGCCTCGTCTCAGGCGCATACGCCCAAGAAGAGGAAGGGAGGCGCGAACACTCCCATGGGTAACGCCAAGACTGGCGGAGTTTCCTTTCGGTTTGGGGGTCGGCAGGACAGAAGTCGTGACTTCAATGCCGGCCCCTCTCCCAAGCACACCCCCAAGAAGGGAAATCAGCGTGGCAGGGGCCGCGCATATGGAGGTACCCCGAGGAAGCAGTGACTCGTGGATGGCCCCCGAGCTGCCTCCACAGGTTGTCCCGGCGTGGGAAGGGCCAGTGGGAGGTCGACTCTCTCGGTTTGTGGCCAACTGGGCGCAATTGGGACTCGATCCTTTCGTCTGCAAGGTTTTGGAGCGGGGGTTTCGTATTCCCGTGGCACACCGCCCCCCGCTAACCTGTTTTCCAACAGAGAGGCCGCTAGAACGAGATCGGCTCGCACTGACGCTGGAACAGGTGGAGACACTCATCTCCAAACGGGCGGTGGAGGAACTCCTGCCCCAAGACCTCACCCCAGGATACTATTCTCCGGTCTTCGTGCGACCGAAGCGGGACCCGAAAAAGTGGCGGCTGATCCACGACTTGAAGGAGTTCAACCGCTCCTTCCTAGAGCGGCCGCCATATTTTCGTCTCTTGACCGTACCATCAGTGATGCGGTTGCTGGAGCCCTTGGACTCGATGATATCCCTCGATCTGCAGGACGCGTATCTGCACATTCCCATCTACCATGGGGATCGCAGGTACCTCCGTTTTGTCCTGGCGGGTCGCCACTTTCAGTGGAACGTTCTACCGTTCGGGATATCGTGACCCAGCCCATCGTCCAATACCTTCATCGAGTGGACGTGCAGTTCGCGATGTATCTGGACGACGGGTTCACTCACAACAGATCCCCATCTGTTCTGGAGGCGCAACGAGACTTTGTGATAACGTTGTTCAGGCGCCTGGGATGGCTAGTCAACCTAGACAAGTCAGACCTGGAGCCAACGACGTCGCTGGTCTTTCTGGGAGCTCGCCTGGATACCGTGACCTACAGAGCTTTCGTCACCACAGAACGGATGGGGCGCTACAAAGATCTCCTGGAATTAGCACTCCGGGAGCCGCTGTCACTCCGCAAGTGGCAGAGGCTGTTGGGGTTCTTGAGCGCGACCCAACACTTCACCCGAAGGGGTCGGTTGCAGCTCAGGCCCCTGCAGATCTTCGTCAACACGCACGTCAGGGAGAAGACTTGCCGTCATGTCTTCCCGATCCCAACCGGTTTGAGACGCCACCTCTCCTGGTGGCAGCAGGAATCCAACGTGCTGGGAGGAGTGCCTCTCAGGCAGCCCCCAGCGACGTCTCAGCTATACGTGGATGCCTCCACCCAGGGGTGGGGAGCCCACCTAGACTCGGACCAAACGGCGGGGGTGTGGTCGCCAGCGCAAGCGCGGCGCCACATCAACGTCCTCGAATTGGACGCCATAAGGCTGGCGATCAGCCATTGGTCAGGTCGCCTGCGGGGGCAGGTCCTGTGTGTTCACACGGACAGCTCAGCGGCGGCCTGGGCCATAAACAAGCAGGGGTCAACCAAGGCAGACTCTCTACTTCAACTGGTGGCGGAGCTGTTTCACCTAGTGGACAGTCTCGGACTCTCTCTCAGAGCGGTGCACATCCCGGGAGCCAAGAACGTCCTGGCGGACGCCTTGTCTCGACCGGACAAACCTCCTTCGACGGAGTGGATGTTGCACCCGAGGGTGTTCGAGAGTCTGTGTTTGAGGTTCGGCAGACCTCACATAGACCTCTTTGCGACTCGGCTCAACCACCAGTTGCCGACGTACGTGTCCCCCGTACCGGACCCGGCCGCGTGGGCTCTCGATGCGCTCGCGTTAGGATGGGAGGGGATGGTCGCCTACGCCTATCCCCCTCAAGCCATCCTGAGTCACGTGGTGGCGAAGGTACAGGAGACACGAGTACTTCAACTCCTGCTCATAGCTCCGTTGTGGCCAGCCAGGGCCTGGTACGTTCCCCTGAGGAGGATGTGCCGCCAAGACCCTGTCCCCCTCCCTCTGAGATGGGACCTATTGACGAGCAAACCAAGCGGGCGGGTTCACGAGAACCCCCAGGCGCTCCACCTTCACGCCTGGTTTGTCTCCAAAGGGGGTTGACAGGGGCGGGGTTTTCCAAGTCCGTTGCCGAAGCGGTCGCCTCTTCGCAGAGACCCTCCACGAGGAATCTCTATGATGCCCAGTGGGGCGCCTTCGCCGCCTTCTGCGCGAAGGAGGGGTATGCCATCCAGGCGGTAACGGTCCCGCAGGTAGCTGAGTACCTGGTGTACCTACGAGAGGTGAGGAAGCTCAAAGCTTCCTCAATTAACACCAACCTGGCGGCGGTCATGTCAGTCCTTAGGAAGCGTGAGCCCCAGGTGGACATCTCGGTCCTTAAAGAACTGATTAAGACCTACCGGAATGAGGACGGGCGGAGGAAACTCAGGCCGCCGGAGTGGGACCTGACAGTGGTGCTCAACCATCTCAAGTCGGACCACTACGAGCCGTTGACAGAGACGACTCTTCTCCGTCTCACCATCAAAACAGCCTTTTTGGTTGCGATGGGGTCCGCAGCCAGGATTTCAGAGCTTCACGCTCTCCAGGCGGACCTCTTGCGTTTTGAGGTGAGAGACGGGGGGTCGGCGTCACTGGGGTTAGCCCCTGAGTTCATTTGTAAGAACCAAGCCGCAGACGAAAGGGGTAGAACCTTTTCGTTACCGTCTCTTTCCGGTAGCATAGATCCGACGGACGAGGATCGGCTCCTTTGTCCGGTGAGAGCCCTGCGGATCTACACCGAAAAGACCAAGACACTACGTCAAGGGAGAAGGAAACTTTTTCTCCCGCACTCCCAGACTAGTGTTCGGGAGTTAGACAAGCGTCAACTCAGTGTGTATCTCCGCTCGGCAGTGTTGGACGCCTACAAGGCCGCGGGCCTCGACCCGCCAGCGAGGGCCAATCCACACGAGATAAGAGCCATCTCGGCTACGATGGCTCTTCACAGTAACATGGCAGTGGCGGACATCATGGCCGGCTGTTTCTGGAAGTCGGGCCTGGTGTTCGCCAATCACTATCTGAGAGACATTTCCAACGAGGACATGGAGGGGATTCATCGGTTGGGCGCACAGGTGTACGCCCAGCAACGAGTTCCGTCGGCCTCGTACCGAAGAGGCCTACCCCCCCCTCGTTAATTCGGCTGCTCCTTGACCAGTCTGGAGTTGCTATTAAACATAGTCTCGATGATTTTAGTGATGCGTTTGTTGTCTTTTCTTTAGTTGGTGACCACGCGGGTGAGAGTCCCTCCGGTTACGAGTTGGGTCAAGCTTAACCCTCCGGTTGACAGATGAACCCCATCGGGGTTCAGGCTGGTTACGGGGCATTGGCTCACCAACTTGACTCTTGTTAAGACAGAGCTATCCCTCTTAGGAGCCTCTCGCTCCCCTCCACCTCTGTGGCAATCGGGCATATTGTTAACTATCACGGAGAGTATATTAAATAATAGTATGTTTTTGTTTAAACATCATTATTTATACTCACCGTTGATAGTTAACAATCGTAAGTTCCCTCCCGGCCTCCCCTCGGTCGCGTTCGGCTTCGTGTCTGTCCATCAGAAGAAGCAATGACCATATAAGGTAGGCCACCTGCCGGTGAGTGGTGAGTGCAGTTCACTTGAGCGATAACTCTGTCTTTTATCTGTGTAAAGATTGTCGGGATTAGACAGATTAGGATAATTGGGCATATTGTTAACTATCAACGGTGAGTATAAATAATGATGTTTAAACAAAAACATACTATACTTCTCCATCGGCTAATACGGTCCGAGGTAACATCTTTGTACCAGTTTTATCCCTCGCCTGAAGGCTCGGGCGACACTGGTACAAAGATGGTAGATGAGACCGTATTACCCTCGTGATCAGCATACAACTTATAATGTCTGTGTGGGAACGTTAATCGACCTTTACACTTTCAGAAACCTCCAGGTGGCTCTGTGATTGTGAGACATAATGTTCAGATAGTTTATCTCAAATTGATGTTTACTCGTGTATTTTAGAAAAACCTTCTCATCATTCGTCTCGTCCGTCCCTTCCCCGATTTGAATAGAGCCCTTGTTGTCCCACGTTATGAATAAGGAGCTGAACTTCTTACAATTGCTAATTGTCCTGACCACATGCTGGTTAAACGTCACACACTTCATACAGCTGTCTTTGATGCCGTTCACATTGTTCCTCTTGCTTGTTGCAAGCATGATTAGGAAATATTTTTCCTTTGCGTCCATGAAGGCAGTAGTTTCAGAGAGCAAAATATTAATGTTGTCACACCCCTTCACCTCGAACAAGATCTTGTAGCGTCCGGTTACCAGCACTCCTAGGTCGTTCATCAGTGTATAGTTTCCTTTACCATCAGTTTCGCACTCCGCAAAGCGACCTGATGAGAGACAGTGAATTACATTAAACATAAGAATAACAACATTTCGCAGTGAGTAAAGGGTGGTTGAGCTCGACGTCGTTGGACTGATGAAGTAACCCGCTTTTTAATCATCTCTTACTATGAGATTACTTCGGTACTTTCTTTACAGGAACACAACACTACCACAAAACATTCAATACAACCATTTTGAACAAATACAATACAGATGGTTATCATATAAGTATATTGTAAATTGTCATTTTAAGATATTTACGACCACTTACTATTTTATGCAAAATAAATGAACAATGGTTAAATTAAAAAAAAAATCAGTAACATTTAAATGCTTACCGGACACTTGTTTTACTTTACCATTGAGACCTTCTGGGGCCTTGACCTTAGATTCACCATCTTAGAAGAAGGGAGGTCACTCTTAATCACTTAATACACAGAGATAAAATTGACAGCAGAGATCTAACAATTACATTCAAACGTATACAGAGTTCAATGTATTACATTAATTGAGATCCCAATTTCACATCATTGACATGACGAAACATATCGTGGCAATCAAGACACAATGTGATCTCAATAACAAGTTATCCAAATATATCGTTCCTTTTTCATTCTCAACTCATTGGGAGCATGTATCCTAATACGTGTTAAGGCGCTTTAAAGGTATCTGTCCTACTCATTTCACTACCATGACTGGTACCCCCAGCGTACTGTTTGGAGAACAGAGGCATTGGCCAAAGGTAACATCACATGTTTTACAACTCATGTCTCCACATGGGACATAAAGCAGTTCGCCCATACAGTGGGTCGCGCTAATTGTTGTTTCTGATAGCGGTCTACTGTGCTATGCACAGGACCATGTGCTACCACCATTATTTGCTCTTTGCGATAATTATAATGTTATGAATGTTGTTTTACTACTATTTACCGCTAATGGATCTTGGAATGGATTTACCATCTTTATATTCTACATGTTTAATGTCATAGCCTACTGTTGATACGGAATCAAATTAACACACTTACCAACTCGAAACCTCCAGGTGGCTCTGTGATTGTGAGACATAATGTTCAGATAGTTTATCTCAAATTGATGTTTACTCGTGTATTTTAGAAAAACCTTCTCATCATTCGTCTCGTCCGTCCCTTCCCCGATTTGAACAGAGCCCTTGTTGTCCCACGTTATGAATAAGGAGCTGAACTTCTTACAATTGGTAATTGTCCTGACCACATGCTGGTTAAACGTCACACACTTCATACAGCTGTCTTTGATGCCGTTCACATTGTTCCTCTTGCTTGTTGCAAGCATGATTAGGAAATATTTTTCCTTTGCGTCCATGAAGGCAGTAGTTTCAGAGAGCAAAATATTAATGTTGTCACACCCCTTCACCTCGAACAAGATCTTGTAGCGTCCGGTTACCAGCACTCCTAGGTCGTTCATCAGTGTATAGTTTCCTTTACCATCAGTTTCGCACTCCACAAAGCGACCTGACGAGAGACAGTGAATTACATTAAACATAAGAATAACAACATTTCGCAGTGAGTAAAGGGTGGTTGAGCTCGACGTCGTTGGACTGATGAAGTAACCCGCTTTTTAATCATCTCTTACTATGAGATTACTTCGGTACTTTCTTTACAGGAACATAACACTACCACAAAACATTCAATACAACCATTTTGAACAAATACAATACAGATGGTTATCATATAAGTATATTGCAAATTGTCATTTTAAGATATTTACGACCACTTACTATTTTACACAAAATAGATCAACAATGGTTAAATTTAAAAAATCAGTAACATTTAAATGCTTACCGGAGACTTGTTTTACTTTACCATTGAGACCTTCTGGGGCCTTGACCTTAGATTCACCATCTTAGAAGAAGGGAGATCACTCTTAATCACTTAATACACACAGATACAATTGACAGCAGAGATCTAACAATTATATTCAAACGTATACAGAGTTCAATGTATTACATTAATTGAGATCCCAATTTCACATCATTGACATGACGAAACATATCAGGGCAATCAAGACACAATGAGATCTCAATAACAAGTTATCCAAATATATCGTTCCTTTTTCATTCTCAACTCATTGGGAGCATGTATCCTAATACGTGTTAAGGCGCTTTAAAGGTATCTGTCCTACTCATTTCACTACCATGACTGGTACCCCCAGCGTACTGTTTGGAGAACAGAGGCATTGGCCAAAGGTAACATCACATGTTTTACAACTCATGTCTCCACATGGGACATAAAGCAGTTCGCCCATACAGTGGGTCGCGCTAATTGTTGTTTCTGATAGCGGTCTACTGTGCTATGCACAGGACCATGTGCTACCACCATTATTTGCTCTTTGCGATAATTATAATGTTATGATTGTTGTTTTACTACTATTTACCGCTAATGGATCTTGGAATGGATTTACCATCTTTATATTCTACATGTTTAATGTCATAGCCTACTGTTGATACGGAATCAAATTAACACACTTACCAACTCGAAACCTCCAGGTGGCTCTGTGATTGTGAGACATAATGTTCAGATAGTTTATCTCAAATTGATGTTTACTCGTGTATTTTAGAAAAACCTTCTCATCATTCGTCTCGTCCGTCCCTTCCCCGATTTGAACAGAGCCCTTGTTGTCCCACGTTATGAATAAGGAGCTGAACTTCTTACAATTGGTAATTGTCCTGACCACATGCTGGTTAAACGTCACACACTTCATACAGCTGTCTTTGATGCCGTTCACATTGTTCCTCTTGCTTGTTGCAAGCATGATTATGAAATATTTTTCCTTTGCGTCCATGAAGGCAGTAGTTTCAGAGAGCAAAATATTAATGTTGTCACACCCCTTCACCTCGAACAAGATCTTGTAGCGTCCGGTTACGAGCACTCCTAGGTCGTTCATCAGTGTATAGTTTCCTTTACCATCAGTTTCGCACTCCACAAAGCGACCTGACGAGAGACAGTGAATTATATTAAACATAAGAATAACAACATTTCGCAGTGAGTAAAGGGTGGTTGAGCTCGACGTCGTTGGACTGATGAAGTAACCCGCTTTTTAATCATCTCTTACTATGAGATTACTTCGGTACTTTCTTTACAGGAACACAACACTACCACAAAACATTCAATACAACCATTTTGAACAAATACAATACAGATGGTTATCATATAAGTATATTGCAAATTGTCATTTTAAGATATTTACGACCACTTACTATTTTACACAAAATAGATTAACAATGGTTAAATTTAAAAAATCAGTAACATTTAAATGCTTACCGGAGACTTGTTTTACTTTACCATTGAGACCTTCTGGGGCCTTGACCTTAGATTCACCATCTTAGAAGAAGGGAGATCACTCTTAATCACGTAATACACACAGATAAAATTGACAGCAGAGATCTAACAATTATATTCAAACGTATACAGAGTTCAATGTATTACATTAATTGAGATCCCAATTTCACATCATTGACATGACGAAACATATCAGGGCAATTAAGACACAATGTGATCTCAATAACAAGTTATCCAAATATATCGTTCCTTTTTCATTCTCAGCTCATTGGGAGCATGTATCCTAATACGTGTTAAGGCGCTTTAAAGGTATCTGTCCTACTCATTTCACTACCATGACTGGTACCCCCAGCGTACTGTTTGGAGAACAGAGGCATTGGCCAAAGGTAACATCACATGTTTTACAACTCATGTCTCCACATGGGACATAAAGCAGTTCGCCCATACAGTGGGTCGCGCTAATTGTTGTTTCTGATAGCGGTCTACTGTGCTATGCACAGGACCATGTGCTACCACCATTATTTGCTCTTTGCGATAATTATAATGTTATGATTGTTGTTTTACTACTATTTACCGCTAATGGATCTTGGAATGGATTTACCATCTTTATATTCTACATGTTTAATGTCATAGCCTACTGTTGATACGGAATCAAATTAACACACTTACCAACTCGAAACCTCCAGGTGGCTCTGTGATTGTGAGACATAATGTTCAGATAGTTTATCTCAAATTGATGTTTACTCGTGTATTTTAGAAAAACCTTCTCATCATTCGTCTCGTCCGTCCCTTCCCCGATTTGAACAGAGCCCTTGTTGTCCCACGTTATGAATAAGGAGCTGAACTTCTTACAATTGGTAATTGTCCTGACCACATGCTGGTTAAACGTCACACACTTCATACAGCTGTCTTTGATGCCGTTCACATTGTTCCTCTTGCTTGTTGCAAGCATGATTAGGAAATATTTTTCCTTTGCGTCCATGAAGGCAGTAGTTTCAGAGAGCAAAATATTAATGTTGTCACACCCCTTCACCTCGAACAAGATCTTGTAGCGTCCGGTTACCAGCACTCCTAGGTCGTTCATCAGTGTATAGTTTCCTTTACCATCAGTTTCGCACTCCACAAAGCGACCTGACGAGAGACAGTGAATTATATTAAACATAAGAATAACAACATTTCGCAGTGAGTAAAGGGTGGTTGAGCTCGACGTCGTTGGACTGATGAAGTAACCCGCTTTTTAATCATCTCTTACTATGAGATTACTTCGGTACTTTCTTTACAGGAACACAACACTACCACAAAACATTCAATACAACCATTTTCAACAAATACAATACAGATGGTTATCATATAAGTATATTGCAAATTGTCATTTTAAGATATTTACGACCACTTACTATTTTACACAAAATAGATTAACAATGGTTAAATTTAAAACATCAGTAACATTTAAATGCTTACCGGAGACTTGTTTTACTTTACCATTGAGACCTTCTGGGGCCTTGACCTTAGATTCACCATCTTAGAAGTAGGGAGATCACTCTTAATCACTTAATACACACAGATAAAATTGACAGCAGAGATCTAACAATTATATTCAAACGTATACAGAGTTCAATGTATTACATTAATTGAGATCCCAATTTCACATCATTGACATGACGAAACATATCAGGGCAATCAAGACACAATGTGATCTCAATAACAAGTTATCCAAATATATCGTTCCTTTTTCATTCTCAACTCATTGGGAGCATGTAACCTAATACGTGTTAAGGCGCTTTAAAGGTATCTGTCCTACTTATTTCACTACCATGACTGGTACCCCCAGCGTACTGTTTGGAGAACAGAGGCATTGGCCAAAGGTAACATCACATGTTTTACAACTCATGACTCCACATGGGACATAAAGCAGTTCGCCCATACAGTGGGTCGCGCTAATTGTTGTTTCTGATAGCGGTCTACTGTGCTATGCACAGGACCATGTGCTACCACCATTATTTGCTCTTTGCGATAATTATAATGTTATGAATGTTGTTTTACTACTATTTACCGCTAATGGATCTTGGAATGGATTTACCATCTTTATATTCTACATGTTTAATGTCATAGCCTACTGTTGATACGGAATCAAATTAACACACTTACCAACTCGAAACCTCCAGGTGGCTCTGTGATTGTGGGACATAATGTTCAGATAGTTTATCTCAAATTGATGTTTACTCGTGTATTTTAGAAAAACCTTCTCATCATTCGTCTCGTCCGTCCCTTCCCCGATTTGAATAGAGCCCTTGTTGTCCCACGTTATGAATAAGGAGCTGAACTTCTTACAATTGGTAATTGTCCTGACCACATGCTGGTTAAACGTCACACACTTCATACAGCTGTCTTTGATGCCGTTCACATTGTTCCTCTTGCTTGTTGCAAGCATGATTATGAAATATTTTTCCTTTGCGTCCATGAAGGCAGTAGTTTCAGAGAGCAAAATATTAATGTTGTCACACCCCTTCACCTCGAACAAGATCTTGTAGCGTCCGGTTACGAGCACTCCTAGGTCGTTCATCAGTGTATAGTTTCCTTTACCATCAGTTTCGCACTCCACAAAGCGACCTGACGAGAGACAGTGAATTATATTAAACATAAGAATAACAACATTTCGCAGTGAGTAAAGGGTGGTTGAGCTCGACGTCGTTGGACTGATGAAGTAACCCGCTTTTTAATCATCTCTTACTATGAGATTACTTCGGTACTTTCTTTACAGGAACACAACACTACCACAAAACATTCAATACAACCATTTTGAACAAATACAATACAGATGGTTATCATATAAGTATATTGCAAATTGTCATTTTAAGATATTTACGACCACTTACTATTTTACACAAAATAGATTAACAATGGTTAAATTTAAAAAATCAGTAACATTTAAATGCTTACCGGAGACTTGTTTTACTTTACCATTGAGACCTTCTGGGGCCTTGACCTTAGATTCACCATCTTAGAAGAAGGGAGATCACTCTTAATCACGTAATACACACAGATAAAATTGACAGCAGAGATCTAACAATTATATTCAAACGTATACAGAGTTCAATGTATTACATTAATTGAGATCCCAATTTCACATCATTGACATGACGAAACATATCAGGGCAATTAAGACACAATGTGATCTCAATAACAAGTTATCCAAATATATCGTTCCTTTTTCATTCTCAGCTCATTGGGAGCATGTATCCTAATACGTGTTAAGGCGCTTTAAAGGTATCTGTCCTACTCATTTCACTACCATGACTGGTACCCCCAGCGTACTGTTTGGAGAACAGAGGCATTGGCCAAAGGTAACATCACATGTTTTACAACTCATGTCTCCACATGGGACATAAAGCAGTTCGCCCATACAGTGGGTCGCGCTAATTGTTGTTTCTGATAGCGGTCTACTGTGCTATGCACAGGACCATGTGCTACCACCATTATTTGCTCTTTGCGATAATTATAATGTTATGATTGTTGTTTTACTACTATTTACCGCTAATGGATCTTGGAATGGATTTACCATCTTTATATTCTACATGTTTAATGTCATAGCCTACTGTTGATACGGAATCAAATTAACACACTTACCAACTCGAAACCTTCAGGTGGCTCTGTGATTGTGAGACATAATGTTCAGATAGTTTATCTCAAATTGATGTTTACTCGTGTATTTTAGAAAAACCTTCTCATCATTCGTCTCGTCCGTCCCTTCCCCGATTTGAACAGAGCCCTTGTTGTCCCACGTTATGAATAAGGAGCTGAACTTCTTACAATTGGTAATTGTCCTGACCACATGCTGGTTAAACGTCACACACTTCATACAGCTGTCTTTGATGCCGTTCACATTGTTCCTCTTGCTTGTTGCAAGCATGATTAGGAAATATTTTTCCTTTGCGTCCATGAAGGCAGTAGTTTCAGAGAGCAAAATATTAATGTTGTCACACCCCTTCACCTCGAACAAGATCTTGTAGCGTCCGGTTACCAGCACTCCTAGGTCGTTCATCAGTGTATAGTTTCCTTTACCATCAGTTTCGCACTCCACAAAGCGACCTGACGAGAGACAGTGAATTATATTAAACATAAGAATAACAACATTTCGCAGTGAGTAAAGGGTGGTTGAGCTCGACGTCGTTGGACTGATGAAGTAACCCGCTTTTTAATCATCTCTTACTATGAGATTACTTCGGTACTTTCTTTACAGGAACACAACACTACCACAAAACATTCAATACAACCATTTTCAACAAATACAATACAGATGGTTATCATATAAGTATATTGCAAATTGTCATTTTAAGATATTTACGACCACTTACTATTTTACACAAAATAGATTAACAATGGTTAAATTTAAAACATCAGTAACATTTAAATGCTTACCGGAGACTTGTTTTACTTTACCATTGAGACCTTCTGGGGCCTTGACCTTAGATTCACCATCTTAGAAGTAGGGAGATCACTCTTAATCACTTAATACACACAGATAAAATTGACAGCAGAGATCTAACAATTATATTCAAACGTATACAGAGTTCAATGTATTACATTAATTGAGATCCCAATTTCACATCATTGACATGACGAAACATATCAGGGCAATCAAGACACAATGTGATCTCAATAACAAGTTATCCAAATATATCGTTCCTTTTTCATTCTCAACTCATTGGGAGCATGTAACCTAATACGTGTTAAGGCGCTTTAAAGGTATCTGTCCTACTTATTTCACTACCATGACTGGTACCCCCAGCGTACTGTTTGGAGAACAGAGGCATTGGCCAAAGGTAACATCACATGTTTTACAACTCATGACTCCACATGGGACATAAAGCAGTTCGCCCATACAGTGGGTCGCGCTAATTGTTGTTTCTGATAGCGGTCTACTGTGCTATGCACAGGACCATGTGCTACCACCATTATTTGCTCTTTGCGATAATTATAATGTTATGAATGTTGTTTTACTACTATTTACCGCTAATGGATCTTGGAATGGATTTACCATCTTTATATTCTACATGTTTAATGTCATAGCCTACTGTTGATACGGAATCAAATTAACACACTTACCAACTCGAAACCTCCAGGTGGCTCTGTGATTGTGGGACATAATGTTCAGATAGTTTATCTCAAATTGATGTTTACTCGTGTATTTTAGAAAAACCTTCTCATCATTCGTCTCGTCCGTCCCTTCCCCGATTTGAATAGAGCCCTTGTTGTCCCACGTTATGAATAAGGAGCTGAACTTCTTACAATTGGTAATTGTCCTGACCACATGCTGGTTAAACGTCACACACTTCATACAGCTGTCTTTGATGCCGTTCACTACGTACCTCTTGCTTGTTGCAAGCATGATTAGGAAATATTTTTCCTTTGCGTCCATGAAGGCAGTTGTTTCAGAGAGCAAAATATTAATGTTGTCACACCCCTTCACCTCGAACAAGATCTTGTAGCGTCCGGTTACCAGCACTCCTAGGTCGTTCATCAGTGTATAGTTTCCTTTACCATCAGTTTCGCACTCCACAAAGCGACCTGACGAGAGACAGTGAATTATATTAAACATAAGAATAACAACATATCGCAGTGAGTAAAGGGTGGTTGAGCTCGACGTCGTTGGACTGATGAAGTAACCCTCTTTTTAATCATCTCTTACTATGAGATTACTTCGGTACTTTCTTTACAGGAACACAACACTACCACAAAACATTCAATACAACCATTTTCAACAAATACAATACAGATGGTTATCATATAAGTATATTGCAAATTGTCATTTTAAGATATTTACGACCACTTACTATTTTACACAAAATAGATTAACAATGGTTAAATTTAAACAATCAGTAACATTTAAATGCTTACCGGAGACTTGTTTTACTTTACCATTGAGACCTTCTGGGGCCTTGACCTTAGATTCACCATCTTAGAAGAAGGGAGATCACTCTTAATCACTTAATACACACAGATAAAATTGACAGCAGAGATCTAACAATTATATTCAAACGTATACAGAGTTCAATGTATTACATTAATTGAGATCCCAATTTCACATCATTGACATGACGAAACATATCGTGGCAATCAAGACACAATGTGATCTCAATAACAAGTTATCCAAATATATCGTTCCTTTTTCATTCTCAACTCATTGGGAGCATGTATCCTAATACGTGTTAAGGCGCTTTAAAGGTATCTGTCCTACTCATTTCACTGCCATGACTGGTACCCCCAGCGTACTGTTTGGAGAACAGAGGCATTGGCCAAAGGTAACATCACATGTTTTACAACTCATGTCTCCACATGGGACATGAAGCAGTTCGCCCATACAGTGGGTCGCGCTAATTGTTGTTTCTGATAGCGGTCTACTGTGCTATGCACAGGACCATGTGCTACCACCATTATTTGCTCTTTGCGATAATTATAATGTTATGAATGTTGTTTTACTACTATTTACCGCTAATGGATCTTGGAATGGATTTACCATCTTTATATTCTACATGTTTAATGTCATAGCCTACTGTTGATACGGAATAAAATTAACACACTTACCAACTCGAAACCTCCAGGTGGCTCTGTGATTGTGAGACATAATGTTCAGATAGTTTATCTCAAATTGATGTTTACTCGTGTATTTTAGAAAAACCTTCTCATCATTCGTCTCGTCCGTCCCTTCCCCGATTTGAATAGAGCCCTTGTTGTCCCACGTTATGAATAAGGAGCTGAACTTCTTACAATTGCTAATTGTCCTGACCACATGCTGGTTAAACGTCACACACTTCATACAGCTGTCTTTGATGCCGTTCACATTGTTCCTCTTGCTTGTTGCAAGCATGATTAGGAAATATTTTTCCTTTGCGTCCATGAAGGCAGTAGTTTCAGAGAGCAAAATATTAATGTTGTCACACCCCTTCACCTCGAACAAGATCTTGTAGCGTCCGGTTACCAGCACTCCTAGGTCGTTCATCAGTGTATAGTTTCCTTTACCATCAGTTTCGCACTCCACAAAGCGACCTGACGAGAGACAGTGAATTATATTAAACATAAGAATAACAACATTTCGCAGTGAGTAAAGGGTGGTTGAGCTCGACGTCGTTGGACTGATGAAGTAACCCTCTTTTTAATCATCTCTTACTATGAGATTACTTCGGTACTTTCTTTACAGGAACACAACACTACCACAAAACATTCAATACAACCATTTTCAACAAATACAATACAGATGGTTATCAAATAAGTATATTGTAAACTGTCATTCTAAGATATTTACGACCACTTACTATTTTACACAAATTAGATTAACAATGGTTTAATTATATGAATCAGTAACATTTAAATGCTTACCGGAAACTTGTTTTACTTTACCATTGAGACCTTCTGGGGCCTTGACCTTAGATTCACCATCTTAGAAGTAGGGAGATCACTCTTAATCACTTAATACACACAGATAAAATTGACAGCAGAGATCTAACAATTATATTCAAACGTATACAGAGTTCAATGTATTACATTAATTGAGATCCCAATTTCACATCATTGACATGACGAAACATATCGTGGCAATCAAGACACAATGTGATCTCAATAACAAGTTATCCAAATATATCGTTCCTTTTTCATTCTCAACTCATTGGGAGCATGTATCCTAATATGTGTTAAGGCGCTTTAAAGGTGTCTGTCCCACTCATTTCACTACCATGACTGGTACCCCCAGCGTACTGTTTGGAGAACAGAGGCATTGGCAAAAGGTATCATCACATGTTTTACAACTCATGTCTCCACATGGGACATGAAGCAGATCGCCCATACAGTGGGTCGCGCTAATTGTTGTTTCTGATAGCGGTCTACTGTGCTATGCACAGGACCATGTGCTACCACCATTATTTGCTCTTTGCGTTAATTATAATGTTATGAACGTTGTTTTACTACTATTTACCGCTAATGGATCTTGGAATGGATTTACCATCTTTATATTCTACATGTTTAATGTCATTGCCTACTGTTGATACGGTATCAAATTAACACACTTACCAACTCGAAACCTCCAGGTGGCTCTGTGATTGTGAGACATAATGTTCAGATAGTTTATCTCAAATTGATGTTTACTCGTGTATTTTAGAAAAACCTTCTTATCATTCGTCTCGTCCGTCCCTTCCCCGATTTGAACAGAGCCCTTGTTGTCCCACGTTATGAATAAGGAGCTGAACTTCTTACAATTGGTAATTGTCCTGACCACATGCTGGTTAAACGTCACACATTTCATACAGCTGTCTTTGATGCCGTTCACATCGTTCCTCTTGCTTGTTGCAAGCATGATTAGGAAATATTTTTCCTTTGCGTCCATGAAGGCAGTAGTTTCAGAGAGCAAAATATTAATGTTGTCACACCCCTTCACCTCGAACAAGATCTTGTAGCGTCCGGTTACCAGCACTCCTAGGTCGTTCATCAGTGTATAGTTTCCTTTACCATCAGTTTCGCACTCCACAAAGCGACCTGACGAGAGACAGTGAATTATATTAAACATAAGAATAACAACATTTCGCAGTGAGTAAAGGGTGGTTGAGCTCGACGTCGTTGGACTGATGAAGTAACCCGCTTTTTAATCATCTCTTACTATGAGATTACTTCGGTACTTTCTTTACAGGAACACAACACTACCACAAAACATTCAATACAACCATTTTCAACAAATACAATACAGATGGTTATCATATAAGTATATTGCAAATTGTCATTTTAAGATATTTACGACCACTTACTATTTTACACAAAATAGATTAACAATGGTTTAATTAAATAAATCCGTAACATTTAAATGCTTACCGGAAACTTGTTTTACTTTACCATTGAGACCTTCTGGGGCCTTGACCTTAGATTCACCATCTTAGAAGAAGGGAGATCACTCTTAATCACTTAATACACACAGATAAAATTGACAGCAGAGATCTAACAATTATATTCAAACGTATACAGAGTTCAATGTATTACATTAATTGAGATCCCAATTTCACATCATTGACATGACGAAACATATCAGGGCAATCAAGACACAATGAGATCTCAATAACAAGTTATCCAAATATATCGTTCCTTTTTCTGTCCAACTCTTTGGGAGCATGTATCCTAATATGTGTTAAGGCGCTTTAAAGGTGTCTGTCCCACTCATTTCACTACCATGACTGGTACCCCCAGCGTACTGTTTGGAGAACAGAGGCATTGGCCAAAGGTAACATCACATGTTTTACAACTCATGTCTCCACATGGGACATGAAGCAGTTCGCCCATACAGTGGGTCGCGCTAATTGTTGTTTCTGATAGCGGTCTACTGTGCTATGCACAGGACAATGTGCTACCACCATTATTTGCTCTTTGCGATAATTATAATGTTATGAATGTTGTTTTACTACTATTTACCGCTAATGGATCTTGGAATGGATTTACCATCTTTATATTCTACATGTTTAATGTCATAGCCTACTGTTGATACGGTATCAAATTAACACACTTACCAACTCGAAACCTCCAGGTGGCTCTGTGATTGTGAGACATAATGTTCAGATAGTTTATCTCAAATTGATGTTTACTCGTGTATTTTAGAAAAACCTTCTCATCATTCGTCTCGTCCGTCCCTTCCCCGATTTGAACAGAGCCCTTGTTGTCCCACGTTATGAATAAGGAGCTGAACTTCTTACAATTGGTAATTGTCCTGACCACATGCTGGTTAAACGTCACACACTTCATACAGCTGTCTTTGATGCCGTTCACATTGTTCCTCTTGCTTGTTGCAAGCATGATTATGAAATATTTTTCCTTTGCGTCCATGAAGGCAGTAGTTTCAGAGAGCAAAATATTAATGTTGTCACACCCCTTCACCTCGAACAAGATCTTGTAGCGTCCGGTTACCAGCACTCCTAGGTCGTTCATCAGTGTATAGTTTCCTTTACCATCAGTTTCGCACTCTACAAAGCGACCTGATGAGAGACAGTGAATTACATTAAACATAAGAATAACAACATTTCGCAGTGAGTAAAGGGTGGTTGAGCTCGACGTCGTTGGACTGATGAAGTAACCCGCTTTTTAATCATCTCTTACTATGAGATTACTTCGGTACTTTCTTTACAGGAACACAACACTACCACAAAACATTCAATACAACCATTTTCAACAAATACAATACAGATGGTTATCATATAAGTATATTGCAAATTGTCATTTTAAGATATTTACGACCACTTACTATTTTACACAAAATAGATTAACAATGGTTAAATTTAAAAAATCAGTAACATTTAAATGCTTACCGGAGACTTGTTTTACTTTACCATTGAGACCTTCTGGGGCCTTGACCTTAGATTCACCATCTTAGAAGAAGGGGGATCACTCTTAATCACTTAATACACACAGATAAAATTGACAGCAGAGATCTAACAATTATATTCAAACGTATACAGAGTTCAATGTATTACATTAATTGAGATCCCAATTTCACATCATTGACATGACGAAACATATCAGGGCAATCAAGACACAATGAGATCTCAATAACAAGTTATCCAAATATATCGTTCCTTTTTCTGTCCAACTCTTTGGGAGCATGTATCCTAATATGTGTTAAGGCGCTTTAAAGGTGTCTGTCCCACTCATTTCACTACCATGACTGGTACCCCCAGCGTACTGTTTGGAGAACAGAGGCATTGGCAAAAGGTAACATCACATGTTTTACAACTCATGTATCCACATGGGACATGAAGCAGATCGCCCATACAGTGGGTCGCGCTAATTGTTGTTTCTGATAGCGGTCTACTGTGCTATGCACAGGACCATGTGCTACCACCATTATTTGCTCTTTGCGATAATTATAATGTTATGAATGTTGTTTTACTACTATTTACCGCTAATGGATCTTGGAATGGATTTACCATCTTTATATTCTACATGTTTAATGTCATAGCCTACTGTTGATACGGAATCAAATTAACACACTTACCAACTCGAAACCTCCAGGTGGCTCTGTGATTGTGAGACATAATGTTCAGATAGTTTATCTCAAATTGATGTTTACTCGTGTATTTTAGAAAAACCTTCTCATCATTCGTCTCGTCCGTCCCTTCCCCGATTTGAACAGAGCCCTTGTTGTCCCACGTTATGAATAAGGAGCTGAACTTCGTACAATTGGTAATTGTCCTGACCACATGCTGGTTAAACGTCACACACTTCATACAGCTGTCTTTGATGCCGTTCACATTGTTCCTCTTGCTTGTTGCAAGCATGATTATGAAATATTTTTCCTTTGCGTCCATGAAGGCAGTAGTTTCAGAGAGCAAAATATTAATGTTGTCACACCCCTTCACCTCGAACAAGATCTTGTAGCGTCCGGTTACCAGCACTCCTAGGTCGTTCATCAGTGTATAGTTTCCTTTACCATCAGTTTCGCACTCCACAAAGCGACCTGACGAGAGACAGTGAATTATATTAAACATAAGAATAACAACATTTCGCAGTGAGTAAAGGGTGGTTGAGCTCGACGTCGTTGGACTGATGAAGTAACCCGCTTTTTAATCATCTCTTACTATGAGATTACTTCGGTACTTTCTTTACAGGAACACAACACTACCACAAAACATTCAATACAACCATTTTCAACAAATACAATACAGATGGTTATCATATAAGTATATTGCAAATTGTCATTTTAAGATATTTACGACCACTTACTATTTTACACAAAATAGATTAACAATGGTTTAATTAAATAAATCCGTAACATTTAAATGCTTACCGGAAACTTGTTTTACTTTACCATTGAGACCTTCTGGGGCCTTGACCTTAGATTCACCATCTTAGAAGAAGGGAGATCACTCTTAATCACTTAATACACACAGATAAAATTGACAGCAGAGATCTAACAATTATATTCAAACGTATACAGAGTTCAATGTATTACATTAATTGAGATCCCAATTTCACATCATTGACATGACGAAACATATCAGGGCAATCAAGACACAAAGAGATCTCAATAACAAGTTATCCAAATATATCGTTCCTTTTTCTGTCCAACTCTTTGGGAGCATGTATCCTAATATGTGTTAAGGCGCTTTAAAGGTGTCTGTCCCACTCATTTCACTACCATGACTGGTACCCCCAGCGTACTGTTTGGAGAACAGAGGCATTGGCCAAAGGTAACATCACATGTTTTACAACTCATGTCTCCACATGGGACATGAAGCAGATCGCCCATACAGTGGGTCGCGCTAATTGTTGTTTCTGATAGCGGTCTACTGTGCTATGCACAGGACAATGTGCTACCACCATTATTTGCTCTTTGCGATAATTATAATGTTATGAATGTTGTTTTACTACTATTTACCGCTAATGGATCTTGGAATGGATTTACCATCTTTATATTCTACATGTTTAATGTCATAGCCTACTGTTGATACGGTATCAAATTAACACACTTACCAACTCGAAACCTCCAGGTGGCTCTGTGATTGTGAGACATAATGTTCAGATAGTTTATCTCAAATTGATGTTTACTCGTGTATTTTAGAAAAACCTTCTCATCATTCGTCTCGTCCGTCCCTTCCCCGATTTGAACAGAGCCCTTGTTGTCCCACGTTATGAATAAGGAGCTGAACTTCTTACAATTGGTAATTGTCCTGACCACATGCTGGTTAAACGTCACACACTTCATACAGCTGTCTTTGATGCCGTTCACATTGTTCCTCTTGCTTGTTGCAAGCATGATTAGGAAATATTTTTCCTTTGCGTCCATGAAGGCAGTTGTTTCAGAGAGCAAAATATTAATGTTGTCACACCCCTTCACCTCGAACAAGATCTTGTAGCGTCCGGTTACCAGCACTCCTAGGTCGTTCATCAGTGTATAGTTTCCTTTACCATCAGTTTCGCACTCTACAAAGCGACCTGATGAGAGACAGTGAATTATATTAAACATAAGAATAACAACATTTCGCAGTGAGTAAAGGGTGGTTGAGCTCGACGTCGTTGGACTGATGAAGTAACCCGCTTTTTAATCATCTCTTACTATGAGATTACTTCGGTACTTTCTTTACAGGAACACAACACTACCACAAAACATTCAATACAACCATTTTCAACAAATACAATACAGATGGTTATCATATAAGTATATTGCAAATTGTCATTTTAAGATATTTACGACCACTTACTATTTTACACAAAATAGATTAACAATGGTTAAATTTAAAAAATCAGTAACATTTAAATGCTTACCGGAGACTTGTTTTACTTTACCATTGAGACCTTCTGGGGCCTTGACCTTAAATTCACCATCTTAGAAGAAGGGAGATCACTCTTAATCACTTAATACACACAGATAAAATTGACAGCAGAGATCTAACAATTATATTCAAACGTATACAGAGTTCAATGTATTACATTAATTGAGATCCCAATTTCACATCATTGACATGACGAAACACATCGTGGCAATCAAGACACAATGTGATCTCAATAACAAGTTATCCAAATATATCGTTCCTTTTTCATTCTCAACTCATTGGGAGCATGTATCCTAATACGTGTTAAGGCGCTTTAAAGGTATCTGTCCTACTCATTTCACTACCATGACTGGTACCCCCAGCGTACTGTTCGGAGAACAGAGGCATTGGCCAAAGGTAACATCACATGTTTTACAACTCATGTCTCCACATGGGACATGAAGCAGTTCGCCCATACAGTGGGTCGCGCTAATTGTTGTTTCTGATAGCGGTCTACTGTGCTATGCACAGGACCATGTGCTACCACCATTATTTGCTCTTTGCGATAATTATAATGTTATGAACGTTGTTTTACTACTATTTACCGCTAATGGATCTTGGAATGGATTTACCATCTTTATATTCTACATGTTTAATGTCATAGCCTACTGTTGATACGGAATCAAATTAACACACTTACCAACTCGAAACCTCCAGGTGGCTCTGTGATTGTGAGACATAATGTTCAGATAGTTTATCTCAAATTGATGTTTACTCGTGTATTTTAGAAAAACCTTCTCATCATTCGTCTCGTCCGTCCCTTCCCCGATTTGAATAGAGCCCTTGTTGTCCCACGTTATGAATAAGGAGCTGAACTTCTTACAATTGGTAATTGTCCTGACCACATGCTGGTTAAACGTCACACATTTCATACAGCTGTCTTTGATGCCGTTCACATTGTTCCTCTTGCTTGTTGCAAGCATGATTAGGAAATATTTTTCCTTTGCGTCCATGAAGGCAGTAGTTTCAGAGAGCAAAATATTAATGTTGTCACACCCCTTCACCTCGAACAAGATCTTGTAGCGTCCGGTTACCAGCACTCCTAGGTCGTTCATCAGTGTATAGTTTCCTTTACCATCAGTTTCGCACTCCACAAAGCGACCTGATGAGAGACAGTGAATTATATTAAACATAAGAATAACAATATTTCGCAGTGAGTAAAGGGTGGTTGAGCTCGACGTCGTTGGACTGATGAAGTAACCCGCTTTTTAATCATCTCTTACTATGAGATTACTTCGGTACTTTCTTTACAGGAACACAACACTACCACAAAACATTCAATACAACCATTTTGAACAAATACAATACAGATGGTTATCATATAAGTATATTGTAAATTGTCATTTTAAGATATTTACGACCACTTACTATTTTATGCAAAATAGATGAACAATGGTTAAATTAGAAAAAAAATCAGTAACATTTAAATGCTTACCGGAAACTTGTTTTACTTTACCATTGAGACCTTCTGGGGCCTTGACCTTAGATTCACCATCTTAGAAGAAGGGAGGTCACTCTTAATCACTTAATACACAGAGATAAAATTTACAGCAGAGATCTAACAATTATATTCAAACGTATACAGAGTTCAATGTATTACATTAATTGAGATCCCAATTTCACATCATTGACATGACGAAACATATCGTGGCAATCAAGACACAATGTGATCTCAATAACAAGTTATCCAAATATATCGTTCCTTTTTCATTCTCAACTCATTGGGAGCATGTATCCTAATACGTGTTAAGGCGCTTTAAAGGTGTCTGTCCCACTCATTTCACTACCATGACTGGTACCCCCAGCGTACTGTTTGGAGAACAGAGGCATTGGCAAAAGGTAACATCACATGTTTTACAACTCATGTCTCCACATGGGACATGAAGCAGTTCGCCCATACAGTGGGTCGCGCTAATTGTTGTTTCTGATAGCGGTCTACTGTGCTATGCACAGGACCATGTGCTACCACCATTATTTGCTCTTTGCGATAATTATAATGTTATGAATGTTGTTTTACTACTATTTACCGCTAATGGATCTTGGAATGGATTTACCATCTTTATATTCTACATGTTTAATGTCATAGCCTACTGTTGATACGGAATCAAATTAACACACTTACCAACTCGAAACCTCCAGGTGGCTCTGTGATTGTGAGACATAATGTTCAGATAGTTTATCTCAAATTGATGTTTACTCGTGTATTTTAGAAAAACCTTCTCATCATTCGTCTCGTCCGTCCCTTCCCCGATTTGAATAGAGCCCTTGTTGTCCCACGTTATGAATAAGGAGCTGAACTTCTTACAATTGGTAATTGTCCTGACCACATGCTGGTTAAACGTCACACACTTCATACAGCTGTCTTTGATGCCGTTCACATTGTTCCTCTTGCTTGTTGCAAGCATGATTAGGAAATATTTTTCCTTTGCGTCCATGAAGGCAGTAGTTTCAGAGAGCAAAATATTAATGTTGTCACACCCCTTCACCTCGAACAAGATCTTGTAGCGTCCGGTTACCAGCACTCCTAGGTCGTTCATCAGTGTATAGTTTCCTTTACCATCAGTTTCGCACTCCACAAACCGACCTGACGAGAGACAGTGAATTATATTAAACATAAGAATAACAACATTTCGCAGTGAGTAAAGGGTGGTTGAGCTCGACGTCGTTGGACTGATGAAGTAACCCGCTTTTTAATCATCTCTTACTATGAGATTACTTCGGTTCTTTCTTTACAGGAACACAACACTACCACAAAACATTCAATACAACCATTTTCAACAAATACAATACAGATGGTTATCACATAAGTATATTGTAAACTGTCATTTTAAGATATTTACGACCACTTACTATTTTACACAAATTAGATTAACAATGGTTTAATTAAATAAATCAGTAACATTTAAATGCTTACCGGAAACTTGTTTTACTTTACCATTGAGACCTTCTGGGGCCTTGACCTTAGATTCACCATCTTAGAAGAAGGGAGATCACTCTTAATCACTTAATACACAAAGATAAAATTGACAGCAGAGATCTAACAATTATATTCAAACGTATACAGAGTTCAATGTATTACATTAATTGAGATCCCAATTTCACATCATTGACATGACGAAACATATCAGGGCAATCAAGACACAATGAGATCTCAATAACAAGTTATCCAAATATATCGTTCCTTTTTCTGTCCAACTCTTTGGGAGCATGTATCCTAATATGTGTTAAGGCGCTTTAAAGGTGTCTGTCCCACTCATTTCACTACCATGACTGGTACCCCCAGCGTACTGTTTGGAGAACAGAGGCATTGGCAAAAGGTAACATCACATGTTTGACAACTCATGTCTCCACATGGGACATGAAGCAGATCGCCCATACAGTGGGTCGCGCTAATTGTTGTTTCTGATAGCGGTCTACTGTGCTATGCACAGGACCATGTGCTACCACCATTATTTGCTCTTTGCGATAATTATAATGTTATGAACGTTGTTTTACTACTATTTACCGCTAATGGATCTTGGAATGGATTTACCATCTTTATATTCTACATGTTTAATGTCATAGCCTACTGTTGATACGGAATCAAATTAACACACTTACCAACTCGAAACCTCCAGGTGGCTCTGTGATTGTGAGACATAATGTTCAGATAGTTTATCTCAAATTGATGTTTACTCGTGTATTTTAGAAAAACCTTCTCATCATTCGTCTCGTCCGTCCCTTCCCCGATTTGAATAGAGCCCTTGTTGTCCCACGTTATGAATAAGGAGCTGAACTTCTTACAATTGGTAATTGTCCTGACCACATGCTGGTTAAACGTCATACACTTCATACAGCTGTCTTTGATGCCGTTCACATCGTTCCTCTTGCTTGTTGCAAGCATGATTAGGAAATATTTTTCCTTTGCGTCCATGAAGGCAGTAGTTTCAGAGAGCAAAATATTAATGTTGTCACACCCCTTCACCTCGAACAAGATCTTGTAGCGTCCGGTTACCAGCACTCCTAGGTCGTTCATCAGTGTATAGTTTCCTTTACCATCAGTTTCGCACTTCACAATGCGACCTGACGTGAAACATTTAATCATATTAAACATTTAAGAATAAACAACATTTTCCAATGGCTAAAGCGTCGCTGAGCTCGACTTAGTTGGCCTGAAAAAATTACATCAATCACATCTTTGAGATAAGTTCGTTAATGTCTTTCCAGGAATTTGATTCTGCAGGGAACAAAACAATACCAAGAAAAAATACATGATAACCATTTCGATCAAGACAAAGTACACTACAGCCGGTTCTCAGATAAGTATATTGAAAATCGTCATGTACGACCACATACTATTTACGCAAAAACAATGGTCAAATTAGAAATATCCAGTAACATTCAATTGCTTACAAAAAAATACAATAACACCATTTTGATCAAGAAAAAAATACAATAGAGCAGGTTCCTAAATAAGTAAGAAATCTCGACCACCTTCTAAACTACCGTCCAAAAGAAAGTATACCATAACTTCGACAAGTATATAAACAGGGCAAGTTTGACTATATAATTGGAATATTTAAAAAGAGCTTTCAATTCTGCATAAATTAAATGTAAACGCATTACATCGATAACAAACAATTAAAGATAACAGACTTGGGGATGAAAAATGGTATTTCAAAATGTTTCCGTCATTGGATGTTGCTTTAATATCGAGTTTGGCCTCCTTGACCATCGATACATGAAAGAATGCGTCTGTAGACGGATGACGTGCATAATCAGACTTGCTCAAGTTCTTGTCCGGTTGCTGGTCCTAATCTGTTTCTCCGGATGGTCCCACAAATGTTCGATCGGGTTCATGTCTGGGTAACTAGTAGGCCACGCTTAAACATTGCGCATTCATGTTGTCAACACAATTCTGTGTGAGTCTGGCTATGTGAGGTTTTGCATTGTCATGCTAGAAGACAATGCCACGGGGCTGTTGGTTGTTGACAGGGAGGACAACTGGCTGCAGAATCTGATCCCTGTACCTCTGTGCGTTCAGGTTGCCATGGTTGATGACTAGCTTCGTTTTCAGTTCACCATAAATTTCTCCCCACACCATCACACTGCCTCCTCCATACGCTGAACACAGTTACCGTTCCCAGCACGTCTGTAAACACGTTGGCGACCATCAGCATTCAAGGGCGTAGCTACCATTATGACAAAAAGCCCGGGCTTACACCTGATTTTGTTGCTCAAAATGTTTTCTGGTGTTTTCGGACAAATACGTTCATGACATGTTCCTGCAGTCGTACCTCTCTGAATAGTATACTACACGTACAGTAAAGATCAAAGTAATTAACACATAACCATTACCATTACTGTTCTGGTGCTGATGTTTCGATTTTGTGACCACAGACGTTTCAGCTGAGGACTTGTCAGGAAGAGTTCTCGGCGTACATGTCGAAGAAGGTGCCGGTCCTCTCGAGGTGTAGGGACAGTAGGTCTTCCAGACCTCGGACGGTCCGTTGCACTTCCTGTCTGTATATGCTTCCGGACTAAACGACTAAGAAACAGTGTAATGGTAGCCCAGATTTCGTCCTATCGCCTTAAAGGGCATTCCTGCAGAGTGCATACCAATAATGTGATTTCTGAGGTCCATTGACAATCGTATTCGTGCCATGTTCAATAGATATGCTTGAATGACTATGGAAAGCAACATTACATACCACCAAATGCAGTTGGGCAAAACTGCTTTTTGTGATCCTCGAGCGTAGCATGTACGTGCGTGTCCCGAACGTGTGCGCGACTGTCACGCATCACTGGTTGGAACGTATCGCACAAACACTACTTTTCTCATAAATGAACCTTGTTTAACTATATAAAATATTCTCAAAAATATATCATAACAAATATCAGGGGTGCTTAACTTTTCTCTTTGTGTATATGTATATACCTTTCAGTTCGTGCAACAAAGGCTTACTCAGTATTTGTTATTTAACCAAATATACAGTAAAGATAAGTTCTAGAATTGACAACTTCTACAAATTCTGATCGACATGTCGTTTTTTGTTCAACAATTGATATATTCTAAACCTGCCTTTCAATGTTTACATGAATTGTACCTCTATTGTTATGCTTGTAAATCTGTGTACTGACTTGACGTGTTGGTTAAAGTGTAAGTCTTCTTAACTGTATAATGTATACACGTTAGCAGCACTTTTGACCAATAACAAGATTTAAATAACCCTCAATGCAACCTACAATTAAAGTTTTAAAACCTATCGGGCATACACAAATAAATAGACTTGCTACGCGCCTGGCTCTGAACAAACAGAATCTGCTCTCATCAGAAAAAAGGAAACGTGACCAGTTTCGGACTTGTCAACGTGGAACATGCCTTGCGGAGCCTGTTACGTCGATGTTGCTGGGTAAGCACAACTCCTACATTTGGACGCCGTGTCCGGATACCATGTTCCAAAAGAAGAGTTGACATGTCCGAGTGCCGTTACTGCCGTTGCTGTTTCAGGGATGAAGCGGCTACTTAGTGTGATTCCCCGGATGTAGCGGTCCTCCTGGGGCGTGGTCACCCGTGGTCTCTCACTTCTCGGCCTGTCTGCAGTCTAACCTGTCTTCCGTCGAAATATACACGGGAGAAGCCGAACGTTCTTGTGATGTGGGCATGTGAAGCTCCTTCCTGGGCCATTCCATGACTCTCTCTTTCTGAATTGTGGTCAGGCGTGGCATTTCTCGTGTGTGTTTTTCCATACTGCGACAATGACTCGTGTTTTCTGCTGGTTTTTACTCTTTGTCAGCACGTGTATGAAAGCATATCACTTTTTCGAAATTCGAGTTTGCACGACAGTTTTCGCAGTTTTACAAATTTAAAAGAGGGAATTAATAGGTAGTAGGTTTTCAAATGTAAAGTTTTGTGAATTTTGGTTGTTAACAAATATTTTTAAGTATTTGGTATACTTTCTTTTGGACATCTGTTTATTATTCATGCCAAATGCATTGACAGTAGTAAAAATAGAAACATCAAGTAGTATATAGTATAGATCAAAACAAATTAGACAAATTTCAAAAGTAGTTTTTCCGTTGCCGCTCAGTGTTTTCGAACATGATTTGTTAATATTCTGCATTTCTGCACATCAGTGGTATGATGTTGATTGGTAGTGTCACGTGACGACGCTGAAGCAGACGGCTTTCTAGTTAACTACGTGATGTTGAAAACTATGGAAGGGGATTTGTGCCAGAAATGAGGACATGTTGACTTGTAACTTGTAAAGTGTAACATGTCGTTCCCAACCATACAAGTCTCGAAAAGACAAGTCCAACCATGCAAAACTAACATTTTAATCCTGTCAATCGTAACTTCGCATTCTCAACTTTGCAAAGTTGAAATGTAATTCTAGAAATCTAGAAGTCGAAAAGTCAACTTGTCATTTTTAATTATTAAATCTAAATAATATACACATTTTGTAATGTTACAAGTTACGTTTGACAAATGAAAAATGGAAAATGAAGAGTTGCAAAGTCAGCTTTGTAAAACGGACTTTTGCATTTCGAGACTGACATGACTTGTATAGTTGCGAATGCAATGTTTCAAATTACATCTCTACATGAATTCGCATTGACCATATTTGGAAGTTTCCCGAACATTGCCGATGTTTTCCGAGGACGAGAGGCATTTGCGAAAAAACGAGATCTCCCTTGCCACTGTCCCAGATGGGGAATCCCTTATACTATTTTGAGCCCCACGCTGGACGAGTTGACCACGCCTCTTGAAATCAAGGGACGTAACTCTTGTTATGTCCTACAAACAAACGCACGTTGTTAGTTCACGGAGCGCTACTGTCACTTAAATTCCGTATGATAGTGTCGCTTAGTAATTAAATGCCAAACGAAAATACCAATTGAAACTTAATTCTTAGGTATTCTAATTATTATTTCAATATATTTTAAGGACACTTGACAAACAATTATTTTAGTTGCAACGCAAAACGAATGCGGAAGTAATGTAAATGTGGGATGACACTGACAGACATACAGGATCGCATAGCTTGATTGGCATTGATGCTATGATAAATGTATCCGATCCGTTATCATAAAACTTATTTCACTTACATATAAAACTGCAGATTTACAAATTGAAACCATATATAGACATCCTACACCCGAAAATATTCATTACTTTCTGTGCGTTCATTTACACATTATCTTCTCTCAGTTAAATCATGTCAACATTCACTTTTTTTATACTCCAATTTTACGTGTATTCAGTAAAGTCTTTTGCATTCAGAAATGAATATCCAAGTTTTGAAAAAGAAAATCTTGTTATTGAAAGTATATAAACGTTAGTGGGGAAGAAATTGAAAGAAGGACATAAGCCAGTGTTGACAACTTTATTATTAATTTAAAATATTTTAAATGTACCACAAAGCAATGATCTAAATCAGGGAACTTCATATACTTCTTTTTAAAAAATTAAAAATGCATTTCACTTTAATTATAACTGAAAACTGTTCTGAACATCAATAGGCCTACTTCTTATTCTTACAGACAGATAATCAAGGGGAAATGTTCTTTAGCTGAGTTCAATTTATCTCTTTTAATTATTTTACAAACTTTTCTCAACTAGTTTAAATTATTTATTGGTTTTGAATATGTTAATTTATCTATTTTAATTTACTTATCAAGCAACCTATATTTTTAGTATTTGAAGCAGTGAAAAGTGTATTGTTGTGGGACAGAAATATATTTGTCCATGATTAATATGTCCATTAATTCTATATAAAGAATCAATTAAATTACTGAATTCAAGTATGAAATGTAAATCATAAGCCTAGATCAGTTGTTTCACACTTTAAACAATAAACATTCAACTTCTACATGCCAAAACATGAAAATAATTATGAATAAAGAATGCAAACTGAAAATAGAATTGTATTACTGTTAATTTCAAAATATAATTGCACTGTTGAATTTAAAAATTGAATCGACTGTAACATATACAGGATATAAAAAAAATTTAAAACGTACAATTTCACTAAAATTGTCATTCATGAATACATTGACATGCGTATTGTTTTCAATAATTAAATATGTGTTTTATTAACTCATATGAAAAGATGATATTTTTTATTTAGATAAAAATTCCGATAATTAATGTTTTACAACAATACCCTGTTTCCCCTAAACATATGTCTTTTACCGTGTCTATTTAACACTTTTGTTTGTTAGTCATTACTGTAACAAACTCATTGTAGTAGAAATATATATCAAATTATTAATTTAAAAGTTGAAAGAAAAGAAATGTTCACTCCATTAATGTGTTGTCAAGGAGAAACACAACACAATCCGGCCCGAAGTTGCAGAATGGGCTTCTTTATACACATATTTCAAGGATTAGTGTGTTTGAAAAGTCCAGAAACTGTACTAAGAGTGTGACATTTTTTAGATGTTCAGTATATATTTATAAATAGAGCATTCTACACAAGAAGAGAGCTGCTAAAAATGAAAATAAGTCATTCAAATATTTGTTCTTTCTGTAAATCTGAAACAGAAAGTTTCCAATATGTTTTCATAAATGTAATCACGTAAATGAATTTTGGGGGAATCGAAAGTTTAATGAACAATCGTCTTTTATCACCCAAAACTGGCTCCCTAAGTAGATTGTGCTTGTGTGAGGTCATGCGATATCGACAAGCGATATCTACATTTGTAGATTAGTTCTGCCCAGAAAGGAATCCAAATTGCGTTTCCATGAAAACGGGGAAAATAAATACCGAACTGTGACCAGTGTTACGACGGTCCAAAAGCTGAGACAGGAATTTTGTGGACCCAAACCAAAGCAGTCCGTGACACTGACAGTAATTTATGTAAGAAAACCACTTGAAATTACGTAAGGTTTATTTTGAAACTATTTATCATCATGTATTTATTTCCAAAATGTCGATAAATTATCTAACTATAATCGAAAGTGAAAAAAATGTTGTTGTTTTTTTACAAAAGACGCAATCTTTTCTTTATACCAAATTGATACAGACTGTCCTACTTATGAAGGTATTAAACATGTAGTTTTATATTATGTCAACTCATTATACATGTATAGCTATCATTATACCCGAGTGTAAACTGTGCAATCCTGTATACCCTTTTACAATAACATGCACACACAAAATTTCAACACCCTTCTGGATCACAAGAAAATGTACGATCTAATACTTGACTTACACATTTTAATAAACTAACTGAAATGGGAATACGTCACTGATTCAAAATACAATGATCTGGATTGGGAGTGTTTTAGTTTATACATATACAACTGCGTGTATAGCAAGAAAGGATTTACTCTAACTATCTTGTATATTTAAAAAAAAAAAAAAAGCATACATTACAATAGTATAATATCACAAAATACATATATATTAATCTTGACCAGGAAGCATATTTCTTAAAAGTGTGTTATTTTGAACTGAATACTAAATGAATAGACAATTTACAACTTTTCTCTAAATGTGTTCAATTATTTATGTTGATTCTGCTTGCATTTTGCTTGCAAAATTCCGGGATCCGTCCCTGACAAACATTATAGTGACCAGTAATGCTGCCTTTAAAATTTGTTAGAAATCTATATCTATATATATAGTTACTTTATTCTGTCCATATGATCAATCTAAATATATATATTATTAGTATGCCTGATTGAAACGAGAGCAATATAAATTACGTTCCATTTCTATTTGAATAAGATATTCCTGCTTGCTTTGTTTCAAAATCAGAAAATTCTTCAGCACAGATAAGAGGTAATATTTACACAATGTGACATTAAATATGTGCCCAACCATCTGGCTGGTGTAACACAGTAAGGTTTACTTTTTGCCAGCTCGCAACAGAAATAACCGCGTCTCGGGCGTTCGGGCGGGCAGTTGTTTCTGTCACAGTAAAATGCGATGGTGTCCTTTAATGTTTTAGTCAATGTGCTTTTGTCAACAGTATGCTAATGCTAGTATGCAACTTTAAAATATGTGTTATAGTAGATGCTGGGAGATGCTTGCCAAGGGAGAAGTCATTGTTGAACATTGTATTTATCGGATCGGGATTATTCGTTCCTTTCCGCTAATTTCCGTTATATTCCAAATATGGTCAATGCGAAATCGTGTAGAGATGTGATTTGAAACATTGCAATCGTAACTATGCAAGTCATGTCAGTCTCGAAATGTTAACTTTGCAAGTCGTGTCAGTCTCGAAATGTTAAAGTAGGTTTTACAAAGCTGACTTTGCTACTCTTCATTTTCCATTTTTCATTTGTCAAACGTAACTTGTAACATTACAAAATGTGTATATTATTTAGATTTAATAATTAAAAATGACAAGTTGACTTTTCGACTTCTAGATTTCTAGAATTACATTTCAACTTTGCAAAGTTGAGAATGCGAAGTTACGATTGACAGGATTAAAATGTTAGTTTTGCATGGTTGGACTTGTCTTTTCGAGACTTGTATGGTTGTAAAAGACATGTTACACTTTACAAGTTACAAGTCAACATGTCCTCATTTCTGGCACAAATCCCCTTCCATAGAAAACGGGGGCAAAATATGGACATACAGCGGGTTGCGCTCATTGTTGCTCAACTTCAGGGATAGCAGACCATGTGCTACCACCACTTTTTACTCTTTGCGATAAGTATAATGTTATGAATAACATTGTGTTACGACTATTTCGTTGACCAAATGACGTTACCCCTTTTTCAACCATATGAATCAGATGAGACCATGTCTGTGTGTACGTGACTTATAAATACAATACAACAGTTTTAACCCAGAAACAATACAATACCACCGTTTCTTATGTGTATATATCACTTCGTTTGTAGATATCTATGTGTTTCTCATTATAAGTACAGAAGCCTTATTTCTCAGAAACTAAGTCAGTGGTGTTGCCCACAATGCCTAACGATAAGCTGTAATACAACTGATTAGATAGAAAATGTATTTGTGAAAGGACATGATGACCTGCTTGAGGTCTGTGCCTTGTTAACCATGTACCTAACAGAACTGATTCACAAATAGTCAGAATTACTTTAGGAATAATATAAATACTTTAAATTGTTATACATAGATTTATTAAGATAAATATAAGAATAAAATAAAGATCGGGGTAAGGGAAGAGCACGATAGGAGAATGGAAGGGTAATGGTAGGGTCATCTTCACAACGTCACAGGCGTAACGAAAATATTTCCATATCTTCTCCTTCCGCCCTTGACCTCAACCCTCGAATTTTCAGTGCTAAGATTTTAACGTACTGCAGGCTAATCGGATAAGCCAATCAGAAGACAGTTGTATTGCCTCGTCGCTTATTTTGAATTGGTTCCGAATATAAACGGCGATTTCTTTTGCTGTATGTTAGCAGAAGGTAATGGACGTAACTCGTGATCACGATAGGTGTCGCTGATTCGTTTCACCACTTCTGGCTAGGGGCTGAAGGCAAGGTAAAAAATGGAGAGATCTCGATACATTTTCACCTTGCCGTGGGAAGATGTGGTAGAGTAAGGTTATGGTAGGGTTTAGGAAAGGGTGGGATATGGTAGGGAAACGCTTGTACAGTGCAATGCAATGGTAGGGAAAGTAAGGATGAAGTGAGAGTAAAAGGATGTATGTAGGGTTAAGTAAGGGTAATGGTAATGGCAGGGGAATTGTAAGGTTGGGGTAAGGGTAAGAGTTAGGTAATGTTTGGGTATGATAGGGTAAAAATAGGGTAGAGAAAGGCAGTATATGTTAGGAAGAGGGTAAATGTAACGATATGGTAAGTATAAGGTAATGGTAGAGTAAGGGTTTTCCTTTACCTGTATCCAAGAGGATTAGTCGAGGACATTCATTTACCACAGTCTGAAAAACAACTTTCAATTTACTATATTTCATAAGAAAAATGTATGAGCAACTTTCAGATTCTCCATTGTCGACTCAAGTCAATTATTGTAATGTGTTCGGCTCGTATTACAATTCAAAGCATATCCTGTCAAAATGATAAGATAAAGGTAGGACAGCACATTTAAACAAAATAACCTGTTATAACAAAACATACCACTATTGTAAAACGTGATCATTTTTTCAGTTGTGGAGTCACCCGTGTTGGACAGAAGCTCTTTATTTGACGTCAAGAAACATATGATTTTGTCTTTCAGTCTTAGTGTTTTAGGGATAGACACACGACGCCGTCATGTCTTTCATTTATACTGCTCGGTTAACAAGGAACATATTTTTAATAAAAGGCCCTTTCCGATTTTACTGGGAAAGGGATAAATTAAGATATCACTAAATTACCCCAATTCTCATCATCTCACCCTCAGTTATATACCGCCACACTATTGTTTATACCCATTACATGTACGTAATATATATTACCATATCATTCACAATCACCGATCTGGTCCTCAGTCCGTTCTCCTCGTGAAGGGTGACGAGTGCGACATCTCCACCACCAGATCCACAGAACACTCTTCTCTCCATGGTGGGATGGTCGGTCGACAACAACAGATCATGTTTGGGAAGTGCTGACACTATTTTCTGTACAGCATTTCGGAATGACAGCTGTTCTAACTGGCCACCCAATGTCAGGTCGAAATGGGCAAGAAGCAACAACACAACTGTAAATATTTGCATTTCTGAAAAATAAAGACATTTTTTGCATTCCTTAAGAGTGTGCATATGCATCTGTTTCGTATTACACTTTTTAAAAATGAAACAGGAAACAAATTATTATCGATGTTTGTTAATCTCTTGCAATCTGATGTTATTACAACATTATTTGATTTTGAAAAATGACTGTGTTGACCAAACGCACCAAAACACCATGACATGTGCAAGCTGGATCAAGAAACGTCTAAAAAATATCAGATGATGATCATTGTCCCTATGCAACAGTATCAGATGATGACCATTGTCCCTATGCAACAGTATCAGATAATGATCATTGTCCCTATGCAACAATATCAGATGATGACCATTGTCCCTATGCAACAGTATTAGATGATGACCATTGTCCCTATGCAACAATATCAGATTATGATCATTGTCCCTATGCAACAATATCGGAAGATGATCATTGTCCCTATGCAACAATATCAGATTATGATCATTGTCCCTATGCAACAATATCTGATGATGACCATTGTCCCTATGCAACAGTATCAGATGATGACCATTGTCCCTATGCAACAGTATCAGATGATGACCATTGTCCCTATGCAACAATATCAGATGATGACCATTGTCCCTATGCAACAGTATCGGATGATGACCATTGTCCCTATGCAACAGTATCGGATGATGACCATTGTCCCTATGCAACAATATCGGATGATGACCATTGTCCCTATGCAACAGTATCGGATGATGACCATTGTCCCTATGCAACAGTATCGGATGATGACCATTGTCCCTATGCAACAATATCGGATGATGACCATTGTCCCTATGCAACAGTATCGGATGATGACCATTGTCCCTATGCAACAGTATCGGATGATGACCATTGTCCCTATGCAATAATATCGGATGATGACCATTGTCCCTATGCAACAATATCAGATTGTGATCATTGTCCCTATGCAACAATATTGGATGATGACCATTGTCCCTATGCAACAGTATCGGATGATGACCATTGTCCCTATGCAACAGTATCGGATGATGACCATTGTCCCTATGCAACAATATCGGATGATGATCATTGTCCCTATGCAACAGTATCGGATGATGATCATTGTCCCTATGCAACAGTATTAGATGATGACCATTGTCCCTATGCAACAATATCGGATGATGATCATTGTCCCTATGCAACAATATCGGATGATGACCATTGTCCCTATGCAACCGTATCAGATGATGATCATTGTCCCTATGCAACAGTATCGGATGATGACCATTGTCCCTATGCAACAATATCAGATTATGATCATTGTCCCTATGCAACAATATCGGAAGATGATCATTGACCCTATGCAACAATATCGGATGATGACCATTGTCCCTATGCAACAGTATCAGATGATGACCATTGTCCCTATGCAACAGTATCAGATGATGACCATTGTCCCTATGCAACAATATCAGATGATGACCATTGTCCCTATGCAACAGTATCGGATGATGACCATTGTCCCTATGCAACAGTATCGGATGATGACCATTGTCCCTATGCAACAGTATCGGATGATGACCATTGTCCCTATGCAACAATATCGGATGATGATCATTGTCCCTATGCAACAGTATCGGATGATGATCATTGTCCCTATGCAACAGTATTAGATGATGCCCATTGTCCCTATGCAACAATATCGGATGATGATCATTGTCCCTTTGCAACAATATCCGATGATGATCATTGTCCCTATGCAACAACATCAGATGATGACCATTGTCCCTATGCAACAATATCAGATGATGACCATTGTCCCTATGCAACAGTATTAGATGATGATCATTGTCCCTATGCAACAATATCGGATGATGACCATTGTCCCTATGCAACCGTATCAGATGATGATCATTGTCCCTATGCAACAGTATCGGATGATGACCATTGTCCCTATGCAACAATATCGGAAGATGATCATTGTCCCTACGCAACAATATCAGATTATGATCATTGTCCCTATGCAACAATATCGGATGATGACCATTATCCCTATGCAACAGTATCAGATGATGACCATTGTCCCTATGCAACAGTATCGGATGATGACCATTGTCCCTATGCAACAATATCGGATGATGATCATTGTCCCTATGCAACAGTATTAGATGATGACCATTGTCCCTATACAACAATATCGGAAGATGATCATTGTCCCTATGCAACAATATCAGATTATGATCATTGTCCCTATGCAACAATATCGGATGATGACCATTGTCCCTATGCAACAGTATCAGATGATGATCATTGTCCCTATGCAACAATATCGGAAGATGATCATTGTCCCTATGCAACAATATCAGATTATGATCATTGTCCTTATGCAACAATATCGGAAGATGATCATTGTACCTATGCAACAATATCAGATGATGACCATTGTCCCTATGCAACAGTATTAGATGATGATCATTGTCCCTATGCAACAATATCGGATGATGACCATTGTCCCTATGCAACAGTATCAGATGATGAGCATTGTCCCTATGCAACAGTATCGGATGATGACCATTGTCCCTATGTAACAATATCAGATTATGACCATTGTCCCTATGCAACAATATCGGATGATGACCATTGTCCCTATGCAACAGTATTAGATGATGACCATTGTCCCTATGCAACAATATCGTGATGACCATTGTCCCTATGCAACAGTATCGGATGATGATCATTGTCCCTATGCAACAGTATTAGATGATGACCATTGTCCCTATGCAACAATATCGGATGATGACCATTGTCCCTTTGCAACAGTATTAGATGATGACCATTGTCCCTATGCACCAATATCGGATGATCCATTGTCCCTATGCGACAATATCAGATGATGACCATTGTCCCTATGCAACAATATCAGATGATGACCATTGTCCCTATGCAACAGTATTAGATGATGACCATTGTCCCTATGCAACAATATCGGATGATGACCATTGTCCCTATGCAACAAAATCGGATGATGATCATTGTCCCTATGCAACAGTATTAGATGATGACCATTGTCCCTATGCAACAATATCGGATGATGACCATTGTCCCTATGCAACAGTATTAGATGATGACCATTGTCCCTATGCAACAATATCGGATGATGACCATTGTCCCTATGCAACAATATCGGATGATGATCATTGTCCCTATGCAACAGTATTAGATGATAACCATTGTCCCTATGCAACAGTATCGGATGATGACCATTGTCCCTATGCAACAATATCAAATGATGATCATTGTCCCTATGCAACAATATCAGATGATGATCATTGTCCCTATGCAACAATATCGGATGATGATCATTGTCCCTATGCAACAATATCGGATGATGATCATTGTCCCTATGCAACAATATCAGATGATGACCATTGTCCCTATGCAACAATATCGGATGATGACCATTGTCCCTATGCAACAATATCGGATGATGATCATTGTCCCTATGCAACAGTATTAGATGATGACCATTGTCCCTATGCAACAATATCGGATGATGACCATTGTCCCTATGCAACAGTATTAGATGATGACCATTGTCCCTATGCAACAGTATTAGATGATGACCATTGTCCCTATGCAACAGTATCGGATGATGATCATTGTCCCTATGCAACAATATCAGATGATGATCATTGTCCCTATGCAACAATATCGGATGATGATCATTGTCCCTATGCAACAATATCGGATGATGATCATTGTCCCTATGCAACAGTATTAGATGATGACCATTGTCCCTATGCAACAGTATCGGATGATGACCATTGTCCCTATGCAACAATATCAAATGATGATCATTGTCCCTATGCAACAATATCAGATGATGATCATTGTCCCTATGCAACAATATCGGATGATGATCATTGTCCCTATGCAACAATATCGGATGATGATCATTGTCCCTATGCAACAATATCAGATGATGACCATTGTCCCTATGCAACAATATCAGATGATGACTATTGTCCCTATGCAACAGTATTAGATGATGACCATTGTCCCTATGCAACAGTATCGGATGATGATCATTGTCCCTATGCAACAATATCAGATGATGATCATTGTCCCTATGCAACAATATCGGATGATGATCATTGTCCCTATGCAACAATATCGGATGATGATCATTGTCCCTATGCAACAGTATTAGATGATGACCATTGTCCCTATGCAACAGTATCGGATGATCACCATTGTCCCTATGCAACAATATCAAATGATGATCATTGTCCCTATGCAACAATATCAGATGATGATCATTGTCCCTATGCAACAATATCGGATGATGATCATTGTCCCTATGCAACAATATCGGATGATGATCATTGTCCCTATGCAACAATATCAGATGATGACCATTGTCCCTATGCAACAATATCAGATGATGACAATTGTCCCTATGCAACAGTATCAGATGATGACCATTGTCCCTATGCAACAGTATCGGATGATGACCATTGTCCCTATGCAACAGTATCAGATGATGACCATTGTCCCTATGCAACAGTATCAGAAGATGACCATTGTCCCTATGCAACAATATCGGAAGATGATCATTGTCACTATGCAACATTATCAGTTGATGACCATTGTCCTTATGCAACAATATCTGATGACGATCAATTCCCGGTCCGGTCTGGGATTCTCCTCCTGATCAGATAAGTTCCTAAGTATGGATGCAGGTCCGACCGTTATAGGTTTACTGTCAAAGAGGGGATGTTAAAAAGAACATAGTCAAACTAAATGTTCCTACCTTAAATCTGATATATACAGAAACAGTTCCTGTATGTGTGAGACAGTGAGAATCTGATATGTATAACATTTACCTTAAGCGAATTTGTTTTTGTTAAATTGGCTGCCGCAGACGTTTAATGATATTCTTCAAATGGTACGTAAGTTATGAAACTGTATTGTAATTTTATATGTTTGGTAGTCATCAACCATGCAATATTGACGATGTTGTGTCTCATTACATGGTTACCAAACAAGGTTTCCTCTTTACTTTCCCAGTAGTTACAGATTATTGCGCTGAGTTCATAGTGACCTTGACATCTGAGTTTGAAGAATTGAAAAATGGTTTTGAGAAGCGCAATAGTATAAATAGAGTCATTACATTTGATTTAAAACTATTACATTTAATCACATTTTGGTGGATGTAATATTACAATAATTGTAACGACGGTTTCAAACTGCTTTTAATCACACAGTTTCGGGTGTTCATCTCATGTAAAGTGTTCAGTATTCATCCTCCTAAAATAAACGTATGTATGCTTAAAATATTGCATGTTAAAGGTTAATGGTTATGGAAAAGAAAACTATAGAATGACTGTCACTAGGACAAGATAGAAATGAGTTTAAGACATCTCCTTTGTATTCTATTCAATAAGGTGTACTTGCTGTTGCAGGGTGTACATGTCCTACACACAGGGGCATGTATACGTATACACAGGTTATATCTGGTCTTATCCCGACACCAGCCTGGAGCTCTAGATTGTCTCAATGCTTGGGTTCTAGATTGCGTTGGTGCTTGATTTCTAGATTGCATTAATGCTTGAGTTCTAGATTGCCTTGATGCTTGAGTTCTAGATGGCCTTGATGTTTAAGCTCTAGATGGCCTTGATGTTTAAGTTCTAGATTGCCTTGATGTTTAAGTTCTAGATTGCATTGATGCTTAAAGAGCCATCAAGGATGTTGATGAAAATTGCCAAAAATCTATCTCCGTGAAATATATACAATTTTTTCGACCTAAAATAAGCCGAGAAATTGCACTAATTAGTAAAGATGTTTTCCAGTCTAAATATAGATCTAATCTATTATTTTCAACCGCAAAGCATCATGGTCTAAGTCACACATTGTATTCAGAGATACGGAAAAATAACAAAGTTTATGATCAATGAAAGAATTTGAAAGATATGATTTTTGGCGGTTGTTTATTTACCATTTCATTTAATTTTATATTTGCTACAGAAATTGGAATATTTTTTTTACCCAACTAGGTATTTTGCTTGAATTTTATAATTAATTGGAGTAAAAATTTGTCATAATTTGCTGGTCTTATCTCAATAAAAAGTACATTAAACAGGCAATAATGTGTAAAAGAAGCACGTGCAGCGCGTGCAGCACGTGGGTTTTTATGGCGACTTGCGCTAGAGGCGAGCCTTCACGCTTCGGAAGGGCTTGCTGTTTGTGTAGTACGTTTTACGCAATAAAGGGGATTCTGTTTATATGACGTAACATACCCCTATATACTCTGTATAACAAGATTTCATTACATTGTCGTGACATGAAAATTATTTATCACATGTCATGCTGTTGATAAAAGATTTCTCTGGCGATTGACGTTATAAATATGTTTTCCAATTCATTTATTTTTATTTGAAAGACTAACATCCTTGATGGCTCTTTAAGTTATAGATTGTCTTGATGCTTGAGTTCTAGAATGCCGATGTTATATAATTTTTAATTTTATATTTTAACGAAAGTGAAGGCTTGGCAAATGGCTGAGGTTGTTTAAAACTTTGAAAAATCATATATTTGTTAATATGCGATCCATATTTTTTTAGTTATGCCTTGTATTGGCCTTTACGTGATATATATTGTTAATATGATACCAGCATCCTGAAATATATTTGCGCGGACAAGGTGTGTACATATTGATCTCGTTAAACCCTTATATTTAGTTCTGTCATTTGATCGTCGACTGTATGTTTGACTGCTTTCTAGTCGCTAGTTTTCGACAATCAACACTGATTGCAAGACAATGCACAATTGTATTACACTACTCTTCTATTATAACATCTACGTCAACTGGGCACTGCATCTTCCGCGACAACTGTGAGGGGCAATAGGGCTGATTGTAGCAACATAGGGGTTAACAATATGTGACAGATATGTTTCCAAGAAATATCACAAATAAGCTGACTGATCAAATGTGAGTCAATAAATGTCAATGACAATTAACTGAACCTCACCCGAACGAAGAGTCTAAAATTGTCAAAAGTACATTCAGCGTGGAACATGACCGTGGCAGTATCAGACCATATTCTTAATTATTAAATAACTATATTGTTATGGCACGTACATGGTATTTACGGCCTAGACCATATTATTAGTAAACTGGGCCAATAGGCGGGAACTGGGCAAAAACGAGACAAACTGGGCCAAAGTGAGTCTAAGCATGCGCAGGCGCAAATTTGGTGAATGCCCTAAGGTTCATTCTCCACTAAACGTGCATATTGGTTGGTGTAGGTGCTTGGAAATAAAATGTCTCATAGATTAATAATTCTTTACGGAATCTGTACGGGAGAGTCAGGGGAACAATTGCCTTAAGTGGCTGGACTGTAGCATCCTTTTGCTTGATTTTATTGTGGTCAACACTCATATACCTTTTTTGTATTCGAACAGATACGTTACTACACTACGTATATAGAGTAAGTTATGTATACAAAACACTACGAATAAAACATATTTTTTACATACTTATCAGGTTTGAAAAACCAACATTGCCCAACGCTTCCCCCTGAAGCGTTCCTCAACATATATCACACAGAATTAAAAAGGGACGCTACCCGGTATAGGTGGCGCTCGTGCCACGTGACATCGGTGACGTCATCATTCCCTTATTTGTTGAGCGAGCATACGGTCACGCGTGTGTTCTTCTCTCGACTATTTCGCTACTTTATAGGCTTTCTAAGTCTTCCTAGTTCCTCATATCTTCAGAGTTATTGTAATAAGTACCTTTCTGTCCTTTCCTGACCAACTGCTGAACTAAATATCGCCAATTAGTTGAGTTTTGGGTCGGGTTTGGAGTTGTCAGGTTTGTGCAATTCTCGCCTTGCCAGGCTGCCTGTCTTGCTCGGGCTGCACGTGCTAGTCGAGCGGGTCGTGCACGTGTATATTGCTTGACTGACTGTCGGTTGGTCTCTCGCCTCTCGGTTGGCGTAGGCTCTCGCTAGCCTTCGCTTTCACCTTGGTTCGCTCACCTGGTGGGTTAGTGAACGGGGTGGGGGTACGCCCTCCGCTGTGCGAGCATACGTGTGTGAACGAGCACTCGCCAAGCGGGTGAACGAGCACTCACCTAGTGTGAGCTCGCTAGCGAGGCGTACATTCGCCTAGCGTGTGTTCGCTTGCGAGTGAGTGTCTCCTCACCTGTGTTTGTACAGGCGTACGTTCGCTAAGCGTGAACTCATTAGCGAGTGAGTGTTTACTCACCGGCCCGCGCGTGTCAGGTTTTAGTGCCTGTCAGGTGACGAGGGTGTTTGTACAGGCGTACATTCGCTAAGTGTGTTCACGTTAGTGAGTGAGGGTATACTCACTTGTGTTCGCGTGTCAGGTGATTAAGTATTAAGTGTACAGTCACACTCGTTAAGCGTGGACTCGCCTGTGAACAGGTTCATTCATTGCCGTCTCGGGTTAGTGAATTGAGTTACGTTTTGGGGTTCACTTTTTGTCTCACTCACGCGCTTTCGTTGACGATCTTATCAGTGAGTGATGGCTCCGCCTGGACCTTTCGCGGCTTTTTGCTGCCGATGCGGGACCCGCAAGTCGGCACTTAACGACCCTCACTCGGTGTTCCGTATGTGCAAGGTCATCTGTACCGATAAAGACAGATGTGCAGAATGTGGCTCGCTCTCGACGCACGACTTCGCGCGCTATGTTACGACCATACGGAAGAGTGAGAGAGACTCTGCCGCCTCTAGGAAGAGGAAGGTGGATCCTTCCCCCTCTAGGGACTCTCCGACTAGGTCGTCTCTCTCTTCAGGTCATCGTGACCTGTCGGGACGTAGCCCTTCGCTGGCTCATGTGGACCTGGTTATCCAGGAAGACGGGGGGGAGTTCGGGGAAGATTATGACGACGAGCGAGGGTTCGCGTCTAGTCCCACTGGGGTCAGGTCGACTGTCTCGCGCAGGTCACGTTCTCCTGTCCGCTCCTCTCCCCTCCGTTTTAAGAACAAGAGGGCGAGTCGCAAGAGGAGGAAGAGGACCAAGAGGGGGAAGAAGAAGCATAAACGCTCGGTGTCTCGGCCGCACTCTGACGATGGGCAGACAGTGTCCGCGCAGCTTCTGCTTTCCATTAAGGACACGGTGTCGGCCCTTATGGACGCGAGACTTGGGCCTCTTGAGTCGGGAGGGTCGTGAACCTCCCGCCCTCTCGTCAACCTCCCCCGTTCGCAGGGTGGTACGCATCGCGTCGCCTACGCTCGCCTCGACTTCTCCCGCGGGTTCCCCAGTGAGGGAGTTCATTGATACTAGCAACCCTCCTATCAGTAGGGTGCTATCGGGGGAGGATGAGGACCTCTTCGTGGAAGAGGACGAGGGGTTAGCACCTGACGCAGGTGCGAGGTTAGAGGCAATTGCAGAGTTTGCGGGGGTGGAACTAAGGGAGGTCTCTCCCGACTCGTCCGCCGCCAATCGCGCTCGTCGTGAGTCATTTTGCGAACCCACTGCCCCTCGTCCGCCTCGTAAGGCTCTACCTCCTCACAGGTTTCTGGTGTCAGCGGCACAGGACCTGCGTGAGTCTGTCAGGTCGGCCGTTCCCGGCAGACTGCTACCGCCTCCTGTCCTTTCGGACAGACAACGGGCTGCATTACCAGTGGTTGACTCTCCCATACCTCTCGCTTCCCCTATGCTGGACGCGGGTATCGGACGCGTTGCCTCTTCCGCCATTCCTCACAGGGTGGCGGACTCCTGTCTTGTGCATCTTGACAAGGAGGCACGTTCGATTCTGGGGGTTGGTAATTACCTGGCACACGCGGGTATGGAGGAGGGTTCACCTGCTCTCTATCGGTTTGGGGCGGTAGCCAGCGGGGTGGCTGAGGTTACCCTGTCAGCCGCTCGTATATCTGCTGGAGTGACAAAGAGATGGTTTCCTCGCCAGGTCTAACCTGTCACTGGACATTAGGAAGGGGCTGAGGGCGGCGGATGGTGCCGCCGAGTTTCTGTTCGCTGGTAATATTCCTGAAGCGCTCCGACAGCGTCAGGAAGCCCAGCAGCAGGACATTACCAACAGGTTGGCCAGTGGGGAGGTCAAAAAGAAGGTTGTGACGCCTCGTAGGACCCCCGCTAAGAGCATCCCTGTTCAGTCTGCTCCTAACCGAACCGGCCAAGTTAGCTTTCGCGCAGGAGGTCGTGGCCCGAGACCCACGCCCGACACCCCCTCTCGTTTCAGCGGGAAGCGGAAGAAGGGTCATCGAGGCGGCAAGAAGTGACAGGTGGTCACCGCCGTGCCTCCCACCTCCTGTGGTCCCGCCCACAGAGGGGTCGGTGGGGGACGACTGGCGGGGTTCGTCCCCAACTGGAGACAGCTGTCTCTAGACCCTTTTGTGTGTCAGATCTTAGAGCGGGGGTTCCGTATCCCAGTCTCCTCACCCCCTCCCCTAACCTGTTCTCCAACGGAACAGCCGCTAGCTGCGGATCGGTTCACCCTCACGTTGGAACAGGTGGAGATTCTTCTCTCCAAGGAGGCGGTGGAGGAAATCCCCCTCTCAGATCTGACCCCAGGGTTCTACTCCCCGGTGTTTGTCAGACCCAAACGGGACTCGAACAAATGGCGGCTGATACACGACATGAAGGAGTTCAACACTTCCTTCCTCGTACAGCCGCCATATTTTCGACTCTTGACGATTCCATCAGTCATGCGGTCGCTGGAGCCCTCAGACAGTATGGTGTCTCTCGACCTCCAGGATGCGTACCTGCACATCCCGATCTTTGTGTCGGACCGCAAGTACCTCCGTTTCATCCTGGACGGGAGGCATTTTCAATAGAAGGTTCTACCTTTCGGGATCTCCTCCGCCCCTTGGTTGTTCACGGGAGTGACCCAGCCTATCGTTCATTATCTGTACGTCCATCAGGTGCGGTTCATGATGTATCTAGACGATGGGTTCGCTCACGACCATTCGCCCTCCGCCCTCGGGGTACAACGCGATTTCATTATCCAGTTGTTCAGGCGTCTGGGGTGGCTCATAAACTTAGACAAGTCGGACCTAGTCCCGGTAACTCGTCTCACGTTTCTCGGAGCCATTTTGGACTCCCGCCTGTTCAAAGCGTTCGTTCCCAGGGAGCGGATGGGGAGACTCGCGCATCTCATGGACAGGGGCCTACAGTCCGCACTGTCACTGCGACAATGGCAACGGGTATTAGGTCTCCTCACGTCCGCTCAAGACCTGACCGTCAGGGGCAGACTGTATCTGCGTCCCCTTCAGGTGTTCCTGAACACACACGTCAGAGAAGCTCGATGTGCTCACGCTATCAGCCTCCCGCCGGACCTCCGCCGCTTCCTAGCTTGGTGGCGGGTGGAGGATCATGTTTACTCAGGCGTTCCGCTGAGGCCGACCCCCGCATCTCTGCACCTGTTTGTGGACGCGTCCACTCAGGGATGGGGGGCTCACCTCGGTTGGGACCAGATCGCGGGGGTGTGGGCACAAGCTCAGAGGGACTGTCACATCGATGTACTAGAGTTGGACGCAGTCCGTCGATTGCCGAGTACTTGGTGTACATGAGGAACGAGAGAAGGCTCAAAGCCTCCTCGATCAATACCAATCTGGCGGCGATCATGTCGGTAGTTCGCAAACGCTCCCCGGGACTCGACATCTCGGTTCTGAGGGGCCTGGTTAAGACCTTTCGTCAGGTCGACGGTCGGCGCAAGTCTAGACCGCCTGAGTGGGATCTGGCGATAGTGCTTAGGGGTGTATCTGCGGTCAGCAGTAATCAACGTCTACAAAGCGGCTGATCTCCCTCCCCCATCTCGCTCTAATCCCCACGAGATCAGAGCAGTATCTGCTACGATGGCTTTTCATTGCAACATCGCCGTGTCAGACATTCTGGCTGGATGTTTTTGGAAGTCGGGGTTGGTCTTTGCTGACCACTACTTACGGGAAGTGTCCACAGAGGACTTGGCAGGGGTGTCAAGGTTGGGTCCTCAGGTGTTCGCCCAGCAGCGGACCGCGGCACCTCTTTCAGTCGTACGACGGAACGCACCTTACCCCTAACGGGGGTGGGCGTTTCCACGCTGTTATGTACTTGTTTTGGTATTCACTTGGTTGTGTACAATAAAACTTGTTGTTATTATACTTGTGGTTGGTTGTTTTTTTGCCTATGAGTGCAGTTGTTAACCTAACCGGGGTATTTGCATGACAGCAGTACCAGGATTCTTACTCTACCCCCCCCCCCCCCCTACTTAACGAGTGAGGGGCGGACACATAGAGGTTGAGTGTAGGTTTGTCTTTTTTAGGACGGCGTCGACCTCTGTACACTCAATTTAAGAATCCGCGTGAGTTCTCTTGGGCCGCACGCAGCATGGATGGTTGTCCACCTTTCATGGTTTCACACCATCCAGTGCTCCGGCGTGCCAGCCTAAGGGTAAAGCGACGCATTTGCAACTCCCAAATGTGATCATATCGTTGACTTACTAATAACTAGAACTGGTGTCTATTTGATCAACAGAAGTCGTGTGTTTGTCTTACAGGCGTCAGATCACTTCTCGATTTATATGCACATGTGTATTTTTAAGCCATATCAAAAGGAAACATAATGCATCTACAAAGACTCTCCTGATAACCTCTAGTTTCCTGGATACAATTTACAGTTGTAAACTTGGTAGTGAAAGCCACGGACAAGTAGTTATCACTATGAAGAAAGCCAGAAACAGAAAAGGAAATGTCACAAATGTTACTAGTCTATACAGAACAGAACAGAACAGAACAGAGTTTATTCAGTTTTCAAGGCCTTTGGCCCATACAACATATGCATACATGTAACATTTGTTAAGTTTGCATGCTCAATATTGTTTACAATGGGAAGTAAGTTATACAGCAGAATAATTAATAGCGAAGTTTACTGAGATATGTTCCTATTTGTTTAATAGTTTTTTTATGTTTTGCGTCGACATTAGGTTTATAAACTTGTTGATGGTTGGAGGGTTGTAGCTCACATCAGGAAGGCAGAGTTGTCGTTCTTGGCTGTACTTTTCACAGATCATCATTACATGATATTCATCCTCAATGTAGGACATATTTTTTTTTGAAAAACAAAATGAGCAGAGTCTTTCTTCACGAGGGATATTATAGTGGCGACCTGTTTCTATGGCTAATCTAAAGTTGTGACATCTAAATCTTGCAATGGCTATTTTATAATATAGTGGGATTTCAGATGAGATGAGATATTGTTCAGCATTTAACAGAGATTTGTATTGTGAGTAATAATTGCATTTGGAGGGTTCTGAAAGAGATGAATGCCAGTTTTGAGTGAGACAGTCTTGTACTCTCTGTTTGAAGATATTTAAAAATGCCTTGGTATCACCAATCTCCTAATCCACACAAAGCCAAATCCATACTGAAAGAGTAATGCCCTGATGTCACTGGCCCATGTCTTCTTTCCACTATCATCTAAGGCCTTGAGCATGAGATAAGCTTGGTGAGGTTGCCTGTTAAGCTCCATATGAATAAGACTGCTCTACTCATGTAGTGATACTGCAGTGGAGTTCTGCCACACTCACCCAGAACCATGTTGTTATTAGTACTCTTGTTAAGCCTCAGATATTTTCTGCAAAATTTGAGTTGTACTTGTTCAACTGTTTTACAATAGTGAGTACCCCATATTTCTGAACCATAGCATAATATAGGAGATATCATGCTGTCAAATATTCTGAAAAGTTCATTTATGTCTAAATATCCAAAAGTTTGTTGAAATCTCTTGAGAGAGAATAAAGCTTTAGTGGCTTGTGCTGCTTGTGATAATTGAGATCTTGTCCAAGATAGTTTGGGAGTGAATAATGTTCCAAGATATTTATATGCATTAAGTCACTAGTCTATACATACTTTCATGAATGTTCATCATTACGTAGAACTTCATCATATGACTTTAGTTTTTACATTATACCGAGAAGAGGAGCGATCTTTGCTTAATGAGCTCTATATATGACTAAGCACTAGACACACCTGACAGTACATACTAAGTATATGTGCCAACTTCCTTCTTCACGTGACAGACGAGTGATGGACACATCTGCGACCAAGGTGTGTCACATGTTGCACCCAGGATCATTTTTATCTGGGTACGGTAAGTTATGATGCACTTCTAAATTATATGATATGTGTTCATTATTATCGAAAGGAGTCACTCACCTGTTGTTTAAGGTAAGATAAAAACATTCCGTACCATGATTTGAATATATACTCATGGTAAAAATGATTGACACCCCCTAGTAGTTATAGCAATGAAATGTTACATAAACAACGTAACGTGCCAGTTTCGATTTTATTTTTGGTAAAACATGTAACTACATGATGTCTTTTTGTGAATAGTGCCCTTGAGAATTTGTTTCTTCTCCACTTGTACTTTAAAATACCAAAGAAGGGGAAATATCAGAAAAATTAAATTTCGTCAAAAGGAGAAGTACAGTATAATGTCATTAACAGTTAACCAGTTAGTTTTCATTATGTTCAGGCAGATATCATAAGTAATTTCATGATGCTTCTCATCTATAAGTATTGCTATCAAACACATTTAAATCACTCTAAACATACTACGATATTACGAATTACAACTTTCTTGTTCGATAAGTTCAAAATAGATACATGTATGTGGCGACTTTCAGGTATATACGTATAGTATTCATATATTTATATATTAAAGGGACAGAAGCACGTTTTTTCGCTCAAGTAAGTCGATGAAATGTATTTGAAAAATAATGTCACCAATAGTAAAACACCCTTCTCTCTACGGAAAATCAAATTAAAAATTGAGTGTACATGGTTCCGTAAAGCTATAGGAATCAGTTTTGTCATTAAACATAATAATTTGTGTTCACAATAAAATGGCCGCCATGCAATTTTTGCATTATAGGCAACATTTATATTTATATATTAAGAAATTGATACCATTCATAATGGTAAGAACATATTTGTTCTCTCGCTCATGTATCTCACAGTGATTTGGACCGTCTTAGTCACAACGAATATAGGGACTATTATTTCATGAATAGAAATCAAAGTAGGTGGACATAACTTAAAGACGCATCCATTGTGTTTCATAATATTGTATTTGGCCTTAAAGTGTGCCAAAAATAACATGTGCTGTTTTCATTTCAAATATTTTCACTAGATTTGTATACATGTATTCATACCCAATTGCCACATTAATCATAATTACTAGTCTCCACTTAAAATCGTGCAATATGATCATATATCATATATAATATCATACATGTGCAGAAACGGAAGCTGTACGTGCCATTTACATACACAGTAGGTAAATGACCTATTAAACATCATCAACCCAAATTTGTCTTTTTGTCTGTCGTAAATAAGTTTCAAAAATTACGTTCGACCAATTGACACGCGTCAATCGCAGTGCATTGTCCGGTTTTCGATCATAAATCATAACGTTTACCTTAAAGTTTATGTCGCCACTAAATAATACCATTTACAACTATTGGATTTTTGACCCCAAACAACACAATGGCTGTACCTTTGATAAACTGAAGCACAAAAGAAACGTCACCCCTCAGTTGTTTTTATCATATGTATAATTTTCAATGTCAAATTTCTCGAGTTTTCGACGTCGTATTCAAAAACTGAATAGTTTGGGAAATTAGTCCAAAACATTAAATCAGTCAAAGAATTCTTTTACGTGTTTTTAAAAAAAAAATTAAAAATTAAAATTTTGAAATTTAAAATTCCCCTAAAATAATTTTGATAAAACACAACTGTTCATCGATATATAACACAAACTCTGTGTGAAAATCAATAAATTTGCCTCGTCATGCACACATTTAGAACATTTTAAAAATGGTAGGTGTCATGTTGGTGTAAATTTCATTTCTTACCCCTGTCTAGTTTTAAAAATGATATTGTAATCCAAAAATAAAACAGTCCCCAATTAAGTCATTCAAACTACTGCCAAAAGGTGTTATTGCATCGTGCCATAATCAAATGCATCTCATTTCTTTACAATATTAAATTATTTGAAACCGACTGAGGTGTGACGTTTCTTTTGTGCTTCAGTTTATATCCAATTTTACTTACTGGCAGTTAGCACGTGTGCCTTGAAGCAAAGGAATATGTCATTTTGTTTAAAGACTTGTTTAACTGGTGTTTATATAATTGATAGACACGTGTGTGCATTTTCTGAGTAAATTGAAGTATCGGAAGATGGCGGTTCGTCCATAACATATCACAATCGCATAATTGTCGTTTCTTGCCACCACGCGACTGAAAGGCAGAACTGATGCCATGGGAATAACATTAGGCACAACAGGACTCCGTTCCATAACAGCGAGCGCTTATAATCGCTCATTGATTGCTCAATGTAGCGCTCAAGTAGCACTCAAGTAGTCCTCATTCTCTCCTGAAAGACACGGTACAAAACCTCAAAGGTCGCTCGCTTTGCTACGAAGCGCTACATTGAGCAATCGCGTTCAAGAGAGGTTTAAAAGTAATCGCTAACAAGGGCGGATCCAGGATTTTTGAAAGGGGGGGGGGGGGGGGGGGGGGGGGGGGGTCCCAAAATAATGGATCCGCTAGTGGCTAATTGAGGGATTACTTTGAAACCTCTCTTGAAAACGGCCCAGTATTTAACAAACAGGAAGCATGATGGAGGGGTATAAACAAAAGCCATTGTGGCTTGTTAACCAATCCAGGTTCAATTTATTTAATGAAATATGTTTACACCATCTGCACATACGATCAATATGCATGAGTCACACGTAATGTTTTTCAATGACGGTAGAAATTATCAAGAAAGGCCGGGTTCGCCTGATTAAAGTCTTGTTAACGATTGTAAATGATTCGGACGAACGATAGTCGAGCAATGATCGTTCTATGGTCGATATATATTCCAACATTCAACAAAGGCATGGTCGGAGTACTCTAGTATTTTGTTCTATATAACGTTGAGATTCGGGGCTTCGCGATGTCCGTGTATTCTGAATTGATATTACTATTTTTTTCATCATCCAGAAGAACTGAGCCAAACAATACAATACCCGTGCGATAGTGTTCCGTAACAGCAAGAAAGCTAGACCTTCCATTTGACTGCTTACTGTTCGCATTTGACTCAATGGTAATTCCTATCTTGACATATGGTGCAGAAATATGGTGCTTTGAAAATCTTGAAGTCCTGGAGAAAATACACCTAAAATTCCTTAGACTATAACTGGTTTAAGAAATTCAACCCCCATTTCATGTTATATGGAGAACTCGGAAGATTCCCTATTAGAATTATGAATATATAAAAGTTTAATTACGTTCTGGCATAAGTTAACTCACCAAGGGGCCCCTTATAAGCTAACGAATCTAATTTATAACTTTTTAGCACAACAACGAACTCGAGACAATCCCTGGTGTTTGCTTGTAAAAGACATACTGGACAATATTTGATTGTCATATGTATTCGAAAACCTTTCTGTTTGTACTACACAATGGCTCGTCTCGAAAGTTGAACATACTCTCAAAGATCAGTTTATTCAAAGCTGGCAAAACGATGTCATCTCTAGTCCTAAGGGAATGTATTATCAACAATTAAAGCCATCTCCGAACTTCGATGTATATCTCCTCCTTCCAAAATATATTTCATTACCAATATTGCCAATATTTAAAAGTAAACTGAACAAAAGAATGCCACCATTCCGAACTTTTCAGAATGAAATAAAGGACTATTACATCCTTACTAAATGTTCAGCAATAATTGAGTGTAATAATAGCCTTTTTTACAAATTCTGGTCAACATGTCATATCCTGTTCATGTGAAGTTTATTTGTTTTGGGTAATGTATATACTGAATACTGGAATGTCATATGTTGAGTTTTTAAAAAATGGTGTAAAATGCTCTTAAATATAAAAAGTTTTTAAAAAAATACCAATATTGAGATTTAGAACCTCTAACCATAGTTTACCTATCGAGACGGGCCGCTGGTATAATGTTCCAAGATATGAAAGAACGTGTAAATTATGCACGTCTAAAAGCATTCCAGACGAGTTTCATTACATATTTAATTGTGTAGCCCTTGATAATTTGCGAACACAATATTTACCTAGTATTCTAACATTTTTTCCGACTATGTCAAAGTTCATAAAAATGTTATCTACTAAAAAAACAAGACTTAGTTAATTTGTCAAAATATATTGTACATCTCTCCTGTCTTGTTAGAACGAACCATGTCACTATTTAGATTTCGCCTATCTGTATTTTGAATCAATTTTTTTATTTATATTATATCATATCTTGTCAATATTCTATTGTACCACCATGGTGGTTTTTGGAGAGAAAAAAGAATTGAATTGCGCACGAATACGCGTACGCTTAGTATGCAATAGTGTAAATCACAAAGACACGTTATCTGCACGTGCGATTAGTACATGACAGCATAAATCACCAAGGAGCATGATCTGCACGTGCGATTAGTACATGACAGCATAAATCACCAAGGAGCATGATCTGCACGTGCGATTAGTGCGTGACAGTGTAGATCACCATGAGGCCTGATTTGCCCGTGCAAGAGTTCCGTAACAGCATACATCTTCACTGCAAGGGGCGTGATCTGCACGTGCGATTAGTCCGGGAAAGATGACATCAATGAGAAACATGATTTGCATATATTACACGGAATTTGTAACTATTCCGTTAACAATTCGCCCTCATTAATCAAGTTAAATCACCGACAAAACACTATTAAGTCAATTTATTAGGTCACATTTGAATTGTTCAGAAAAGATACATAATTGCTAGTTTCACTATTGTTGCCATATACTTATCAAATTACAAATTTAACGAACAATATAATAGGAGAAATGGGATATGTTTATCGTTTTGCATATTGGCAGAATGATCTTATATTCATTTCGAAATGTAGATTAATGTACTACTGAAACATGATGCAATATTGTCAGTTGTACATTTGAAAGCAGTCAACAATGTTCGTAAATATTGAATAGGGTTATGCTAAGTTAGACTCAACACAGTTTGAACATTTACGATGCTTCACTAAGATAACTTATATGTTCATTGTGAACACAAACCGGGCCAGAGGATATATATTTATGAAGATTATTGACATGGATTTTTTTATACACCTGTGGGGTGGGGTCCTCCTGACTTATGTGATTTACCTTTCGGGCCAATCTAGATAAATTTAGATCAACAGGTATTTATAACAGGTTTTACCGTGTTGATCTATTATCCACCAATTCACAGGGTTGTCGCAATCACAAAAGAGGCCCAATCTCTCTCGAGCTTTCTCAAAACTTCACAAAGGAAGGAGTATATAAGTGTCATTCGAAAAACACCGAGCGACCCAATCTTCGAATATCCTGTTCGCAAATAAGGATACATGAAAAGTTATTAAAACACTATAATTTCTGATTCGTCACTAAAAAAGATTTGTATATTTTTTAAATATATATGTCGACATACTGTTCTTTAAAACTGGTCTTATAAGTATATATGTAAGTTCCAGGCAGTTTTAGGGCCAATTATGGCACACTAAACAGGCCACTGTTAGATCGACTTTGTACCCACAGTATAGAACAGTCGATCTAAATTTATTTAGATGTCTTTCGAGCTAGAGATACTTTGAAAGTCATTATTAAATAATGAAGAGGAATGTGGTTCACCCCAGGCTTTATTTAGATATTTATTACAGTAACAGATACAGATACAGATACATATACATATACATATACATATACATATACATATACATATACATATACATATACATATACATATACATATACAGAAACAGATACATAATTATACATATACATATACATATACATATACATATACATATACATATACAAATACAGATACAGATACAGATACAGATACATTGTACAGATACATAATTGTACAGATACATAATTGTACAGATACAGATACAGATACAGATACATTGTACAGATACATAATTGTACAGATACAGATACAGATTCAGATACAGATACATTGTACAGATACATAATTGTACAGATACAGATACAGATACAGATTCATTGTACAGATACATAATTGTACAGATACAGATACAGACTGCATTTAGATAACCATGTATAAAGGTATCACCTTATAAGCATGTCACACATATCAACGATTTCATCAATCGCACTTGCTTAAATAGAAAGTTTGACATAAGTATGGACATATACAGTTGTCCAATAAAGAAAGTACCAAGTTTCGCGAAATTTCGCGAAACTCACGCGAAACTCACGCGAGTGTTTCGCGAAAATTTCGCGTGTGTTTCGCGTGAGTTTCGCGAAAATTTCGCGTGAGTTTCGCGTGTGTTTCGCGAAAGTATCTCGTGTGTTTCGCGAAAATTTCGAATGTTTTCATTTCATAGTCTGATTGAATGTGTTTCAGTACCGTAACAGATATATTACCTTGTTTAATTGCCGATTGATCATAAGAAACTGAATTCTCGTACACATGTAATTTCATGTCTAATACATTTGAAATACATTTTTTATGCCAGATGTTTTACAACAACGTAGTAAAGGGTTTAAAAAAAGTGTTACGACAGTGACATGTTCAAATTTCAATGTATATGGTATATAAAATGTCTATGAGCGCGAGTTATGCTTTCATATTTGAATAGGTAACATAATTAACTCATTAACGCCGACAGGTAATTAACAGCTCAACGCCTGGCCCGCCAGGTCCACTAGCACCTGGGTGCAGCGAGACCAATTAGACTTCGTCACCTCTGATTTAGCGAGAGCGAGTGGCATGTCATAAACATGACTGATTGTTTGTTGTGTCTTGCATAACGATCAAAAGTAGACAGGAAATGGTGATACGGAACTTTTGTAAATGATGTAACATTAAGATATCCGATATTGAATTTATTTGCTGCTTGTTAGTTATATATTGTCAGATCTTACAGATGAACAATTATGATATATACAGTGCTGTGATAAGTTTGCCAAACTTAACATCCTGTAAGATATCTATTTAATCAATGTGTAAAAGTGAACGTCTTTATTTACCTGCATTTATATTTATTCTTGGTCTGTATCACTTGTAACTGTTTGTCACTTAGTATAGTTACATGTTTTTAAAATTTGGATATTTTGTATGTATTAGACGAGACAAAAATACTTTTATTATAACAGTGTGAAAGTTTTCGTTTTACAATTAGGGAATTTAGGGAAAAGGGTATTTTTGAACACTAAAATAATGCCAGCAAGTTTATGAATATGTTTAAAGAGTGTATTATTTATATCTACCGCCGACAGTGAAAACAAAAAAAACACGCTATAGAAGAAGAAGAGAAGAAAGAGGAAAAGTATTTTATTTCGGTGTCACGTGCATACATACATTTCACATATGGCATAATATAACAATATTCACATGATATAAAAACATTGCAGATAAAAAGATAGCACCCGGTCTACAAAGGCCTATGAGGCACCATATTACTTTGTTCATATTAAAATATAGATGAATATGGATATAAAACATTGCATATACAAGGATGGAATTATTAAAATTAAGTGAGGCGCAACCTCAGTCTGTATATTAAGGCAGCCAGTGGCTTACATAACCTACTGCTAGATAATAAATATACAGCCTGGTCAGTCGGGTTGAGATGTAGAAAGGGAGGGTCAGCCGAAGATACAGATTTCCAAAATTCATACTTTAAATCTGAGTAAAAATTACAAACAGCGAGAAAGTGAATTTCATCCTCTGTACAGTTACTGTTACAGAATTTACATAATATTTGATCAAGAGGTACTTTAGGACGGGAAAACCTACCTAATTCTATTTCTAAGGGAAAAGTGCCACATCGTAATTTGCTGAGTATACTGAGGTGTGAACGCTGAAAAGAAACTGAAACATAAGATTCAGTATTTAGGGAATGTTTAAATAAGCGGTAAGTCCGCAACTTATTACCATTACACTGACCATGCACTATCATTCCATAGATGAACTAACCTATCCGCTCTATCCTTATTCATTAAATAATTCCTAACAGAAGTAAACTCACTTTCAGAGATAGAGAAGTAAACTCACTTTCAGAGATAGACATATATATAAACATTCAATAATCCTATTTCTCACCGACATGTGTTTATTTACAAATGTTGTGTAGACTTGTGATTATTGAGAAGCCTTTCACAGAGAGGTACACGCGATTTGCGATGGTCGCCAGCATGAAAGGGAAATACTGAAAGCGAGGACTAACGAAACAGATAAATGATGTTTATATACTTGAATATATTTGAAACATATACATCTAAAACATGGTTAAATTTGGGATAACACTACCTTCAATAGTACAAATTCTTGTACTTTTTCGGGTCGAATCCCATGCGGGATTCGAACCCACGCCCTCAGAGTAAGGCAACTATCGCCAGCATTGACTGTACCAACAGCTTACCACACGACCATTTCGCCTCGAAATATAAAACTATTTTCATCGCTCAACATACATCACTAAATACACCGGATGTATTGTTATATGAGATACCCAAGCTGACACTTCATTTACTGAACTCAAAATACAATTGAAACATATTATATGGTTTACGGGTAATGATTAAGTTATTCCGTTATGCTCACTCGCTGTGAGGAGCTAATTAATTTGTCGCATATGTGCGGCTCTCAGCCTTAATGAGTTAACTATTAATATGAAAATAGATTCTTACAATTTAATAAGTTCAGCCAGACAGCGTAAGAATACTTTAGAAATCATTCCTAATAAAGTGTATCAAACTCATAACTATGTAAAGTAACTATGTTCTTTTTATCCGACATGTGTTTACTAAATGGTGAGTATTTACTATAAAGTGGGTTTCAATAGGTCGTATTATCCATACTTAAGTGACTCTCTATCCAAATGAGTGGTTATAGGAATTAGTTTCCTGTGATCAAAGTTGTAGTGATAAACATAAGCGACACTCGCTGAATGAATGGGGTAAATGAGGCATGTAAACGTCAATCGCTGTGTGTAACTGTAAGGAGCTTATTTATTTATGAAGCAAACATTGTATATGCATTTTCTTCATTATGGAGGTGGGCGATGTCTGAAAAAGGAAAGAGTATTAGTCAGTGGCATGTGGCTTACCTCCCTTCAATGTGGACGTTATGTGTATTGCATTAACTGTAATTAAGGATTCAGCCCTTTGGGGCTAAATCCTTATTGTTATTGGCGTGTTTATTAGGTCTTCAAGACGTATGTCGTGAAGACCTATTGTTTTTATCCGAGTTTTCCTTATTATTATTATTATTAGGTCTTCAGACGAAAGTCTGGAAGACCTACTGTTATTATCCTGATTATGAGACCTATTGTTATTATCCTGATTATTATTATACTTATTATTATTCCACATGAATTTTGTGGAATTTCTATAAAATAAATGGCTGAGCCGATTTTCATGAAACTTTCTGGGATGATAGCCTCTTGGATGAACTTGATACATTTTTAAGGAATTCCGATTTCCGGTTCCGGTTTCTGAGTTACGGCCCTTGGAAAATTCGAATTTTAACATTGGGAAAATTTTCAAAATGCACCTAGAGACTTGAAACCTATTTCAAAAGATGCGCAATATCATTTTGAACAAAAAAATAAATCATAGCGAAATCGTACGTCACGTGACTTAGACGCCATTTTGATTTTAGTGACTTTTCGTGAATTTTGACCCCATGCACCTTTAAAAATCTTCTCCTCTGAAAGTACTTGGGGTAGACAGTTGTAATTTACATTTTCTTGAAGCAGGTGCATTGTAGTATCTGGCTATCTCATGGGAAGTGCGAACTCATTGTATTTTTATCACAGTCAGCTTTCAAAGTTGTCTAAAAATGAGAAAATCAGAAAAATTGCAAACTTCAAGGGCAGATAACTCAAAAACCTGGAAAGGGAACTTTATGATATTTTCAGGGAAGGAAGATACATATGTTCTGTATAAGAATCAATAATAAAATGGCTCGCGTACAGTCATTTCCGGTCTGTAGGAATTTTGAAAAAATGACATTTTTCAAAATGTAAATTTTTAACATGGGCAAAATTTTCAAAATATACCTAGAGACTTGCAACTTAATTTAAAAGATAGCTTATATCGTTGTGACCAAAATTGTAAATCATGACGACTTCGTAGCTCACACGGTTAAGCCGTCATTTACATTTTCTGTATTATAATGCTTTTTCATCGGTTAACTTGGAAGCCCTGCCTTTGGCATGCTCCTTGGCAAGAGGTTACGGGAACGTGGCATCTCATCCTATAAGTGTTCTTGTCATTTTATTATTTCTAAATATCTACTTTCAGACTTGCAACTTGTTTTAAATGAATCAAAATGAATTTCATTGCAAATAAATAAAGCTGATATATTCGTTGTAGTTCACAAATAATTAAAATTCAATATTTCCTTCATTTTGACGCCTGGTTTGCTTATGGCAGCATGCACTTTAGCAGGAGCTTGCGGAAATTGTGATTTCTTCTTAGGACACTGCAGGCATCGGTGAAAGATTTTAACACAAAATTTGTATTTTAAACAAGGGTAAAATTTCCAAATGGAACAAAAGACTGTCTTATTGTATAGTATTATTTTTTAAAATCCACTTACAGATTACCAACTTGTTGTAAAAGATTGACATTATACCGGTTCTATAAAAACATAAAGCTGATAAATTCGTTGGAAAGGGCAAATTTTAAATATCAACCTAGAGACTTAATTTTTTTAAGATGCACAGTACAAATAAAAACAAAAAGTAAATCATGGCGAATATGAAGGTCACGTGGTTTTCTTGATATTTTGATTAATAATATAAGTTGGGAATTTTCACAGTTTTGCTGGTATGAGAGATACATGTTACATTAATAGTTTTGACAGAATAGTATAAGTGACATTCTTCGATCAAACATGGAGGTGAAGGTCAAGCGGAAGTCTGAAGACCTAAGTACTGCCGCGGCAGTCCTAGTTAGGTCTTCAGACTTTAGTCTGAAAGACCTATTGTTATTATCCGATTTTCCTTATTATTATTATACTTTTTATTTGTGTTAATTTTGTGGCCACTGTACAGCCTAAACTACTTACGCTAATTACATGAAACTTTCAGGCATGATAGCCTCTGGGCTGAAATTGATACATATCAAAAAAAATTCTGACTTCCGGCTTTCATTTGTATGCTACAGCTCCTTTAAATTTCGATTTTTAACATGGGAATTTTTTTCAAAATGTACTTAGAGACTTTCAACTTGTTCCAAAAGATGCACAATCATCTATCAAGAAAAAAAGTCAATCATGAAAAACTTGTACAGCACGTGACTAAGCCGCCATTTTGATTTTAGTGCATATTTGTGCATTTTCAGCCTTTCCGACACTACCAATCTTAAAAAATCTTCTCCTCTGAACATACTGGTATTACAGAGCTGAAACTTTCACACAATGTAGCTGGTGCATTGTACTAAAAACGATATGAACCAGATTTTGCAAAATCGATCTATTTATTTCACAGTGCCCATTCAAAAATGTCTGAAAATGAAAAAAAGTTAAAAAGTGCAAACTTCAAGGGCAGATTACTCGGACATTTAAGACGGGAACTTTATGATTCTTTCAGGGATCGAAGATACATTTGTCGTGTACAAGAATCAATAATAAAATAGCATGCGTACAGTCATTTTCGGTCTGTAGAAATGTCGAAAAATCGTCATTTTTCACAAAATATATTTTTAACATGGGCAAAATTTTCAAAATAGCACTAGCGACTTGCAATTTTGTTCAAACGATAGCTTATGTCCTTGTGACAAAAAAAGTAAATCATGACGAAATCGTAGGTCACGTGGTTTCTATAGTATAACGCATTTCCTTTGTTTCCCTTCGAAGGTCTACTTTTGGAAGCATGCTCCTTGGCAAGAGGTTGCAGGAACCTTGCATCTTTTCACTATTTTCATTGTATCTTTTCTAAATATCAACTTAGAGATTTGCAACTTGTTTTAAAAGATACACAATGACCTTGCCTACAAATGAATAAAGCTTATAATATTCTTTGCAGGGGTAACATTTTTATTTTTCAACATTTCCAACGTTCTACAGCCTGGTCTGCTTTTGGCTACATGCACCTCGTCAGGAGCTAGCGGAAATATCTGATCTCTTCAACATTATGTAAAACGTGGACTAGAAGGAAAGATTGCTCTGGCTACAATGCTGCAGTCTGAAGACCGTCAGTACTGCCATGGCAGTCCTAGTTATTATTATTATTATTTCCGAGATTTTTGTGACAGCTGTACTGAAAAAACGGGCGACCCGATTTTCATTAAATTAACAGGGATGTTAGCCTCTGGGCTGAAATTGATACAGATGAAAAAAAATCCCGACTTCCGGTTCCGGTTTCTGAGTTACGGCCCTTCGAAAATTCGAATTTTAACATGGGAAATTTTTTCAAAATGCATCTAGAGACTTAAAACTTTTTCTAAAAGATGCGCAATAAGATTGTGAACAAAAAAGTAAATCATGACGAAGTCGTGGGTCAAATGACTTAGACGTCATTTCGTTTTTAGTGAATATTCAGCGTTTTTGACCCCACCCATCTTCAAAAATCTTCTCCTCTGAACATTCTGGCACTACAGATCTGAAACTTTCACACAAAGTTGCTGATGCATTGTACTCAAAACGATACGAATCAGAATTTGCGAAATCTTTATACTTTTTTCACAGTGAGCTTTCAAATTTGTCGGAAATCGGAAAAAAGTGAAAAATGGCCAACTTCGAGGGCATATAACTAAAAGACCCAGGACGGGAACGTTATGATTTTTTCAGGGAAGGAAGATACATATGTCGTGTACAAGAATCAATAATAAAATGGCGTGCGAACAGTCATTTCCGGTCTGTAGGAATTTTGAAAAAAATGACATTTTTCAAAATTTAAATTTTAACATGGGCAAAAATTTCAAAATAGACCTAGAGACTTGCAACTTCATTTAAACGATAGCTTATATCGTTGTGAATAAATTTGTAAATCATGACGACTTTGTAGCTCACATGGTTTGGCCGCCATTTACATTTTCTGTATTATAATGCTTTTCCATCGGTTCACTAGGAAGCCCTGCCTTTGGCGGAATGCTCTTTGGCAAGAGGTTGCGGGAACCTGGCATCTCATCTCTTTAGTGTAATTTTCATTGTATTATTTCTAAATATCTACTTTCAAACTTGCAATTTGCTTTGAAAGTATCAAAATAACATTTATGACAAATAAATAAAGCTGTTATTTTCGTTGTAGTTTACAAATAATTAAAATTCAATATTTCCTTGATTTTGACGTCTGGTCTGCTTATGGCAGCATGCACCTTGGCAGGAGCTTGTGGAAAACTGCGATCTCTTCAACTGAATTTCAATTTTCAAAATAGAACAAGAGACTTGTAATTTCATTTGAAGATAGCTAATATCACTGTGACCAAAAATGTAAATCAGGGCGATTTCGTTGCTCACACAGTTTAAACTTTATATATTTTTTCTTTATTTTAATGTTTTATCATCATTTCACTTCAAAGCCATGTCTTTGGCGGCATGGCGATTGGCAAGAGGGATCGCTTCAACTGAATTTCAATTTTCAAAATAGAACAAGAGACTTGTAATTTCATTTGAAGATAGCTAATATCACTGTGACCAAAAATGTAAATCAGGGCGATTTCGTTGCTCACACAGTTTAAACTTTATATATTTTTTCTTTATTTTAATGTTTTATCATCATTTCACTTCAAAGCCATGTCTTTGGCGGCATGGCGATTGGCAAGAGGTTGCGGGAACCTGGCATCTCATCTCTTTAGCGTATTTGTCATCGTATTGTTTCTAAATATCTACTAACAGACTAGCAACTTGCTTTAAAAGAATCATAATAGTAGTTCTTACAAATAAATAAAGCTCATATATTCGTAGTAGTTTACAAATAATTAAAATTCACTATTTCCTTGATTTTGACGCCTGGTCTGCTTATGGCAGCATGTACCTTGGCAGATGCTTGTGGAAAAATGTGTTGTCTTCAACGGAATTTCATTTGTATTGTTTTTGAATATCCACTTACAAATTTCCAACTTGTTTAAAAAGAATCGCAATAACCTTTCTTCAAAAAAATAAATCTGATAATATTCGTTGCAGAGAAAATAATTATGTAATTCGACATTTCCAACGTAAGGAAGGAAGCCTGGTCTGCTTTTCTTAAAGCAATATCGCAATATCGCAATATCCAAAGTTTACAAATTAGGTGCCGGCCTACATTGTGGGAAGACATAGACACCAGTCAATTTTGGATGACCTTGACCTCATTTTGAAGGTCACCATGACATTACCACTTTTCGAAGACACAAGTCAATTTTGCATTTTGGATGACCTTGACCTCATTTTGAAGGTCACCATGACATTACCACTTTTCGAAGACACAAGTCAATTTTGCATTTTGGATGACCTTGACCTCATTTTGAAGGTCACCATGACATAACCACTTTTCGAAGACACAAGTCAATTTTTGATGACCTTGACCTTATTTTGAAGGTCACCATGACATTACCACTTTTCAAACTCTTACTAAACTCAATGTTACAGGCGGGGGAAATTGCCATGTTAGTGGCAACACTTGTTTTTTTCATTGTATTATTTTTTAAATATTAGGACAATTAAAAAATAATTAGGACTTTCTTCGTCACGTGGCCGCTACTTTAATTTTCTGTACAAAATTTAAATTTTATTCAATTTTACAAAGTTACTGTTAACTTGAATTTTCCCGTCTCGATGAACCCGTCGCCAAAACGCACGATGTTGAAGCCTAGCATGTAATTTTGCACGATGTTGAAGCCTAGCATGTAATTTTTCAACCAATCACAAAGCTTAACTCTCAAGTTGAAGCCCAGCATGTCACTTTTCAAAGCTTACATCTTAAAATATCAAATGTTCTTTGTCGCTATTTTCATGTATTCTACCTTATGGAATGATGAGTGATGATATCGTGGTGTGGAGGTGTGTGTGTCTCCGTACCCCTAAGAGCTATGTCAGTGGGATCATTGATGTTCCCAGCAGGTGCAACCAAGCTGAACAAGTGAAAGGGTAGAGTCCAGACAAATCTTGGGTTATTCAAAAGTCAGCTATCTTTCACATATCTTCTTTTCTGTCCTTCTCTTTCTCCGTTATTTATCCTTCTACATCCATTATTAAATTCAGAAGGCACGGGACAAATTTTCAAACTACTCACAGAGTAGATGGTTTGAGAAGTTCATGTAAATTAAAGTGGTTGAACAGAATAATGTTGCTGACAATATGGGGACGAAGGTCAAAGAGGAAGTCTGAAGACCTAAGTACTGCCGCGGCAGTCCTAGTTATTAAGGATTCAGCCATTAGGCTGAATCCTTATTGTTATTGGCGTGTTTATTATTATTAGGTCTTCAGACTTTAGTCTGAAAGACCTATTGTTATTATCCGATTTTCCTTATTATTATTATTATTATACTTTTTCTGACCGATTTTGTTACGCCTGTACAGCCTAAACTACTCATGCAAATTCCGTGACACTTTCAGGAATGATAGCCTCTGCGCTGAAATTAATACATATCACAAAAAATCTTGACTTCCGGCTTCGGTTTTGGTGTTACGGCCCCTTTAAATTTCGAATTTTAACATGGGAATTTTTTTCAAAATGCACTTAGAGACTTGCAACTTTTTCTAAAAGATGCGCAATCATCCTCTAAGCAAAAAAGTAAATCATGAGAAAGTCGTATGTCACGTGACTTAGACGCCATTTTGATTTTAGTGCATTTTTTAGCATTCTCAGCCTTTCCGATCGTACCGATCTTAAAAAATCTTCTTCTCTGAACATACTGGTACTACAAAGCTGAAACTTTCACAGAATGTAGCGGATGCATTGAACTAAAAACGATACTGAAAAGCAAATGTGTAATGTTAATACTTTTGGCACAGTGCCCATTGAAATTTGTCTGAAAATGCGAAAATATGAAAAATCGCAAACTTCAAGGGCAGATAATTCGAATCTTTACCAAGCGAACTTTATCAGTTTTTCAGAGAAGGAGGACACATATGTCATGTACAATAATCAATAATAAAATTTCTTGCGTACAGTCATTTATCGTTGGTAGAAATGTCGAAAGATTGTCATTTTTCGAAATTTAAATTTTTAACATGGGCAAAATTTTCAAAATAGAACTAGCGACTTGCAACTTAGTTTAAACGATAGCTAGTGTCCTTGTGACAAAAAAAGTAAATCAAGACGAAATCGTAGGTCACGTGGTTTCTATAGTATAATGCATTTCCTTTTTTTCCCTTTGAAGGTCTGCTTTTGGCGGCATGCTCCTTAGCAAGCGGTTGCGGGAACAATGCATCTTTTCACTATTTTCATTGTATCTTTTCTAAATATCCACTTAGAAACTTGCAACTTGTTTTAAAAGGTACACAATAACCTTGCCTGCAAATAAATAAAGCTTACAATATGTGTAGCAGGAGTAATTATTTTATAATTCAACATTTCCACCGTTCTACAGCCTGGTCTGCTTTTGGCGACATGCACCTTGTCAGGAGCTAGCGGGAAGCTCTGATCTCTTCAACATTATGTAAAACAAGAAGGAACAAGACAAGAAGGAAAGTTTGCTCTAGCTACAATGCAGCAGTCTGAAGACCGTCAGTACTGCCCTGGCAGTCCTAGTTAGGTCTTCAGACTTTAGTCTGAAAGACCTATTGTTATTATCCGATTTTCCTTATTATACTTTTTTTTATTATTATTATTATTATTATTTGTACCAATTTTGTGTCAAAGGTACAGCCTAAACTACTTATGCAAATTCCATGAAACTTTCAGGGATGATAGCTTCTGGGCTGAAATCTATACATATCACAAAAAATCCTGACTTGCGGCTTCTGTTTTAGTGCAACAGCCCCTTTAAATTTCGAATTTTAACATGGGAATTTTTTTCATAATGCACTCAGAGACTTGCAACTTTTTCTAAAAGATGCGCAATCATCCTTTGAGCAATAAAGTAAATCATGAGAAAGTCGTATGTCACGTGACTTAGACGCCATTGTGATTTTAGTGCATTTTTTAGCATTTTCAGCCTCTCCGATTGTACCGATCTTAAAAAATCTTCTTCTCTGAACATACTGGTACTACAAAGCTGAAACTTTTACAGAATGTAGCTGATACATTGAACTAAAAACGATACTGAAAAGCAAATGTGTAATACTAATACTTTTGTCACAGTGCCCGTTGAAAATTGTCTGAAAATGTGAAAATATGAAAAATCACAAATTTCAAGGGCAGATAATTCGATTATTTATCAAGCAAACTTTATCAGTTTTTCAGGGAAGAAGGACACATATGTCATGTACAAAAATCAATAATAACATTCCTTGCGTACAGTCATTTACCGTCTCTAGAAATGTCGAAAAATTGTCATTTTTCGAAATTTAAATTTTTAACATGGGCAAAATTTTCAAAATAGAACTAGCGACTTGCAACTTAGTTTAAACGATAGCTAGTGTCCTTGTGACAAAAAAGTAAATCAAGACGAAATCGTAGGTCACGTGGTTTCTATATTATAATGCATTTCCTTTCTTTCCCTTCGAAGGTCTGATTTTGGCGGCATGCTCCTTGGCAGGAGGTTGCGGGAACCTTGCATCTTTTCACTATTTTCATTGTATCTTTTCTAAATATCCACTTAGAGACTTGGAACTTGTTTTAAAAGATGCACAATAACCTTGCCTGCAAATGAATAAAGCTTATAATATTCGTAGGAGGGGAAATTTTTTTATAATTCAACATTTTCATCGTTCTACAGCCTGGTCTGCTTTTGGCGACATTACTTATGTAAAACGTGGACAAGAAGCAAAGATTGCTCTGGCTACAATGCAGCAGTCTGAAGACCGTCAGTACTGCCATGGCAGTCCTAGTTAGGTCTTCAGACTTTAGTCTGAAAGACCTATTGTTATTATCCGATTTTCCTTATTATTAGGTCTTCAGACTTTAGTCTGAAAGACCTATTGTTATTATCCGATTTTCCTTATTATACTTTTTATTATTATTATTTGTACCAATTTTGTGTCAAAGGTACAGCCTAAACTACTTATGCAAATTCCATGAAACTTTCAGGGATGATAGCTTCTGGGCTGAAATCTATACATATCACAAAAAATCCTGACTTGCTGCTTCTGTTTTAGTGCAACAGCCCCTTTAAATTTCGAATTTTAACATGGGAATTTTTTTCATAATGCACTCAGAGACTTGCAACTTTTTCTAAAAGATGCGCAATCATCCTTTGAGCAATAAAGTAAATCATGAGAAAGTCGTATGTCACGTGACTTAGACGCCATTGTGATTTTAGTGCATTTTTAAGCATTTTCAGCCTCTCCGATAGTACCAAACTTAAAAAATCTTCTCCTCTGAACTTACTGGTACTATAAAGCTGAAACTTTCACAGCATGTAGCTGATGCATTGATCTAAAAACGATACTGAAAAGCAAATGTGTAATATTAATACTTGTGTCATTCTGCCCATTGAAAGTTGTCTGAAAATACGAATATATGAAAAATCGCAAACTTCAAGGGCAGATTATTCGAATACTTAACAAGCAAACTTTATCAGTTTTTCAGGGAAGGAGGACACATATGTCATGTACAGAAATAAATAATAAAATTTCTTGCGTACAGTAATTTACGGTCCGTCGAAATGTCGTAAAATTGTCATTTTTCGAAATTTAAATTTTTAACATGGGCAAAATTTTCAAAATAGAACTAGCGACTTGCAACTTAGTTTAAACGATAGCTAATGTCCTTGTGACAAAAAAAGTAAATCAAGACGAAATCGTAGGTCACGTGGTTTCTATAGTATAATGCATTTGCTTTGTTTCCCTTCAAAGGTCTGCTTTTGGCGGCATGCTCCTTAGCAAGAGGTTGTGGGAACCTTGCATCTTTTCACTATTTTCATTGTATCTTTTTTAAATATCCACTTAGAGACTTGCAAATTGTTTTAAAAGATGCACAATAACCTTGCCTGCAAACACATACAACTTATAATATTCGTAGCATTGGTAGATTTTTTATAATTCAACATTTTCATCGTTCTACAGCCTGGTCTGCTTTTGGCGACATGCACCTTCTCAGGAGCTAGCGGAAATCTCTGATTTCTTCAACATTAAGTAAAACGTGGACAAGAAGGAAAGAGAAGCAAATGTGTAATATTAATACTTTTGTCACACTGCCCATTGAAAGTTGTGTGAAAATGCGAAAATATAAAAAATGCAGCAGTCTGAAGACCGTCAGTACTGCCATGGCAGTCCTAGTTATTATTATTATTATTATTATTAGGTCTTCAGACGAAAGTCTGGGAGACCTATTGTTATTATCCTGATTATTATTAGGTCTTCAGACTTTAGTCTGAAAGACCTATTGTTATTATCCGATTTTCCTTATTATTATTATACTTATACTTCTTCATGTTAATTTTGTGTCAAATGCACAGCTTAAACTACTAATGCAAATTCCATGACACTTTCAGGGATGATAGCCTCTGGGCTGAAATTGATACATATCACAAAAAATCCTGACTTCCGGCTTCTGTTTTTGTGTTACAGCCCCTTTAAATTTCGAAATTTAACATGGGAATTCTTTTCAAAATGCACTTAGAGACTTGCAACTTTTTCTAAAAGATGCGCAATCATCCTCTAAGCAAAAATGTAAATCATGAGAAAGTCGTATGTCACGTGACTTAGACGCCATTTTGATTTTAGTGCATTTTTTTCCATTTTCAGCCTCTCCGATCGCACCAATCTTTAAAAATCTTCTCCTCTGAACATACTGGTACTACAAAGCTGAAACTTTCGCAGAATGTAGCTGATGCATTGAACTAAAAACGATACTGAAAAGCAAATGTGTAATGTTAATACTTTTCTCACAGTGACCATTGAAAGTTGTCTGAAAATGCGAAAATATGAAAAATCGCAAACTTCAAGGGCAGATAATTCGAATATTTACCAAGGGAACTTTATCAGTTTTTCAGGGAAGAAGGACACATATGTCATTAACTAAAATCAATAATAAAATTTCTTGCGTATAGTCATTTACCGTCTGTAGAAATGTCGAAAAATTTTCATTTTTCAAAATTTTAATTTTTAACATGGGCAAAATTTTCAAAATAGAACTAGCGGCTTGCAACTTAGTTTAAACGATAGCTAATATCCTTGTGACAAAAAAAGTAAATCAAGACGAAATCGTAGGTCACGTGGTTTCTATATTATAATGCATTTCCTTTGTTTCCCTTCGAAGGTCTGATTTTGGTGGCATGCTCCTTAGCAAGAGGTTGCGGGAACCTTGCATCTTTTCACTATTTTCATTGTATCTTTTCTAAATATCCACTTAGAGACTTGCAGCTTGTTTTAAAGGATACAGAATAACCTTGCCTGCAAATAAATAAAGCTTATAATATTCGTAGCAGGGGTAACATTTTGATAATTCAGCATTTCCATCGTTCTACAGCCTGGTCTGCTTTTGGCGACATGCACCTTGTCAGGAGCTAGTGGAAAGCTCTGATCTCGTGGACAAGAAGGAAAGATTGCTCTGGCTATAATGCAGCAGTCTGAAGACCGTCAGTACTGCCATGGCAGTCCTAGTTATACTTATTATTATTCCACATGAATTTTGTGGAATTTCTATAAAATAAATGGCTGAGCCGATTTTCATGAAACTTTCTGGGATGATAGCCTCTTGGATGAACTTGATACATTTTTAAGGAATTCCGATTTCCGGTTCCGGTTTCTGAGTTACGGCCCTTGGAAAATTCGAATTTTAACATTGGGAAAATTTTCAAAATGCACCTAGAGACTTGAAACCTATTTCAAAAGATGCGCAATATCATTTTGAACAAAAAAGTAAATCATAGCGAAATCGTACGTCACGTGACTTAGACGCCATTTTGATTTTAGTGACTTTTCGTGAATTTTGACCCCATGCACCTTTAAAAATCTTCTCCTCTGAAAGTACTTGGGGTAGACAGCTGTAATTTACATTTTCTTGAAGCAGGTGCATTGTAGTATCTGGCTATCTCATGGGAAGTGCGAACTCATTGTATTTTTATCACAGTCAGCTTTCAAAGTTGTCTAAAAATGAGAAAATCAGAAAAATTGCAAACTTCAAGGGCAGATAACTCAAAAACCTGGAAAGGGAACTTTATGATATTTTCAGGGAAGGAAGATACATATGTTCTGTATAAGAATCAATAATAAAATGGCTCGCGTACAGTCATTTCCGGTCTGTAGGAATTTTGAAAAAATGACATTTTTCAAAATGTAAATTTTTAACATGGGCAAAATTTTCAAAATATACCTAGAGACTTGCAACTTAATTTAAAAGATAGCTTATATCGTTGTGACCAAAATTGTAAATCATGACGACTTCGTAGCTCACACGGTTAAGCCGTCATTTACATTTTCTGTATTATAATGCTTTTTCATCGGTTAACTTGGAAGCCCTGCCTTTGGCATGCTCCTTGGCAAGAGGTTACGGGAACGTGGCATCTCATCCTATAAGTGTTCTTGTCATTTTATTATTTCTAAATATCTACTTTCAGACTTGCAACTTGTTTTAAATGAATCAAAATGAATTTCATTGCAAATAAATAAAGCTGATATATTCGTTGTAGTTCACAAATAATTAAAATTCAATATTTCCTTCATTTTGACGCCTGGTTTGCTTATGGCAGCATGCACTTTAGCAGGAGCTTGCGGAAATTGTGATTTCTTCTTAGGACACTGCAGGCATCGGTGAAAGATTTTAACACAAAATTTGTATTTTAAACAAGGGTAAAATTTCCAAATGGAACAAGAGACTGTCTTATTGTATAGTATTATTTTTTAAAATCCACTTACAGATTACCAACTTGTTGTAAAAGATTGACATTATACCGGTTCTATAAAAACATAAAGCTGATAAATTCGTTGGAAAGGGCAAATTTTAAATATCAACCTAGAGACTTAATTTTTTTAAGATGCACAGTACAAATAAAAACAAAAAGTAAATCATGGCGAATATGAAGGTCACGTGGTTTTCTTGATATTTTGATTAATAATATAAGTTGGGAATTTTCACAGTTTTGCTGGTATGAGAGATACATGTTACATTAATAGTTTTGACAGAATAGTATAAGTGACATTCTTCGATCAAACATGGAGGTGAAGGTCAAGCGGAAGTCTGAAGACCTAAGTACTGCCGCGGCAGTCCTAGTTAGGTCTTCAGACGAAAGTCTGGGAGACCTATTGTTATTATCCTGATTATTATTAGGTCTTCAGACGAAAGTCTGGGAGACCTATTGTTATTATCCTGATTATTATTAGGTCTTCAGACGAAAGTCTGGGAGACCTATTGTTATTATCCTGATTATTATTAGGTCTTCAGACTTTAGTCTGAAAGACCTATTGTTATTATCCGATTTTCCTTATACTTCTTCTTCTTATTATTATTATTATTTGTGTTAATTTTGTGTCAAAGGTACAGCCTAAACTACTTATGCAAATTTCATGACACTTTCAGGGATTATAGCCTCTGGGCTGAAATCTATACATATCACAAAAAATCCTGACTTCCGGCCTCTGTTTTAGTGCTACAGGCTCTTTAAATTTCGAATTTTAACATGGGATTTTTTTTTCAAAATGCACTTAGACACTTGCAACTTTTTCTAAAAGATGCGCAATCATCCTCTGAGCAAAAAAGAAAATCATGAGAAAGTCGTATGTCACGTGACTTAGACGCCATTTGGATTTTAGTGCATTTTTTTTCATTTTCAGCCTTTCCGACACTACCGATCTTAAAAAATCTTCTCCTCTGAACATACTGGTACTATAAAGCTGCAACTTTCACAGAATGTAGCTTATGCATTGAACTAAAAACGATACTGAAAAGCAAATGTGTAATGTTAATACTTTTGTCACACTGCCCATTGAAAATTGTCTGAAAATGCGAAAATATGAAAAATCGCAAACTTCAAGGGCAGATAATTCAAACATTTACCAAGCGAACTTTATCAGTTTTTCAGGGAAGGAGGACACATATGTTATGTACAGAAATCAATAAAAAAAATTCTTGCGTACAGTGATTTACGGTCTGTAGAAATGTCGAAAAATTGTAATTTTTCGAAATTACAATTTTTAACATGGACAAAATTTTCAAAATACAACTAGCGATTTGCAACTTAGATTAAACGATAGCTAATGTCCTTGTGACAAAAAAAGTAAATCAAGACGAAATCGTACGTCACATGGTTTCTATATTATAATGCATTTCCTATGTTTTCCTTCGAAGGTCTGCTTTTGGCGGCATGCTCCTTGGCAAGAGGTTGCGGGAACCTTGCATCTTTTCAATATTTTCATTGTATCTTTTGTAAATATCCACTTAAAGACTTGCAACTTGTTTTAAAAGATACACAATAACCTTGCCTGCAAATAAATAAAGCTCATAATATTCGTAGGAGGGGAAACATTTTTATAATTCAACATTTCCATCGTTCTACAGCCTGGTCTGCTTTTGGCGACATGCACCTTTTCAGGAGCTAGCGGAAAGCTCTGATTGCTTCAACATTACGTAAAACGTGGACAAGAAGGAAAGATTGCTCTGGCTACAATGCAGCAGTCTGAAGACCGTCAGTACTGCCATGGCAGTCCTAGTTATACTTATTATTATTCCACATGAATTTTGTGGAATTTCTATAAAATAAATGGCTGAGCCGATTTTCATGAAACTTTCTGGGATGATAGCCTCTTGGATGAACTTGATACATTTTTAAGGAATTCCGATTTCCGGTTCCGGTTTCTGAGTTACGGCCCTTGGAAAATTCGAATTTTAACATTGGGAAAATTTTCAAAATGCACCTAGAGACTTGAAACCTATTTCAAAAGATGCGCAATATCATTTTGAACAAAAAAGTAAATCATAGCGAAATCGTACGTCACGTGACTTAGACGCCATTTTGATTTTAGTGACTTTTCGTGAATTTTGACCCCATGCACCTTTAAAAATCTTCTCCTCTGAAAGTACTTGGGGTAGACAGTTGTAATTTACATTTTCTTGAAGCAGGTGCATTGTAGTATCTGGCTATCTCATGGGAAGTGCGAACTCATTGTATTTTTATCACAGTCAGCTTTCAAAGTTGTCTAAAAATGAGAAAATCAGAAAAATTGCAAACTTCAAGGGCAGATAACTCAAAAACCTGGAAAGGGAACTTTATGATATTTTCAGGGAAGGAAGATACATATGTTCTGTATAAGAATCAATAATAAAATGGCTCGCGTACAGTCATTTCCGGTCTGTAGGAATTTTGAAAAAATGACATTTTTCAAAATGTAAATTTTTAACATGGGCAAAATTTTCAAAATATACCTAGAGACTTGCAACTTAATTTAAAAGATAGCTTATATCGTTGTGACCAAAATTGTAAATCATGACGACTTCGTAGCTCACACGGTTAAGCCGTCATTTACATTTTCTGTATTATAATGCTTTTTCATCGGTTAACTTGGAAGCCCTGCCTTTGGCATGCTCCTTGGCAAGAGGTTACGGGAACGTGGCATCTTATCCTATAAGTGTTCTTGTCATTTTATTATTTCTAAATATCTACTTTCAGACTTGCAACTTGTTTTAAATGAATCAAAATGAATTTCATTGCAAATAAATAAAGCTGATATATTCGTTGTAGTTCACAAATAATTAAAATTCAATATTTCCTTCATTTTGACGCCTGGTTTGCATATGGCAGCATGCACTTTAGCAGGAGCTTGCGGAAATTGTGATTTCTTCTTAGGACACTGCAGGCATCGGTGAAAGATTTTAACACAAAATTTGTATTTTAAACAAGGGTAAAATTTCCAAATGGAACAAGAGACTGTCTTATTGTATAGTATTATTTTTTAAAATCCACTTACAGATTACCAACTTGTTGTAAAAGATTGACATTATACCGGTTCTATAAAAACATAAAGCTGATAAATTCGTTGGAAAGGGCAAATTTTAAATATCAACCTAGAGACTTAATTTTTTTAAGATGCACAGTACAAATAAAAACAAAAAGTAAATCATGGCGAATATGAAGGTCACGTGGTTTTCTTGATATTTTGATTAATAATATAAGTTGGGAATTTTCACAGTTTTGCTGGTATGAGAGATACATGTTACATTAATAGTTTTGACAGAATAGTATAAGTGACATTCTTCGATCAAACATGGAGGTGAAGGTCAAGCGGAAGTCTGAAGACCTAAGTACTGCCGCGGCAGTCCTAGTTATTATTATTATTATTTTTATTATTTCAAGATTCTTGTGGAATCGACTTCTACAAGAAGGATTGCAGCTACAGCAACCAAACTTTACAGGTCGATAGCCCTTACTATGTAGTTGTGCAGCGTATCTTTTGGGCCCAATTGGTTCATCCATTTAGGGTCAGGTTCGAATCTAAAAGTAAATTTTTAACATGGGAAAAAAATGAAAAATGCAGCTAGAGACTTGCAACTTTTTCTAAAAGATGCGCAATAACCATGCGAGCAAAAAAGTAAATCATGACGAAGTTGTAGGTCACGTGGTTTCGCCGCCATCTTGATTCTAAAAACTTTAAAAATTCTTCGGACCCCATGCACCTTTGACGATCTTCTTCTCTGAAGATATAAACACTAGAGAGCTGATATTTTCACATAATGTACTTCAGGCATTATATATGTTGTGAATCCCCTCACAGGTTGTAAATCGTAATACTTTTTTCACTGTGAGTATTTGAAATCTGGCAATTTTGAAAAAAGTGCAAATTTCAAACCTCAATATCTTGAAAACTTATCAAGATAATTTCACAAAACTTTCACCAAAATGTGGCCATCACTATTCCCCGTCGATTAGGCATATAGCGGTTTTCGGCCGTAATAATAGATTTTTTGCTATTTCGAAAAAACTGAAAAACAGGTGAAGTTTCGCAAATATCAGGGTACGCGTCTTCAAAAATCTTCTCCTAAATAACCACAACACATACAGATACATAGTATAGCTCATCTTAAAGCTGAGTTACTGTTGTTTATATGAATCTATAAACAAAATCTCTATATTCAATAGTTTATGAGATACAGCATTTTAAATATTGAACTTTTAAAAAAAGTAATTTTCGACCTTTGATTCTAAAGGGACATAACTCTGTCAGAACTTGTTTGATTAGTAATCTATTTCTTGCAATCTCTTTGACATAGTTACCTTTACAACTCCACTACAGAAGATTATCATATAAAAGTTCATAGTTTGGGCATAATTTAAGCAGTTTTAAAAAAAATGGAATGTTCATGAACTTTCGCAAATTTGAGGGTACGCGTCTTCAAAAATCTTCTCCTAAATAACAGCAACACATACAGACAAATATTATAGCTCATCTTAAAGCTGAATCATTGCTGTTTATATGAATCTATAAACCGAAATTCTACATTTAATAGATTAGGGGTTACAGCATTTTAAAAATTGAATTTTTTCGAAAATCCTAATTTTCGACAAACTTCAAACGTGCACAAGTGCTTAACTTTATGAAGAAGTGACACATGATTTATACATGCGTATGCACAATTTCAAGAGCAACAACGTTTATATTGAACCCTTTCATCAAAAAGTTGATAGTTTAGCTTCAAGCATCGCAAATGTCGTATAGGGGTCCGAAAATAAGCAGTTTTTAGTATTTTCTTGAATATTTGAAACAACATTACTCATTAATTATGTATTCAATCTATATGATGATTATATCTACTTAAGTGGAAATACAAGCACAACATTTCCTATGTTACACCTTAGTAAGAAAATATTAACCGTTTTAACTTAATCATGAGAAACATAATGTAGGGGTCAATTAGTGTGAGACTTTTCGATTTTCACTTAGGGACATGGGTAAAACTTTTTAAATAACTCTACAGACTTGCAACTTGCTTTGAAAGATGGACAATGCCAATAACATTAAACATAAGTGTCTCATGTATGCGCTGAATCCTTTTATCGTCACTTGTGACTATATTTATTATTATTATTTGTACCTTTTTGTGGATCGCGTCCAGACTTAACGGCTGGAGCGAATTTCACGAAATTTTCAGAGATGCTAGCCTGTGACCTGAAGTTGTGCACCTCGAAGCCCGATTTTCGATTTTCGACTTCTGTCGTGAGTTATCTCCCCTGGAAGTTGAAACTTCAAACCTTAATAGCTCGAAAACTTACTAAGTTATTTTCATAAAACTTTCACCAAAATGTGGGCAACAACATTCCCCATCCACTAGGACTAGTGCGGATTTCGGCCGTAATAATAGATTTTTTGCTATTTCGAAAAAACTGAAAATTTGGTGAACTTTCGCGGTTTTGAGGGTACGCGTCTTCAAAAATCTTCTTCTAAATAACGGCAATACATACAGACACATATTGTAGCTCATTCTGAAGCTTAGGGACTGCTGTTTATATGAATCTATCAACCTCAGTTCTATCTCAAACAGTTTCAGAGGCACAGCAATTTGAAAATTGAACTTTTTGAAAAGGGGATTTTCGGCCTTTGACTTTAAAGGGACATTACTCTATAACAGATGAAGTTATATCAAATGTACTTATTGCCCTCTCTTACCAATAACTGGTTTAACAATTCCATAACAGATCAATATCATATAAAAGTTAATAGTTTGGGCATAATTTGAGCGTATTCCCAAAACAGTGAAATATTTTGATTTTGAGACTTTTTGAGGTGTTCATCCTTTGGGGAATTATTGATAATGAACCACTGAAGCTAGGAAGACTTTAAATAGATCACGGTGATGTAGAAACTTCATTTATTAAGGACAATATTTTTCAAGCTCAAATCTGTCCTGGTTTTCTTGTGACAAGTCATAGAAGTTTGTCATTTTTAAAAAATCGTCATTTTCAACAAAGTTGAAAGATTCATAACTGTTTGAATTCTTATGCTATTGAAATTTTACATACACCTGCCTATGCATAAATTCGAGAAGAACAACTTTTATGTTGACCACTTTCATCAAAAAGTTGATAGTTAAGCCTCGAACATCGCAAATGATGTCTAGGGGTCCTAATTTAAGCATTTTTGAGTATTTTCTTTAATGTTCAGCACAGCATAACGCATTAATTATCTTTGCAATCTAAATGATGATTACATCTTCTTAAGTGGAAATTAAAGCACAGCATTTTCTATGTTGCACCTTAGTATGGATATATTAACCATTTTGTCTTAATCGTGAAAAATGTAATGTAGGGGTCCATTAATATGTGATTTTTCCGTTTTCAGAGGGGTACCTTCTTTGGAGAATTTTTGTAAAAAAACTACTGAAGATAGAGATATGTTTGATAGCTCATTTTAAAGCGGAGAAACAGACGAATAACCCTGAGTCCAACATGGAGTTCTAGGTCAAGCAGAAGTCTTGAAGACCTAAGTATTGACGCGTCAATCCTAGTTATTATTATTTTTATTATTATTTCAAGATTTTTGTGCTGGCGACTTCTACAAGAAGGATTGCAGCTATTACAACCAAACTTCACAGGCTGATAGCCCTTACTATGTAGTTGTGCAGCGAAGCTTTTGGGCCCAATTGCTGCAGCCATGTAGGGTCCAGTTCGAATCTAAAAGTCAATTTTTAACATGGGAAAAAAATGAAAAATGCAGCTAGAGACTTGCAACTTTTTCTAAAAGATGCGCAATAACCATGCGAGCAAAAAAGACAATCGTGACGAATCTGTATGTCACGTGGTTTCGCCGCCATCTTGCATTTTGTGAACTTTGGCGGTTTTGAGGGTACGCGTCTTCAAAAATCTTCTTCTAAATAACGGCAACACATACAGACACATAGTGTAGCTCAATTGGAAGCTGAAACACTGCTGTTTATATGAATCTATCAACCTCAGCTCTATGTTATACCGTTGTCAGGGTGCAGCATTTTCAAAATTGAACTTTTTGAAAATCAACTTTTTAGGGCTCGCATTCAAAGGAACATAACTCGCTACGGAAAACTTTGATTCGAATTCTGTTCATTGCAATCGATTCACCATTGGTGGTTTAACAATTCCACTTCAGAATGTATTCATGTAAAAGTTGACCGTTAAAGCAAAATGTCGACATGAACACATTTGACGATTTTCAGGGGATTTTCTTTGGAGATTTTTTGTTCGAAAACTACTGAAGATAGAATCACCTTTGATAGCTCATATAAAAGCTGACGAACTGATTCAATCAACAGACACAAGGAAACAACCAAGTCAAGCCTGCCTGTCTGCATCAATGCCATACATATATGGAGGTCTTTTTACTTTTTTTTTTTTTTTTTTTTTTTTTTTTTAGAGTCCAGAGCGCAACCTGGATTTCTCAACTTTCTAATCCCGCCGGCATCAGAAAAATCAAGGTTTGACCCGAATCGGAGCAAAACGCGTTTTTTTTTTCCTGGTGTTAAAAAAAAATTAAAATCAGTGTCCTAAGTTCTTATTGAGAGGTACAAACTCCAAAAGTGTCTTTTCCTGTCTTGCCATCTTTCTGCCAGCAGGTAACACCGAAAAATCATGCTTTCAGGCCAAACAAATTTTGAGCCCAATTTTTTTTTTTTTTTTTACTGCTTTTACAAATTGCTTCAAATCCCTTCCCGTAGTTACTATTGACAAGTACAAAGTCCAAACACGTTGTTTACAACGGTTCCATGCTTAAAGGTTCTTTTTCATTTCACAATGTTAAGGATATTGCTTCCAATGACCACAGACAAGCAATGGCCGGCTGAATCGTTTTATCGTCGCTTGCGACTATATTTGAAAAATTGTGATTTGATTAACACTTGCCGTGTGTTGGTACGCAGCAAGTCGGCAATCAAATCACGAACGATTATCTAATTGCGATTAATTCAATACATCAAACAACTACGTTATGCAATGGAACTGCAAACCAAAACCCGTTCAAATGAGATAAGAGTGCCGTAAATACAGTAAAGTTCTATGCGTATCTGCATATGGAACTACAATTCTTGGTAACACATTAATAACCGAAAACAGACACTGTTTGGCAGTTCTGTGACTCATATATTTGTGAAATATCATATTTGTAACTAACTCAAAGAGGAATATGACGTCGATGACGTCTTGCAGTAATGATGCGTCAACAAATTGAAGTCAATGAACGTACATGCCGCCATGTCACTAACATAATTTCCATATTTCATATCAGTTTACTTTAAATACCAAACCGTATGTCCTGAAAACCACTTTGAAATAACTAGGATTGACGTGTCAATACTTAGGTCTTCAAGACTTCTGCTTGACCTTGAACTCCATGTTTGACCCTCGGTTATTCATCAGTTTCTCTTCTTTAAAATGAGCTATCAAACATGTCTCTATCTTCAGTAGTTTTTTTTCAAAAAATCTCCAAAGACAATAACCCTCTGAAACCCTCACTCATTAATGGACCCCTACATGATCTAAAAGTTACATTTTTAAAATGCTGTAACATGGACAGGTTTTGATCTAGAGCTGAGGTTGATAGATTCATATAAAGAACATTCTTTCAGCTACCAAATGAGCTAATGTATGAGTCTCTATGTATTGCCAATCTCGAGAAGAAGATTTTTGAAGAAGTGTACCCTCAAAACCCGAAACGTCGAGAAATTTACAGTTTTTCTATAATAGCTTAAAATCTATTATTACGCTTTGACATCATTCGATGAAACAAGTTGTCGGCTACATTTTGGTGGTAGTTTTGTGCAATTATCTTGATAAGTTTTCGAGATATTGCAATTTAAAGTTTTTCACGTTTTGAGTTACCTCCCCTTTTAGAGGCCGAAAATTAAAAATCGGATTTCGTACGCCACAAGCTTATACCTAGGCCCATTACTTCTATCAATTTCATTGATGTAGGTGTAGTCAATTTCGTTGTAAACGAGACACAAACAGAGTTAGGTCTCTGCAAATTCATTGCCAAGAAATCTGCATTTTCAAAAAGGTCATTTTTCAAAATGCTGTAACCAGAAAACGGTTTGATCTAGAGCCGAGGTTGATAGATTCATATAAACAGCAGTATGTCAGCTTTCAAATGAGCTATTGTATGAGTTTCTATGTATTGCCGATCTGGAGAAGAAGATTGTTGAAGACGTGAACCCTCAAACTGCAAAAAATTCAAAAAAATGCAGTTTTTTCAAAATAGCGAGAAATCTATTGTTACGGCCGAAATTCGCTATGACATCATTCGATGCAACAAGTTGTCGCCTACATTTTGGTGCAATTATTTTGCAAATCAGTTAATAATTTTTCAAGATATTGCAATTTAAAAATTTTTCACGTTTTGAGTTACCTCCCCTTTTAGAAGCCGAAAATAAAAAATCGGCCTCGTAGTGCAATAGATTACACCTATGCCCATCACCTGTTGGCAGTTTCATTGATATCGGTGCAGTCAATTTTGCTAAAAACGGCGCAAAAAAAAAGTACAAATAATAATAAGGAAAAAATCAGGATAAGAACAATAGGTCTTCACGACATACGTCTTGAAGACCTAATAATGCAGCACCTCATGTGTGTTGGAACATACCTTAAGACTATCAAGCAGCATACTCTCATGTTTGAAGCAGTGTATATCATGTAACGAGATATATGTCATCACAGGCATTCAAAATCGATTTTATCCGGCGGAAATATATTCCGTTCGTCCCGTCACTAACAGTGAAACCTAGCATACTGTACTGCTCTTTATTAGCACGACAATCTTGTGAACTCTTGTCAATGAATGAATGAATGAATGAATGAATGAATGAATGAATGAATGAATGAATGAATGAATGAATGAATGAAGTTCACAAAAGTGACATAGAGAAATAACGACAGTTTTACAATATTATTATGAGAGCATACTAGACAAGATTTTTACATAGTTACAAACTTTCCACAGTAGTGCGTTATGCTTACAGAGCAAAAGAGATTAAATTGATCTCTAGAAGGGTTATTACAATAATAAAGTGGTAAAAATGACCTTCTTATATTATTATAACATGGACAAAACAACAGGAGCTGAGCCTCATTACCGAGGGCACTTTAACAAAATGTACGTAATCTATATTCTTAGTTAACATTATATCAACTTCAAATTTCAATAGGAAGTCCGTGATTACAAGTTCTAGTTCTAGTAAACCAACTGTAAACATTTAATGGAAAGTGTAATAGGTACATGTATGTTTCTAGATTTGGGGATTGTTTTAAAATATTATAGTAGTAGCCTTTAGAAGATGTAGATTTACAATTGTTCCAGCGTTGAACAAACTGGTTACATAATTTAGATTTAACGGTACCTTAATGCCACAATCTGTTTGTGCAGTTTTTTTTATATATATAACCAAATGTAATTTAAACCAATACCTTCCAAGGTAGTTTTAATAACTTTGATAAGAGGTAAATATATATTTGGATCACAAGCAGTCATTGATAACATAAGTCTATATAAAATGCTGGACAATGTACATGTATGAGTAGATGAGATAAGTTTGCACCAGTATGATATGATTCGAACCTTAACAAGAACATCTAACGGCAATCTTCCCAATTCATCATATACGCTATAATCTTGGGTTGACTGTTTTACTTAATTACAAAATTTCAAGTGTACTCTTTCAAGAATAACACACTTTTCGAAATCCAAACTTTGGAGCCATACAACAAAATTGGCTGTACAAGGTTGTCGAACAGTTTAAACTGACAATCAATTGGTATATCTAACAATCTCATTTTTCTAAAAACAGCATGCATAGCTCTAGAAATTTTCTCAGCATCTTCCAGCGAATAACTCACACGAATTAACGCAGACGACAAAGGGAACAAGTCCCACCACGTGTCACTCCCCCTCTGACATGTGACATATGTGTCTATTCAACCGTTCGATATTATTCCCAATCGATCATTACTTGCAAATTACTGACAGATTTGTATCCTGTTCTTATGTATACCATTTCTAAATGCCCTTCTAAGACCAGATGTGTATTAGATGCGATACTATATAAACTGTGTCTCAAGTGCTGTTTGCATTACACATCTCATACGATAACTAACGGTATATTTACAATACACAAACTGTTATGTCATGTCTAGGTTTACCATGAGACGAAACGATTGGATAAGTTAACAAAAACGAATCAACTGCTATATTGTTAAAAACAATTGACCACGCACACACACACACATATACACACGCGCGCGCGCTTTTGATAACCCCTGGATGATTCCTTGTATACACAAACCACAACGTCAAAGCCTTGCCGCAGGTCCATCTGTCTTGGATGACCAAAAGGGTGTCGATCCCGCTTGAAGACACAAATCGTAGCTATAGAGACTGACATCGGCTTTCGTTTCATAACACAATAAAACAATCAGCACAAGACAGTTTCCTGTCATCAAACTTGCCAGAGAAATCCGGCATGAAAATCATTTGGATATTATCTGGAGCGAGACGACAATCAGTGATATAAACAATATAATATGTATAATGTCGTAATGAGATATAATGGTGTAAAGTTTCGTAAAATGTACCAAAGTGCTTACAAATGGCTGTTTTAGTGATGAAAGAATAAAATCCAGGTTTTGGCAGTAAAATATACATTATGTTTAAAAAGTAGAATACATTTATCTTCATCATAGTGCTCTGTCAATTTGGGATAGCCTAAAAGACATGTTCATACAACGTTTCACTCAACTCATCATACACACGGCAATGACCAAGCAAAGGCAAACATATTTTATGGATGATCAAATTCTTTATTTCACAATGGCGACTATTCGGTATAGATCCTTATACCGTCATCAAGCATATAGCAGAGGTTGTTTTATAGCAGATTATACAGGGTATATATTTGTATGATAAAGAGAAAATAATTACAATCAAATGAGATAAAAATGAATTACAAGGTTTAAACGAGTGGAGTTGTGATAATAAGGAGGAGATCTGTAAGTAACCAGCGAGTGCTAAGTTAATTAGCATGCGGGGCAGATGAGAGGACAAATGCAGGATGAGGGTACCAATTAGTGGGGAGGGGAAGTCAGAGTGAGTAGGAACACTTGCAGTACACTGAAAACACACTCTTTATTGGTATATCTTCCCGTTTGCAAATGCAAATGCGACCGATCGAACAATATGTCAGAGAGACAGTCGAGTTATAGAATATTTTTAATGGGCAGATGAAATTGCAGTTTTAACGAAGAAAACGAAACTGGAATTTTAGACTTTATGAACAGTTTTAGAACATTAATTTAAATCACCTATTCAACACAGATGTGAGAACAGAAGAAACTCTTAGTGAACACAGTGGGAGAACTATGTTTTCAAGTTACAAAGTTACCTGGAATGAGGCACTAAATGTAGATGATTACAGAAAACTACGAACATATAAGACTATTAAACATGCATATGGATCCGAATAAATATGTCAATGTCAACATGCCAAGGACGCATCGAAGTGGGAGAGGTATTAAGATAGGCTGTTATCCCTTTCATTTTTAGAAAAAAATATTGTTTAAACCACACATCGAAGTGTGCTAGCTATATTAAGATGCGTTGTGGCACCCCTGAAGATAGAGACTGGCCGATATGCGAGGATCCCTGTAGAAAAAAGACTATGGTTCAATTTTTTAAACTGCGTTGAAGACGAAGCACATATGCTACTAAAGTGTCCGTTATACACACATTACAAGTGATTTGTAACTGTCACACACATGCAGATTCTTAAAATTTCGATACGTTCTTAATTTATTACGTACCGTTCTACCATTTGGCTAATGTAAGAAATCACACTACTCATTCATATGTACTTCTGATACACACATGTATAACTTGTACTCGTCCACATACACGCTTAAAACTGATATCACCGTCAACATAAACGATACATTCTTCAGTTTGCTTTCACTTGAAAACTCTAACTTTTCACTCGTCCACCCGCACATCTCTCCGAACACATAAAAAGATTTATTATTTATTTAATCTAATTAAACTATGTTCCTTCATCGATATCTAAGCCTTAAGAGCAATTACAAATAATAACGCGTGTGGTTTTGATGTTGTATAAAGGATAGTATTAAAGGATTTTTACAATTCCTGTTAATTGTGGAATTGATGTGTATATCACATGTTATCATCAATTCTGTCCTGTATATTACATTCCAAATACACAGACCTCTCACATAACTTTGTACCGTTGTCTCTCGTTTGGTAATTTATGACGTGTCTTTTGAAGTCGCCGCTGTTAGGCGATTTGGGTAATTAGTCAGCTATCTTTGACTGGAACTCAATTGAAGAATAAGAAGTTATATCCTTATGTTGTTGTTTTTATTTCAACAATTAAAAATGTGGTTCGTTTATGATGAAAACTGTGTATTTCCACAACATTAACAGAAATGGTTATATGAATGCCTCTCCTGGGACAAACAAACCTATTGTAACCTATAATCAATTTTATAAATTTCAGAAGTACAAATGTGGGTTTAAATAGAAAGGTTTATGGTAATGTCGCTTTGTGACCAATGTAATCCACGTTTATGTATGCTGCTTGTTTGGGGTGTAAACTGAGCAAGCCTCGAATTTGGATAGGAGGTAGGGAGCCTTAACTTGTCACGTAGGTCACTTGTATATTATTGATACAGTACTATCATAAAATCGAGCTCTCTATGATATTCGGAGTTTTCAGTGAATTCACCTTCTTCACAATGTTAACAAGTTTATCAGTTTACGGTATATCCTGATTCTTCAAGTGTTCGGGAAGTTGTCGTGTATCTATTTCAATTTGTTGAGTTGATGTTTTGATTTATAGTATCGTTAAGCACCGAGAGAATTATTAAACACTAAAATTGTGTAACAAAGCCTTACATACATTTTTATAGGTATACAAATGTTAAGTATTGGTATTAATTTATACGATGCAGCAAATATGTACAAGCACTTTTCGAGTTTATTGTTAGTATTCAATACTATTAGGATATAAACCAGCTCGCTATTCCCATTGCACATGTTTATACAGATTCAAATGCACTTTACCACTACTGTGGGGAACGAGGTATATAAAATGGAATTGACTATATAATAAAATATATTCCCTTATTGCGAATTTACAGGCATTGTCTTTATAGAAAGTGATTTCTTGTACCATTTATCTAATATATGTGTATACTTTATTAAAGTCTCACACGCACAAGTACATTTTAAATACAATACATTTTACAACAGTATAAAACCCTGTGTCGAGGCAAAAAATCGCTTATGAGACATTAAAAGCTTATGAGACGCTAAAAGCTTAATATTTTCTTACATAAGTGCTAAAATCATGTCATATAACATGGTTATATTTGGGATAACAAATGTTAACAAATGTTATCCCAAATATAACCATGTTATATTTCTGTCATTGTCATGGCAATGATATTTCTCGTCGTTTAAACTCACGTGAAATTGAATATGCTAACATATTTATAAATGATAAATAAAAATTTTTGAATATCATTTAAGTTACAACATAGACAATTACACTTTAAGACATTGCTGTCCTTGATGCATGAACGTATTCTCAGAACTGTACTGTAATGCCGGAAAAGTATGTAATTAAACTTCAATACACAGCGTTAACAGGTGCAGATGCCATCTCCTGGAGACTTTTTTTATTGCATAAGACCGATTCATTCCCGTGGAACGAGCGTAAAACAAACTAGGTGGGCTGTCAGTGTGCGCGTGCATGGTCCAGTGGTCTTAAACTACAGATGAGAAGTGTGTTTATAACCACGTGGCTATTACTTCTTATCCACACACATAGCGGTTATTCCTAGCTAACAAGCCCTGGATTAATTAATCTTGTCTATCTGGGATTAGGATTAGCCTAGTCAGTCTCGTCGAAGGGGAGAGATTATATACAGGAAATCTTAAATCAAAGAAAACGTTTAATAGAATTTAGCTTAGATAGTATGGATTGATGGTTTGATATTTGTTTCAAATCAATTTATTTTAAGTATGTGGATACTTTTATTTATTATACATTTTCCATTTGTTGGATTATAACAAATAAATTACACATACATCTCTGTACGTTTAAGTGTTATATTTATAAGGAATCATAGTAAATATTGTTGTTTGACTGCAATTACCGTTGAAGGCAAATGGTGTTGTTAAGTGAATAGTTGAAATCATAGATCATTGAGAGAGAGAGAGAGCGAGAGAGAGAGAGAGGGGAGGAGAGAGAGAGAGAGGGGGAGAGACAGAGAGAGAGAGAGAGAGAGAGAGAGAGAGAGAGAGAGAGAGAGAGAGAGAGAGAGAGAGAGAGAGAAAGAGAGAGAGGGGGAAGAGAGAGAGGGAGAGAGAGAGCGAGAGAGAGAGAGAGAGGGGGGAGAGGGGGAGAGAGGGGGAGAGAGAGAGGGAGAGAGAGAGAGAGAGAGAGAGAGAGAGAGAGAGAGAGAGAGAGAGAGAGAGAGAGAGAGAGAGAGAGAGAGAGAGAGAGAGAGAGAGAGAGAGAGATGTTTATTAAAATGTCACGTACTTTTAAAAAAATACAATACTGATATACATACAATATTAGAAAACGCACCCGGCCGTATTGCCTATGAGACACTAAAATCATTTCATATCACATTAATGACATAACATGAAGGCAGCGGCATTTGAGTGTGCGTGGCTTAAATATTTGTAGAGCACGTGCACTTACACGATAGCTTGAACGTAGATTGATTATTGAATTTATCATCGACCGATCGGTTTATTTCTTAAGTAATTGTCCTTGATATACATATCTCAGATATAAGCTATTTATTTTTTTTAATATTTAACCCAAATTTCACCCTGTTATCAAATATTGAAAAAGCTTTATTCCTTCTACAAATGGAAAACATTGTTAATCCACTGGCCGCTTTAGTTAGTTGTTTGTTTAAACGTAAGCTTTCATCTCAATGATCTATATCTTTCTTGTCCTCCAAAATGTGTGATATATTTGTATTGTAATCTTATAACTAGTATATTCATTGTTTTGTGTGTCTCATTGGTCCCATGGCCTGATATGTGTATATTATTCTATGTTTTAAACTGTCATTGTACACGTTTTATATCACTACACTTGAGACAATAATAAAAAAAAATCTCTCTCTCTCTCAGTGCAGTGCAGCGGCGGTTAAAATGTTGTTCTGTCTTTATAATGCTTAGTATCAAGCAAGGATGAAACGACTCCAATCTTTTAAAGTCTTTTGGTAGGACGCGGCCGGAAATCGGTTGATGATCTTATCTGCGTTAGACACCATCAACCAGATTTGATTTATGGTCATCAACTTCAAAAGTCTACGTGGGAATCATTGTCTGTCTGTCTGTCTGTATGTATGTCAATGACTCTACAAACTGAGTTACACACATCATATAGTCACGTGGCTGAATGAATAAAATAAACAACAATAATAGAATACTATAAGTACATGTATGATAGATTTTAAGAAGTGAGAACATGCTTCTTGACACGTGTAATGTATAAATTTACTAACAACAGGATATATGGTCATTAATATACACAAAAGAATGTGTATACCAGATATATATTATATGATCAACTAAAGAAGAGATATCGGCCGTTTATAAAAGCTGTTTCAGTTACATGCCATGAATGCCGGCGCTTACTGTCGACAGTGTTATTTTCTTATCATTGAGACAATAACTTACGCCAATACATACGTCTAACTTAAGTGGCCAGTGAATTAACAATATTTTCAATATTTAAAAGAAATGCAGCTTGTTCAATGTCTGATATCTGGGTGAACCTTGGGTATAAAATACTCACGTTTTGAAATAGGTAATATCGGAGATTTGAATATTAAGGACACTGTACTAGAAAGTAAACATCGCCTTCGACAACCTGGCGACTGCAGTGACTGCAAATTCAAACTACAATAGGTAATCCTAAATATTTATTGGCCTTTCAGAACGGATTGTATAGTATCATTAATCACCAAGTGAAGAATGTATAATAACGTCTTACAACACTTACAATACGTTTGCATTTCCGAACAGTTGAGATTTACATATATGTAGAAATTAAAGTTATTTCTTTTACAGAAATACGAATTAGTTCCAATAATTACTTGTGTTTTCCATGGTGGCACTTGGTCCTGTGTATAGCTAAATTGACAGCTATCGTTGAAGTGCAGCCAGAAAGGGCGGGTTACCCGCTGCATTGCTGGATAAACCGAGAGTTTGTAGGGTTGATTCCTTTTCCCACACAGAGACATGAGTTCTAAAAAAACGTGTCTCTGTTCTCCCTGGCAGTACCATATGGTACCTGATATGGAGGGGAACCTTTAGAATCGCCTTAAATGGCAGCTAGGTTGCATACTCCCAGTGAGATGAGAATGGAAAAGAAACGATGTTAGTCTTTACATTAGGGCAACAATGTGTTTGCGCTTCGAGCATGGCCTTCGTGGCGTTGAATTCAGAAATGCAAATGCAAAACTTTCGCGTGAGTTTCGCGTGTGTTTCGCGTGTGTTTCGCGAAACGGGGTAACTTTATTGATTGGATAACTGTACATATCCGGATACTTATTTGCATACACAACAGCAACAAAACATTCTGAGATGGTGGCAACACTACGCAAACGCCACATGGCTTCATTGCTGTGTGGTATTTCAACACCACCTGTACATCGAGATGACGTAGTTTTGTGACAATTTGAATCAATCAGAGAAAAATCAGTTTTCTCTTTAGGTCTTTTATCAAGGTTTATTCAATGTTCTTGCACAGGAACACTGTCTACATGTACTACCATGTACTACATCTGGTACACATGTACTGTTGTCAACCATGCGTTAGACCATGGATATTCCACGCTATTCAGCTTAATTAATGACATGGTAGATATATATGTAAATAGTCACATATTTACTCGTTATCGTTTGTATCTATATTCATACACTTATTGTTTATTCAATTTGAGCTTAAATAAGGTAGAAATATGTGTCAATGTATTTCAGAATTATGTGCAAAACGTATTCTTATTCGTATGCATGTGTAAACACATTATATCAAAGGGATAATGTACCAATGTTTTTCATGAATATAATTTTAGTCAAAGTTCTTTTTTCAAGAATACATCACGCATTTTAATGGAACTTTTCTCAGCATAACTATTTGGATGTTTTCCTTTTCATCCTAATGGTTGTTTCTTGTCTTTCAGAATTTCCCCGATACCATTGTATAAATATTGTTGACATGAAATCTAATATCAAATCAAATATTAAATATTATAAAATTCTAATTTTATTGAACATTATGTCATCATTATATATAATTAATTTCACACATTTTCAGGTTCTTTTGACAGGAAATGTATTCTTACAGATCAAACATTAGGATTAAATTAGATAACATTTTTGTTTAAAATAGATTAAAATATACCTAACATAATCCTTATTAATAATTCCTAGTGAATAGTCATAAGGATATCGTTTTCATTTCTAATTTGTTAACTTTGTTTGTTGAACTTGCTGGAAAGGCAGGAATATCGAATGAGTAAACGATTGATATCAATACGTGCATAACAACCACACTGGCATCACCCCCCCCCCCCCCCCCCCCCCCCCCCTCCACCCCAACACACACACACACACACACACACACACACACACACACACACACACACCTCCACACCACACTAACACAGGCTCAAGCCCAGTAAAGAATATGGATATTCTCCTATATCTAATACATATATATCGATACTGTTATTAGTCTTACCTTTTTTGCTCATTTTAAAATGGAATTGAATATACCATTCTAGGAACATTAATCATAAGCTTCATGAATATATTCATTGAATTTCTTTTGTGTAAAAGACTTGTAGTAGAGATATATCACTGAGCAGTAGGACCACATGCCAGCTATAATAGTATATCTGACAAGTAGACAGGGCAAGTCCGTAAGGTACGTTTTCTGGGGTATTTCAGATACGTTTAAACAGTGAAACGTCAATGTAATCGGAGAGCTAACTAATAATACTAGCAACAAGGGGGTGTGACATGGAACAATTAACGAACCATTGAGTATGTTGATAAAGATATTGAAAATTGCCAACAAATCTGTCTCATTGAAATATATACACTTAAAAACAATGTTTATGAGTGCTAAAGTAAATTTAATTATATATTTTTTGGCGTTTAATTATTTGCCATTTCATTTTGTGTTTCCTACAAATATTGAAATAAATATGTTACCCTACGTGGTAGTATGTATATACTTGCATTTCATAATCAGTGAAAATATATACATAATATATTGTCATAGTTTGATAGTATTGTCACAATAAAAAATATCATTTAACAGATAAGTTGTATATGGACACAACATTTAGAAACATGTTGATATAACAATCGTCACATTCAGTAACGTGTGACACGGGTAACTTGCAGGAGAAAAGCGGAAATCACGTCGGTTGCTGTGGAGACTTGTACAAATGACAAGGCCGCATGCCTTGGAAACGCTTATTGCTGTGTAGTACATTTTATATACTAAAGGGAAATCTGTAGATATGACGTCAAATTCTACTGACGCGCGTTAATCGGGGAGGGGGGAGGGGTAGGTAGTTTGATACCAAACTTCATGCGATTGTCGTGATCTGAAAATTATTTATCATATGTCATGTTGTAGATAAAAATTTATCTAGTGATTGATATCATGACAAAACAATTTTTGTAAATGCTAACATACTCGATGGCTCTTTAAGTAAGAATGTGAATGACCATCCTGCTAGGGGTGTGTGTCCTCCAGGCACCTTCAATCCCTGATCACATAACTATCTTCTTTCTCGTATACCTCCAGGTCGGTTACTCATCGCTATAAATAGTATGTATTGTTTCAGCCAATGAAATTTTGAGATAATAAATTTAATTGTCGCTTATCGGTCTTCTCATCAAGAAAGTACCACTATTGCTCGATTCGAAGTCATTTTATTAGCTGGTTATTTATAGCGATGTACGAGAAATAAAATGCTTATGGGATCAGAGGGATAAAGTAGTCTTTCGGATACAGATACTCTGATTGAGTCGGCTGGTGAATGATTTACCTTTTGAGGTATTCAGGTTAGTGTAAAAACTATAAACGTCAACGTCAATGTGATGTTATAAATTTAAAAACGGAATGTAAATAAGAAACGTTAGAAAGAGAACCTGCTTTATTATCCGAAATGTGTTAGTGTTCGTGAAAGGATACACATGTGAAGCTCTACCTGTAGCACTTGTCATCCACACATGTTCCGAAAATTAAAACGACATCTTCTTATTAGTTAAGAAATGATTTAATAGAATAGTTTTCTTATGGTGTATGAAAAGAAACTTTCTGTGAACAGAATTATAGCATTTTCTTATTTAGTAGTAAACAAGCTTATTCTAATGTGGTATGAAATGAAATTACTGTGAATAGAATAATTTTCTTATTTGGTAACCAAAAATCTAATGTGAATAGAAATAAAGCATTTATTTTGGTAACAAATGACGAGATAGCAGGACGAAATATATATATGATGACGTTTTAAATCAGGCAAACTGAATTAACTAGTTTTTTTTTAAGAACGACTATCTGAGTATATAGGTATTATTATAAATCAAACGTGCCATACCTTTTTGCAGTTAAACACCAAGTAAATCGCGGCGAGTCACTTTCAGCTGTGTCGAGGAACTACGAGCTAAAAACAATGATTGATGTGAACATGACTCAGTTAAATCAACAATAACAATGACATAAAATTCTAAATAAATGCAAATGGGAACATATACATGGCCAGGACATAGAACAACATTATCTTTGATGTGAAAGAAATATTAATGCCACAAATTACATATAACGTACATTTACCATATATGTTTGACGGTCTTATTGGCAGAATGTATTCACCCTTTCGTTTCAAATGAAAGGAAATTCAGCCCTGCACTAAACAGCAAGAGCAAAGAACATACGTTTAACTATTCATCATAACTATTCAGATTTAATACTGATCATATCATAATATATCATAATTTTTTAATGAAATGTTGCAGTACAGATATTACATTAAAGTCATGGAGTATGAATACTGCATCTCAGTGACTAGGATCATGATATTGGGTGGTAAGGAAATTGATATCGTTGATAGCTATTCATACCTCGGTATACCGCTTCATAGACATAGGAAACTCGTATCAAGTATTAAAGCTGTATGCAATAGTGCTTCAAAAGCAATGTATAATTCAGTGATTAAAAGCAAGAAAGCTATACCTACCATTTGACTGCTTACTGTTCGCAATTAAAGCCATCTCCGAACTTCGATGTATATCTCCTCCTTCCAAAATATATTTCATTACCAATATTGAGATTTAGAACCTCTAACCATAGTTTGCCTATCGAGACGGGCCGCTGGTATAATGTTCCAAGAGATGAAAGACCGTGTAAATTATGCACGTCTAAATGCATTGCAGATGAGTTTCATTACATGTTTAATTGTGCAGCCCTTGATAATTTGAGAACACAATATTTACCTAGTATTCGAACATCTTTTCCGACTATGTCAAAGTTCATAAAAATGTTATCTACTAAAAAAACAAGACTAAGTTAATTTGTCAAAATATATTGTACATCTCTCCTCTGTTGTTTTGAATCAAAATTTGTATTTATATTATATCATATCTTGTCAATATGCTCTTGTACCACCATGGTGGTTTTTGGAGAATAAAGAATTGAAATAGACAATGATTAACCCGGAGGGCGGGATGGGTTCCGGGGGTGCCAACCCCGAAAGGATTGCATGCCCCCGTACCCTCTCCCTTGCCAACTACCCCTCGGAGTCGCGTGTTGAGTGCAAAACTTCACCGTTAAATTTGAAGACCTTCGGCTATGAATACTTGATATCTACATATGTGAACATATGATGTATTATGATACTTACACCTCTCATATCAATTGAATATGACTACGCACTGGTAACATAGTAAACAGGTTTAATATCATTTTCACTTGCAGATTTAACAAAACAGCAAACAACTAACAAATCAGAATGGCTGTAAACATACCGGGTATTGTTTCTGTGGCCATTTTCTACGTTATCATCCTAGTAATTGGAATATGGGCTGGCAGGAAGACATCGAAATCGAAAAGCATCGTAGAAGTATTTCTTGCCGACAGAAACATGGGGGTGATCGTTTCACTGTTCACAATAACAGGTGAGTTGTCATCAAAGTCTCGGACTAGCCCAGTGGTTAATGTGTTCTGGTTCGAATCAAGTGCAGTAAGAAGCTTGGTAACGTTGCCAACTGTAGAGAACTGTAGTAATATTTTAAATGTAATTTGCACTGACAATTCAATGCAGCACCAAATCCTTGGATTAACGTTTCCAGTCAAAGCTCACTGGTTTCACTGCAATGTTTAATCCAATTGGTTGACGCTGGATCCCTACAATAATAGGTATTATCATGACATTGATAAAAAAAAAATAGGGTAATAGGTAACAATAGGGGACATATTTAAAGCCAAATTTTATTAACAGGTTCTATTATAAACGCTTTTAAAACTAGATATTTCGAACTGACGAAACTTAAACACAGTTGCGTTCTAACATTACTAAATATAATAGTAGTTATATTATTATTATTTGCAACATACAGAATACAACCCCACTCATTAGAATAGGAAATCGTAAATTTCATGAAATTACTGATTTCAGGTATACGTTATCCTAATGCTAATAAAACATAACAGGTGTTTCTTATAAGGACAGTAGTTACGACCGAGATAGCTCAGTGGAGACAAAACTGTTTCCCTTCAAATTTCAAATGACACGTTTTAAAATTATAAATTTTTCAGCCTCGTGGGTGGGAGGCGGCTTCATCAACGGAACTGCAGAGATCATTTCCCAGTATGGTCTAGCCTGGACCCAGGCACCGTTCGGATACTCCATCTGTCTGGTCATATGTAAGTATGTCAGGCTGGTTTAGATTATTAGCTCATCATGGCTGAGAGGCCCGATGGACTAATGGCATGGCATGGTGTCCGGCGTCCGCCCATCCGTAAACTTTTCGCTTTTTCGACATTTTCTCCAGAACCAGTGACTCTAGAAAGCTGATTTTTATATGCAGACTCCTTGGCCAAGGCGGATTATAAATTGTAGATTTGGTGACCCAGTGGCCCCAAATATTGGTCACATGGGTCACAGCCTAAACAAATACTAGTTTCATCTTCTTCACCAGTGCAAGCTAAATGCTGTGGATAATACAATAATAGCAAGTGGTTACATGTACCAACGGCTCCAGTTTAATAATCCAATAAATTATATCTATTATAACGAGAACAGGTTCCAAATCTAATAAAACTGCATAAAATAAGGTAGAATCTGCTGAAGTAGATTCCAATGAAGATTAAGAGACAAAGTCAATAAGGAAAATGTGATATCATCTCCGAAGTCAATGATATGTCTGAATTACCCTACTGAGTAACCTATATATTCACAAAACGTTTACCTTTTCATTTATAAAATGGATGATGTGGATGATGCTCTTTCATTTAACAAACTTCAGTTTTTTTCTGCTTTACGTTAAAAATTCTATCATTGGCAGGTGGTTTCTTCTTCTGCCCCAAGATGCGACGAGCCAACTACGTGACGATGTTCGACCCCTTCCAGGAGAAGTACGGAGACAGGATCGGAGCTCTCATGTGTATACCTCAGTTCTTCGCTGATCTCTTCTGGTCTGCCGCCATTCTCTCAGCATTAGGTACACACTATTCTGTAAAGGTTACTGTCCGAGTTAATGTTCGAGTAACTCCACGTTTTAAAAAATAATTACGGGCTTATGCCCATTATTTTTAAGGAATGGAGAGTTACGAGGTCATTTACCTCACTTAAATTATTGCTATTTTAGCAAAATCACTTTAAAAAGTTTAAGAAATAAAATTAAGTAACGATGTGAATCGTAATTGTCCATGATTGAAAAATCATGGAGTGAAAGAACAATAGGATGACGTCACAAGTGAAATTTAAATCCTATGCTTATAGTTCATTAGCATCAATAGACTCAACATTACCCATGTCATACACTTGATACGTACACTAGCGCATATCTCTTCAAACCATTAGATGAACCATTTTTCAAGTTTTATTCCTCGTAAAAGGGTCGATTTCAACCATACTAATCATGCAGGAATTAGCTAACAAAACATTTTTACACGATCTTGAAAGCTCAGTTAGTCCATAAACATCATTAAGATGATCATGTTCACTTTATTTGAACGTTACTAGGGGAGAAGCTATATATTATACAAGTAATCAGTTCAGTATTCACAATACTCATCATTATCTCAATAATAAACAAACATTTTTTTAAAAAACAGTGACTGATGTCTTTAAATCATAATCTTATGACACTATACGGCCAATATTTCTTAGATCTGGATAGTATACTATACCGCGCATCACCTTAGCTGTAAGAAATAATGTCTGATATTTAAAATCATTTGCCGTATTGCTACTACACAGGAGCGACAGTACACATTATCCTGGATCTAGACGAGACACTGTCCATCATCGTCTCCGCCATTATCGCCGTCTTCTACACATTCCTGGGTGGACTGTGGTCAGTCGCCTACACGGACGTCGTCCAGCTCATCTGTCTCGCTGTTGGTCTGGTATGATACATCTTCTAATTAAACTTCCTTTCCAGTAACTCTGGATGCGTTTGATTTAACGACAAGAGGGTTGAGACCACGCATGCGCTTTGATGCTTCTAAACAAACTCATCGAACAAGACTCGACTGTCAAGATATTAAATATTTGATTTTAGTCAGTATATCCAAAGAAAACACATGTCAGTATATCCAAAGAAAACACATGACTGAAAACATAAGATCGTACGTATGTATCCAGAAATGTATCGTCTACATTAGCATTAATACTACAAGTGCTGCTGACGTGTAGCTACATAGGAAACTGTCATTTGTGCTAAATGGTGAACGACACCAACTTGATGATCACTTTAAAGAGGCAGTAGCACGTTTTTTGCAAAATTTATTTTTTCACATTTCCTTTTTATAATGATAGTTTGTTCCATTTAAATTAACTTTAGAGGGTAAAACATCTTATTACACAAACCAATTATCCGTACTAGTGATAACGGTGTTGCGTATAAAGACAAAATTGCATGGCGGCCATTTTATTGTGAACGCATTTCTACATTTCGAATGACAAAAACGTTCCCCATGGATTTACGGAACCATGTACACTCATTTTAAACTTTTTCTGAAGAAAGGAGGGTGTTTTACGATTGGTGAAATTATTTTTCAAATACATTTCATCGACTTATTTGAGCAAAAAAACGTGCTACTGCCCCTTTAAGGCTTGTTCTAGAATATATAGAGCTCTGCATTTGGTGAACTCCCCGGGTGGAACCGACCCAAAATAGACATTGTTAGTTACTAGTTGGTAAGGTGTATTGTATATCCATTGAGGAACACATCCCTGTTCATAGCAAATATTGCTTCTCTGAGTAGAGTCAGCAACGTTTGTCGAGGGTTTTCCCAGTTAAAGTGGGTACCTGAGTGATTACTTTTAAACCTCTCTTGAACGCGATTGCTCATTGTAGCGCTACATAGCAAGGCGAGCAAACTTCGAGGAATTTGCACCGTGTCGTTCTAGAGAGAATGAGCGCTACTTGAGCGCTACTTGAGCGCTACTTGAGCGCTACTTGAGCGCTACTTGAGCGCTACATGGGCGCTACATTGAGCGATCAATGAGCTATTATAAGCGCTCGCTGTTATGGAACAGAGCCCTGGTGTAGATTGCTTTAGCGTGACCTTCACGCGATGTAATTGCCAACGTAGATTAGACCAGGATAATGATTCAAGTGTTTTAAACACGCATTCAATGTAAATATGTACATATTATGAATGTAATTTAATCATTATTATCGCAATATCATTTCCATAGAACTCGTCTCCTTTATCATTGTATACACAGACTGTCGCCTGCCCATTTATAATCACTCACCCAGCCATAGACCTGGACACCATACAAGACAAGTGGTTAGGAGAGGTGGAGGTCCCCTACATCGGCAGTTATCTAGACGTCTATATGCTTCTGATACTGGGCGGAACAACGTGGCAGGTAGGGGACACTACACTGACACTTTCACTCCAGTAACATTTTCTCTCAAATATTTGTAATAGATCTTTAATCAGGGCCCGTTTATCAAGACGATTTGGTCACAGGTGAAAATCGTATTTTCTTGTACATAAAAGAAACTTGAGACTTTAATCAAAGAAAAAAACTAAATTTGCTTTTCTATGAGTTTTAATATATCACATAACGGTCATATATATAAATTAACTTTTTTTCGACTAAAACTTGTCAAGATGAACGTATGCTTCAAAGTGACACGATTGAGTGAATGGTGTTGCAATGCGTAAGTGTAGCGGAGCGGACTATGATGTTCGGGCACAGCGCGCCGCTACATTAGCACAGGAAAGTAAAGGAAATGCGGTAAATTTTTCAATTAGCCAGTGGTTGTGATTGAGACTGGCGCAGGCGTTGAAACATGCAGAAATGATATCCTTTCACTATTGCATAAGTTGTCCAGGGAAAGTGCAATCATAGAATGTAAGTTTAACTTAGAACACAAGAATTCTCAAATTACTATTCTCAAATATGTTTACAATATTCTAAAGGTTACCTCCCCTGTTTTCTACAGGAAGTGTACCAAAGAGTGTTGGCCTGTAGGACTCCAGAGCAAGCGAGGAACTCTACCGTTATAGCGGGGTTGTTCTGCCTCCTTCTCTCCGTGCCCCCTGCCGTTATCGGTATAGCGGGGGCGGCTGCTGGTAACAATTACTTAAAAGTTGTAATTCATTTTTACAACAATCGCTATCTCTTGATAACACGTGTTTATTGACATTTGGTGTTTTTAAATTCCATAGTTGTTTAAATAAAGTTCATCGGTGTGTTAATTAACTATTAGTAGTTTTTTTTTTAAATAAATGTATATAGCGATTTATAATATAATATTGGGACTTGTTTGTGATAAAAAAAATTGTTTTTGAATTTCTATTATTTTAAAAAATGTTTTGAGCGACCACAATGAAGATATTTTTAGGACGCTTCAGGGCAACCCAAGTGGCTTTCAATTTATACAAAACGTAACTCCTTGAACGATGACTTTTAAACATCCATGTGATCTGGCTATTATTAACCGCAGTCGACTATACAAGACAGGCGTTTACTTTTTTCGAAGTCATAATAAGTGGATCTATTTTATAAGATTGATTAGGAAATATCAAATATCGGAACTGTTGTATTGAGAATACTGTAACTGAAAATCCATGTGCCATGTGTTAAACGTTTCTTTAAAGATACATCCATTGTGTTGTTGGGGGTCACATATGCCAAACGTTAGAAATGGTGTTACGCTATCGAGAATTACCAACCATTACCGAAAACTATCATTTTGTTGATAGTCGACTGAGTATATTGACGATATGACGGTAAAAGTAGTGATTTCTGATCGAAAACCGAACGATGCGTCGCAATTGACGCGCCCCATTAAGTCAAACGTAATTTTTTTTATCTTATTTACAACAGACAAAATAACAATTTTGAATTGAAAATGCTTAATAGGTCATGTAACTACTGTGCATGTAAATGGGACGTCCAGCTTCATAATGACGTTACTCGATTTTAATTGGAAACTAGTGATTATGATACATTTTACGATTGGGGGGTGAATATGCAAGCGAGATGAATTTATTTGTACTGTGAACAGCACATAGTGTGTGTTGGAAGCCTAATATCATTTTATGAATTTACATTTCCTTGATTGATCCGGACAAGTGTTCAAGGGAGGTAGTCATTTAAGGATTTTGGATAAACCAGTCAGTCGCAGTTGTCCCTTCTGAACGACACAGAATGTTGGGTGTTGGAGATATCGATGGACATTGTTACCTGGTCACACAGACGGTCAGGGAGAGAGAGACTGGCTCTGTGGGATACAAACTTAATGCTCTTGTACACAATTTGGACATGTAGTAGTCAACTTAAGATGCAATGTGTTAACGTCCAAGTTGTATCAATCTATCAACTGATTTTCATACAATATCGTGTAGACTACAAGTTGCTACCACAAATCGCAGTGTTTTAAAGTTCAATTTCACCGCTATCACGATATGAGACTTCGCGTCTTTTATCTATGTATTTTACAAGATATACAATATATTTTAGTCACACATTGTTAATCAGAACATTCTGCAACAGAAGTATAATATAAATTTCAATCTGATCGAATACAAATTTACTTCCAACTTGTCAGATGTTGAAGGGGGCGGGATAGCGCAGTGGTTAGCGCGTTCGGCTTCGGATCAAGAAGTCCGGGGTTCGATCCCGCCAGGGGCACGGCAACTATGGCTGCAGTAGAGCACTGTTCTACACGCAGTAAGGTAGTACCACCCATGGTTCGCTAGTTCATGGATGCTCGCAGGTTTCACCGCAATGCATAGCCACACGGCGTTGCGGGCTTTGTCCCTGCCATAATACTAGCAGCCGCGATATAAGTGAAATAATCTTGAAAGCGGCGTTAAACCCCAACTCGCCTCACCTCACCTCAGATGCTGAAACACGAATATTATAAGCTATATTTGCTCCGTAGCGCCACACTTCAGCAAAAGCCTCCAGTAAGGGTAGAAAGTAGAAAGGGTAGCGATAAGTGAGCGATTGTTTTGTTGTTCTTCGTGAACATACTTTTTGAGGTTGGTTTCAAGACTTCATATGGTGACTCTACTCAACTAACCGACTACACTCGACTGACTAAAACGATTAGTATTTTGTAAGTTACCGTTTTGCTGCCCTTGAGAACAGACCTTTTGAGATTTGGCTCCACGGTTTCAAATTGTTGATTCTTCACACTTCACTTTAACACAACCGACTACATTAGAGAGATTAATGAGCGATCGTTTAACTGGGCTTCTTGAACAGACCTTTTGAGATTTACCTCCAAAGCTTCAATTTTTTCCTGGGAACGCCAAGGACTTTAGTGTAGCGATTAAAGAGCGATTGTTTAGCTGCCCTTCGTGATTCTTTCTAGATTTAGCTCCAGTGCTTCATAACATTATTTTTCCCCAGACTGGAACGCCACGGACTACACTGGTGAAGTCCCTATTCCCCAGGAGAAGATGGGGATGATTCTACCCCTGGCCCTGCAGCACCTGTGTCCGCTGCCTGTGTCTATCATTGGTCTGGGAGCTATCTCGGCCGCTGTCATGTCATCAACTGACTCCAGTGTTCTCGTGACGGCGTCAGTCTTCACCAAGAACATCTATAAAACTCTTATCCGGAGAAACGTGAGTCGTTATGATGCTTTTAGAAGAGAAATTTTAGTAATGTGTGAGGGTTTTTTCTTAAATTGGCAAGAGATTAGATACATGTATATGCATGTAACATCGGGGGTCTGTTTTTTTAGATCCATTTTCGTTAGGAGGTGTGGCATTAAAATATTTAAAGAATCGAATTTATAGATTGTGAATATACATGTATATTAATAAGATAATCAAGTATTTGGGTGGGGAAATTCTTAATACGATATACAATGGAGTAAGGAATGATGAATGAACCAGTTTTGCCTCAATACTTAATTATCTATAAGGTGAAACACCCGTCTCAAACTAGAGGAACAAATATTTATCTATGTTAACACTGTTCATCAACAACGCGAAAGGAGGCTGTACACAGCTTGAAAGTTATGTTATGGACGTTTCTGGTTTTATCTATTAAATTCATGTTTGATGTCCTTTCGGTTAATAAGTAAGATAAAATATTATCACAATATATAACTACAGGTTTTCCAAGAAGAAATGCCCTTGAATTGAACCAGAAGCGAAAAGTTCAAAATCGTCCCTGGGGTTGACGTATCTTACACTCAAACACTGCTTGCAACTTTTAGAACCGTCTTCACTTCGCAATTCAAATGATGTTGTTTTATGTTAACAGGCTTCAGAAAGGGAACTCATCTGGGTGATGAGAGGAGCAATCCTTGTTGCGGGAGCTATGGCAACAGTGCTGGCCATCCTAGGAAAGGGCGTGTATGGTCTCTTTGTCCTTTCATCAGACCTCATGTACGTCATCCTCTTCCCCCAGTTCGTCAGCATCCTCTACATCCCATCAGTCAACGCCTACGGATCTCTCGTTGCCTTCATAACTGGCTTCCTCCTCCGAGTTGGAGCAGGGGAACCTCTTATAGACCTTCCCACCTTCTTCTATTTCCCAATGTACAGCGAACAGGACGGTCAGCTCTTCCCTTTCAGGACCTTCATCTGTGCGATGACCTTCGTGATTCTGTACACCGTGTCTGCTGCAACCAACTACGTCTTCAAGAAGGGGGTTCTGGCAAAGAAGTACGATGTCCTGGGCATCCTGTCCCCTCCCACCAGTAATGTCAGGAAGATGTTCGAGACGGAAATGACGGAGATGATTGGGGAGGAGAAGGTGCGGAACGGGGACCATGTTGTTACGTGATGTTAGGTTGGGTTAGTCATTCAGTTGTAAACATGTTGTAACATGTGAAAAGATATGTTTAATTTCATATGGTTCTACAGTTCTACTGTCCAGAGATGAACAAATGCGTTATTCTTAAAACTATGTGCACATTTGCCTACTTGGCTATTGTTAAAGATGATATATGCGTCCTGGTTTCATGTGTCGTCTGGTAATAATATTCTGACAAGGATAATGATCTATACCGAAACGTCGCTATTGTTAAATAAAAAAAAGTCGACCATCCATAAATGACAACGGTATAAGGATCTATACCGAAACATCGCTATTGTTAAATAAAAAAAAGTCGACTATCCATAAATGACAACGGATAAGGATCTATACCGAAACGTCGCTACATTTAAATAAAGAAGTTTATCATCTAAAAATCCCTTGCCGTCTTCAACATCAACTTCTAGAATGCCTCTCAAACAGTTGATTTGTCATGTGTTTATTTTAGTCCGGATGTGCCATCGTCAAAAAGTATACATGTAGCTTCACAATAAAATTATTCTACATTCGGCAACTGCATATATACTTTATCTAGATAGGCAGTCTGCTCGGCCACTTTAATTAAGTCTGTGTGACTGATTCAACCTGTCGACAGCGGTCATGCGCTATCACGTGATTGTCACGCGATAATGAAGTACGCAAATATCACATCACTGTCTTTTATTGTCACCATTAATTCATGTACATGTATTTCAAACTCATACATAGTCCGTCGTTCCTGTTTGGTTAGATTTCAGTTTACGAAAATCCTTTTTGTTTTTGTCATAAATGACATAAATCTTTTAAAATATAATGTATATACCCTGTTTACATCAGTATTCCATTTGGTTGGTATGATTTATGTTCTACGAAGTTGATTGCATTTTTTAACCAATCGATGTAAATACATAAGTTACACATTCATATGATAACCTGTATTAATGTTGTATTGTAATAAATGTGTTCCTCTTTCAATTGTGAATGTTGTTGAAGTGGGGATTGCTTTAAACTACCAACGACACTAAAGACAACAGAAAGGTTTGTGTATATATCATATATACATGGTAAAATTAGTGTTGCACCCCCTACATATATACAGAAAATTTGATGATGTGGCAATGTTACGATTTCGGATTAAATTACACTTGTGACGTCATCCTATTGTTCTTTCACTCCATTATTTTCCAGTAATGGAGAGTTGCACATCACATCATATTTTTTAAGTAGAAATTTATTTTCTTTAACTTTTTAAAGCAATTTTGATAAGAGCAATACTTTGAGTGCAATTTAAGTAGGGTAATATCCTCGTAACTCTTTATTCCTTAAAAATAATGGGGCTCGGTTCAATTATTTTTAAGGAATGGTTACATGGACATTACCCTCTACCTAAATCTGAGATCTTTTTTATTTCAATTTTTAATCAAACACTCATATGTGACTTAGAGATGTCATTACAGTCATACAAACCTTCTTTCGTCAGTAAGCATTTTTCAAATTTGTCTTTTTTAAACGAATTCTTAATAATTTATAAAAGCACTTACTAAAGGTTCATCAGTTTACTTCAAAGAATGGAATTACTCACATTACAACAACCACTATTATTTTTCAGTATGACAATACTTGTTCCTTGACACCAAAATAGCCGATTTTTATTAAAGGTTATCTGAATGAAATTTGATTTGTTAAACTCATATATACATGTAGATAATGGTTCGGTCATATATATACGGTTGATATTTCGGATACCTTGTCTACTTTCTTATCGGGCAACTTTTACTGGTGAAAAAACGTGGGCGTTTAACACTTTGTATTATCTTTTGTATATAAATAGCATCAGAACAGGATCATGAACAGACTACACTCAAATATGAGCTATATGCAGCTGTGTGATTTATTTTTCTTAATTGAACTATGACGTTTAGTTATTTCAAGTTTTATATTAGTTATTTCAAATTTTATATTAGTTATTTCAAAATTCAAATTGAGGAAGATGCTAACCACAGAAGAAATATCACTAAAAAGAGTAAAATGTCCGGAATACACTGGAATGAAAAGTAAAAGTTGCATGTCTCAAAACTCTCTTTATGATAGAGAAAATGTTGATTAAGCGACATTAAGTAGTTATCATAAATGCATTTGACTTCGATACGTTACACACATCACATATACCGCATCATATCTCTTCATTCCACACCCATTTGTTTCCTCTAAATCCAAATATATGATAAATGTCGCAAGAGTGAATATGAATTTCTTGTAAATATCTCGCCCGATGCATGCGAAAGATGGTCACACATGTTATTGCAACAACTTCGATATTGTGTTCTACTGTATCAAAACAGCATTATTATGGATTAAGTTGTATCAAAAGTTTCTACCCAAATATTAGAGTTAGTACTACCAATACGAGCACATATGTACATTGTTTTGGCTCGATTTACCGTATGTTGATATCTGTCACGTTTGTGACAATTATTCGTGACGTCATTCTAACTGGCCTTTGTAAGAGACGTGGGCCGTGTTCTGGCTATATTTACGCGATTTAAATTAAATAGAATGGACAAAACAAGTATTACATTGTAAGTTCATAAAACATGATGTTTCAACTTGCCAAGCGGTAGAGTCGATGATTCACATTTGGTACAATTGATTACCACAACATATCATTTTATTACTTTTTCATTGTGCATATCATACATTGTATATCTACACATGCCTGTATTATCAAATTCAATCTTTAGAGGCTACAGGCATACAACATAAAAATAGACTTTTTTGTTACAAGGATCACAACATCATAAATTAGCATTTCTACACATTACACATTAACTGACAGACTGTGTAACAACTGGAAATATCAGAGTGTGTAACATGTGTAACTAATGGGAGACAACTCAACCATATGCTCACTCATTCATGACGATATATTGCTCAACCAATGGGTGCATCCCTGCATGGATAAATTTCCAAAACTTGTGGTCTTCTTTCAATTCTCCTGCACACTTCACCAGCAATGATTGTTGATGGCAAATATTGCTCCATATTCCTAAGGATGCAACCAAGATGACAATCACTAAGGCTGATTCTGTAGACCTACTGAAAACTGAAGAGATGAAGAAGTGGTGCAGGATGATACACGTTGATAAACCAGTTCCAAGTTGCGGAGGATGGATGAAAGTCGAACACCCCCTTTTAATGTCCAGACTGTTGAGCCTAGGACTTTCATCTGTTTAGGAATCTCTAGTCAATGGAGGTGAGGTGAGGTGAGTTGTGGTTTAACGCCGCTTTGAAGAGTATTTCACTTATATCGCGGCTGCTAGTATTATGGCAGGGAGAAAGCCCGTAACGCCATATGGCTATGCATTGCGGTGAAACCTGCAAGCATCGGCTGGAACTAGCGAACCATGGATGGTACTACGCTGAGATTCAGTGTAGCATTGCACCCAAACCTTACTGCGCGTAGAACAGTTCTCTACTGCAGACAAAGTTGCCGTGCTCCTGACGGGATTCGGACCCCGGACCTCTTGACCCGAAGCCGAACGCGCTAACCACTGCGCTAGAAGGGTCTTTTACTATTTGTGACATTTAATTCAAATAAATTTCATCGACTTATTTCAGCGAAAAAACGTGCAACTGCCCCTTTAATATCGTAACGAGATATATGCAAATAGAAAACATGAAGCACCCCCAATGATCAAAACTAAAATGTGGTGTTACACCTTATAACACCTTTTATAATACAAAATAAGGAAGTAACTGATTGGTGAAATGTTACCCATTTCAACAATTACAATCATCTACTTACAAAAAGCTTTAATCTTACGACGTGTAATGCATTTTGATACCTTAAAGTTCAACCCGTAAATTGAAACGATTATCTTAGGCTTACATTGGTCATTTCAGTTAACACAGATCAGATGTCGTAAGTAAGGCACTTTTATTGAAATTGCCTTTTCCAAACTCTGTGATTTTGAAGGTTCATAGTACTGTAACCAGTGTCTTGTGACTAAAAGGTAGCTACTACAGTTTGACCAGTTGACTTGAAAGAATGGAATTATACTCGCTTTACAGCAACCAAGATTCACCTTCGTTTACAACTATAACGTAACATTTTTAAGAGACCAAAATACAATAATTTTTATGAATGCAAATATCCAAAAGAAGCGAAACGTAATCTGAATGAAATTGTCTTTCTTACGATGCTAGATTCACAGGGGCTGGTATTGCTGAAAATAATACGTCCTAAATTAAAAACTTCGTCCTCTAACAGCTTACCTACATATAAATAAATAAAGGGATGCAACGCACCCAAAAACCCATCCTCGTGGATTTTGGCTTGGGAAATATGGAAAACAGAGTCGGTAGCATACGTAATTAAAGCCAGATAAATTTCCTTTCGATTGAATGCAAAATTATATTATTCAAAGTGTATTAAATATTGGTGTCGAATTGTTCGAAGAAAATAGATACCCAAATGCCAGTTATAATATATTAAACGGCGTTGTATAGGTATTGATATACAACACTGGTCTGGTAATATAAGTAACTCACCATACCTTGTAAATTACAGCACTTTTAAGCTATACTAGGTCGATCGAGCTACAAACCTTTAGATTGATCGAGTTATAACAACAAGAAGGAAGTTCCGCATTTGCGGCATCAGGACTGCCGGACCGTCGTTTACCAATACATTCATTGTTGACTTCAATGAATGCCCAAACCCTTTTCGAGTACTTAGCTATTATTTAAACACATATATGTACCTCTTTCTAAATCAAAATATACTCCTTGACCGATGTGCTACTTCCGGTAAGGATATTGTACTTACCACACGGCCTTTTTTTGTTGACCGGACGTGACATGTACAACTTTTCTATGGAGGCCCAACGTTGAATATATTTCATTCGAAATTCTATAATTTGAAAGAAATGTAATTAGACAATAAAATATTAACGTTTGTTGTATATTATTAACTCAAACATGAGTGACATTTTGTTTAGAAACGTACTCCTTAATAAAGCCCTGACAAATTGATATTATGCGAAATAAATAATCGTATGAATGATTTACATAAATGTTTGAAAAAAAATTCCAATGATAAGTTATTTATTTATAACTTAACCCATTGTTGATTCCATAATATAAGATAAGATCATTATTTTTATATTCAAAGATTCATAAAAGTAACAAATATACAAACATTGAATAACAAAACACATACATATATGACATAGAAAGGGATGATGTACATTTAAAATATATATTATGAGTTCTAAAATGTTACATATAGAAATACGTTGAAAACCTTTATATCTAGTGTAAAAAAATAATATTTTCATTTTGTTTTATAATCACTATATAACCGAGTATCATTTTCTAAAACAGTGTTTAAAAAAAACATAATTCTTCCCGAGTTAAATCAACAAGTGTACATGTTATTAAGCTGTATTTGAAGAACTGACTCGATCAGTAGAAGTCATAATGACTTATGCATGCTGGTATTATGTATTTATGAAACTATTTCCATATATTAAAACTGTCATTATTGTAATCTTTTTTCTCATTTTAGCAAGATTTTTTTACAAATCATTTCAAAAGAAAAATCATCAATATTCTATTCACAGCTGTTTTCGTGAAATTATTCATTGACTTATGTTTTGAAAATATTTTTGTTAGCGATATATAACTGATCGGCCAAATTATTTACATTGGCGCAACATACCATTCGCAAACAGGAGACCTACCCAAGAGACGCTTAGTTTCGGGACATTTCAGGTAAGCTTAAAATATCAAAATGGTGGTCGTTCATAAAGATGTTAAAATCAAAGGTCAAACCTTCCACCCCTTCTCTAAAAATATAAATCTGCAATCCAGTCATGCGTTAGATCTACCATCATTCAGTGAAATGACCATATCAGTTGATACAAATATTGTGGACGTGTTACTATCAAAGACATAGTTGATAAACTCGTATAAAAGTTTCTTAATGAAGATTATTCTATTCATAATGATGACCTCACTCGGTGGCGGTAAACGAGGACAATTTGACAAAGAATAAAAATAAAAACAGCGGTACAAGTGTGGAAAGCTTTGTTACATTATAACAGTCTAATGATAAATTATATCTTACTTTGTTGATATTCTGACATTCCATAAACATTGAATAAATAATTGTCTATCTGTCTGTCAATTGTCTTCAAAGCCTTACGCTGAAGAAGCCAACATTGCCGAAAGCGCTAGTTAGCGAATGTGAATGTAATGATGTACCCAATTCTATAACAATATACTGAAGACGTGCTTCTTGTTTTGAAGCTTCATTAGAGAATACTTATTTGAAGCAATGCATTGTCCTTATATTGATATGTACTCATTATCTGCGTGTGTGTGTGTATGTGTGTATGTATGTATGTATGTATGTATGCATGAATGCATGCATGCATGCGTGCGTGCGTGCGTATAAAAATAATAATAATAATAATAATAGACCATTTCTATTGCGCACAGCTCAATGCGCAGTGCATGCTCGTGGCGCCATGTATAAGTCTCTATGTTGAAAAGGCTTGTTTAAAAAGGTGAGTTTTGAGAGCTCGCTTAATGCAGTGAAAATATGTAGAGGTTTTCAGGTCAGTGGGTAGTTTGTTCCATTCAGTGGCAGCAGCGTAGGAGAATGAACGTTGGCCATGTTTGACAGAGTTGACCTTTGGAAGTAGTAGAAATTTGGACTCGGATCGAAGTGATCTCACTGGCTGGTAGTGCTTCAGAATCTCTGTCAGATATGCTGGAGCCTCTCCTCTCAGACACTTATACACAAGGCATAGTATCTTGTATGTTATCCGGAATTGCACTGGTAACCAATGTAGTGCTGCAAGGACTGGAGTGATATGGTCTTGTTTGCTTCTCAATGACACAATCCTGGCAGCCATGTTTTGGATTCGTTGAAGTCGTGCGATCTGGTTTGAGGTTGCACCAGCAAGTAGGCTATTCGCGTAGTCGACGTGCGACATGACAAGTGACAGCACAAGGGTGACAGCAGAATCTTTTGTGAGAAATTTTATGATGGCCCCGATGTTTCTGAGCTGAGATCGCTGTCCAGCATCACTCCAAGGTCTTTGACAGATTGTGAAAGGTCAATATCAACATCACCGTTCTGTATCGACTTCAGAGCTGTTTGAATACGGCGTGTCTTTGTCCCCACCAGAATGCACTCGGTCTTTGTATCATTCAGTTTCAGCTTGTTTTGTGACATCCATGTCTTAATGTTGTTGCAGCAGTCAGACAATTCCTGTGTAGCGGTCATGGATTGGGCTGTCTCAGGATTGAAGCACTTTACAAGTTGGGCATCATCAGCGTAGAGCTGTCTATTGATGTGTTGGTTGTCAATGATTTGTCCAAGTTCAACTGTATACAGTGTGTAGAGAACTGGGCCGAGCACAGATCCCTGGGGTAACCACAGGTGAGCTCCACTGGTGAGGAGCGGCTGTCGTTGACATATACAGATTGTTGTCTCACAGATATGACTTGAACCAGTTCCATGCTGTACCTCGGATGTGGAAGTTTGAATGAAGGCGGCTGAGGAGTTTCTGGTGATCAATGGTGTCAAACACTGCGCTCAAATCAAGTAAAATGAGCACAGCGACTTTGCCTTTGTCAATGCCACATCGCATATCATTGACCAGTTTGAGCAGGGCCGTCTCAGTACTGTGGTTTGGGCGATATGCAGATTGGTATGGGTCATACAAGTTGCCATCTGCAAGATGGGTTGACAGTCGTTTGCCAACTGCTCTTTCAATCAGTTTTGACAGATATGTCAAATTCGATACTGGCCGATAGTTCTTTAGGTTCTCAGCATCCAAATTTGCTTTCTTGATGGTAGGTTTCAGAACTGCATGCTTCAGGATATTTGGCATTTCTCCACTTTGCAAACTTGCATTTATTATCTCTGTGATTGGGGACAGGAGAATGTTTACCAAACGTATGTATGTATGTATGTATGTATGTATGCATGTCGAATTGAATACGCATGAGCACCGGTGACCTGTTTACCAAACAAAACATATAAAACATAAAGTATACAACATAAAAATAATACAATTTTCTGTGGTCATTTTTGGCGATATGAAATTTTTTGTTGGACAAAGATATAGAGCACATGCTACTTACATACGAATACAACATTTTTAGATATTAATTGATGGTGTGTATGATTACAAATGAATGAACATACACTAAAACCGGACTCCGAGATATCCGTGCTTATGGTACACTAAATGTGGGATAGTTTAAACTGGATGCCTCCATTGAAAGTATGTAAATTACGCCAACGACTGATGATTAATGCTGCGTGGTGTGTGTAATTAATTTACAAAGATGATAACATTGATTTAACACAAACGTGGTGTCAATTGATATAAATAGGCTGCAAAACAAGCGTGTATGAATTTATTTCAGTGACTACTATTTATTGTGATAGTTTTCTTTATCTACTTTGTCATTTGAATACTTTCAATGCACCTTAGATTCTCTCTAATGAAAGATTTTCAATAAAATTACTTTTTTCAATTTATCATTTTAATGCATTACAAATGCCTCTTTGTTTTCTGTCTAATAAAAGATGACGTTATTTATCAATTAATGTACTTTTCTTTCTTTCTTTTACGTTTAAAATGTTTACATTTTCATATAGACTAATAAATACTTTAATTCATTTAGCACTAATGTTCATACCATTCAAATACCATTACTTTACATTAATTTTCATTTTCTTTCTTTCTTTTACGTTTAAAATGCTTACATTTTCATATAGACTAATAAATACTTTAATTCATTTAGCACTACTGTTCATACCATTCAAATATCATTACTTTACATTAATATCACTCATAACTGCATTATTAATCTCTTTCTAAAGAAGGGTGGTATGTATATTAATTTAATCATGTGTTACTTCATTACAGTCAGTTAGCATGTATTACCAATGGCATTCGTTATCAAATGTATTATCTTACGCTGAAATCTAATTATGAATAAGGTATTGATAACACTCTAAAAAAAATGTTATTGTCTACGAAGAGTGGTAGATTTAATTCAGTTAGTCAGCTACCATTTATTTTCAATAAAAGTCTTTATTCAATTATCATTAAATTGAATAAGAATGAATTCATATAATTATTCCCTGTAAGTTTTAAGTATTTCTAAACTCGTTTTACTGTGAAGAAGTACATCTCTAATTCATTTAATCATGTATTCAGTTATCAATATACTATGTAACTATAGTATATAATATATGCTGAATTTGACTCATGTAACTAGTCTATGTGTTAATAACAGACATCTAATATCTTATCTGGTATTATTTAATACATGTTCAAACACATACATACTCCATCATCTTAATACATTGATGAACATTTTCATAAATAATGTCCTATATATAAATCTTATTCACTAGAAAATGTTTATATTAACTTAAATGATTTCTCTCATTCACATATAAATATTAATATGATATCTTTTGTATTTAACTTTACCATTCAGATGAATTATGATCCATGTATTTTACTTTTAAATGAATCCATAACCCTGCAGTTTATATCCCTCTCAGCTATTCCTAAGATAAGAATGAGTGGTCTTGATAAAAACTTCTTTTTCTGAGAAGTAGTGAATTTAATTCATGTGATTATGATATACTTTTTTACAGTCACTTAGTATGTGTGATCAACATTATTCATAATTAGATTAGCATTTAAAGTTGATAAAATTATATATAAGTATTTCCATAACCCTTCACAACTGTTAAATATTAGACTATATGAATGGAAATGAAAACATAGCTTTCTGTTGACTTGTCCAGTGAGGCACGTTCAGTAAAAAGAGAATATTACGCGAGGTCTCATTAGATACGAATTATACGAAACGAGTGTCCTTCCGACGGTATCTGACCGAGCGAAAGCGAGGTCAGATACCATAGGAAGGTCACGAGTTTCATATAATTCGTATCTAATGAGACCGAGTGTGGTATTTTATTTATATTACCCATACGGGTTAGGATACACAGGTGATTATTTTTGTGATATTCGCACATGTGCTCTTTAGTGATTCTCAACGCTGATTGGTCAGTAGCCAGAGAATGACAACACGATTGGTTGACGGTACTACTTTCTTACTTCATTGATAAAAAGAACGTGCCTCACAGTCACACACTGGCTCGATTTTTAAAATAAAAAACAGCCCAAGAATATAAAGATTTGAGTTTATTAAACGTTCTATGTACAAAATATAAAAGGTGTATGTATCTACATTGTCACTGTTACTTTTTGAGACAAATTATTGACGAGTATGTTTTAAAATTTCAACGGCTTCGCGTTGATCGTCGTTGTTTGTAAACAAACATGGCTGCCAACAGAGCAAAACCATGAGCAGTTCCGGACACGAGAATGTTCAGTCAATAAATAATTAGATCTACCTAACCATCAACGAGAGACAACGTCAGAAAATATAGGACAATATGTGCATTATTCTCGATGTTTATGAATCAGCATAAACGTGCAGAATGAAATCAAACCTGTCGTTTGACATCGGGACTGCAGTCACAGTGCAGTTCATTCACGCCACGATCGAAAGAATCGTTCACCAGGGCGTCTCTTTGCACGCAGTGTATCTACATTCGGCATCCATTACAATAAATAATTATCTAGTACACACTTCCTGGGTCCAATGTTTTGTTGTAATCGTAATCTCCATATTGACTTCACCGTCAGTAAAAACGTCCGATTAGAGTTATCGCTCTTTGTTGTGGATCTACGACCGACGTGAACTGAATCCACATTCCTGAGACGAAAAATTAATCAAACTTCAGATTGGTTGACCTTCTTGGCATACAACCTTGATTCTAAGCATTCGTTGTAGATTCTTCTTGTGGACATTACTACTTTTAACCGTTGTCGTTTTAAAGAATTGACAGGTTTTTCCAATTTTCGATTCAACGCTATGCTGTTCAGTCACTCACACACGTCGGTCATTCATACTGTTGGTACTGCAGTAAGGCATAATGATGCACTTATATTAAAATAAGTTCAGGTTGTATCGTACATGTATTTATAATGTTAATGCGCATCATATTTTTTTATATGTTATGGGTTATACAAACAGACTAATAATATACTAGTTTCTCGTCGTTTTATTAAAGAACTATTTTGTATAGTGTTTGACCACTGGAGATGTTTTAGATAATCTCAAGTGTGTTTCGAAACATCGTTTGATAGCGAGATGTCCATATTGAATGACCTTGGCATTGGTCTATTTTTGGAAACGAAATGATGTCATAGGGCTATTTGAGGCCCTATGACATCATTTCGTTTCCAAAAATAGACCAATGCCAAGGTCATTCAATATGGATGACTACTAGACAAACGATGTTTCGAAACACACTTGAGATAATCTAAAATTCCTGGAAACACACTTGAGATAATCTAAAATTCCTGGTATGTCAAGTACAGTGTCCCTCATGTTACAATTCTTGCGCGATCTGATGCACCAAATACTGGGCTTTGTAAATGGGTCACTATTAGCTGACAGGATATTATAAAGTATTTTATACTAATTTTTTCAAGCGTATATTTCATCATTTTGGTGGGCTACCCAAATGGCTCACACGAGCAATGTGCTAACATTTTAGGCTTTGAAAAAATCATATCCTTGTTATTATCCGTTCGATTTTTACGTTTGATGGCTTGTTTTAAAGACACATGTATTGGCTTTGACGTGGTATATAACATTGAATGATAATATGATGACAACATTCTGAAATATAATTTCAAACGGACATTGGGTGTTGACCCCGTTACATCCCTTTACTTTTTTTATAGTATATGGGGCTGGATCGTCGACTTCTTATTCGTTGTAATCGCTAGTTTCGACAATACAAGCCCCTGTGGGTCAACGCAGAGTGAATATGTTTGACTTTGACTAGTATCATTGCAAGTACCATTGCAAACTGTTCATTACGTTCTTGGTAATGGTTACATGATGTTTGCATTTGACATTCGCCGCATTTGAAACCTTTTGGCACCGACAATGACTGTGAGATGTGTCCGGATTTTCACGCAACCCTTGAACTGTAAGTACATACGGTGCGTTTGCCGATATCAATGTTGCATACTGGCCAAATGTGGAACTTTCTAAAAGCATTGACAATCTATGTTGGCGCATACATCTAGCATATAAAGTTGTGAAAATGAAATGTTACGTGTAGTTTTTAATTCAAAAGTAGTTTCAACTTGACCCTAACGGAGAGGTCATTGGTTATCCAATCAGATCGTTGGAATGCGGTGTCAATTCGTTACGACACAGGTCAACGTGATACGACACACGTGTGACGTACGAAATTATTATGTCATTAGTTGTACGTTCACCACGTGTGTAATAAACCTCATTACACAGTGGACACGCACGGAGTTGACCCTTAGGCCACAGAGGGGCATGCTAAATAGCTTATCACTTCTCTCTCTTATTTTCTCTTAACACTTGGGTCAGTGGATTTGTACTGTGAGTTGTCTTTAATTCGTTTCATATATTAATTCATTTTACATTCAATCTAAGCATTCATATTCCTTTATAAATACTTTCATTCGTTCTCACTAATACAACTGATGATATCATAAATTCATCCAATCCTGAGTAGCTACATATGGTTTATACGCACAGCGTCGTGTGTGCACATTATGTAAGTATGCATGTATTGACAAGTCAGCCAAACTCCTTTGATTTGTGTTATACATCTTCAGACCTTTTATATAAAAATACACCTAAGTATTAATTATCCTATCTTTTGTTTCAGTTTAATGAAGAATGATATATTTATTACCTTTAATGATTATTAATTTCAATTAAATAACACTTATCATCAATTTATATTTCACATTGAATTCATCATCTTACGCTGTAACTTCATCATGAGTATTATCAATATAGTTTGTGACGTCATGTAAGCATCTGTCCTGTGATGTCATGCATTCCCGGATCCACTGGATCTAAATGAATCTGGATCCAAAAGGAGTACATGTATGTGCGTCCACCCTATACACTACTCATATTCTTAAATTTCATTGGTTGAATATAATGTTCCTTTCTTTCATTGGCTCACTTTGTCCAGACTGAATGTCGCTTAAATGTGTATCTTTGATTAACTAATGGCTAGTTTAGTGACACAAGTTACGACATATGACAGGAAGTTGGAAATTTCTTGACGCGTCACCTCTTATATAATTGAACTGGTCCAGTGACAGATATGCAACAAAGCATATTTGTTAATTCATTAAGCGTAATTTGAGACTGTTGACTCATGACTAACTTTTCAACAATATAGAATTAAATTCACTAACATTTCATCGATTTTACCCAAATAACATGATATTGATAGACCAGAATCTGAAAGAAAATGTGTACCGAAAAAGAAAACGCCCTTTTTATCTCGAATTAATCATGGTTTCTTATTATACATATATCATTGTAGGCTTTAAAGTCTTTTGACATTTTTACCCGTTACATTTTTCTACAGTGGTATTACACTCAATAAAACAACTTTCTGAATGTATAATTATAAATTATAAATGTACAAGGCAATAGATTAAACGATAGCCCGTATAAACTTTTATTTTACAATGAGTTATTATGCAATTATTCTATTATCTATAATAATAAAATGTCACCATGAGAAATATGGTAGATCTCGAACTATAGGCCTCTTCAAACACAAAATCAAGCACAAAAAAATTTAAATAATAATGACGTTTATAATAATAATAAAATGCATGATCGTTTGTATTTTTAAGTGTCAGTTATTCATTTCAAAACGTATTGCAGCCTTTATATAACCTAACTAACTAAATAACCTAAGCAACTCCCGTGTATGACGTCACATCGCTAACGAACGCAATGCTTCATGCAATGCTATGCTGAGAGTGTTTTTAAAGTGAGATATTTTGCAGGCGAATTTGCTCACTTTGAACTGCGATATCTTGATAAGCAGGCGACGCTTCGAAATAATCTTTAGTGTTTTGTTTACTTGAAAGTATTGTCTACATGAATAAACGAAAATAACTTCGAAAAACTAGCGATATTATGATTTCATTGGAGGAATGCGGTACATCACATACATAAAACTCTACCATGCAATGGTTTGGTCGACAAGTGAATACAGGGCAGCGATTTGGGCTATATTGGAATAACTATATATAATAACTATAATGGACAAAACAGATGGCTGAAAGAAAGAAAGCAAATTGAATAAAACGCTTCCGCCCACAGGTGACTTCATTAAATATTACTGAATTAGCAGATTTGAAAACGGTTTACGGGGATAGGAAACTGTTGACAAAGTCCAGGAAGCTGTTCAAGAGAAGTTTTGAGGTCGGCAATAGATAGTCCGACTGGTCGTGATGGCAAGGGAGGTAATAAACTTCGATTATACAGGACTTTTAAATACCACTATGGAGATGAACGCTGCGTTACAGAACACAGAACACATAACACATAACACAGAAGAGGGTTAGCCATGTTCAGACGCGGTGTTGCCCCCTTACTACTAGAAACTGGACGTTTTAATAATATACCTGTTGGTGAGAGAGTATGTTTTAATTGTTTGAATGTTGTTGAAGATGAAATACATGTAATTTTAGCTTACCCTTATTTGAGCCGCTTACAACATGTTTACTACAGAAGTGCCAAATTTTAGACAGTACTTTTATAAATGTTAAGGATTTTGGTAAGTTTACTTTTATAACAGCGTAGAAAACTCCCGCCTATCCGACCGTCAGAGACTGTCTTTTTTCCAGTCGGACGGTGAAATTTCAAAAGCAGCCTGTCCGGTTGTCGGGTAGGTATTTTAGTCTTTTACTCGACATTTTTCACAAGAACAGGTAGGGTAATATTTCGTCATGATCAGTCTGAGGTGTAACGGTATTGTTAAACATTAAGTAAACATTAAGATAACTAGCGTAACTGAACGCTTTAAACTCTTTGCACTGTCTTGTATGTACCGATACAAAGCGATACCTATAGCAGACAGGGAATGTAGCTTGCTTGTAAAATGAAGTCTGTCGCAAAATATAAACATTTAGTTCGTTTCAACATTCTAGATTATAATTCTAACTTAAAGGTACATCCATTGTGATGTTGGGGGTCAAATATGCCAAATGTTATAAATGGTCTTACTTTATCGAGAAGTACCAACTGTTACCGAAAACTACCATTTTGATGATACTCGACCTAGTATATTGACGTTATGAAGGTAAAAGTATCGATTTCTGATCGAAAACCGGACAATGCACCGCGTGTGGCGCGCGCCAATGAGTCAAACGTAATTTTGGACTCTTATTTAAACCACACACAATAACAAATTTGGGTTTATAATGTTTAATAGGTCATATAACAACTGTGCATGTAATTAGGACGTGCACTTTCGGTTTCTGCACATGAATAATGATGTTACTCGATTTTAATTGGAAACTAGTATTTATGATATATTTGGCGATTGGGGATGAATAAACAAGCTCAGTGCATTTGTTTGTATTGTAAACATCACATATTGAGTGTTGGAACGTATTAAAACCAAATACAATTTTATGAAACACAATGGATGTACCTTTAATCAAAGGCACTTTGCTGAATCCATATTTTATAATCTTTATTAACTTGACAGATTCATGAACAATTTATTAAAAACCAAAGTCATCGTTTGAAAGGCATATACATGTATGGGCAATGTTTGTAAAATTTCAACTCACAACCTTCTTGTTAAAATCATCTATGTAGTTTACAATGTCTTCCGTTCTCATATGCCGCAATGTCGACCAACCTCAAATTGTTTTGTGAACATACACAATGACGTTTTTTATCTTGTTTGTGAATACATTTCATGAAAATATGACGATACAAATAAATATGAGTTAAGTTGGATATATCAGAATGTTATCAATTGGAATGTATATAAGTATATTTTAAGAATGGCTCTTCAATGTCAAGAAACAAGCAGACAGAGTCGGCCATATCCCCCGCCATGTAGGAATTTTGAATATATTTATGCATTTTCTTGAAAATTGTTATAACTCATAACTTGATCATACATCTTTGGATTTAAGGTCTGGAAACACAATTTTAAGATGTTTTTCCATTGAAACAGCCAAAAACAAGTTTAAAACTTGAAAAGGCACAGTGACCAACGATATTTGTTCTATCAAGTTTCATCGAGCTTGGTCTTATTGCCTTTAGTTATGTTTCGGAAACAACAAAATTCTTAGATGCATTTCTAGGGAAACGGTAAAGCAAAAGATCAAAGAAGTAGAAAACTAACACAGAGACACAATGACAAGGTTCATTGAGGTTGGTCGCATGTGTTTGAGTTATAGTTTGGAAAAAAAATTCAAAGATGAGTATTAATGGAAAACTTTGAAACGGCAAAATCAATTCGATGAAGTTTAAAACGGTACAATGACACATAATGATTGTTCCATATTCTAAGTTTCATGACTCAGATATTACAGTTTTAGTGATGGTTCAGATATGGCTTGGGCAGATGGATGGACAAAGGTAAGTTTTATTATTAATTTAAGAATATTGAAACTCCTAAAAAGACAGTGCATCTATAAAGGATGATTGTTCAACAGTGACCATGTACACAAGTTTCATTGAGTTTGGGCTCACAATTCTGAAGGTCTACCCCAGAAAAGAATTGTAGACAGATGGACAGAAGAACAGGTAAAGCACTTTCCAATATCCTGTGTCAACCTGTTGGTTGGAAAATAAAGGTTACAAAAAACGGAAATGTAATGAAGAGATTTCTCAACCACAACCACTCCAATTGTGACAAGTCCAATTAAGTACATTTTCTCAAATTTCTATATAGCAACAGGCACATCAAGACTAGATTACTTGGTTGATACCTGTACAAAGTTTCAGCAAAATATATTGAATAGTTTTGAAGTTTGAGGCCGGAATATAGTTTTCCCTCTTCTTGGTTCTAAGTCCAGACTGTTTGCATTCGTAAACAAATATATATATATATATTCTCAAATTTCTATATAGCAAAAGGCACATCTAGACTACTTGGTTGATACCTGTACAAAGTTTCAGCAAAATATATTGAATAGTTTTGAAGTTTGATGCCGGAATGGAAAAGCCCGGACGCACAGACGGACAGACGGACGGAGCTCATTTCTATATCCCACGCCAACTTCGTTGTGGCGGGGGATAATAATTAATTGCATCGATGGTCGACTACTGGTGTTATTAATGTAATCGGATATTCTAATAATTGTCGACCAGATGTCATGTTTTGTTAGCCGAATATAATACCCAATTGGTTGACATTTAGCAAAGTGGCCAGCTGTTGATTAGTGAAATACGAGAAACATGTTCAACCAAATTATAATACATGTTTGGTACTTGCAGTAAGTTCTATGTGACTGTTGAAAATTGGACAGGTAGGTTTTCTTCCGGACTGGTAATATAGTTCAGTTACCAGTCCGGTTGTCTGGCTTGGATTTTAGGGTTTATTTAAGAAATGAATGTCATAATCTGTTGGTCAACGCGATTATAAACTGGTTGAAACGTGAAATGTAATTAAGAAATGAATGTCATAATGTATTATTCGCGTGGACAAACACATTATGACATTCATTTCTTATAAATTCAAACTTTGCAATTCAAAATATAAGTTAATGTTTTACAGTTCAAACTCACTGCAATGATAACTTACTGACCTAGATACCAGCACAGGAACTCAATATCGTAAGTAAAACATAGGTAAAGCGTAGGTAAAACAAACCTACCACCTATATAACATAACGTTCACGGGAGAGGTTTTTGTGGTCAAATTTCGAGTTTGGAGAGCTATTTAAGTTATCGTAGGGGTGACATATGTTGGAGATCAGTCGGGTTTTGCGGAGGAATGTATAATTGATAAGTACGTGCGTTCATTTGTGTATGTCACCAATTCTTAGCGTAACTTTTGACCTAATGTTGAATGGGCCCTTAGATCGGCAACATGGCTGCCCTTGCTCCTTTACTCTATATTATATAGGGGGTAGGTTTGTTTTACCTACGTTTTACCTATGTTTTACTTACGATATCGAGTTCCTGTGGTTACCAGTCACTCACTGGCGGATCTCTTCCGGACACAAGCGCATGTATAAAATAGTCCCCAATAAAACAAGGAATATAAAACAAAATCGTGAATATATATATTTTTTTAATTGATATTTCTACCAATAACAATATCATAATAAAAGAAGAATGAATATGCAGTTTGATTTTAAATACAACAGAGAACAGTAGTTGTCATCAAGTCGACCTAATTCGCGCATAGATTCAATGTTCAGATTTAAGTGCAAGGTGAGGTCACCGGCTGATGAAAACGACATGGGCCTGGTCGTCACGTAACTTTTCGAAGCGGGTTTGCATTGCAATTGGTTGCATTGAATGTATAATTACATTTATTGAAGGTTTCCATGACATTGTGTACCATTTGCTGGCCCGACGATGTTAGACATTGTCATAGACATTGACGGGTTTAAGTTTTCAAACAGACGTACATCATACATGTATATGATCGTTGTTGGGGCCTTGAAACAGTCGCGGAAGCCAGCCGCACACTTGTCGCAACACAATTTGATAGACAGAGTAAGATTAACCAGGTCATTGTAAATTCAGCTCACACACTGGCCTCATTGGCCTTCTTATGGCCTGTCATGTACATGATATTTCGTAGTACTGCATAATTTGTATGTCTTGGTGAGGGTGCAAGTGCAGCTCAAAAGGGCCGCTTTTGACATAATTTAGGTAATACATCGAAACTGACGTTATAGAGGTTTGAATGGATGGTTTGGATGGAATACCAAACAGGATCGGTAACAGAGAGAGAGAGAGAGAGAGAGAGAGAGAGAGAGAGAGAGAGAGAGAGAGAGAGAGAGAGAGAGAGAGAGAGAGAGAGAGAGAGAGAGAGAGAGAGAGAGAGAGAGAGAGAGAGAGAGACTAAAATTTAGTCTATGGACTTATTACTGTACCTTCATCCTTTTGAGTATATATTTTGGATACTTTCAGTTCCATATTCAGTTTATCTAGACTTGCTGAATATATATCTAGACTGTATTAAAGGCTCTTACTTTTACATAGTCATGGATCAGAGCTAGGAGGGAGGGAGGGAGGGAGGGGCGGGTATGGCAATTTCAAATCCGGCCAAACCACGAGACATCCGAACGAGACCTCAGTTCAAGGGAATTAACTGTGGATCAAAGCGTCCGTAAAACTCCCTAGAAATTCAGTTCGATCCCAAAAGTAAGTCGGATTCACACTAATGTCATATACTTGAGGGATCAAAGGGTTAAATTAAACATCAGACATTATCTAAGGGTTAAATTACCATAACAGCATCAAATAAGGTGTATATGTTATTGTTATTTTTAATTTATGCTCTGACTGAATGTACTATTCAGTCAACCATATCTTTTAGCTTCTTCTTCACACTTATAATTCTTTTGTGTTACTAGTTGATTATTTCAAACAACCATCACTTACATTAAATCACTATCACTATAGTTGAGTATTTTAGTACAGATTTGACAAGTATCAGATCATTCGACACATTTAACATCTTAACTTTATTTCGTTATTTATTTCTGAATTTTTGTTTTAATTGTCAGCGTTAAAAAGTTAAAACCTTAACCTAACCTACTTGAAACTTATCTAATTAAACGAAAGTTGCAACAGTTGCATCGGTCGGTAATTAAAAACAGCTTGCAGTATAATCATAGACCTTTGAAATCAAATTGGCTACAACCTCATAATTTTTGTTTCATTTTCTGTTTTCTATGTAGTGAATGACAGTAATTTGATGAACATATGTTCCTAGTTGTGCATACATTAAACATGGCGATCTATGAGAAACGTTTTCCAATGTACACGTGTAGGTGAATCGAGTGACTTTAGTTAAATAGTCGTCAGAAAATGTTATCTGAATTAAATATGATAAATAGAGATGGTTTCAAATCATGCTTTAACTTTTGACAGTGATTCACACAAAACTTATTTTATGAAAATTATGTATCCGATACTAAATTGACATGCACATGATATAACCGACAAGGGTCTGGGTACAATAATTTGTTTGCGCTATTGTAGAATGTATTGAGAGCGATTGAGTATGTATTTCCCATTTTGTTCACGGAAACAATGTTGAGTAGAGGAATTATGAGACTAGGAATGACGCGTCAATATTTAGGTCTTCAAGACTTCTGCTTTGACCTTCAGCTCCATGTTTGATCAAAGAATGTTACCAATATTGTTCTGTCAACACTTCCATATGTAACATCTCATAATGTACTAACAAAACTGCAAAAAATCCAAAATTTCATTTTAAGTCCAATAGCAAGAAATACTCGTGACCTACTAATTCGTCATGCTTGACTTTTTTGCTTGCATTGTTATTGCCCATCTTTAAAAAAAAGTTTCAAGTCTCTATGTCAAGTTTTAAAAATGTCCCCATGTTAAAAATCAAAATCCTGATTTTCTGTCATTTTTCAGCCTCAATTGACTCAATTGAAATGACTGTTCGCAATAGATTTTATTCATCATTCCTAAAGACACTATATTGTTCTAGTTAATTTTATGCAAATGTGAGTCCGGATGTTGGAGTACAGTCCCCTTGAAGAAGGTCTCGCATTATGAGTCGCCCTTCTTTGGAAGATCACTGTGCAAAAAGTATTAGGAATTCGCTCATGAAAAACAACACCATGTATTCGCCTCAGCTGCATACATATATAAGTTTCAGCTTCGTGGTGCAAGTATATTCAGAGGAGAAGATTGTCAAAGGTAAATGGAGTCGGAAAATTTTAAAAAGTGACAAAAATCAAAATAGCGGCTAAACAACGTGACCTACGAATTCGCCATGTTTACTTTTATGCTTACTTTTTTTTTAAATTTCCCATGTTAAAAATTTAATCTTAGAATCGAAGTGGACTTTAATGGCTCGACACATTTCCAGATCCCATTGAATTCTACAATCCCTGAAATCATCAGTTCAGCCGTGGAAATAATAATAATAAGGATTCCCATAAAATCAATACGTCTTCCATGTCCATGTCTGACCATGTCTTGAAAAGCTAATTAGGCAAGCCCGTTTATTTGCAAAATTTATTTTTTAAATTTCCTATTTATAATAATAGTTTATGTCATTTAAATTTACTTTGGAGGGTAAAACGTCTTAATTACACAAACCAAGTGTGCGTAGTGGTAATAACTGTGTTGCGCATAAAGCAAAAATTGCATGGCGGCCATTTTAATGTGAACACATGTTATTATTTCGAATTACAAAAACGATTCCCATGGCTTGTTGATGAATTTGGTGAGAACAAGAGATTTCCCTTTATGATCAGCCCCGCGATAAACCCTTTGAAATATTTGGTTTCATTGAATTGCAAGTTCAAGTCAATTAACACAGCTAATCCATAAAACGTAGCGTGCGCATCCAGTAAGTAGTAATTACGTGACAGCCGTGATAGGTAGTGTATTCATATTTATAATTTGCAGGAAGGCAAAGCATGTGTTTGCTGTTTTGTCACTGTAAAGAGATACCGACGCAATTGCAAGTAAGTCAAATATTTTATCATAATTTGTTACACTATTTTGTTTCACCCCAAAACTTCTTAAACATGAATCAAGCTAATATACCTAAACCCACCTGTTGGATGCCAATTTTCTTTTGGCCAATAATGGATTTAACAAAGAATAAATTATTTTACTCGTCCGCGTAAGATACTTCAGTGTAATATTTATGCGGCAATATTAAGCTAGTGTAATACTGCAGCACGTATGACGTCACAATGGGAGTAACGTCGTCACAATGGTATCGGACTTGCGGGAATCATAGTTTCAGAGCCATGCCGGCTATTTCTCTGGATTATAGGTGGGCGAGGAATAAACAGAATACTAATCTTCCTTCTGTTTAATACCATTTTTATTAAACTCGTGAATGATTTTGTATCAAACTCGCTTTCGTTCGTTTTATACAAAATCATTAACTCTTTCAATAAAAATGGTAGTAATTAGAAGGTCGTTAAAATCCTCCATATACATGTATTATAACTTAAAGTCATGTAGATAATGAACAAATGTAACATTGTTATATTTGGGATCACACTATCTGTAATAGTACAAATTCTCGTACTTTTTCGGGAGAGTCGCTTTAGAAATTCGAGCCCACACCTTCAGAGTAAGGCAAGAATCTCCCACAAACAGATGACTATGGAGTGTATGAAATACAGCAATGGGCATTTAACTTAATATACGTAAAGTGATAGTTTTGAAACCTAATTTAGATCTTTAATATATTGTTTGAAGTTTCTTATTTATTTCTGATTCCCCAAGCTTCACAATATTCAGCCCATAACATGGCGCGTAATGTTAACTTAAAGAATGAACACTAGTTTTGCGAATGATACCTGATGATACAAAACTTAAAACATTTTAATCACCGAGTGATGAGCATGACTGAATAATACTTAAATCATACCTCTAACAGTCAACTAACTTAATTAGTAAATTTTGAAACAGTATCTGCTCATAATTTAGAATTATCCTACAATTGTCATTTGCGAAATTACCAAGTTAGATATCTAAATATTCGAGATATCTAAGATTTGAGTTGCTTGATGAATATTACTATGTTATATCGTCATTTATTTTTTTTGGAGTAAATGTCATTTTTTTATACTTACCTGGTTGAAAAACCAACAGATACAAAGGGACGCTACCCGGTATAGAGTGCGCTGGAGCCACGTGACGGCTGTGACGTCATCATTCGCTAGTGCAAGCGAGCATCAGACCCAAACGTAGGAGGGGAGGTAGGGCTGTAACTATAAAACAAAAATGACATTTACTTAAAAATGTAAAAAATTTTACATACTTACCAGGTTTGAAAAACAAACATTGCCCATTACCACGGCAAGGATATGGGCTGAACAGAGTCACATTCGCCACACAGATGCGCCACTTATAAACCTTAGCGTGGCACGCCAAAGTACCAGTTGATAAGGTACCACAGACCAGTCTTGAGATTCTCGCAACCGACGACATTGCGCCCAGAAGGTCCGTCTTACAGTGAGACGCTGGGGTCCGACAGGGGTTTGCATAAAAGTCCATATGACTCAGAACCACCTCTAGATCCCATCCCGGAGATCTAGACTCACGCCGACTGTTGACCTGGCTAAGGTGTTATAAGTCCCTTCAGAACTGAAATGTTGACTCCGGGAGAACATTTGCGGCTAACCGACATGATCGCGGCCAATTTGGTGTTGATTGAGAGGGTTTTTCGTCAACTCTCGTTCCCTACGAACACACAGTACTCGGAATTTGGGGCAGGGCAGACACCTCCGCCTGCCAGCCCTGCTCTCGCCACACGTGGCAAAAGCTCACCACTGGAAGTCGTAAAGCTTCCAGATGTTTCGGCGCTGAGCCGTAGGGGTAGTCTAGGCCACTCGCTAGGAGTACTCACTCCGCTTCAGACCCTTCTTGGTACAATCCAAGTGTCCCAATTGGAAGCCTGAGTGCTCTCATGTGATTGATTGTTCGGATTGCCCCAGAGCCGATTCCCCCGAAGGAGGGTTGGAGTCGGCTCCCGCAAACCGACTCTGCGCATGGGAACCAACCAAGTACTAGCGGCCCATCATGGGGCTATGAGGAGGGGTCTGAAGACGCTAGTGCTCTGTAGCACCGCTACCACTCGAGAGAGGATGACCGGCGTACATCGCCTTCTGCTCTAACAAGAGCATGTCCGGAGGCCAGGTCGAGGACCGGCGATAGGTACGTCTGCAACTGGCGATTCGGCAGGCCTATCAGAGATCTGTTGAAATGGTACAACAACTGAAACCCCTGTTGATGCAACTGCCACTCTGTGGGGGGAGGGCTGTCTGGACGAGAGAGGGCGTCTGCGAGGACGTCCGTGGCCCCATGAACGAGGATCGCCCGATGTTGTCTACCAGCTCAAAAGACGGAGTATCAGCTGGAGAAGAGAATCCGCCCTGGCCGAGTCTCTACGATTGATTATCCAGGCTGCAACCCCACAGTCGCTCTGAACCGAGGTCGATTACCAGATGAACTGCGTCCAACTCCCTGACAACCCAGAGGTCAGGAGACCCAACACCTGCTACCACTGATGCAGTGTAAGCACGATGAAATGTGAGACACGTAGTCGGCTCTAGGTCCGACTTCTCCAAGTTGTGAGCCAACCTGGACGCACAACAATCCGATAACGAAGTCCCATTGCTCCCCGAGACGGGGCCAATGTTGCATGTTTGCTCCCGCCTCCTAGGAGACAGGGATGTGGAAGCAGATCTGACACACATTACGTAGCAACCAACGAACCCCGCTACTCGACCCCCCCCCCCCCCCCCCCCCCAAACCACGGAGATACGGCCGAATGACAAGGTTACCTCAGCCACACGGGCCACCGCCCCGAACCCTCACTAGAGAGTTGTCAAGCCCGCTCCATTCCCGCCTCCCTGGCGAATAAGGCCATCGCCCGACCAATTCGCCAAGGACCATATTTAACTAAGGTAGAAAGGGCCTCATTGTCAACATGCACAAGCCAGGCATCTGAACACCTGTGGGGAACGGGGGACGAGAGGCAACGCGACCCCCTGCAGCGCCCAGCGAGGGAGGAGTAAGGGGGATTGGAAATAACATCCGCGTTGTCCGTATGCAAGGATAGGGAGCGGGAAAACTCTGTCTGTAACTGCAGACTTGACTGCCTATTGTAAGAGGAGCTGCATCCTTCTCAGTCTTGCGATCAGAGAGCGAGGCATACCTTATGCATCTGTCTACAGAAGGGACAGATGGCCTTGCAAAGATGGCACACGGAGTGCAGTTCTTGAGAGCTGACTAGCGAAAATGCACCGACAGCAAAAAGCAGCTATAGTCGAGGGCGAGGACATAATAACGCTCACTCGCAAGTCAACCCACTCAGAGCGGACACTCGCAAAGCGTACCCTCACACGCTAACACAACTCACGATCAACCCACAAGAAGGCCCACGTAGCAAGACGCTTACCCACATGGTGAGGAGATCGCAAGGCTAGCGAGAGTTACGCTCACTCACAAGGCAACCCGCCCAGAGGCAGAGACTTGCAGGCCTAACCAAACAAGCTAACACAACTCACGATCAACTCATGTGGCGCTAAGCTCGACGTTAACCCCTAAGGCGAAATCTAACGAGAGTACCACTCACTCGCAAACCAAGCGACAGCAAAGTGAGACTCTTAGCCAAAAGGGTAGGAGAGCAAGGCGAAGGCTGACGAGAGCATCACTCGCCCGCAAGCCAGCCTCTCTGGGGGCCGACGTTCACAAGGCTTAGGCTAGCAAGCGAACCTCTCACACCCAAACAAAGCCCGACACTGAGGCCAATGCTCGCGAGGCTGAGGACAACCACTCACACGTTAGCACAACCCGCAACCAACCCACCAAGCAGAACAAGTCGAAAACTAACAAGAGCCAACGCTCACTGGCAAGCGAGCAGAGAAGCGGAGCATGAGCAATCGGCCTGATAGGCATGCAAGCAATTGACACCTGTCACAACTAACACGCCTATCACTTGCAACCCAAGCCCGACTAATTAGCAAGAATTAGTTCACCTGAGAGAATACAGAACAAGGATGAGGTATAATAACGAACAAAGGTTTAAAAAAACGTTTAACAGGGAAAAATTCGAAAAGTGCGAAAAGTCGAGAGAGAACACACCATTACCGTATGCTCGCTCAACAAAATAGGGAATGATGATGTCACAGGCGTCACGTAGCCCCAGCGTCAACTATACCGGGTAGCATCCTTTTTTATGTGTGATCTATGTTGAGGTTTGCTTCAGGGGGAAGCGTTGGGCATTGTTGATTTTTCAAATCTGATAAGTATGTAAAATAAGGTATACTTATCCTTAAACCTCCGGAATGAGTTAATTGATTGATATAAATATGCACAAATGAAGTGAAATATTCCACGTAAATGATATGCCAATCCGCGCAAACGTAAAACTACGAAGATAATATGTCATTGCCCGTCACGAGTTGGTTAATGTTTATATTACCCATATAACAAATTAAAGCTAAATTTACCCTAAAAACACCCGAGAATGAGACGAATCTCCATATCCTTACGCGTGTGACGTCGATTCACTTCTTTAGTTCGTATCCTTGTTTACTTCGTGCAATTAACATGTCCTCTGCGAAAATGTCTTTCACAATGAAAGAAAGGTGTGGTTTTAGTTGAAAGTTTTGTACTTCTGCCAATTACTATCAATCCATGATTATTATTACTTTTTACCATCGAGCATGTTCTTTACATGGTAGTGGTCTACCATGTAAACGAGACTATGTTGGAGCTCTTCAATCAGCTGCTTGGGGAGAGGTCCAGTGAGAGCTAGCTTGCTGGGCTGCATGCTTGCGAGAGAGTGCTGATTAGGCCGTAGCGCTAATAAGACGTGTGTATGTTACGAACCATCTAGGGTAAATCACAATCTGCAGATTGTGAGCACACAATCTAGGAATATTTCACCATTCCTAGATTGATTAAACAATCTGCAGATTGTTCGAACAAACTGAGAATGATCATAATCTAGGAATTTGTTTGTAAGGCTATCTTACAGACTGTACGAGTCGATTCCTGGATTGTGAAGGGTTCTCAAATAGTGTTTCTATCTTATCTACAGATTAAAGGGGTCGATTCCTAGATTGTGAGGAACTTCCCTCTGGTTTCTCTATGATATCTAACGACTCCTTGATTGTGAAGGGTTACAATGTTTCATTAACAGACTACAGGAGTCGATTCCTAGATTGTGAAGAGCTTTAAACTCTTTTCTCTATCTTATCTAACGACTTTTGGGGCGTTCCAAAACTGTGAAGGGTTACAATGTTTCATTAACAGACTATAGGGGTCGATTCCTATATTGTGAGGAGCTTTCAACTCTTTTCTCTATCTTATCTAACGACTTTTGGGGCGATTCCAAGACTGTGAAAAGTTACAATGTTTCATTAACAGACTATAGGGGTCGATTCCTATATTGTGAGGAGCTTTCAACTCATTTCTCCATCTTATCTAACGACTTTTGGGGCGATTCCAAGACTGTGAAGAGTTACGATGTTTCATTGACAGACTATAGGAGTCGATTCCTAGATTGTGAGGAGCTTTCAACTCTTTTCTCTATCTTATCTAACGAGTTTTTGGGAGATTCCAAAACTGTGAAGGGTAACGATGTTTCATTGACCGACTATAGGGGTCGATTCCTAGATTGTGAGGATCTTTCAACTCTTTTCTCTATCTTATCTAACGACCTTTGGGGCGATTTTGTGCAAATATTTCTATACCCCATGAGAAATGGTCCAGCCAGCAACGCGATCAGTGACAACAGCTTACAAAGATTAGCTCTCATCAGCAAGTGTTAACATGACTTCTACTTCATCTTCTTCACCTTATTCTTGCAAAAACACCTTTGGTTGTACAAAATTACATGTTACCATGTGTCAAAATGGCGGTGGACCAAAACAGAATATTTTCAAGTACCATCATATAAAAGAGTGAACATTATCTCAGCATGTTGTTGATCAGGTTTCTGAAATTGAAAACTTTTGAAATTGTAGAGAGTATGAGTTCAGATTGGTTTCTTAAAAACAATAAAATCTAGGGCGTTGGATAGTAGTCTTGTTGCAACATATATTGTTCTTGTTTAAAGACAATACATCAACAATGTACATTAGTGCTTAAATACAGTTATCCATCAACGCAGATGGTTTATTGACATCTTTCAGAGACGACCACAACCTCGCCGTAGACAACAGACAGATTGCAAGAGACAAGTTTGTTCTTAATTAGAAAAAACAATCGACCCCTATGCCTTTTTATACCAAGGGTTATCAGGTCCATGTTTTAGTTTTTGTCAAAGATGAGTTCTATTGAATAATGCAAAAACCTATCAAGTATAATTTTGTTATGTTACCAAACACCTTTTTTGGAAGTTTTTGTCAAAATGGCAATATAACTTTTTCCTAATTGACTTGTCATTCGATCAACATATGAACGTTTCATGTAACATGAAGGATATAATTGCCATGTCTGAATATGTTTATAATTCATGTTCCGTAAACGTTGTATGACAGTTATTTCTGAAAAACTTACTTTTACACGGTGTTGCATTGTCACACAGTGTTGTTACGCATTGATCAAACAGCCCAAGTGACCAAATCTCACAGGGAACAAAGTTAAAAGTTCACCTTTTGTTCTAAGCGATTATCTCGCTCCACTAATCTGGAAACCTAAAATAAAAGCTGCTGGGTGAACGAGAATGAGCCACTGTGACCAACCCTTTGTTTTCATCAGCAGTAACATATATATATTCTGGAATACCTGTCGTATATGTTGTAGAAATCAATTCCTATTCCTTGAAGCGAAATACCCTGACACTAAAGCGGAGTGGGGTTTTATTGGAAGAGAAGAAAAAAACTGATAACAGGCTTTCACTCAATTCCACAACAGAACACGTTAAAACACACAAATTAGAAGATATGCACGTACATGTTCTTAGGTGCTTGGAAAAAAGTAACAGGAAAAAAGTAACAGTTCTTGTTATGAAAAAAGGAACAGGAAAAAAGTAACAGTTTTCAAGTGTTTTTATTAAACAAGTTTAACCATATATTATAATATATACAAGCACAATGTCACTTAAGCACAATGTCATCTTTGCAGGTGTAAATCAGATTTTTTAAGACATGTTGGGAGTCTTTGCAACAGTACAGTAACAGTTTAAATGTTTTTCTCTTTGAAGATAATCTTGCAGATCAAAGGTAACAAATGTTGTTATGAATATTAGTTCACTCAATTAAGCTAAAATCTTAGTTAGCTGATCATTTGGAAGACGATATTCCTGTTTTAATTATGTTATTACAGATAACAAGTATACTTTACTTTGATGATTCATCCTTAAAAGTAGTATCTTTTCATAATCTTCAATAACAAGATTATCAACATTATTTCAAATCAATGCAATACTCTTATTGTTCCTTTATAGGATTTTTTAAAAACTGTTAGTTTTTCCCCGGTACTTTTTATCATAACCTTCACAATCTAGGAATCGACCACTACAGTCTGTAGAGGAAATATCATAACCCTTCACAATCTAGGAATCGACAGCTACGGTCGGTAGATAAGAAAGAGAAACGAGTTGAAAGCTGCTCACAATATATGAATCGACCCCTATAATCTGTTGATAAGATAGAACAACTATTTGAGAACCCTTCACAATCTAGGAATCGACCCCTGTAGTTGTTAGATGAAATATCATAACCCTTTACAATCTTGGAATCGACCCTATAGTTGGTAGGTAGGATAGAAAAACTATTTGAGAACCCTTCACAATCTAGGAATCGACCCCTGAAGTCGGTAGATAAGATATAGAAACGAGTTGAAACCTCCTCACAATCTAAGAATCGACCCTTATAGTCTGTAGATAAGATAGAACAACTATTTTGAGATCCATTCACCTTCTGGGAATCGATCCATACAGCCGATAGGTGAAATATCATAACCCTTCAAAATCTAGGAATCGATCCAATACAGTCGGTAAGTAAAATAGATAAAGGAGTTGAAAGCTCCTCACAATCTAGGAACTGACCCCTCAAGTCTGTAGATTTTTTTTCTATTTGAAAACCCGTCACAATCTAGGAATAGACCCTTATAGTCCGTAGATGAAATATCAGAACCCTTCACAATCTAGGAATAGACCCTTATAGTCGGTAGATGAAATATCAGAACTCTTCACAATCTATGAATCAACCAATGCAGTCGGTAGATAATACATAAATATGCTCATAATCTACAACATACAACTGCAAGGAAACAAATTCCTAGATTTTGATCATTCTTAGATTGTTCAGGTCTCACAATCTGCAGATTGTTTAAACAATCTGGGAATGGTGAAACATTCCTAGAAAGTTCGAACAATCTGCAGATTGTGAGCTAACAATCTGCAGATTGTGATGATTCCTAGATTGCATGGAACATGTTCACCTCAGCTGCTGGGAGAGAGATGGACGTCACGATTGATGTTGTGTTAACGAACTTATAGTAAATTGTTAGTGTATTGCTTGCAATGTGTCAAACATACTAAGCTCATATTGGTCAAAGCAAATAGCCAATGAAATTTCCAAAGTACAGGCATCCATAGAAGTAAGAAACAGATATGTCCATAATGATTAATGACAACGGATTACCATGGAATGAGAAAAAAACCTAACATGGTTGGTTTTGTTGTATTTCTCTTTCTTAAAATTGTTAAGTAATTTTCATTATGTCCAGTACTTGATGAGAGTTAAACAATTCCCATAGTTATACATCGTAAGTTTCACTTTCTAGAATCAAAATACTTTGTGATAGTATAATACCTATGTGCTTTCATTTCATTTCAAATGTTAAATAATGGAATAGATAAACGTGAGACATAGAAACGAGATGTGTTGGTGCTAGCAAGATGATCCCGAATGTACATCCGCTAGTTCTTCATACAAATCTTCGTTATCACTAGACTAGACTAACCTGTTCAAAGCGTGATCGTATTGCTAGAATCATAGTCTGACATAGCGGAAAATGGTCAGTGATAGACAAACACACGAAGTTAGGCTTTAGAAATTAACACTTCAAAATGATACAAAGAAAAGACAATGGCGGTAGATTTACGTTGGGATCCACTCGGCATTATCGGAGATTAAACAATCTAAACACATGTGTACAAGAGCCAAAGTTAATTAATGACTGATCAGAATATGCCGACATTGTTTCTAATAACTTTGATCACTTTGAGGTTGTTCAGACAAGTGAAATCAGCGAAAAATACGTCGCGTCTATACGAGTGTATAATGTAAACAATAACATGAGCCAGATAATTGTTAGGGCACGACTCCTGAGTACCACGTCACACATCCGCTAGCAGCTGATTGGCTAATGAAACATTTGGCGGCTGTGTTAGTGAAGTATTTTTTAAAAAGTTTTTTCTTCTATTTTGGGGTGGATATTTTATCCAATACTTTTGTTTCTTTATTCTTTACTGCTGTCAGAATCATTTCCGCGAAAACTACCTCACGAGATGATATAAATATGGTATTTGTCAAGGAAAAACAGATATTCTATGTATTATATCATTATTTTTGTGTTTTACGTTGAGTTGGAGTGATTTCAACGGAAAACGTACAGCCTTCGCAAGCTGACAATATGACGTCATAACATTGTCCCGATGACGTCACGCGAGTGGTGATAAAGTTTATCTTCACCCATTAGAGTGGTGATACAGGTTATCGCCACAGTAGCTTGATAGAGGGTTTATTTTTGATAGAACCGAGTATCTCACTCCAAATTATGTAATAAATATTTATATCAAGGATACCGTCCTGTCCGAGAACATGTTTGTCCGACAGAAAAATTATTCTTCTGTTTCTTTTCGATCATTACACAGATCTTCTACACCACCAGGAGAGTCGCAGTCTCGAATTACAAGCGATTTCGTGAATTTAGTTTTTTGTACCAATTTCTGTATTTTGTACTTTGTCATTTCCTAAATTTGTCCAACCGATAGCTGACAAAGCTATTCACTCGATTCTTATCAATGTATACGTTTTACACATACTCTACACTTCTAGGACAGGTATTTGATTAATGACATGATTTTGTGATTTTTTTAATTTATTGTGTTTACCTAGTCGTATTCTCAGATGTAAATTATTGTCTGACCAATTGCAGAAAAGCTATTCAGCCAATCTTTCTTTTCAGTCTCTGTACACTCACCTGCTATAATAATGATACATACATAACAGGGGATGTGCAGTACAGAACTATGTATATACAAGCGATTTGGGTTTTTTTTCTTTTCTGTAATACTCTTACTTCCTATTTTTTCTGAAATCTGTCGTCTCTCCGATCTGTTGAAGAGGCAAATCTGTTTTAGATTGGACACTGATAATTACATAATACATTATACAAATACATTAATCTAATGGGGCTGTATGAAATCATGTAAAAAATATTAAGATAAGAACCGAAGAGATTGCAAATGAAGGGTCGAGGTATTAGTTACCCATGCTCAATAGGTTGAAGGGGGTTCAAAGATATTCTTTTTAAAATTTAGGCTTTGCCAATTGGTTTCGTAAAATGTCGAATAAGGGTGACGGTGATGACGCTTGAATGAATTATGGAATCTTAATCTCCAAGATATTCTCTAAGAGATTCCTAGCATTAATAGTTCCTGGAGATAAATTCGAGGGTTGAGTTTGGATACCCTGCCACACATGTATTTGAAAGGGGATTAGGACCAAATGAACAAATTTAAACTGCATGAAATGAATATGTTATTCTGAAGGCTTAGCTTTCTATGTATGTCAGGTGGTTTCGAAGAAGAAGTCGGTCACAGGTACATTAAGTATGTTGTTAGAATCGTATAAAGTCAAAAGTTAGTCTCACTGAAAAAAATCGCTGAAAATTATCATTCTAACACTAGTTCATTCGGTATAGTGGCAATTTAACGATTGGGTCACCATTTTGTTTTATCGGAAACCGTGACTTGTGTCAAAATCATAGACAGTTTTTTACAATGAAAATATACATAGATATCAGGGGGACGGGATAGCGCAGTGGTTAGCGCGTTCGGCTTCGGATCAAGAGGTCCGAGGTTCGAATCTTTGCCAGATATAGAGAACTGTTCTACACGCAGTAAGGTTTGGGTGCAATGCTACACTGAATTTCAGCGTAGTACCCATGGTTCGCTAGTTCAAGCCGGTGCTCGCAGGTTTCACCGCAATGCATAACCACATGGCGTTGCGGGCTTTCTCCGAGCCGTAATACTAGCAGCCGCGATATAAGTGAAATACTTTTGAAAGCGGCGTTAAACCCAAACTCACCTCACCTCACCTCACCTCACCTCATAGATATCAGTTTAAAGAGAATGTGCTATCGGGGTATTTTGTGTGGTCCAAACGAAAATCGAAGGGACATATCTGCTTACACATGTTATTGACCTTGGTTTTTGCACAATCCAGTTGAAACATATTACTGTGGGTAATATTTTTATGACGTTATGTTTATGTTTAACAAACGATCTAAGCCATGTATATGTAATGTATATCTTACCGGCTATAATGTTATCTCGCTTTCACAGGCACCATCAGCAAGCAGACAACAGATCTCCACTGGCGGTCAGTCAGATTCACATAGCTATCATACGAAGGGCATTCTATCTAAATTAAAGATACATCCATTGTGTTTCATCAAATTTTATTTTGCTTTAATACGTGCCAACATACGATATGTGCTGATTTCAGTTGAAAACTTTCACTCAACTTTCATATTCATTCCCAATCATGTAATAAATATATCACATTTACCACTTTCCAATTAAAATCGAGCAATATCATTATACATGTGCAGAAACCGGAATTACACGCATGCCACAGTAGTTAATACATATTAAACATTATTAGCCCAAATTTGTCTTTTTGTCTGTTGTAAATAAGTTCCAAAAATTACGTTTGACTAATTGACGCTCGTTACACGTGGTTCATTGTCCGGTTTTCGATCAATAATTGATAAGTTTACCATTATATTCTCGGTATACTAAGTCGACTGTCATCAAAACGGAAATTTTCCGCAAAAGTCAGTACTTCTCGATAAAATAACAGAATTTATAAGGTTTGGCAAATGTGATCCCAAACAACACAATGGATGTACCTTCAACTCACATACGGGTGCTAGTGTATAAAAGCATTGTTGATATTAAGATTGAACATCCAACTTTTTAAGAACCGTCACATATCAATGTTCTGTTCTTCTCACGCATAGTCCAACTTTTGTAGGCTTCTGTCCAAAAGCCGATTCATTTGGTATTTTTTTCCGGTCTGAGTAATTGTTACTGTCACAATGGTCTTGGGCGGGTTTATAAACTCTAAATTGTTGCTATGAAATTACTTAATGAAATTATCAACGTATATAATCTGATTTACTGTCGGATCTAAGTATTTCATATCAACTTACATGTCTTTGTATTCTCCCTTCTCTCCGCTTTATAGTTTTTATTATATACCCATGTAAACTTAAGATAGTAATACAGGGGTGCAATACGGTTTCCGTGGTCGATTTCCGTATTGCACGGTGAATTCCGTATTGCACGGCTGACGGTTCTACTTTCTCTAAACTTCGGCACTTCTCGGAATTTTCCGTAATTTTCAATGTTTTCCTATTCAATCTCCGAAATGTATGTTTTATTAACACTGCTGGTAATGTTTCAGTTGATTAAAGTATCAATTTGGATTAAGACCTAATATTAACAGCACAAGAAGGGAAAATGTTACTCAAATTATCATTACCAAGGAAGAAAAGCGCTTTGCCGAAAGCTTCGCTAGCGATGTTGCGTCATTGTGACGTCACAACGGTTTACAATTGTGACGTCATAACCATGGTTACGTCATTCGAAAGAAGCACGATGGACGGAAGCCTGAATGTTGTTTATTATTGTCAGTTCTTTGTAATTAAATGATAGTATAGCAAATTTGATGGATTTATTATGTTAACACACTGAACAAATTTTCACTTAAAGCTCTTTTGGGGTAACAAATGAGAAAATAAAGATATTATTAATATTTCAAATCATGAGTCGTGCTGGTCAAGCAACCGTCCGTGTATCAATACGCAGCACGTCGTCCCAGTAAATTTACGCAATTTTATTTGTTTACCAATTTGCTAATAAAAAGGGGTATATAATAAATATAGAACATCTTACTTGTGCATTTTGATCGTTTGTATTGAACTCGAAGCTGTCATGGAAGCGGAGGAACAACTCGTTCTTCGAACTCGTTGTTCCTCCGCTTCCATGACATCTTCTCGTTCAATACAAACGATCCAAATGCACAAGTATGATGTTCTATATATGTATTCATTGTCAATTGCAATTTCAACACAAGCCAGTGTATCAATTATTCTGTTATTGAAAAAAAATATACTGCTTAATTTATGTCAGTCAGTATCCCTGGATTGGCATTCCAACAAATGGCCAGACAAATATTTGATAATACTTGCCTTGACGATTCACCGTGTCTTTACAGACATATTGTTGTGGTTGTTTGACCAACATCTATGAAACAGATTTATAAGTTTTATCTGACAACCATGTGTTATATTAGTTACCATATGTTAGTGATATCGTCAATATAATTCTCCACTGTCACAGTATTTCCATCATGTCTTCCTTTTACTATGTTTGTCAATCTATTTTACGTCAATATGACGATACAAGTAAATATTTAATTTAATTTGGTTAATTTGGATGTGTCAGCATATTATCAATTGTAATTTATATTGCGGTATTAAAAAATAACGCGTATAACTAAGTCAAGAAATAATTAATTCCGTCGATTATAAGTACTGAATTTTTTAGTGTAATCGAAAAATTACCTAATTGTGGACAAGATGACTAGTGATGTAAACTAATATAACACTCAGTGCAACCTCTTTTTACAAAAGGACTCATGATTAAACGTTGACGTTTGACCAGCTTTTGATTAGTGAAACTGCAGGGGTCGTATTCGGATTGCTTTTCTTCAAGACCTGCACCAAATGCAGTTGACTCTTTTTACCACACTGCACCTGAGGGACACAGGCTGCGCCCAAGTGATCGCATTATTATCCTATTGATGAGTGTCATTTTCATCAAAGTTCAAAGGATTATAACTGATAATTATAAGGTTACTGCATTTACATCTACGTGTCACTAGGTGTGTTACCTCATCAAATGAATTATTATTTTATGACATTCATATGTGTATATATCTGAAGAACAAGTTGTTCCTTTTTTGTTCGTGTATCATTTGTCATCGTACTATCATTATAGATGTTACTATTTGGAGATCCGGTCTCGCCATACATGTATATATTTATTTAATTTGTGTGAAAAAATCTTAGCATTTATGATTAGAAAAGAAAAGAAAAGAAGATTAAGGGTTTTAAAATTGGCAGCATTCTGTTAAAATTTGCTGATGATACATTATTTGACATTAGACGGTACGCGAAAAGGTCTATTTGCGGTGCTCAACGTTTTATCTTGTTTTTTGCAACATTTTCCTGTTAAGTAAATACTAAAAAAACTAGACTAATATGGAAAGGATGCAAAAGAGGTCTAGACTCATGCTCTGCTAGGATTGTAATCAAGATTGGACACAATCACAATTTACTTTGTTGGGTATCAAGTTTGATGATTATTTAGCGTCATTAACTATTCTGGTAAGTATGCGAAAATTGAGGAAGATGAACATTTGGGAAGCAAGACTACTAACACCTATGGGTAAGAATGTGGTGCTGAAGTCCTTGCTGCTTTCAACATGAACTCATCTAATTTCATCAATACCAAACCCACATGATGATCTTATTCAGTCATTATAGAAGGGATGGGGTTTTCTTATTTGGAAGGGCAAGAAAGATAATAATAAAAATGGAGGAATCAATGTTCTAATAATGGAATGTTATTAAAGCTAAAAAAAACTTACATGGTTTAAAATATTGCTATATGAAAAGTTCTATATGGAGTAAAATGCCACAACGTTTACAATCTCCATTGGCCAAGGAATCTTACACAACAGTTCAGCTTTCTAGAGCCTTTCGTGCTGAAAAAGTAGATGAACAAATGATTTTAAGTCTTGACCCCTGTGATTCAAATTTGGGGTTACAGGGTCGCCAAATCTACAATTTAGAATCCCAATTTAGCCAAGGAGTCTGTACACAATATATCAGTTTTCTAGTGCCTTTCGTACCGGAGAAGAAGATAAAAATAGGTTTTAAATCGTGACCCCTGTGACCCACATTTGGGGTTACAGGAGTCATGACCTAAAACCCTTTTTTCATCTACTTTCGGAAATCTGAAGGGAGTAACCTCCGTGGGAAACGAATGGTTTGATACTTGCAGTACGTTAATATGTGGATGTTGAAAACAGGACAGGTATATTTTCTTCCGGACTGGTACCTGTGTAATTTATTTCAGTTTCCAGTCTGGCTGTCTGGCTTGATTTGTTTAGTTTTCTACACTGGTATATGTCGACCAATGCATGTGTGACTATTTTCACTCAATTAATGTTGGTGTCATAAAACAAATAATTTACTCGGCATTGCATTGGTGAATAATATTTACTGGCAACAAATATTCTTATCCCTTTCACTACTTGTATTTAATATGAAAACAGTGATATGCATATTATTAAATATCAAATACTTAATGGCTTAATTCCATGCTTAAAAGCCAAAGTGTTCTTTTACTGACGAAATGTTCTGAATATTTCTCACACCACTGTCTTGAAAGAAGTCCAAACGTCATTGTTTATCTGTGTGACAAATTTGCCATGATGATTTAAGAATCATGAACAAAGTCAAATGCACTGTCACGAATCTTACTAGGTCTCAAAAGAAACTACCGGGCAAAGTAAATGATACCAACAACAATCCAAGATATAACATGATTATATTGGGAATAAAACTACATTCAACAGTACAAATTCTTCACACCCTAAGAGTAAGGCAGCTATCGCCTGCACTGACCGTATTGCAGCTTACCACACGACCATTTCGCCTCGACAAAATCGAAATCCAACCATCGATAGTTAAGCTAATTTTACATTCAGTACCCCCCTGAGAGATATAAATTGGCGCAGCTCCCAATATAAGTTTATTCACAAGGGGGGTCACGTCATTTCTCAGGAAACTTTGATAAAATATTTTGAACATATTACTTAGTTACTTACTTACGTATTCGCTTCATTCCCATTGGAACATAAGGTCTTAGCAAGTTTCTTCCAACTAGATCTCTGCTTCCCCCCATATCTTTCCAAATTTACAGAGCTCCGTTTCCAATGTTCTTCTCCGTGTAGTCTTCGGTCTCCCTCTTGTTCTTTTTCTTCGGTGTCCATCTCAGTGCGACCTAGTTGTTATCTGATCCTTGTTTTCTTAGGGCATGACCTAGCTAACTCATTCTTGAACACATTATTTGGCAATATTTTGAAAACACTCCTATTAGGGTAATCGTCGTTTCGTATTTCTCTTTGTTATGCGAAATAATTTACTTTGTTTTGCATTGCTGTAGAATCTGATAATGTAAGCCAAAAAAGTCAAATATATTAAAGTCCAAAAAGGCACATTATTTCTACAATATATATTTTAACTTTTATTTCAGATGTTATCAAATTTTACCTTGGATGCAAAACATTCTGCCTAAAACAATTCCATTTTTAAGAAAGCTACCTCTGCAAACCACGTGTGATTGAACAAACATTGACATATTATCATTAGTACCATACCTTGATAAATGACCATACCTTTGACTACACCATTACAAAACTTATTCTTATCACATACATTGAAACCTGACGTTATAAATTATATCAGTTTTTTGTATTTAACTCTGTGGAAATTCGGTATTGTTTCTTTTGTCCTCTGGTGTATACACAATGTTTTCTTAATATTTGTATTTCTTTTAGATTGTATTCAGACATTCAAACCATGGCCGTCAACATACCTGGGATTGTGTCCGTCGCTGTTTTACGTCATTGTGCTTATTATCGGGATCTATGCTGGTAGAAAAACAACAAGAAGTAAAAATGTTGCTGAAGTATTTCTTGCAAACAGAAGCATGGGGACTGTCATCTCTCTGTTTACTATTACAGGTGGGATTCAATGTCTTCATATATTTGATGTTAAATGCATGTACATATTGACGTGAACTACACATTCCATCTTAAAGTTCACTTCAGGCTGAATTGATATCATTTTGGTTTAAATATATTTTATTCACAAAGAATCGGATTAGGTACAAGTTGTCCAACACCCTCTCCTTGATATCATTTTACAATAACAATATGCCAGACGGTATAACGTATAACAATACTACTACAGATCTGTGAACAACTGGTTTATCGTTCGTGAAAATAATTTACAGGAGATAAATTAAAAGTTGCATATTACCATCAACGATGTCAATATCATTACATTACAAGCTACATGGGTTGGCGGTGCTTTCATCAACGGCGCGGCAGAGAAAATGGCGGACAAAGGACTGGCTTGGACCCAAGCGTCTGTTGGGTATTCAACAAGTCTTTTAATATGTAAGTAAAAACATGCGTAAATAGAGAATATTAAATAAGTGTGTTTCCGTATCATTAAAATCATATTTTTTAATAAAAATTGTATACTTGATTTTTTATTCCAAATATATGATATTAATGATACGTACGGAAACACAGGAGGTTAATAATCGCTTTATCATTTAATGTCATTATTAAAATAAGCGTTTTATTCTGTTAAATTGGTAAGAGAATTGACCCATTTTTAGCGGAGTAATTCCATAGACGGTACATCAAAGTGACTGTCACGATATCGGCGATATATGGCTGTGAAGTGCCTGGAAATAGTTTAAACGTCATTATATATACTCACCGTTGATAACTCACTGTAGCCATTGAGTCATCAATCACTCGACCAATATAACACAGTTAAAATGAAGAGAGTTACCTCCCCCTCGCTCCCCGCTAGGAGGCTTACCTAAGTGACGTCACTTCTTTCTCCTGGAGCCTGGACCGAGGCAGCTCTCAGAATTGCAGGAGGTGAGTTATCAACGGTAAATATAAATAATGACATTTAAACAAAAACGTACTGTTATTTACATACGGAGCAACGAAGCACTAGTACAGACGAAGTCGGGAGACAACGTCACCTAGTACCACCGATAAAAACGTGAGTAGCCGATGCATGAGGCTAGAATGCCTAATTGCACCTGTCAGTAAGGTGACACCTTACACCACTAGAGTATGGTGAAGCCACATAAGACAAGACCGATGTCAAGTCTACTAACCAGCGCAAAAGGTAAGTCAACGCATTCGCACGCAATCACAACGAAGCAGTAGTAGAGACGAAGTCGTGAGACAACGTCACCTAGGTCCACCGATAAAACGGACTAAGTGAGTAGCCGACGCCTAACGCTAGAATGCCTAATCGCACTAGTCCGTTAGGTGACTAAACCACTAACACCACTAGAGTAGGGTGAAGCCATAGAAAACAAGACTGATGTCAAGTCCACTAACCGACGCAAACCACACGACCAACGAAGCACTAGTACAGACAAAGTCGGAAGACAACGTCAGTGCCACCGAAAAACACGACTAAGTGAGTAGTCGACGCCTCAATTCCTAATTGCCCCTCTAACACCATCTAGAGTGGGTTGGAGGGACGGACACGGTCCCTCCACCCTTGCGAGATATACGTGACTCTCGTTCTGACCTCCTTAATGCCGCAAGGTTCGGTTTGTGCTGCCTGCGGTATCCTCAGCACACGCTGTGCGGCAGAGGCGGCAGCAGGCATGAGGGTCAAACAAGGACTTCCTTATCCCCCACCGTCCGCCAAACCCCGAGTAGGCCGAAGCCATCTCAGTCAAAGTCGACAGTAGCCGATGCGGGAGAGAAGTGACAACATTAAAGCGCGCCCGGTCCACACACGCACGAACGCACACGCAATCAGATGACGTCGTCAGTAGACGACGCGGAACCAACCAGCACTAGTACAGGTGAAGTTGGTAGACAACACCTGACAACCGACTGAGAGGTAATCGAAGCCTTAGGTAAGGTAAGCTAAAGGTAAAAGCCTAAGTCGCGTCCACCCAGCGAACCGGTACAGTACCGAATGCTCCATCCGACCCGAGGGCGGAGGCCTACTGAACAATTAGCGCCTTCACATACCAACGACAAATCAAGAGGGCGTCGTTACGACCCGATGTCGACAGCTCCGGCAACCGGAGGGTGGGCCTAATCAAACGCGAGACCAACATGCGAAGGCCTAACACCCGAAGACGTCATCTTGAAACGCTCTGTCCACCTGCCTATCCGTCAGACGACGAAGGCCAACACCTCCAAGGCGTCGTTCAGAAACCCCATCGGAGGAAGGGCGAACGAGAGGACAGACGACGGAGTGTCTGAGCGAACGAGAGGCAGTCAGACGACACGCCTCCAAGGCGAGTAGCGACAGTCCTATAATCATTTACTAAGCGCTCAGCATGGGCACTCTGGGCATGGGCACTCTGGGCAGCTAGAAGTGCTGACCTAGATAACCCGCTACAGTCGAGATGCGCACTGTAGCATGAAATCAAAATTCCCTTTCCAAACCCATGCATGGGAAGAAGAGCATCAAAAGTATATAAAAAAACATTTCACATCAACTGTATAATGTTGGGATTAATGGGAGAGTGGGTAATCCCCGTCCATCTATAAACTATATATTTTTTTTAATGAATTTCAGCAGAAATGCCACGAGATATGTAGTACTACATCACCAATTTTACCTTTCCAATAAGTCACACCAAGAAGATGTCTGAAAAAATATAACCCGGCCTCCAATACAACCCAGGTCTCTAATAGAACCCGGGGGGTAAGGGGGTGCTGAATGAAATAGAAACCCGGGGTTGAATTAGAGGAAATACGGTTATTGAGAGAGACTCAATGTCTACGGTGAGTTATCAACTAGAGTATGTAAATAATAGTTCTTAATTAAAACATTTTAAAAACACGATATTAAATTCCCTGATTTCTTGTTCATGGAGATATTTTCAATCAGTTCATAAGTATCTATCTAATAATTAATAAGCACTCATAAATCACTTGGTCACGTTACTAGAACAAGGGAAGTAACTCTAGTTTCAACGTTTTGGAAGCTGCGTTGCAGGGTTGATTTGGATTGCTGCATAACAGTATATTTCACATTTAAACGGTAATTATTTGTGAGGTGTGGTTGTTTCCTTTGTTTATGAAATAAGTACCTATTAATGTATTAATGTACCTAATACCGTATGCTCAGCCCTCAAGATCTACCAAAATACTAGTGCGATCGACTAGGCGCGTCGGTAGGCCACACACTGACACATCAAATTCATTTTGTACAAATGACATTGAAGCTACTTGCTGATGCTCTTGGTCAATAGCACACTGAAGTTTTGAATGATTTTAAAAATGATTCTACAATTATCTTGACTTTGTTAAAACTATAAATACACTCTGTCATATCAGATGATTCGTGTTTTCGTTATCCATTCATTTAAGCGGAAATACTCGGGTAAACTCCTGGTTACGCTTTTCAATTATTCGTAAACAGTTTTAGGATTCGCATGAAAAGAGTGAAATTTTGCAAAAGTAGTTCGTTTACTTGACCTTTGACCTGTTTTGCATATTTATCAGATTGGGATACCAAGTTTATCGGGTTGCTTTATTGCATCGATAACACCCTCCATTATATGATAATTATATATAATAAATGAAATGTTACATCTTTAACAAAGGTTGCTATGGTTTTTGAAGCAGCTGAGTGCGAACACGTCAAACTCGTTCTCGTCATGATCAAAGTTAGACGCAATTGTTATACTAACAAACTATTGTACATATCATATTACTTATACATACCGATGTTACAACTCTCGTTGTTCCACCAAGGTCTATAGTTAAATATTAAATAACATTAAATAGAGAAATACTTCAAATAGCCAAAAAAATAATTATTCTTCATATAGAATGTTTAATTTATTATCCAAATTTTAAATGAAACACTGCACTCCCTTAAAGGTACATCCATTGTGTTGTTGGGGGTCAAATATGAAACACAATGGATGCACCCTTAACGTTTAGGCGTAGAGCTATTTATGCTTTCGTTTCATTCAGAACGCGAGAGCAGATAAATACGAATATATCTACAAAATGCGTAAAAAAGACTTATCGGGGACAGTTTTTGCACAGAAAAAGTAGAAATTAATTCAATTGCTGTATTCGCTTCGAATTTTACCATTCCAACGGTCATTTGCACGCTGTGACATAGCCTCGTCAGTACCTGATTTCTCTTAAAATCTCCATCAAGGTATTTAGATGGTATCCAACTAGCCGATCTCACACTTTGACCCCTTTGCTAAATTTATTAACATGCTATTACTATTTAACTAATTGGTATATCATGATTCATTGTCTTTGTATGTGATGTAATTTAATTGATGTTAAAATGAACATCATTTTACATGATATTTACAGGTGGACAAACTTTCGGTATGCATCTTTATAGCTAACCAAGCCCAATATTTCTTCAACGCCAAGAAGCTAGGCGGGCTTCTCCATGACTCCAGTGCCAAAGGGCATCCAAAAATTGGGACTTCGTTTTAATGTTTTTTTTATTTTTTTGTGTGTGAACCCAGGTGGTTTATTCTTCGCCCCGAAGCTCCGACAAAGCAACCACGTGACTATGTTTGACCCGTTCCAAGACAAGTATGGCGACGTTATAGGAGCGCTGATGTGTATACCACACTTCTTTGCAGATCTATTCTGGACGGCAGCCATCCTGGGAGCTCTCGGTAGATTTTACAGCCTCTTCTTTCCTTTTATTACAATAACTACAATACAGTGTAAAATTAACTATACCGTGTTTATAAAAACAATAAGCAACACAGGGAGAGTAATGTTCCACCAGAGTTTTGTGACCTTGACGTTCATTTCAGGGTCACAATGAGACTTTGTCATTTTACCCTTGTCAGCGTGAAATCTTAAGATCCATTCATTCAATTGTCTCAATATCTTACTTTTCCTAGGGAAGACAATTAGATTTTGTTGACCGTGACATTATTCTCAAAGTCACAGCGAGACTGAATTGTTCTGCATGTGAAAGTGAATGTAAAGCTTGTCAGCGGGTTATCTCAAGAACCGTTCACTGGAATCTCTTAATATCTGACACATACATACAAAGCTTCTCTTAGGAAAGACAAAGGACTAATTAGATTTTGGTGACCTTGAGATCATTCTCAAGGTCACATCGTTTCATTGATTTTTTTGTCATGTGAACTTGCATGTTAAGCTGGTAAACGTTTTGACACAGATTCGTGTGTCGTTATAAACCATCAATTGTCAAGCAGCTTGTAAGCGACACAAGAATCTGTGTCGAAACATCACATACTATGAATAAAGTTGTTATCCATATAGTATTCGCAATTCTCGTCAGTAAAACTTATATAATGTCTCTCAACGAAGCTATTCAGAAATACGTCCACTAAAACAGGATGATGTAGTCAACGTCTTATCCATTTAAAAATATCAAACAGATGTTTCTTACTCTCACCAATGACGCTGCATTGTGGGATCATCATTTAATTCATTTTTTTTTTTTTTTATTGGCCTAATTGAATTGTTCAATCAATCTTTATTCAATACTTATAGGTTACAGGTCTATATTATAAAACGCACAATAAGATCCACGTGCAACTATACTTAGAAAACGCATTCACAGGCACCACATCATCATAAACTATCATTTCAGACATATGAAACAGTAACATTTCACTTCGTATTACATCCTATTATATCCTATCATATACGCACCATACCTTAGTATTTCTAAGCAATATCTCTTGATAGATGAAAGTTGTTAACTTAATTTAATTAAATGTTTTAACAGGATCCACGGTGCACATCATTCTTGATGTTGACGAAACCATGTCAATCATTGTGTCCGCCATCATCGCTGTCTTCTACACCATCCTCGGGGGTCTGTGGTCCGTGGCATACACTGACGTCATACAACTCATCTGTATCGCTATAGGACTCGTGAGTGACAGTTGTTACTGTTATATAAATTATATATTATATGAATTGTTCAGGTGACATCTTAACCATTTTTGTGTTTTGACTAGTATAAGTGGTGTTTGTTACCTCTAAAGTAAGATAGTTCATAGTATGTGCATGCATTGACGATAGTTTGAAACCAGTTAAAATGACCATTTTACATTTTGAGGATTGAACTTACTCATTCAATTCTTATTGTTTAATCAATTGACATCACTCACTCCAGAAAATCAAGTTATCCAGAAAATCTTCCTGTTCATATGTATGCCACTAAATGCCCTTTAAAGACCTAATTTACATCAGGTTGTGGTTTCAACAACTTATGTACACATGGCATATAACCTAATGACTTACACTACCATATTGATATGTATTTGAAATACAAATGTTAATGTCTGACACTAAACATTATATTTATTATTTTCTGCACTCACCATGTATACGACAATCACCTGCAGTTAAGTTTGCATGTGTTATGGTGTCTACCTTGTCAATTTTGTTAACTTTTAAGTTCTCAAACTTGTTTGCTGGCATCGAACATGCCTAACGGTTGAAACTAATTATTTTGGACTTTCTTCTTTATTGAACCACCGAAATGTAGAGTTGAGTCTAGTCAGTTTCAGATACATCCATCCATCACATACATCAAGTATATGAGTATTGTCTAAAAGGGTATTGGAAAGTCCCGTTGTTAACCAGATGAGTGTATCATGTGTCTAGTATATAGGCTGGTATAGTTCTAAACCTCAAAAGTTTGTTCAAGAACATGTCTAGTATATTGCAGGTACTCTCACTGGATCAGTTCTAAACTTCAGGTTTTGGCATGTCCTTTCATCGTGAACCACCCGAGTGTGGACATGAGTCGGCTAGAGGACAGATGGGTGGGCGAGGTGAAGACGGGTGACATCGGTGTGTACATCGACAAGTTTCTCCTAATCATTCTTGGGGGAACCACCTGGCAGGTAGGTTGATATGTGATTGTGGGGAACCACCTGGCAGGTAGGTTGGTGAGTGATTATGGGGAACCAACTGGCAAATAGGTTGGTGAGTGATTATGGGGAACCAACTGGCAAATAGGTTGGTGAGTGATTATGGGGAACCACCTGGCAGGTAGGTTTGTGACTGATTATGGGGAACCACCTGACAGGTAGGTTGATACGTGATTGTGGGGAACCACCTGGCAGGTAGGTTGGTGAGTGATTATGGGGAACCAACTGGCAAATAGGTTGGTGAGTGATTATGGGGAACCAACTGGCAAATAGGTTGGTGAGTGATTATGGGGAACCACCTGGCAGGTAGGTTTGTGAGTGATTGTGGGGAACCACCTGGCAGGTAGGTTTGTGAGTGATTATGGGGAACCACCTGACAGGTAGGTTGGTGAGTGATTATGGGGAACCACCTGGCAGGTAGGTTTGTGAGTTATTATGGGGAACCACCTGACAGGTAGGTTTGTGAGTGATTATGGGGAACCACCTGGCAGGTAGGTTGGTGAGTGATAATAGGGAACCACCTGGCAGGTAGGTTGGTGAGTGATTATGGGGAACCACCTGGCAGGTAGGTTGGTGAGTGATTATGGGGAACCACCTGACAGGTAGGTTGGTGAGTGATTATGGGGAACCACCTGACAGGTAGGTTGATACGTGATTGTGGGGAACCACCTGGCAGGTAGGTAGGTTTGTGAGTGATTATGGGGAACCACCTGACAGGTAGGTTGGTGAGTGATTATGGGGAACCACCTGGCAGGTAGGTTGGTGAGTGATTATTGGGAGCAAATCTTCTCCTTATAGACAGACTAAGGCTTTGTCTGTACGAATAGAATCTCGAATGTCTGCCCAGTCGGAGTTCTTTTCAAATCGTTAATGTATTACCTTGAAAACACATAGTTCCTTCAAATGTAAGTTCATATTTGCATTGCACTATTAACGAGAGTAGACAGTTGAACGAGAGGCTTCAGTTAATTATTTATTAAATAGTAAATACTGTAAACATATATTTTTTACCCAAGCAAATGAGCTGGAACTATCGCCAGTACGTGTTCGATCTAGAAATCTCGATCTTTCTTCTTATCAATATTCATTATTTTTCCTTAAAGTAAAATACTCGTTTTTGATTGGCTAACGGTCGTTACCTTTTTTCATATGCACCCCCTCAGTCTCACGGTGTACACATTTCATGTACCCCGCTGCCATGGTGACAGCTCTTAGCTAAGAGTAGGTGTCGCATTATGGTCAGGTGAGGTTAGAAGATGACGCACGCGGTGTACAGAGTTTTGAACTGTTAGCTGAACTGAAGCTGTTAACGAGTCTATTAATTACAAACTTATTTTCGCCTTATTTGCTGTTTGGTTCGAAACAAATCTTATTTTGCATTGCTTGAACACTCAATCAAACTAACATTAACTCCTTTTAAGGCATTTAAAAGCTTGAAGTAATATGTTAAAGGACTTTTAACATTTCAGTCGAGACGAATGACGCCATTTTGTTTACGTTAAGACTCAAGGTCATTCAAGCGATATCAGCTGATCAGTCACTCGCAGTCAAAGCACATTAACAATGATAATATTCATTTTATTGACATGACGGAAAGATAAATACGTTGTATACTTCTCCCTCGGGTAATACGGTCTCATGTACCATCTCATGTACCATCTTTGTACCAGTGTCATCCCTCGCCTGAACCCTCGTGCGCAGTATACAACTTATATTGTCACTTGCAACATTTTATCTATCCTTCAAGCATTAAAATATTTGTTTTAATATATTGTTCATAAGAAAGGTGCCAATAGATCGTGTGTTCAAACCAACTCCTCCAGGTTTCAGAGCAAATATAGTCACTGTACTATATATTTTCGCTCTCTGATATTAGTCGCGGTTATAAATGTTTTGGATAAAACTTAAATCAACTTTCCTAACTTCACCTTCATACTTTCTCTCAGACATAATTGGTTAAACCTAATGGTTATCTATGTCCAACAGGAGCTGTACCAGAGGGTTCTGGCATGCAAGACAGTGAAACAGGCTCGAACCTCGACCATCATATCCGGCTTCCTCTGTCTCCTAATGTCCATACCTCCAATGGTAATTGGGGCGGCGGGCGCGTCGTCAGGTAGTTCTGTCTGGGTCACAATTTTGTCACACATCAATGAATTTCAGATTAAATTCGAAATTCCTAAAAATAAATAAAAATTATATAAAACAAATCCTCATTTGATTTCGTTTCATACGAGATAAAAAAAAGGAGCTTATTTTGTCCTATTCACCCAATAAGAAATTTATCAAATACCAAAATCCTTTTAGATGAGGAAAATCGAAAATCGTAAAATCATCATGGACACCGTCTTAGCAAACGGAGGTATCATTTTGGTCTTAGTCAAAACACCTTACTTAAAAAGAAGTTCAAATTCATAGCAAGGGGTTCCCTCTTCCATAATTGTATCACTTCTTTTGTGGTATCTTGGTAGATTGGAGTAACACATCCTACACTGGAGAAGTTCCGATCCCTAAAGAGAATTTGAGGATGATACTTCCGCTCTCGCTGCAGTACTTATGTCCACTTCCGGTCTCGATTATCGGCCTTGGCGCAATCTCCGCTGCAGTGATGTCCTCAACTGACTCCAGCGTGCTCACATCTGCTTCTATCTTCACCAAGAATATCTATAAGACACTTATTCGCAAAAAGGTAATACAAACAATAATCTTTTTAAAATGCATTAGTTCGAAATGGCTAATGAATAAATTGAATAAGGACATTCTGACAACTCGTTAATAATTTGCCAACAAGTTGAGATAAATTTTCCAATTGATGCTCATTAAAGAAACATACTACCAAATTTTATAACATGAATTGTGTTTAAAGTCCAGCATAATGCATTCTTGGCCATATAGTTTCTCTTTCACAAAATATCCAGGTCTTACTGGCGCTTTGATGTTCTATGTATACTTAACATCAATGGTTCTGATTTCCCTAATGCAAGGGTTCGGGCACCAAACTTAAACATAAAATAACAACATTTAGAATGGAATACGATTGATCTTTGACATTCTACAAAAAACGTTATGTCATTGTCACCACTCGTTTATGAAGGCTTCCTCAATGTCTTGACACTTCGTTTTGACATATATTGTTTATTAAAGTTCATGCTAATCCAATCTTATTCAACATGTCAACATCAGGTCAGAAGTTGGAATAGAATATTTTATTCTTGTTTTTACTGATGTCAAATGATTATCCAAATGCGTATGTTCATCAAATATAATATCATTGAATGTTAGGACACTGCAGACGGTCAGACAGTCAGACCTAAAGGCATATCCCCTAGTCGAAGACAGTCAAATCATGTTCATCTGGGTCTGCCACATTGGCATCTTTGTGCTAAAAAATAAGCATAAACAACTATTCTCTTCAATCTTTTGCAGGCCTCCGAGAACGAGATGATATGGGTGATGAGGGCTTCAATGATCGTTGCTGGAGGTCTTGCAACTGCCGTGGCTATCCTGGGCAAGAGTGTGTACGGTCTCTTCGTCCTGTGTTCGGACCTCATGTACGTCATCCTCTTCCCCCAGTTCGTCAGCATCCTCTACATCCCATCAGTCAACGCCTACGGTTCTCTGGTTGGGTTCTTCCTTGGCTTTATCCTCAGAGTTGGCGCTGGAGAATCTTTAGTGGATCTTCCAGCCTTTATCTTTTATCCTTTGTACGACGAGAACAAAGGTCAATTGTTTCCTTTCAGAACCTTGATAGTTGTCATTACTTTTGTCATACTGTTGGTGTTCTCCTGGTTGGCTACTTATCTCTTCAAGAACGGAGTCGTCTCGATGAAGTATGATGTTCTGAAATGTTTTGATGAAATCGGAAATGACGGAGCTATAAAGATGGTACCGGTTGACAATACAGATGTGGACAATCATGAACCAGTTTGTGAAACTGAAATTGATTCTGAGGCGTTGATGTTTGTTCCAACAGATTCTTTGACAAATGGGTTGGATTCTGAAATCCGTAACAGAAGTTTCAAAGCATAGTTAGATTTGTGAGGAAAACACCTACGAAATGTGTATGTTGTATAAAGAGGATATCAGACAACGTTCCTGTTCAGTTGAAATGACACCCAGTGCTTAAAATAGTAGTGTGATTTTCCCCATTGTATACATTATTCCTGTATTCATTTGTCTTACATGTGAACTAATGTTTGTTTAACTACTTGTTCATTTTGTTTTATTTTATGTTTATTACTCATGATAATATAAGAACAGGTATAGTGGATGGCAACTTCATAATAAGAATAAAAACGTGTCAACTAACATCCTTGCGCTTTTGTCAATGACCTTACATATAAATGATAAACATGTATAACGAAATCAATACACTTTAATTTATATTCTTGATTAATTTTTACATTCACATATTTCTTCTTGTTATGAAAATTCTACCATAAATATGCCAAAAAAGTCGTATATGTTTGGCTACTGTGAAAAATTAGGGACGGTAACCTGAATCCGTTGCTGAGAGTGTGAAGTTGGTTACTTAATCGATATTGGCTATTTATGAATAGAATTCGTTGCTGGAAACCGTTTAGGAATACACAGGTTTATTTTTGAATCAGCACAGGTTTGGTACACACACTGGGGTACATCTCAGCTGTAATAATGATTTATCTACGACAGCGAACGTACATTTTGGGCTTGTTATGCGTCAATCGCTCGGTTCAGCTACAAGGTTGTGGGCTTTCTGCGTTAAGAATACAAATACCGGTACAAAAGAGAAGAATGTTTTTGTTGTTCACAGTCTAAAATATTGAATAATGAGCTGAGAACTAGTGTAAGTTGCTAAAAAGGAATACGGAACTTTTAAAATATTTGCTAACTACACATTTTGAATAAGGAATAAGGAACTGTTAAAAATGTGCTAACCACCCATTTTGAATAAGGAATAAGGACCTGGGAAAAATGTGCTAACTTCAGAAACCAAAACGAACGATTCTCAAACGTATCTTGTGATCGTCACGTCATTGGTGCGTGATTTTCGAATAAAGTTTTGATATCGACTAAAGTAGAACAATTTCATCACAAATACGTTGTATGCGCAATATACGAGGAACTATATGATATGTTTGACCCAGTTGATCACTTACTGCATATTTGATAGAAAAAAATATTGTTTTTTAAATAATTGACCCCTGGCCAATTCAAAGAGCTTCCAAAATGTTACTCAAATCTGATTGAGTTACAACACACTCAATTGAGCTCTTGTAATGGAAAAAGTGAGGTGATCAGTTTAAATTTATCATTGATACGATGTTTCAACGACATGTCAAATTACATTATATTTGCAGAGAAATACACAGGTGGGTGAACAAACTTTCGGCATGCAGGTTTAATACCCAATGCTAGACATTGCTCTGCCTTAGAACCATGAAGGAAATGGGTATGCAGCTACTCCATACCTCATGGGACTATACTCCATACCTCATGGGACTATACTCCATACCTCATGGGACTATACTCCATACCTCATGGGACTATACTCCATACCTCATGTGTTCACGTACCATTCGTACAGCTTAAATTAGACTTGTGACGTCATCCTATTGTTCTTTCACTCCATTATTTTTCAGTAATCGAGAGTTACACATCACATCATAGAAGAAATTTAATTTCTTTAACTTTCTAAAGCAATTTTGATAAAAGAGCATTATTTTGAGTGTAATTTAGGTAGGGTAATATCCTCGTAACTCTCCATTCCTTAAAAATAATGGGCCTCGGCTCCATAATTTCTAAGGAATGGGGAGTTACGAGGACATTACCCTCTACTGAGTGCAATGTTGAAAAATGTCTTGCAAAGGGACACAGCAGTCACAAAATCAGGCCTCCGCCGAGATTCGAAACACGTCCTTCGACGTGAGGGGTCAGTAAGTATGCGTGTGTGTGTGTGTAAAGTAGTGGAGCTTAATTACAATCTGATTTTAAAGGAGAGCCGAAAGATATTATTGTCAGTTATCTGCAATTGGTTCATTAGACTATTTTGTGAAAATTGAGACCAATAAGAAAGTAATATACTCATGGTAAAAATGGTTGACACCCCTAAACAGAAAAGGGATTTTAGCAAATGAAATGCATGGAAAATTAATATTTTTCGATATTATGGTATTTTCAAAATCAATGACACATGATGTAACCTATATAATACTTGCCATTTATGTATCGTGAGCGAATGAGACTCCATGAAAGATTTTGTGTAGATTTGGGTTCAGAAGAATCTTTTTGTTCAAATATAACTTTTTATTATGTATTAGAACCAAAATGAGAAAACTCTAACACTGTAACAATATACAAATGCCAATATCTCAAGACACAAAGAATGAACTCTTTTGAATACATTTCATTTTCCTTATATTTCTCTTTCTTTGGTATTTACAAGTACAAGTGGAGAAATAATAAATGCTGAAGGACACTATTCAGAAAAAGACATCCAGTAGTAACATGCTTTACAAAAAGATTATCGAAGCTGACACGTTATGTTGTTTATATAACATGTCATTCCTATAACTATTAGTGGGTGTCAACCATTATTACCTGAGTTTATGTTGTTCCGATATTAAAGTAGAGCGACTTAAACATTGCATAAAAATCGTCTGCTTTTCAACGGCCAGCAACAAACGAAAAATGGGGCGGGGCTTAGAGGGTCACAAGGTAACCGGAAGTGACGCACATGGAGGGACAGGTTGTAAACATTCGCGAACTATTTACAATGGCAAACACTGGCGAATGTTTTTTCTACGCTTTGCAACACTGCCACATCGCTTCTCTGCTGTAAACTGTTCAAGTAATCTTGGTTTTCAAGTTTCACTTTACCAGTGTCCCAAAATCGTTTCACTTTACCAATATATATATATATATATATATATATATATATATATATATATATATAAAAGAGTAAACATCAGATGGTTTTGAGGCACTGCTCACTGGACCTACTAGTCGAACCCGAAAGGCTGGACTTGACAGCATCACAGCTGGAGAAACACAAATTTCTCTTTCCATTTCAGCAAGGGACCTAGGAATCATATTTGACGTTCAACTGACTATGGAAAGTCAAGTCAGCAATGTCTGCAGGGCCGGCTTCTTCATCATAAGAAACATCAGCTGCATCAGGAAACGTCTCACCACCAGTGCTACAAAGACTCTTGTAATCTCCCTCATCATGTCACGTCTTTTGCATATGCTGCAGCCACAGAATGGAATAATCTCCCTCAAGAACTTAAAGACTCTCCTAGCTTCTCATCGTTCAAAGCCAGTTTAAAAACATTCCTTTTCCGCCAATTAAGCTTTCCCTGACCACTGACAATCCCTAAATGTGCGCTTTGAGCATGCTCATGCATGGAAATAGCGAGATATAAATGCACTATTATTATTGACTGGATCAATCTTCTTTAATACAATACGATGAGCTCATTTCGACCAGTATATCGGTCTTTTCAAGTATGGTTAACATGTGGAAGATTGCATATTTATGTATGAACAAAAACAATAGCATGTTGTAATGCTCAACATCTTAACACATCAGTGTATTGACACCAAAATCAGTCATTGTCTTTCAATCATGTTCGTGAATTGACTCGAGGTCTTCAAGTGGGTGTCACTCCAGGACAATATATATATTCTTTATTCCTCCTTTGGGGAGTTACAATGATTAGGCAGATTAGAAAGAGGTATTTAAAAAGGTACGTTTACAATTGGTATTTACATGTTGTGATAAAATGTAATTTGAAATGACATTCTTTAAAGGTTGTGAGTCTTTCTGGAATGAGTACAAATTTGTAATGACAGTCTGGGCATAGAGGTTGACATCACACACTTACGGGGAGACAGGAGGTCTGCAGGATAACAGACACGCCACCAGTTCTGTATCTGCTTTTGCATGAAGTGCCACACTCACATCTGGCGGGCTGATGTCGATGAGGGAGCACCACAGGTTCTCTCTCTGTCTCTGGTAACTGGGACAGTGACACATCATGTGGGTGAGGAGGTCATTATGTGGGTGTCCACAGTTTAGACAAGCACCACACACTGTTCCAGGACGCCAGACTGCACACATGTTGACATCAAAGTTAGCAGCGTACTTTAACCGTGGGACAGACTTCGCCACATACCATGCTATGTGGGTGGATATGTCGTTCTTAATCAAGGCGAAGTGTTTCAGTTCGGGGTCCGAAGAGATTCGATTTCGCAAGCTATCTTCTTCTTTCTTCTGTACTGCGATTTTTACAATCTTTTTCCATTTCATTTGGCTTGGGAATGTCCTTGCTTCCATGAACACGTTCAGATAGTTCATTAGGTTGTACTTCATTAGTAGTGTGCATATGTCAGGTACAAAGCCCCGCTTGAACTTTGTGCGGGTATGTCTGAATAATGAGAGCCGAGTTATTAACATCTTCCTTGGGTGAAAATCTGCTTTAGAGTTGCATAACTGTCCTAGGAAGAATAACTTTCTTGTATCTATTGAGGCTTCGAGGGAGTTCCAAACAGCAAGGGCGTTACATATATCAGTTCTTGTATTTCTGGGGAATCCTTGTGCAATTTTCAAGCAGAACCTTTGAGCACGCTCGAAAGCAGTGATTTCTGCTTTAGATAGTTCAGTCCACAGTTCACACCCATACAGAGGTTTTGGTTAACAGATTGTCTTTATCAACTTCAGGCTTTAATCCGTTTCGATGAACACCAGATTTGATGAGAGCCATCGTGGTACCTCTTAATTTGCTGCATGCTTCAAGAGTTCTGTTCCAGGAGTTGAATCCAGCATCTAATTGTATTCCAACATGTTTGATTTCAGGACAGCGAGGCAGAGGTTTTCCATAAAGTGTCACATCAGATTCCTTGAGTTTGGCTTTGCTGAAGGTAAGTATTTTACTCTTGGTAGGAGAGAAGATAAATCTCCACTGTGAACTGTATCTCTCACAGATGGACAGTAGGTCCTGGAGGCCACTTCTTAGAGGACTGATTAAAGTGATGTCATCAGCCTGTGTAGGGGCAGTAACACTTATATCAAGGGCGAGGGACCCTTTCTTACTTGCGGATAGATTTCTCAGCAGTTCATCAATGTACACAAGGTAGAACCTTTCCGACATTATACTACCCTGACGTACTCCTCTGTATAAGGGAAACCTCTGTGATTTTGCAAAGTTGATCAAGTGAGATTGCATTTCGGACAGAGGATTGCGTAAATTACATTTTTAGATTTGCAATTCATGTTGTGTTTAACAATAAAATGTTGCCCATTTTCAAATGGGAATTTTTTTACCACATCTCTTATCTTGACATTTTGAAACTTCAGCTTGATTGTCATTGTTGCTGAATTTTGCTTTAGTGAGTAGTTTTTTTAAGTTATTTGGTTGCCGTTTAGTCTTAATTATAGTGGTTCTATTAAGCATAGCTTTCAGCTTTTTTTCTTGTGTTAGTATGTCTAAGTTGTCTCGTATTAGAGGGAACATATTTGGATTGTTTGGATTATGGGTAGTTACAAATGTTATGGTACGTTTAGGTACTATTTTATTTGTGGGCGTTCGCAATTCAGAAATGGTGTGATTGGTTGCTTTTTTCTCTGTCCGAAATGCAATCTCACTTATATTGGACAAACTTCCAACCTTCAAGCTAGGGTACGTGTTCACAAACAGCAAATCAATAATCCTAATCTCCGTCACCTAAAAATTAGTAAGCATATAGCAGACTGCAACAATGGAAACTTTTTCCATTTTATTAATTATTCTCCAATTCACAAATTACAAATTTAACTTTAGAGACTAAAGAAACATTTTTCATAAATGAATACTGCCCATCACTGAACAGTTAATTCACACGAGAAATTGATTGATTACGACTCCATTGTTTTACATGTAATCAAGGACACACAATGAACTCGTTAACCCTCAGAGACCTCATTGTCCTGGAGTGACACCCAATTGAAGACCTCGAGGCAATTCACGAACATGATTGAAATACAATGACTGATGTTGGTGTCAATACACTGATGTGTTAAGATGTTGAGCATAACAATATGCTATTGTTTTTGTTCATACAAATATATGCAATCTTCCACATGTTAACCATACTTGAAAAGACCGATATACTGGTCGAAATGAGCTCATCGTATTGTATTAAAGAAGATTGATCCAGTCAAAACCATCTGATATATATATATATATGATAAAATCAATGTTAATGAGATATAAAATATCAAAAGGAAACCAAGATATGATAATATGAACGAATTTTAGTTGAGACAGCGTTATCGAATTCAGATATTCGGTGTTGTTGCTACCTTTTGTTGGAGAAATAAATAAAACAACAAACGTGAGGTTAGCAGAAGCCGGCGAAGTAGGCCCTATGTTAAGTCATTGACAATCAAAGCACATCACAACATCCTGTTTTTTTAACGTCGTTAATCTACCGTCATCCTTATTTACTAACAGTAGATTACAACAATCCAAGCAACTCACCACATATTTTAAAACAAGTACGTAGTTATCAACGATAATAATCCGTCTACCAATTCACCGTTTACGAATGTATCTACACCTTATCTACATAACCACATTAAATCACTGTTATTTCATTAGATGGTAGCACATCTGAGATCACGTTAAATCAGCAGCATGTCACTAATTAACATTGCTAGTAAAAATGTTTAAGGTTTAATAATATTTGTTTGAGGAAACAAAACCTAGCCAAACAAGTTTATAAACTGACTTGCAAAATAAACGCCACCAAAATACAAAAAAGTTATTCTTTTTCGAGGAACGAAGCCTATCGATTGAAAAAGGTTTAAACATGTCTTCTAAACGTAACATGTACATTGACTGTACGCAAATGCAAGTTTTCTTCCTAATTTTCGAGAAAAATGAACTTAATGGTCAAAACTTTCAGATTATGTACAAAGTTAACCAAATGAAATTTGGGTACGAAACATCAACATAATGGATGTTTTGCATTAAAATATTCGATTGTAAGCGACGAACATGGCCTTTAAGAGTGCTACAGAAAAAAAGAGAACAATTTGCATCTTGCAGGTTTGAGCGACGCTTAACCAAGATGCCTCATCATGGATTGCATCAAGTGTACAATAGCCAGACTCGCTAAATTTTACAGACTAACTGACAGCATTGTGTACAAGCCGCGGAGTGGAGAACCAAAGTTATCCACGCCATAGAAAGACTGATCTGCTGACTTGTCACCCATTGAACAACGTTTGCAATTTTATCCTTGACCATTAACAAAAGAGAATTGTCTTTTTCCTCATGTGTTTGTAAGCCTTCTTACACCGTTAAAGCTTAAAATATCATTATTCTATTCAATGTTCTAAAATACCTGATGATCGAAAACTGGACAATTGACCCTTTACGTCACGTCAATTAATGGTTATTTTCACTGAAAGACCCTTTCAAATGTATGTATTTTCGATACATAATATTATAATATGCGTTTGTTTGATTTGGGACCAAAAATGTTTTGGTTGCGTTTCTTTTGCAAGTCAGTTTAGGTAATGTTAATGACGCCCAAATAACAATCGTCAATTACATCGAGTTCAATATGATTCGTTGTTACCCAAGAGCTTGGTTGGTTGTCGGCTTTGGATTACTTTCAGAATCTAAACAAATAATAATATAATGTTTTCAATCAAATGTGTGGTTAATCAAACCAAATCATTGTATTAAAATAGAAATTTCAGCTAATATAGACTTTCGGCACTTTAACATTTCGGCAAACGTGTCAATTAATTTAAAACTTACCTTATAAACATTTTCAAGCGAACAATATGAATATCAAAACGGACAAGGACACAGCTTAAAAATCCACCAATGATAGAACTTGGGAGAGATTACCTCCCTTGCCTTGCACGGACATGCAGGTGTGAAGCTCGCTCCGAGAAATTTTTTCACAAACTGAGACTTTGAGACTCATATGGAACACCAATAACGGTATGGACATGTAATATTATTGTAACAATATAATGTGTTAACAATATACGTGAAAATTTGACTATTTTGTGACTTATTGGCCGAACAGTTCTACCACACCTGTAATCACCTTGAGGTCAAAGGTCAGCCCCAGTACACACGCACGTGTAATTACATTTTACGGACGTTTCTCTCGTCTCTCAGCATGAGTCGTAACAGAAAGAACCAATATTTGACTGAAATAAGTACTGAACTCGCCCAAATTCAAACTACTCTTGCCGACCTTCCCGGTATGTTGAAAACATAATTGAAAGACTTAATTGCGTCTTCAGTAAGTGACGCTGTAAAGGAGCTCAAAGTGACCTTAAAGGCAGAAATTTGTGCTGAGATGAATGTTGACAAAATGCATACCGATATTCACACTCTTCAGGTCAAGAATGATGAACTTAGTAAAGCTTTGAAGACAACAACATCTCTAGCTGCCGAGTTCGAATCCAAAATAAAAAACCTGACCACACGCACTAACATGGCATTTAAGCTCGCCAACCAGAATGAACAATTCTCGCGTAAACTGAACATTAAAGTGTTTGACATGCCGCTTGAATCTGACGCATCTCTCTTTGATCGCTTCTGTGACATTATGGAAGAAAAAGGTGGCATTGAAGTGGACAGAAGCGAAATTTTTGCCATACATCGAATCGACCACGCTAACAAAACCATAACCAAGCCAGTTTTAGTGAAACTAAACTCAGTGGAAGCTAAAATCAATCTGCTGAGGGCGAGGAAAACCCTCAGGGATAACAAATCCATCCGTTTGGCTGATGACGTCACCAGAGCAAACGTCATGCTCATCAATCGCTTGAAGAATCATCCCCAAATTGAAAATGCCTGGTACTACAACGGGAGAGTCTATGGTATGGGAACAGATGGCAGAAAATACAAGTTCTACCCAAGTGACACAGTTGAATCTGTCATCAAACCATAGAACCTATCTTCCTACATCTCGGATATTTAGCTTACTGTGAGTGTGAAGAGACTAACATGCCTCATTTTTGAACTTGCATTTCCGCAGTACTTTTATATAAATGATATCCCTTTATATCACCAGAGACTCTTAATATGGAACTGATTTATTTCCTACGACTAATTTCGGCTGAAAAGCAAGGCTTCCTCCACTCTTCTTTTAGTAACACCTGACTGAACAGGGATTTTGTCATTTTCCTGCAGGTTATTTATGGTGGATAAATTCTGCCCAGCTTTTTCTCCATATAGCAATATGGGGATTTGAATGCTGACTCTTAATCAATATGTTTGCCAGTGACTGATTAGGATTTTATTTTATTTCCTGCAGGATATTTTTTTGGCAGATAGTTGTTTGTTTTGTTTTTTTCCATACAGCAATGTGGTAATCTAAATGCTGACTCCTAATCCATATGTTTTTCAGTTTTTTACATTTGTATGTCTAATACAGACTTTTTGTTTATTTATTTTTCTCTCTATTGACCCCGTATGCAATGCAATTGGGTGGTTATCAGGTATCATTTTTTATTTTTACCCTTTTCAATTTTCAACATCCCACATTCTATCCCCTTCAATTTTCCCCTCACTTTTTCCTCAACCCTGTAAACTGTATGCCTTTTCCCAAAATGCAACCAACATTTCTTGAATACATGAAAATTACGCACATCTTGATTATCGATAATGGCTAATTTTACCATTCTCTCTATGAATGCAAGGGGACTCCAATCTGACTCAAATAAACGAAGAGACATATTCAATTTCCTCAGATCTAAACAATGCTCAATTGCTTTCCTTCAAGAAACCCACAGCACTAAAACAAATGAACTTGGATGGACAGCAGAATGGGGATTTCGCGCCTTATTTGCACACGGAACAAGTAATAGCTCGGGCGTCGCGATTCTTTTGAAAAACAATTTCGAATATGCTATTCATGAAATTATAAGTGACGAAAACGGTCGATATGTTATTCTTGATATTACGATTGAAAATATTCGTCTCTCCATTACAAACATATACGGTCCGAACACCGATACCCCAGATTTCTTTAAATCCTTAGTTGACATATTGGTTAAACTTCCCGGTATTCCATGTATGGCTGGTGACTGGAATGTAGTTCAAGATTATGACAAGGATACATATAATTATAAACACAGAAATAATACTCTTGCTAATAAAGCAATCCATGAAATGAAAGAAACCCTAGAGTTAGTTGACCCATGGAGGATATTCAATCCCGATAAAATGCAATATACATGGCGCAAAGCAAACCCTCTTAAGCAAAGTAGACTAGACTTCTTCCTGATTTCAGAAGATGCCATGTCATTGGTTAAATCGTCATCTATAGGTATAAGCTATAAATCAGACCATTCATATATAGCTCTAGAACTATCCTTACAGCCTATCGAGAGAGGACCAGGATACTGGAAATTCAACAACTCTCTTCTATATGACACAAAATATGTGCATATTGTTAATGAAATAATCAGCGACACAATAAACGATTTCTGTATCTCTGATAATAACGAAGATAAGATCTCCAGACAATTCTCAATCAACGATCAGCAACTCTTTGATTATTTAAAAATGAAAATTAGAAGTGAAACTATTTCATATTCGATTAAAACTACAAAAGAACGCAAAAAGCGGGAAAAAAGTTTGGAAAAAAGTATAAACGATTTCGAAGCTAATTATCACAATTTATGTGAAGATGAATTGGCTACCCTAAATGAGGAGAAATCTGAACTAGAAGCCTTTAGAACAAACAAAATAAAGGGCATTATTTTCAGAAGCAAAGCAAAATGGTATGAAGAAGGCGAGAAAAATACTGAATATTTTCTTAACTTGGAAAAAAGAAATTTTATAAATAAGAACATGTGTGAACTAATCGATGAAGATAACAAAACACTTACCGATAGAAATCAAATAATGCAAGAAACGGTGCGATTCTACCAAAGCCTATATACAAGCAAACAGGATACAAACTGGAAAAAAGATCTCGACATATTTATGGAATCAAATGTTGGTCTATCTTTCGAAAACCAAGAAACATGTGAAGGGGACATTTCGCTAAATGAATGTCTTCAAGCCTTAAAGCATATGAAAAACGGTAAAAGCCCTGGCTCCGATGGGTTCACTGCTGAATTTTATAAATTCTTTTGGAAAGATATAGGTGTATTCATATGGAGATCAATCAAATACGCATTTGAGAACAATGGTCTATCAGAATTTCAACGACAGGGAGTTATTACATGTTTTCCAAAAGAAGGACGTGATCGCCATTATCTTAAGAATTGGCGACCTATAAGTTTATTGAATATAGACTATAAGATTGCCGCGAGTGCTATTGCATATAGAATGAAGCAAGTATTACCAGATATCATAAGTAATACAAAAAACCGGATTTCTGAAAGGTAGATTTATTGGAGAAAATACACGAGTCTTATACGATCTTTTAGAATATTGCGAATTAAACAAAATACCTGGCTTACTTGTTACAGTTGACTTTGAAAAAGCTTTTGACACTATTGAATGGGATTTTATAGACAAAGCGCTAGAATCGTTTAACTTTGGACCAGCTTTTCGAAAATGGGTGAAACTTTTCCAGTCAGGTATCTGTAGCGCTACCATAAATGCGGGCCATATATCAGACTATTTTAGACTTGGTAGAGGATGTAGACAAGGAGATCCCCTGTCGCCATACTTGTTTCTCATTTGCGCTGAATTATTGTCAAACGCAATTAAAAATAATAAAAATATCCAAGGTATTGACATAAATGGCGTAACCTATACAACTTTCCAATACGCGGACGACGCAAATTTCACGCTTGACGGATCTGCAGCTAGCCTTGCTGAACTCATTTCAATTCTAAAGAAATTTGCTGTGTGTTCAGGACTTAAGATAAATTGTGAGAAAACAAGAGCAATATGGATAGGATCCAAAAATAGTAGCAATGAACAACTCTGCCCCCATATCCCTATGGAGTGGTCAAAAGAACCATTCAAAATCCTAGGCATTATTTTTGACACAAATCTTAATGAGATGATAGCAAAGAATTTTGATAAACAATTTGAAAAAGCTAGAAGACATATATGTTCATGGACAAAGAGATGTCTTACTCTCAGGGGTAAAGTAACCATACTTAAATCACAAGTATTGCCATTATTCACACATCTTTTCATTTCTCTTCCAAGTCCAGACAAAGCATTTTTCAAAAGATTAAACTCTTTGTTTTATCAGTTTTTATGGTCTGGAAAAAGGGATAAGATAAAGAGAACAATGATTATAAATGAATATGAAAATGGTGGACTAAAAATGATAAATCTTGAAATGTTTGATAGGTACATGAAAATATCGTGGATAAAAAGACTTATCATACAATGGATGGTGTTCTCGGCAGGATAAAGGCAACGGATATTTTCGGTATCCGTTGGGGTCATATACGGATAAAGATGCAAATTACAGAGGTCAAGTGACGGAACCTCTTTTGGAAATGACGTCACACGCGTTAACATTTCAAATGCCTGTAATAACCGTGACAATTATAGCGTAACAGCTTCATGTAAATATACATGCTCCCTTTCATATAGATCCACATTAATTTTGGAAATGATAACAAAAACATTATTGTGCAATGCATAGTGCGGCAAAATTTTATTATGTTCCAGCAGTGCCAAAACATGTTCATCGCGAGTTGAAAACTACCGAGCAAACACTTTATAATACTCACAGGTAACAAAGGCAGTTTGAGTGATACATTCATTTATCGAACGGCAATCTTCACGGTTCCATAATGTGACTTTTGTACAGGGGATTTTAGAATTAGCTGCCTAACATTCAGTTTAGCTCTCCGTGTGGTGGAGCGAGTCGCCATTTGCAACCGGGCGGAAGGGAAGCAACTCTCGCACTTCGAGATTCGCTTACAGTCATGGTTACACAAGCGATAGGACGCGAGTTCGAATTCGCTGTCCTCACGTTAAATATTTTTCATTTGAAAATCGTATTTTAAAACGTATTAAAACATTGAAAATTAAGATCATGCCAAAAATAACAATTATTTTCACTGAAAGCATAATTTAGGAGGCGTTATTTTGTGTCATTTTACTGTGAGAATAACACGCAGTTCATTTGCATATATCAATACGCTTAGTTACAGTTAAGTTCAACTTTGAAATAATGTTGTCATGCTGTTTTGCGCAAAATGAATGAAGAATGACATTGTATGATAAAGAAGTTATCATGCTCGTGTGTTTTGGGATGGTAAATATCCTGCATTAGGAATAAACACAATGTATTTAGCTCGCCAAGGCTCGCAAAATACAATGTTTATTCCTAATGCAGGATATTGACCATCCCAAAACACACTCTCATGATAACCTCTATTTATATCATCGGAAGGAATATGGCAATCGTTAGTTAAAGAAATCCTTCGCCCATACGGAAATAAGACTATTTTTGATTTCCAAAGAAAACAATTACAATGTATAAGCAAATCATTAACCAATAAATTTTGGCAAAATGTTATTTTCAGTTACAGTCTTATAGCAAATGAACAAGTAACAACCATTCACGAGTTCGTAAATCTTTCTATTTTGAATTTTATCAAACTAAGCGACTTCAAAGAATTCCTCAAATGGCATGACTGTGGTTTAAAAACAATCCTCGACCTTTACACAGATAGGGGCTCATTGATTGATTTCGGTACGCTCAAAGCGAAGTATAATCTTACTGGAACTTATCTGTTATATTTCAAATTGTTGAAAGCTCTTCCAAAAGAATTCAGAAATAAGTTGAATTGGGACTCTATTAAAGACATTGATAAGGAATGTAGGTGTGAAATCGTGAAACTATTAATGACATCAAAAGACAGCAAATTCATTTACCAAATCTTATGCGATAAAGTAAGAACTTCACTAGAAAATATAACAAACAAATGGGCAATGAAACTACAAATGCCAATTTCAATAGATTTTTTGTCAAAATGTTTTCATTTCATCAACAGCACTTGCATCGATAATAAGACAAGAAATTTTCAATACAAAATTTTGCATCGCATTTTAACCACAGAAACTGTTCTTCACAAAATAGGGATATCTGACAGTAGTTATTGCTTCTTTTGTACCGAGGAACCTGAGACACTTGAACATCTATTCTACGATTGCAGAAAAACTCAAAATTTGATAAAACAGTTTCGGATGTGGTTTGAAGGAAAAACAAAGACGAAATTAATAATGTCAAAACCTACCATCCTACTAGGAGATCCCAATCAAAGCACTCTGGTAAATCATCTGTACTACCTCCTCAAAATGTATATTTATAGATGTAAACACAGAGCAACACACTTGCATTTTCCAGGACTGTTATCAAGCATCAAGGAAACCTATGAAATTGAAAGCTTTATTTATGGCCCCACAAATACCACACTGCAAGGGAAATGGTCCTTATTGTTTCAACAATCCTAATCCATACACTGACCTATCTTGTCACGGTTCGACAGTGGCTTACTTGCTTTGTCTTCAAGATCAAAGCTAAAACACAGACAAGTAAAAACATGTTTTAGAGTGAAAATATATTTTGATAGCATCTAATTGACGTCCCATGAATGGTGTGTTTTTTTATAGAGCAGTGTTTTTGCGAGCAAGACTTCTGTCATGGCCTAAAGTCTATGTGTTATGACAGCAGTCCCGCGGTTATTTGCTACAAACATACTGTACATTTACGCACAATGCACTCCAGTAGTTGCTAGTTGTCGCTAGTTGAATAGTTAAATAATCCGTTTATCGAAAATTTGGGTTGTTTTGATGAAGATTTCTGTCTTATATGAAAAAGAAACAAGAAAATCCAACTTATTTTTGGAAATCCATAGGAAAAGTCGGAGTTGGACACGAACGGACTAACCAAATTCCGATGGAGGTCATTGATAAAGATGGAAGTGTAACTTGTGATCAGAAAACAGTACTTGAAAAGTGGAGACAGGATTTTGAGACTTTGCTTAATGTTAACGACGGAGGTGAGATTATAAACAACAGGTCATCTTCGAGAATAATTACTCTGATTGAATTGAAAACAACCCTGTACAAAATGAAGAATGGCAAAGCTGTTGGACAAGATGAACTACCAGTGGAAGTTCTACGTTCTGAAGGTGTTACAATTTTTTTACTTCAATTCTTTAATCAATGTTACTCAACAGGAAAAGTTCCAGAATCTTGGAATAAAGGAATCCTTCAACCTATACCGAAATCTAATACGTCAGACAAGAGAGACCCAAATTCATACAGAGGCATTTCACTTTCATCGAGTGTATATAAGCTATACTGTGGTATTCTAAATGCTCGTTTAACAGAATGGTGTGATGAGAACTCTATTTTAACGGAAAAACAAAATGGTTTTAGAAAAGGTCGCAGCACAATTGACCACATAACGACGTTAACAAATATAATCGATACACGGAAAAAGAAGAAATTATCAACGTTTTGGGCTTTTATAGATTTTAGGAAAGCCTATGACTCTGTGGATCGCAACATTCTTATCAATAAACTTGAACACATTGGAATAAGAGGCAAGATGCTTAATGCTGTCCATGGTATATACAGATCTGTATATAGTTGTGTTAGAATCAATGGTTTAAAGACTGACTGGTTCAAGGTAAACTGCGGTGTTAAGCAAGGATGTCTACTATCCCCGTTACTCTTTAACATCTTCATAAATGATCTTGCAACTACTCTTAATCATTTGGGAGTGGGAGTACAGTGTGGTGAAGAGAAACTGAGTATCCTGTTATATGCGGATGACATCGTGCTCCTATCAGAAAATGAAGAAGATCTGCAACTACAATTGGACCTTCTAGACACGTGGTGTGGCAGTAATAAGATGTTTATCAACTGTGACAAGTCTAAAATCATGCATTTTAGAAATCCAGCTGTACAAATAACTGAAACTAGTTTTACATGTGGAGAGCTACATTTAGAGACTGTTAGCATATACCGCTATCTTGGACTAACGGTTAACGAGTTTTTAGACTTCAGTGTCACAGCGAAGTACGTAGCCCAGTCTGCAAGCAGGGCTCTTGGTCTCGTGATAGCGAAGTGCAAACTACTTGGTGACATGGATTTTAAAGAGTTCCATAAATTGTATGACAGTATAGTACTACCAGTAATCACATATGGAGCAGCTGTATGGGGACTGCAGGACTATTCATGCATAAACGCTGTTCAGAACCGGGCCTGTCGGTTTTACTTAGGAGTGGGTAGATATGCACCAACTGATGGGGTACTCGGTGACCTAGGATGGGTACCTATAAGCATATCACAGAAAGTAGCAGCTGTGCGTCAATGGCGCAGATATAAGTGTATGGACAACACCCGGTTGAATAAGCAGATATTTCTATGGACGGACAAGTGTGCCTCTCCCGGGTGTAAAAACTGGAATTTTAAACTTAAAAAACTTTTTAATGATTGTAATTGTGGCCATCTACAAAACGCTATCCAACCAGGCATCGCTAAGACAATGGAATATATTCTGTTTGAAAAGCACAAGTATGCGTGGACTCAGTGGATACAGGACAATACCGGGAAGCTAAGAACTTACAAGACAGTGAAGAAAATGGGATATCACGTTGAACCTTTTATAGTTTCTCATGTACCCCGATCTCATAGAAGTGCTATGGCAAAATTCAGGCTAGGAGTGGCGCCTATTAGACTTGAGACAGGGCGATATGAACGTCTACCCGAGGAAGAAAGAACATGCCCAATGTGCGAAAACAGCTGTGTTGAGAATGAGTATCATGTTATTTTAAACTGTCCTCTATATGACGATTTACGGTATGACCTTTTTAAAGAAGCAGAATACATTTATCCTACTTTTAGTACTTTAACAGAACAGAACAGAACAGAATTTTATTTCTCGTAATTCACATTAGTGACATAGAGAACAGTCAAGTACATTATATACACATATATATACATACATATATTTACAAATTGGAATAATGTGCCGTATACATAATTATGTGTTGTTTATGGTTTCATATAGATTAAAACTTACACAGACCTTCTTTAACGAATTTTGCCAAGTTTAATAAAAGTGGTTTATATGTGGTTTTCATGAGAGATATATACTTTTCAATTGAAGGATACTTACAATAATATGATGGAAAGTATTTACTTCTTAAATCTGATAGAGAGGGGCAGGCCAAAAGGAAATGAAATTCGTCACCAGTGGAGGCATTACATAGATTACAAATTCGTCGGTCCTTATCAATTTTACTCCACCGACCAGTTTCAATAGGTAATCTATGGTTTGAAGTTTTGAAGCGGGTAAGCCAAATTCTTAGATTGGTAGGAAGTTCTAGAATATATGAGTCGATATGGGGTTTAACTTTGTAGATTTTGTAGTATTTAGCTTTTGATGATTCAATTTGAGAAGCAGTCCACATTTGAAAAAATTGATCAATAAGGACTTGTTTAATAGATGATTTTAAAATGTTTGAACTGTTAAATGTTTGTTTGATTTAACAGATGCAGGGAAGTTTGAAGTGCTCTTATATTAGTGATTTAACTCTTTTTTGTGCCAAAGCCTGTTTTAATATTTTACGAAGAAGAAGATGGTTCTTATATAAGTAATACCTTTTACATAATAATTAATGTTTTTTTTACACCTATGTAATGTATTTTATGCTTTTTATCTAGTAGTTTTTGTTTGTCTCTCATAATTCCTATGGAATGGCTTGTGTATATTTTATAGTTTTATTTTCTTGTATATATGTAATGTATACGCAAGGTGAGACATTAATAAACATATCTGTCTGTCTGTCTGTCTATATGAGCAGTTTAAAAACACGTTAATTTAAGATTAGCGGTCATGATGAGATGCCTCCACCTACGTCACAGCTGGATACGCTTCAGCTATCACCGCCCGCCCACTTTCATTCTAGTCGCCAGGCACTTTTTTAAAAAAAACGTACATTAATAATTTACGGGCCGATTTAAGCAATTTAAAGTCAAGTAGTTGTCCAATTGAAACCCTTTTTCAACGAATCCCGACATGCAACCTTTAACGAGATTGCACCATTGTACATAGGTAGACATGTACTGAGCACTGCTTTTGTCCGTGGACACATTATTGGGTAGGTTAACGTTATTGTGACTTTTACAGAAGAAATCTTATGAATATTCCTCCGAACACTCACTCAATAAATGTCCAAGCATGTATGTTTGTCGGTATGGTAATTTGGAATGAAGATATAACAAACCATGAATATAAAAATATCATGACCATAACCAAGCCTTAATTACTATGAATATATAATGAACAGGATCTTAAAAAACTACACACGTTTTTGTTCACGTCTTGGGAAGATATACATACGCTCCTTCCTTCATTAATTGGTTTCAGTTGGAATCATATTTTTGGTCAATCATGGCAATCAACATACCTGGTATCGTTTCTATCTCAGTGTTTTACATAATTGTGCTTATTATCGGGATCTATGCTGGTAGAAAAACCACAAGAAGTAAAAATGTCGCTGAAGTATTTCTTGCAAGCAGAAGCATGGGGACTGTCATCTCTCTGTTTACTATTACAGGTGGGAAACTGAGTTTTTACTCATTCAATTTCTTCTTATATTTTGTTTATAAGTGGTGATGTAAAATGTATTTACCTGAGCAACATATTCCAACTTATACTTTACTTGAATTACTTTACCGAATTGATATAATTTTTACAATAACAATATATCAGACGGTATCGAAGAAGAATTTCTATGTTTTATTGGTTGAGATTGTTGATGAAATAATACATCAATAATAATAGATATTAAGAAATTTAAATCTGTTAACAACTGCTTTATCGTTCGTGAAAATCATTTACCTGAGATAAAATACAAGCAACATATAACTATCAACGATGTCAATATCATTACATTACAAGCTACATGGGTTGGCGGTGCTTTCATCAACGGCGCGGCAGAGCAAATGGCGGACAAAGGATTGGTCTGGACCCAAGCGTCTGTTGGGTATTCAACAAGTCTTTTAATATGTGAGTGGACACAAGTGTATCACTGTCACTATTATGTATAAGATGGATGCAGTGTTAAATCCATGGCATACTTAATATTATCTTGTATATTAAAATGTAGATGCCGTTTTACAGTAACATGGCGCTAGTCCAAAGAGGATATTGTGATATAGATGTTATATTTGTTTCTTTGTCATACTATTTTAGGGGGCGGGATAGCGCAGTGGTTAGCGGGGTTCGAATCCCGCCAGGGGAACGGCAATTTTGTCTGCAGTAGAGAACTGTTCTACACGCAGTAAGGTTTGGGTGCAATGCTACACTAAAATTCAGGGTAGTATCACCCATGGTTCGCTAGTTCCAGCCGCTGCTCGCAGGTTTCACCGCAGTGCATAGCCACATGGCGTTGCGGGCTTTCTCCCTGCCATAATACTAGCAGCCGCGATATAAGTGAAATACTCTTGAAAGCGGCGTTAAACCCTAACTCACTCACTCACTCATACTATTTTACGACACGAGTGCTTGGAAAGCGGTATTTCGGTATATATACCGATGTTAAAGCACTCATTAAACATTGTATGATATGGACGCGAAAAAGGAAAGGGGTGTTCTGTTTATTGCTGAAAGAAACGTCCCCATACAAAATACAAGATATTTCAAGCCACGTACGATAAATACGACTGAAATAGCATTACATCATGTATTCAGGACCCATCTATACCAAATATGAATTGTCAATACATTATCTGTTCATATTTCTGAGAAACACACGTTTTAAGAATTCGTCGTTTTGGAATCTTCTTAACTAGACAAGATAGGAACGTCAAACAGCGATTTTTGGCTTCTGTTGTGACCTCATCCAGTAAATATGCGCCAACAATTTTGTTTTGTCGACAACATCTTTCATTAATTAGATTTTTTTTCTAACCTGAAATGCCAAACATAAACTGAAGCAGAAAAGAAACGTCACACCTCAATTGGTTTCGATTAATTCAATATTTTAAAGAAATGAGATGCATTTGATTATGGCACGATGCAATAACACCTTTTGGCAGTAGTTTTAATGACTTAATTGGTGATTTTTTTTACTACAATATCATTTTTAAACTAGAGAGGGGTAAGCAACGAAATTTACACCAACATGACCCCTACCATGTTTAAAATGTTGTAAATGTTCGAGGACTAGGCAAATTGATTGATTTTCACATAGAGTATGTGTTATATGTCGATTAATAGTTGTGGGAATTTTAAATTTTGATTTTTTAATTATTTTTTTTAAAAACTCGTTAAACATTATTTGACTATTTTGGACTAATTTGCCAAACTATTCAGTTTTTTAATACGACGTCTAAAACTCGATTTGACATTTAAAAATTATACATATGATAAAAACAACTGAGGTGAAGACGTTTCTTTTGTGCTTCAGTTTAGTGACCAAAACTATTCTTCAAAACACGATTTCACCACCCCAAGTGTATTTGATTAAACAAACAAATAATATCATACTCTGATGTGTGAAATTGTGAGAACTTTTTCACAAACCATGTTTCTATCAAATATATTCAAAATCTACTTTCTTCGACATCAATATTTCATTTTATACTCTCTTAACATTTGGGGACGTTTCTTATTAACGTGAGAATACCTTTAAGCAAAGGATGGTTACATGCCGCCTTATTTCTTAATTGAGTATTAAAAACATAATGTCATTAACAAAACATGACGTCATTAAATTGTTAAATACGTCACGACAAAGCGATATTGTGTCATAATGAAACCAGTTTAGATAATAAAATCCGACGTTACAACCCTCATTTTCTAAACAAGATCTATACTTGACATACTGAGTTTATTTGGAAATATTTTGTTTAATCAATAAATTTCGTGGGAAGACAGTCCTACTTATGTCGAAGGAATTTCCAGAATATTTCATTTATTGTCCACATGTATTTCAAATAGAATAATTCACTATCTTTAATTAAAACATTTCGTTAATGTTATTTAGTTAACCATCGTAAATCATGAAATATATACTCCTTCAAAATTATGATGATTGTCTTTACGTGACTTCAGTGCTAAAGAGTTTTGGATAAATGAAATTGAAACATCAAATTCTTGTTTCAAGGTGGTTTATTCTTCGCCCCGAAGCTCCGACAAGGCAACCACGTGACTATGTTTGACCCGTTCCAAGACAAGTATGGCGACGTTATAGGAGCGCTGATGTGTATACCACACTTCTTTGCAGATCTCTTCTGGACGGCAGCCATCCTGGGAGCTCTCGGTAGATTTTACAGCCTCTTCTTTCGCATTATTTCAATAACTACACTACTGTGCAAAATTAAGTACACCGTGTAAATAAAATAATTTCAAGTTTTAGCAACATTTTTGTCGGGCAAATATAAAAGTCATCACTTGTTTAGCCTCCTGGTAAGAGTTATGATATCTTCTAACCCCGTTGATGGAGAACTTTACTTCACTCAGATTAAGAACACAGCCTCTTCTTTCTCATTCTTACGATTGTACCTCTATCTATAAAGTACACTTTTGTGCAATACTAAGTATGCTGTGATCGCGACATGTTCACTCATTGTTTTTTAGATGTTCATAACTCCATTTCGAGGTAGTTGAAGATGTATAGGGCTCTGTGAGTGTTTATCTGTGCACAATAAACTACACCGTCTATGCAAAATAATTTTTAAAATGTAGCAACAAAAAAACGTCATGCAAATATAAAAAATATCACTTGTTTATCCTATCGTGAGAGGTCTCGGCATCTTATGTACATGTGTATATTTTAGATTTTAGGTACGGGTTTAGTGTTTTTTTTGTAAATTATTGAACAATTTTCATTGGCATTTATTATACCCCCGACCAACGGTTGGGGGTATATAGTTATACCAACGATTCCGTCCGTCCGTCCGTCCGTCCGTCCGTCTGTCCTTCCGTCCGTCTGTCCTTTCGTCCGAAGACAATTTTTGTCCGATCGATTACAGAAAAAATATTCGTCTCATCCTTTTTAAATTTGATACATGTCTTCTTCACCACTAGGAGAGGTGCAGTGCGAAGTTTAAACCGAATTAGTGAATTTTTGAAATTTTGGCGATTTTTTTTATTTTTTAACTTAGTCAAATTCTGAGCATTTTTTGTCCGATCGATTACAGAAAAACTATTCATCTCATCCTTTTCAAATTTGGCACATGTCTCCTTCACCACTAGGAGAGGTACATTGCAAAATGTTACACGATTTGGTGAATTTTTTAATTTTTGGCGATTTTTTATATTCTTTTACTTTATTATAGCTAGAATGAATGAAACTACTTCTGTATTGTGATTTGTTGACTTCATCATTTTCTTTTTCATGTAACTTTCATCAAAAGCTACTTCTGTGTTCTCGTTAATTTTACTATTTTATATTTCCACTGGTTATATTTTGGGAAAAGTTAAATTTTCTTTCCTTTCAGCCATAAACTGCTGTATATCTCTCACTGTGCCTTCAGGGGTGTGCTTCCATGTACCTGTTGTTTAAAGTCACACAAATGAATCATTATGATGGACTAATTTCCAAAATAAAGTTGAAATCAGTGGTAATAGCAGTAGTGTATTATATTACCAATACCTTTTCAAGTTACTTTTATTCCTATTTTGACTTAAACCACCTTTTTCACATGAAGATAGAGACTTGTCCTACCATTTTCACAAACAGTTTAATCTTAGCAATTACATTTCAAAGCTTATCAATCCTTAGGTGTGCAGACACCTCTCTCTTTAAGTAAAATACAAATGTCAAACTTAAACAGTCGGGGGTATTAGTGAGCCACGCTCACTTTTTTGCTTGTTCGATTAAAAATTAAAGAAAATATTACTAAATTTATTATATGATTTTATTAATAACCCCCCCCCCCCCCCCCCCCCTTTCTTTCATTGTAGCACTTCAATCGTCGATATAAAGAGGTCCTCATTCTTATCAAATCGTACCGACGATTATTACCCACGTGGTACTTCGTAAAGGGGTTTCATAACAAACTGTTTTGACACACAACTGTCATAACACCTTCAAGTAATTTGATTGGCTAACGATGAACTTTGACACTGCCTGGACTACTTTATTCATTCATAAAACGAACGTGAATTCATTCATGAAATTACAAGATTTTTACGAAAACACTTACAATTAAAATCCATCTCATTGTTCAGTTAATTCAGCAACTCGTAGTCACCACAATGCTTGATTTTAATGAATAATTAACAAACACGCCATGACTAGAGGAGAGCTAATATGCACAAATTTAGAATGCAGCAAGAGGTTTTGCTCTCAAACTTACCGTTGGGAATGACATTGCACCAAACGCTCAGTATCTCGGTGAAAATAACGTGTTCGTAACGGTGCACAGTGATTGTTTACACACAAGGCACAAATAACCGAAAGGAAAGCCATTTCAACGGCGATGTTCATCTAAAACGTACATTTAATGCGGTTGTTTTAGCTTGTTTCCACATTCCGAGGACGAGAAATATGCGAATGGCGACCGCCATGACATGACGTCATTTAAAGGACGGATAACTCTCATCTCATGTTCTCGAGCAGGGAGATGTTATATTACGTACGCTTCCTTCACCATGACTGGTTTCGTCATACCGAACATCGCGGATTATAGAACAGTTTGATTTTAAAAGCGTGAATATTTAACGTCGCAATATTATGAACTTATAGATGCTGTGACAGGGTTGATATTACTCCGCTGTTCCGTTCCTATTTAGGGACACCATAAATATATTTTAAAACACAATAAATCGTATGAAATACATGTTGGTTATAAATAGGATACATAATTCGTCCCCCGTTCATATCAAGTTTATGTCCCTCGTGAAATAATTTTGGTTTGTCTCCCGCCAAGATATGCTTGGTTTAGATATGCTATAATTTCGTATCCTCATCGCTGATTGGCTGGAGTGAAAGAGCGCGATATGTAACTCCTATCAAGCACTGATCAGACCATAACGTAGAAAGTAGTGATGTTTGGTGATATCTGATTTTAATGAGATAATGTCATGTAACGCTGATAAGATGACGAGATGGCTGTCATCAAAAATGACGTTATTCACATTCAGGCTTACATACGCCATTCTCTTCCCACAAATTTACTCCCTTGAGATTCCCTATTAGTAACAGGGGCAATGATAGAACATTTTAAGGGAGTTACCTCTATGGGAAGAGCATAGCTTACATACGAGTCATTGCATTTTGGGGGGAATATGAGATAGTACTTATGACATATCATTCTGCACCCACTCTTATTAAAGACATATCATACCTGACACTCGTGCCTAATTACTCGGACATTTTACACGGATTATTAATAATTCAACCAATTACAGGTCAGCATTCTTATCAACTCGATATTCTTGCCTTATCGCTAATTGACTGGAGTGAAAGAGCACGATATGTGACTCCTATCAAGCGCTGATCAGATCGTAACGTAGAAGGAAGTGATGTTTGATAATATCTGATTTTAATGAGATTGGTTTCACCAGGATCCACAGTGCACATCATCCTTGATCTGGACGAGACTATGTCCATCATTGTGTCCGCAATCATCGCTGTCTTCTATACCATCCTCGGGGGTCTGTGGTCCGTGGCATACACTGACGTCATACAACTCCTCTGCATCGGTATAGGACTCGTGAGTGACAGTTGTTTCTGTATATAACTTATATAAATTTTACATGGATCAGTTGTTATCTGGACCCCTTTGTGTAGCTTGTTAAGGTACAATTGGTCTCATTAATTTTGATGAAATAATTGATGTTTGTTCTTTAATAGGTGAGTAGGAATTTCACGCTGGTTGGAAGGAAAGGGGTGTTAGTGATATTATCAGTAGATTACACACACATGTCATAATAGCTTTATACATCAGTCCATTTATAACGTTTGGCATATTTGACCCCCAACAACACAATGGATGTACCTTTAAGACCTGACCATATTTATCTCTATTGTCCATCCAGGTTTTGGCATGTCCCTCCATCGTAACCATCTGATCGTTAATTACTATTTAGTCTCGTATTTTTCATTTTCTCTCAGTCATTGCTCCAGTCTTGTCCTTCAAATCTTGTAATTTCCCTACACTCCCATTACTCGATTACCCTCAGTAATTGTTTCAGTTAAAAGCTTAGACAGTTTGTTTATATTGTAAATCCAGGTTTTGGCATGCCCCTTCATCGTGACCCACCCGAGTGTGGACATGGGTCGGCTTGAGGGCAAATGGGTGGGGGAGGTGAAGATTGAGGATATCGGGGCCTACATCGACACTTTCCTCCTCATCATTCTTGGGGGAACCACCTGGCAGGTAGGTTGATGAGTGATAATGGGGAACCACCTGGCAGGTAGGTTGATGAGTGATTATTTGGAACCACCTGGCTGGAAGGTTGATACATGTCTGGGGAACATCTACCCTCCCGATATACAGACTATGGCTTTGTCTATATGCGGTTAGAAACATCAGAGATGAACCAATCAATCTTTATTCCTGTACTAAGGGCCAGAGGTCTCATGTAGATTCCACTTGTACAGCTTTCTTACAGTCAAAGCTTGGTCTATAAAACTGCATAATTTTGACACAGTTTCAGTTTAAAATTGATGTATCACATTCGTCCTCCTAAGAAAATACCAATTTTTAATGAGTGTTTAAAGGTTACGTTTTTAATATTTCAGCAGAATGTTGCACATAATCAAGAACGTTCTTCTCATCAATATTTAGAATTTGTCTCAGCCATAATTGGTTAAACCTAATGATTATCTATGTCCAACAGGAGCTGTACCAGAGGGTTCTAGCATGCAAGACAGTGAAACAGGCTCGTAACTCCACCGTCATATCCGGCTTTCTCTGTCTTCTTTTAGCTATACCTCCCACTATCATAGGTGCGGCCGGCGTTTCGGCAGGTAGATCAAATCCCTTAAGTTTTAAATGACAAAATCGGTATTTCTTGTCATATTAATTTTTTTATTCTTTGTTTTTTGATAATATTTCTATTGGAATTAAATGAATTGAAACTCAACTTTAGTTTTGTTGCTGTTGATGTCCCATATATATGTTTACTTTAAATATTGAGGTAATTTGATAGAAATAATGCATTTTTGAAGAAAAACAACATCTGTGTCAATTTGAAATCAATTCTATCGAAATACATCACTACATGAATTCCAAACATTCATGTTTTTTGCAAGTTCGTACATTATGTTGATTGCTATAATTTACAAAAGATTCATTCCATTAATGTGTAAATGTGTTGTAAATGTGACACTTGTTAGCCAATAAATTTGGTTTACCCTTTGTTACACACTTCAGCATCTTCTCAGACTCGAACAATAAATCTCACATATGAGAAGATCTAATTCCTCCTGCATGAAACGTTGTGAAGGAATATGAATTATGTCTCCTCTTTTGGATCTTTGTCATTCTTCATAGTATCCATCACTGACTAACTGCAATATGTTTTCAGACTGGAGTAACACATCCTACACTGGAGAAGTTCCGATCCCGCAGGAGAAGCTGAAGATGATACTTCCGCTTTCGCTGCAGTACTTATGTCCACTTCCGGTCTCGATTGTCGGCCTTGGCGCAATCTCCGCTGCAGTGATGTCCTCAACTGACTCCACTGTGCTGACATCTGCTTCTATCTTCACCAAGAATATCTATAAGACCCTTATTCGCAAAAAGGTAATATAACCCATACCATATAACAGATATTAGCTAACAGATATGTGATAACGACCAATACAAAGGATGACATATCAAACGTTATCAATGACGTTATGTTATCGAGAAGCAGTGATAGTTGCTGAAAATATCATATTTAATGCTAACCGATTCTGGATATTGACGGTATAAAGTGAAAAGTTGTGAATTTGATCGAAAAGCGGACAGCAGCGTCCAGCAAGCGCCAATCAGTAAAACGTATTCTTTTTCAACTTAAATTAAGTTGTTTAAAAGACAGATTTGAGTAGATAGCATTCGAATAAGTCATATTCCTAGTATATATGTAAATCGGACGTGTAATTTCAGCGTTTGCACTTGTATAAGGCCGTTGCAAAATCCATCATAAAACAATTTTGGGCAATGAGCTAAAAGTACCGAATTGTGGTCTTTAACTCATTAACGCCGAGGCAGCCAGGTCCACTAGCAGCTGGCTGCAGCGAGACCAATTAGACTTCGTCACCTCTGATTTAGCGAGAGCGAGTGGCATGTCATAAACATGACTGATCGTTTGTTGTGTCTTGCATTACGATCAAAAGTAATGGGTGATACGGACGTATTTCAATATGGTGTTGTCATAGTCTTTTCATCGTTTTTTTTTCTCTTTACCTCTTACAAGTGTAGTGAAACCCATAATGAAACTCATTTCAGATCTCCCAACATGTTTTATACTCACAACATTCAGAATTCAATCGACAGAATGGAAATTATATTAGGATGAATATGAGGAAATCATATTCTCAAAATGAAGTCAAATCAAATTGCCCAAAGGTTGATTATACAGATACAGATTTGTCCACTTGCTTAACCCATTTGCTGCTAATGTCGCCACTTCGCGTCATTACTCATGATTGCTCACGACCAGTGTCGCTGTATGGCGTCGCCCTGTGTACGTGATCAAGCGCTAGGCGCGATCCTATCCACTCCCTTGTCGCGCCACACCGCCAAAGGACAGGCGACTAAATCCAATGAATCACTTCAGGTGAAACAAACAACAGCGTGCCGCCAGGAAGAGAACAAGAGAGAAAGCCAACGCCCGGCTGACAATCGACCCAAGTCCCCAAGAGACGCACGTGCAGCCCGTGCATCCCGAGCACGCAAAGTCCGTGCTGAAATAGACAACTGCACTGACACACAGCCTATTGGAGTATGAGTTCTTTTTTAGTTCTCTCCCTTGATACGGATGGACGTGCGGTGATGAGCTCTCGACAGTTTTGCCTGTTTTTTGTTCATATGTACTCAATTGTGTACACAAACTGAACAATATGCTCCATAGGTGTTGTAAACACCATGAACGACGACACAGGCGTGAAACCACCCGAAAAAAGAAGAAAACGAAAGCGAAGAAAGTACCCAGCCCAGTGTACCGACACAAATAAATATGGCGGACGAAGGTGTGATACACAGCCACAGTTCGGACACAGTAACAAATGTTACCACCATGACAGTACAATACCTCCCCACCAACATCATATCACAACATGCTACCACCAAACGCAAATCAAATGCACCCACAGTACCACTACCCTGGTGGCCAGGTCCAGTACCCACAAGCCAGCCCCTCTTACCAAAATAGCCCCCATCACAGCCAGGCCATGTTCCCATCTACTGAGGCACCACCGTGGGCTCGAACCATGATGTGTAGAATGGACGATATTGCTAAACGGTTGCAAAAATTGGACATTGTAGAACAGACAGTTAGTGAACTGAAAAGTGAAATTAAAGTGTTTGGTGACATAATGGACACGGTAGAGAGTAGTCAACAATTTCTGAGTAATATGTGGGAGGAAAATAAAAATCAACAACAGAAAAACACCTAACGCAGTTCGATAGAGATGTTAAAGACATGAAACAATGCATGGAAGAAACAAGCAAAATAAACAAAAAACTGACAGAAGATTTACTGGATATGCAGTGTAGGTCTATGAAAGACAATCTTCTATTTTTCAATATATCTGAAGGAGGTGAGAGTGAAATTTGTGCAGATACAATAAGTCAATTTTGTGCAGATAAATTGAAAGTCTCTGAAACATTGGAAATTGACAGGGCACACAGGATTGGCAAACAGACCCCTGGGAAGGATAGACCAATTGTTGTAAAGTTTAGAATATTCCCGCAGCGAGAATTGGTGAGAAAAAGTAGTAGACTATTGAAAAATACTGGATATTCTATTGCTGAGCAGTTTCCCAAGGAAATCTAGGAGAGAAGAGCATTATTGCCAGTGTTCAAAAAGGTCAAAAGTGAAAGCAGAAAGGTTTCCTTTGTCCGTGACAAACTGTACATTGAAGGTAAACTGTACACAGAGGCAGGACTACATACAGCAAGGTAGGATATTCCGGAGGATGTACTGTTCAACAACTTGAAAATTCTATCTTGGAACATTAATGGAGGCTTTCACTCTAACTGGACAGACCTAGCTTTTCAAAACTTTCTCCTCAGTTATGATATAATATATCTAAGTGAATGTTGGATAGATAAATCATATGAGTTGAATATTCCAGGGTTTATTTCATGTGTTTTACCTAGAAGAAAAACCAAATCCAGGCAAGGAGGAGGTGCAATTGTTCTTATAAAGGATACAATCTCCGCCTTTGTTAAAGTGACTGAGGTATGTTTTGACACTATAATATGGCTGAAGTTTGATAGAGCAATAACATCTACCGGTACTGATATATGCTGTGCCTTGGTTTATTTACCACCTCTGTACTCTACCTATTATAAATTTTATGATTTTGATCTCTTTTACGAACTAGACAATCAAATATCAAATTATATGGACCTTGGCAAAGTTTGTCTCCTTGGAGATTTCAACAGCCGAACTCAACAGAAGGATGACTACATTAGAAATGATACACTCCATAATTCACTTAAAGATCAGCTGGATTCGGTGATTGCGTATAATCCGGATCCAGATCTACCAGTGCGCATCAACCAAGACAAGGGTCACAACGAATTTGGAAAGAGACTAATACATATTTTTAAATCTACAGGATTAAGACATAATAAAGGTTTGGCCAATGACTTTACTTTCAATGGCTCACAAGGTTTAAGTGTTATTGGCTTTTTACTATGTGCATCTGATATCTGTGATATGTTTCCCTGTGTTATTGTTAGCAATTTCAACCAGTTTTCGGACCACGCCCCCATCCATGTCGAGCTGTCAGCACGATGTCAACAAAGTGTTGAAATACTTACTTATGCCTATATTATATAAGGTGTTCAATAATGTTTTATCATCTGTTTTTTTCCTTCTTCTTGGTCATCGGCAGTAATGGTGCCTGTGTTTAAAAAGGGTGATGTGAGAGACCCGAATACTTATCGTAGTATCAGCCTTTTGAGTTGCTTTGGGAAGCTATTTACCTCCATTTTAAACCAACGACTTCTTTCTTGATCATCAGAGAATTCCATAATAACCGATGCACAGTTTGCCTTCCAACCGGATCTAAGCACATTTGACGCAATGTTCTCACTGCATACTTTAATCAATAAAACTTTAAGTAATAAAAGACGCTTATTCATCCATTTAAAAGAGCTTTTGACTCTGTGGATGGACATAAGCTTTGGTATAAGTTATCACAGGTTGGATAAGAGGCAAGTTGTTAACAGGCATCCGCTCTTCGTATTTAAATGTTAGATCTTGTGTGTCATTAAATAGTGTTAATAGTAAGTATTGTCACCTATATTATTTTCGTTATACATTAATGATTTTGAAATGTCCTTTATTCAAGATAATTGTCCGCCATATGAGCATAAGCAGCTCAGTCTATTTTTATTAATGTATGCTGATGATCTTGTTATATTTTTTGAAACCATCGAAGGGCTCCAAAGTTTGTTAGATTCTTTATCAGATTATTCTGCAAAATGGGGTTTGGAAGTAAATACCATGAAAACTATAAAAAAAAAATTTCGTAATGGAGGTAAGGTAAAAGCATCTGAATGTTGGCGCTATAATGGAGGAGGTATTGATGTTGTTGATAATTTGTGTATATTTGGGCATTGTTTTCAATTATAATAATAAGTTTACTTTAGCTAGAAAAAAATTAACTGACCAGGGACGCAAAGCAATGTTTTCTTTGTTGAATAATATCAAATCTCTCTGTCTTAATCCTGAAACTATGTTATCAGTATTTGATACTTATATTGGTAGTATTTTATGTTATGCATCTGAGGTATGGGGTTCACACATGGGTGATAATATCGAAACATTACATTTAGACTTTTGTAAAAGGTTATTAGGTGTTAAGAAATCAACATGTAGTGCTATGATTTATACTGAACTCGGGCGCCATCCATTAAGATTAAAAGAATGTTTAACGTGGTAAAATACTGACAAAAATTATTGGGAACAAAAAACTGTATGTTAAGGGGCTGCTAAACTGAAGCACAAAAGAAACGTCACCCCTCAGTTGTTTTTATCATATGTATACTTTTTAAAGTCAAATTTCTCGAGTTTTAGACGTCGTATTCCAAAACTGAATAGTTTTGCAAATCTTACCCCTGTCTTGTTTAAAAAATGATATTGTAATAAAAAATATAAAAAAAACAGTCACCAATTAAGTCATTAAAACTACTGCCAAAAGGTGTTATTGCATCGTGCCATAATCAAATGCATCTCATTTCTTTAAAATATTGAATTAATCGAAATCAATTGAGGTGTGACGTTTCTTTTGTGCTTCAGTTTATGAATATCTTTATTGTGAAGCGGAATCGTTTTCAGTGAAAAATTGGGCTTATCAGGTTAAAACAATCTTGACATCTATTGGTTTTGCAGAAATATGGTTCAGACAAGAATTGCATCAACATTTTTTACCAGTTATCAAGCGACGAATTAATGACCAAGCCGTTCAATTTATAATTAGTCAGATATCTACGTTAAGGAAATGTGTTATTTATAAGCATATTATAGACTCTTGTCCCCTGCAGTATTATTTAACAAAATCCATTCCAATAACATATAGAAAATATTTATCTTAATTTCGTTTGTCAGCTGATAATTTGTTGATCGAGTGTGGGAGATACAAAGATATTGATGTTAATGAAAGAAAGTGTATCAATTGTAATTCTGATCTCGAAGATGAGTTTCACTTTGTTTTAGTTTGTCCTTTATATGTAAATGTGTGACAGAAATATATTAAGCCATATTACTGGAAAAACTCATCAGTGTTAAAATTAATCCAGCTATTTAGTTTACAAAATGTCAAACAGTTGTGTATTCTTGGTAAATATTTGCTACAAGCAGGTAATATCAGAAATGTTCACATGAAATAATAGCTATGTGCATTCTCCATATGTATGTATGTATATCAAGTAGTCCGCATCGGAACTGTCAAACCCGTCCACCTGTATCATGTATAATTAATACTTTATGTAACTACCGATAAGTTGTACAACTTAAGGTTAATAAAGAATTGAATTGAATTGAGTATGAGAAAGGTTGTGGATGTTGGAAATGTATGCCTACACCTGTTGTGCGTGCTTCCGGGTCATTGGACCCGTCTGTGTAAATGTGACACCAGTCGGACCAGTGTGTGTAGTGAAGTGCGGTTGTTTGCGCGAGTTGAGGGTTTTGTTTAGAAGTTATTTTGCTGAGATGGAGATTTATTTTGGGAACCGGAAGTAGGGGGATAGGGTGAAGCACCGTATATTTTGTGGGGAGTTTCACCAGTTAGGGCTTGGAGTGCTTCGAGTGAGGTGCCCTTTTGAGTGCGGGTGGCTAATTTTAATGCCTGGTATTGGATAGAATTAAGGGAGTTGATGAGAGTAGGTTTTTAGGGAGTTGTATATAGGAGCGCCGTAGTCCAATTTGGACCTTATTAGGGAGGTGTAGAGTTGGAGTAAGGTTTGCCTATTTGCTCCCCAGGCTGTGCCGGAGATTGCTCTCATGACATTTAGGTCTTTCGAGCATCTAAGTTAAAGGTCTTTGACATGAGCTTCCCAGGTGAGATGCTAGTCAAAGATTATCCCTAAAAATTTAGTTTGTTCTTGGAAGTTTATTATGGTTTTTTTTAGGTTAAGATTAGGGGAGATGTGTATATGTGTATATGTATGAGTGTATTATCACAACTGATCATTTGAGACACTAAATTGTAGTAAATTGTCACATCTTATAATTCTTGATTGGACGATCCCGCCACTCTTTTGACACCTGCGTTCATTGACATTGTCAAGTCACGTGCGTTCACGTCCTTCTTGAAATCACACATACAGTATATCGGTTAAATCACAGCCTTGACTTGATTGAAAGTTATACATTAAACTCAATAAAACGATGAATCAATTCGGCTAGTTTTTGTTGTATTTAAGTAATTGTTAACAAAGAAAACAATGTCGTAAATACACGTTAAGCGAGGTCAATTCACGCCAAGTGTCTCGTTGCAGGGCGTTCAAAGCCTAATTAATGTCTCGTTGTGAGAAGTCACTAATTACCGTGTATTGGAAAGCGTAACGTGGGTTCAGTCCTGTTTGATAATGAGTTAACAGTACATATACGAGAAATAAGGTTCATGTTGTTCACTAAAATGACACTCATTTTCCCTAAATGAAAAATTGCAATAGGTCCTTTCCTAGTTGGAGATTTTCCTTGGACACAATCCAGCGATGTTACAAAGTGTCGAGGGGGCACGCCCTGGGTGAGAGAGGATGTGTTACAGAAATACCATAGTTCTCGTGTTCAACAGTTTGTTCAACAGTTTGTTCAACAGTTTGTTCTACAGTTTGTTCAACAGTTTGTTCAACGTTCAACAGTTTGTTCAACAGTTTGTTCAACAGTTTGTTCAACAGTTTGCAATGGCAGTCCTCGTCCCGAAAGAATAATCAACATAATAAGATGTCACTATCAGCCAATGTTTCTAGATTTGAGTTTTGGCAAGTTCATGGAATAACTACAGTTCGACTTGAACTTTTCGAAATGTTCTTTAATGTGAAAACGCAAATTCGAGCCTAAAAATAGTGTTGTTAAAGAAGGGGTTATATGGGGTATATATTGAGGACAACGGCGGACGAGGTGAGTGATGTTTAACGACATTTGGCAATATTGAAGCCGTAGTAGCGGGCAAAAGAAACGTTGGTGTTATAAAGATTAACAAAATTTGGATCCAAACTTAGAACCTCGATTCCATACCATATAAAAAGCAGTTTGCAACACACATGACAATGCATGTGGGACAAAAAAGTAAAACCTCTAAATTCAAAATCGAATATCTTCAATAGTCTTAGGGTCATTTCAGTTTCCGTGTTTTGAATAAACAAAGGTATTATTCTGCTTACGATCTATAGTGTGAGAATGTCTTTTTCTTTAATAATATTGAATAGCTAAGTTAAGCTGTTTTTGGTCACCAAAGTTTTGGTATGGGTCACTTTGATTCAAACTGTGACAGTGAAAGGACAAGTTTGTAACAAGCGACTATATGGAGTTAACTCCCTTCACTTGTAGGAGCTTTCGCCAGCTTCCGGTATTGATAAGACTGCTGGAAAATAATGAAAAGGAACGATCTTGAAGCTTCAGTCAGTATGTTTGACTTTCTAGAGACAATTTGAGTATAAATATGGCTGTTTATGGAAAGGACTAATAGTGGGGCATGGATTCTAGACTTTTGACACTATTTCAACATGATTCTGTCTTTGTGTCATATCAACTGACAACAAGCTATTCGGAAAAACATTCTTTACATCAACTCCCACAACTTCTGCCTCTGGTGACCACATTGGTATTTGTAGCTTATAGAATATATTTGTGACCCTATTGTTTCTACCTGTATTGATAATCTGACTAATTGCATATTATATTCATTCCAATTTGATAATAAGACTTGTTTGTTTTCATTTGTTGTTTCATCTGGGGATTTCATTATCTTATTTGCTAATCACAACACATTTGGGGTTCCTGCATGATCAATTTTATTAGGCATTTGAAAAATAATGTTTGAAAATTTATGAGGTTCCCCTTTTCCCCACTAGGGAGCCTTGAAATTCAGGCCATGTAGAACAGAGGTCAGACTAGGCAATCTGAAGAGAGTAACATCTGTGGGAAGAGAATGGACATAATGCACAAAAACAAAATGACGGATGTTCCAATAGAACCCCCTCTTTTATATGATACCGCACTCTACGATCGTATCACTGTCTTGAAGATTTCAATTGCGGCATGTTCCTGTAGAAACTGTAGTCCATTTTATACTTTCCAAGATATTCCATGTTCGTCATATTACGATGCCATTCTTCAATGCACTCAAACGTTTGGGGTTCGAAGTTTATGTGGAGCTTGTTTGTGAAGAGTTCTCTCCTTGGCGTTAACATAGCAAGGTCCCCCACACCCCATATACACACCTGGCGGATTCTCTTCCCCTTACATGGCCACATAAAGGTTGGTAACCCTGAAGGTTTGCCCATGTTCTTGAAGCGAGCAATATACGGCTTGTTTTTGTAATCAGTGGCCACCTGACCTGGAGAAAAAAACAGTATAAGAAGACATCAGAACAGAACATTATCCTTGGGGACACCCGTGCGTAATGTTCAGATGCTCGTCATTAAATCGTCACCGGATAAGGAATATTCGTACTCACATTACCCGCCATTGGTTTTTTTTTTTGTGTCAGCTAATCAAACTGCTCCGTTATTTTGTCGTTCTTGTCAAATAAAAGACACTTTACAACACGATTTGGTCTTACATAGAAGACGTGTCCATAATGTGGGTTTTAACCAATTGGTTAGAAAGTTTGCCCTTGTACTTTGAAAACCACGAAATAGGTCGACGATTGAGAGTTCCAAAACAAATGTACATGGTTCGGTTAAGCCATGCGAGTCAATTTCCAATTGAGCGGCCATTTTAAGTTTTCACATTAAAATGGTCGCTCAAAGGTAGTTCAAGTGATCTGGCTGATGTAGAGTAGAGTTTTAAATATGGTACAATGATGAAATGATGAAATGGTCAACCAACATGAACTGAATTCTCAGTATCGCATGAGACCCACAAATCTACCTCTAACACTGAAAAGTTCCACAAAATTGTCGCTTTATTCGTCGCACCATTTTCTTCTTTTCTGTTTTCTACGGATACGGCTTATTGGGTTATGCAATGAGATGTTTTACCCTCTAACGTAACAACATAGTGTATTAAGGTTATAATAAATGGCACATATGAGAGAAAAAATTTGCAAAAATGTTCTACAGCGCCTTTAAGATAGCTCACCTGCACAAGTTCCAGGAATGGATAAGTGTTTGTTATTATCTAGAGTTCCGAAAAACGACTCATCCGGTATGATTGTTTTGTTCAACCAATCAATGAATTTTTTCGCCCTGGCATCGTTTATGGCGAATTCGACAAAGTCACGTGACGCTATAGCGTGTACCATGCCCTTGTAGGGAGTGATGTTGTGTGGAGGGGGCCACGCTGACTTCCATCGTGCCATCCACTTCCTGCAACAATCATTCATCCCTGGTAATTTCAAGAGTATACGATAGTTTTAAGTAGTAAAATGTATTTCTAGGGGCGAACGTAAGGGGAAACTTACACAAAACCTAAACCAACATTAGTGATAAGCTAGAAGTTTCAATACTTCGCTTTATTTCAACTGACTGCATGTTCCATCTAGGGTTAAAACAAGTTCTCTCAGTTCGACTAGCTACAACTAAGTTAATGTCCAAAAGACAATGACCAACACGAAGACACAGTCATTAACATCCCCGCCATACTGGTTCTCATCAACATTCAACCTTCTCCTTTATGTCCTAAATCTAAGAACTGAGATGTATACATAAGACAATTTTATCAAATTAGAACATAACAACACCATGTGTATTGATGGAGTTGGGTCATCACAAGCTATGTGCACTTGAGGAACATATCAGAACTCACTGTCAAAAAACAAAAGCATGCTTCCCAATTTCGATATCCAAAAAGGTATTTATGTTCGCAAGCCACACCAGTGGCGGATCCAAGGGGGGGGTTCAGGGGGTCCGGACCCCCCCCCTTATGAAAATCAGTTATAATCTTGGTATATGATTTTACCCCCCCCCCCCCCCCCCCCGTTGACAAATTTCTAAATCCGACCCCCCCCTTTATAAAATCCTGAATCCGCCCCTGCACACATAAAAATTAGTTATCCAATGTCACACAGTTTCTGAAAAAAGCTGCCCCCATTGAAGATACCGTGAATAGTCAAACAAGAGTGCTCTGAGGGCACAAGAAACCCCGGGTAATTTTAGGGTGAAGAAAGATTGGATCTGATCATCTAGATCTGCACTTGATGTGCGACAGTCTTTGGTCAGCTTGACAATTATGACATTGTCTGAATGATCTATTGAAAATAAAAGTAAAGGTAAAGGTCAAATATCCAAGGCATACCACCGATCAATAAAAAAAATGGCTATGATTAAGTTGGCTAAAGTTGGAAAAGATGAAGGTCACAAGGTAAAATATTGTAACCTCAGTGTGTGACATTGGAAACAAAACATTTCAAACGCTGACGAATTAAAATTTATAGTGACGGTTAAAGTTTTTAAAAATGTGTCTTTCACCAAGGTCAAGGTTAAGGGGTTACAAGAAATATGATTTTTCAATGTTTTTATGTCAAAGGAAACACAACTACCAAGTTTCAAAACATATCAAAAGTTTGAGCCATGCTCAATTAAAGATTATCAAAGTCAATGGATTTAACCACTAAATATTAATCCGATTGGTCCCAAAAAAGCACATGCGTATAACCAATGTATATCCAAAGAATGTGTACAGTTTCAGAGAGGGTGGTCCAAAACTGTAGGAGGAGTCCCGTTTTCGGCTGCGCCACGACAATAACCCCCTTGGGTTTCCCCCGGGTGTTAACAACGAAAACGTGTTCTCATACCTCAAACACTACAAAAGATTAAGGGCAATAACACATGTAAACACAATTGACCTCTTATCATTTTCGAACTCCAGCAGGTCTTTAAGCCGCTGGTTATTTTATTTACCAGTTTATGAGAAAAGCTGACCCCCTTGGAGAAATACAAAAACGCGGAACTAGGGCAAAGATTCGAGAAATATTATTTTAATTTCGAGAATCTTAATGAAGTCGCCGCTTATGGCTGCAATACTGCCGAAGCGGCGTTAAACAATAACTCACTCACTCACTCACTCTTAATGAAGTCATTGATACCCACACAACACATTTGGTTATCTTATCTTATAGTATACGGTTTCTGAGAACCGCTGTTCCCTTTATGTCGGACTGATATACGGACGGACGGACGGACGGGGGCGCTCAAAGCTTTATGCATTTTCAACTTCATAGCAGGGTATTATAAGCAACGTTGTTCAGTGGGTAAGTGACGGTTAAGGCGCATTAAGTATTACTAATATTTTTGATAAAATTTGACTGTCATAGTGCCGAAATACCATATTTAAGTTAAAAGATCTTCACTCGACATGCATATTCATACAATGTCGCCAAATATATGATATTTACTTGTTTTCAATTGAGGCTAAATTCGGCTGCGAGCTAGAGGATCCGAATATTCCGCCACGGGGGTAAAATTGGTAACTGCAGTTACCCTCCTCAGTGTAGTGGAGGTGGTCTTACAACTCGTGCCAATAAGACATTCTATTTTACTTTAACGACTACTAACTGTCTTGTGTCAGCGTCTATACTGTTAGTGCCGTTCATAATTTTGAGAATATTGACAATTTGAAGATTAGTTTTAAGTGGGAACTCTTGTCCTGTAAGGTTTATGAAATATTTCCATCCACGAAGTTTCAGTAAATCTCTCATGCATATCAATTCCGTTTTAATGACTGTAAACGACCCCCATTGGACGTGGATCTGCTCCGACGCCATGAAGACATTGGGCAGACACTTGACAATCCTCCCCATCTCGTCCTTCACTTTGATATCGGCGTCTCTGTCCACGTGGACACAGTAGTGGTTGCTGGGTCTGTAGATGGCCCTGAGTAGTCTCTCTGTCTGCTCCACGTCCTTGTACATCACCACACTGAAGGCAAGGGGGAACCTTGTCTCGTCCTTCGTCACCTTCATTATATAACCTCTCCTTTCCCTGAAGGCTTCACAGTTGATAGTTTCACGCATGTAGTCGACGGTACTGGTGTAAGGATGTGCCGCAGAAAACACTAAAGATCGTTTTATCGCCTTATTGTCGCCTCTGATCAAGCTGGAACATGAGGGTTTCTGCGTTTTGTCACTGACAGGTGCTTTTGCCAATACCGAAACATTCATTTCATCTTGTAAATTATCTATTGTTTCAAAGTCATCACATTCCCGGAAACTCTTGCGTTCCCGAAGAATATCACTATCTTCCAAATTAGCTGATTTCTCGTTGATGGAGGCAGATTTGATATTTAAGGCACAACGGTAGTTAAAGTACGAGCCAATTGGTTTCTCATTTACAAAAGCCAGCATCATCATGGCGTACAGAACAACACAGAGACAACATCCTAATAGGAAGTATTGCTTCATCCTCGGCAGGAGTATAGTAGAGACCTGGAATATACGAGGACAATTCTGATAATTATAAATGTAGATAATAATAATGATAATAATTGTAATAAGTAGGAATGCCTTCACTTTGACTTTTGAATTGTAAATTTAAAATTTATAACTTTTTATAACAATTTCATGTGATTAGAAAACATGATATTCGACGAGAAATGCCAGATACCCTATTTGTATGCATGTATTTTCTGAACATGCAAAAGTTCGTAAAATAAGTTCTTTATGTATATGACGTCCACATCGCCTCGATAATCCTACTGTCAGATGACACTTTGAACATTTATTTATTGTAATCTTTAATAAAAAAAATTCTGATGATATCCTTGGGTCAAATATGATATTTCTTCTTTCGCACACACTTTGTATTCTCAATAAAAAAAAAGAAGCAATCGACACTCCGAAGTACTTGGGTCTAACCTTTCGATGAAGTATATACTACTCTAAAATGACCGTGCGTCCAGGGCAGAGCAGTGGAAATAATTGAGAAGTGCTGTGATGTATGATGTATGATCTGAACAGTCTACTTGGAACACATTGTAAAATTATGAACTTGCTTCGTACTTACTGAAGTAAAATAATCTCACAAAAAGGAAAATAACTGTTACCAATGGCTAAATAATTGTTACCAATGTCTTCAATCAATAAATACAAAAAGTTTTAAAACGAGTGTACATTTTCGGTGAAGCATGCGAGTCCATTTTCCTTCGAACGGCCATTTTAAGGTGTTCACGAATATCTTTAAAATAGAACATATAGCCTTCCTCGTTTGCTATGAAAGACATGGTTTTGCTCCACTAAAGGCACTGTTGCACGCCAATTAATAATATTGTTTTCATATATAAATAATGCATAATAATGCACATCTCTCGATATTCCAATAATCCACCCTCAAGCATAGTACCACATATGTTATCTGGAAAATATGTACGTAGTCAGGTTTTAAAATTCATTCTTAACAAAAACGGAAGTAGTTTATGTAACGTTGCATTAAATCCGCATGAACTACGATATAGGCAAAACAAAATTATTTTGTACACAACCTGAAGAACAAAAACGGCAGCGACTTTGGTTAATGCAACAGCAATGCCTCCATTGTGTATTACAAATCGGTGAAGCTACAGATATAATATATCTTATTGAAGATTCTTTGTTATCAGTAAAGAAATTAACATATACTCCAAAGCTCCACACAATCCTAGCTTTTTAAATGCTGTACAGAAGCGACTCTCACGATATGTGTCAGAGATATCTTAGTGACTTCGGCCCTTTCAAGTGTTCTCATTATCAAGTGTTGGCTAATTGTAAACAATGACATGTTGAGTAATTTATTACATCGATAGGATGGTAAAGTGGGCGCATATACACTCAAATGACCAAGAATAATTTATTTGAGCACGAAAAGCGTGCACTTGTCCCTTTAAAAACGCTTCTCATATTTCTTTGGAGGATCTCCATTGCACGAATATCATTTTTGTAATCTTATTCAGATTCACCTTCATTCTAATCTGCTCACAAAACTTTTCAACAACATTGATTTTCGTTTGAAGTTGTAAAGCAGTGTCAGATACAGTTGTCATGTCATGAAAAAACAATACAAAATAACCATCATTAATTTGTAAAGAAATAAAGATACCTCTTCCACAATCATCCTCAAGCATTTGAGGTAACTGATTTATAAAAAAACTGATGAAAATGCATGGACTTAAGATACAACCTTGTCTTGTGCCAACAGTGCAGTTGAATAAGATGAGCATCCGGTATTTGCTCTGACACAAATCTTGAACATAAATCTAATAAATATCCCCTTTACACCCACGCTCTTAAAGGGACACCGCGTCGAGGATAAAATCAGATCATGCCCTCAGACTTAGGCAACTATCGCCAGCATTGACTGTATCAACAGCTTACCACACGACAATTTCGCAATACTCAGCCCTAGCATTAAGTTATGTCGTTTGAGTTATTACATTATATCAGGAGTGGTAGTGCAATTACATGCACTAAAAGTTGGTAATAAATAGGAATAAATGAATAAATAAATGACGTTTACCTTAGTTCACTGCCGTATCCTCATGCACGAGACATGCACGATCAATCAGTACGATTCTGAACCAGGTGGATAGTTACTATGTTGTAAATACTTCACCCGATTGTAAATGAAGTATGATTTACAGTTAGGCCTACTGTTCAAAGGTACCATTTACACTCTACCTCCCCCTATAAACAAGTTAAATGAATTCATAAAACTTCTTGTTGAAACATCAATTATGATTGAAAATATTGTCCTTTGTGCGTTTTTGGTTTAAAGGGGCACCGCATCGAGAATAAAAATCCGATCATGCGTATCTACCTATGCTGATTAACATGTCTGCTAACAAGTCACAGACACCCAATTTCAGACAATTGACGGAATTGGTAATAAAAACTACTGCATGTAGACAGTGAAACGAAGCGTAACTCGTTAGTAAACTCACTTTTATCCACGACACGGTGTCCCTTTAAGACTCTTGACCAATATTTAATGATTGATAAAGTCAAAGGCTTTGGTAAAGTCAATAGACAGAAAACAAAATCTCCACCACTTCTTTGATAAATACTTGGCGACCACACATGTAGCGTGTGCTGGAAATATATATTCAGTGGTTTAATAACAATGTATAAAACCCGCTGGAGATTCTGATATCATATTGTTATCATCCCATCATTGCTGTTACATATTTTATTATTATATCTTATTTATTAGCTTAGTTTTATGTAGTATAAGAGGTCTGAAATATCCATTTAAAGCCTCACACCATGCTGTCGAGTTCTTTTATTTCTCTTTCGAAATGTAGATAGAAACCGGACGCTATGAAAACCTGCCACTCATGTACTCATGAAATCGAGGACGAGCTCCACACTCTGTTGAAATGCCCGTTTTATGAGAGAGAGAGAGAGAGAGAGAGAGAGAGAGAGAGAGAGAGAGAGAGAGAGAGAGAGAGAGAGAGAGAGAGAGAGAGAGAGAGAGAGAGAGAGAGAGAGAGAGAGAGAGAGAGAGAGAGAGAGAGAGAGAGAGAGAGAGAGAGAGAGAGAGATTGTTAAATGTTTGCATGACTGTCTATCAACATTTTATTACTTAAACAGATTATAAGAAATGTTACTATGTTTTATCCAATCCTATTTTAATGTTTGATACAGCCAGAACCTGCAATGATATTGAATATAAAAGAAGAGGTATGTTATACTCTTGGTGTACATAAGCTGTATATATGCTCTTAATATATTCTTAAATATTTTATTGTCTCTCATAAATCGCTGGGCGATTGGTTGTGTACTCTTAACTTTACTATTCTTTTTTATGAATGTACTTTTAATATCTATGTACACAAGTGAGACGTAAATAAACCATTGATTGATTGTAGAGCTACTACAATTTCGTTATATGCCTCGGGTTTTCAACCACAGTGTGTTTATCGTCTAATCATCAAACCGCACATGGAATTAGAGTTTACGCATGGGTAAATTATCTCTGCCAAAAAACATATCCATTTGTGTAATATTAGAAATACAGTTCCAAAATTCAACAGTTATAAAATGATATTAAAAGAAATATTTTCTGTTGAAAAATTCATCTCAAAGAAAAACAATGAAATTGAAAAATTCCGTAAAAGATGGAATTCACTCATCTCAATTTTCAGGAATTAATTATTATGTGTATAAAAACATCTATGTACCTATTCATAGTCGACTGTATGCCTTGATGTTTGACTCGTGTGTTTGAATATGTAACAATTGGAACGAATACAAATTTATTGAAAAAAAATAAATTTAAGGAAATAAGTCTTATTAAACACTAACATAATGCCAGCAAGTTCATGAATGTGACTAAAGCGTGTTTTATTTATATCTACCGCCGACAGTGAACACAAAAGAACACGTTATATAAACATATTCAATAATCCTATTTCTCACCGATATGTGTTCATTTACAAATGTTGTGTAGACTTATTGTGTAGATTATTGAGAAGCCAGTCACAGAGAGGTACACGTGATTTGCGATGGTCGCCAGCATGAAAGGGAAATACTGAAAGCGAGGACTAACGAAACAGATAAATGATGTTTATATACTTGAATATATTTGAAATATATAAAACTATTTTCATCGCTCAACATACATCGTATTTGAAGTAAATGCGCAAGACATCATTGACATTAGATGCTCAAACATGATTGCATAAAACACTACAGACAGGGGCGTGACTTGTCCATTAATATGCTTGTTTTACAATTCATTCAATTAGGGTCTGTCTCTGTCTGATTTTTAATCCCTAGACTGTTATTTCAAGGTCAGATATGTTATTTTTATACTCTAATTGAATGTGTATTCGCGTAAGTATCAATCCCGTAACGAAACAGCATCTTGCATTTATTGCCAATGAATCAACAGAAATCACTAATTACACCGGATGTATTGTTATATGAGATACCCAATACAAGCTGACACTTCATCTACCGAACTCAAAATACAATTGAAATATCTAATATGGTTTACGGGTAATGATTAAGTTATTCCGTTATGCTCATTTGCATGCATTCCATATATGTTTTGTCGTAATAGATACGTGCAGTAAGCGATTTCAAAACATACATGTAACAGATACATTTAGAGATCTATAGTGCATCTATGACTCGCTACGAACGTGAAAAGAATGGGTTTTCTGCAATAAAACAGTGAGAACGCATATACATATGCGTCACTCGCTCAATCAGGGATGCTTTCAGCCGACGCATATGTGCGGCTTTCGCTGAATAAGAGCTGATTTAGCTGACGCATATATGCGACACTCGCTGTGAGGAGCTAATTAAATTGTCGCATATGTGCGGCTCTTGGCCTTAATGAGATAACGTGTCTTAAGTTATGTTATTGTTAACAGTAAATTTGAGCTTAAGAACTTCCATCTTGCAGGCCTCCGAGAACGAGATGATATGGGTGATGAGGGCTTCAATGATCGTTGCTGGAGGTCTTGCAACTGCCGTGGCTATCCTGGGCAAGAGTGTGTACGGTCTCTTCGTCCTGTGTTCGGACCTCATGTACGTCATCCTCTTCCCCCAGTTCGTCAGCATCCTCTACATCCCATCAGTCAACGCCTACGGTTCTCTGGTTGGTTTCTTCCTTGGCTTTATTCTCAGAGTTGGTGCTGGAGAATCTATGGTGGAGCTTCCTGCCTTCATCTTTTATCCTTTGTACGACGAGAACAAAGGTCAACTGTTTCCTTTCAGAACCTTGATAGTTGTCATTACCTTTGTTATCCTGTTGGTGTTCTCCTGGTTGGCTACTTATCTCTTCAAGAACGGGGTCGTCTCGATGAAGTACGATGTTCTGAAATGCTTTGATGAAATTGGAAATGACGGAGCTGTAAAGATGGTGCCGGTTGACGATCCAGATGTGGACAATCATTTATTAGAAGCTAAAACTGAAATTGATTCTAAAGAGTCGATGTTTGTCCCAACAGATTCTCTGAAAAATGGTTTGGATTCTGAAATCCGTAACAGAAGTATAAATACATAGTCCGTTCACTTTAGCCTCTTTCACATGGACAACATTTACTTACATAAGCAATTTACTTACATGGGTAACAATACTCACATTGGTAAAAGTAAACTTACATCATGTTCACATGTTGTTATCGCCCGATATAAGTAAACATAACATCGTGATTAAAAGAACATATTCACTTGAGACAATGTCATTGAGAAAGCTGCTCATACATATGTATATCTTTGGAGATAGGTGTATGGAGATGAGAACGATCTCGGCATTTGTGGTCTTAAACCTCGAAAAGTCTTTTTATGATACCATTTGGATGAGAACTTTTGTATGACTAAAGATACATTGTATGTTCTTTGTGTCACTTAAGTTAGTATTGATGTAACTACCCTCAGCGATATCTTATGATGTCTTAGAGAACCATTGATTATGTTGATAAAAATGCAGGAAAATTTCCCTTGGGGTCTAGTAAATATACTGTTACTTAGGTATATTTACTCATGTAGGCATATGCGTTCACATGCCACCCTAAGTAATAGTTACTTACAGGAGTATGTTTCACATAAGCAAACGTTTCCATGTGAAAAGGGCTATCACTGTGAAATATGCGTGTCATATGCCTCAATGTTTAATGAACGAATCAATTATTAATAAAAGTTAAATAAAATGAAATTATAGCAATGAATTATGGTTTTTACTCCTGATAAGATAAAAACATATCGAATGCTAGTATAAGAATATTAGGAACGACAACTTCTTTTATTTTGAGAAGACGTTTTGATGCAGTTTCTCGTGCTTTTGTCACAAAAATAGTGAAAAGGGAAACAGTATTAAATGTAAATGGTATAACAAAACAAAAGAAATTTAATTTTGACACAAATTATTGACCTCATTGACTAACTGTTTTTCTTGAAAATTGGAACTAAGTGTGAGGATCCAGGCCACAACTAAATTTGAATACATATATATATATATATATATATATGTGTGTGTGTGTGTGTGTGTGTGTGTGTGTGTGTATGTGTGAGTGTGTGTGTGCAGCAATGTGTGTGTGTGTGTGTGTGTGTGTGTGTGTGTGTGTGTGTGTGTGTGAGTGTGTGTGTGCAGCCATATTAATTTGGTTCATATGTTAAACTGAAGTCGTCAACGAGCTAGTGAACATTCTTTGTAATTGCTTGTGGGATGTTCTACTACTACTTCTTTAAACTTCTATGAATACTGATTAGTTTATGTGTAAACTTAAATCAAAATGGTACATAACGTTTCACAGGTGTTTTCACTGTTGTTCACTGTTCATATTATCGTTGACCTTTTCGTTGAGGAAAATTTGGTAGACATAGTTCTTCCATTTACATATTTTTTTAAAATTATGTTTCAATTTAAAAAGCGTTCTCTCTTGGTTTTGCAACACAAAGTTGCCAAAAGGTGAACATAAAAACTGGTTTATAGAAGAGTTGTGGACAGCATCTTCCTATGGTTCCTTTCAATGGAAGCCATCAATCTCATTAACACCAGATATAACCTAACACTCGTACCTGGAGGCGTGTTTGTTCCGCGTGGTAGGGGTGTCGTGTGACCTTGACTATGAATCGGTCATATGACTTAATGACCTTTGACTGGAGCAGTACTCTTATCAAATATACGCGATGACGTAAGAGTGCTAATGATCGACCTGATTTGAATGATATTTTGAGAGTTTATGCAAATATTTGACGCTCACTCATTTGCAGCAAGTTTTTATTCAATGCGGAATAATGCTCTCAAGATAGGTTAATAAACGATCAGATCATGGCTATTACACCAGTCCTTTCCCGTAACATACCTGAGATACCCAGATCTATTTAGCCCCAATAGTAAGGAGCGGTTTGCTGAACGACCAGACAATGGCTAGCACAATCTTTACGATCAGAGCAAGAATGGCAATGCAGAGCAAGACCGCAGTGAAGATGGAACTCGCTCTAAGTGGAACATAATTATTGGCAAGAATACCTGCCAGAGCCCAGGGGAACACAAAATACGGTGTAAATGTGTATCGTGCATACTGATCAAATATGGTCAAATCCAGGGCATAATACAAAACTTGCACCACTGCAAGAAAGGAAAGGGAGACAATCGCTGCAGTGTTCTGATCAAGGAGGGGATTTGAACGGTATGCAATGACGATGGCCATGTTGACGAAGGTTGCTATGGTAACCCATGCTGCATACAGGGCGATGCCATTATGGACGAATACCCTTATAAGGGTGTCTTCATACTTCCGGTTCTGGTCGGTCAACACGAATCTGTTCTCGAACAAAGCTATGTAGGAGAAGGCCAGCGTTGCCCAAAGGGTTACGGAAATTCCAACAAGAAGGGCAAACGACAGCTCCAAAAGCTCGCGGTCAAACATGAAGATCCAGAAGACGTTGAGAAACAAACCGAGGATGTAGATGCCGAAGAACAGCGATGTGAGGAGGACGGGGTTGAGGTAAAGAGGACCATCGGGTCCTTGTCTGCACAGGAAGGTCAGTGCGTACACGATCCAGACCAGTTGGGCTATGTAGATGACGTTCCAGATGAAGAATGTCCATGTCGCAGGAGTGATTTCTGTGTTGTATTGGTTGGAGATGCCGCCAGTTGTATTGAGAAAAATACCTATAGAAATGAAGATACAACTGAAATACATGTGTATCATGGGGTTGAAAAGAGGGGGTGATCACCATTAAAGTTTCAGGCAGACATGTTCAAAGGAGCCCCTCTCCCCTCTGATGATAAATTAATTAGGAAAAACTGTTTTATAAACGAGGCGGGGACATATTGCGTTGGCAGAAATTTAGGGATAACATCATCATCACACTTATTAAATTGCCACGACATAAATATTTAGTGTGAAAATGACTTGGAAAATTAGGAGAACTTGTTGATGGAACTTTTGTTTATCCTAAACAAATTGTAGATGTAAAATTTAGTTTAATGGCTTAAGTAACCTTTCATGATATTTCCTTTTCGACTTTGATTCTGAAAATTAGGAAAATTTAACTGTTTATATTTGTATTATTCGAAAACGTGATCTAAAACAAATAGTTGATATACGATTAAGTTTAATGGCTTTAATTAGCTCTTTGAAGCTACAACTACTGCTACACCTTCCCATTTGGACAGCTGGCGTTACGTAATCTATGTCGAAAACGACAGGGTGCTGCTTCTTATGGGGTTTGAAAGGGGCAGTAGCACGTTTTTTCGCTGAAATAAGTCTATGAAATGTATTTGAGAAATAATGTCACCAACAGTAAAGCATTCTTTCTCTTCGGAAAATCAAGTTAAAAATTAGTGTAAGTGTAAGTGTAAGTTCCGTAAAGCCATGGGAATCGTTTTTGTCATTCGAAATAATAAAATGTGTTCACAATACAATGGCCGCCGTGCAATTTTTGCTTTATACGCAACAACGGTATTGCTACTACGGATAATTGGTTCGTGTAATAAGATGTTTTACCCTCTAAAGTCAATAAAAAAATTTTACATAAACTATCATTATAAATGGGAAATTAATGAAATTTGCAAAAAACGTGCTACTGCCCCTTTAAAAGACTTTGTAAAATATCTGCTTATACACTTATACACATATATATTTATATATTTAAACACAAATGATGTGTTAAAATTGCGATCTCAAAGTGATTAACTTGACATATTGTTTGATATTTAACCTAAAATTGTATGAAATATGGAAATTATGTCAGTACAAGATGTTTTCTGCATAAAGTACCTGCACTGACGTACATTTGTTGACGCATCATTACTGTATAGTGCGTCATAAGACAAGCCAAATAAGCCCCTTTTGACTCCGTCATCTCTAGAAAACGACGATTTATCAAAACGTGTGTTTCTCAGAAATATGAACAGATAATGTTTTGAAATTTCAATTTTTTTTTAATTGACTTGTTTTGAAGCATCATTACTGTATGACGTCACAAAATAAGCCAAAATCGCTGTATGAAGCTTTTCGTCTAATTAAGGAGATTCCAAAACGACAATTTATTAAAACATGTGTGTCTCAGAGTCATCAACAGATAATGTTTAAATTCATATTTAGTATTGATGGATTCTGAAGACATGATGTAATGCTGTTTCAGTCGTATTTTTCGTCCGTGGATTGAAATATCGTGTATTTTTTATGAGAACGTTTCTTCTGCACGTGACTTTATGTAACTCTATTTCATTCGTATGTATACTGACGTTCAAAAGAAAATTCCCACTTAATTTGAAGGCCTGTAAAAGAAACACAAACTCGAATACATATATTTTGATTAGTGCATGCTAATACACGTCGTCTAACGGATGTCGTCAGTCTTCTGATGACGTCACGAGGGATCTGACGCCATATGTCAGAAAGGGCCTGTTCAAGCTGATTTCTGTTAGCTGGAGGGTTTTTGAGGTTTCTCAACTGTCTGTCCATATGGTCCCATGCGTTTTCAATTGGATTCATGTCCGGGGAACATGCCGGCCATGGCAAAACCTGAACATTGTTGTTGGCAAGGTAGTCCTGAACAATTCGAGCTGTATGGGGCCTTGCGTTGTCATGCTGCAAAATGGTTCCTTGGCCCTGTCCACGTAAAAATGGCACTACAACTGGATTAAGAATCTCGTCTCGATACCTGTGTGCATTCAGGTTACCATTTAATATCACTAACTGAGTTTTCTGGTCACCGCAAATGCCGCCCCATATCATGACACCACCTTGTCCATGGGGGTAGTACTCTTGGACGCACCCAGGTGCCAGTCGCTCTCCTCTTCTTCGGTATACACGGATTCTCCCGTCGGCATGATGAAGTCTGAATCGACTTTCGTCGGAAAACAGCACACGTTGCCATTGACGTTGCTGCCAACATCGGACAGTCCTTGCCCAACTAAGTCGTGCCTGTCGATGTCTAATCGTCAGAGCAATTCCACGGAGGGGACGATAAGCCCTGATACCTATAGCACGACTTAAGACGTCGGGCGACAGTGCATCGGCTGATACGGTGCCCGAGGGCTGTTGCTGCGGTCGACGTCGCCGTCACAAATCTATTGCGAAGGTGAATAACCCTCATAAGATGGTCTTCTCGTTGAGTTGTGACCCTAGGTCTTCCTGTCCTTGGTCTGTCGCGAGTTGTGCCTGTCAAACAATAGCGTGTAAAAAGTGCATACACCGTTCGTCTGGAACAGCCGAACGTCCTCGCTATATGGGTCTGTTAAGCTCCCATTTCCATCATACCAATAGCTCTCTCACGTTGTTCGGCCGATAACCATGGCATTTTTTCGTGTGCTTTTTGTAACTGGCAAGTCGTATGACAAGAGAAAGCCTTTTATTTCAACATTGAGCACGTGCAATTTGTTTGAGGCACGAAAAACACAATTTACCATTTTTTTGAATTTCTCGGACTTCTTGAGCTGTTCAACGCAATGCTCGCCCTACATACCCTTATTATGTTTTGGCGAATGTTTTCAGACTGGAAACGTTTGTGAAACTTGTTTGAATTCGATTCGTACGATTTTTTAAAAGTGGGAAGTTTCTTTTGAACGTCAGTATATCGCTAGTGGATTGAAATATGTTGTATTGTGCATGGTATCATTTCTTTTGCCCCTTAGTGTATCTACGGCAATTTGATCTAACTCTAATCAGCCATAAGCGTCTGAGTGAAAGAACATTTCAAGTTACAAACAATCTAAGATTAATAGTCTAGATACACTACCTGTTCCTGGGAAAGTGGCCAGTAAGTTAAAGATGACAGTTATAATGAAGAGCGGGAGTACAAGGATATACAATGCCAGAAGAAGTTTGGCGTTCACCATTGCTGAGCTCTGTCTGAAGTTAGAAATCATATATATATATATATATATATATTGAACCAATGAAACACTGCTATATTTGGAATCAGGCTACCACACTATCTGTACTAGTTGGGAAGTATTTGCTTCGGCTTAACAAGACATTGTTGATCAGTCTTACTCTGTGGATATTCTATTTAAAAAAATATGTATTTATTTATTTATTTATTTGAGAAATATCCATATCTATTACCCATATGGTTGTTAATATTTAATATTTTAACAGTTAATATTTTCGATATGAGCACATGTGCACATATCACGTTTACCCAGCTACCATTGATTCACCGCGACTTCCCGTGTTTTGTCGTCTGTGATGTCATAAAACAATTGTTCGTGACGTCAATGTACATTGCCTGGCTATTTTTACGCCATTGAAATGGAATAGAATAGGTAATAAAGAAATTATTACACTCGGAAGCGTGTCATATGACATTTATGAAACTCGTGCAAATTTATGTTTCACCCTCGCTCTCGCTCGGACAATACAAAATTCACACTCGTTTCGTAAAAGTCATATGACACACTTCCTCGGGTAATAAGCTCTATATATATCTTTCTCATTTCATGCAATGCACAAAAACAAAATGGTAATGCCATGGGAATGGGTTTTTTTTGTAATTTGAAATAATAAAATGTTTTCACATTAGACGGTCGCCATGCAAATACAAAGTTATTACCACTAAGGATTGTATTAAGATGTTTTACCCCCTAAAGTGGATATAAGTGACATAAACTATCATTATAATTGAGATATTTAAAAATTAAAAAAATTGCAAAATAACATGCTAACTAAATTTGAAAACTTTAAAATTGAAACGGAGAGTTAATATAATGCCGAATGTAAACTTTTTAATTGTGTACGATATTTTTTCAATATCTTTTAGGCAGTCAGTGCAAATCAATCAAATGGGTTTATCGGTAATGCGGCTAAAATATACAGATTCGCCTCTATACTCTTCAGGATCGTTTGTCAAAAGGAAATAGAAACTGTACAACATCTCAACTGGAAATGTGATGTGTTATCATATGACTTAGAAAACAACCGTGTTGTTGAGATCGCCAAAAACTTGTTCACTTGCTAGATCAGGCTCCCGTGATAGCCGTGAACAAGAGTTAGACTCTCAGTCATTTTCACGTGAAAATCAAAGTCATCAATTTCCCCCACTAGGTCACAAAGGACATGCATACCGTAGATAGGATGTCGGCCGGGTCGGACGTATTATACCAGGTCAGTTTCTGTCTCTTATGGTGTGGAATGTGCATGGTCTTGCAAATAAATTTCACGATAATGATTTTATTAACTTCTGTAACTCATTTGATATAGTTGTGTTAACTGAAATATGGAGTAATTTTTCAAAGGAAACAATAGAAAAGCTTTTTCCAGATTTTTCAGTTTATATACATCGAAGAGATTACAACAATAGAGGAGGTGTTCTACTTCTCATGAGAAAGATTTTGAATGGAGGCGTAAAGTATGTTAACGTTTCTTTTAGTGATAGCATCTATATCCTTCTAGATGCTAAAGTCTTCGGTTTCACAAAAGATGTACTTCTGGGTATAGTTTATGTTCACCCCTCTGCTTCTTCTAGTAAGACTGATACTCGGGACGTGAAAGGGATTGATTTCATTGAGTCATGTCTTGTGCAATTACTATCATTGTTCGGTGATGTTCATATTGTCATTGCAGGGGATTTTAATGCCAGGACTGGTTCACTGGAAGATTATATATTGCAAGATGATGATAAAAGTGATACTTACATAAATATTTTAAATGACATGAATTACACTGCAGATTTGTTCAGTAAAGCAAGAAACAATAACGACAAAGAGGTGAATACTTTTGGTAAGGATTTGATCAGTCTGTGCTGTACATATGGTATACATATGCTGAATGGTCGTTTCCCTGGCGATGAAGGTGGTAGTTTTACGTGTTATACCCAGAATGGGGGTAGTCTTGTTGATTATATTTTATGTTCCAGTCTGATGTTTAATTCTGTTGAAAGCTTTCAGGTACACACGCGTACAGAGTCAGATCACTTTCCCTTATCGTGTTCTATAAAGTGTGAACGTGACCTGATACGTGATAATAGCGAAGATGCTGTTCACCAAATTGATAAATATAAATGGAAACCTTCAAACTCCAATTTGTTTCTTGAGTGTTTAAATAAGAATATATCTCAGCTTGATATGAATACTTTTACCGAATTAGCAAATAATAACACGACCTTAGCAGCAACTACACTTATAAATAATGTACAAAGGAGCGGCAAGGAATCAGGGATGCTTTTAAGAAAGAGTCAAAGTAAAGATAAATCTCAAGTATGGCATGATGCAGAATGTAAAGGATTAAAGAAAATGAAGTATTTGTCGTTAGATAAATTCAGGATCACAGGAAACATTGATTACCTCAACGAATTTCGCCGTAATCGTAATAGATATAGAGAACTCCGTCGAAAGAAAAGTGACCTTTATTACGAATCTGCTACTGTGCAATTACTTCAATCCTGTAAGGATGGTAACTATAAGAAGTTTTGATCTGGAATTAAATCAATTGTAGGTAAACCTGCTACCAAGACTCCCTGTATTAGCAGCTCACAGTGGGTTGAATATTTCAAAACAACTCTTAATGTTAATGATGTAATTATAGATGAAGATTTCTCATCTTTCGCTGAACAATATATAATACAAAATGAAGTTATGTTACCTGATGATGATTCAAATAACATTCTGAACAAGGAGATAAGCTTAGATGAAATTACATCAGCCATATCAGCTTTAAAACTTGGTAAAGCGACTGGTCCTGACGGACTTCCTCCTGAAATGTGGAAACACGGAGGTCATATTCTTTTACCTTATTTACAGGTACTTTTTAATTGTATATTTAACTCTGGTGACTTTCCTTGCGACTGGTCACGAAGTATCATTTTTCCTCTACACAAGAAGGGTTGTAAAAATGATGTGAATAATTATAGAGGCATCTCTCTAATGGACATATGTGGGAAAATATTTACTTATATTTTAAATGAAAGACTTAAATTATTTGTAGAATTATATAATTTGAATCCAGAATGTCAAGCTGGTTTCCGAGCTGGTTATTCTACTATTGATAATGTTTTTACCTTGCAAGCTTTAGTTAAAAAATAACTGTCTAAGGCAAAGGGCCGATTTTATTGTTTATTTGTGGACTTTCACAAAGCCTTTGATTGTATAAATAGAGATCTTTTATGGTATGTCCTTGTTCATAAAGATGTAAGAGGTAAAATGTTGTTTATAGTGCGTGATATGTACAAGAAATCTGCATCTGCTGTTAAAATATCAAATTTAAGTGTGACTGATTATTTCAACTCCATGAGTGGAGTTCGACAGGGTTGTATACTCAGCCCCTTACTTTTCAGTATGTTTGTAATATTTACTGATGAATAATGACAGAGGCATTTTTGTAGGGCAAGACTTCTTAGAACTATTTTTGTTACTTTATGCCGATGATCTTTGTTTGTTTTCAGATACTGTTGTAGGCTTGCAAAAGAAAATAAATGTTTTATCACAATTTTGTACAAAATGGGGCTTGAGGGTAAATTTTTCTAAAACAAAGATACTTGTTTTTCGTAATGGTGGAATTTTGAAGAGGACTGAAAAATGGTTATTTGATAATATTACACTAACGAGTTCAACCTATTATAGTTATTTAGGCATTTTATTCTCAAACAGGCTGTCTTGGTCAAAATCTGTCCAAACCCTTATACAAAAGGCTAATAAAGCCCTTATTCCAATCAAGCAACTCAATTATAAATTTAGAAATCTCTCTCCTGTTGTTCTATTTCAAATGTTTGATACACAGATAATGCCAATCATTCTTTATTGTTCGGAAATATGGGGCTTGCATGAATGGAAAATGTTGGAAAGTTTTCATGTGAAATTTTGTAAATATGTTCTTGGTGTTGGTATAAACGCAACAAATGTAGCTGTTTTATCTGAGTGTGGTCGTCAAAATATGTTTTGTTATACACTCTTAAGGTGTGTGAAATTCTGGTGTAAATTAATATGTATGCAAGAAAATAGATACCCAAAACAATGTTACCTATTGTTAAAACGACTTGATGAAAATGATCGTAAATCATGGGTAAGCAATATCAGAAACTTACTTTGTACATATGGTTTTAGTTATGCATGGGAATTTCAAAATATCATCAATGTTGATGTGTTTATCAAAGAATTTGCTCAGAGAGTGAAAGATTGTAACACTCGAAATATTCTTTCTTTATTACATGAACATTCAAATTTAGATTTCTACTCATCTGTTAAAACATCTATAAAGATGGAATCATATCTGATAAATATTCGAAATAAAGATTTAAGAAGATTTTTAACACTTTTAAGAATTGGTGAATTAAAGATAATGAAAAATACTGGAAGGAGAAATGATATCCCTAGAGAGTTTAGATTTTGTCCTTTCTGTACAAATGTTGTAGAAGATGAATTACATTTTATGCTTTTATGTCCTATATATAATGAATTACGAAGAAAATATCAGCTTAATTTTGAATGTACAAATATCAAATCTCTAATAACTATTATACAAAATGAAAATGAAAATCACATTTATTTGTGTGCAAACTATGTAAGAGAAGCTTTTAATTTCCGTTGTTCATTACTCAAATAAGATGTATATATCTTATAAACCTGTATAAATGTTATGATGTTTCATGTTCTAGCACCAAACCTGTTATACCATAATTTGTCTTGTATATATTGTACGTGGGCCTGTGGCCTTTTTGCTGAATAAACTTCTTCTCTATGAAACTCGTGCAAATTTATGTTTCACCCTCGCTCTCGCTCGGACAATACAAAATTCACACTCGTTTCGTAAAAGTCATATGACACACTTCCTCGGGTAATAAGCTCTATATATATCTTTCTCATTTCATGCAATGCACAAAAACAAAATGGTAATGCCATGGGAATGGGTTTTTTTTGTAGTTTGAAATAATAAAATGTTTTCACATTAGATGGTCGCCATGCAAATACAAAGTTATTACCACTAAGGATTGTATTAAGATGTTTTACCCCCTAAAGTGGATATAAGTGACATAAACTATCATTATAATTGGGAAATTTTTAAAATAAAAAAAATTGCAAAATAACGTGCTAACTAAATTTGAAAACTTTAAAATTGAAACGGAGAGTTAATATAATGCCGAATGTAAACTTTTTAATTGTGTACGATATTTTTTCAATATCTTTTAGGCAGTCAGTGCAAATCAATCAAATGGGTTTATCTGTAATGCGGCTAAAATATACAGATTCGCCTCTATACTCTTCAGGATCGTTTGTCAAAAGGAAATAGAAACTGTACAACATCTCAACTGGAAATGTGATATGTTATAAGGAGAATATGGTACGAATGGCAGAATGGCCAACTACTGGACATATATTTGTTTTAAATTAACATGATAATAGTTATCATCTTTCTTATAAACAACACATATTTAATGTTATCTTCGAAATCATGTGCCTCATATAAGTTTTGTCAAAGAAGAAATATCATGATATATCAAAATGCTACAACTTATCAAATGGAACTGAGCGAAGTTTTGTTAAATGTTGGTCAACCTTACACTTGATGTTAAGTTAGATATATATTGGAGTATATTAGAAACATATGTCAGAGTATCATAGTAAATATATGTACAGTTTCCGTAGATGGACTGTACAGAACTGTGCTGACATTATGTATGATGTATGCCTGTAAAGTAAACTATGGAAAATAAAATAAATGATATTTTGAATGATAATGAAATATGATATACTCATCGATCAGAATTGAAATTGAGTTACTCACTGACTATGTCTCCCTTCCTCGATTAAACATCTGCTACAACACGCGGATGCATGTCACGATAAATCCATTTACAGCAGATTCACGTATTTAGGACGTGATGAAAATATGAACGATTAAGTTGAATAAAGTTGTGCCCGAGTCAGTTGTGAATTAATGATTTGATGTACCAATTGAATGTAGAAGTTTCGATCGTAGGGTATATATTAAAGGGGCAGTAGCACGTTTTTCCGCTCAAATAAGTTCATGAAATGTATTTGAAAAATAATTTCACCAATAGTAAAACTTCCTTCTCTCTTCGGAAAATAAAGTTTAAAATGAGTGTACATGTTTCGGTAAAGCCATGGGAATCGTTTTTGTAAAACAAAATAATAATTTGTGTTCACAATAAAATGGCCTCCATGCAATTTTTGCTTTATACGCAACATAGTTTTTACCACTACAGATAATTGGTTTGTGTAATAAGATGTTTTACCCTCTAAAGTTAATTTAAATGACAAACTATCATTATAAATGGGAAAAATTAAATTTTGCAAAAAAAGTGCTACTGCCCCTTAAATGGTGTAGGTGATAAATAGAGAATCTCACCCAAGTGTCTTCTGATATCAACACGAGTTGATAAAAGTTAAAAATATCGACTTGTCGAATGACATCACAATGCTAATGACGTCATAGCATTGTGATGTCATTACTTGATGATGCAAAATCATTGTGATGTCATGTAGCTGACGCTAACTGGGCATTGTTCAAAATCTACTGTCAAAACGATATCTCCCAGCTAGGATATATCGCTTGATCTCATACAAGCGATATCTCCTGTGGAACCAATTTTTGGATGATAAGCATACTCTCTGGAGAATCTAGTAATAAATATATTGATCATGAACATAACACTTCACATGACAGAAGAGTTGCTGTCCCCAGCAATGCGCAATCTGCCCATGCTTCAGTACAATGCAATAAATAAATAGCAATTGCTTTGCGTGGATCTGATTCGCTGAACACTGTCACAGAGATTCAGTTCATACGTGCATAAACTTAATTTCGTGACGTCACATCACATTTAGCCTATGACGTCAGGTTCATGGCTAAAACGCTGTGCAAACTTGGCGTAAATTGCAGAACGTTTTTTAAGTTTATACCTCCATGAACTTTATAAATTTTAAAGTCAATTCTTAAATATATTGCACTTAAGACATGAAGCGAAATGTGCCCAGTCCACATACGTACTGTTAGCAGCGTGTCATATGTATCAGTTTCTTTGTCACGCCGTTCTTACTGAAGTAAATTGCTCTCACAAAAAAGTAAGTAGGTGTTATCAATGGCTAATTAATACTCTTGCATCAATAATAAGAGTTCTAAAAGTTCTAAAATGTAAAGCCATGCGAATCCAATTCCCACCGTGCGGCCATTTTAAGGTGTTCACATTAAAATGGCCGCTCGAAGGTAGTTCAATATGAATGATGTATCGCTACCTTAACACCCAGAGTAGAGTATTTAATATGGTACAATGATGGAATGGTCAACCATCCGTATGAACTCTCAAACCCGTAAGAGATCTACAAATCTACTTGAAACTTTTCTCTTTATATGTCGGAAATGAATCTTTGGTATTTGAGATATTTGACACTATAGGGTGAAAATGTAATCTTAAAATCCTTGACTTTGTTCAATGTCATTTAGAAGTTGATAAGTGAAAGGAGAACAAGTTCTATGAATATACCACTTCTTTATTGTTAGAGCAAACGGTGTTAGCATCTACACCGAAACGCCGCACTCCTGCAATAAAGAAGTTGTAAATCCATAGAACTCGTTCTCATTCTTAAAATCATTACTTCTACCAAGTTAAATCATCTTTTTTCCATCAGTTCCTTGCCTCCAAATGATATAAAACAAAGTTTTCAGAAAAATGTTTTCATCTTGTCTGGTAATGTAAAAAAAAGATAAGGTTTAGCGAGAAATCATACACCTCAAACCCAAAGATGGAGGTATTAGTTTACTCAATATTAAAACACCATAAATACCCAAAACGCTATGTGGATGATATAAACTTAAAATATATTAACATCGCAAATGAATTCTTAGTTGATTCAAATAAATTATAAATTATAATTGGCAGATGCAGATTTCGTATGCAGTACTATCATTCCCCATGTGATATGAGGAGGTTGTATACCAAATTTGGTGAAGATTGGCCGAGTAGTTTTTTAGATCTGCTCCTGAAACAAACCCTACCCCTCAAATAGACAAAGTCAAAATTGTTACTATGAAAAAAAAGATAAAACATATTTTAAATTATGTAACCCCTAAAAGGCACATCTCCATGATATTGGGCAACTTCCCAATGCAAGGCATAACTCGTGCCAGTCTCCATTACTGGCTGATTTAGGCCTTGCAGTATTTCCTTAAGAAATCTGTGTTTAGAAATCCAGGCCCGCTATGCATTTCCAGTGCAGCGATTCACTGCCTCGACACAAGAAAGCGAGGGAAATACCGCAAGGGTTAAATCAGCCAGTAATGCAGACTGGCAAGAGTTATGCCTTGCGTTTGGAAGTTGGATATTGGGCTGCTGTATACAAAATTTGGTCAAGTACTTTTAGAGTTTTGCTACGGAATCAAACCCTATACTTCAGATGGACAAAGTCCTAAAAACCTCAAAAAGGCACATCTGCGTGATATGAGGAGGCTGTATACCAAATTTGGTGACGATTGGCCGAGTAGTTTTGGAGATCTGCTCTGGAAACAAACCCTACCCCTCAAATAGACAAGTCCAAATTGTAACCATGGAAACAAAACACACATACAAAATTAAAATCTGAAACCCCAAAAAGGCACATCTACATGATATGGCGAGACTGTATACCAAATTTGGTAAAGATTGGTGAATTTGTTTTAGAGATATACTCCGGAAACAATGGGAACGCCGACGGGAACTCAACCAAAAACAATATGTCTCCCGACTCTTCGGGGGGAGACATAATTCCTGTTAAATATCTTACGTTGAAAATAAATATAGAATTGTCAACAGTTTGTATATTGGAGGTATTAAAATGCAATATTAGCATATTGCAATTCTAAAAATATAAATGGTACAGGCACGACATTATATTATTACAGTATTACAAAAAAACATTGCCTTTTAACATACAGCTGTAGCTTGTATTTGTGAACATACTCAAAGGAGCAAAGTGAGGTCATTCCTTTTTTACATATGAACTTTAAAATGTTTTTAAACATACACATTGCATATATCTTCCATAGAAAGAGTGCTTCTGAATTAAATATATACATTATTTAATCCAATGTGAAGTTATTAAAATTTAAAATGATTCTGAAATTTTTTTCATAACTAGATGTCTGTTATCTCTAAGAATTTATATTGTAAATTAATAATTTATCTGCTTTCGTTTGCACACTTGTCTCAGACAACTGGTTATTTCAACATATAATGCGGTGAATATGATGAAGCGAAGAAATTCAACTTTTAGTGAAAGTACTTGAACTGTCATCATCAGGCACAGCGGAATGGAGAAGTCCGATGGATACGAAATCAAGGAACATGAACTGGTCTCAAGTCCTAACATCCCGAGGGATATGCAACTTCCCAAGCACAGATTTTTTAAGGAAATACTGCAAGGCTTAAATCAGCCAGCAATTGAGACTGGCAAGAGTTATGCCTTGCGTTTGGAAGTTGAGGGATATTATGCAGAAAATGGTTCGTTTTCGGATCATTCACATCTCAATCTCCAGACATCTACAAAAATTCAGGTTTAAATGCTACAAATCCATGCATTAAATAAATAAAGGCACTGAGAAAATCAAAAGGGATTAATGTTCCTTATTGAATGTACTTTCTTGTGATACCAAATAGTGCTACAATACAAGCATTTATGAACTTGGTATTTGTGTTTGAAGTCTCCAAATTCATGTAAACAAAGCAATGTAACAAACTGTTGTTCAGCAGCTGTACATTTATTATGTGAATGGCAGGAATTTAAGGAGGTGACAGATTGGCTTAAAATATTATCTGAAATATTGACTTCTCACATGAAAATTTAAAGGGGAAAACAATAATGTGGTCATAGTATTAATTTTAAAAATCCATTGTATAAAACAAGCCTTAAAATGATAAAGACAAATTTCACTTTTTCCCAAAGAGAAGTACTCAAATATTACAAGGCTAAACACTACACTGCCTTTACTAAATTAAATGCAAAACCAGCGCAACTTTACAACTTCTGGTCTTCGTTCAATACATTGTTTTCTAGATATAATGAATTATCCTGAGAAATTCAGACCTGTACATAAATGTTAATGTATGATCATTTACACTTTCGAATTTTCATAACTAGTTCATGTTTACAGCGGAAGTAACATGTACCCTGAAATAATTATGTATTTATGAATATCCATATCAGCTGATTGATCAGCTATTGACAATTCTGTTGTCATGTTGTATAATGTACTGTGGAAAATAAAAGTGCATTACCTTTATTAACTTTAATAATAAATGGTAAATTGAGAAATAAATTATGCGAAATACGTGCTACAGTGCCTTTAAATAACATTTTAATAAAAGAAAACAACTTTACCGTGTTAATTCCACAGGGGCGTGTATCGTTTAAGATAAGATAAGATAATTCTTTAATGTCCATTGGGAATTTGTTGTACACTGTTTTCAGGCAAAACAAAAATACATAAAATTTATATATCACATAGAGATATACAGAATACTAAACGATGTCCCGTTTGATAACATGTTTATGAAATGAGTGAATGGTTTGGTATTTTAACGAGCGAAAGCAATACAATACACACATGTATAAACCAAGATACATAATTCACAATTAGATCACAGTTAAATCAAGTCACAAATTCGAAATAATAAAATGTGTTCACAATGAAATGGCCGCTATGCAATTTTTGCTCTATACGCAACACCGTTGTTACCACTACGGATAATTGGTTTTTGTAATAAGATGTTTTACCCTCTAAAGAAAATTCAATAAACTATCAGTATAAATGGGAAATTTGAAAAATAAAATTTGAAAAAAAAACGTGCTACTGCCCCTTTAAATTATTTCAATTGGATAAAGTATCGGAATGGTATTTTGTAAAATACTTTCCTCAAATAACATAAACTACAGTCAATGATTAAACTAATGTGTGGCTGTTTACTGTGTCGAATTCAGTTAGAAGACTTCCGCCCCTTAAACCACCAAGCAAATACACTCTTAAATACAAGAGCAACACTGGCCAACCCAAGAGTGACAAGGGAAAATACTGTAATAAATTCTTTGATGTTAAAATGCCGAACAAGTATACCAATAAGTGCCCAAATCAAAGCTAAATATGGAGTGAAAGTGTATTTTGAGTATTTTTCCAACACGGTTTGATCCAATGATATATACACCACTTCAACAACAAAGATAAAAACAAGGGAGACAACTCCAGCAGTAGTTTGATCAAGAGGAGGGTTTGAACGGTATGCTATAACGGCCGCCATGTTGAAAAACGTCGCTATGGTGATCCATCCAACATATAAACCGATGCCGTTATGAATCAAAATCCTGATAAGATTTACGTCTGCATGGCGGCCATGTTTTTCCAGGAGAGCCTCGTTATCGTATAAAGACATCCAGGCGTCTGCAAGTCCAAAATATAAGGTAACAGAAAGGCCTGCTAAAATCACAAACGAAAGTTCCAACAGTTCGCGATCAAACATGAAAAGCCAGAAAACGTCAAGAAAAAGACCAAAGATGTAGATTCCCAGGAACCGGTAAGTCAGAAGGAAGGGGTTGAGGAAAAGAGGGCCGTCGTGACCTTGACGACAAAGAAAGGTCAGGGCGTAGAGGATCCAGGCAAACTGCCAAACAAAGATGGCGGCCACGATGTGGAAGGTCCAGAAGGCTGGTGTAATGTCTGTGACGAATCTCTCCCATGTTTCAGAAGATGTGCTGAAGAATATTCCTGAAATATGTTAACGTGTATTAGACTTGACTTACACCTTATATTTGCATAAAGTAACCACTTTTCTGGTTATTTTTTTCAAACACAATGTTTAAAATGACAACGGTGCATAATACACACATGCTGTCTCGTTTTTAAAGTTGCCAATCAGAAATGAGGTTTATGCAAAATTTGGAAGGAATTAAGAGATACTGACATTGTGTAGGAAATAAGCAGAATGTCCTGAATTTCATAAATGTTTTTAATGATCCATTCAAAGTATGACGCTTTAGCTTTATCGTCAGGTTTCAGATGAAAGGGAGGGGGTTATAATGATCAGCGTGCAGTAATATCAATTAATTATAACGAAAAAATACTTACCTGTTTCAGGAAAATACTTGTCAATGACGTTTAGAGCAAAGGTTACCAGAAAGATAGGAAGAAGCAAAATATACAGGGAGAGAAGAATCTTCTTTATCATCTTGGAAACTTCTTTTTTGTGTCACTGTCATGGTGAATTATCAAGCATGCTCATCTTAAGTCTGCAAAATTAATATAAAATATTGAAGAAATTATGATAACTTTCTACGAAAAGAATTGACTTAATTCAAGTTAACATGTTTTTATCTCAGCCTCATTAAGATCATCCTGAAAATCAGGCTACTATGCTTCACTCGCTTCTCTTGCAAACTGCAGTTGTAAGAGAAACAAGCGAACCAAAGTAGCATGCATTTAGATACTTAAAGGGGCAGTAGCAAGTTTTTTGCAAATTTAATTTTTTTTTAATTTCCATTTATAATGATATTTTATGTCATTTATAAACACTTTAGAGGGTTAAACATCTTATTACACAAACCAATTATTCAAAGTGGTAATAACGGTGTTGCGTGAAAAGCAAAATTGCATGGCGGCCATTTTATTGTGAACACATCTTATTATTTCGAATGATAAAAACGATTCCCATGACTTTACGAAACCATGTACACTCATTTTTAACTTGATTTTCCGAAGAGGGAAGGGTGTTTTACTATTGGTGACATTATCTTTCAAATTCATTTCATCGACTTATTTGAGCGAAAAAACGTGCTACTGTCCCTTTAAAGTCAATTTCGAGGTTGTGTTACATAGCATGTGTAGATTTGTAAAAAAAAGCTTTCGATTCGGTTCAATCTGGGAAATGTTTACGTAAAGCAGGTCTACAGGGAGAAATGTTTCGCATTTTAATGTCACATTCGTGTGCGCTGTGCAGATGCGGTTAGATATCTCTCCGATTGCCCCTTAGGCTTAAGACAAGGTTGTTGCTTAATTCCAGTTTTGTTTTCCTTTTTCATATATCATCATGTAATTTCTGGAAGAACATGGAATCCAAATGTATCTAGATTTTGTCGGCATTCTGTTCTTCCTTTTTTTTGCTGGCGATGTTCGTTTATCCTCAATTACTGTAGTCGGTTTATAGAAGCAACTTATCAGTTAATCTAACAGAAATTGTAACATTAAGGAGTGGAGCCCCAGTGGCCACAAGAGAACATTAGTTCTACAATGGTCATTTGATTAATACATGTAGACCCAACCCGTATTCTTACTTAGGGTTCTTGGTTCAGGCAGAATTATTTGAATAAATGCACACACAATTTAGCTTTATATGGGGGAAAGGTTTAGTACAAGTTATATCAGTTTTATACAAATTTGGAACCATACTCAGCCCATTTAATTATATAGATCTGAAATATGGGCCGGATAGAATATGGGTTTAGAAAGAGAATTAACCCAAGCGTAAGCCAAACGACACCTAAATGTATGGTATATGGTGAATGTGGCAGATTTCCGCTTAAAGATCCCGTGAAATGCATTTTTGTCAAGAAGGACAGATTATCACAGGAACTCGATATCTTAATTATAACGTAGGTAAAGCGTAGGTAAAAAAACCTAACCCCCTATATAACATAGAGTATTATAGGAGATAGATATGTGTTTACCTACGATTGACCTACGTTATAATTACGATATCGAGTTCCTGTGCAGATTATTACCTCTACGTAGATTCTAAACTGAACGCCAAACGTGTTCAGAGGAATTTGCCTTGTAGTGTTGTAACACTCCATGAGTTTAGTGATTTATGCTAAAATACCTCTAACTTTAATGGTAAATAAGTTATCGCCAGTTCTTCATGCTTGGGTGGGGTCAATTGTCCTTTTTTCCGATCGGCTAAGAAATAAAGATTTGAGATATCCCCGCTATTATTATAAAGACACTTGTATCGTATAAAAACAGTATATGATTGGAAAAATCGAGATTTTGAATTTTGAAATATTGTCAAACAACGATTCGAACCCCTGTGGAAAATATACTCTGACAACTGTTATCAGGGATTTATTGTTTTCGCGTAGTTTCGGAGTCCTATGGTTGTTCCAGACAATTGGTGACGCGAACCGATTTACCGATGAGTTTCGTCGTAGATCAAAACATATGTTTAATATGCGGCCTCGGTCAGGCTAAAACACCTCGGGAGTCAGGTATCGTGTACTTGTATTTCACATAATGACCTCACCATGAGTAATTAGGTGTATAATGTTCATGACTGAAACGTGTCTTATTGTAATAATGATTGTATTATCGTGTGTAGTAGTTGTAGGATGAACAACTCGTTTTGACAAAGGGTGGAATTGAAACTACATCGAATACTGATTGCAATAGGGAGGAGTCAATGATTTGAGATCACCCGTGGCGCATGCAGTGGATATGGTGTTTGCTGAGCACATTTCTCATTAGGAGATTTCTTAATAATAAATCTTGTGCAAATTCTTGAGAAAAAAGGAAATGTTATATATAGTGTTTATTTGACTCTGCCCAGTGGTCTTTGTCCGATCTTATATATGTTTTTGTTATTAATCCTGATAAAGTAGAGGAGAAAAAAGTATATTGACATGTAATAATCAAAATTATAAGGTTGTTAAAAATATTAAAAAGTATTTTTATGTGCTTTTAGTTTCAAATTTTACATTTTTTTTCAGTTTTTTATCATCCCAATATGTAGCTGTTATTAATATAAAGTATTTCCCCTGTGAGACTGGGTTGGAAGACATTAATGCGATTTCATTTGTATCTTTGATTCATGAATGTTGGTTCATCATCAAATTGATCTTTGAACTACATGTGAAAAGCTCATGTAAAATACTTGAGAGAACAAAATATTTTCTCTTGATAATTTAAAAAATTATTAATGTTAATGTAATTAATATTTATTGTAACATGATTTCGGTGTATCCTTGATTCTGATTGGTTGATTTGCCTATGTTGAATTACAATGAATACCCGCAAATTACTTGGGGCGAATCACCGCGAACATATACATCGTCTTCACAAGATCCGGCCCGACTCAAAATTTATTTTTTCTATTTCTCTTAATATGTGCTCCTTACTCAAATTTGACAGATGACATTGTCATTTTCTTACTTGTGTATAGCAGTATAGGTCACAAATAACTCTCAAAATTAATTAGTTTCAAGAAACTAAAATGTTTTCAACAAGTAAGATTTGTCCAAGTTTGACGCCTTCTTCCATGCGGCAGTGTTTACCGAATGCCGTTGCCATGGCATGACGTCATAGTGATCAACCGTTTTGACGTCACAATGCTAGCGTCATTGTCACAATGGGTTAGGGCAAGTTTAAGATTTTTGTTCCTAGGTCTTTTACTGTGTTGATGTCGAAGATAAATGTTTATTGCCATCTAAAAGGATACGTGAATATTATGAAGTGAAATCGAACATAGTTGAGTGACACTGTTTCAACTTATGTGTAAATTGTTGCTAATGTACATATTACGCCGAGTATTTGTATTTGCTTTGTTTTGACCACACCTCTAATCAAAATGGAACAGTCGCAAAGTCCTTTCCACTCAGAGATAGGTACGCAAAAAGAGAGTTCGTTTCAAAACGCCTGATAACTAACGGTCATGTTACAATATCGATACCGGCTAACGCCGTCGGTTTTAAACTAAATTTGCGGGTGTTGAATAGCAATGAATCCCGGAAATTTTACAAACGCAACTATTTATCTTATAAACTTACGTTCCCATATTTTACATAACAACTGATATTATATAAGATCTTATTTCATTCACATAATATTTTGTAAATAAATTTGAAATCTTCTGAATGAAGCAATCTTAATATTAGATCCTGTGCTGTTTTTTCGATATACTCATGTTGGTGAGGTCATATATCCAATGTTATAATTTGTGTTATTTTACTGAGAATTATCAACTTTAACCGAAAATAACCAGTTTACGGTCAATCAGTTCAGTATAACGAAAATACAACCATTCAAAGTCGAGGCCATGATCGAAAACCGGACAATGGACCTTGGCTAATAAAGTAGATAGGAAGACAGAATTGCTTCTATAGCGTTTAATAGGTCTTATAACGAGCACATACGTGAGATAAATCCATAATTGTCGGCTACTACACATGCATGAGACCGTTCCCTGGTTTTCATTGAAACATATATATATATTTTATATGTCAAACTTGCTGCGCACGCTGTTCAATCCATGCTATATGCCTGTAATATGGGCCTAAGGCCTCCACACTGAATAAAATCGGTCTGTTTTTCTGTTATATATCAAACATTTTGGGGTGAATATGAAAGTCAAGTAAGAAGATATAACCTAAACTAACACCCGTTATTTGGTACATTTTAGAACCAAATAAAATATTATGCAAAACTTATCATGCATCTTTAACAATAACTAAATAAGATTAAGTAAATGTAAAAAACGTTACCTTTTATAACCATTTTCCAGTTCCTCCGTAATACGAATTATGTTTGCTAGTCCAAGGTGATTTTTATTGTGAAATTGTCATAGCACAAATATTATTCTCTCCAGAAGTATGTACATCATATATATCCGTACATATATATATGAAGTATGTATTTGTGTTGATAAGCATCCCACGTTTTCATGTAGAATTAATCACTTGCGTGGTTATATTATGTATAGTTGAGTGTGTAGTCTATACAGCATAACTGTGCTGAGAATACAAATCCAGTTGTTTGTGAGATGCAGAAAACCAAAACAATAATTTAGTGTTTACACTTCAGAGACGACGATTGAAGGTACCATGACAACATATTATTTCCTACTTCACAGGTAACTGTAACAGGTTTGGCACCTCGTTGAAATAACAGGGGGTCAAAGTTTTTTCTCTGTTAGATTTCCAGTAATCCATTAGTCATGTATTTGTAAATGCTCATTCAATGAATTTGTGATGAAATGTATTAAATTAGGTGGACAATTTATTCCAAACTTAAAGAAATCCAAATTGTACGCACTTTAGATGATACATGTCCAATCAAACAATATCCCTGGCCCTCAATAAATATTCAAAAAAACTTTGTTGTAGTGGTTAAAAAGGATCCAAGATGGCCGCCGTCCCTCCTTGTGAAGATCTGATCCATCAGGGTGTTTATATAATCCGTTACGCTACTACTAAAATGAAGGGTTCTATCGGGGTATTTTTGTGAAAACAAATTCGAGAGGATATTCCTGTTTACACTTATATGTTAGTAATACATTATTAAAACACAGTCAAATTGAAAGATATTAATAAAGGTGATATTTTGAGGAATTTATATTTCGCAACTGGATAAACACAAGCGCACATTTGTTGAAAATTTAAAAAATGCGAACTGAAGCCATTCATCAGCGCTGCGAGTGGGGGAAACTTCGCTACATCATAACAGCAAAGTGTTATGTATTACTATGTGAATACATTATCAGTGAATGTCTAACCACAGGGGTTTGTATTGCTGAAACAAAACAGTTCCTAGGTCCAATACTTCGATGCGATACACCCTATACTGATAAATAAAGAAAGGGATGCAACGCGAGTTTTACTCCCTGCCCAAACAAGTGTGTATCGTATCGAAGTATTGGACCTATGAACTGTTTTGTTTCAGCAATACAAACCCATTTGTGTCTAACGTCCTCGTGCTTTTACTATAATATTTGAGGGCAAAACTGTACTTTATTACAAAACACGAACTTTATTTCTTAAAACCCGTACATTTATATCCTGATAATGTACCACTACGGGTTCTCTTTCTATCTTAGAACACAGTCAAATGTTAAACATGAATATATTTCAAATGAATTGTCAACACATTTGGAAAACATTCTCTCGAACACAATGTTCAAAACATTGACATTTCTCATTTTCATATGCAAATATTAGGGATATTGACGTCATTATCGGCTTTGTGAGCATAAATTATCCGAGGTGCATGAGGCGTGCATTTTATATAAATCGTACTGGTCGTGCTACAGCATAAGCGCCGTGCTTGAATCAAGAACATGCATGATAAGCACGTTTTATTCAGCAACATTGAGCAGTAATACATTTCATTGCCTATAAAGACTGAGTGGTTTTAGAATGAATCAGTTCACACAATGGCTTCACCATGATGTTCAAGGACAAGTACTCTATTGAGACGAAAAAGGAGATATACCAGGATTAATTCTTCTACTTGATTTTGAGAAGGCTTTTGATACAGTATCTACAGATGTCTTGAATTTTGTTCTAGCTAAATGTGGTTTTGGCTCTGAAATCATTCGGTGGATAAATATTTTGACGTATGAAACAACATCTTGTGTTATCCAACATGGTACACTCTCAGAGAAATATGGATAGGCTCTAAGAGAGATAGTAATGAACAACTGTGTAAAGACATTAAAATAGAATGAAAAAGTGGGGTGTTTGAAATACTTGGAACTACTTTCCAACATGATCTTGACAATTTATGGGTAATCAATACTAAAAAAAGATAGAAGAAATAAACAGATTGCTCGCACAATGGAGGAAAAGAAACTTTGATTGGTAAAATAACTGTTATAAAAACTCTGGCTATATCAAAACATTTTCACATTTTCAAAACTTTGCCTAATCCTTCAAAAGATTTCATTACTTCATTGGAAAGTATATTCTTTAAATTTATATGGAATGGGAAACCAGATATATTTGAAAAGATTTACAAAGATGGAGGATTGAGGATTGTTGACATTGCAACTTTCTGTGATGCATTGAAACTATATAATCTAATTAAAGTGTAAAAAAACAAATCACTGATAATCCTTGTAAGATTCCCTTTGAAACCATTTTTAAATTGGGTGCAAATGTTAATCAATTAATCAAAACCGACAACCCTCACTGGAGGGATGTTTTGAAAGCTTGGAAAAAATACTGTATCAAAATCCATGTGAATTCTGAAAATATTGATGAAATCTTATCCAAACCACTTTGGTTGAATCATATATAACTTCAAAAATCCAACTCTCTACATTAAAAACTGGGCAAGTAAAGGTATACTATCCCATTGTTATTTATTGAAATCCTCTAAAGGATCTAGAATATTTTATGACATCTTGATTTCTAATGGAGATGTACCCAAAGTTTGTCTTAAATGGTAAGCCTCTTTTGTGGTTGTGAACTTTGACTGGAATAAGATTTTCATGATTTACAGAAATAGCTTGAAGGATGTCAAACTACTTGAATTTCAATACAAGCTTTTAATGGTATTGTCTATACTAAGACTAAAAAAGAATTATTCAAAATGAAACTGTTTGATAACTTATTTTGCTGTTTCTGTAATGAGTTGAATGAAAATATCTGCCATGTTTATTGGGAATGTAGAGAAATACAAACTGTTTGGGATGATCTTGAATTTTGGTTTAATGATCATATGCATTACAGAATTAAAATAACAAAATACCGTGTTTGGTTTGGAACAATTGATATAGATAGAATGGTGAATCATATATAATTGTCTGCCAAATATTATATTCATTTATGTGGTATTAGACAACACGTTCCAAAGCTAGAAAGGTATTTTGTTGTTTTAAAAGAAATTGTCAATGTTGAAAAATTAACTGCAGCTAAAAATAATAAACTTCATATTTATGATAAGAAAAGGTATTCTATATTCCCAATTCTCCCAATACCTCCCCCTATAAACAAGTAAAATAAATTCATAAAACTTCTTGTTGAAACATCAATTATGATTGAAAATATTGTCCTTTGTGCGTTTTTGGTTTAAAGGGACACCGCTTCGAGAATAAAAATCAGATAATGTGTATCTACCTATGCTGATTAACATGTGTGCTAACAAGTCACAGACACTGAAATTCAGACAATTGACGTAATTGGTAATAAAAACTACTGCATGTTGACAGTGAAGTGAAGCGTAACTCGCTAGCAGACACCCTAATCAGCTTAGTGAGATAAAGATGAGCCTCATTTTTATCCTCGACGCAGTGTCCCTTTAAAGGAACCCACCTTGGAAACCTTTTGTCCAAATGCGACTGATTATACTACGAATGATGTACTCATAGGAACATTAAATTTTTTTTTATGTATTTATCAATTTAGTTGCAATATATATTGTTGCACATACTTATACGTCTATATTGCATATACATTATGCCAGGTAACTGCACCAAATTGTACTCAAAATGTCTATGGGAAAGGATTTAGTTTGTAACGTCGTACTGGACATCGCTCGGACGCTGGGTTACGATACAGGGGTTTCAGTGAGACGACAATACAGCCTACAGCCTCTAACACTCCAAAAAGGTTATAAAAAAATAATATCACTTCTCATTTTTATTAACTTCTGAATACTATTTCATATCGTGGGGGAAAACAGAAAATAAAACCCGTTATTTTTCAAAAATTGGCAACATGTTTTGATGCTTGTCATTGTTTCACTTACTCGTGATATAAATGAAAGACCCATGAAAAATCCCAATTGAGCTCACATGACTTGTTTTATTTACATGCTTATATTCTTCTCTCGGGAATCTCAAGCCCCTTAACATGGAAGACCCCCAACAACGGAAGCGACTATTTCCTTTCGGAAAGTGAACACTGCAGTTCATTTGTCAATGCACTAAGTGTTAAACACACACAAATAATACAGATTTTAATAGAACAGAATTTTAACTGAACCAGTTTTATGAGAATGATACCCGAACGAAACCAGACAACTGTACATCTATCGGGATATACGTGTACTCCACGTGACCACAATACAATAATGTGAGTGGGCGAAAGCATTTGACTGCTCTTAATAAAGTTAACAACACGCTTCTTTGTCCAGCGAAGTTATTTTGAGTTGCACGTGTCATCCAGAGACTTGGTCACGTTCTATTTTACACAAACGTGTGACTTTCACAATTACAGTTACATTTGTATCGGACGACGAGGTTATCTACGTGATGTGCAGAGTTAAACTCCTCGTGTCAGGGTACCAACCAGTGGGGAAATACAATGATTAATCTAACGCACAATCAAGCCACGTTTATATGTGGATGAGCTAACAAAAGCCTGGAGCTTTGGAGTTCAACTTCGGAAACGTTTTTCTCAGATGCATTTCCATGAAAACTGCTAATGTAGGGGTAACGTTGTTTTTCAGGGCATTATTTGCAGAAGCCCGAGGTCTTCAATTAACTGCCCGACGAAGGTGTAGTACAGATTGCAAGAGGAGATTCTAAAGTGACGTCACTTAGAAACAGTGATAATGGCCCGTCGTCAGCGTTGAGAGGGCCGTTATCATTTGCAGTGGCCCTCTCATTTCTGATAACAAGAGGACTGTTTCGTGATAATTCCATCCATTTTAGCTATAAAAGAAAATAATCCAAAGCTAGAGGTCGATTACCCAAAAGCACATCAACATTGCTTGCTTGATACATATAAAACTTTCGGAAGAATGAGAAAAAGAAATCAAGTTACGGTTAGGACGAACAGTTTTGACACATGAGTTCCTTGTTAAACTTTTCCAGTCAGTCAATTTCATTGTGTCCGGGTATCTCACACCAGGACAGTTTGTCCGTCCTCGGCCAAAGGCCTTTCGGACAAACTGCCCTGATATCTCCAGATAGGCCTACAACTAGGAAACTATGAAACTTATTACTTATCAAAAAAAAAATCTTGACATATTTGCCCTAGTACTGACACGTCAATAAACCCCCAAAACCTCATTTCGGCTACACCCCAATGCCCCTTAAATTAGCTAAAACACCGGACAATATGAACTCTTCCAAACAAGTGATTAAGTATTGAATTTGAATGAAAATGGTTTAGCTTGAGGGGATATGGGGAATTAAAGTTTAAGGATTGTTTATGAATTAAAGTTTACAAAACTGATAGTTTGCTTTAGAAACTTCAAGGCTAGAGATAAAAATATGTTATATAACTCGACAAGACTATAACCTTGAATCTCTTATACATTGCATCACATATCAAAGATGTAATGTTCCGTTTCACATGTATTATTAAAGCATTGCATAAAATCAGCATCACAAGTTTTAATCTTTTCAAACTCGCAGACCCGTTCCTTTTAGGGACAATAGTTTGCTTTATGGCCTCGAATTTCTGGAGAGATTTTATAACGCTTCACCCACTTGCACAAAGTAACCATTTCATGAACTAAAGTTCCGTCAGTTGATCGACTTACAGAACTAAACATAGCGGTGTACAATTTGCAACACTGGTGTACAATCATATTTAAGGACAGTCATGTGTACAAGTAGGCAGCCCTGCATAATATAACGTTTGAAATTTCTTACGCCAGATGAAATGGTTATAGATCTATTCTCCGAGACTCCTTTTCCGTTACTGTCGACGTCACCTTTGTACAAAATCACCTATGTACACAAGGAGAAGGTATTCTAAATTGGAGGAATTGTTCCTAATCCTTTTCTATGTGAACAAGTAGTTGTCACTAAGGTGACATGATCCCCGTTGCAAATTAATACTTTCAAAATTGAAAAAAATGTCAAGATCAACAAAATTGACTGGGCCCTGGATTTTCCCCTAAAAGAACCACTGGTGTAAGATAATGATGAGAATCCAAAATTAACAGTTCTTGTGATATTGATGCCATGCCACTGACAAGCTTAACATGGCAACAAACTCAAAGTTCCGCTGTGACCTTGAGAATAATGTCTAGGTCACCAAAATCTATTCAGCTATTAATTTGTCTTCCCTTGGAGGTGCTTTGTGCAAGATTATGAAGAGAATCCAGTGAATGATTCATGATATATCCCACAGACAAGGGTAAAATGACAAAGTCTTGCGAGATTGAAATGAATATGTAGGAACATTACTATTCCCATGATGAACCCACATGCAAAATATGAAAAGAATCCAGTGAATAGTATTAGAGTTATTCCATTTCGTACGGATGGACGCAGCCAAATACTGGATCCCCCGCTTCCCGCGGCAGGGGATAATAAAATGTTAACATCAATAGAACCAAGAGGACTTTAGAAAATGGTAATACATCCTTTCATTTAATGAGATCTCATTTCCACAAGATAACCTGCTACAGTGAATCTTCCGCACGCATCAAGCCATATTTACTCTTAGAAAATACATACGGACCGACAACTCGAACCGATTTCTGAGACAGGAAGTAACATGACTATTGAGCTATGGTGTAGACTAATCAAATGCACGTTTACAAATCAAGCACATTCTTTTAATTGAATTACCCGTACTACTCAGATTACGCTTGATTAATTAGTGATTAAACTAAATCTAAACGTGCGGGTAAATGAAACAAACCACAATTTATTCAAGATCTTTTAATAGCTCTTTAATTTTCCCATTGAATTTGAAATCCGTTTTGAAACTTACATTATGCAAATGAGCTTAACATCCGAGATGAAATATCCCAAAGTATTATAAGCAATTTGTAAAGTTGTCTGCATTACCAACTTTTGGATTGTTTGGGTTGGTAACGACCCATTTGATTGGTCAATAGAGGGACGCAACTCTTTGGACGATAGGTAGTGCTGACCCCGTCTCAGAAATCCCTGTGAGATGTCGCAAGGGTCAGTATGCATTTTCTAAAATTGTATATATGGCCATGGCTACAGTGCCTTTAACATTTAGATGTCAAATTAGAGCACTACAATCTGCAAAAGAAATACAAAGATTTTCAACAAATTTATTGAAGCTAATTTACACGATTCAATTTGTTTCTTGGTTTCTTTGGGGTTTTCTTCACTTCATCTGAAAGAACAGTAGTTTGAAATTAGGGAAATGCTAAAATGATTGAAATTTCATGAAAATGTTCAGTTACATGCCATCAGACAAGATAAATAATCACAGAATTCATCTGTCCCTATCTTATTATCATCATTGACACAGCCCTGAATGAGATATGAAGTTGCTCTGAAAATTCATTTGGCATAAAAGCATCCAAATTTTATCCAAAATTCTTCAATATTGACCAAGCAGTCGGTTAAAGTTTTGAAATTTAATGTAATCTTTAGTAAGTCATTTTAGAATTTGCAGTACAAGGGTTTATAATTCCTAAAGCTGAGAATTCAAGAAATTTTACCTTTCAAGTTCTTTTTCAATGTTCAAAACAACCTTCATGTCTGGAAACGATAGGCCGCCGCTGAACTGGATTCACCTGAAGTTCAAACAGTAACCATAAGTGACTATCAATAATAAACATTGATTTTAAATCAGTTTGTTTCTACTCGGTCAGCTAGGAGCGAAAGAAAATGTCAACATTCGAGTTTCAGCTGAACTATGCGGTCATCATCCTGAGTAGTCCAATTATATTCTTTGGACGAGTCTGAATATATAATTTTTATGACGTCACAAAATTGTTATGATCAATTGGCATAACTTACAATATTTAAGCATCAATTGTCCCATTTCTCACATGTTCCTATCTGCCGTCTACTTTTCAAAATTGTCCTTTAAATTTCATACATACACGGAAACAAATTTCAATCTACATTGGAAATGTTTTTGAAACAGTTGACCGGTCATTCTGTACGAGTACATTCATTTATTTTACTTAGTGTAGCAACGCCATCAGCTCTGGATAACAAGAATCATTGTGATCATTTTGCCCTATCAAGGAGTCATCACTTGGCACTGTACACACGACAGAACAGCAAAGTATTACACAAATTTGAGCTATTGGGATCTATTAAATACCATTTCTAATAAAACATGCATGATCACCTTGGACACGGATGGGATTTTAACGCATATAGTCAAATTCTAAAAATAATTTCCATAAAAGGTCGCTGCCAATGATGTTTTGAAGAAAATTGATCAAATCATATTGCCAAAATTACCCATATTTTGACCCCCAAAATATTCCAATATTCCAGTCTGGTAAATTAACGCATGTGCAAATCCTAATTTTTAAAAAAACTGCACAAAAAACTTGATACAAAAAAATCCTGAATGGTTAATCTGCAAACCATTGTAAACAGTCTGATAATTTGGAAATCCCAGAATTATTCAGCTCACTAATCCTAAAACCAAGTCTGCAAGTTGAGCACCCACACTACTGCATGGTTTGCACACCGCACCTCTGTTCTGGTACCAGCAAATAGTGATCATTATTTATCACAATTTGTCCAATGGAAGTTTGAAATTAGGGAAATGCTAGAATGATTGAATTTCATTAAAATGTTCAGTTATGTGCCATCAGACAAGATAAATAATCACAGAATTCATCTGTCCCTATCTTATTATCATCATTGACACAGCACTGGACGAGATTATGAAGTTGCTCTGAAAATTCATTTGGCATAAAAGCATCCAAATTTGATCCAAATTCTTCAATATTGACCAAGCAGTCGGTTAAAGTTTTGAAATTTAATGTAATTATCTTTAGTAAGTCATTTTAGAATTTGCAGTACAAGGGTTTATAATTCCTAAAGCTGAGAATTCAAGAAATTTTACCTTTCAAGTTCTTTTTCAATGTTCAAAACAACCTCCAAGTCCGGAAACGATAGGCCGCCGCTGAACTGGATTCACCTGAAGTTCAAACAGTAACCATAAGTGACTATCAATAATAAACATTGATTTTAAATCAGTTTGTTTCAACTCGGTCAGCTAGGAGCGAAAGAAAATGTCAACATTCAAGTTTCAGCTGAACTATGCGGTCATCATCCCGAGTAGTCCGATTATCTTCCTTGGACGAGTCTAATATATCATTTTTATGACGTCACATAATTGTTACGATCAATTGGCATAACTTTACAATATTTAAGTATCAATTGTCCTATTTCTCACATGTTCCTATCTGCCATAGTCTACTTTTAAAATTGTCCTTTAAATTTCATATATACACTGCTTCAACAAATTTCAATCTCCATTGGAAATGTTTTTGGAACAGTTGACTTGTCATTCTGTAAGAGTAGTAACATTCATTTATTTTACTAAGTGTAGCAACGCCATCAGCTCTGGATAACAAGAATCATTGTGATCATTTTGCCCTATCAAGGAGTCATCACTTGGCACTGTACACACGACAGAACAGCAAAGTATTACATATATTTGAGCTATTGGGAATCTATAAATACCATTTCTAATAAAACATGCGTTATCACCTTGGACACTGATGGGATTTTAACGCATATAGTCAAATTCTAAAAATAATTTCCATAAAAGGTCGCTGCCAATGATGTTTTGAAGAAAATTGATTAAATCATATTGCCAAAATTACCCACATTTTGACCCCCAAAATATTCAAATATTCCAGTCTGGGAAATTAACACATGTGCAAATCCTACATTTAAAAAAAACTGCCAAAAAACTTGATACAAAAAAATCCTGAATGGTTAATCTGCAAACCATTGTAAACAGTCTGATAATTTGGAAATCCCAGAATTATTCAGCTCACTGATCCTAAAACCAAGTCTGCAAGTTGAGCACCCACACTACTGCATGGTTTGCACACCGCACCTCTGTTCTGGTACCAGCAAATAGTGATCATTATTTATCACAATCTGTCCAATGGACGTTTCATCATCGGCACAGGTGCAAACCACCTAAAGCTGAACATTTCATTTTGGAGAAAGACTTAACAAAAATTAACCGTTATTTGCAATGCAATTAACCAAAATTTGGGATAAAATAAAAATTTAGAATTTGTTCTCAGGGTTAACAGCGACCTCTTGATCCTAAATAGGTTGAGGTGAGGTGAGGTGAGTTGGGGTTTAACGCCGCTTTCAAGAGTATTTCACTTATATCGCGGCTGCTAGTATTATGGCAGGGAGAAAGCCCGCAACGCCATGTGGCTATGCATTGCGGTGAAACCTGCGAGCATCGGCTGGAACTAGCGAACCATGGGTGGTACTGCACTGAAATTCAGTGTAGCATTGCACCCAAACCTGACTGCGTGTAGAACAGTTCTCTACTGCAGAACAAAGTTGCCGTGCCCCTGGCGGGATTCGAACACCGGACCTCTTGATCCGAAGCCGAACGCGCTAACCACTGCGCTATCCCGCCCCCTAAATAGGTTGAAGGGAAATGACTTCATTGTGGAGTCAAATAGACAGACCTGCAGTTTACCAGTTTCCAAGTTCGTTCCAGTGTATTTTCACCTAGTTAAGACGCCCAGTCCATCAGCTCTTGGTACATTTAGACCTGAAACAGGTTTCAGAAATATATATATACACCACTAACAGGATACCTATACCACACATCCATGCACATTGCATGCTCAAAGCAAATTGTAAAGTTGTTCCACTGACCTATGTTAATCCTAAGATAAATATTAGCCAATGAAAACAGATGGGGTTACAATTGATCTTAGGGCCGAAGATTGGTTACTGGAACGGGCCCCTGGTCTTAGTTTGGATTTTGAAACTAGATTTTCAAGATTAACATATGTACGTTCAGACCTGTGGAGGGGACAGTCTTCACCAGTATCAGTCCGCCCGTCACATGTATCATCACTAGTACAATCTTATCTGACAAATAGTCAGGGAGATGTGCCAATTTGGAAATTATGAATAGCGATCAATGTGTTCATTGACAAAATGAATGATGAAGTATCAATCCTAAAAATATATATTAGTATTCCTAACTTTTTATATCCAGTATATTTTTAAATCTTTAAGTTCAGGAGTGACAGATGACAACACTTCCACATGCCTTAGAAATATACTTATCAATTACTTGCATTATTAAAAATGAGTTAAAAATAAATTGCAAGTCATTTACCTTCAAACATTTTGCACAGGACCAGCAAATTCTCTGCATGACGACTTTGTAGTTGGTACATTACATGATTACAGCACTGAAATCAGAAAGGTTTCTTGATTATGTAACATAATCTGGAAAGTGTTCCCTAAATTAGAATCTATTTAGAATGTGCTCTCAGAGAGTGGTTTTCAACACAAAGTTCAGTGAGAGAGTTCAATAATTTCATCAGTGAGCACAAATTGTTTTATTTAAAGGCGAGGTAAGGTGAGTTTGGTTGGCTTGGATTTAATGCCGCTTTCAAGAGTATTTCACTTATATATCGCGGCTGCTAGTATTATGGCAGGGAGAAAGCCCGCAATGCCATGTGGCTATGCATTGCGGTGAAACCAGCAAACATTGGCTGGAACTAGCGAACCATGAACTTAAGTGTAGCATTGCACCCAAACCTTACTGCGTGTAGAACAGTTATCTACTACAGACAAAGATGCTGTGCCCTTGGCGGGATTCGAACCCCGGAGCTCTTGATCCGAAGCCGAATGCACTATCCCGCCCCTTTCTTTATAGACATAACAATTTGTTAAATAGTGGATTAATATCCGTAATAGATCAGATTGGCTAAAATGTTAATGCACTTATTGCAATTTGATTTCTGCATTTAGTAAATGAAATGTTATAATAAGTACAGGAAGAGTAACTCCATTAATAAATTTTTTCGGGATTGAAAGTTTAATATTAAACTACTCTAAATAATGCTACCTTAATTTTGAAAACATGAAATTGTAGGTCTTAAAACTTAGTACAGCTGTCCATATTATGGAGGATATAAGAGAAAAGCATGACATCGTTATGTAATTCAAGATAGTGAAAAACTGTTTCAGTTTTCATATGAATGTTCAGGCAGTATCAGTTATAAAAGTTGTCAACAAGATCTGTTCGGAGAGATTCCCAAGTTGTCATCATTTACTGCCGCTGAGCATTCAATCATAGCATAAATTTATCCAAAATCTCATTTCACTGCATACATATTTTGAAACCGATTCATTACCATTAAGTCTTTAATCTTTTGAAGTACTAACCTCTATAGCTGGCGTTTCTCCTGAAATGCAGAAAGGTTGTTTGTTAAAAGTTTGTATAAACAAAAAGTTAAACATGAAAGGTAAATCTAAAAGCTCTGTCAGATAGGAGCGAAAGATAATGGTTGTTCATCAAAGAAGATTACAGCTGAACTATGAAGTCATCATTCAGAGCTTTTACTTAGGTAAGATCTGTTTCTTCAAAGACTTGAAAGTCTACTCGTTTCAGATTTTTCTCAAAATGGTAAGCATCGGCAGATCCAGAGGAGCAGGGGGAATCAGGGGGTTAAAATCCCTTTTGAAATGTTTTGCATACAAATTTGATGGGACCCTATAAGCAAAACTCAATGGATGAATACCCCCCTAAAATTTCTGGATCTGCCTAGTTTTTAGTTTAAACAGATATTAGAAGTCAAGGGTCGAGAGAATTTTACCTTAAAACTTTGTCTTATAGTAAATACTCACATCTTTAGCCATGGTCATCCATAGAAGCAGGACCTTCTTCCAGTGATCCATCAGTTTGTCTATAAAAGTTCACATTAACTTGGTTATATACATTACAATATTAAGTTGTTAGAAATAAGGCTACACAATTACTTGCCTCAGCATGGTATAGATCATCACTTAAGCAATCAAGAGTAGCAAATATATTCAAACATCACTGGCAAGTATTGGAGGAAAGGTTTAGTCATAAATTAATGTTAATTAACTTAATTATCAATGGAAAGTGGCAGATTCAATCCGATACGTTTAATGTTTATACTTGTTTTAATGATTAAATTTAAATATTCCAATGAAATTAATTCAGACTATGAAAATTATCAATACTTTCGATGTTGAAATGGAAAATGTCGTTAAACTTTTATGATGCATAGGTCTATTTGATGGACACGTGGTACATTAAACCCTTCAATCTTCCCATAAAAATCGAGATAGAAATATCCTGAAGCATTATTTTAAGGATGAACAAATCAATCAAATAAATGGCAATTAAGTAATAAAATGCACCACCCATAATAATGCCACGCATTCTGGGGCCGCGAGACATTACCTAGACAATCGACGTAGGGGATAAGGACTAAAATATTAACGAGCCAGTTTGAGCCCGAGGTCTTGACAATCAATTACCATGAACATCAAAATAAAATTTCGTTAAAAAATATGAGTTCGATATAGGTGCCTCAGGTTTGGTGACAATGTCTTCATCTCTTGGATAAGAGGATAAAAGTGTCTTCATTGGCACGTGGGTTTACCTTCCCTCCAAAAAGCACGTGGTGCGGCTGCCACCATTTTGTATCAAATAACTAGCCATCGATAAATAAAATGAATCGTGCAAATTGTTACAGTTTATATAAATAACAAGCAATTAAAGTTTTATCAACGACATCAAATTGTTTTGTATCGAAACGACAACGTTTACCTATTACATTTCTGCATTGCTACCCGACCAGTTAGATCTACCCAGCAGCCCACCTCTTCCTTCTCTCAATGAAACGTGCAAGTTTGAGCATGCGCAAAATGCTGTTCGAATAACTGAAACGCGAATAAATTTCCACATTGTCTGTGCCTTTTATACACACAAACCGGTTTCGGATTTCTCTCGATGTTTCCCGAATGAGTTTGAAAACATATCCAAAACATGAAGGTCCCTAACATTTTTCTAAAGAAACATAATATAGGTCAAAATTACTTTATCAACTATAAATCGATAGTTTTACGAGATACAAAGATGGTATAGGTAATATGACATCGATAATGTTCGGATGCTTACGTGTCTCTCCGAGAAATTGACAAGGTTGTAAATACGTAAACCAATCAAAATGCTCCAGGTTAGGTTCAACGCACCAATCGAATTGCGTGTAAGTGCGATGCTGACCAATCAAAAACCGACACGACCAGTTCCGCTGTCGTAGAAAGACACCACGCTGTATTTAGCACACAGAGTTAGAACGTATCGGAAACTTGCAACCAGACGACAGGGTGATCAGGAGAAATAAGTGTCAAATTTGTGTCATTCGAAGGAATCTTCGCTAATTTGACATTATAAGGTAAGTGTATATACTTTTACATCCATCTAATTTGTCAAATATATGTGCCGGCTATAATTGTTTTAGTAAAATGATGAAACGTGGTTTTCACATGTGGCAGAATTTTGACACGCAGCCGGCTAAGTTTATTTTCGATTTCAGAGCTGAAGTTATTTTGAAAAACTGTAGGGGCAATACGTTATGTTTATTCTGGTACTGAAAACGAATACATGGCAACATATTTTTGCATTTTTATCTCTGTCTGTCAAATGTGACACGCCCATTCAGCTGATTCATTTCAATCCTTTGATTGATGTCACTATCTGTGGTGATTTTGGAAAAGTCAAAGCTTAATTCTATAGTCAATCACTTGTCAAAACAGTTCTTTATTGGACCTATTGTTATTACAATTGACTATTCAATGGTTTAAACTTATAGACGTACTTAGGCTAATCCCATCTTCAAAACTGATGAGTAATCCTACTAAAATCTATGTTGTAACATATGCATGGCTGTTTTACATTTTAATTCAAACACATCTTTGAAAGTTTTATTATTATTAAAAATAAAGTATTAACTAATTATAATGTGGTCAATAATAATCCCAATATGACTTTTACACTTGATTAAAATGTCAACATTTCTTAACAAATCTTCATGATCTCTATTTGTGAAAAGTCTGAGCTGTAACGAAAAATACCAAGAAAACAAAACATGTTTCCATCAAATGACCAAACGCATCATCTGTAATGTAATGCTCACCATGACCATCTCCAGTAAACCTCCGTTCCAAGTGTAGGGGAACTTGACCGAGGCGAGCACGATCATCTAATCAACTTGATTCTAAAGTTCTGGTCTATGGTTCAGATATTAATTTCTAAACTTCAGTGTGATGACTGTAGTTGAGTGTCCGGCAGTACTACAATACAGATATAAGATGCTGAATTATTTAATGATTATTCATTCAGATAACTGTTTGTTTACAGCAATGAAGTCGCACTTAACGCTGTGCCTGCTGGCACTTGTCCTGACGGTCGCTTGGACGGTCAGAGCCGAAGATGAGGCAGAGTCCGAGAAGGATGAGAAGAAGAAAGATTCAATTGGAACCGTTATCGGAATCGATCTTGGAACGACCTATTCCTGGTAACAAATCAGTATTATGAATCCTCAAGTTTCTTTAATGATGTTGGGTCACCACATTTAATATCATAGACAACTTCAAAATTACATTAAAATTTCAGTTATTGCAGTGAATGTAATACATTACAATCTACTTTACTTAGTTGTATACATTGAAAAGGGGGATTGATTTTTGTCTGATTTGACACTTGAATATATTTTCATAATTTGACACGAAAGTTAATCATCAAAGAAAACTGATTGAAGTTAGCTCAGAAATATTGATCATAGATAAGTAAATAATTTTACTTATTTAAATTTTTGATTTTCCAGTGTTGGTGTCTTCAAGAATGGCCGTGTTGAGATTATCGCCAACGACCAAGGTAACCGTATCACCCCATCTTACGTAGCTTTCACCAGCGAAGGCGAACGACTCATCGGTGATGCCGCTAAGAATCAGCTGACCACCAACCCAGAGAATACCATATTTGACGTCAAGCGTATGATTGGTCGTAATTATGACGACAAGGCAGTGCAAGACGACAAGAAGCATTTCCCATTCGCGGTTATCAAGAAGAGTAACAAGCCACATGTTGAAGTTGACATGGGAAGTGAGCGCAAAGCTTTTGCTCCAGAAGAAATCTCGGCTATGGTCCTTGGAAAGATGAGGGAAATCGCAGAGGCATACCTCGGCAAGAAAATCACCAATGCAGTTGTAACCGTCCCCGCCTACTTCAACGATGCCCAGAGACAAGCTACGAAAGATGCTGGTACTATCGCCGGCCTGAACGTCATGAGAATCATCAATGAACCGTAAGTATTTCAATAATGGTAAAAATAAATAATCAATAACTCTGCATCGTGTGGAGATTCAAGTATTTGAAAATTGAAAATCGGTCACTATTTTGGTATTGGAAGTAACAGGCTGAATTGATTGAGAAATAAGGTAGAATAGTAACTATGTTAATTAAATTAAAGCTCTTTCAAATGATCCTTGTACTGCATTATTTGTTTAACCTATTATATTAATCCAATATTACGTATAACATGGTTATATTTGGGATAAGACTACCTTCAATTGTACAAATTCTTGTACTTTTTTTTGGGCTGAGTCCCATGCAGGATTCGAACCCACACCCTCCGAGTAAGGCAACTATCGCCAGCATTGACTGTACCAACAGCTTACCACACAACCTTTTCACCTCGACCAAAAAAAAAATTTTTTTTTTTTCTCAAGAATTTGTACTATTGAAGGCAGTCTTATCCCAAATATAACCATGTTATATTTGTACACTATCTAAATGGCAAGCATTTCCAATTTTATGTGTAAAACTGTAAAACCCTTCCTGAATGAATGGATTGTAATGAAGTAAATGTATTGACAGTACTGCCGCTGCCATTGCGTACGGTCTGGACAAAAGGGAGGGAGAGAAGAACATCCTTGTTTTCGATCTCGGTGGTGGAACTTTTGACGTCTCTCTTCTGACAATCGACAATGGCGTCTTTGAAGTTATTGCCACAAGTGGAGACACCCATCTTGGTAGGTTTCACTTCTGCTTACTCAGCACTAGACTAATAACTGAACTCTTCAAGATGAACTTGCACCTAAATTGTTTATTGTTCAAACCTTCTACTTAAAGAGACCATTTAAACTTCAAGTTCTGACATCATATATAGGGACAATTGGTATTTCTCTAGTTTTTCAACATTTCAACAAGAAGTTACAAATAACTTGAGCATTCTGTAGTTTTCAAAATCAATTAAGAAAACTGCAATGTATGGTTTAAAACTTTGTAAAATTCATAATGTCAATTTGAATTCTCAGGCGGAGAAGATTTCGATCAGCGTGTCATGGACCATTTCATCAAGCTGTACAAGAAAAAGAAGGGCAAGGATCTACGAAAAGATTCCCGTGCCGTCCAGAAACTGCGTCGTGAAGTGGAGAAGGCCAAGAGAACGCTGTCCTCCCAGCACCAGGCCCGTGTCGAGATTGAGTCCCTGTTCGAGGGTGAAGACTTCTCTGAAACCCTCACCAGAGCCAAGTTTGAGGAATTGAACATGGTAAGTTTGCAGAAACAAGTTATTGAGGGCTCTGTGGTTCATCTCCTGGAAGACCTTAAAATTCAGGGATCGACACTCTCACTAGTCCGCTGGCCCGAGGCCAGTGAAAATTCAGAAATGCGAGTGAAACTGAAATTTGTTTGAAGCACTACAGATCAAGATATGTCACTTGCCCGAAAAGCACTTCGGGCTAGTAAAGATTTCTAGCAAGCCTCTACCCTGCCTGCGGTTTTGGTTTAAATCAAATAAAATTGGGTTGTTTTAAAAACAAGCACATTGGGTCAGTTCTTCTATTTATGGCTGATTAAGATATATTAAGGAATTACATTTGATAGTTTATCCTTCATATTATATACAGGTACTGGATTAGAAGCAAAATGATGTTTTACGTTATGTTATGCTTATGTTATGTTAGAACATTTTTCATAACTTATTTCTTGTCTTCTGAGAATTATGCAATTCATATATATATTTAATTGTGTGATTTGTTGCTTACATTGAGCTTTTTATCCACAGGACTTATTCAGATCCACAATGAAACCCGTCAACAAGGTTATGGAAGACTCCGACCTTAAGAAGTCTGAAGTTGACGAGATCGTTCTTGTCGGAGGATCCACTCGTATTCCAAAGGTTCAACAACTTGTCAAGGAATTCTTCAATGGAAGGGTGTGTAGATCTAGAATTCATTTTAATAGTGTCTGTACAAAGTTCCTTTTTCTTCTTTCGAGGCAATTAGAAGTTGGTAAGATGAAGAAATACAAGTTTGTTGTTTACACTATCATTGGATGCAGTCATGATCGGTTAATTTGAAGAATGTTTTGAACTGTTGTCATTACATGGACTCCCAGAATTTCAGTTTCAAAATTTCCTGAATTATTTAACTGTTGAGTTTGGTAGAAGTTATTCTTACAAGTTACAACTACAAGCTTTCTAAATTATCACTAATACACAAGCTCATTGAAAGATGCTGAGTTGAAGTTTTACGAATACTTAAGAAAGGACTAGTTGCAAGTGTAAATGTTTTGAGATTAGCAGAGATGGCTATCCCTTTCTAGAACTATTCTGAATCCCAGTTATTAGAAGCATGATGTTCAAATTTTACTGTTAAAACAAAACCTGACCATTTCCATTCTTTTACAGGAGCCAAACCGTGGTATCAACCCTGACGAAGCTGTTGCATACGGTGCTGCCGTGCAGGCCGGAGTTTTGAGTGGAGAAGACGACACTGGTGACCTTGTTCTGTTGGACGTCAACCCCCTCACCATGGGTATTGAAACAGTCGGTGGAGTCATGACCAAACTCATCCCCAGGAACACCGTCATCCCCACCAAGAAATCACAGATCTTCTCCACAGCTGCTGACAACCAGCCTACCGTTACCATCCAAGTTTTTGAGGGAGAACGTCCAATGACCAAGGACAACCACTTGCTCGGAAAGTTTGATTTAACTGGAATTCCCCCTGCACCCAGAGGCGTCCCCCAAATCGAAGTTACCTTTGAGATTGATGTCAACGGTATTCTGAGAGTAACTGCTGAAGATAAGGGAACTGGCAGTAAGAACGAGATTGTTATCCAGAACGACAACAACCGTCTTTCACCCGAAGATATCGAAAAGATGATCAACGATGCCGAGAAATACGCTGACGATGACAAGAAGATTAAGGAAAAGGTTGAAGCCAAGAACGAACTGGAGAGCTATGCATATTCTCTGAAGAACCAGATCGGCGATAAGGAAAAGCTTGGAGGTAAATTGAGTTCAGAGGACAAGGATACGATCACTGAAGCTGTGGACGAGAAAATCAAGTGGTTGGAGGAGAATGCCGATGCTGATGTTGAAGAAATGAAAGCTAAGAAGAAGGAATTGGAAGAGGTTGTTCAGCCAATTATGAGCAAGCTTTACGAGGGGGCAGGCGGTGCAGGTGGCGAAGCTCCTCCCCCATCCGGTGAAGAAGATCACGACGAATTGTGAGAACGGCCTCAGACTTAGGATATGGTTTAATATATTCATTTGTCATCGGTTCAAAAATCATGGACAAAATTTCATTCTGATCATAATCCATTTGTCTCGCAATTTCAGGATATATAAGTTTGGTTAAATTATTGAAAAAGTGTTAGGCTACATGTTAAATGTAACTTTGGGCGAATCTCATTTCCTGGGATACTTCGAAAACTAGACTTGGCTTTGGGATTGATTTCTTTGGTTTTGTTGTCTGCAGTTAGCTGCAGTGAATATTTATTTTTGTTAACAATGACTTGACTGCAAAGATCAGCTGATTTTGATGGGAAATCGTCAATTTCTACTGTGTAGTATCATGACTGACAGCTTGTGGATTTGTGCAAGAGTTGTTGGTAACATCCATTTCGTGTATAAAGTCATTTTGTGGTGTGTATATCATGTATACATCTTCATTGTCATGAGAGAGTGATGTTTGTGGTGAATGAGACTGCTTGAATAGATATTGTATGAATGTGTACAGATGAGAGAAAATAAATTTATTTGTTACCAAAATAATTACAAGGTTTTGTCATCTTTGAAGAGCTTTCTTTGAAAGTTCAACTAAGTTCTGTACATGTGGAATCTTGGAATAACCACTGGCAATAGTTGTCGAAAGGATACATGTCTAGTGATTGTGTCATGTTGGCATGGCAAATATTTCAGTTTGTCAACATTGTGATTTGTGGCTCTTTATAATTGCTATTTATCATTCAAGTAACTAAAAATAGATTTCCAGTAATTTTACACATTTGAGTGCCAAAATGATACAATCACTCTAAAATGACACACTTCAAAATAATTGAAATTTGAAGATAATCTATTTTCACAACATGCATGTGACGTAAATGCAGGGCTGCCTACTTGTAAGGTTTGGAGTATGTTGTACCCGATGGTCCTAAGATACAATTGTACACGGCTGCACATTGCACACCTCTGTGAAAATGAGAAGTTTATAAATTTCTGTATGGAGTGTTGAAGTACTGAACTGTCAGAGGGGTAATTGAATAGAACTTCAATTTTGGACACATAATAGAATTTTGGAGTAATGTCCTTTTTATGTCTAAGCATAACCAGACAGGAGGGTAGGCAGTTCTGTTAACGTCTTATTCCATTAAAGGTACATCCATTGTGTTGTTGGGGGTCAAATATGCCAAACGTTATAAATGGTCTTACTTTATCGAGAAGTAGCAACTGTTAACGAAAACTACCATTTTGATGATATTCGACTTAGTATATTGACGATATGAAGGTAGAAGTGTCGATTTCTGATCGAAAACCGGACAATGCACCGCGTGTGGCGCGCGCCAATGAGTCATACGTAATTTTGGAATCTTATTTAAACCAGATAAAATAAAACATTTGGGTTGATAATGTTTAATAGGTCATATAACTACTGTGCGTGTAAATAGGACATGCACTTTCGGTTTCTGCACATGCATAATGCCGTTACTCTGTTTTAATTGGAAACTAGTAATTATGATATATTTGGCGATTGAGGATGAATATGCAAGCTTAGTGAATTTGTTTGTATTGTAAACAGCACATATGATGTGTTCGAATGTATTAAAGCCAAATCAAATTTTATGAAACACAATGGATGCACCTTTAATAGCCAAATTGAAACGAGAGGAAACAAAATTTTAAAATCAAAGTCTTGCAAATTCTGAAAAGTGATCTCAGCCTTAGAATTATTTTTGGACTGCCTTCAAACAATACTTTCTACCACCCATGGTTTGCAAGATCCAGCCGAATCGCACAGCGATTCTTGGAAATTTGGGAAACTGACTTGGAAGAACCAGGGCAAGTATGTATGCCACAAAGATTTATTCATTTGATCACAGGTGAAGTTTAGTGCAAATATGTTGCGCAACCGAGATGAACGACCAGTTTTAAAACATATTTGCGCTTAACTTCACCTGTGATTTGTTGTACTAATCTGTTTTTAGTTCTGTGAAGATAATGAAGGCTCTGTAAGAGCTGAAATATGTTAGAGCATTAAATGAATAAAACTTCGTGGCAGTTGTCCCTGCTTCCATGGGTTTTTCCCTCTTTCCCACTTTCAACTTGAACAGACATTGTCATAGCTGAAAATACTGTGACAATTAGTAATAAAAACTGACGAATGCAGAGAAAGTTTTCAAACCAAAGCTTTCTTTCATAAACAGCTCATGGAACAAGAGAATTGGTAAAGTACAGCTCACTTGTATACCCCTGCTTTTAACAGTGGTTTAAAAAATAAGCTTCAAAATAGCAAAAGGACATCAATGTTAACTCCTTTCATATGAACATACCACAGCAGTATTCATATATGAAAGCAGAACACAGATACACTTAAGAAGGCTTAAGAAGAAAGTTGAAAACAGAAAATTTCCATATGCAAGTGAAGATATGATTCTGAAATGCCGGTGAACATATCAGTAAGGCATAAAAAAAAAAATCTGTTTCTGGTTTCCGCCCGCGTTCTGTTTCAAACTTACGCCTCCGGTCTTTTTTTTCAAGGTCTTAACAAAAGAAAGGGGCAGATAACTCTAATTCTTTAGCCTAAAGAAACATTGGACATTGAAAATATCACTTGTTTTTGTGGAGATGGATCGTAGGTGTGAGATTATTGGCCATTTGGAATAGTAACACATATTTAAGAGGGTTTATGTTTTATTTATATAAATAATGTGTTAATTTTGTTTTTTAACTAGTGAGATGTTTGTATAAAATAAAATTTATCTCTTCTTTCGAAAATTAAATAAATCGCGTCATCGCATCATTTTTGTCAGCCTGTAAGGACCAGAATTTTTTTCAAGGCCTAATTATGTGATCAAGTTTCGTAAAGTTTGAACTATCTGTGTTTGAGTTATGAATGAAACGGAAAAGTAAAGAAAGACTAAGTCGAAAAATCAAATGTTTTAATAAATTTGGCAAATGAGGGTACTGAACATACAAAATAGAGCCGTGGCCTCAGTAGCTCATCAGAAATTTTATGTATTTTATTATATGTATGTATTGTGTAGTGTAGAAAACCAACATAAATTGTTTTCAATAAAATGCACAATCCCTTGCCCTTCAAAATTGTCAGTGCATAACAGAAACATAACTTGACACTTAATTTTGATAAAAGGTGATCCTGCCAATTATAAAGTAATAAACATATCCCATCATCAAACAAAATGGAGAGAAATTTGGAGAGAATACTAAGCTCTTCACATATAAGTAAACCTCAATGAATTCTAATTCAGTAAAAAGTAAAACACAATTCCTCTGATCCAGCCAATCATGTTAGTTCTAACTCACAGGTCACAGTGCGAAGGTTTATGGGTGGCTTGCACCCAGGGTAGGCCTATACATATCATCATCATCATCATCATCATCATAAAAATACTTATATAGCGCTAAAACCAGAAAACTGCCCTGAAGTGCTGTGATGAACACGTGAAAATGTCAGGTAGTCAATCAAACGCAGTTGAGAATAAGTGTGTCTTAGGTCCAGATTTAAATCGAGGAAGTTCATCTAAGTCTCTAAGGTTTTGAGGAAGCTGATTTCAGAGAGATGGGCCGGCAACTTAAAATGCGCGATCACCAAATGTATGAGTTCTGGATGAAGGAATTTTTAGGAGGTTACTGTTTGAAGATCTCAGGCATCGTGCAGGTAGATAGGTGTGAATCAGGATCACATATTCAATGGAGGTGAGCATATACGTTTTACCCCGAGACACAACTTTCCAATGCAAGGCATAACTCTTGCCAGTCTCCTTTACTGGCTGTTTTAGGTTTTGCAGTATTTCCTTAAGAAATCTGTGATTAGAAATCCAGGCCCACTATGCATTTCTGCTGCAGCGATTCACTATCTAGGCACAACAAAGCGAGGGAAATACCGCAAGGCTTAAATCAGCCAGTAATGCAGACTGGCAAGAGTTATGCCTTGCGTTTGGAAGTTGCCTGAGACAGTGTGTTAAGGGTTATGATGAAATCATCCTGAGACCTTCGCAAAGTTGAAAAACCGAGAAAATTTGCATTGATTATGCATTGGGTATTAACCATACCATTATAGTGATTATATGTATCGGGTTTCTTACCATTTGAACAATTGGTGAGTGGAACAAAAAGTGTGACGGACAGACACGTTGACTACCATATAGCCCTATAATAAAATGGTTTATTACCCATATGGTTGAAAATAACCGAGTTAATATTATTGATATGACCACATGTGCACATATCACGTTTGCCTAGCAACGATTGTTTCACCGCGGTTTCCCGTATTTTTGTCGTCTGTGACTTCATAAAACGATTGTTCGTGACGTCACTGTGGCTTGCCGTCGCAAGAGAAGTGGACCGCTCTCTGACTATTTTTACGCGAATCACATGGAATAGAACGGGTAATAAAGAAATTATTACACTTGAAAGTTTGTCATATGACTTTCACGAAACTCGTGCGAATTTGTGTACAACCCTCGCTCTCGCTCGGGCAATAAAAAAATTCACACTCGTTTCGTAAAAGTCATATGACACACTTCCTCGGGTAATAATCTCTATTTATATATCTATTACTTTATTATGCAATTCTAATAATAAATAACTTTTTTTCCCCAAATGGGCTCTATGGATGAATCTATTTTACCTTTTAAGTTTGGGGCACTGGATTGTTTAGTTTACTACCCAAGGCATAACACTGCATAGCTGCCAAGCCCAGAAGTTTCAATGAGAGACTCAAACGTAGGGATTGGGGTTGAGTGGAGATTATTGCATACGATTGCGGAGGGAACAAAAATGACTTCTTACTCATATGTGGCACATTTTTAGCTATTTTTAATGTTATTTAGCAATCTTTTAACATATGTATAACTTTCTCAAATTCGCCATTTATTATCAAATTTTATACAGTATATTGTTATGTTAGAGGGGAAACATCCAAAAAGCCGAATCCATAGTCAACGGTTATCTATATTCAAAGAAAATTATGGGACATATAAAGTGACAATTTTGTGGAACTCTTCAGTGTGAAAGGTAGATTTGTCGGTCTCATGAGATTCAGACAGCAAGATGTTTGGCCATCCAATCATTCTGCCTAATTTAAAACTCTACTCTGAGTGTTTTGGTATGGCTACAACAGTCAGATCTTTTACTGCCTTTAAGTAGCCATTTTAATGTGAACACCTTAAAGGTACATCCATTGTGTTGTTGGGGGTCACATATTTCAAACGTTATGAATAGTGTAACTTTATCGAGAAGTACCGATTGTTAACTAAAACTACCATTTTGATGATAGTCGACTCAGTATATTGATGATATGAAGGTAGAAGTAGTAATTTCGAAAACCAGACAATGCATCGCGATTGACGCGCGCCATTGAGTCAAATGTAATTTTAGAATCTTATTCATAAGAGACAAAATTACAAAATTGGGTTTATAATGTTTAATAGGTCATATAATTACTTTGCATTTCGGTTTCTACACATGCATAATGATGTTTACTCAATTTTGATTGGAAACTAGTAATTATGATATATTTGGCAATTAGGGATGAATATGCAAGCTGGTTGAATTTATTTGTACTGTAAACAGCACATATGGTGTGTTAGAGGTGAGGTGAGTTGGGTTTTAACGCCGCTTTCAAGAGTATTTCACTTACATCGCAGCTGCTAGTATTACGGCAGTGTGAAAGCCCGCAACGCCAAGTGGCTATGCATTGCGGTGAAACCTGCGAGCATCGGCTGGAACTAGCCAACCATGGGTGGTACTACGCTGAAATTCAGTGTAGCATTGCACCCAAACCTTACTGCGTGTAGAACAGTTCTCTACTGCAGACAAAGTTGCCGTGCCCCTGGCAGGATTCGAACCCGGACCTCTTGATCCGAAGCCGAACGCGCTAACCACTGCGCTATCCCGCCCCCTGGTGTGTTGGAACATATCAAAGCCAAATAAAATTTAATGAAACACAATGGATGCACCTTTAAAATGGCCACTTGAAGGGAAATGGGACTTGCACAGCTTAACGAACCATGTACATTCTTTTGATAACTGCTTTTATTGATTCAGGAATACCATTTAGCCATTTGTAACAATTATTCACCTTTTCTTGAGAGCACTTTATTTCAGTAAGAACAGCGTGCTACAGCTCCTTTAAAGGTACATCCATTATGTTGTTTGGGGTCAAATATGCCAAATGTTATAAATGGTCTTACTTTATCGAGAAGTACCAACTACCATTTTGATGAAAATTGACTTAGTATATTGACGATATGAAGGTAAAAGTGTCGATTTCTGATCGAAAACCGGACAATGCACCGCGTGTGGCGCGCGCCAAAGAGTCAAACGTAATTTTGGAATCTTGTTTAAACCAGATAAAATAAAATATTTGGGTTGATAATGTTAATAGGTCATGTAACTAATGTGCGTGTAAATAGGACATGCACTTTCGGTTTCTGCACATGCATAATGATGTTACTCGGTTTTTATTGGAAACTAGTAATTATGATATATTGGCGATTGAGGATGAATATGCAAGCTTAGTGAATTTGTTTGTATTGTAAACAGCACATATGGTGTGTTCGAACGTATTAAAGCCAAATTTTATGAAACACATGGATGCACCTTTAAGGCAATATGACATTCAGTAAAACTTGAGAGAACTTGTGGTTCTGTAACATTACACTAATGCTGCTCTACGATCACCTTAATCCTTTGTGTTGGAATCCCAAACAAACAGGCTTCAATGAGAACAGAATGATGAACACATGATGAATTATCACAGATGTTTATTTACATAATATATGAATATAAATTAAATATCTGGACATTGTGTGGTGATATGAAGTGCAACAAAAGTTGAATTGATGAAAACTAGCCTGTTTCTAACAACAGAATTTTAACACTGGATGGACAGAAGTTCCTGAAAAATTTACATTGGCACAGTTGGTTTTAAAACTCAATATTGAGATCTGCAGAATTTCATAAACAAAAAATATTTCAGATATAATAACAGTCTGATTGAAATAGACAGTTTTCCAAGGAGTTAGTACATTAGTACATTTATCAGCACACAAACTCATATCGCAAAACTGTCCGATAACAGCCCATATGCTTGCATGTTCTGACGCAATGATTTTAATCAGACTGCAAATAACAAATGAAAGCTTTGGTTAATTTAAAAATAGATTTCTTACAATTGACTTTAAATTGCTTTCTACATTAAAATATTGAATATTAAACATTTCTTTGTCACTTATGAATTGAAAGTAATTTGTAATATTGAAGAATGAATCCAGGTGTTTCTAATGGTTTTACCAAAGGAATAACCAGTCAGGGGTTTAAACAAAAGTCAAATGACACCGACTTCACCTTTGACCTTTGACCTGCCCACAAAAATTACCCAGAAGTCAGAGACTTGCCTCTTTTTAAAAACAATGAACTACCAAGATGGTAGGACTTCCAGACCTGACTCTGTGACTTGATGGAAAAAAACTTTGGTAAGTCAATGACTTACTGACACTGAAGATTGTTCAACCCCTGCCAGTTCCTGGATTCAAATCTCACTGGATGTGGCTGCATAACTTGTGATATAAGCACAGAAAATAAGAAAGAAAAAAAAATTGTGGAGAGTTTTGGTTTTGCTGCACTTTGGGCTTTTTTCAATACAGTTAATTTTGTGACACTCTCTTAAAACTAATATACCAGGGTATGGGTAAAATCGCAGTAAAGATAAGTGTGAAAAATCATTCACAATTTGTATCCTTGTTTTCCTTATAAAATGATATTGGAAACTTATGCACTTACATAAAAGGTAATAAAACTTTCAATATTATGCAAAGTTTAAAAAAATTCAGCAATATTAAGGAATATGTTTAAATGTGCTTCGAGAAATTAGGAGAAAACTAACAATTTTAAAAGATTTTTATATATCATAAAATATTCATTAATACATTTGTTCAATAAAAGAAATTTTTATAATAAATTTCAGGGTTTATTTAACAGTATAACCAAACATTTAGGAAGTCATTACAATGAACTTGTGAGAGGACTTAATGACATAAAGAAATAATCCTAGATTTGGAAAGGCACACACATTGTTAGTAAATAATTCACAAAAACTTGTAAGATTGAAGGTCAAACAAGATATATACGAAGAATGAAAATAGTTTAAATATCAAAGATATCAATCATTTAAACAAATATTTGAGACATTTAAAAGAGACCACTGAAATAATGAATAACTAAAGTCACAAACTTATAATGCATTATTTCTTCAATTGCTTTGTCCAACATCCATCTCGTCAACATAGAAAATCGTTTCAACAGTTTCCTTACCGGATAAAATGCTCTAACACTTTCAAACAACACCATAACGTTGATGGACATGTGTGATTATATATGATATACCAAACACCAAAAATTTTTATAACATAATTACACTAATAAGTAACAATCAAACATGAATAACAATAACAGAACGTTCATACTAAAAATCTCTAACATTGTGCAATTATATATAAACCTCAGGTGTTATATTTGTGTCATTATGGAGGTTATTCTTTTCTCAGGTAAACCTCCTTTGAAGGCCATACAGAATATCGCGGGTTCTCCCTCTCCCTCATGTTTACATTTTCAACCAAAACCACGGGAGTGTTATATCCTTTACATATGTCCTTGTTTAAATACCTCAACTCACTACCTTAAAGGGGCAGTAGCACGTTTTTTTGCAAATTTTATTTTCCCATTTATATTGATAGTTTAAGTCATTTATATTTACATTAGAGGGTAAAACATCTTATTACACAAACCAATTATCAATAGTGGTAATAACGGTGTTGCATATAAAGCAAAGATTGCATGGCGGCCATTTTATTGTGAACACATTTTATTATTTCGAATGACAAAAACGATTCCCATGGCGTGACGGAACCATGAACACTCATTTTTAACTTGATTTTCCGAAGAGAGAAGTATTTTAAAAAACATTTCATCATCATATTTGAGCGGGGAAAAAAACGTGCCACTGTCCCTTTTAGAACAAAACCTAACACCAAGTGAATCTATTTAAACGTAGAGCATAGCTGGTCCTCCTCCTCTACTGCTTGTATCTGCAGCAAGACAGAAGATCTGCTCCTTTCGAACATACATGCGCAAAGTGAAAGGAGTGGCTCTGAACACTGTTCTGGGAGTGTTGAACATGTTCCCGTGCTGTGTGGCTTGCACCACCTATTTCACAGGAACACGTTCCGCTGGCCACAATCAGTTTTTGGAGCCACTCCCTTCACCTTGCGCATGTACCGGATGTTCAGAACTCCGTTCATCGAAAGGAGCAGGTCCAGGATCTTGTCGCAGCATAGAACATGTGTGTATATATATCCAAAGGCCGGCTCCTTTCAAAATATCAAACATTGCTCCGAATGTCGTTGCATGCGCTAAGAGAAAGGAGTGACTCCAAACAGTGTTCTGGGTGTACGAAATGTTCTATTGCTGTGCGGCTTGCACCTGCTTTTTTTTGGAACATGTTCCGCACACCCAGAACATTGTTCGGAGCTACTCCTTTCTCTTCGCAAATGTACCGGACATTCCGAACAAGAACCTGGCAGCAGAAGGAGCAGCCCCCCAGTGATCAGTGTGTCAAGTGACCCTACTCCTTCAGGGCACATGTATCTGCAACTCTATTACAAACACCCGTCGGGTCATAGGTTCGGGAATCATTTTGCATGTAAATTTTAAGAAATTTGTAAACTATCTAATTTACTAGATCCGACTATGCCAACATTGTCAAGCAGCAATCAGCATGTCAATTACTTAATTAAAAGGAGGATTAATCTACCATCAATAGATAATACGATGGAAGAGCCCAAAAGAGCAGAATCTTGTAGTTACATGTTTTGGGGTTTGACCCTCTTCGTCAGACTCTGTTATTGTGCAACATCAGCTTGACGAATTTTGTGCCTTATATGATGATAGATGCTGTATGTTAGTAGACAAGTAACGCTATGCTCTCTATAATCTACCAACTAGATCTATAGATACTGTCATATTGGGTCGTACTACAACAGGTCATTAAGACCTAATAAACTTTTGATTTTATTTGTAAATCATAATATCATTATGAATTGTCACCTTCAAAGTTTCATAAATGTTTAAAATACATTCTAAATATAATGTAACCCTTTCACCACAGAGAAAGACTCTTTATGGCCTCTTGTAGTGGTGAAAGGGTTAAGATAACTATAAAGCTAAGATTCTTGAGAGAATAAATTTCATTTTGTTTACTGAGGACCAATGGCACAAAATCAATTCACATCTATTAATTAAAAAAATAGAGTTTGAGCATGTAAGACACCAATAATCAACAGTAATTTACTATAGAAACATGAAAAAAACTATTTTACTATTGTAGCAATTGTCACATGATAAGAAATCCCAAAACCATAATTTGTAGAAAAAGAAACAGTAAATACATAAATAATCATTACAAATAAACTTGCATAAGCTGACAATTTATCCGGAACCAAAGCTACTGAAATAACACTGTAAGACAAGATTGCAAATCTATCTTTGAAATGAAAACTCTTACAAAATCTAGTTTTAAAAAGCTGTGCAATCTTAGGCAATAATTCTTAAAGATTTTGTTAGAAGATTATCATATGAGTAAATTTCTTAAAAGATACTGTAAGCATTATATGATAGTAAATAACGGTATTTACCAAAACCAAACTTATTAGTCTTTCCCCATGGGACATAACTCCTGCTATTCATGCTAGAACATTGTGGCATTCCTTTAAAAATTAATATTTTGGATAACTCCTTCATTGCAAACATAAACAATATTTTGTAGTGTATGATTACTCCTTCATCAGGTGTAATCCGAAACATTGTGTCTGTTCACAATAAAGAAGTTGTTATCTGGAAAATTCTGTATTCTTTAGCAAAATTAAAATTTGTAATATAATGTTAAGCAATGTATAAAATAGCTGGGTTTGAAATAACAACTGGGCCACAAATGTTCACCAGCTTGCTATATACACGTGATATTTCAAAGTTCCGATAAATAAAATCAACATTAATAGTTTCTACTACACCTGTACTGCCAAAAACAAAATTAAGAAATACCTAAAATCACAACTATCCTGATTCAGGGCCTCCTAATAAATATAGAGGCCCTGTAACCAGGATAGTTATCCTTTTAGTTTTTCTTACGTGTGTGGGGTGGTAGGTCAATGTTACTCTACTGTATATATAAGACGATATTCAAAACAAAACAAAACTGACCTAGATTCTAGCGTCATAAGGCACAATTGTTTTGTCAGAGCCAAATACTATGACATATATTTCTCCTCAAATCAGACAACAGTGCCACCAAATACATGAAGAATCTGACAAAGATTTTTCCTTCTCTTTTTTTGATGAATCTTTAGCCATTTTCTAAATTTACATTAATCAAATTAATTGAATTAGTGTGCCATTATCTTCACACAGGCATTTATTTTTTGCATATTTTATAAAGAACAATACAAAGATAATAACAGTAAATGAAATAGAAAACAACTTCTTTTAACCAGTATTTCACTATCACGATCAAATACGAAAATCACAGGAAAAAAAGTGTCCACATACTGACCTGCTTGTAAAAAATATCAAACAACAAATTTATCTTAATACACCATAAGTGGTCATAAAGTATTGTGAATTGACAAAACTTCAATAGAGTAGTGGAACATTACATATCCTAACCATTTATTAAGTACTTTGATGCACAGTAACATGTAGCTTGATAACGACATCATAACTTGATAACGACACAAGAATCTGTGCCGAAGCACCGCATATCATGAATAAAGAAGTTGTTATCCATATAATTTTCGCCATATTTATCATTCTAACTTCTAAAATTCCTCTCAAAGAAGTAACATGTAGGGTCTGGCCTATTGAGATTTCCAAACCCTTTGATCTCTTATAAGGTGAACAGGGCTTGTTAGAACACTTGACTGTACGCTCAACGAATAGACACTGTTATAATGAATATCATTTGCTGAGTTTTGGTTGTCATACACACTAACAACAGTGTATTAAATTAGACGAGTTTGGCGGTTCGTAATCTGCTAACTTTGAGTCAGGGACAACTTAACTCGGAAGTCTCCATCACTGGCTAATTTAAGCCTTGCTGCATTTTTGGAAAACTTTACTGTGCTAGCGTAGCAGTTCACTGCAGAGAAGTTAACAAAATATGACTTGTATTAGCCAGTGATGGAGAATGGCAGAGGTCGTGACGTACGGTGGAAGTTGGGTCTGGGCTGAAACTGTTTCCTTGTCCATTGAAACTGACGCAGAATCACCTTAGGCTGGCTACCTTAGTTCATATACTGCCAGTAGGGGGCGCTTTGGGGAAGGGAGGTAATCACATTTACTACTGTATCAAACACTAATACGTGAAGTTGAGAAAGAACTTGAGCATTGAACAAGCAGAAGAATATCAATATCTCACTTGCTTCAAACATTCAGCTTCACGTTCATACATACATATTTATCAAGCATTAGAAAAAGTTGAGCAAATAAAACCACTAATAAAATTCCCACAAATAACTTGGAAGTAAAGTCACTCTCCAGTGATAACGATCCAAATTATATAAAAGAAAAGTTATTATAAAATACATAAACAATAGAAAAAGAAATTTAAAATTCCTGGCCATAATATTATTGTGGTAAGTACTATTTTAATCACTGACAAGGTTCGGAAAAGACATAATAGTGTCAACTCACTATTGTTCGTAAATCTGTAATAATGATTTTAGTGCCACCTATCTTACCGTGAGTGGGTGAGTTACTGTTTAACACTGCTTCGGCAGTATCACAGCCATTAGGGACTATCTATGAACCTATCTTACAAGCACAAATCAAACTTATGAGCTTTGATAATGTTTGACTAGCTTATTTATACTTGCATAAAGCGTTCCCTTCAAAGAATCACACCCAGGCATGATTTGTTATTGTTAACTTGATACTCTAGAATCATATTATGAAGTTTTGAATATCTTTGATTACACACATGAAATAATATCCATAATCTTTGCTAACCTAAAGTCGAATAATTTTTATGAGAATCAATCTTTGAGAATCTAGAATCTGAGAACTTTCGGTGATTATACGATAATCTATCTTTTAGAGTCTAGAATCTGATAATTTTGGTATTTATACAATTATCTGTTGTTGAGAATCAAGAATCTGAGAAATTTGGCAATTATGTACGGGAATCTATCTTTGAGAATCAAGAATCACAGAATTACAGTAAATAGAGTGAGAATCAATCTTTGAGAATCAAGAATCTGGGAACTTTTGGTAATTATATGATAATTCATCTTTTAGAGTCTAGAATGTGATAATTTTGGTATTTATACAATTACCTGTTGTTGAGAATCAAATATATGAGAAGCAATCTTTGAGAATCAAGAATCTGAGAACTTTTGGTAATTATATGAGTGTTTATCTTTGAGAATCAAGAATCTGAGAATCACAGAAATTAGAATCATCAACCACAAGAATGGGAATCATTGACTATTGTTATCCTGATGAAATTCTGAATGATGAACTATTTCTATCATTAAATCCATGTGCGAGAATCCATAATATTAACTGAGTATCATTGATATTTACTATTGAGGATCACTGGTATTTACAATCAAACTGAAAAATTAATACAAATATAGAATGCTTTCAAAGTATCAAATGCTGCATCAATACAGAAAATAAGTCAAATGGATGATGGCACATTCAGACAAAAAAATATAGCAATAATACAATCAAGCAAGTAATCAAGGAATATAAATCTGCAAAATAAGGTTGCAAAAATCACTTGATTCAAGCAAAAAAAAATTGTAGCATCCGTTCATTTACTGGTCCCATCGTCCATCACAAAATGTTAGAGATAAAACAATTCATTCACAAAACGTTAATTCAATTTCACCCATTTTCACACTGATGAAGTGATTCACAAAAACATTAAGAAATAAACAACCCTTTTAACAATCTGAAGTCATATATGACTAGTCAAAGATGATATTGACACCAAAGAAAGGCAAATAACAGGGTATATACATTGCTCAGTGCTGAATTATATTTGGCACATTTATCTAATGTTAAGAGTCTTAGAGTTAAGATCTTGTATTGTGTAGAGATGATACACAAAGGGACGGTTTTATGAGGGGTTCATCATTATTTGTGTTTGAGTATTTTTACAATAGAAAATAGCGCATTTTAAGCATGCTACATGAAATGATAAAAAACCTGTTTTACATTATTTTAAAACTTAGTAATGATAAGATATATATGTATTGAAAGAATATCCACAAATTTACTGATAGTTTATCAACATACTGATCAGAAATGCTTTACCGTTCCATAGACTCGAGACATCGATGAATGTCTTCAATTTTCGTTTTTTCTTTTTGAATGAATGTGCACTGCTCTTCGTCAAATTGTAAAATCTCATACAACCAAAATATTACCACTCGGTAATAGTCAACTTGATTGTCTAAGTCTTATAATGATTATAATCATTTATATAAACAGGTATGTCCCATAGAATTTCGCTTCCATCAAAAAATCTCAAAGAACCCTCCCTTTAAGTAACAACATCTTTTACATCCAATTTCAGCTAAAATTCGAACCAACCTGCAGAGGTTGCAGATTCTTTGAAGGGATCCTCCTTGGGGTACATATAGCATAAAAATCCTAATTTTTAACTTGATGACAGGTTGTAACTTAATTTTTAAAAATAACAGTAAAAATAAGTTCAAAAAACACAAAATAAGTGTTTTCCGAACGTGTGACCACCCTGTGTAGAGCCCCATCCCAGTGCAAACCAAGGGATGTAACTCTAATCTCGCCACTTATCAATCTAACCAAGTCAGACAGAATAAGGGGAGGTGGGTGGCCGTACCCCAAGGAGGATCCCTTCAAAGAATCTGCAACCTCTGCAGGTTGGTTCGATTCTTTTTCAGAAGGGATCCTCCTTGGGGTACATATAGCATAAGGCAGACTCCCAAAGAAGACTTAGGATGTGGATTCTGTCTGTACACTAAATATCCCTTAAAAGTGCTCTACTCAATCCAATAAAGGTGTCACACTTACCAGATCACGTGACCTCCCGCGCCGAGGGCTGAGGATGGGTGATCCCTTGGGGACTAACCAATCGGCTTAATCCGCCTGATTACCGTTATGTAGGCCAAATACCCCCCCCCCCCTCTTTTTTTCAAAAGACTATTGGGGATCAATAGGAGTAGGTATTTACCCGCTAGGCAGTGCCACCGGGACACCTGCTGCGGGGGATAAAAATGCCCGTCAAACAGTGCAACTGGTTAGGATGAACAACTAGGTTAGTTTATTAGTCTTCTTAGAAAACTGAACTGAACCAAACTGAACAATAACTCGAAAGCTCAATCAGCTAGAGAGTTTCAACTCTGCCCACCTGAGAGAACCGACTGACCAAACCGAGCGCGCTCCCTAGAGTGCCTGTCTAGTTGGTAGTGTCGAATGAACGTGCTCGGCCGGCTCCAGATAGCGGCGGAGCAGATCTCTTCGATGGGCAGAGCCGCCGCGAACGCCTTAGACGTCGCAACCGCTCTAACCGAGTGAGCTTTCAACTGACCTGGGGCTTCTAAGCCCTTGTGAACGTAGCCCATGACAATCGCAGACACTATCCACCTGGATATTGACTGCTTAGATGCCGGCAAACCAGGCTTGGTGCCTCCGTAACAGCAGAAAAGTTGCTGGTCCTTACGGATAGCCCTGGTGCGCTTGATATAGACCTTGAGAACCCTGCGCACATCCAAAATGTGAGCATGGTTCCCCATAGACCCCGAAGAGGCCGGCTGCATAAGAGTCGGCAGTTCGATAGGAGCCGTCACATGGAACGAATGGTCGACCTTGGGACGATAGCTGTCGGGCAGCCTGATACTGACTCTGTCTTTGTGAAAGACAGTCAGTTCGGGATCAGCAGACATCGCATGGATATCGCCTACCCGCCTGCCCGACGCCAATGCCACCAAAAAAGCGGTCTTCCACGTCAAAAGCTGCAATGACAGTGCGTTCAAATCTTTGAACCCCGGACCTGAGAGCCAATCCAAAACAATTGAAAGGTCCCAAGTGGGGCTGATACGCCGGAGAACCGGACGTATCCTGTCCACACCTGCTAAGAAACGCTGTACCAGTGGATGCGATCCCAAAAGAGCACCGTCCACCGGTATGTGGAAAGCAGAAATAGCCGTAGAGTATCCCCTGACGGTCGATGCGGCTAAACCAGCATCTAACCTGGACTGGAGGAACTCCAAAACAGCGACTAGATCTGTAGAAAAGGGATCGAGAAGCCCTCTATCGCCACACCAGCGCGCATAACAGGCCCATCGATCTTCATATTGAAGGTTTGTCGAATCCCTCCTCGAAGCCAGTATTGTGTCTGCAACTCGTGCAGGAATACCGCTCTCCTGGAGGCGATTCCGGACAGTGGCCAAGCCACCCACTGAATCCTGGGATTCGGGTGTGGTGCCCCTTCCTGAAATAGTATGTCTCGTCTCGAGGGTAACAGTACAGGAGGCTGCACTAGAAACCTGAGAACGGACGGGAACCAACTCTGAGCCGACCAAAGTGGTGCTACAAGCACTAGGAGGCGAGCTGGTTGAATGGTCAACTGAGAAAGAACCCTGGGGATCAGAGGCACTGGAGGGAACGCCCACAGTACTCTGTCCGACCAGTCGATCGCGAAGGCGTCTCTGGCTAGAGCCCTTGGATCTGGTATTCTGGAGCAGAACACAGGTATCTGATTCGTCATCCCTGACGCAAACAGATCCACCTGGAACGACCCGAACAACAGGGAGATAGTTCCGAATATCCCCCGGTCGAGCATCCACTCGTGAGGTGTTAGGATGCGCCGAGACAAAGCGTCCGCACGGACGTTGTCCACTCCCGGGAGATAAACAGGAACCACCTGAATGCTGAACTGGTCGCACCACAGTAGGAACTGCCACGACTCCTGAAGGAGAGATGGAGACACTGTGCCGCCCTGTTTCAGAATGTAGGATATGGCTGTCTGGTTGTCCATTTCTAGACGAACCACAAGCCCCCTGATCCGCTCCTTGAAGCGCTCGAACACACGTCGAACTGCTCTGAGCTCTAGCACGTTGATGTGCAATTTCGACTCCTCCTGTGACCAAAGGCCCGAGGCTGTCAGGTCGTCCAGGACCCCCCCCCAGCCTGATAGGGAGGCGTCTGTCTGGATGGTGACCGAAGGCGTTGGAAGCTCTAGCGGAAGACCCTTGAGAAGGTTGCTCTCGACAACCCACCACCGAAGGTGCTCGAGCACCCAAACCGGCGTGGTTAGAACCTTCTCGAAGCTGTCCGAGTGTGACCACATTCGTGCCAGCGCTTGCTGAACCGGTCTCATACTCAAGCGAGCTCTCCAAACCACGTCCACTGTCGACGCCATGTGACCCAACAACTGCAGCCAAGTCCTGGCTGTGTGGGTCGGCGATTGAAGGAACAAGTGGACTGCCCCGATCACTCTGGACACCCGATCCGGGGCCAGGGACACGGAACCGGAGGCCGTATCGAACCTTGCGCCCAGGAAGACCAGGTCCTGCCTGGGCGCTATGTCTGACTTCTTCAGGTTGATGATCCAACCCAGCTTGAGCAAGATGTCTAACACCTGCTGGGTGGCCTCCTGATTTAGTTCTCGAGACAAGGTTCTGATCAGCCAGTCGTCCAGGTACGGATGACAACACCTGCCCTGCGACCTGGCGGCCTGTGCCGGCACCAACATCAACTTGGTGAATACCCTCGGAGCAGTCGAAATGCCGAAGGGTAACACCCGGAATTGGTAGCACGTCCCGTCGAAAGAGAACCGAAGAAACTCCTTGAAGTCGGGGTGCATTGGAACATGGAGATAAGCATCTTTGAGATCTATTGACGATAGCCAATCTCCCGTCTCTACTGACGCTATGACCGATCTCAAGGTTTCCATTTTGAACGTTGGAACCTGTAGACTGCGATTCAAATATTTCAGATTGAGAATCGGTCTGAACCCTCCGTCCTTCTTGGGCACCAGGAAGTAGGTCGAGTAATAACCGCTCTCTTCCTGACCCTTCGGAACTACCTCGATGGCTGCTTTGTCTATTAAAGCTTGCACCTCGGCACGAAGGACTTCCGCCTTCTCGGGCAACTCGGGCACCTTCGTGTGCCGTATCCCGGAGAAAGTCGGTGGGTCGTACTTCCAAAGTGGTAAGTGGCCCTCCCTGAGTGTGGACAGGACCCAGGTATTCGAGGTGACTTTCTCCCACTCTGAGACGAAGTGAGATAGTCTGCCCCCCACTGGAAGATCTTTGGAAAGACAGTGTACCCCCGTCTCCGGCAGCATTCGAGCTGCTGGACTTTTGGGTGGTAACACGGGCTTCGGAGAACCTAGGTTTGCTTGTTTTGCCTGCCTCGGTTCCGAAAATTCCGCTGGCCCCTTTGGCCCCCACGGAAGTGCCCTTTCTTTCCCTTCCCCTTGAATCTCTTCTTGTTGCCCATAGGGCCATTCCAAGAAGCTTGACCCGAACCCCCCGGCGTGGGGTATAGGCCATCAAGGGGGGAAAGCCGCACACGCTTTTCTTGCGGAGCTGGTTCCTCGAGGAGCACCTTGGAGTCCTCGAAGGCAACCTTCTGCTCAGCGGCTTCCTTGACTACGGCCTGCGATCCAGGGAAGAGGGTGGACCCCAACCTGAATGGCAGGTTCTGCAAGGTGAGGCGTGTGGACTGCGAATACTTTGATGTCGCTAGCCACAGCCGGCGCATCCCCATGACTGCGCCCATCATCTGACTCGAGGCACTCCTGATTGAGTCCCGAGCCAGATAACTCGATACCTCCGCCAACTGCTTCTGGAACGTGGACACCTTGGTGCCCAGTTCCTGCACTTCTGCCAGGTCCTTAGCCTGCATAGCAGCAAGGTAGGCCCCGTGTACTGCTACCCTTAGTTGTTGGGCTCCGTTCCGGTATGTGTCCTCATGGGCACGGAACTCGGCCTTCAACATGGCAGCCTGTGACAGAAATGGAGGCAGTCGCCGGCCCTGTTTGCCTACAGAAGGCTGCGCCTGAGCGCCGGACAGGGTGACGGAGGTCAGGACGCAATCGTCCACAACCGGAAGGTCGAAGAGACCATCCTCTCCCAACTGGTACCTCTTGTTGAGTTCAGGCAAATCAGCCTTCGTACGGGCACCAGATAGAAGAGGATTGATCGCCTCAACCAACAAGCTGTCGATGATGCGGAGCCTGGTCGCCGGAGGCTTGCTGGGAGCAAAAGCCTCCCCCGGAAGCCGGAACTCCTCGGTGACCTGCTCCGGGACGGGAACGAGCGTCTGCGGGATAGCGATCGCTATTCGGTCACGCGTCTCCTTCAGAAGCTCGGCGAGCGAGACAGCACGGCCGGATTCCTCATCCTCCTCCTCTGAATAGTCGGAGTCCTCCTCCTCCGGATCCCCGGCACCGGAGCCACTAAGCTGTGACCCGGTGTCCGAAGCCCGATCTCGGATTGTCCGTTTGAGAGGGATGCGGAACCCAGCGCTGCTCACCGGCGCTCGTTCCCCGACCGGAGCCAGTCCCCGGGGCTGCGACTGCACCGGCGCCGAAGCACCGGTGACCGTGGCCTTGGGGTTACCTGTGCCCCTCGACGTGCTCGGCACCGGAGTACCTTGCACCGACGAGGGGGCTTTGGTTACTTGCGTACGAGGCAGAGCCGGAGCAGTCTCTCGGATGCCTGCGTCGGGAGCCACTACCTTGCCGGGGCCTGCGCCCGGTTCAGTAGTGCCCCCGAGGTCATTACCCGCACGAGTGCCGGTTGACCCTCGGACATCAGGGTCCGGCAGGGCGACGACGGTCAACTCCTTACGGAGCTGAGCCATCATCGTCCCCACCATCCCCGTCATCTGCCCCTGGATTATGGCAGTGATAGCTGCCGCGTCCAGATTAGGGTTAGTGTTAGATTTAGGTTTAACATGCAAGTGTGCTTGAGGTGAAAGAACTGGAGGGGGCGTAGAACCCCCCGCAGCAGGTGACCCCACCTCCATATCCACCTCATCCGATGAGGCAGAGGGGATAGGAGGGGAGTGCACCTTCTTACCCTTACCCTTGCCCTTACTCCTCTTTTCTTTAGAGGGGGGGATAGCACCTTTAATTTCCTGCCCTGCCTTCTGCAGGTTCCTATAGAAGAGCATGTCGATACCTCGCTCCTTCTTGGCCCTCGGGGTGAAAGCGATGCACAGCTTACAGGTGGTGTCGTCGTGCTCATCGTCGACAAGACAAGGCAGACACCTGTTATGCTTGTCGGCAGGGGGAATGCGGGTCTTGCACCCCACACATTCGGTGAAAGACTGCAAGTCAAACACAGAATGTTTAGGGGTGTGCATGTGTGTAAGTGCAATGTTTATGTTTCATAAATGTGCATCATACAAACAAAACGCAGAGGCGATACTATAATAACTAAGCACTAGGCAAGTAATGAATAGTAAGCCACTGAAAGAAATAAAGCATGAAAATTCCTAGTACATGCTTGCCGACTGAGACGATGACCCCGAGAATGAAAAAATTCAAACAGGGAGAAATCCTCGTCAGTAAAGTGCTGCCCTACAATGCGAAGCACGATAAAGAACCTTCAAAACAATCAAATCTCAATACAAGAATAGCAAAGTACTAACACAGTGCATTTTGTTTGAGATCCGCCATTTTGAGCGTTTTCCATCCGCCATTACTCGTTCAATTCGAAGCACGTGCGAATTGAAAAACGAAGTTACAACGCGACAAAAACCATATAAGTAACCTAAACATTCGCCTCTACGAATAAAAAGGGGTTACCACACATACAGTACTCTTTGTCTTGTCCATTTTCTCAAGTGGAAACTTATTTCAAAGTCAAAAAACTTTCGGAGCAGAAGAACGTCTTGCTTGCTCGATGACAGATTGATAAGTGGCGAGATTAGAGTTACATCCCTTGGTTTGCACTGGGATGGGGCTCTACACAGGGTGGTCACACGTTCGGAAAACACTTATTTTGTGTTTTTTGAACTTATTTTTACTGTTATTTTTAAAAATTAAGTTACAACCTGTCATCAAGTTAAAAATTAGGATTTTTATGCTATATGTACCCCAAGGAGGATCCCTTCTGAAAAAGAATGGTATGTTAATATCACCCGCAGAATCATAATGATTTCTATTTTCTTATGGCATAAAATAATTTGCATCAATATCAATGATGAGTTTTTGTTCAAGCCTTCTCATTATTAATGAACATGTACTGAAAATAATATGAAAATTGTGTAGTTTTTGAGTTTGCATTCAGTATGTGGTGTCTGTGGTTTCAGAGATTTTGTGATACATTAAGTGATTTTATTACTCACCCGTTGAAGATATCGCAGTTTAATAAATCTACCGTGTTATTACACTTAGTGTAATAACATCGCATGCTGCCGATTGAAGTGACATCATAATGGCAAAAATATGACGTCACAATGTCAGCGCCGCGGTCGCAATTGAGTGTGTTCCATTTATGGACAAGTTTGTGGAATTAAGTGGCATTTAAATCAGTGAGTAATAAATAAAATACTAAACTCGTTTCCATTTAATAACATATTTATGAAACTCGTGAGATGGTATTTGTATTTAACTCGCTTTCGCTCGTTAAATACAAACCACTCACTCGTTTCATAAATATGTTATTAAACGGAACGTCGTTTAGTATTCTCTATATCTAATTTGTAATAGTTCTACAAAGCATTAAAAGCCTTGAGAAGGCGAGGGGTAATAATTTGAATTGCATACGAAAGTATTAAACATTCATTCAAAAACTCATTCAAAAAGAGGTGAGTTGATATATTGAAAATTGTTTTTATCCTCTTATAAACAGTGTGTATGACTTTTCTGTTTAATGGCAGTCATTTAAATGAGTGAGAAAATCATGACAGAAGAATTAACAATGAACCATCATTCATGATATGCACATCGCCTTTCCAAATAATAAATGCATTTAAACTTAATATCACTGTACACAACAAAAAGATATATTTTTGTTACGACCAGTTGATTGGAAGAGGGTGGCCTTCACTATTAAACACATATTCATCAAATGAAATAAGTTTTGGATCGTCGCTGAATAATAAATAAAAGTATTTTAAAGTTTCGGCTAAGAAGAAACTTTCTAATTTGTCTTTGAAACCTGGGTTGCCCAAATTTTTCACGTTGTTGATGGAGGAATATCCGCCACCGGGGATCTTGGTGTGTTTCTCAAAGGCTTGGAAGATGTTCCATCCCCAGTCTCGATACTTCTGGTCTCCGGTGAATCGGTAGAGATACACGAGACTTTCCACCGTCTCGGGGCGAAGAAGATTGTGTGCGTCCAGCGGCTGTGGAAACAACGGATGTCAGATTTAAACAGAAAACACAGGGCATTAACACTTAGGCAACTTTCCTACACGAGGCATAACTCTTGTCAGTCTCCATAACTGGGTGAAAACCTTGCAGTATTCCCTCATTTTTCCGTGCTGAGATAGCGGAGCGCTGCAGCTGAAATGCATAGTGAGTTCTGATTTCCTAGCATGGTTCCAAAATTTAAGGAAATGCAGCCAGGCTTAATTCAGCCAGTGATGGAGACTGGCAAGAGTTGACTTGTGAAATCATGTATAAGAAATGACGTATTTAACTTGACATTTACAATTACTTGTTTGTATCTTGTATAAGAAATGTCATATTTAACTTGACATGTACAATTACTTGTTTACATAGTTTAGTATTCTATATGTATCTTGTATAAGAAATGACGTATTAATATGACATGTACACGATGCACAATAACTTGTTTGTATCTTGAAATGTAAAAATGAAAAAAAAATAAAAAATGTTTACTCGTGTAGGGAATTTTATAGTTAAGCTGCTGAATCCATTAGTTTGCAACCATTCTGTGTGATAAATATGCAGGATGTACCATTAGTTAATTATCTGGGATTGGCCATGTGCTAATGGTAAACTTAGAATTGAAGTGAAAGGATTTAATGCCGCTTCACAAGGTGTTCACTTATATCACTATGCCCAGTATTATTGAAGGGAGACAATACACAACACCATTGTGGCTATGTATTGTGGGAAACATGGTGGTGGTACTGGGCAGAAATTCAGTGTAGCATTGCACTCAACCCTTACTGCACTGAAATAGTTCTCTGCAATGGAGAAAGTTGCCGAGACCCTAGCAGAATTTTAAACCTGAAGCACTTCATTTGAAGCCGAACATTACTGGCTGATTTAAGCCTTGCGGTATTTCCCTCGCTTTGTTGTGCCTAGATAGTGAACCGCTGCAGCAGAAATGCATCGTGGCCCTGGATTTCTCAGCACAGATTTCTTAAGGAAATACTGCAAGACCTAAATCAGCCAGTAAAGGATACTGGCAAGAGTTAAGCCTTGCAGTGGGAAGTTGATTGTATGGTAAAAGGTAGGGAGTTCCAACATACATCAGCAGTTTCGATTTACAATTTATTAGATTCGTACATACCTTGACAATGAGGTCATTCTCCGCCCCAGGCGCCATGTTGAAGTATGTAATCTCCGGACTGAGTTTGGTGGGCATCTTGCTGTAGGTCTGATAGCACGTGTGTCCCAACTCTTTCCCAAAGTCCAAGTGGTCTTCACCCAAACCAAAATGGTTTCCCAGTGCTAGTGTTCCAGCAAAGAAGCACACTAGGTGGTCCTAAAAGTTAACATTTGAATATGTTACGACAAATCAGTGAAAACACCAAGCTTTCAGTGAGAAGAAAAGTCCTAAAAGTTAACTTTTAATGGTCTTACAATGGTGTGATGAACGTGAAATCAATGATTCAAATTAGGGCAGAATTCAACAAAACGTCAAGTTTCAAGAAATAAATTCATAAGTCAGAAAGCATAAACAGCCCATGACATTTTGTTGATCATTTGAAGGAGGTAAAAACTGCATAAAATACAAAAGTGGCATTTTTAGTCTTTGGTTACAGTAGTTCTGGTAGGACTGTTTATCTCAAATCAAAGTCAACCTTGAATTTAAATTGCAAATTAACTTCATTTCTCTAGATCTGTGAGCAGCATTATAAAAGTGAAAGAATTTATGCCAAAGTATTTTTTTAAGGCTGACTAACCAAATGTCTACTCAATCATTTCACACTACATCATTTCATGAGTTATCTCCCTTTGTCAACATACAGAAACACCTGAAGTTTGCTGACAAATTTCTTCTTTTTTTTTGTGTTGTCAAAACTGGAGGGTTGAACATCCCTGACATTCTGGATCTGATGTAGAAAGTGATACATTTGTGAGAGTCTTGTTTCATTCCCTACTTACCATTTTAGGACTGAAGGATCGTCCACTTAGCAGTTCACCGATGAAGAGAAGTTTGCTTGGCTCAGATCGACGGACAAGTTTCTCCTTGATTCCTGCCACAGCCTCAACGTAATCAGCTTTGAACCTAAGCAAAATATGTTGTTGTTATTGTGTTAAAACAACATCAAATCATCAAGGCACATTTAAGAGTGGATTGAATACAGACTGTAATGTTAAAAACTTATCATTAATGATGCGGGGTGATTTAGTATTTAACACTGTTATCAAGAGTATTTCACGGTATGTGTAAATGTGTGCAACTACTATTATTAAATGGAGGACACCTGCAATGCACTGGCTATGCACTACGCACTATGCACATCTAGCTTTGCCGTAACTTACACATCTAGTTTCTTTCCACTCTGTATCCACTGTTTGAGCAGATATTCGTAGTAACTGTCACCACGGGCACCAAGAGTTATAGTTCCTGACTGACGAAAGTTGCCGCTCTGTGCGTTGATAAATATCGGAACCATTCCATTAGTTTTAGGGAGATCATGGACATGCATGGACACCTCATGGACAATATCCTGAAAAATAACGATATAGACTGTTTGAGAGGCATTCCAGACGTTGGTGTTATAAAGAATACAAGGAAATTTACCATGTACCACAGTATTTACCACGATATACCGTGCTTGAAATGAATAGGATCAGGTTATGTGCCATACATGTAGAATTGTTCCATATGTCCTTTTATTCAGAACTCAGAATAATAGAATACCAAAGATGAAGAATTCAAAAGTAGATAAAATCATAACAATCATTTGAAGTTTTTTTAAGGAATATTTCAGTGTATCAACATGCAACCAATCAGTTAGCAAATTGCAGATTCTTTCGTTTGAACTGTGAACATTGACGCTACATCAGATAATAGTTTAAAGAACAACGTAAAGAATAATAAGAATTTTTCTGATAAATATCATGCTGAAAAAGATTTAATTAAAAAAAAACACCTCTTTTTCTCCAACATACTGGGTACACACCCATTCATTGAAAAACATGGTTTACCGGTGAACCAGTAAAACCACCCATCTCTAATAAAAGTAAAGGGGCAGATCAAGAAATTTTCAAGGAGGTGAGGTGAGTTGGGGTTTAACGCCGCTTTCAAGAGTATTTTACTTATATCGCGGCTACTAGTATTATGGCAGGGAGAAAGCCCACAACGCCATGTGGCTATGCCTTGCGGTGAAACCTGCGAGCATCGGCTGGAACTAGCAAACCATGGGTGGTACTTCGCTGAAATTCAGTGTAGCATCGCACCCAAACCTTACTGCGTGTAGATCAGTTCTCTACTACAGACAAAGTTGCCGTGATTCGAACTCTTGATCCAAAGCCAAGCGCGTTAACCACTGCGCTATCACGACCCCAAATTTTCAAGGAGGGTTCAATGATGAAAAGAGCTGTTGACCTTGGGGGTCTAATAAACTTACATGCAAAAATGATCAAAAGGGGAGGAGTTCAGTTTCACTGTGTATTTTGTGTCAATATCGTAATTAACAAAAATTGTCAACATGGAAACTTATTATTGTTTCTATGGAATACTATATATTTAATATATTTATAATCTACATTTATACACATCCCTATTACTTACCTCAAACTTTTTGTCGCCAGATATCCTGGAGAGATCTCTGAACTCCAGCTGTATAGTGGTCACTTCGGACGTGCTGCTGTCCGGCCCCCAGCGGGGTGCGTGAGCTTGACCACTGCCCAGGTTCACGTCCGAGTATGGAACTTTGGACGGGGTGTTGAAACAAGGCATCAGTCGGTTTCCTAGCTCAATCTGGAAGAAGATAATTAGATGATGGCTAAGAATGAAATATTAATTCTTCAAGATTCACTTAGACTTGAGTACATTGGTATTATTTACAATTATTACATGCTCGCGGAAGATACGGTAATGGCAAACTAGTGTTATACCACTGCTAGTGTGAAGTCACAATCGTGTGCAGATGTGATGTCACAATGGTACATTGAGGATGGTAATTTGAGGATGTAATAAACAACTTATTATCTCACTCTCAATTATATAATAAAGTGGGATGACACTAAGCTGAATGGACGTGACATCGACTCACGGCTTTCTCCTTGAAGAGCGGGTCCCCGGAGAGATGGTAGGTGGAGAGGAGACTGCCCAGAACTCGGATGGTGATCTCGAACAGGTTCACGTCCCGGTTGATGTTGAAGTTGAGGCTGGTTCTCACCCACTCACGAGCCTCCTCAAACTCTGAATAGTAACAACCAAGAAAAGGGTCAATGTCATTTAAGGATGTCCGCTCCTTCCTGTTGAACATACTTTTAAAAAACAAATGAAAAGAAAATGTGACTTTAGAATCTCTAAAAAGTGCTTAAACAGCATAAATGGCCTAAATTTGACTAAAAAGGGGGGTTTTCAGGTACATTTTGTGTCAAAGCTTTAAAAAACCCACACTACCATATATATTTTTTCATCGATTTCGGTAGGGGAACATGAACTTTGTAACATATCAAAAAAGGAAAAAAAGTTTAATACTAGAAATGTAGTATTTTAAAGATTTTAGCAGTATTTTTCTCATTTTCCCATAGACTCCCATGTTAAAATTGTACTTCACCCCACTATCTTACAGGCGTCATATCTCCAAAAAAACCCACACTATCCCCCTATTTTTTAATGCTGATTTTTCAATCACTTACTTTGATCTTTTAAAATATAGAGCCACTGGCTCTGAAGCTCATCAGGAATCATGTTATTAATTATCCCAAAGGAAAAGGTTAAGATATCACATAATAAGTCATTGCTCAGTCATCAAATTTATTATCAAAATTGGTTACACATTAATCCATATTCATTATAAACAATGTAGACCTTTGCAGTTTATTGTTTTACTTCCTATTTTTATCTTGGAATTATCAACATTTATTAAATATTGAAAAAGAGCCCCTATTTATTTTTAAAAATCCTGTTTCTCATAGGCTCATAGTTTCATAGGATCCTTTTCAATATTTAATTAATAAATTCTATTGAGCATCTGAGTGTAAGACTAAATCAGTAACACAGCAGAGAAGTAACCTGAAACCTCCGTGTATTAGCAAGCTGCTGTTTGCATCTCTGCCAGGGAGTGGTCACTCCCCAGGTCAACACCTGCAATTATGCAACATGCAGACCCTGGACTCACAGCCAGTAAATTATATATTTTAAATTTTGTTTTCCCCATCTTTATTTATTTGTCTTTATTGGAAAAGAAGATGTGGTATCACAAACTCATGTAGCTAGTTTTAATAGTCTTATCTTAATTCATCACCAGTCATATTTAGTTCACATATCTAATGTAAAATAAAACATTTGTTAACCCTTTTTAAATTTGTTCCTATGCATCCTGTCACAATATTCAGTTCACAGGCTATGCAATAGTTCTTATTTCACATTGATTACATCAAACATGTCCATAATGTAGTATTACTCTTAAGCTGACATATGAAGTGCACAAAAAATCTCATTATCTTCACAGTTCATTAAAACAGCTGTTTTAAGTGATTACCCCTGTGATCCATATTTGGGGTCACAAGATCACCAAATCTACAATTTAGAATCCCCATTGGCCAAAGAGTCTGTACATAACATGTCAGCTTTCTAGAGCTTTTGGGACTGGAGAAAAAGATGAAAAATTATTTTTTGGTTGTGACCCCTGTGGCCCTTATTTGGAGTCACAGGGTTACTAAATCTACAATTTAGAATTCCCATCAGTCAAGGAGTCTGTACATAAAATTTCAGCTCTCTGGAGTCATTGGTTCTGGAGAAGAAGATGAAAATAGCTTTTAAGGTTATGACCCCTGGGGCCCTTATTTGGGGTCACAGGGTCACCAAATCTACAATTTAGAATCCCCATTGGCCAAGGAGTCTGTACATAAAATTTCAGCTCTCTGGAGTCATTGGTTCTGGAGAAGAAGATGAAAATAGCTTTTAAGGTTATGACCCCTGGGGCCCTTATTTGGGGTCACAGGGTCACCAAAACTACAATTTAGAATCCCCATTGGCCAAGGAGTCTGTACATAAATTTCAGCTCTCTAGAGTCATTGGTTCTGGAGAAGAAGTCGAAAAAGTGAAAAGTTTACGAACGGACGGATGGACGGACGACATCCCATGCCATAAGCCCATCGGGCCTTTCAGGCCTGATGAGCTAAAAATATAATTTAGAAAAAAAGTTTATAGTTTATAGTTTGATAGTAATTAACAGGAATTAAAGCCTGTCACTTATCATCTCAAAAGTAAAAGCAATGTCTTTTTACGTCTTTTTCTACTAGGTAACAATTTAACTATTCACCGGTTATCTAATAAAGTTTTGTCAACATGTTGGTCGTAGTTTTTTCAGCTTGATGAGAGGAAAATGTAATTTGATTGAAACAAATAATAACAGACACCGTGAGTCACAAGTTGTATTTTTTTTTATTGGTTGTTTACAACGTCTGAAAAATAAATTATCATTTAATAATATTTAGGGCAAAACAATTGATAAGTCGATCGACATCACTGCCTACCAATCGCGCTGTGTTGACTCTTGGGCATGTCGACTTGTCACTTGGTGTCAGTCAGCACGTGGTTAAAGGGGGGTCGACTTATACATGAGATATAGGGTTTTGTCCAGTATTTGGGTAGTTGAGAAAGGGGGTCGACTTATACGCGGGGTCGACTTATACCCGGTAATATACGGTAATACTATAAATTTGAGGAGCGAACATCCTTAAATAAAATCAAATGTAACACTCGTGTGTCGTTCGTCAATCTGAGTACCGTAATTCTTCCATAATTTCGACCCTCAAATTTTCCAAATATTTTAAAGAAATGTTCACGGTCGAAATTATCACCACTCACCTTCGTTTGTGCGCCATCTTTGTCGAAATTTTAGATTTTCATATAAATGTTTAAAACCAATTTGAAAAAGAATGTTACAAACTTCGTAAATATTAGTTAGCAAAAACTTTTAATTATGTTTGTATATGGTAATTATATTCATATAATGCACTAATACACCATTTTTTTTCTTCAGAAGACAAGTTACTATCGGCGAAGCAACGATTCTCAATTTATTGTTTCTGTGAAATTTGAATGTCATTTGGATTTTAAATTGTGTACCAGGAAATAAAACAATAATAATTTGGAGTTGAATTGTTATGTTCTTAGACTTGACAAAATAAACCAGGAAATTTGAAATGATATGAATCGTAATTTAGCTTTAGCGTGCATGTCTCGCATAGCTGGCTGTCCACATGTTTTCAAAGGAAGTACAATCTGATTGGTTGCTATATTAGTATAAACCAATCACAGCAGACTATCGTCATTACGGAATTCCCTTCTAGCAAGCGTATCACCTAGAATTGAGTAAAAACAATACACCAATTCTAACTATTGTTGCATTAGTTCAGAGTCCTATGTGTATAATTCATCAATAAATTATAATATGAACCATTGTCTGTTGCTATACACGTGAAGTTAGGAAGCATATTTTTTTTTTGAAACGGCATTGTGTGACAATCAAGTCGAATATATCAACAAGCTTGCTTTGCAAGAAATTACGAACATAAACAATGACAGCTGAATAATTATATAACTTTTGAAAGCCTTAATTCACGCAAACTAATTATTAGTAATATTTTGAAACATATACCTCAACATATATGGTTCTGATTATCTACGACAGTGGACAGTCGTCTCTCTGGGTGTTTGGTTGAGTCTATTTGTATGTAGGGATTAACAAGTCACAAAACTTTGAAACAATTTATTACATATTCAGATTTTTAAAACTGAAATATATTTGTAAGTATGAGCTAACATCTGTCATAATATTCCAACAGTAATTAATCATTTGATAAGTAAATTGACTTACCAAAATGGAAAGGCAAAAAACATCCCATGCAGTCATCCCTACTCAAAATAGACTATTCCAGTGACTTCACTGCAGACTTTAATGAACTAGGTCAATTGACTGTTTCAAGTCTCTCCAGAAAACATCCAGATGTTACAAAACTTATCAATAGTCATGTGACAGTTTCAAGTCTCCCCAGCAAACATCCGGATGTTAAAAGCCTTATCATTGGTTAACTTTAGGACTTCCCTTTTCTTAGCCAATCAGAAAATTCAATACAAACTCAATTCATAGTGTAGCATTACCGTGTTGACAGTCTAAGTGATATATATTTATAGCCTCACACGGAAGTGATTGCTGCCTTTTCATTTACGAAAAATGAAATCATTGATAATGGATAATATGATAAGATGTAACATTATTCTTAATAAAGATATGTCATAAGTACAGTAAGTGAATAAATTGAGAAGTGTGAAAATACACCTATAGATTAGAATGTCTTGTGACAAGCGTGATCAAGTTAAAACATTTCCCAAAATTTGTGTAATAAAAAATACGTGTTTTTCTCATAAAACTCAATGAAAAGAAATCACAAGACGATTGTATATCATGGCTGTAAATAATTTGTTTTCAAAATTTGGAATGTGGTCGAATTTTTAATTTGTCAGTACTGAACTTCTGGTACACTGTCGAAATTTGGAAAGGTATTTTGAAAAAAGGCTGTCAGATGATCTTACGTGGGCGAACTTATAGAGGGGGCGAAATTAAGGAAGAATTACGGTACTACCCAGAAAGGATCATGTGACCTTCACTGTGACATTTCACATTCAATAAATTCAGCCAATCATAAGTCTTCTAAGATATGGCAGTGAATTGGGTATTCAGTATGTCAAATCAAGTCAGTCTGGTGGCTTTGTAGCCTCATTGCTGATTGGCTGGAGTAAAAGGTCACTGACATGACCTCCATGGTGCAGTTCTCAGATCAGAAAGGCACTAATGAGTGTTACATTCGATCTGATCTAAATGAGATTGAGAAAGAGTACATAAATTTCCTTGAGGAATTGACTTAATGAAAATGAACTCCGCACATCTCCTAAAGTATTACCCTGTTATTTTATGGTGAGAATATCATTGAAGATGCATGTTATATACTATTTTCATAAATCCTATATGTACACATACATATACATATCTTTCTAAAATAGAAGATGAGACCGTCCGCAATAGGCGAAAAAAGAAGTTAACTTCAAATTACTCTGCACAGCTTTGTTAGACTGAAAAATTTGGGAGAAACTGGAGGAAAAAACAAGAAATGACACTGAACAGATCTGTGGTAAGCATGGTAATATACACTCATCAAGTGAATGAAAATGTAACAGTTCATTCAACTTCACAGTGATGGAAGCAGTTGTGCAAAAATTTATTCAGTCCAAAAACAATATGGCAAATATGCAGGGATTGGGAAAGACACCTTTGACAATGGGCCATTTTTATGACTTTTAGTCACTTTTGGTATTTCAAATGGGCTATTCCCCTTTGTAGCAATGGTAAAATTTCAAATTTTAATTGAGCCATTTTTTCATCCAATGTGCAAAATGGCCCATGGCCCCTGGCTTTCCCAATCCCTGTTCATATTAGTTTGTCTTCTTCATACCTTATGTAGATAGATATTTTTACTAACATTTATTTAAGGTTTGGCATGTTTGCTATTTCCTTTCAGAACAAAACATGGAAATCACAGAACATATTTTCTCTACCCACCATCTTTGAGCCCCATGATGATCATCGTATCGAGAGAGTCAACAAGGGTCAGTCCAACGCCGAACCACTCCGAGTGAGTCTTGCTGATTGGATGATACTCATCGTGACCCCACGCATGATTCTTGTACGCCCCCCACGCGTGAAGGAATGCGCCTACCACTGCCTTCTGTCTATCGGTCTGGGTCTTGGAAGCTGAAGGTTTAAAAGAATTTTCAATTTTTTTCATGCAAATCAGAAGTACATGGTCTAGATCATGAACAAATGTAACATTGTTATATTTAGATTCACACTTTCGGAAACAGTCAAGGTCACATTCACGGAGTTGTTAACCGCTGGTACAGTCAGTACTCGCAGTAGGTGCCTGACTCTGAGGGTGTGGGTTCAAATCTCCCAAGGGACTTGTACTATTTTCAATGTAGGATCCCAAATACAACAATGTAACATATTTGTGCAAAGATACGAGAAATACCACCATTACAGAATATATAAACACAATCATTGTTTGTAATGTTTGTCTTCTTTCACATTTAATGTTCAGTTATAATTATTAATGCAGAATACCTTCACTTTGAGTGGAAATTTCATCTGCACTGACATTAATTACAGTACAAAAAAAACAATGATTTGAAAACAACAACAGTGGTGGATCAAGTGGCCCAGAGTGCCTATACAACAAGTGGGTGGAGTCTACTCTGCAGAGTTTGTGTGTTGAATCATGAACAATAACAATCAACAACAATTTGACACATGTGCTCACCACTGAAGAAGTCATATTTAGGTTTCTTCACATCGGCAGGTTTCTCCTCGTTTTCTCCTGCATGTTCGTCAACTGGTGGAATCTGACCACATAAAAAAATAAAATAATTAAGTTACTGAAATTAACAAATTTCACCTCTGATTTATCGAGATGACTGTCAAATTGACTTGATTTTTCCCACAGCTTTAGGACTTATGAAATTTTTGTAAATCATTGATCAATTGGTATTAGAATATTTCTGAACGGCTGAAAAAACTTGGTTTTCAAACTTCTTATAGTTAGGACAGCTGTAAACTAGTGTTGATTTCAAAACGATCTTAGAATATCTGGTAAGTACTTCAATCATGAGATAAAACCCAATGTCAACTATCACAGGTCAATTTTTCATAGCAAAAATTCAACATCAGGTACTTTGTTGTTTATGATGTCATAAAACAATAAATGACTAGACTAAGTGACTATAGCTGGTAGCTGGTGGTCTCCTGAGAAAGCAGCCATCTGCTTATTAACTTTACATACCCGGTAATTAAAATTTAATAACATGGGTCATAAAGAAATATTTACACTTGAGAGCCTTTAAAAAATTATGCACATTTTTTATTAACGTTACTCTTGTATGTAATAAAAGCTTTACTTTGTTAAAATTGATATGACACATCAGTCTGATTAAAATCGACTTTGTTCCGAGAAATAAAATTGGCAAAATAATGCATCTACTGGGATACGAACAGGTTCTGTAGATTCCTCGCTACAAGGTCTGAGAACTACACGAACTAGGCACGTGTTCCAAACCAGTTTAGCGTAGCCAAAGCCCAGTCATATAGCTGACCAATCACATCATAGTTTTTAAACGGTCGCTGTTTTGAAAGCACTCGGAACAGACGAAAGGATAGTTGTTTGAGTTATCTGCCCCTAGCTTCTCGCACCGAAAGCTTTTGTTGGGCATCTTGTGATTGGTTAACTGAATTGCGACAGAACATGGAAGTCTACGGGCTGGTATCAGACGGTTTTGCAAGGAAACCCCTGAACGATATGACTTTGTATCCCGATAGATGCACTATTTTTCAATTTGGAAAACCATCAATTTTAATCAGACTGTATGACACATGCTCTCATGTAACAATCTCTAAATTGCACCTACAATTTGTTCAGCTGCCTTCTGTTTGTCCTCGTCAGCTATTGGTGGTTCTATCACATTCGCGTCCTTGGAGTCAACACCGGCCACTTGATTCAAAATGTCCAACGGGTCAGGTCTTGGTTTCAGGTCCAAATTTACTTTGGCCTGAAATTTTTAAAAAATTAAGTAAAAAGATTAATTCATTGAGGACATTACCGGTAAGCTAACAAAGTGCATTATAATTTTTAAAAACATGTCGAAAAAGTTTGTACCTTTTGAGTCTTTTTTTTTAAATGACAAAATTTGGGATGGGATGGGATGAATTGATTTTTGTTTAATTCATTTTCAGAAGTATTTCACTTTTATCACGGTTGCTAGTATTATTGCAGTGAGATAGCTTTGCGTTGTTGTGTTGAAACCTGCAAGCATTAGTTGGAAGTAGCGAACCATGGGTGGTACTACGCTGAAATTTATTGTAGAATTGCACCAAAAACTTTACTGCAAATAAAACATAACAGTTTTCTACAGCAAACAAAGTTGCAAAGTCCACCATGGGATTCGAACTCGGACCTCCTGATCCAAAGCCGAATGTGCGAACCACTGCTAAGGGGGCAGATACAGCTTTTTGAGAAGGGAGTGTGCGCACTTTTTCTAAACCTTGAAAAGACTCTCAGTGGAAAATCTCGTTCGTTCAATGTGGTCCACTAGTTGCTAAAAAATGCAATTCCAGAATAATCAGTGAACGAGTAAAGTGCTAACACACAGCCGTGACAAGATTTGATTGCAAGTTAAGCTGCAATACATAAACCATGAAGCCGTTAGCCCACATGTTTACACTGTCATGACTGTCGCCACAGTGAGGAAATATGATACAGCTCAATTTCAACTACCACTCCACTCGGCACAGATAGATATTTGAAATCAATATCCTGACATGTGGATATTAACAAGCTCTCATATATACTGTTACAATGAATACTGATGCATTTAATTTTGTGAAAAGCATTTTCAATTTTTCACATTTCTTAATTTTATTCTGTGAAATAAAATGCTATCCTGCACATTTAAGATTTTGAGGAAGGCTAAACTATAAATCTATTTACATAAACATTTTTACTCACATGGCTTAAATGTTATTGTTCAATATAATACATTGAAATACCGGTAATAAATTTTCATAACCATGTGCAGATGAGAAGACAAATGACATTTTTTTCAACTCACTGAATAAAAAAACTCAAGTTAGTGAAGATGGAAGCTACAATATTTTTCAGAGATGAATCATTTTGAAAAATATACCTGGCAACAATGGAGTTTTTCACTACCAAAACATCAACCACAAAACCCATTAGTTTGGATGTACACATGCAAGGGGGGATGCTTAAACGTCTAACAACAAACCATAAGACCCTGTAACTGAAAACGCGCCTTTTTTCGTAACTCCTCGAGCTTGGCCTGTTTCTCTTGTGCCATCTTGAGACGATCTTTGAGTGAGAAGAGATCATGGTCTCTGTCCTTGGTAATCCGCCGCTTTCCAACATCGAGCTCGTCAACGTTCCCTAGATCATGGTAGATGACAGGTACAATGTAAACTACGCACACGGCTCCGACGGCGAGCATCAAACATATTATGCTTCTCTGCAGTCTGGAGAGACGATTCCATACCTGCAAATAAACCAAGATATAAAAAATGAGTGCTAAAAAGAGCCAAGGGGATAAGAGTTGAATGTAGCCTTTAAGAATAGTGATTTCCTCATTTATGGGACCGAGGCCCTAATTAACAATAGGGTCTTATACCCCGGAGTTTATTGGAGGGCAGGGATTGGAAAAGGCACGGGCCATGGGCCATTTTGCTCGTTGGATGAAAAAATGGCCCATTAAAATTTCAAATTTCATATTGCTACAAAGGGAAGTGACCCATTTAAAATTCCAAAAATGATTAAGAGTCTAAAAAATGGCCTATTGTCAAAGGTGTCTTTCCCAATCCCGAGAGGGCAACCCCTTATTCCATTTATACCGATACAAGTGACAACCCCTGATAACACAAACTTCACGTCATCATAAACCGGGTGTAGGGTGGGAATCAAAGGGAGGGAACATTTATAAAGAGATATAATCTAGTATTGAGAAATCATTGATGTGATATAAACGTACCGGGCTCCTACTAGAGGCATCTTATTCACGTTCAGGTACCTTTACCCCCTGGGTGCTATTTTGCATGACGCGATGCTTCTTACTGGGACATATATCTATATTTAAAAATGCTCATGGATCTAACCAAAGAGTGTTATAAATTATCAAAATTAAACAAAAAGTAGTTTTACAAGAATAGATCAAAAACAAAATAATGGGTTGTAATAATTATTTCATCAGTTCATAGTCACTGTTCTTGACCCTGTCCCGGATGTATCGGATGATTACGATTAAAATCACTGTGAGTAAATTTGAATTAAAAAAAATTTTTATACGTGATATATAAAAAATAAATGTCATTTCCTACCATTATCACGAAATATGATCATGTTTGAGTTCACATTCGAAGTACGAAATGCCTTTGACTTGACATAGACTGGCTTTCTGATCTGCGATTTTACAATGTTAAAGACAATTGCAATTTGTGTTCTGACTTTGGTTTTAAACAGAATAAAGTGATTTAGATTATTAGACTTGTTAATTTGAACAAATCTGTGATCGGCTAAGGAAATGCATAACTAAGGCAAGGCTACAAGTGTTTGGGAACCGTAATGTTTCACGACGTCGATGAATGATTGAAATTTTTTTAAAAATGCCATATGCTTATATTTGGAACACAGAAAAGTGATTAGATATTTTAACCTTTTGTGTACATTTTATTACGATTGATGCATTATTTTACAAATATTCCACATGGAAATAAATGCATTGTTCATTGAAGAATATCCATTGTTACAAATTACATTGAAATTTTATAAATTCAATGTACATATCATCATAGTAATTTATGTCTTTGTAAAAACCTGAAAAGCAATCAAGCAGGCTGAAAGGGGGAGGGAGAATGAAACCCCTGAACCCGTCCCCAGGATCCACCTGATACATGGGCTTGGTATTGAAGATTTTGTTTAATTTTGCCATAAAGTAACTCCTTTCGAGTAGCTATCAAACTTCAATCATCACTTTGGGATCACCTTTAGTATCCCTCACCGGGATAAGCACGCGCCAAAGGCGCGTGCTCGCTACGCGAGAGAACGTGTAAGCACGTGTAAGAACAGTTTACTGCTACGCAGTAAACTGCTCGCGAAGCGAGCATGTACATATATATAGAGAAGCGCGCGACAGCGGGCTGATCTCCGTTAGGAGACATTTTAGACCAAAAAAGAGGTCATTTTCGTGTTTATCGACAAAAGTTTAATTTAAAACTTCGTCTAAAAGACGAGAGTTTTAAACACAAATTTTTGTTTTACTCTAAAACATCTTTCAAATCGTCTGTAATTGAAAGGAAATCCCAATGACGTAGCTTCTCACTGATTGGTCAATTCAATCTCACGTGTGGAATTTTCCAAATAAGGAATAGACTTGGGAATGTCGCTGGCCTGACGGTAAGATCCACGTTTGCGTAGGCTGATCTAAAACATGTATTTTTTGTTGTAGATCATAGCTTACTGTATGGATGTTTGACAGACTTTATGTTAGGCCCTATATTTATAACCAACGGCGATCTTGTTTGCTTTTCAGCGAAGGAGAAATTACAATAATTATTACAACGGGATATCAATAAATGTTCAAAGGGAGTGATCGTGTCACAGCGTCCACTGTTGAAGTTTTATGAATTGTGTAAATTCTACATGTGATGTCCATGCACATGATATCACCAAATGCCAATTCCATTTTTGATTGTGAATAATATAAGTTTTGGACATCAATTTGATACGATTCACTACCCGAAAAGGTAAGTCAACAAGCTACGTGTTCATGTTTTCATTTATTAGATTCTCTACTCAACGCTTCAGTATTTCAGCAAACGTTAAAATCGTAAAATTATAAATCACAATAAGCACTTACCTTGAAAGTTTTTTTTATTATATATCTTGCTATGGTATTATCTGTAAGAAAGACACCCAAGAAGTGTTTTAACAAATTTTAAAATGTCCTAAATTTTGTCAGTTCGTCAAAAGGATAAGAATTATAAACTTAAGGTGTACCTAAGGGTTAAAATGTAGTCGAAATAATACTTAACTGACGACTGTCACAGAATGCTTGGATTCAATGTTATTATGAATTTGCATTACTTTTGCAACGCCAAGTTGCATGACAATGTCCAATGGCGGCCAAAAAAACGAGACACCGAACGAGATTTCAGTTCAAGCAGTTGATTCAAGGGAACTAACTGCTGTGGATTAAAGCGTCCATAAAATGTTCCTGGAAATTCATTTCGATCCCAAATGGAAATCGGATTATCACGGTTCGGTATCGAAGAAAATTCGGACAATGTTTTTCTTACATATATATTAGGCCTAAATTTAAAGTGCCCGAAGTTCTTGCATAAAAAAAACTAGGCTAATCACTTATGTTATTATATAATGATCTCGAGGGATCTAAGGGTTAAATAACATCATCAAACATTATCTAAGGGTTAAATTAAATTAAATCATCTGTATCCAAGGGTTAAATGAAATTATCGGAATATGTCCAAGGGTTAACTAAGGGCCTAGACTACAATTACTAAATTTGAAGTGCGACATGTCAATCAGACGGGGAAAGCCCGATGTTTTGGCCTACTGCAGTACGGTACACACACAAAATAAACCCAACGTTTTCTTTACATTCCATTTTAGGAAACCAGCACTAGCCCTAAACTTATGAATTGATATATCATGTGCTGGACGTAGGGTTGATTGGTATCCTAAGGGCTAATGGGGTCAGTACAGCAGCGACCGATCTTCCGTTTTTGTCAACAAACATGGCGTCATCGCCTCGACGGGAAAACAACGTCTGCGCATGTCCGATAGGTAAATTAATATTCTAGAACATAAATAATAAAGAACAAAAAAGCGAGCCCTTATATGGTGAGGGATTCTAAAGTCATATTGACATGATTAACAAATAGTTTGGACGCAAATTTGTTTTTACAATTTTTTAATAATAAAAAACATCTTTATTGATAGAATCAGATAAAAATTATCAATATCTACAAAGTAACAAATAATTCTCATGTTATGCTTCAATATTAAAAATATCAAAAATACAGTATTTTTCTCATTAAACATTGTGTAACAAAATATGACAGATCAAATTGGTGTTTCAAGGGCGGTGACTCCATGGCCATGGGATAAATTTATACAATGAATATTGAATAAGTAGCATCATATTAACTACAGTAAATGTCGAGATTACTTCACTTTATCTGGCACTAGTAATTATCAACTGCAATGCACTTGTCTAGAAGTAAATCTAGCTGGAATCCAAGGGTTAAAAGTACAACATTAACAAGATTGATGTCTGCCCGGTAAAATGCAGTCTATCAGCCCAAATATCCGAATCTCTCTTAGAGCTAAAATATTGTAAATAATTATACCACACTTAACATTATTGTCAAGTAATTAACACAGGGGTTACTCTGGAAATTTAACCATGTGGGCCACAGGGTTCAACTGTAGTGGGCTCTGTGTCCCAGACCCGTCAGACAACGTATAGTTGTTGGAGGGGAGGGCATGGGTGGGGGTTATGGCGGACAGTCCAGGGTATATTTTTGACTGTGCCATTTCGTTTCAGGTAGCGCATATGTCGCGGTCCAAAGTAAACCCTGTTGAATACATGTAATTTTTTAACATGTTGATTTTTTTTTTTCATTTGTGTTTACAGAATAACATTTCATAGATAAATCATAACTAATAATCACTAACACAGTGACAACTAAAGCCAAACAGCGACACACTTGTAAAACTATTTCTTGTTTGTATGACAGTTGTAGATGATGTTTCATTTCCGTAAAAGTTTTTGAGTATCAATTCTACACCAATGCATATGCACATAAATGATTTTAAACAATGAGAATAAAAAACAATTATAACACAATATTACCACGTCAATGTTCTGACACTGACAGTCATCTTATCTAAACCACTGTCAAACTTCATCTAAACACCTTACCCGAAACGGAGATTGGCGTCGTTTTCCTTTGCCATTATTGTAATTTTCAGAGCCAAATCCAACAGATATGGCCGAAAATTCCGGGCGACCTTCTTGGCCGATCATAGTTTCTTGGTCAGAATTCAGAACATCAAATAAGCATAGAGAACATTGAATTTCCACAGCTGTGCTTTTGGAAAGTCGGCACACTTGGAACTAAACCATGAATAAAACTATTTTCTTAACAACATGTTATTAGTTAAGAAATTTGATCAACATAATATAAGACTATTTGTGTTTCTAAATATAGTTTTACAAAATTAAGTTACATTATATAAAACAAATACTTTTTTTATGTCTAGAAAATTTAAATAAAATTGTATACATGGCATGGAGCTTTACAAGGTGTATTAACCATGATAAGTTGTATGGCATATACTATTCTAGGTTTTACCTCGTTTTCGCTTACGGTAGTTGCCTATTGTCGTAAAAGTTTGCTAAACGTTTTTTAATATGTGATTCACTTGTTCATCAAAGGTTGTATTTAAACTGTATTCACGAATGCTTTCTGATATCAAAAGATATGCCTATATTCCAGAAAATCCGATTCATTTAAATAAATTTACGTCAAGCCGTACTGAACACATTGACTAAAAACTGCACTCCAAAAATAAAACAAACACGGAATAATTTAAATAAATAAATTAATTGATTATTCACATAATTAATAAGTATTGCTTTTGCCCTCCTAAAGTTGTTTTCAAACAGTACACGACTAAATATGTTTATACAGTTTTAGTTTTTTATAGTCTTAAAGTCTCATTCCAAAGAAATCACATAAAATGGCGTATGCCACAGCATTGACTTAAATTAATTATTTAACTCCGTGGCCACAGGCGCCAGACCCTAAATATACACCTACGTATACATCTCCCTACCTATGTATATGTTACGTAGGTATTTAGGGTCTGGCGCCTGTGATAGGCCTATATGCATATTGACAATGTCTGCAGACATTGGTTCAAGCAGAGTAGTTATACATTCTTTGTTGATTTACACAGATACCATAAATAAATTTATTTTTTATTTACACAGATACCATAAATAAATTAATTTTTTTATTTACACAGATACCAAAAATAGATCTATTTATTTTTTATGTACACAGAGACCATACATAAATTAATGTTTTTAAATATGCACCTACGTAGGCCTATACATCTCCCTACCTATGTAATTTATTTTTTTATTTACACAGAGACCATAAATACATTTATTTTTTATTTACACAGAGACCATAAATACATTTATTTTTTATTTACACAGAGACCGTAATATAAATTTATTTTATGGTCCCTGATTTACATGACAAGTAGAAAACAGTGTCGGCTATCTTCAAAATGCACAATAATATAGCCTAATAACAATAAACTATAATTTCTTCCAGCGGTTCATTCTTGCTACGCCAACATTTGGATAAAATTGGTCATTTTGGCCAAAATATTTGTTGGCGTACCAAGAAATATTTACAGGAGATAATTAGCAACAACAACAAGTTTATCAACACATGGACGTCTATAATCCTGGTTATAAAAACAACGAACAAATTTGCAAAATATTTTCTGCACAACTTCTTTTATTAACATTTTAAAAATACAAAAAGCATGTAATGAGGGCTTGATATTTTAAAAAGTTTTAAACAGATTTTATAAAAACCTAGTTACAGTTGATTTGATTAACATTACTATTTCAACATATAAAACGAAATAAGTTAATAATGAATATAAGTTTAAAATATATAAATATTATTTCAACATATAAAACGAAATCAATAGATAATGAATATAAGTTTAAAATATATAAATGAATAGTTGAAACATTGAATATTACAACATTTAAAAAATATAACGAAATCAACATTGTCTTTAAAAAAAATTAAATACATATCATTAAAACATTGAAAAAATAATATTGATATTTCAACATTTAAAGAGAACAAAATAATTTAATGAATAATAAACTTTAGTATAGTAACAACATTTAAAATATTACAAATATATTAATTTAAAAAAGCATGTTACAGCTGTTTAAGTAAAATAAATGTTTCAACATCTAAACGTCTAATTGTGTACATGGTTGAGTCAGTCAAGATGAAGCATATGAGAGGCAGCATCAGCAAATGCAATAGTTGACAATTGTCTATGTCCATGTCTCAGTTTGAGCTGTGCTAGTCTGGAGTCAATTTGTCTATATTTCTTCTTTCTTGGCACACGCTTTCCTCCAGCTCTGTATTGAATTAACTTGATTTCGTTGGAAGCCTGGACTTGCTGTAGTACTTTGATGAGGTTGAAGAGGTTTGGATGCGGATGCTGTACATTGTTCTTCATCTTGTTGTGCCATCCCTCGAGGTGGTTAGTTGTCCTTGGTCCTTCAGTTGTATAATGGTTCCAGAGATGACGATTCAACAACCTCGTATATATGATTTGGCTTTTGCCTGGTAACAAGGCATATACCAAGGGATACATAGCGCCATCCACAAACGCATGGAATGTGTAGAGCTGTGTGAAGAGTCCTGGGCATGTGTAAAACGTTCCATCTCCATATATTGTACTTGCAGCTGTTAGATGTGCGAGGTTTTCAGCAGTGGAAAATATCAAAATCTTGTCTCCATCGCCATCGTTAACCATGAGGAAAGGCTCCCCTGTTGTGGTTTCTGTCCAGATCCCATCGAGTTGAATTTCCTGTCTTGAGGACGGAAGTTTTGGTAACAACTTTGAACGTTTATAATACAGTCTACCTTTACACGACTGAAATGTTGGGATTTTTTCGACCAAACTGTGACTTTCATTGTCCCAATCTCGGTTTCTTAATTTTACCATTTCCTCGTCATACAAACTTGGAATTGGTTTCAGTTCCTCGCCACAGCGCTTCTTCATAACTTCCATTACTTCATCAACTTTAATTTGAATTGGGTCGGATATGTGGTTATGGTTATCTGACACTTTTATAGGTTGATTGTCCAATGTGTTGATCCTGGCAGGGCAATCTCGTACAATGCATGTCCAGTAAGTCCTGTTGCCGCGATTCAACTTCACCTTGAATCTATAGCCATTATGTACAAGACTTGGATTTCCGAGACGATTCGTAACAAAAGATATGTTGACAAAAGCGTTTGCCATTATAAAGTGTTACCAATGACAGTGATACTTCTGTTTTATAGGGTGCACTTTAATTAATGAGCCTTTTCATAAAAGGTATATTTAGCTTACAAGCTGAGGAAATCTGAAATCTGAACCCAAACTGAGTGAATTTAACCAAATCAATCTAATATTGTGAACCATGTTCACTGCGGTAGTTATCTGTCACTTAATCGGTCTGATTGTGAACTGTGTTCAGTGGTCAGGTGAGTAGCATGGCTAAAGCCACTCAAGGGTGAAGCTCAAGCCCTGCTTAATTGGTTAGATTGGATTAACAATTTCTTTTGTTAACATTTTGTTGGCGTTCCAAGAATAGCATTTTCCCAAATGTTGGCGTACCAAGAAGACACCCTTCCAGCACACTGTAAAAGGTTGAAAGCGGATCAAATAAACATCAATGATCCATTACATAGAAAGTTACAGTAATAGTGTGGAGAGATGACCAAAATGCCAAAAACTGAAGGTTGTTTATGGTTTGAGTAAGCATATATACAGTATATTCTTATTTCCCTTTTTTAAACTCCCGGACTGTACGTCCCTTTAACGTTTGGCTTTGTATCTTTTCTGCTCAAATTGTAATTTTTTTGGTTCACAATCATGCAGATTACATTTAGATCTACAATTAGTATTAATTGCCTGCCAATACCTTAACTAAGATATCGATTTTGTTTTTCTTCAAAAGAAGTTTCTTATGCACTTTACATGTAAAGCTAGAAAGTAGCGCCACTTGACGACATTACATACACATAAAGACATATAGTATAGTATAGTATAGTATAGTATAGTATAGTATAGTATAGTATAGTATAGTATAGTATAGTATAGTATAGTATAGTATATATGTACCTTAAACATTTATACTTTATCGCCTTGGCAAGTTCACATAAACAGATGTCCGCTCAGGAGGACTCTAGTTCATTATGATCGTTAAATGAACTATAACTTATTAAATGATATTATTCTAAAAAATCTTGTACACATTAATATATAAGCCCTTACTTTCAAAGATACATTAATCAAAGAATGATTACTAAAATATCTTGCAGATGTCCGAGCCTACATTTATACAGGAGTGAGAAATATATTGCAGGTGTAGGGTCTACACCTTTATACAGGAATGAGAAATATCTTGCAGGTGTAGGGTCTACACCTTTATACAGGAATGAGAAATATCTTGCAGGTGTAGGGCCTACATTTATACAGGAATGAGAAATAGCTTGCAGGTGTAGGGCCTACATTTATACAGGAATGAGAAATATCTTGCAGATGTAGGGCTTACATTTATACAGGAATGAGAAATATCTTGCAGGTGTAGGGCCTACATTTATACAGGAATGAGAAATAGCTTGCAGGTGTAGGGCCTACATTTATACAGGAATGAGAAATAGCTTGCAGATGTAGGGCCTATACATTTATACAGGAATGAGAAATAGCTTGCAGGTGTAGGGCCTACATTTATACAGGAATGAGAAATATATTGCAAGTGTAGGGCCTACATTTATACAGGAATGAGAAATATCTTGCAGATGTAGGGCCTATACATTTATACAGGAATGAGAAATATATTGCAGGTGTAGGGCCTACATTTATACAGGAATGAGAAATAGCTTGCAGGTGTAGGGCCTACATTTATACAGGAATGAGAAATATCTTGCAGGTGTAGGGTCTACATTTATACAGGAATGAGAAATATATTGCAGGTGTAGGGCCTACATTTATACAGGAATGAGAAATATCTTGCAGGTGTAGGGCCTACATTTATACAGGAATGAGAAATATCTTGCAGGTGTAGGGTCTACATTTATACAGGAATGAGAAATATATTGCAGGTGTAGGGCCTACATTTATACAGGAATGAGAAAAATCTTGCAGATGTAGGGCCTGTACCTTTATACAGGAATGAGTAATATCTTGCAGGTGTAGGGCCTACATTTATACAGGAATGAGAAATATATTGCAGGTGTAGGGCCTATATTTATACAGTAATGAGAAATATCTTGCAGGTGTAGGGCCTACATTTATACAGGAATGAGAAATATCTTGCAGGTGTAGGGCCTACATTTATACAGGAATGAGAAATATCTTGCAGATGTAGGGCCTATACATTTATACAGGAATGAGAAATATATTGCAGGTGTAGGGCCTACATTTATACAGGAATGAGAAATATATTGCAGGAGTAGGGCCTACATTTATACAGGAATGAGAAATATCTTGCTAATGTAGGGCCTATATATTTATACAGGAATGAGAAATAGCTTGCAGGTGTAGGGCCTACATTTTTACAGGAATGAGAAATATCTTGCAGATGTAGGGCCTATACATTTATACAGAAATGAGAAATAGCTTGCAGGTGTAGTGCCTACATTTATACAGGAATGAGAAATATCTTGCAGGTGTAGGGTCTACATTTATACAGGAATGAGAAATATATTGCAGGTGTAGGGCCTACATTTATACAGGAATGAGAAATATCTTGCAGATGTAGGGCCTATACCTTTATACAGGAATGAGAAATATATTGCAGGTGTAGGGCCTACATTTATACAGGAATGAGAAATATATTGCAGGTGTAGGGCCTACATTTATACAGGAATGAGAAATATCTTGCAGGTGTAGGGCCTACATTTATACAGGAATGAGAAATATCTTGCAGATGTAGGGCCTACATTTATACAGGAATGAGAAATATCTTGCAGGTGTAGGGCCTACATTTATACAGGAATGAGAAATATATTGCAGGTGTAGGGCCTACATTTATACAGGAATGAGAAATATCTTGCAGATGTAGGGCCTATACCTTTATACAGGAATGAGAAATATATTGCAGGTGTAGGGCCTACATTTATACAGGAATGAGAAATATATTGCAGGTGTAGGGCCTACATTTATACAGGAATGAGAAATATCTTGCAGATGTAGGGCCTACATTTATACAGGAATGAGAAATATATTGCAGGTGTAGGGCCTACATATATACAGGAATGAGAAATATATTGCAGGTGTAGGGCCTACATTTATACAGGAATTAGAAATACCTTGCAGGTGTAGGGCCTACATTTATACAGGAATGAGAAATAGCTTGCAGATGTAGGGCCTATACCTTTATACAGGAATGAGAAATATATTGCAGGTGTAGGGCCTACATTTATACAGGAATGAGAAATATATTGCAGGTGTAGGGCCTACATTTATACAGGAATGAGAAATATCTTGCAGGTGTAGGGCCTACATTTATACAGGAATTAGAAATACCTTGCAGGTGTAGGGCCTACATTTATACAGGAATGAGAAATATCTTGCAGATGTAGGGCCTATACCTTTATACAGGAATGAGAAATATATTGCAGTTGTAGGGCCTATACCTTTATACAGGAATGAGAAATATATTGCAGGTGTAGGGTCTACATTTATACAGGAATGAGAAATAGCTTGCAGATGTAGGGCCTATACCTTTATACAGGAATGAGAAATATATTGCAGGTGTAGGGCCTATACCTTTATACAGGAATGAGAAATATATTGCAGGTGTAGGGTCTACATTTATACAGGAATGAGAAATAGCTTGCAGATGTAGGGCCTATACCTTTATACAGGAATGAGAAATATATTGCAGGTGTAGGGCCTACATTTATACAGGAATGAGAAATATATTGCAGGTGTAGGGCCTACATTTATACAGGAATGAGAAATATCTTGCAGATGTAGGGCCTATACCTTTATACAGGAATGAGAAATATATTGCAGTTGTAGGGCCTATACCTTTATACAGGAATGAGAAATATATTGCAGGTGTAGGGTCTACATTTATACAGGAATGAGAAATAGCTTGCAGATGTAGGGCCTATACCTTTATACAGGAATGAGAAATATATTGCAGGTGTAGGGCCTATACCTTTATACAGGAATGAGAAATATATTGCAGGTGTAGGGTCTACATTTATACAGGAATGAGAAATAGCTTGCAGATGTAGGGCCTATACCTTTATACAGGAATGAGAAATATATTGCAGGTGTAGGGCCTACATTTATACAGGAATGAGAAATATATTGCAGGTGTAGGGCCTACATTTATACAGGAATGAGAAATATCTTGCAGATGTAGGGCCTATACCTTTATACAGGAATGAGAAATATATTGCAGGTGTAGGGCCTATACCTTTATACAGGAATGAGAAATATATTGCAGGTGTAGGGTTTACATTTATACAGGAATGAGAAATAGCTTGCAGATGTAGGGCCTATACCTTTATACAGGAATGAGAAATATATTGCAGGTGTAGGGCCTATACCTTTATACAGGAATGAGAAATATATTGCAGGTGTAGGGTCTACATTTATACAGGAATGAGAAATATCTTGCAGATGTAGGTCCTTTTACATTTATACAGGAATGAGAAATATCTTGCAGATGTAGGGCCTATACATTTATACAGGAATGAGAAATATATTGCAGGTGTAGGGCCTACATTTATACAGGAATGAGAAATATCTTGCAGGTGTAGGGTCTACATTTATACAGGAATGAGAAATAGCTTGCAGGTGTAGGGCCTACATTTATACAGGAATGAGAAATATATTACAGGTGTAGGGCCTACATTTATACAGGAGTGAGAAATATATTGCAGGTGTAGGGCCTACATTTATACAGGAAAGAGAAATATATTGCAGGTGTAGGGCCTACATTTATACAGGAATGAGAAATATATTGCAGGTGTAGGGCCTACATTTATACAGGAGTGAGAAATATATTGCAGGTGTAGGGCCTACATTTATACAGGAATGACGAACGACGTACCGTTAAGAGATACATTATTTTAGGATTGACGGCTGATAGTATAAAAGTGGCAACTTATATGGTTATGGACATACAAGAACGACTATTTACTTTTTAGAGATACATAAATACAGGAATGACGACTTATCTTTAATAATGTATACACGGATATGGCACCTGTAAGAGATACATTTATACAAGAACATTTACACCTGAACGGAACAATCACTACAGGCATGACGACTTACCTTTAGGAGATAAATCAAAACAAGGAATTTCAATACTACTCCAATAAGACCAAACATATGTAAAAGAAGTTACTGTGTCGGAAACTCAGCGGTGTGCTATGGAATGATTGCATGTCGTTGTGAATTAAAGCCGAACGTGTAGTCAATCAGAAAAGTGTACAGCATAACGTTTCATTTATACTCATGATGAAGCAGACAGGTGTATGGTATACTTTACTTCGTAAACTAAAATTACGTGATCCAAATTGTTAGAGAAAAATAACGGCCTTATTTTTTTTATCCGTCTTTTAAAAATTAACTTTCATGCAAATTGATCTATTTCTATTTCTATTGTCCCACAACAGCCTGCATTCTGGGCAGTTTCTTTCGCGTCCAGCTCGTATGATATTAAAGGTGCATCCATTGTGTTTAATAAAAATAAAAAATAGGCTTACTACGTTCCGACTCACCATATGTGCTGTTTACAGTGCAAATAAATTCACTCGGCTTACATATTCATCCCCAATCACCAAATATATCATAATTACTATTTTCCAATTAAAATATAGTAACATCATTATGCATGTGCAGAAACCGAAACTACACGTCCCATTTACATGCACAGTAGTTATATGATATAGTAAACATGATCAACCCAAATTTATCATTCTGTCTGTTAAAAATAAGATTCCAAAATTACGTTTGACTCATTGGCGAGCGCCACACTCGGTACATTGTCCGGTTTTCGATCAGATATCACTATCATATCGTCAATATACTGAGTCGACTATCATCAAATTGGTAGTTTTTGGTAACAGTCGGTATTTCTCGATAAAGTTACACCATTTATAACATTTGGAATATGTGACCCCAACAACACAATGGATGTACCTTTAAACATATAGTCTATTTCTAGTGTTCTATATCGTTGTCATTATTAATTTAGAGATATCTATCTTTCTGCCAGTAACAAAAACTTGCCAATTTTGTGTGATGTCAACCATCTGAAACATGTGGCTATTGATTTTCCCATGGACGTTATTGTTTGCCCGAAAGCATATTCACAAAGTCATCAAAGCGCAATTGTATGAACTACCCCCGGTGATCTCACATCGTAATCGACAGCGCATTACACAGACGCCTAGAGCTTCAGCAGAATAGATAACTTGCCAACAGCATAGCCTGTCTGAAAACGCTGATAGGTCTATACTTAATATTGAAGATAGCCTACTATCGAAACATTTATGGCAGTGGAGAACAAGTATTCATACCTCAGATAAAACTTCGAAAATATGTCAAAATTTCCACACAAAAAACATTAATATGGATATAAGCAATACAGAAGTTGTATATCCAAAAACTCGTTCTCCTTCATCTAACAAACTTCTAAATGCCATTGAAAGACGTCATGGATATATAAGCAGTCTTTAATTGCTAAACGGTAAAAGATCCAGGGCCCCGTTCCATAATCAGCGAGCGCTTATAATCGCTCATTGATTGCTCAATGTAACGCTCAAGTAGCGCTATTTCTCTCCTGAACGACACGGTGCAAAACCTCAAAGTTCGCTCGCTTTGCTACGTAGCGCTACATTGAGCAATCGCATTCAAGAGAGGTTTCAAAGTAATCGCTAATTACTTTGAAACCTCTCTAAAACACGGCCCTGATGTTTTTGCATGTTTCATCGTCCACTGTTTTAGACGATACACGCCCCTGTGGATGCATAAATGGAAAATAACTTCTTCATTCAATAGAGGCGACGTTTCGACACAGATCGTCTCGTCATTCTGAAGCAGGACCAAACATTGAATCTCGCTTAGCACTGAGATGCATGGTCGTAAGTACCATACATGATTTATCACTAACTTACTACAACCCGAGAACTTCGATAATCAATGCCAAAACTGATTCCACCTGCTTAGTGACGTCACAACAACCTCTGCGCCTATATCGAAATAGAGGGGCCACCTATGTACATATTATCATTAAGCATGTCCGAGGTTTATGTACGAATAACTCTCCATTCTTTAACGATAAATTAAGGAACCAAGACCCGAACGGCAGAACATTTTAAAGGAGAGTTACTAGAACACTTAGCTATCAAACTCAACGTATTGCGTTTCTTCATTTTCATAGCACACAATTTTAAATTACTGTACGTACGATGTACGATGCTGTCCGTTGCGTTTTCGTGCTTTGTTATGCGCTATGGGTTTTCTGATGATGCAACCAAACTTTCCCTCGGGATAATAACTAACGTATTATCTTATCTATGTTTTCTTACGTTATCTACCGAACACACACATGCTTTATTGATATACAGGCGTCGTTATTTCAGTAAACGCCGGGCAACATGATGCAAAACTAGCAAAACTCTAGTGATTGAAATATCTATATGATTGGTATTATTCCAATGTATAAAACGTGATATAAAGTCTATATTTGTAATTAACTGTGTTTTGTAAGCCTATTCACTGTAGGCATTAGTGCGCAGAGTAATGGATCATTCCACTTTGATGAATGAAAGCTGTTAAAATCAAAACCACTGGTGCATAAAATTCTTTGTTTAACGCTGCAGGTAATATTCCCTGGAGGCGACACCGACATTTCAAAGGGCTCGCATATTTTTTTTTACTGATTTTCTGCCGCACATGCGCCAGATCCTATACAATAATTTTTATACCATTTTAATATATTTATATTGCAACATTGTATTGTCATCCTAGTTTAGTTGTCTCTTGCAGCCCTTGTAGCTCATACATGTTTGTTGTCTCACCATGTGCCAATTTTGTAATGTGTGAGATAAGACACTGATAAACAAGTCTGTCTGTGTCTGTCTCATTTTATGAAATATTGAACATGACACGCTGAGAGAGAGAGGAGAAAACAGAGACTCCATTTTATAAAGAATAACATATTGCTTTTTCATTTAGAAAAAAATATGCATTTTATCTATTATACACCCGGGAATTTCTTACCAAAACAAACTAACTGATAAATATTGCAGCAGTGAATTATTAGCTGAGAACAATTATTTATGGATAAACAACTTCTTTATTCCAAGAGCACGGCGTTTTCATAGAGATTCTTGTATAGTTTTCAAGTATGAATGTCACAGCAGGTAATGGTTGGTACACACACACAACGGCATAAGCTAATTAACAAGGTTAAACAAGAACATGACTGAGGCGAACTCAACATATTGAGGTAGCAATGGACGCCACTGTTACACAGAGGATGGACATCAACAAGACTGTTTACACAAAACAGGGGAAACAGTAACAATGTAGATATCGATAATAATTATTTTGTTTTGGACGATAAGCTCATACAACATGCAAATAAAATAAGTATTAGTAAAATATCTGAATGTTTTGTAGATACCTGGATGTTTTGTAGATGATACCTGAATGTTTTGTAGATGACGACTGGATGTTTTGTAGACGATACCTGGATGTTTTGTAGATGATACCTGAATGTTTTGTAGACGATACCTGGATGTTTTGTAGACGATACCTGAATGTTTTGTAGACGATACCTGGATGTTTTGTAGACGATACCTGGATGTTTTGTAGATGATACCTGAATGTTTTGTAAATGACAACTGAATGTTTTGTAGATGATACCTGAATGTTTTGTAGACGTTACCTGGATGTTTTGTAGATGATACCTGAATGTTTTGTAGACGATACCTGGATGTATTGTAAATGACAACTGAATGTTTTGTAGATGATACATGGATGTTTTGTAGATGTTACCTGAATGTTTTGTAAATAATACCTGAATGTTTTGTAGATGATACCTGGATGTTTTGTAGACGATACCTGGATGTTTTGTAGACGATACCTGAATGTTTTGTAGACGATACCTGGATGTTTCGTAGACGATACCTGAATGTTTTGTAAACGATACCTTGATGTTTTGTAAATGACAACTGAATGTTTTGTAGATGATACCTGAATGTTTTGTAGACGATACCTGGATGTTTTGTAGATGATACCTGAATGTTTTGTAGAAGATACCTGGATGTTTTGTAGACGATACCTGAATGTTTTGTAGACAATACCTGGATGTTTTGTAAATGACAACTGAATGTTTTGTAGACGATACCTGGATGTTTTGTAGACGATACCTGAATGTTTTGTAGACGATACCTGGATGTTTTGTAAATGACAACTGAATGTTTAATAGATGATACCTGAATGTTTTGTAGACGATACCTGGAAGTTTTGTAGACAATACCTGGATATTTTGAAGATGATACCTGAATGTTTTGTAGATACCTGGATGTTTTGTAGACGATACCTGGATGTTTTGTAGACGATACCTGGATGTTTTGAAGATGATACCTGAATGTTTTGTAGACAATACCTGAATGTTTTGTAGATGACGACTTGATGTTTTGTAGACGATACCTGGATGTTTTGTAGATGATACCTGAATGTTTTGTAAATGACAACTGAATGTTTTGTAGATGATACCTGAATGTTTTGTAGATGATACCAGGATGTTTTGTAGATGATACCTAAATGTTTTGTAGACGATACCTGGATGTTTTGTAGACGATACCTGAATGTTTTGTAAATGACAACTGAATGTTTTGTAGATGATACCTGAATGTTTTGTAGACGTTACCTGGATGTTTTGTAGACGATACCTGAATGTTATGTAGACGATCCCTGGATGTTTTGTAAATTACAACTGAATGTTTTGTAGATGATACATGGATGTTTTGTAGATGATACCTGAATGTTTTGTAGATGATACCTGAATGTTTTGTAGATGATACCTGAATGTTTTGTAGACAATACCTGGATGTTTTGTAGACGATACCTGAATGTTTTGTAGACGATACCTGGATGTTTTGTAGATGATACCAGTTTTTGCCACTAACATGGCAATGTCCACCGCCTCCAACGTTGAAATTTAAGACACTTTTTCTAAATGTGGTTCTTCTTATATTACATTTCTGGTAAAAATGTCATTATGACATCAAATGTTAAGACATTGGGTGCTTAGGATCATGACATAAGCATTAACAAGAATGTGGTCACAGTGTTATGCACTAAAAGTGGTGTCTGCATAATTCCCCAATGACAGATTTCCCCAAATTTCAAGATAATGGATGCTAAGGGTTAATAACAAGAGGCTGAAAGCCGGTCAAAGTACTGTGGTGACCTTGTAGATATGGTCAAGGTCATGTAATCTGAGTGGTGTCTGCGTAGTCACACATTGTAGGCTGGTACAAAAATTGAAGACACTGGATGCAACGGTTCATGAGATATCGCGTAAACAAGATATGTGACATACGGACGTACAGTCGCCGCTGAATACATAGGACAATAATAAAAGTCCATTTATATAGCACATATATCCATGCACATTGCATGCTCAAAGCGCTGGTTGACATATTATTCCTGGTCAAAGAGTACAGAACACTGCCTGAGGAGTATACAACCGGTCGCCTGTCAGGCGCTCAAGGTTCAAATTCAGACTACCATCTTATTATACCAGGTACCCATTAACTGCTGGGTGGACAGAGGCACACTTCGAACTAAGTCACTTATCCAGGGTGACACCACAAGTCTCTCAACTCATGTCTCAGTGTGGAGCAGGGAATAACCCTTCAACTTTCAGTTTATCCAGAAATGTAGCAGGTAACCAACCCATGCGGCCTGCCGCACCTATTGTTGCTGAACTTCACTGAGAGCAGTCGACTGAGCTATGCACAGGACCACGTGCCACCACATGTGTTCACGATGATGTAGAAGTGACAGGAAAAGACAGAATATTTTTGCTGCACTTGTTGTATTGCCAACACAGATAACACTGAACAGATATCCATATATAAGGACATGTTTATTATTGACTATTTACAACAACTATCATTTTCAAACACATCAACAGATACAAGTTGACGAGAAACTAGACAAGGAGAGTAAGACATAAATGACCCTGAAATGACATCAAATGATGTTATTTTTACTCTGTACTAATTGCACATTATTTATGATACAGATATACACATGTATACATGATTTTCCAGTCATACAAATGAGATGCATGTTTATTGTATTGGTTTAATCATCTGAGACTACAAGTTAATGTTACTTTCTCACTACAGATATAACCTCAACTAATTGCTTCCCACAACACCTGTTACAATACAAAAAGTTTGCAGATTTCTTGAATGCACCTCTAGCAGTAACACTTGACAACTCAGATAAAGGTCCATATTTTTATACAAAAGAAATACAAAAGAAATAGAGCCTTTGGCCCTGCAGTCAGGTATTCCATTGTTCCTTTTCAATAAAGGGGCAGTAGCACGTTTTTTTTCTAAAAAAAGTCGATGAAATGTTTTTGAAAAATAATGTCACCAATATTAAAACACCCTTCTCTCTTCGGAAAATCAAGTTAAAAAATGAATGTACATGGTTTCGTAAAGCCATGGGAATCGTTTTTGTCATTCAAAATAATAAAATGTGTTCACAATAAAATGGCCGCCATGCATATTTATGCTTTATACGCAACACCGTTATTACCACTACGGATAATTGGGTTGTGTTATACGATGAATTACGCTCTAAAGTAAATATAAATGACATAAACTATCATTTTGAATGGGAATTTGAAAAAAATAAAACTTGCAAAAAACGTGCTACTGCCCCTTTAAGGCCAACATATCAAATGATAAGGCATTTCCCTGTCGACACATTCACAATTAATCATCCACATAGGTAAAAGTATAACTCAAAATTCTGTTATCAAAGATCTATGAATGATAAATGTACATATAAAGTATTGATTTAAGTACATGGTATGAAAAATATATATGATTTATATGATGTATGAGGTATGATGTGAAAAAGAGGTGAATAAACAGGTATATATACTGAACATTGCTTTGATTTCTCTCCCACTTGGGCACATTAAAGATGCATGATATTTTATTTGGTTCTAAAATGTACCAAATTACAATAGGTGCTGGTTTAGGTTATATCTTCTAACTCGACTTTCATATTCACCCCCAAATGCTTTATATATCAAATATATATGTTTCAATGAAAACCAAGGAACAGTCTCAGGCATGTGTAGTAGCCAACAATTATGGCTCTATCTCACGTAAGTCCTTGTTATAAGACCTATTAAATGCTATATACCGGTAAGCAAATCTCTCTCCCTATAGATCTACTTTAATATATCAAAGGTTTCAAAATTACATTTGACTTAATGGCTGCATGAAGCCAAGGCCTATTGTCTGTTTGCCTAGGTGCAAGGTACCTCCCACATAATTGCAGCTTTGGACTATAGTGGCTGTTCATGGGTGGTGGACATTGCTGATAATCTTTCAGAATGGAATTAATGTAAAATGATTTCAGGATTCCTGAAGAAAGATGAGGAAAAGTGAAGTTATTTAGTGATTGACATGAACAATCACATTTCACTTGTAGGAGTGAGTAAGTGAGTTGGGGTTTAAATCCGCTTTCAAGAGTATTTCACTTATATGGCGGCTGCTAGTATTATGGCAGGGAGAAACCTGCGAGCAGCGGCTGGAACTAGCAAACCATGGGTGGAACTAAGCTGAAATTCAGTGTAGCATTGCACCCAAACCTTACTGCGTGTAGAATAGTAGACAAAGCTGCCGTGCCCCTGGTGAGATTCGAACCACTGCGCTATCCCGCCCCATCACTTGTAGGAAGAAAGCCTTCAACATAAACAAGGCAATGCATTGCTATGAAGCCTGCACGCGTATAAGTAAAACATAGTGGCTGTGAAAGGTTTTGCCAATATAACATTTTACAAACACAATTCAATGAGTGACATTAATTATTAAAATACATTTTATCTGCTTGTCCAAAAGAAGAAAGTCTTCAACATCAGCTGGGGTTGAAAAATCTTTTCAATGTCAGCAAGTTTTTCTCACCAAGTCAGGTATGGAGGTCCTAACACTTTGGTATTTTGTTTTTTTTGTTTAAAAAAGAGGCAAGTCACTGACTTTTTGGTGATTTTTTTTTGGGCAGGTAAAATTTGATCAGTCAGTGACCTGGGATTTACATATTTTTTAACCCCTGAACATAAATATATACATATGAACATGAAGCTTGCACGCTTGATAAGTAAAGCATAGTGGTTGTGAATGATTTTGCCATTTTACCATTTGTAAATTTCAAAACCAGATTTTAATGATGAACATTAATTATCCAATTTCATTTCATCTGCTTGATGGAAGAATGCCTTCAACATAATATAAACATGGCTGCATAACCATGACGCTTGCACACTTGAAGCATATGAGCTGTGAACGATCATTGCAAACACTCAACTTGTACACTTCACTTTTATCAAGTATAAATGCAGGAAGAAAACCTGAAACACAATTAAGGAATGGTGTGAAACCCGCAAGCACCTGTTAAGCAAGAAAACATGGTTCTTGGTTATTATCTTTAACTCCTATAAGTTGAGTTAAACTATTCAGGAAGGTCTGCAACCAAAGTATGTCTATGCATTGCTGTGAAGCCTGCAAGTACCTGCTAGGTAAGCTTAACACGGTTCTTGGGCATTATCTTAACTGAGTTAAACTATTCCGGGAGATCAGCACAAAATTATGGCTATGAATTGCTGTGAAACCTCCATTCTGGGTTTTGAACTTGGTGATTTTGTAAAGTCTTTGGTTCCAAGTGAAGCTCAACTGGAGGCTGCGTCGACCATCATCCGTAACTTTTGTCTGATCACATCCAACTGTTGAAGCCCTACCTGGAGGGTCGGTCTGCAACAAAGAAATTATCTTACCAACACGCAATGTATTAAACATTTTAGGTCTTCATTGACACTGGGGCGCGTTTGAAAAAACAAACAGCCAATCTCAAAATTTGACACATTTTAAGTCTTCGATTCTCTTAAACCACCCAACCCACTCTGGATCCATTACTAAAATAAGTGTTTGCCACTAACATGACTCTGTCCCCCACCGTTAACATTGAGTTTAGTAAGACACATCATTTGGTCAAGTGTCATTATCACCGTGAAAATAAGGTCAAGGTCACCAAAATCAACTGTCGTCTGCGTCTTCTCCAATGTAGCCTGACACCAAAATTGAAGACTTTGGATTCAATGCTTCATGAGATATCGCGTTAACAAGAAATGTGACGTACGGAAGTACGCAGCTGAATACATAGTCCCCCGTGCCGCTTTGTGGCAAGGGACATTAAGTCCAACAAAAACAACATTTGAGAAATGAAATGCGAAATAAAAATGTGAATAATGTATTTAAACCATGTCCATGATGATAAAATTAATTAGACAATCCAGTGATACCTATTAATCATATAAAGAGCATCTGGCAAATCATATTGAATAATGTGATACTGAAGTTAGAATATCAGATTAACGCCCGTATATTGAATAATGTGATACTGAAGTTAGAATATCAGATTATCAGGCCAAGTAATACCTATTAGGAGTGTTGGTGAAAAAGGCCAACATGCTGTCGCTTGTAACAGCCACCACCTCGACTGGCTGAAAAATATCATGGAAATATGAATACACATGTACATATGAATCGAATGCAAAGACTGAATATCAAAAGATTACTATACCTTCATATATATAAACTTTAAAACTACAATTGATATGAATTAATAAGTATTTTTAAACTTCTAATGGCTTGATTATTTTCAATTTTGTCTCACATTAAAAAACAGTTCAAACATTCAGTTGAATGAAGTGACAATTTGGTATCAAGCAAAATTTAAATTTAAATTTATTAAAGCTTTCGAGCAGACAATAGCAAACAAGTGTATGCCGTAAGAACAAACCTGGAAGTTTAACCTGATGAAGAAAGTGTTCATCTGATTGCAGAAATCTTCAAATGTGTTCTGGTGATCATAAATTGATAAGGGAGATATGGACAGGCACCTGTAATGAATGAAATATATGATAAAACATGAAGATATTATTTTTTCCTATGCATGTAGATAACTGAATTTGTAATTTGATGACCTCAATATGCATAGAAAACATAGATCAGTCACAAAGCAAAATTTCAGAAACCCACATTTTGATTGGCTATCAAATTTATCTGTTGTCATTTGATTGGAACATTTAGTATATAAATGGTGGTGAAACAAGAAAAATATGAAAATGTTATCATTTACATGCGATTGACAACAATAATGCACTGATGTCACGTTATGATGACTGATATATTTTTTAAATCAGTGAATTAAAAGACTGTTATTTACATAAGCGGCTTATAAGCCGTTTAACGCCACTTTTAAGAGTATTTCACTTATATCGCGGCTTTCATCTCATGAGGCAAAAGCTGGCTACATGATCAGAGGATTGTTGGAGCCATGATGATACAAATGCCCTGATGGAGCCTTTTCTCATAACTTGCACCAGTTTTAATCACTGGCTTATTTAAGACTTGCTGCATTTTCTTAACTTTTCTGTTCTAGTGTGGCAGTCTGCTCACCTGAACTTCTCTATTCACTTGCACAGGAAAGTAAAGGAATTGCAGCAAGTCTTAATTAATGTGAGGCGAGGTGAGTTGAGGTTCAACGCTGCTTTCAAGAGTACTTCACTTATATCACGGCTGCTAGTATTACTGCAGGGAGAAAGCCTGCAACGCCATGTGGCTATGCATTGCGGTGAAACCTGCGAGCAATGGCTGGAACTAGCGAACCATGGGTGGTACTAATCTGAAATTCAGTGTAGCATTGCATCCAAACCTTACTGCGTGTAGAACAGTTCTCTACTGCAGACAAAGTTGTCGTGCCCCTGGCAGGATTTGAACCCCGGACCTCTTCATCCGAAGCCGAACGCGCTAACCACTGCACTATCCCGCAAATCACCACTGATCAGCATTATTATCATAGTGAAATTTGTAATAATAATCTGTCAACAGAACTGTGCTTTGAAGCAGCCATAAGTGCGAAATGAATTTGAAAACACACAGATTTCAGGTACCCATTTGTACAGCTGCGTGGACTGAGTGCAATGTAGATGAGTGACTTGACCAAATACACAACACAGAAACAGAGACCCAGATCACAGATTTAAGCTACCGCCAGCGGGATTTGAACCCGGTCTATGGCGTGAGAGGCCAATAAGATAACCATTACACCATTGAGCTCCTGTTACTTACCAAAGATAGATTGCCTGGGGATCGAGAGTGAGATTGATAATGTCACTTTAACGTTTAGAAGTGAGATGGATAATATTGAAATCATTCTAAACGTTTAGGAGTGAGATGAATAATATTGAAATCACTTTAAACATTTAGAAGTGAGATGAATAATATTGAAATCACTTTAAACGTTTAGAAGTGAGATGAATATTATTGAAATCACTTTAAATGTTTAGAAGTGAGATGAATAATATTGAAATCACTTTAAACGTTCAGAAGTGAGATGAATAATATTGAAATCACCGTAAACGTTTAGAAGTGAGATGAATAATATTGAAATCACTTTAAACGTTTAGAAGTGAGATGAATAATATTGAAATCACTTTAAACGTTTAAAACTGAGATGAATAATATTGAAATCACTTTAAACTTTTAGAAGTGCGATGAATAATATTGAAATCACTTACGCAGTATAGATGGACTGGAGTTCAACAGTGAGAGCAAGCAATCGATGCATAACAGGAATGTAGATCTCTCTCTCTGGCAGATACAGCTGCTCTTCTATGATGGAGCTGAAGTATAGAAAGAATCAGTTGTCACCTTGTCTCTCTAAGGTGCATACGCTTGATAACAACACAAATTCCATGACTTTTCAATGTTTTAAAAATGCTTTCAGAGTTTTCCATGAAAAACCATATAAAAATAATCAACGCGTTACGAGGAATTACGGATTATACATGTGTTCCAAGTAAATTACTGTGATAAACTCTGAGCTTTAGCGACAAATAATTCCTAATTCGGAGCAATGAGTTGGTAATTAGTTTTTATTACTATCAGCCTGGGTAAGACAAAACAAGTGAACGGTAACAGTACAAAGTGTCTCTGTACTAAGTGTGCTTAGCTTTATGTAGGGTCCCGTTCAACAACACAATTGTATCCTTATTTATAACAGCTCATTCGTTTCATGCAGATTACGATTCGGCGCTACAATCGATTACTTATCCTGAATATCTCAGGACACACAAGTATGGGTAACATTTGCCACAGACTTGACATAAGTTACTCAAATATCTCGGGACACACAAGTATGCTTTAGATTTGCCACTGACTTGAAATAAGTTACCTGAAAATCTTGTGACCCACGAGTATGGGTTACGTTGCCACTGACTTGAGATAAGTTTCCCTAATACCTCAGGAACCACAATTATGGGTTACAGCTATATTTGCCACTGACTTGAGCTAATTTATCCCAAATATGTCAAAACCCACAAGTAATGGATTAGATTTTCCAACTGACTTGAGATAAGTTATCCTGAGTATCTCAGGACCCACAAGTAATGGATTAGATGTGCCATTTACTTGAGATAAGTTATCATGAATATCTCGGGACCCAAAAGTAATGGGTGAGATTTCAACTTACCCCATGTGATGAATATTTCCCCACACAGTTTGAAAACAGTTACAGATAAGTTCTTTGGTTTGTTCATCACAGACTTTTTTCTCAACAGACTTTTCAGCACTAGATTTAGATTTTTTATTCAAGTTTGTATTTGAATTGTCTTTACTTCTTGGAGAGAAACTGTCTTTTGACATTGATGACTTTGACTTTGTGTTTGTGTTCGCATTCTGTGCTTTGGAATGTGAACTCGAGGATGTGTCTGTCGATGGAATAAGTCGCGTTGAATTCTGAACTTCCTGATTTGACAGTGATATGCTCTGAGGTTTGTTTGTTGACTGGTGTGTTGAATGACTTGAAGATCGTTTTGGAGTCTCAGACCTTTTTAAATTCTGCAAACAAAGAAGAAAAGTAAACACATCTATAGACAAGTAGTTGTCACTAAGGCGACATGATCCCCTGCCGCAAATTAATACCTCAAAGTTGAAAAATAAATGTTAAGATCAGCAAAATCGACTGGGCCCTGAATTTTCCTTAAAAGAATCGCTGGTGTAAGATAACGATGAGAATCCAATAAACAGTTAATTCTTGTGATATTGATGCCCCCGACAAGCTAAACTCAAAGTTCCACTGTGACCTTGAGAATAATGTCAAGGTCACCAAAATCTAATCAAGCCCTTTGTCTTCCCTTGGAGATGCTATGTGTAAGATATGATGAAATTGCGGTGAATGGTTCTTGCGATATCCCGCTGACAAGCTTTACATGTACATTAACATGTCGAAAAATTGTAAGGTCCGCAGTGACCTTGAGAATAATGTCAAGGTCACCAAAATCTAATCAGCCCTTTATCTTCCCTTGGAGAAGTTATATGTAAGATATGAAGAGAATCCAGTGAATGGTTCTTGAGATATCCCGCTGACATGGGCTAAATGACAAAGTCTCATTGTGACCTTGAAAAGGTCAAGGTCACAAAACTCTGTAGGAACATTACTCTTCCCATGATGAACCCATATACAAAATATGAACAAAATCCAGTGAATAGTATTTGAGTTATTTCATTTCGTACGGACGGAATGAACGACCGCAGCTGAATACTATATCCCCCGCTTCTCGCTAAACTTGCGGCGGGGGATAATAATACATAGTTAATATTTGGAAAGTATGAAGTTCTAACTTGTAATTTTGACTACCTGGTGTAAGATATAATATTAGTTGAACTGCTGTATTTTACTTTTGGTTCGGTCCATCATGTACACAGCTTTTTCAGAAAGAGGGGGTGCACTTTTTCCAGACCTCGAAAATGCACCTCTGCACCCCCTATCAATCAGCCTCTGATGTATCAAAGTGTATTTTGGGTAAATACTGCATCTCAATCTTATTTTTATTTTGTTATAAAATATATGTTATTCATTATTCGAAAAAAGATAATTTTTCAAATGAAAACGAGTGTTGGCAATTTTAGTTTTGCCTTTTGTCCCTGGATATATTGGTTAAGCTCGATTCAAATTCAGGACATGATTCCATGCCAATAATATTACGGTTAGAAGGCAATCAATATGAAAACTCAATTTATGCAGTGATAGTAAGGTAACCTAAGTTAACCATCGATTTAAAGTCATTTCATTCTTACATGATACAAGACAAGAAGTGTGATTTAGAGAATGAAAAATAGAGCCATGGGCTCTGTAGCTCATCAGGACTTCATTGATTTACTATCTAAAGTTGAATATTTAAGTTATTTAAGTTATTGTTTACAAGCAAAAGATAGGTTCTTAGATCATGACCACTCTGACCCCATTTGGGGTCACGGGGTCACATAATCTACAATTTAGAATCCCCATTGGCCAAGGAGTCTGCACACAACTTTTCAGCTCTATAGACCTTTTGGAACTGAAAAAGGAGATGAAAATAGGTTTTTTAAGGATGTGACCCCGGTGACCCATTTGGGGTCACGGGGTCACGAAATCTACAATTTAGAATCCCCATTGGCCAAGGAGTCTGCACACAACTTTTCAGCTCTCTAGACCTTTTGGAACTTGAGAAGAAGATGAAAATAGGTTTTAAGGATGTGACCCCTGTGACCCCATTTGGGGTCACGGGGTCACAAAATCTACAATTTAGAATCCCCATTGGCCAAGGAGTCTACACACAACTTTTCAGCTCTCTAGACCTTTTGGAACTGGAGAGGAAGATGAAAATAGGTTTTTAAGGATGTGACCCCTGTGACCCAATTTGGGGTCATGGGGTCACGAAATCTACAATTTAGAATCCCCATTGGCCAAGGAGTCTGCACACAACTTTTCAGCTCTCTAGACCTTTTGGAACTGGAGAGGAAGATGAAAAAAGGTTTTAAGGATGTGGCCCCTGTGACCACATTTGGGGTCATGGGGTCACATAATCTACAATTTAGAATCCCCATTGGCCAAGGAGTCTGCACACAACTTTTCAGCTCTCTAGACCTTTTGGAACTTAAAAAGAAGATGAAAAAAGGTTTTTAAGGATGTGACCCCTGTGACCCCATTTGGGGTCATGGGGTCACGAAATCTACAATTTAGAATCCCCATTGGCCAAGGAGTCTGGATGACGGAAGCGTTCGGATTATCGAGGCCTCACTGTATGAATCATAATTATTACCTGATTACTGACATTTCCATTCTGTAGATCAAGCAGAATGTTTTCAAGATTGTGGAGGGACTTTTCAACTTTCTTCTGGTAGCTGTAACATCAAGTTTGAAACTTCCATTTTAACATTTTTATTTAATTTCTATCAATTATCATTTATCAGTTTAATCACAAGGTAAAATATCTATTTCATATAACTTTTTATTTGTAAAAACTAAACTACTATTCATAAATGCAACCTTTGAAAATAGTTCAAATTGATATTTCAATTTGATCAAGGTGTTTTATGTTACAGATGATATTACATGCGTGAACAAACAAATATTACACTTAAAACATAAAACACTTGATACATTGCAGTATTTCATTTGAACCTACCGTGAATTTCTTTGCAGATCAGTCATCACAATCTTCAGGTCTTTGATCAAGTCAATGACTTCACTCACCGACAGCATTGGAACTAAAGACGTAAAGGTATCCCATTAATACGCAAGTTTTAACTAAACAGATGTTTAGAGAATAATTAACATGGTAATCATTTAATGTTGAGATACACTTTGGATCCTACAAATTCTTGTACTTTTTTGGGAGGAGTACTTTGGACAATGTTAATCCATTAGTACATAAGTTTATCCAAATATAACGACGCAAAAATTCAAAAAGGTATAAAATTTTGATACATTTAGGACATTCAACAGTATTTCATTTTTATCACGGCTGATAGTATTATGGCGGGGAGAAAGCCTGCAATGCCATGTAGCTGTGCATTGTGGTGAAACCTGCGAGCATCGGCTGGAACTAGCGAACCATGGGTGTTACTATGCTGAAATTCAGTGCAATATTGCACCAAAAACTTACTGCGTGTAGAACAGTTCTCTACTGAACCCCGGACCCCTTGATCCGAAGCCGACCGCACTAACCACTGTACTATCCCGCCCCCTACAATATATGAACCCCCTTCTAAGTTCACCTATGTATAGATATAATGTACCTTTATTCAGCTGAAGCTTGGAGGCAGCAGATTTCACATTTTTTTCCAGGTGTCTTGGCAGGATCTGTCCGAATACTGCGATCCAGTGTCTGAGAAATTTCAAAAAGAATAGTAGAAGATAGGATTTATGTGAGAGTTCTATAGAATTATTTATGGTAAACTCAAAAATATTTTACGGGTTCTATTTGGATATGTTTTTTTTATTTTGTACAATAACTGAAATTACTATTTTTTTGTATTAATTTTAAAACTTTTAAACAAATATATAAACATATTTCTTTGTTATTTCCGTAGCAAAGCTAGCTTACAATATTTGTAGCGTCCATGAATGGCATCACTCCTCATTGTTATTTTAAACGTATCAATGTACGCTGTTCATTGTCAAATTGTCAAAATTAAGTCAACAAAATATTACTAATATCCTCATTCAAAGAACTTTGGGAACAGCTCATTATAAGTATATGTTCACGGATAAATAATTTGAAGTGTCCAAACATCAGACTATAACTGTTATTATAGACAATTCAATTAAAGGGATATACCGATCATTCAAAAATGGTTGATGGCAGCTATATTTGTTGCGTTTTGTCAAATGCCTGAAGACCATTATTTGCCTAAATTGTGTGTTTTAAGATCTTGTGTAAACAGTAAACAGAAGACGAACACAACTAAGCATTTTTTTACATGGTCCTATTGAAACATTTAGGTACACTCTTAGAAAGTGGGCATTTGCAAGATGTCTGTCATTGATGATGCGTCTATTTATTTATCCACGGTCATTAAACATAAAATACAAATACTTTGTTGAAGGAGTGTATTTTTCAACTGGATTGTGTTACATTATGATCATGTAAACAGGAATGTCCCATCTTGACAACAATACAATTCACCTGCTTGACAACGACATTAGTATCTACGTCGAAACGTCGCCTACACAGAATAATGAAGTTGTGTATCCATAAAATTGATCTTCATTCTTCAGGAATGTCCCGTTGAATTTCATTTCCACAAAAAAAAACAACAATAGAGTTGTCTCTTGCAAGAAAAGGATTTCTCAGAAAAAATAAATATTACATACTTAGCAAAGGACTCCATGATGTCCAAAGCTGACCAAGGTGGTTTTCTATGTACAACAGATTTCCTGAAAAGCAAAACTGAACATTACAACATAATAAATGTGCTTTATAAAGCTGACAGCAACTGAAACAGTTCGGCCCAACTGTACTTTGACTGAATTCACATGACATTAATTAATTTTAAAATAAATACATATATATATAGTTTTTGAGTTATGTTCCAGAAACATTTTTGGCATATTTGGCTGATTAGGTCCAAATTGCAAAATGTTTTACAAGGTACATCACCACCATATATATATGTAACATCCATACCAAATTTGAAAGTTCCAGGTTGTAATTTCTCAAATTATGTTGCGGTTACGAAACTTAACCCTTACGTTGCGTATATATATTTTACCCTTTTTAGCCCCTGTGGCGGAATTTACAGGCTCGCAGCTCGCAGCAGTAGTTTGAGCTTAGGCACTAACGAGCTCTGCTGGCGGAATTTCCAGGCGGCGATTCCGGTACCGTTTTTACGAAATATACCGCATCTACATGGCGAATACGGGCTATATACGGGCGTTGAATACAAATTCAAGTCGCGGCACCCGTACACAAATGGTTGCTTTATACCCGCATCTTTGAATTATTTTTTTACGATTTTTCTTTACTTTTCTATTACTTTGTAAAGATTGTCTTTAATTCGGGCCTTATAACATCATGAATTTGGAGCGCGCTACTGAAATTTTTATATGGACTTGAAGACCAGATGTTTGTCTTTACAATGATATAAAAAATATTAGAATGCGACCTATGGTTATAATTCTATTGTCATCTAAAGTTTGTCTTTATTTCCAGCTTCATGAAATCAAAACTCCTGAGCGCGCATATTGCGAAATTTATATGTGCTTGTAGATAGTTTATTCCTCTTTACAATGACATAAAAATTATTAGAATACGACTTATGGTTCAGAAAATATAACCAACCAAAGGAGAGTGACGCTACCCCGACAGTACCACGTGAATGGTCCCGACGCGCACCAAGTTACTGGCACTGCTTGGTCCCCCCGGGACTGTTCTAATTACAGTACCGTTACCTCCTCGAGACCTCCTCGAGACCTCCTCGAGGGTGCCAGAGCCGAGCGCGCGTGGAACTAATGGGTACTAATGAGCACAGCATACACTAATCACCGCGGCGAACGCAATACATGTTGCGCGGTGTAAAGTTTGTCTTTATTTCCAGCTTTATAAAATCGTAAATTATTTCGCGCGCATGAGAAACACGTATGTACTTGAAGACAATTTATTCCTCTTTACAATGATATAAAAATTATTGGAATACGTCAAATGGTTCGCAATATATGAAGAGCGTAAGGAAGGCACCCCCAGTACTTAGAAAATTCATTTTTGAAAAACTAACTTTTTGCGACATCTGGCGCATGATTTGCCGCATGTTTATTTTTCGCTGCGCATATACATATGATACATGGAATTGAAGACAATTTATTGCTCTTTACGATGATGTAAAAAGAAAAAAAATGCGCAACTTCGTTCGGAAGCTATAGCGTGCCAAATGAAGGTACCCTCGGTACTTTGAGGCAACTTTTTGACTATCGCGCATATCGGGGCACGTGCCGCAACTTTAGTTTTTCGTGCGCATGTATAAATTTTATATTGAATCAAAGCCGAATCTTTCCTCTTTACCCCATGTAAGTTTTATGAAAATCGGCCACCCGGTTCAGCATTTATGGGTGTTTTTTATGATGCGGTTCTGGCTGAACTTCCAATGAAAGCTCGCATTCACTTTCTCTGTCTCTTTGATAAAATAAAGAATATTTTATTTGCAATGACATGTATTACAATGAAATTACAATGCATTTATGTACAAATATACACAATATTTACCTGCGGTTGTGCGCAGAACAGCTTTAGGGACCTAACAAGGTATGTAAGTGTAACATGTGACAAATAACATAATGTCTTGATTTGTTCGTGTAAAAAGGGAGGCCATAAAATCACTCAAAGGGGGATAACTCTACGGTAAAGTTACCGTGGATATCTACGGGGTTTACACATTCCATTCCATGCGCCTCGCCATTTTTAACCGAATACATACATTCTTGAGCAAGCGATGACATTTGTGTTGTTTGTCCATTACAGTTCTATCCACCTTGCAGTCCAATGAACCCGAGGGGTGCAACATATATAATGTGTATATACTGGTTGTCCACACTTCGGCTCTCTTTACTTTCAATTTTCTTCTTCTTCATTCCCTTCTTCATTTCTTTCTTTTTCCGTGGCAGTGATGTAAGCCCTGGAATAGTCAGTGGCGGTGTGGTACAGTTTGAAGCATGGTGCGGCGCACAGAGAAACATTACAATCTGTACATTCATAAGAAGACTCTCTGCCTACTCGTTTTTTCTTCCTTGCTGGCCCATTGCCTTCTTCAATCTGTTTTGCGAGGACGGCGCGTTTTGCCTTAGAGCATACCACACACATCCTTGTGACGTTTTTCTTCCTTCCGACAGGCTCAATCTTCGTCGGAAAGTGACGTCCATGAAGACGAGTGACACTCTCGTCGCTCGTGCTCGGCCGACCACGGGGACGTCTGCAAAGTGATGGAACTTGTTCCTTGTCCGCAAATGTTACTATATGTTGCGCCAAAGCCTTCCTGTATTCCCGACTTGTTTTTAGAGGTTTATCTTTGCTGTATTCTTTATAAACGATGTAAGAGTTCAACATGGCAACGTTGAGAACGTGAAACCAAACCCGTTTCCACCACTTCAGGGTCTTCACTCGGAACGGCGTGTACGACAACATCTGGTCGGCCCGATCAACACCTCCCATGTACTTGTTGTACGTTGTTACAATGCGCGGCTTGAGAACTGGTTCCCCTGTTGCCCGGTTCTTCTTCCCTGTTCGTTCAAGTTGTGTATCTTCAACAGTAGACATGAGAAGCACTGATTTTCTATCTTCGTAGCGAAGAACGAGTAGGCCATGGTTGTGAGAAACTGTCATGTCCCCTTGCTTGGCTTTCTTTTTAGGTTTCTTGACTGAATCAGGAAGTCCCTTTCGATTGGCTCTCAACGTCCCCGTGGCACCTATTCCCCGCTCCCACAAATTTATGTACAGATTTGTGGACGAATAGTAGTTGTCCATAAAGATGTGATGCCCCTGTCCAACGTAGTCGTTCACCAAGTCCATGACTACATCATAAGTTTTGCCACCTTCAGAAACCGGTTCATTCGTTTTTCCAGTGTAGAGTTTGAACTTGCAAACGTATCCGTTGTGTGAGTCACACAACATGAAAGCCTTTATCCCATACTTCTTAGGCTTGTCGGGAAGATAAACTTTGAAAGATAAGTTACCTTTCCAGGGCACCATGCCCTCGTCGACTGAAATGTTTTGATGCGGTTTATACACTCTTGAAAAACGGTGAACTATCCGGTTATACAAGTGTCCCAGTTTATTTATTGGTGAAAAGCACGGGGTGTTACGGCCCGGCATCCTCCTGTTGTCAGCCAAGTGTAGGTAGGTTATAAGAAGCCAAAACCTGTCTCGGGGCATGCACATGGCGAAGAAAGGCGTTGAGGTAACATCACTTGTTGACCAGTAATCAGCAAAGTTTCTCTGCACAACCAATGACATGGCAATTGTCATGGCTACAAATACCTTCATCTCTTCTGCATTAGTGTCTTGCCACTGTTGCATTCTTGAACGGGGTCTTAGAATTTTGTCCTCCATTGCTTGTTTGAAATATCTATTGGTTTCCGTTGCCATATCCTCATAGTCATCATTATGTATAAACAAATTGAAAAAGTCAATAGGTTCAGGGTTCTCAGGAAGTTCTATGAACTGGCGCAACCCAGTTTGACCAGTGAAAGGCAAGTTTACACGTGGCCGCGGACCATCCACCCACTCATCAAACGTCTGTGAATTATCATGATTATATTGTGGTATTTCGGCAAACTCCTCCTCAAAACCACTAAAGTCTTCTTCGGTGGAATTACCGGCGGCTAGAATCTTTCTGGCAATCTCTGTCTCTATATCACTCAGAGCATCTGTGTCACCATGTTCACTATCTATTACAGTGTCCCGATCATATGCTGATCATCACTGTCTAAACCACTGCTACCATCACTGTCAGTTGACTCCATATCAGAGGCTTCATCAGCATGGATCTCGTTGATGAAGTCGTCGTCGCTTGAAACGGCTTCAAAGCTGCGTGTCCTAGTATGCAACGCCCTAGGCCGTCGCAGGGCCTTGCGTCCACGTCTGCGCAGCATTCTGCTTCAACCTGTAAATGATTGAAAATGCGTTAGATGTATGCAACATATAACATGTGATTAGAGACAATAAACATACAGAGATAATGAATGTGAGCTTCATGGACGTTCATTTGCCAGTTTCAGAACCTCCCGGCGCATCTAGGACGACTGCGCCGCAAGCGCCGACGGCGCCGACGGCTTCTGACATCGCGCCGATTTTTCCGACGCATATGTCAAACGGACCATTTTCTGATTTCCTCGGCGACGTGTAGCACCGGGCGCGAGGCCCGGAAAATAAACTACTATGTCAGGGAAGCTCGGGTTGTCAGTTGCCGAATGACTTCTCTTTTCGAGAAGCAGAGCATCAAAGGAGCGGTCTCTCGAGGCGGAGCCCGGACCCATGGGAGCATACTCCCATGCTCTCCGGGAATTCCCGTCCCCGTCTTCCGCGGCGGACCCCGGATTCAATCGCGGGACAGGTTTCCCATGTTCTCTTTTGAGAACGAGAGACTCCGAGGAACAATCCTATGGGACGAACCCCGGATTCTATTGGGAATGGGTTCCCATGCCCTCTCGACATATATAGCAGAAACCTTCATACCTCGGAATGACACGAACCTTTATTTCAAAGTAGAAAAAAAAAAATAATTTGCACAAAAAGTTTGGGGGGTGGCGACCAAAAGCGGGGGGGTCCGCGCACCCCCCGGTAGATATTTATACTTGTGGGTCGGTCCCGAAGATGACGGACCACGCCCATGTTCATGGGAATTTTTTCTCATTATGTCATGGCGAATCCCGTCGGAAATTCCCCTGCTCACGAAAAAACTAATACCTAAAAAAGTAATTGTGATACAAAAGAACTTTGGTAATAAAAGTGGTGAGGAATCAAATTCTCTATCTGCTCAGTTCAGTCCGCTACACATATAAATAATTCTTCAAATCTTATTGAATGAAACGTCTTTTATTCAATAATGTAAAAGATAAAATAATAAATTCAATTCAAATGGTTTGGAAAGGTGCGCCCTTGCATTTGAATTTTAGAAATAAAAACCTTTCGCAAATGGCATCAGTAACAAAAATGTTCACGCATTTTTAGAAACTCCGAAAAGTGAAATATTTTCCTGAGAAAATATTCCCACGAAAAGGCTTTTCCCCGAGCGGCGGGTCCCGTACTCAAATATATTTTCACTTTTATGTTATATTTTTTTTTCCCAAACTGGAAACAAAATTCCGTCATGACAGTTGTTCATCGTTTATAAAGCTCTATATTTGCGTATCAAAAGAACAGTATTTTAGTTATATATTATCATACTTCTTCACTTATGCGTACATCAATATTGCGGCTCTTCGCGCATGCATAGTTCTTCCCAAAAACATGCGCATTATATCTGGAATTAAAGACAATGTTTTTCTCTTTACAATGATGTAAAAATTATAAAAATCGGACTTGCGGTTCAAAAGTTATGAAGTGCGAAAATTATACCTTTTGGCGCGGCGCTTTGCGCATGCAGAGTTCTTCCCGAAAACATGCGCATTATACATGGAATTGAAGACAATGTTTTTCTCTTTACAATGATGTAAAAATTATAAAAATCGGACTTGCGGTTCACAAGTTATAAAGCCCGTAATGATGGTATATGCTAAGAGCGCCACTTATTCAAAGCCGAATATCACCTTCTGCGCGACACCTGGCGCATCAAAAGTTATTGCCGAAAATACACGTATTTTATATGGAATTGAAGACAATTCTTTTATCTATATACTGATAAAAAAATTATGAAAATATCCCAAGTAGTTTCTTAGAAATAGAGCGCCGAGGCATGTTGGGGTAAATGCGCCACATGTATCAAAATTCAAAAGTGCGAAAGTCGCCTATCTCTGTGCGATTGCTGTATTTTCAGTTATGTTAGCGCAATTGCGATTTTTATATGGGAATAAAGGCCATTCTTTCCTCTTTATTTTGGTATAAAAAAAAATGAAAACAACCAATTGGTTCATATGATACGAAGTGCGAGAGAAAGGTAGCTTATCGCAATATCTTCCCGTAATTAGAAGCTATCTGCCCATGTGGCGAGATGCGAGACAGATAAGCATAGGCTATCTGCCCATGTGGCGGGATGCGAGACAGATAAGCCTGTACGGGCCTATCTCACCCCGGGGCAGTGCAGACACTTAGGTGCTAATTAGCCGCCGGGCAGTGTAGCCATCGGAGCGAAGCAGGACAAAATTGGCCTTTTGTAAAGCTAATTATCGATGCGTTACGGGTCAACAATGCACACGCAAATTGGTGTGAATTTTGCTGGACGTTCTGTTCTGTTCTGTTTTATTCTCATTGCGGGCTGCGAGGCATAAATACAGCCATTCTCATGCAGCGAGTCGCGGAAACAATCGACTCGGGACCCGGTATGGCAGATAGCCAAGTACATAGACAGCCGTGAATTATTCTAAGTAAGCGATCCGGGATCCGTATACAGAAACCTCGGAATCGCTTATAGCCCGCCCGGATAATTCCGGGACCCGCATGTTAAGGGTTAATCAGGAAATATTGGCGTTTTATTTTATGGACAACCAAATAATAAATAAATAAATAAATAAATAAATAAATAAATAAATAAATAAATAAATAAATAAATAAATAAATAAATAAATAAATAAATAAATAAATAAATAAATAAAGTGCATCTGGGACAACTGGATTCGAACTCATAGTGTGTATGCTCTCCACGCTCATACAATTTAGCCAATCACAAGGCTTTCAGCAAAAGTTTTTGCAGCAAGATGCTAGGGGCAAGTAAGGCCAAACCGCCATCCTTTCATTTGTTTCCATAACATAAGACAGTCATATAAAAAAATCTGTAATGAGAATGGTCTGCAGAACAGGGGCCTATACAGAGGAATTTATCGAACTTGATCATATCACTTTATCTGAAATATTTTACAACTTTCATTAATCGAAATTGGGTCTTCTTAGTCAGACTGTACACTACAATTGTGAATATGACAATTACAATCTATCGATACTTCAATGTTTTGTTACATCCAAAAATTTCAAAGATTTCTTCATGGTCCTAAGGTTATGTGTCGATAATTCATAAAAGAAACTTTTTGGAGGAAAAAGGATTTTTTTTTCTCTCACCAAATATCTCCAAACGCCTCCTTCATCTCCGTCTCCAGCACCGGTCCAAGTGTATCCTTGATCTCCGACTTAACTCTCACAATCACACGGTCCAGCTGTATATGACAAAAAATCCTTTTGCAATGTCTTCCTTCTTGAATGCCTTCAACCGTACATACAAGAGTGTGAAAACACTTTTAAATAAAAGGTTAAATTTTCCTTTTTCACATATAATTCTTGTCATTCAACATTTTGTTTTGAATTTTGAATTAAATTTCAATAAAGAGATTTTTGTTAAATACGAACAAATATTTAGTAGAGTAGCCTCACTATATATATATATACAGACAAGACAATGGCTGTTGTCAAAGCCCTCAAATCAAACAATACCCAAAGAAACTATTGCATTTATCAAATCTAGTTAGCTCAATATAAACAAAAAAAAATATTTACTTATTAAAGTAGAACTCTTTTCCTAGAAAGTTACAAAAGTTAAATTTTCCTACATGACATCAACACAAATATTTTTTGACTATGCTAATAGTCAGTGTAGCACTGCACCCAAATCTTGTGTATAACATTTATCTACTACAGATAAAGTTGCCGTGCCGCTGGCGGGATTCAAACCCCGGACCTCTTGATCCGAAACTAAATACGCTAACGACTACGCTAACAGGCCCCCTCTCAAAAGTGGGGATACAAAGCTCTGGTTCACTTCTTTCAAATGTGTAAACATACCCTGATCTTGTGAGATTTACCACCAGTGCCAGGAACTAGCCTATTGTCCATTGGTTGACTTGGTTGACTTGAAGACTGAGGGAGTGCACTGATTGGTGGAGCAGAAAATGTTCTTATCACAGATTTTTCACGTGTTGGTTGGTCAACTGTAACAATGAAATATATAAAATATAAATACAAAATATGTAAGGTAATTGAAAAGAAAATCGGTATTACACAAAGATTACAGTTTAATAATTAATCATTTATAAGATAAATAGTTGCGTTTGTAAAATTTCCGGGATTCATTGCTATTCAACACCCGCAAATTTAGTTTAAAACCGACGGCGTTAGCCGGAGGTTTTAAACGCTGAAATTTGCGGGCGTTGAATAGCAATGAATCCCGGAAATTTTACAAATGCAACTATTTATCGATATTGTAACATGACCGTTAGTTATCAGGCGTTTTGAAACGAACTCTCTTTTTGCGTACCTATCTCTGAGCGGAAAGGACTTTGCAACTGTTCCATTTTTGTAAGAGGTGTGGTCAGGTCAAAACAAATGTAAATACTCGGCGTAATATGTACATTAGCAACAATTTACACATAAGCTCAAACAGTGTCACTCAACTATGTTCACTTCATAATATTCACGTATCCTTTTAGATGGCGATAAACATTTATCTACGACATCAACACAGTAAAATACCAAGGAACAAAAATCTTAAACTTGCCCTAACCCATTGTGACAATGACACTTGCATTGTGACGTCAAAACGGTTGATCACTATGACTTCATGCCATGGCAACGACATTCGGTAAACACAGCCGCATGGAAGAAGGCTTCAAACTTGGACAAATCTTACTTGTTAAAAACATTTTAGTTACTTGAAACTAATTAATTTTGAGAGTTATTTGTGACCTATACTGCTATACACAAGTAAGAAAATGACAATGCCACCTGTCAAATTTGAGAAAGGAGCAAATATTAAGAGAAATAGAAAAAATAAATTTTGAGTCGGGCTGAATCTTGTGAACACGATGTATATGTTCGCGGTGATTCGCCCCAAGTAATTTGCGGGTATTCATTGTAATTCAACATAGGCAAATCAACCAATCAGAATCAAGGATACACTGAAATCATGTTTATCAGAGATTATCAGATTTTAAATTGAAGATACAAGATAAAATGTGGAATGTTGATGAAATAGGATTATGATGATTGTAGCGATATCTGCAAAGTACATATCGGTTTATCTTCAAACACGATATCTACTGTGGGAGCCAGCTTTAGATTATAAGATTTCAAATTGAAGATACAAGTTAAAATGTGCAAACCTTTCTTTCTTTCGTGAGGGAGAGATAGAATACCTTCCAAGCTCTGAAATCAAGATCGTTTCACCTTTTCATTAATCCAAGGCTGCAGTTTTATAAGCATCATTATTGCATTATAAATTTTAAAAGACATGTACATTTGTATGTTATTTAATTAATAAAATTATAATATTAACATTAATTCATATTTTTTTTACATTAATTAGACAATTATAATATTTGAAGAAAAACATGTATTGTTCTGACTTCATGTTCGTTTATATTCTTCATTCTGTACCAAACCGTGAGTTTTGTACAACAATTAGTCGCAAAACAAAACTCATGTGTACTTACTGTATTTCTTCATGAGCAATGAGTAATGCTATCTAAAAGGCAATCCAAGTCAACAAATTCTATATTGCATAAAACGGAAAATTCCAAAGATGTTTGATCAAGGCTGACTACCCATTGGTCAACTTCCCAATGCAAGGCATAACTCTTGCCAGTCTGCATTCCTGGCTGATTTAAGCCTTGCAGTATTTCCCTCGCTTTGTTGTGCCTAGATAGTGAATCGCTGCACGAGAAATGCATAGTGGGCCTGGATTTCTAAGCACAGATTTCTTAAGGAAATACTGCAAGGCCTAAATCAGCCAGTAATGGAGACTGGCAAGAGTTATGCCTTGCATTGTGAAGTTGCCCATTGGTCTGAAATGATCATGTATTGTGGGTATATATTTTTGTACATATAACTGGGTCAGTTGTTTTCTTTGAATACCGGTAATAACATTCCATCAAGAGTGAATGGAGGCTGGGTAGTCGGAAATTTATTTGACTTTCACTCATTCCTTTGTGGTCTTACTTAAGCTCAAAACTGATGACGTACATTAAAACTGCTACATTTACTTTCTTAGTAACAAGGTTCTATACAGAGTTACCTCCCTTGCTCCCACTGTTCAATAAACGAAGATAACATTACACGAGTTTGCAGTACTCTATCACATTCATTGACAACGACTGATAGTTGGGTACTACTGCTCATTATAACCTAAGAGGGCAATCATATGGAGGTTCATAATTTTCATACGATGCCCTTGGGCAAAATATCACTTTGTCATGGTGACGTGAAGTTATATACAATGCTATGACATCACGTTTCGTCTATGACATTACTTTCTGAATCAGGTCACTGGGTTCGCCAGCCTATGGTTGAAAGTGGATTTTAGCGTATTTTCATTAATTTCATCACTTCGGTAAACAGAATATTATATTCGTGTATACATCATACTATTTTTACAACTCTTGTGCCTTGATATTGGTATGTCCCTCACTCTCGCTAGAGAAATACTAATATTCAGGTACTCATAAACACAGTATGACACTGACACTCATATAATATCCTCCATACAAGACTAAATTGTGATATAAAGACTGCGTACCTTGACTCCACAGGCCTCTATACCTGAGATCAAAGCCTTACTGCACAGGTTGACATCTTCACTCAACATTACTGTGTGGGACGAGGGATCTGAAGTCAGAGAGATAGCTCATCATTATCAACATCATCATATTTCAAACTGGGATCTTCCTGAAAATTTTAAGCCATCAGCTACTCGATTGCTAAAGACATAATGTTCAACCTATGCTTCTTTCTCAACTCACATTTCTCATTAAACTGCATACAGCACTGTAACACCCGATCGTCATTACATTCCACCTTCAGACCTCCAACAGCCTCGCTAGCCTATACAGATATAGAGAATATATTTGAATACATTATTTAGATCATGAAATACAATAACTTACTGCCCACATAACAAGCTTTTTATAAAGACTATTCAAATCTACGTAATTCAACATACAAATTGTTAATAAATAATGTAACATTTAAAAAGAATTTCACTTTAAATTAATAGCAGAATCATTTACTTTTACGTTAAAAAATAATTTTCAATACACAAGTTGGGAATAACACAAACACAACATTACAAAACACTGTTGTAAGAGTTTCACTTTCAACAAATAGCATAAGCTATGGATTGATCATTTTCATATTTTTGTTTTCAAAAACGGGTTGTCACACCAGTCTGATTAAAATGAGTTTTCCGAGGAACAAAAGATGAAAAATAGCATATTTATCGGAATACAAACTCATATCATTCGGAAGTTTCCTTGCAAAACCGTCTTGAGGCGAGGAATCTATAGAACTAGTATGAACTATTTTGCATATTTGATTCCTCGGAGCAGGGTCGATTTTAATGAGACTGCTTGTCACACTTACTTCTTTGGGCGTCTGCCCGGTGACTCTCGGGTGTTTACCAGTGAAACACGCATTCAGATACTTGACCGCCTGGCACGCTCTGTTCTGGGAACTGATGGACTGCAAGTGACAAAAAGACAAGGCTTGGATATCCATCATGTTCATAAAGATCATAATTGAAACTGGATGAAAGAGCGTTTGGTTGGTTTGGTTCATAAAGACCAATTTGAGACCATTTCACTTACTATAGAAACCATTTCGGGGAAAAGGCTTGCAAAAAAAATATCATAATGTGACCACACATTGCTTTGAAAACTGCTGAAAAAAGCTTTGATAGCACAATATAAGTTGTTTGCTTCTCTTGGGGGTAATATGGTCTTATGTATGCATACCATCTTTGTACTAGTGTCTCCAGAACCTTCAAGTCAAGGATAAGGACCAAATGAACAAACTTTGATCCTCTGGTTGCAAGGTACCTCCCAACAGAATTCACATTCAGGGTTGTAACTGTTCTTCTGGAGAAGTCGGAAATAAGTTACGGATGACAGCCAAACCATAATAAACCACTTGTATGGTAGTTCCTGGCTAGTAGAACAGATGACAGACTTTAACAATTTTTAAATTTGGTATCCAAAGAACTTGTAGCCAGCGCTTCCCCCCCAAAACAAATGTGTGTCTGGTTTCCGCCCGCATCAGTTTCAAACCCACGCCTCAGGTCTTTTTTTTCTAAGTTTTCAAAAGTAAGGGGCACATAACTGTAATTTTTTAGCCTCAGAAAACATTGGGCATAGAAAATGTCACTCGTTTCTTTTGAGTTGAAGTGTAGGGGTGAGATTATTGACTATTTGGAATAGTAACACATATTTAAGATGGTTTGTGCTTTATTTATATAAATAATTGTATAAATTTTGTTTGTTTAACTCGTCATTCAAAAAAAAAATGTCATAAAAAAAATAAAAATTGCGTAATCGCATCATTTTTGTCAGCATGTAAAGGCCTTGTAAAGGCCAATGTTTAGGCCCTACCTTGCACGGAAAGACACCTTAATGATTGTGTAAGTAGACAAAAGCAACTCACGACATTGTGCCTGTGTTTGAGAGCGTCCAGCTCCTGCACTACCACCCAGGGTATAACCAGCACTGGCAGTCCGTAACCTGTCATAGCAACATACATACTCAATAATCTTCTCATGATTAAGGCACAACTAGACATCTTGTGATTACAGACTACTGACTAAGAAACGTCTCCAACAAGCACTGTTCAAGCAGTGATATGCATAAAAATAGAGCCATGGCCTCTGTAGCTCATCAGGAGATAATAAGTGGGGTATGTTATGGAGTGGACTTTATAGCAATGGTCAGATAATGGAATGTAGTAATAAGAATCTAGGTAGTGAAACGATTAAAGCAGTTTAAAAATATTTTGTTACCATAACTTTGCCAATCTGCTATATATATGTGTTGAAAGAGCAACACAAAGCTTGGAAATAAATTGCTGGTATCAAACATATAATAATGTGGTGGAGAGATCATACTATTTTTTAAGATCGTACACACATTATATAATAATGAATATACCGGGTACAATTCTTTGCATACAATTCACCACTGTAAGCTATTGCAATAATGGCCTGGGGCTGTAGAAGAAAATGAAAAAAACCTTTTTAGGTCATGACCCCTGTTAATTATTATCAAAATTGGTTACACATAAATCAACATTGTTATGAATATCATACACCTTTGCATTATATTGTTTTAATTCTTAATTGCATTATGGCAATACCAACATTTATTACATAATGAATAGGAGCCTCAGTTTTTGAAAATCCCATTTCTCATAGGCTCCATTTCAATACTCAATAAATTGGTGAATTTTTTTTAAGTAAATTCTTTTTCACCATTTCTTATAGACTCCTTTTCAATATTTGATAAAATGGTGATATTCTATGAATAAATTCTTTTTTAGAGTCAGTGGAAGACTAAAGCAGTCTCACGCACAGTCTATGATAACACAGTGCTGCACAGTAGTTTGAAGTAACCTGAAACCTCTGTGTAACTATCAGTTTTCATTCTTCTGCCAGGAAGAGGTCAACACAATGCAATTACATAACATGCAGACACTGGACTCACAGCCAGTAAAATTTATATGTTAGATGCAGTTTTTCCTACAATTAATTATTTTTCTGTACTGGAGAAGATGATGAAAATAGGTGTGATGTCACAATCTCATATAGCTACTTCTTTTATAGTCCTATGTTATCACCAGTCATCACTAGTCATATTCAGTTCACATATCTCATGTAAAATGAAAAAATTTAATTCCTCTTCAAGTTATTCCTTCAAAGGGTATTCAATAGTTCTCATTTCAAATAGATTCACATTAAACATGTCCATGATGTAGACATCTATCTCATTTCTTGTTCCTATTGAATAAAATTAACTGCAAAGTTAATAGAAAACTAAATCAGTTATAAAGTATAAAATATGATATAAATAAGGTATACCAAATTGACTCGTACTGGAAATTCTCAATAATTAATTAATTAATTCTCCAAATAATTACACAATATCATGAGATATTAAAAAACTCCATTATTTACTCTTAAATTACAAAGAACATAATATTAGATTTAATAAAAGATTCTGTATTAAGTCTTTAGAATACTTTTAGACTTTTGTACCTTTATCAGCAAATTCACTTGCAAAATACAAATAATTACTCATATGTGAAATGTGAGACAAAGATAAAATATGACTTATAATTTTTGTTAGACCTCCAATTCTAAGTTTTTAATTCTAAATATCTCTTTTTCATCAGACATATTATATTCTCAAAGCACTCTCACATCAGAAAGATGAAATGCCTTTAACTCAGCTGTTTTCTTCAAAATTACCTCCCTTACCTAATTACTGATTGAAGTGCACATATAATCTCAGAAAGATGCTGTAAACTGAAATAGGCTTTTAGGTTATGATCTCTGTGACCCATATTTGGGGTCACAGACTCACCAAATTTACAATTTAGAATCCCTTACAGCCAAGGAGTCTGTACATAAAATTTCAGCTCGCTTGAGCCATTGGGACTGGAGATGAAGATGAAAATAGCATTTTAGGTCATTGCCTCTGTGACCCAATATTTGGAGTCTCACTGTCACCAAATTTACAATTTAGAATCCCCTTCAGTCAAGGAGTATGTACATAAAATTTCAGCTCTCTACGTTCATTGGGACTGGAGAAGATGATGAAAATAGTTTTTTTTAGGTAATGACCCCTGTGAGCCACACTTGGGGTCACAGGGTCACCAAATCTACAATTTAGAATCCCTTTCAGCCAAGGAGTCTGTACATAAAATTTCAGCTCTCTGGAGTCATTGGTTCTGGAGGAGAAGATGAAAATAGCTTTTAAGGTTATGACCCCTGTGACCCACATTTGGGGTCACAGGGTCACCAAATTTACAATTTAGAATCCCCTTCAGCCAAGGAGTCTGTACATTAAATTTCAGCTCTCTGGAGTCATTGGTTCTGGAGAGGAAGTCGAAAAAGCGAAAAGTTTACGGACGGACGGACGGACGGATGGACGGACGCCATCCCATGCCATAAGCCCATTGGGCCTTTCAGGCCAGATGAGCTAATAAAGTGTGTAAATTTCGGTCAAAGATAAGTAAATTCTTTAAAAGTAAACTTACTTGATAACAGAAGTGTCTCATAAAACAAACACTTAATTACTCGTAATTACTATGTGAAATACAAGGACTCGAGACCTGACTCCCCAGGCGGTCTCACCTGACCGAGATTGCAGGTCCAGGACAGGTCAGACCGCCGAGGCAGTCAGGTCCGAGAGTCCTTGTATTTCACATAATGACCTCACCATGAGTAATTAAGTGTTTTATTATACCAAAATTCTTTTTTCTTCAGACTTTGGCATTTAACATTTTAGCTGTTGCACTACACACATAGCCATATTGGTAAATCAAAAATATTATCTCATTGCAAAATCAGCGCCATCTTCGACAAAAAACGTCAAAACAGTCACGTGACACAAATCATGTGACGGGTCAATATCTCGGGTCAGTGACAGAAATTTCTGTCACAAAATTGACCTCCTCACTAGTTGAGGGAGTCAGTGTACAAATATATATATTTAGATCACGTTGTGTGTACTTACAAATGGAATTCTTACAAATTTAATAGAGGTATAATAATAGACCTTACCTCGTTGAATTTACAAAATTAATAGTAAACCACTTAAATCATTTTATAATAAATGTTTCAAAATGAAAACGTGATACTATTATCAGTTTATATTATAAAATTAATTTTTGCAAATCTTAGGGAGGCGAAAACAAATGACCAAAAGTAATTGTCACAAACATGACCATGTCCCCTGCCGCAATTAAGAAATGAGCTAAAAGGATGGACACACAGCTTGTACCGAGTAATGACCATTACATGTTTGATTCAATTGTTATTATAACAGGCTAAGAACATTTTAAGAACTGGTCAAAGTCTTGTAGTGACCTTGAAAATAATGTCAAGGTCACCCGAATCAACTCGTGTCTGCATATTCCCCTAAATTTGAGGACTCTAGGTCCAGCAGTCTATGAGATGTCGCGCTACCAAGAAACGGGACAGACGTACGGACGAACGGAGCTGAATACTACATCCCATGCTCCACGGTGGCGGGGGACAATAAACATGCTGTTAAACAATGAGGACGCAATCTGAGACCAAAACTGAAAATAGTTTTTGTATCATTTATACCGGACACATTTGAAGAACATATGCAGATTAGTCAAAGGCTAAGACTTTTGAAGTAACTCTTTTATTTGATGTCAAAGTACGACACAATTTCATAGATACAAAGTAGGGAGATCATCCTTGATACAATTTTTCCACATGGGGATTTTGCGAAAACTGAGAAATGCGGCCCATTTTGAACAAGAGTCATCAGAAGATGACATATCAAACCGGTTCCACAAAATTTGTAAAACACATTTTTTACAGATACTTGTGTATCTACTACCGTACTTCAGTTAGTGGGTATTACAGAGTTTCAGGAATGTTAAGGGTTTTAGACTTCTGCTCCAGAAGCAGTCAAAATCAACAACAACCAACATCCCTCTCATGTTTCTATGGAAACAGAAAAAAAATAATTTTTCAGAAAAAATCTGATAATATCAAAAGGCACCACTTCAGTTAGTGGGTAATACACATGCAAAGTTTCAGGAAGATATGATGAACGGTTTTGGAGCTGTGCTCCGGAAACGAACCTGTCTCTGAACAAAGTCCAACTTCAACATGTTTCTATGGAAAGGAAAAAAAAAAAAAATGTTCAGAAGTCTGAAAATATCAAAGGCACCACTTCAGTTAGTGGGTAATAACACATGCAAAGTTCCAGGAAGATATGATGAACGCTTTTGGAGCTGTGCTCCGGAAACGAACCTGTCTCTGAACAAAGTCCAACTTCAACATGTTTCTATGGAAACGAAAAAAAAATTTTTTTTTCAGAAATCTGAAAATATCAAAAGGCACCACTTCAGTTAGTGGGTAATACACATGCAAAGTTCCAGGAAGATATGATGAACGCTTTTGGAGCTGTGCTCCGGAAACGAACCTGTCTCTGAACAAAGTCCAACTTCAACATGTTTCTATGGAAAGGAAAAAAATAAAATTTTCAGAAGTCTGAAAATATCAAAGGCATCACTTCAGTTAGTGGGTAATACACATGCAAAGTTTCAGAAAGATATCATGAATGGTTTTCGAGTTCTGCTCCGGAAACGAAATGATTACGGACGGACGGACGGATAGACGGACGGGGCGATGACTATATCCCACGGTATTACATACCGGTGGGATAACAAAGGTTAGGTCAAAAGAACAGACTTGAGTTACCTCTGTGGGGAGAGAATGATGCATAGGGGGCCGCAGGTCAATATCTTCGAATAAGTTTGACATTTGATTTGTAATTTTTACCTTTGTGGTTTAAACGTATTTTATTCAATAGAAAAGGATTGTCAAACAAGCCTATATGGCTTATATTAATGCCGCTCCAGAGTACATAATACATAGGTTCACATTTAAACAGAATGTTGTACACAAAAACATACACATAAGTATAGTATTAAATAATTTTTAAAAATTTGTTTTGTTTCGTGGTCAGCTGATACAAGTTAGTCAAACATGAGGCATACTGTTAAGAATCAAATAATTTTGATGAAATAATGAATTGATGAACTGACTCTAAAATATTCATATTCCTCTCCTACGATATTGAGTTATTGCCGTTTAGTATTTTACCTTTGTATTCTTGGTCCCTTATGTCTGACAACATCTTGAGGTGATTCATCAGAGAGCTTGTGTCGAGAACAAGGTACAGAGCCTGCAAACGTCAAACAATTGTCATCAGGTCACATGTACCTGCAATCTACTTTATCAACTTTTAAAAAATCTTTTCGAGTCATGTTCTGTATTTTGAAATTTCTGAAAGCCATTTCATTTAAAATGTGTAAGATTTCAGTGTAAAACACTGAAAATTTAGTTCATTCAAAATATTGCAATACAGAGTATGAGTATTGCAACAAATCGCAAAAAATAAAATTCAGTGCAATATTCAGCCCTAGTAGATATCATACAATTTGTGATAGGAAATCAAATGTCAACAGAAACATGGTAAAGTTTCATTTTCTTGATATATGCTTTAGTGTGGTTGGGGACTCAAGTGTATGAAATAATTTTTAAAGATTACTAGTGGACTCAAACATATTTACATATAACTCACTGTGAAGTTGATATAACACTGTCAGTAAACGTGAGTACATAAACATTGAAAGTACCTCTAGATGTGGACCTACCAGTTCGCAGGTAGATGTGTCAGCGTGGTCCCTTGCAGGAATTGATAGATCACAAGCTGGCTATAAAAGAATTATGGATTATGAAAAATTGGTACATGCAGTTATTTTTTGGGCAAAATAACAGTGACTAAAAAGATAGATACAATTCAATAAAAACTTTGATTAAGAATGGTCAGAAAAGCTACAACCAAATATAAAACTGTAAACATTATGTTATAAATTATTTCGTGGTGAAGGACCACATCAACTCTGCAGCAACTACAACACGATAACTATTTTATACAATACCTGACTAGGACAAAATTGAAGTTCTCCTCTTATTTCTTGGAGCTGGAAAAGAAATTTAAATCATAAACTAGCAAGAATAGATATAATGATATTTTCAGTGGTGAAATACAGCATTTATTGGTAAAACATGTTATTATACTCAGTGAAATAACACCTTCAATCAAATGACGTCATTGTAACAATAGAACAATAGATGACGTCATAAGAAGACTGTGATCAAGCAAGGCGACCATGGATGCTCCTTCAAATAAATGAACAGCATTTACAAACTGTGCACAATATCTTTAATCTAATAAATAGAACATTTGACATTTCTCGTTGAATACCATATATATATCTCATCTCGTCAAGTAGAAATACGCCACTTGTGAAAATAGAAATGTATATTTCACTCGATGAGATATACATGGCATTCGACGAAAAATGTCAAATATCATCTATATACCTATACAAAGAAACAAAGGTGGCTTCCTCCGTGACAAACTTGAGAAAACTCTAAAATGATAACTTTCCTGATTCAGGGCCTCCTCATAAATATAAAGTCCCAGTAACCAAGATAGTTATCATTTTAGTTTTTTCTCAAGTTACTAGACCATTGAAATATGTGTATACTGGTTTGAATTATATATATTCATTTCAGAAACAGTTGATTAGTAAGTACTTAAATTCAGTGTATGAAATATGAGACCTAAAGTGTTATTTTGTCAATATAAATGGTAACTTAAAGAAAATAGAGCCACTGGCTCTGTAGTTCATTAGGTTTTATATACATTAACTAATTCAAAATGTCAACTTCAAGGTGAGAGATACAAAAAATAGGAACCACTTTAAATGGAGAAGATGAAATAGGTCTTAAGGTCCTTACCCCTCTGACCTATCTCTGAGGCAAAATATAAAATCCCCTTCAAATAAAGACACACTTGAACATTTAATTCATCACTGTTGTTTCCTTTGAATTACCTCCCTTTGAAGAGCATATACATCTCAAGATGAAAATAGCTTTTCAGGTTATGACCCCTGTGACCCTATTCGGTTTCCCGGGGTCACGAAATCTACAATTTAGAATCCCCATTGGCCAAGGATTCTGCAAACAACTTTTCAGCTCTCTAGACCTTTTGGAACTAGAAAAGAAGATGAAAATAGGTTTTTGGGGCTGTGACCCCTGTGACCCCAATTGAGGTCACAGGGTCACGAAATCTACAATTTAGAATCCCCATTAGCCATGGAGTCTGCAAACAAAATTTCAGCTCCGTAGACCAAGTGGTTCTGGAGAATACGATGAAAATGTGAACAGTTTACAGACGAACGGATGGACGGACGGATACCGGACACCATGCCATGCCATAAGCCCATCGAGCCTTTCAGCTAAAAAAACAAAAAGAGATACCAGCCCAGACCAAAATCCACTAGGATCTGAGTTGTCGGACAGACCTCAATTCATACTGTTTAAATCATAAAAGGCACAACTGTCATACAGAATAACATTTCACAACAGTTTATCCGCAGCTAGAGAGAGCACTGACTGATCCAGAGGGGAGAGAGAGAGAGAGACAGAGAGAGACAGACAGAGTGTACTGTATTTGCAATGTCAATTTTAAAATTAAAAACAAGTCTATGTGTTACAATTGACAAAGTCTAAAAAGCATTTTCTCATCAACTGCAAGAAATAATGTCCTTAACCATTGTACTAATCCTTCAAATACTAAACAAACATGCAGTTGTCTATAGTACCTCAGAGTAGTTTAACTGAGCTTGGCCTATCACATAAGAAACCTGATCTCCTATTACATAACATTACACTTACTCTGCTCTTGACTGCAGTGAGTGAAACCTGATCCTCCAACCAGCCCAAGTGAAATTGCAAAATACAAAATGTCTATCTTGCTTAATTTATTTGATACAAATATAATGAAAGTTGCGTTAGAAAGCTCTCGAAAACACCTTTCATTCAAATATAAACACTTCTTATATGTTATGGCTGAGTTAATTTTAGCAAAATGGTAAACCATTAAAATGTTTTCACTTATAACTATCTTATTTTTCATCCAAAAGACTTGAAAATTCGGAACTCTTGATATTCACTAAACATAGATGATATCCTCAAAAGTAGAATCTTCTAGGATCATTGGTTTCTGAGATGAAAAATATTTAAATGAACCCCTGTCAAAATCAAAGTATTAAAATTTAAATAATGAAATTTACAAATCATAATCTCCATCTTTAAAAGTAAAGACTGCCCAGGTTTCTGGATATCTCCTGTTTCTTGTTGATGAGAAGAAGACGTTTTAAGCTTTTAGGGTGAACCCCTTGCAAAGTTCATATTTCATAATTTATCTCAACCAAATTTACAAACTTGTATATCCATCCTACAAAGATGTTAATGACAAAATTTCACATCCCTATATCAAGCGCTTTCGGAGAAGAAGTCGTTTAAAGGTTTTACTTTAAACGTCTATGGCGGCCATATTTGTGGGGTTGGAATTTGTGATGAACAAACTATGACCCCCTCGGTGATTGATACCCACCCACCAAATTACAGCTTTGAGGGTGTTGCGGTTCTGGAGGAGAAGTCGAAAGAGTGAAAAGTTGACAGACGACGGCCCATGCCATAAGCACATCTGGCCTTTCAGGCCTGATGAGCTAAAAATGTCCACCTAAGGAGAATTCTCTACTCACGTCTATGATCATCTGTTCGCTGTCAGTATCCTCGTCATCAACATCCATGGCCTCTTCAGTTGTCTCCCTTTCTTCTAATTAACAAAATATTCAAACAATTGTCACTTTGTAAACTTTTGAACAGTGTCAATTTGGGCCTTAATATAAGGATAGAAATGTCTAAATTTAACTAAATTGAATAATTTGTTTTAAAACATGGGTTTGCTTTTTAAAATCTCACAAAAACAAGTAAAATTTACATATCAATTAAATTTGTACATGTTTATTTGGAATTTTCCCTTTGTTCTCAGATATATGTTAAAATTTGCCATAAATAATACTAGTTTGTCCAAAATATCTTATAAATACTAAAGAGGATAAAACAGCCCATTATCTGACCCAATTATCTGTCGTTGTAGAAAACAGTGTTATGTATTATATGAAAACTGCTAATTGTCATTTATGTGTGAACATCTTATAATAAATTGAGGCTTCGCCTACCAAAACAATAAACAATTGCTATAGAATTCTATTGATTGAGAATTGTTTTGCAATTGGTAAAATTTCTTTTAACTATTTTAAAATATCTTTATTTCCTTTATACCCCATTTCACTGAGCTATGATTTCCAAAAGTTTTCACGACAATTCCCGACTACGCAACTTGTTAAAAAACCAACTTCCGACTAAATTTGATCTCCCGATCCTTAAAGAATTTGAGGTGAGTGAGGTGAGTTGGGGTTTAACGCAGCTTTCAAGAGTATTTCACTTATTTTGCGGCTGCTAGTATTATGGCAGGGAGAAAGCCCGCAGTGCCATGTGGCTATGCAATGCGGTGAAACCTGCGAGCATCGGCTGGAACTAGCCAACCATGGGTGGTACTGCACTGAAATTTAGTGTAGCATTGCATTGTTCTCTACTGCAGACAAAGTTGCCGTGTCCCTGGCGGGATTCGAACCCCGGACCTCTTGATCCGAAGCCGAACGCGCTAACCACTGCACTATCCCGTCCCTTAAAGAATTTTAAATACTCTTGAAGACTTATCTACGCTTCACGCCGACATAAGGGGACTCAGACAGGCCTCATTACAACTCACTGACGACTTACCAACTATTTTAGGTCGGCTTGAAGCTCAGTGAAATGGGGGTATTAAAAAACATGCTAAAGCCCCTTTAAAACTTATAACAAACTCTTCTCACTAACCTGAGAGAGTAAACTTGATAGGAGAAATCGCCCGTTTTTCTTTAGGAGCAGGAGTATCATGAATATTTTTCAGCCATTCTTGAACAAGTCCTATTTTCTCATCCTGAACAGAATAAGGAGACAGGAGATCTCCCTGCACGCTGTTCGACTCACTCTCTGACGACACTACTTTCCTCACGTCTGCACTCGGGACGGCAGACGGCTTTCTTCTTTTAATCTTTGCATCAAGTTTGGCGGCTACAACTTCTGTGCTTGATTTCTTCCTTTCAGCCAATTTTGATCTTTTCAAATGCGAGTCAGTTTGGAAAGAGGTTTTTCGTTTATTTGATTCAGGTGGAACTTTCCAAACAGGGTCTTCAGATGTCAGATCCAAACTGGAATCACTGGAGAGAGCCTTTGAAACTTTTCTTTCCCTGTTGGCACCGACATGGATTTTAAGTGAGAGGTCTGCGTTTGAATCCGTTTTCTCAACTTTGCATGGAACCTCAAAATCACTTTCTGAAATAACGCGACGTTTTCTTGTCCAGATTCCTTGCCCGCCAGGGGTTGATAATCGTTGTGTTTTTCTTTGGACCGTTTCGACATCATCTGTTTGTAAAACGTTTCTTGTTTTGGAAGGTTGAGAAGTAATGCTTATTTTCCCATCTCCTGTATTTACTACTTTCCTAACAGTTGTTTTCTTCGTTAAATCTGCAGTCACCTTTTCACTTTTCCGTTTTTTTAAAACGGGACTAGTCTTGAGAGGGTCTTTAGTCAATTTCCTTCTCAAATCTGCTTCCTCAACATCTTTCCTTATTTTCGACAGAACTGCAGGGATGCTGTCGTAACTTTCATTTGTAATTGTCTCCCTTTTTGATTTCCCCTCAACCTTGACCTTTATTTTGGGATAAATCTTCCCAATTCCTTTGAATACAATATCATCATCTTTCGACACATCTTTTCCATGGTTAGCAACTTCTTTAGAGCCATGTTCCACATTTGCAGTTTCTCCAGATGTTTCTAGAAGATTGGCAGTTGCTTTTTGATCAAAACTACAAACTTCATCTTCAAGTGCAGAATTTTTTACATCATCAAAAATGTCTTTTTGGAACTGACTGAAAACTGGCTCAAACTTTTCTTTCTTTGTTTCATAATCTGTATAGTTGGCAGGAGTGTCGGATTCATCGTCAGTTGAAAAGTCTGCACATGGAGACTTCGGTGCAAACTCCCTTTGAGGCGGTTTCGGAGTTTTGGTTCCCTGAAGAGAAAGATTTGTGGCATATCAATGATCACTCGACATTGAGATATAAGACAACTATCGACTGCCAATAGAAACAACAATGCTATTTAAATGGAAGCCTCCCAAAAGATCTCTGTTTAACATTGCTAATTGCTAAATTTGTTTCCTTGTAAAATGTTTTGAGGAAACATCTAGATACGTAAGTTCGAAACGTATTGTAAAATTTCATCTTAGTATTAATAGGAAAACAACTCAAAATCAAGAATCATACAAACTGATAAAGTGAGCATATACTCTGAAACATTGCATATCTAAACAATATACAAGTCGTAATATGGTGAATTTAGTTTTCCAGTATTCCATTTCAAAATGCACTCAAAGTCTACACATTTAAAGTTCTTATTTGTTCAGGAATATGATGTTATTAATTCATTTTATTACCGTCCTCTGGGTGACAAGCCTTGGCATCTCCCATGTTGACACACCGGTGTGTATGTTGAAGTAATAGACGCGGTCAGGGTACGAGTGGGAAATCTTCACCAGCCATCCGTGTGGCAAAGATGGCTTTTCCCGGTTCATCGCATTAAGGCATCGTTGATGGAATCAGGGGTCCACCATTGTCAATGTTTTCTTAAATCTGAAATTTTCAGGTAATAAAAAGGAGTTAAGGAGAGGATTTTATCGGGGTATCCACTATCCACCATTTTGTTTTTGCGATTTACATGAATTGAGAAAAACAGCATTTTTTTAACCAATTTTGTTATACCAAAATTATATTGATACTAAGAGAATTACTGTGCTTGCTCATAATTTAAATCCTATAGCTCCGCTTGCAACATGAGTAAAAACCTTCAAACGCTAGTAAAATGCACATCAGTGTTGCGTAAGTTCCTTTGTATGAACATACCACTACAGTTTTAATAAAACAGTGTGAAGTTTCAGAAATACACTTCAGAAAGGACAATATGACATATATTATATTATATCATATATCATAATTTGTTCAAAATCAGAAAAACACTTCAGATCGAGGTACATCATGGTTGAGCATTGACCTGTGTAAACATTTCATGAAGCAAACACTTCATTCGGAGAGACATTCTTCAGACAAAATGATGCCCTTATAAAGTCCCTGTTCACACCATGGAAATCACAAAAACAAATTTCTAAGGATAATGGTTGATATGTGTGGTAAGTTTGGTGAAACAAGCCTGCTCTCAGGGTAAAACTTATTAGATCTAGTGGACTTGTCACCTAAGAAAATAAGTCGAAAAAGTAAGAAATTTGCGTAAGACAGAAGTGAGCGCAAATCAATGTTCATGGCATGCGGACATGTTCCCAATCCGTGGGGCATGCGCCACCAATTTCACATATTGATAACAGTGTTTAATGGCACTCCTTTCACTTTGTGCATGTACAGGATGTTCGGTCCAAACATAAGTATTCAAGCAGCTGCAGGCTTTAGTGTTACAAGAAAATAACGTTAAAAAACTAAGAAACACTGCAATTGGAGGTACAAAAGATTCGGAAAAGGCAGATGTCACAGTGACAACATGCATCAAAAGTTATAAACGAAATATAAGTGTGATTTGACTTATTCTATCTTGGTATGAATTAGGTCAGGGACAGGTAAACATTTTATACCTGGGTACCCATCCCTCTATTACCCTACCCGGATACCTGTTTTGTAGAACCTCGACATCAAGTCTGTAAGATTTTGTGATAATTTCGACAACTGATAGACAGAGCTCAAGAAAGCTAAAGCATAGAGCTTCATAGCTAGTTCAATCAAACTTCTTATGAATATCAATTTAATTATCGTGATGGAATCTACAAACATACCAATCCCTTGATTATGAAAAATTGCAATGAGACTTTTATTATTGATTATATTTAGACACATGATGATATAGGTCCGAGTAATGTGATGGGTACCCAGGTCCCACTCCAAAGAAAATTTTAGAAACATACCTGTTATATAACTGTCATCGAACTAGCATAACTAGCATCTTCTGCTAACTAATTAAACTACCTAACAAATAAATTAATAACCCTTTAATAACATTCTTAATGAATCCCACTATCGCTAACCATGAAAACTTTAACAGCTAATGCAACCATGTGGAGGTCAGTCTACCTTTGGCTTGCAAATAAATGCTGAATCGCCATATTGTCAATCATTGAACTTGAACTGTTGAACCTGTCACCGAAATAGTTTGAATATTTAATTAACTTTGCGCAAAGTTGTCGATTATTGAACTTATACCAGCACAAATTTCAAAAGGGGGAATCAACATTTTGGGAACTGTGACCTAATAACGGAAACGACCCAAACTAGATAAACAGGGAAACACAAACATGGAATACCAAACATCAACAGGCGTTGTTTACATTTCAGGAAGAGTCCTTCAGTTTTCGTGCATCAATGTTTACGACTTTCAATAGCTTAAACTTGCTGTCGACAGGTTTCATACCAACTCTCTTTTAATAGGTTGTTTCTTATTTATCTCAAATCATTTCTATTTTCATTATATCTTTACTGCGGGCACAAATATTACATTTGTAAAGAAATACTTACTTCGCTCTTTCGCGCGACTCGTGGCAGTGTCTACAAAAAGTAGGATTGTGAAAAGAAACGAAATGGGAATTACAAATTAGAACTGAAATGACACTTGATTATATATTGAATTATATACTGTTTAGATAGATAATTACAGTTATATCAAATAGTCATGGACTCTATTATCGTGACAAATTCATATTTGTCCCCAGTGCTGATTTTTTTTACAAAACACTTGACTTAAAGGTATTGTAACACCAACGGGGGTAGGTCTTATGTAAACTATGATAAACAGGACTTATTTACGTCCAATTTAACTATTTGTGTACGTGTGCATGAAAGGTGATGTTGTATTTGACTATCTAAGTGAGAATATGTGGTAGCGTGATTCACTAAGACAATCTTGAACTTTGAACTAATTGACCATGTTTACATTATGAACCTTCGTTAGTGTGTACTACAAGTTCGCCTGTTCCTCCAGGAATAATTGTGCAATCTTTCTCAACATGTGTGCGGATCAACCTTCAACTTTATTTGAAGTCAATAAACCATCATTTCCATCTTCCAAACGAGTGTGACTTATAATGACTCGAGAGCAAAGTGACAGCGATAAAAACTATGGGCGCAGCCATGTTTGTTTAAACAGGAAGAGACTCGCTTATCCATACTTAGTTAGCATTACGTTCGGATAAGCGAATTACGGGTCAGGGACCATCTCAAACATGAATTTAGAATATCGGCCGCTATCACTGTACTTTCGACATTGTAAGTCATTCAACGTGCACTTGTACGAACTTCATTCGTAACGATCAGAAAACAAACTTGAAAGACAAAACATACTAGGATATTAAAGTTCAATAAGATTTATTTACAAGACACAAAATGTATGCATACAAACAACGCTGTGATGAATCTAAGTGACGCCAGTTCTACGTGCTAAACTAAGAACTCAGAAAACTCAGAAACTCGTTAAAACTTGTAATAGATTTCCCAGACTACTTGGAAAACTTAGACAAATTAAACCTACTAGAACTTAGAATAATTCCGATTAAATCGTAACTTAGAAACCTAATGAAAACCAGAACCATAACCAGAACCATAACCAGAGAGGCATACCTTTCTTACGAAAGGGGAGCTGCTAGCTGAAACTAAAGCTGAAACAAAGCTGAAACAAACGGGAGCAAACTCGAACTCAAGGCCGGCCCGGCCCCTTTATATACCCTTTGGCCCGGCCCCCATCACCCATAGTAACGCCCACGCGAGAAATGACGTCACTTCCCTAATGATGCTGAAAGATGGCGGCGACTGATCGAGCGCATTGACTTAGACTAGATTCTTTACGCAATAACATTTATTAAAATGAGGTAGTGGCTGCACTTATACCGAAATACGAAGCACAAAAGTTACTACTTTACTTCTAAAAGGTAATTAACAGATGACATTACGAATTTGGAATATAATTTACGAAAACAGCCACTGCAATTCCAAAATACAAACCACTAAATATTACAATATCTCTAATACGTTCGATCAGCGCATTTGCCTTACAGTATCCCAAAGTAACCTAACCCCCTATTTCTTACAACTTTCCCCTCCTAAGAAAAAGGATGTGTCCTCACATCTTAATTAGACATAATCTTAAGACCTACTTAACAAATTACTTCTAGATTTTATTCCTAAATTGGACGATCTACCTTAGGTTGTACGCCCAGTGTTCCGGCATCTATCTTAGGTTGTAGCCTTCACACTTTAATCTAAACTCAGAAATTAATGGTTACAAGTTCTGAGTTATTTAGCCTATTTAGTTGATAGATACCCTACAAGTTAAAATTTATTTAAAATATACATTCCGGATACCACTTTACAAATATGCAATCATCTTATTTCTAATTCTAATTTCTTTTATAAAAAAAACTAAGTAGATTCATCACAGAAATCCAGCTACAAATCTACCCAAATACATTAAAAACAACTTGCAACATTTTTATCTGCAATAGATCATAGTTCTGAAATAAATAAATAACATATATCAGTTATAAAGATCATCGTTCTGAAATAATAAATTCATTCGGTAATAAAGATAATAATTTCCATATACAATAAATACACATCTTATATAACAATAAATATTTCACCATTTTTATGTATACTTAATTCAGCTATGCCACCAGGCCTGAAGGAGGATAAAATTTAAAAAAAAAAAAAAAAACAACTCAGTTAGTCCCCACCCGACTTATCAATAGACTTTACCCACCCAAAATAGCAATATTTAACAACAAACAACCCAATAAGAACCCAAACCTACTCCTCCTTCGCAGGTTCCCACCATTCAGTCACCCGAATGGTGGTCACCTTTGCCTGGTGGCCACCCTCCACCAGTTCCCGGTGATGTTCCTCCCGGTGGATCTTGGCACCGGGAGGAAACCGGTGGAGGTCCCTACTGATCCCCCCACCTCCCAATTGTTCCCCTTTTCTCCGTAACCCCTCTAACTGCCTTTTCAACTCCCCCTCCCCCTTCCTCTTCTCCGCCAATACACGCTGTAATTCGAAAATTTCCCTCCCCTGTTTTCTGATGATAGCCTGGTTCTCCATATCCCTTTTTCTCCTTCTCTCTGTCTCCTCCTTCTCTCTTTTCCCCTTTTCTTCTTCTTCCTTCCTCCTTCTCTTTAACTCCTCCTCTTTCTTCTCTTCTTCTACCTTCTTCTTCTCTCCTTCTTTTCTTTCCTTCTTCTTCCTCTCTTCTTCCTCCTTCTCCTTCTTCTTTTCTTCTCCTCCTCTTTCTTCTTCTCTTCCTTTTCTTTCCCTTCTCCCTTCTTCTTCTCTCCTCCTCCTCCTTCTTCTTCTTCTCTTCCTCCTTCTTCTTCTTCTCCTCCTCCTTCTTCTCTTCTCCTCCTCCTTCTTCTTCTTCTCCTCCTCCTTCTTCTTCTCTTCTCCTCTCTTCTCCTCCTCCTTCTTCTTCTCCTCCTCCTTCCTCATCTTCTCCTCCTCCTCTTTCTTCTTCTTCTTCTCCTCCTCCTTTCTCTTCTCTGTCTCCTTCCTCTTTCTTTCTTTCGCCATCAGGCGCCTCTGGACTCTGCCCTTGGACTTGAAGTCCCACCCGTCGTCCGAGGGGCTGTCATCAGACGACGAGGGGGACACATCTAGTTCGTCCCTAATCCTTTTGGCCAGAGGACTGTCTGTTGGTGAGGAGGAGGCTGAGGACGAGCTGTCCTCCTCACTCACCAACGGATGCTCGGTGTCTAGGTGTTTCCGGAGGTCTTTCCGGCTCACGGTCTCATATTGACATTTATTACACTTCATTTTTCTGAAAAACAAGAATGATCATCATTATCACTTATAAATTCTGCGGGATCTAAAAAAAAAAATAAATCCTCCCTTAGCTCCCTCCCATGAAATAGTTCTTGGTTTTAGCGCCTACATAACATAATCTTTAAAATAACACGGCGGTCTTCTACGACGTGTCGTCTCCTCGCTCTCAGGATTCTCAGGAAGCAGGTCAGTGTTTGTTGTTGCCATCTCCTCTTCAGTCTCAGCAGGCACGTCCGCTGAAATGGAAGAAATTTCAATGTCTTCTCTAAAAATTCTTGATATGCATGGCTTCATGCGATCCACATGGATCACTTGGTCTTTGCCTCTTGGTCCACAGTTCACCCTGAAATTTACATCACTTAATTTTGTTTTAATAACAAAAGGACCACGCCAGAAACACTGTAATTTCGGACAAATGCCAACTTTCTTCATCGGGAAGAACACCCAAACCTTGGAACCAACTTCATAAGTTGATTTCTTTGACCTGCGATCATAATTCTTCTTTTGTCTGTTTTGACTCTGACCTAAATTTTCTCGTGCCCTAAGATAAACATCTTCTAAACGGGACTGTAGAATGTCAACCCACTCATGCTCTCTCACCCTGTTTTCAGGTGGACAGCCAATGAAAAGGTCTACCGGCAGGTTGACCTCCCTTCCAAACATCATGAAGTTCGGAGTGAACTTAGTACTACTGTGAGGGGTTGCCCTATAGGCCATGGTAACATAAGGTAAGTACAAATCCCAATCTTTCTGATTATCTTGTACATATGCACTCAACATAGCTTCTAGAGTACGGTTGAAACGTTCTACTAAACCATCAGACCTAGGATGAAAAGGCGTGGTGCGGGTCTTCTCAATACCTAAAAGAGAACATAGATCCTGAAATAGATTGGATTCAAATTGTCTCCCTTGATCTGAATGTATTTGTCTAGGAATTCCGAAAGTCATTATGAACTTCTCAACCAAGATTTCTGCTACGGTCATAGCCTCTTGATTCGGCATAGGGTAAGCTTCCACCCATTTGGTGAAATAATCTGTAATGACAAGAATGTAATTGTTTCCATCTTCTGTTTCAGGCAATGGACCGACGATGTCAAGTGCGATCCGTTCCATTGGAACTCCTGCTCCTGTAATTTGCATAGGACCTTGCTTCTTCCGAGACGGTGGCTTCCGCTTACAACAAGCTTCACAGGAACTGACCCAATGTTCCACATCACCTCGGAGTCCAGCCCAGTAGTACTTCTGACGCAGCCGTTCTACTGTCTTAGCGACGGCTAAGTGACCACCAGTCTTTGTGTCATGAGTTTGTTCAAGAACCTGTTTCCTCCATGCTTGCGGAACTACTGCCTGTAAGAGAGTTGACTTGCCATCCTCAGACTGCCAAGTTCTAAAAAGAATGTCATTTTTCAGCTGGAGTTGATCCCAGAGTGCCCAGTAAGTCTTGAAAGTGTCGCTGAAAAGAGAAATCTCTGCCCATTCTGGACGTGCACCTTGTTCGAGCATAGGACGGAGCTGCTTCAAGACGGGATCATCTTTTTGTGCTTGGATGAATTCGTCACAGATTGACGGGATCACTTCCAAATTTCTAACAGCCTCGGAATCTTCGTCTTCTTCGTCTACAGCACCACACTGACGACACGGCAATCTGGAAAGTGCATCAGCGTTAGAATGTTTTCTACCTGCCCTGTGCTCAATAGTGAAGTCATAAGCTGCCAGAGTTTCCAACCACCTAGCCACTTGCCCGTTTGGATCTTTGAACTGCATCAGCCATCGTAAAGCGCCATGATCTGTACGAATTAGAAAAGCTTTACCATACAGAAAGTGTCTGTAGTACTTGACAAAATGTACAATTGCAAGCAGTTCTTTTCTTGTCACACAGTACCGCTTTTCACACTTGGTCAAAGTGCGGCTTGCATAGGCGATCGGTCTCTCCTCCCCATCTTGGACTTGACTCAGCACTGCTCCAATAGCGAAGTCGCTGGCATCGGTGTCTAAAATGAAAGGCTTCGTCAAATCAGGGTGGGCCAGAATCGGAGCAGTCACCAGCTTGCTCTTAAGTGTCTCAAAGGCTGTGTCACAATCTGCGGTCCACTCAAACGGTCGGTCTTTCTCTGTGAGCTTTGACAAACAAGCGGCAATCTTGGAGAAATCTTTGATGAATCGCCTGTAATAACTGCAAAGTCCAAGAAAACTTCGGAGTTCAGACACATCGGTAGGACGAGGACACTCCTGAATGGCTTCAATCTTCTTTGGATCGGTGTGAACTCCAGTTTCATTCACCACATGCCCAAGGTACTCGACTTCTTTCTGCAAAAGATGACACTTTTTCGGCTTGAGTTTGAGACCTGCTTTCCGGAATCGTTGGAACACCTCAGTGAGACGAACCAATGACTCTTCGAATGTTTTACCATGAACGATAACATCGTCAAGATAAATTAGACATGTTTCGTATTGAAGACCAGCCAAAACAGTCTCCATAAGACGCTCAAAAGTGGATGGCGCATTACAGAGTCCAAATGGCAGTACTTTGAATTGAAACAGTCCAAACTTTGACATGAAAGCGGTCACAGGTCTGTCATCGGGATGAACTTCAACCTGCCAATAGCCGGACGTCAAGTCAAGGGTTGAGTACCAGCGCGAACCTGACAAACTCTCAAGAGAATCGTCTATCCTTGGCAGAGGGAAGCTGTCTTTAATCGTTCGGAGGTTCACCTGTCGAAAATCAATGCAGAAACGCGTGCTAGAGTCCTTCTTGGTGACTAAAACAATTGGTGAGGCCCAAGGACTGTTGGATGGTTCGATGACATCTTTCTTCAACATGTCCTCAATGTGCTGTTTCACTAAGTCCTGACTGTGGACGGGCAATCTTCTTGGAGGTTGCTTCAAAGGATGAGTTCCCCCAACATCAATTCTGTGTTGTACTAGATTGGTTCGACCAAGGTCATGCTCGTGCTGTGAAAAGATGTCTTGAAACTGGATCAGGACTTGACGGAGTTGTTTCCCTTGATCTTCAGTCAAGTTCTTCGAACAGTCTTCTGCCATCTGTTGAAGATACTCAGGCAACGTTCCTTCTGGAAGACCAACTTTCCTAACGACACCTGCAACTTCAAATGGTTCTTCGATTGGCCTGAAATTAACACAGTCACCTAAGTGGGTACCTGGATAGATTTTCACCTCTTCTTCTGACGGGTTAAGAACTCTAACAGCGATCTCGTCACTTTCTGCATTTATTGTGCTAATGCTATGTGCTACCATGAGCTGATATTTTGACATGAACTTAGCGTTACCCTCAAGGAGACATTCACCACTCAAAGGTGAACTTGATTTATCTACATGAATTCTACCTATCACAATAGTTTCATGACGGGGTGGAATAGAAACAGCTTCTTTACAAGAAACTCTGAAACAAAAATCTTCATCTTCCTCTGCCCTGCAAGATACAACACGAGTACCTATATTCAAACTCCCATTGCAAACATCAAGACTGCACTGGTTAACCTGTAAGAAATCTAACCCTAAAATGCCTTGATTTCCAATATCAGCTACCCAAAACTCGTGCTGACAAGAGAAATCACCAACTTGAACATCAAACTGTGCTCGTCCCTTTATGTCTAAAGGTCTACCATCTGCTTGGAGAACTTTCTGCGATAAAGGAAGGAGGGGTGGACGCAACTCAGGAACAATCTTTTCATAACGTGAAAATGACAACAATGACACAGATGCTCCTGTATCAATCAACAGTGAAACATTTGCTTTATTTACAACAGCTGAAATACAAATCCCATTAGCTGTAGCCGTGGGCCCTTGAAATTCTGCCTCCCTTCGACCCGAAAGGTTAGCATCTTCTAGTTTCCCGAAACCCTGGAATTCAACTGGGGACAATCCCTTTTGAAATGACCCATTTTTGAACAATGATAACATTGAACTTCAGAATTTTTGAAAGGATAACGATTTGTAAATCTTTTATTCACATTCCTATCAGTTTTCTCATGCATTAACTTTGTTAAAGTTTCTATCGCCCTTGCTAAATCAGAAACCTGTGTTTGCAGACCATTGGAATCTTTCTGCTCAGTCAGGGATCTTGTCATTCTTCGTCCCCCTTGACGCTGCAATTCAGCCCTCTGAAAAGTTTCCAATTCAACTGCAGCATGTACAGCGTCATTCAGCGTTTTCGGTCTTGCCTGCTGAACACGAAGTCTGATCTCTGATTCCTGCAATGCATCAATAAAATGATCTTTCGACAAAATTTCCAACAACTCCTGGTGCGCGTCAGGATACGCCATCCCAGTAAGTCGTCTAATTGACTGACCCAATTCAGTCAAACTCTCATCTCGTCTTCTGCACCGGGCCTTCAACTGGACCTTGTGAAGCTCGGTTTGATTGCTTGGCGCAAATCTCTGCGTCAGTGCCTGTACAAGTAAAAAATAATTCTGCCTCTCTGGTTGTGGTAAGTTCCCAAGAACTTCTTGAGCTGCACCCCTAAGACTAACTGCAAGATAAGTGGCCTTCTGCACATCACCCCAGTTATTCAAGTCTGCAACCATTTCAAAATGAACCTTGAAATCTTGCCAGGCTGTCTGCCCATCAAACGTCATAGGAAATAAAGCTGGTCTCTCCGGGAAAACCCTCCGGCCAGCATAAGTCCGCACAGGATCCACATTCACAGCTGCTAAAGGTGCTCTTGAAGTCGGCCGTTCTTCGTAGCTTCCCTCCAGGCCGGGGCCGTAGATCATGTCCGATCTCTGCTGACACCGATCTTCCAAAAAACTGAGACGTCGTCGCGCCTCTGAAAAATCCCGCGAAGCCCTCGGTACCTGAGCCACTTCGCAATCACCCGGCCGCACAGGTGACAACCTCCCTAATGAGCCTGAAACTATTCGGGTAGCGTACCCGCTCTCGACTTCTGTCTCCTCTAAGGGTCCCTTAGAAGTAATAGTATCCGCGTCACTAAGAAAAACCTGCTGCAGTTCCTTAACTTGACTACCCAGCGAATCAATCTCCTGCTGAATGTTAGCTGCGGAACTACAACCAACTGGTCTACTTCCTTGCAGGTTGGCCATTCTACCCAATAGAGTTTACCCTAATAGACCAGTCAACCAGAAACCAGCAACACCTCTAGGACTTTAACAACACAGCAATGTCTAGGATGCAACCTCAGAACCGAATACCGCAGTCTGTGACTGGAAAGATACAACAACCAAATTTTACTAATAGGAAACCAAGTATACAACTAAGACTAATAATGACAATAAATATAATAATGATCGTATCCCAGCTATCTACAGAGAAAAATTGACACATTATATCCCACCGCTGCCACCAAATTTTGTAACACCAACGGGGGTAGGTCTTATGTAAACTATGATAAACAGGACTTATTTACGTCCAATTTAACTATTTGTGTACGTGTGCATGAAAGGTGATGTTGTATTTGACTATCTAAGTGAGAATATGTGGTAGCGTGATTCACTAAGACAATCTTGAACTTTGAACTAATTGACCATGTTTACATTATGAACCTTCGTTAGTGTGTACTACAAGTTCGCCTGTTCCTCCAGGAATAATTGTGCAATCTTTCTCAACATGTGTGCGGATCAACCTTCAACTTTATTTGAAGTCAATAAACCATCATTTCCATCTTCCAAACGAGTGTGACTTATAATGACTCGAGAGCAAAGTGACAGCGATAAAAACTATGGGCGCAGCCATGTTTGTTTAAACAGGAAGAGACTCGCTTATCCATACTTAGTTAGCATTACGTTCGGATAAGCGAATTACGGGTCAGGGACCATCTCAAACATGAATTTAGAATATCGGCCGCTATCACTGTACTTTCGACATTGTAAGTCATTCAACGTGCACTTGTACGAACTTCATTCGTAACGATCAGAAAACAAACTTGAAAGACAAAACATACTAGGATATTAAAGTTCAATAAGATTTATTTACAAGACACAAAATGTATGCATACAAACAACGCTGTGATGAATCTAAGTGACGCCAGTTCTACGTGCTAAACTAAGAACTCAGAAAACTCAGAAACTCGTTAAAACTTGTAATAGATTTCCCAGACTACTTGGAAAACTTAGACAAATTAAACCTACTAGAACTTAGAATAATTCCGATTAAATCGTAACTTAGAAACCTAATGAAAACCAGAACCATAACCAGAACCATAACCAGAGAGGCATACCTTTCTTACGAAAGGGGAGCTGCTAGCTGAAACTAAAGCTGAAACAAAGCTGAAACAAACGGGAGCAAACTCGAACTCAAGGCCGGCCCGGCCCCTTTATATACCCTTTGGCCCGGCCCCCATCACCCATAGTAACGCCCACGCGAGAAATGACGTCACTTCCCTAATGATGCTGAAAGATGGCGGCGACTGATCGAGCGCATTGACTTAGACTAGATTCTTTACGCAATAACATTTATTAAAATGAGGTAGTGGCTGCACTTATACCGAAATACGAAGCACAAAAGTTACTACTTTACTTCTAAAAGGTAATTAACAGATGACATTACGAATTTGGAATATAATTTACGAAAACAGCCACTGCAATTCCAAAATACAAACCACTAAATATTACAATATCTCTAATACGTTCGATCAGCGCATTTGCCTTACATTATCCCAAAGTAACCTAACCCCCTATTTCTTACAGTATATATCCATTGTGTTGTTGGGGGTCAAATATGACAAACGTTATAAATGGTCTTATTTTATCGAGAGTACCAACAGTTACCGAAAACAACCATTTTAATGATACTCGACTTAGTATATTGACGATATGAAGGTAAAAGTAGTGATTTCTGATCGAAAACCGGACAATGCACTGCGTGTGGCGCGCGCCAATGAGTCATACCAAGGAATTAGATGGATGTGATATACGTCCTTGGTCAAACTTATTTTGGAATCTTATTTACACCAGACAAAATAACAAATTTGAGTTAATAATGTTCAATAGGTCATATAACTACTGTGCATGTAAATAGTATTTTCACTTTCGGTTTCTACATATGCATAATGATGTTACTCGATTTTAATTGGATCCTACCTCTCGCACAGAACCCAGTCTATCCACATTGGAGCATCTACATCATCCAGCCACACTCTCACCTGTGGAGTTCCCCAGGGATCAGTTCTTGGGCCCATACTGTTCTCCCTGTATATCCAACCACTCGGAAAGCTGATGACATCTTACCATATGCCACACCATTTCTATGCAGATGACAGTCAACTATTTGACAGTTTTACGTCCTCACAAGAAAACCAACTTGAATGCAAGACCAACCTTGAAGCATGCCTCGCAACCACAAGATCTTGGATGTCTGCCAATAAGCTTAAACTAAACGACGACAAGACAGAAGCAATGGTCATCTCAACAACTTCCAGACAACAAAAGCTCGTCGTTGCTGATATTTCCATCGGGCAATCATCTATTCCTTTCTCTCCTCATGTGAAAAATCTTGGTGTCATCTTAGACTCGCATCTCAGCATGGACAAGCAAATAAGTCATCTTGTCAAGACCTGCCACTACCATCTGAAGAACATCGGCAGCATCCGCAAACTCCTGACAAAAGAAGCCACTGCTACTCTTGTGAGGACACTGGTTCTATCCCGTCTGGATTACTGCAACAGTATTCTTTTCGGTATCTCTTCATCTCAACTTCATCGTCTACAGAAAATCCAGAATAAAGCTGCACGCATCATCACACTCACCAGTCCCCGCTGTCACATCTCTCCTATTGTTGACTCGCTACACTGGCTTCGCATTCGTGAGAGGATTGATTTCAAGATTCTCTGCCTCACCTATCAGTCTTTCCACAACTCAGGACCTTCCTATCTACAAGACCTACTGACACACTACCGCCCAGAAAGATCTCTACGCTCGTCACAACAACTGCTACTAGCTGTCCCGAGTTATAACCTGAACACATTCGGCCAAAGAACATTCTCATATGCAGCAGCTTCACTGTGGAACTCTCTTCCAATTCAATTAAAATCATCTCCTTCGCTGTCTTCTTTCAAGGCACAACTTAAGACCCATCTCTTTCTCCGTTACAAGTGACTTTAAACCATCTTTACCAGCCATCTGTATATAGTTTTAACTCAGCTCAGGAAGCGCTTTGAGCATATCCTTGTGACGTGGAAAGGCGCTATATAAAATGCCTATTATTATTATTATTATTAAATAGTAATTATGATATGTTTGGCGATTGGGGATGAATATGCAAGCTAAGTGAATTTATTTGTGTTGTAAACAGCACATATGATGTGTTGGAACGTATTAAAGCCAAATAAAATTTTATGAAACACAATGGATGTACCTTTAAAACAAAAAACCTTGCATTGGCACAGAGACCATAAATTTGTTTGATGGTCTCTGATTGGCATAAACATAGAGCCATTGACTCTGTAGCTCATCAGGGTTTACATTGTTGAATGATGAAGACTGAAACTGAAATAGATTTTTAGGTCATGGTCCTTGAGCTAGGCCCTAGCTTATATTTGGGGCCATAGGGGAGACCGGGGAAAAGTGCGCCCCCGGGGCAAAGTGACCCAACGGTTTATTTTTAGAATATGAACAGCAGATGACACTATCAGTTTCTATCTACCCATCACAGTTGACGTAAAGCAACGTACAAGTTCATGACGTCATGAGCAGTCAGCGGTAAATCGACAGGAGGGCGAAAAATGTGATATTGAACGTTTCCATGGAAAACTCGGGAGAACATATATCATACGGTTTCTATCACCGGAGCTAAATAATCACTTCCTAGGTGAAAACAGAATATCTAAGCTTACAATTTTCATGTTTGTATGCACTTGGTGTCCGGTCTAATTTATTCTATTTCCATTTTTAAGATATGCTTTGGGGCAAAGCGCGCCGCCCGCTTTGCCCCAATGCAGTTTATGTTATGTTGGGCCTTCAAATGTATTTTCAGAATAAGCTAATCAGTGTCATTTTAATATAATACCTTTAAAAGGCCACTCTTTCCACCAATAATCAAAATAAATGAAAACATTCTGTAACTTGGCATGGTGCAAGCTGAATATGTATTTTTTTAAATTCAAAGAGGAAAAGTGCATGTTACGGACCTTTTTCTGCAAAATGATATTTTTTGTAGTAGGCCTAATGTCTGAAAATATTTTTATTTTATTACATCATTCATCTATATAAGGTTATATAGCAAATATCATTATCACCATAAAACACAAACTATTCACACAGCCATAACATCATTACCTTTCTTTATTAAGATAGAAAGATGATTTGATTTGGTTTCTGGACATGGACAATTGTTAGGAACGTCTTTGATAGTTACGCTAACGATAGGTCATTCTTTGTTTTATGAGACCTTCGAAGGGTATTTTAACGTTTGCACTTGGAAGTGTGTTTTCAACAAATGTTAAATTTGTTACTTTTTTGTTTTGTTACGTTTTGGCAAGTGTGGTAGAACATAAGAGGTCCCCAAATGTATTCACGTGCAAAAGAAACGTCCCCATACAACATGCAATATATGTCAATCCCCGGGCGATAAATGCGACTGAAACCGCGTCTTTAGAACCCAGCAATACTTTATATGAATTTTTCAAAAAATATCTCTTCATATTTATGAGAAAGACACGTTTTAAGAATTGTTTGTAGACGAGATAGAAGCGTCACAGGGCCATTTTTTGGCTTGTTTTGTGACGTCCTACATGTATACAGTAATGATGCGTCAACAAATTGAAATCACAGAAGTTATTTATGTTGAAGACACCTTTTATCACTTAAATTTCTACTTTTTTATTTTTTTAAACTTAAAAGCAAACATTGTTGTCATATTAAGTCTTTTTGCGACCTTTCTCTGTCCTAAGATGTGATCAACCTTCACTTTTTCTTGGGATGTATAAACTTATTCCTCGCTTGGCTTGCTCGCGGTACTATAAATCTAACTTATCATGAAGAACTCCTACCATGTTTTTACCTTTTATTACAAATACATTTAAAGCATAATTCACAATCAATTTACCATCACATTTCAATCTCCCTTAAATCCCTTACTCTATATTCCCTACCTATACCCACAATACTGTCTAATGCCTATTATACGATACCCATGTGGTTCCCTCTACTGGAGCAGATCCAGGCCTCGCCGAAGCTGCCTGTTAAGGTTAAGCTGCTGATATTCTCATCTTCCTGGCCGAAAACTGCCTCTCCCATGCTATGCAGGCCCTTCAGAACCTGATGGGAGGGTCTTCACCCATCCAATCGTAGAACTCCCATCCTAGGTCCACCCCCTTTATCGATCGCCTTTTTGAACAACAACCTAGCTCATTCAGCTAATTGCTCTGGTCCGCTGTTGTCTACTAAATCCTTCACCCGACACCCGCTCATGACTACTTTCGTATAGCATTTCTCCATTTCTCCGACACAACGGCTCCCCTCAGCTACTGTTACCCGACAGAAAACTCGCCCTGACATCTTTCATTAACCTCCCCCTTGTTCATTTGCCCCGACGGCCCGTAAACCCTTTAGAATAGTTATTCTGTCTGAACTAACTATCTTTGAGCTATCCTATAACATATATTCTCGTCCTTGAATATTTCGCCACATAACATTGTGGCCAAAAAACATCTTGAAAAAGCGATTTTAACACACCATGTGTATTTGAACAGTCTGAATAAATAAAAGTATCATACTCCGAAGGTTGAAATTGTGAGTACTACTTTACAAAACATGTGTCTATCAAATGCATTCACAATATACTTTCTACGACATCAATATTTCATTTTCTGCTCTTTTTAAAATGTCTGGACGTTTCTTTTGCACGTCAGTAGTTTTTATATATATAAACTTGTTCTTTTCTCGGCATATAGGCCTATAATCCTTTCATCCAAAAGTTGGTTCTGTTTCTGGGGTAGAACTAAAAAGCAATTGACTCAAAGTATAGGCCTACATGGTATTCTGTACAGTTTATTATGAACTGTGAAGACCTTAAGCTTTTTCGTGTTTACTTTTCAAAAATCGTCAACGTCGTTTCAACCCACAACAGGAAGACGGGGCAAAGCGCCCACCACGGGCCACTTTGCCCCGGACCACTGGCCACTTTGCCCCGGACCACGGGGCAAAGTGGCCCATGTAAAAAAAAATCTTTTTTCATTCCAAAGCCCCGTTTACATGCACCGTTTGCCTCCGGGGGCAAAATACCCCCAGGGGCAAATTTCGACATGTAAACGGTACACACAGGGGGTAAATATTTGCCCCCTGGGGGGTATTGAGGCAAAATTTGCTCCACCTAAATAGGTAGGGCAAATCTATTACCCCGGGGGTATATATACCCCTGGGGGAAAACGTGTCATGTAAACGCTCTTTTCACATTTTCAAGGGGGCACATCAAGTTCCAATATACGAACACAGAACTCTGCACCTGCACTAATACACAAGTACTTGAGTTTGACACAATTTATTCACAAGGGACATATAATTTGTAATTTCCAGCACCTTGTTGGATACTATTTATCTTATCCAAGATAATGTTCATGTGTACAAATTGAAAAACAAGACTCAAATTCACAATCCTAATTTTACTCATGGTGCCCGGCTTCAGTTATTGCTCTACTTATGTCCCCTTTTGACGGATCAGGAGACATTCTATTTGGTCGAGGTTCTGTCAGCTTTGGCGTAAGTGAAGGCGTTCCCATCGCTCCCAAGCATAACTCTATAACTACTTAACCAATCCCCATGTCATATAGATGTGTCGTATGGCTATTTCCAATTTAATTTGTTTCTGTTTCCTTGGAAACAATGTGGACTTTGTCGTTTTGAAGGCTAGGGTTTGTTTCCGGAATATAACTTTAAAACTACCTGACCAATCGTTAGCAAATTTTGTATCCTGCATCTCCATATCACCTTCACTATAAATGTGCTTGTGGGATATTGATTTGCTTGTCAATTCTATTTCTTTCTGTTTCCGTGGCAATAATTTTGAATTTAGGGTTTTCGAATGGTAGGGTTTGTGCTCAATACATAACTTTTAAGATTGAATTATTTTGCTTTTGAAATGGAGGAAGGGGAGACATTTTTTGTACGAGTAAACCGCTTTGTAGGTACCCTCCATATTCACTACAATATATTCAATAATAATTTCTGACAAATATATAGCATTTTTTTAATTCTTAATATTGTCGCATAATAAAAATATTAATACGAGTAATCACTCAGTTTGCAACAATTTCAGCTTGATTGTTTCGCTGCTGAGCTGTGGCAGGTTGTATGTTCTTGGCCATGACATATGCGTTCTGTGCCTTGTCGAAACATGTATATTTGTAGTATCAACTATCAACTTTTATATCATATTGAACTGTAATACATATCTGAAATTTGAGAGTGTGTAATGGGAAATAGATTCCTATAATTTGCAGTAAGTTTATTAGTCACAGTACTATATTACTTTGAATAAACAACCCCATAGTATATACAGATCTCAAGTTCTAGGCCGAAATGAAACATCGGTTGTTTATCACATACATTTGTATGTGTGTTACTGTAAGTAAGAGCAGATTTCGAAGAAGCATGTCGTCTAAAACTGATACCCTTATTTTTGGCAACAGAGTAACCAAATGCAAAATTTTACATAAGATTTTAGCACTCTGAAGCTATTTGTTTTTGTGAAGAAGTTGATAATGCAAGTGTTATACGGACGGACACAGGATGTCATGCAATGTTGTGCCAAAATTACGTTGTTTTTTCTGGCCTGATGAGCTTATATCTGACCACTATTTCAGAAAATGAGCTTTTTCCGAAAATCTTATTTTAAAAAATAATTTGCAAGATTATCCCAGCACTCTTAGCTGCTTTGTAGAGGTGACCATACAACCAAATAAGTGTTATACTGGTAATTATTGGTGGGGTAATAGCACAAAGTCACTCCTCATTATTTAGAAAGGTTTGATAATGATGAATAGCAGCGAACCATATCTTACTTTTTTGAAATCTAAAGAAGCAAGGCGTAGAATAACATTGTTACGAATTGGTGCCCATATATAAAAACACTGGTAGATTTGATGGTCTTCCTAGGAACCAACGTCATGATTTACGCAGCAAATACTTTAAAGGATAGATGAAATGCATTTTTCTCAAGAATGACATATGATTATCTCTACGTATATTGTACATCGGAATCAATTGATCATAAAATCGAGACAATATACACTTGCAATTGATAATTAAAACGATTTTAATTCTCTCATTTTAACACTAGCGCAATCAGTTGGGCGATTCATTTTTTAAATGCTCACTGAGGCGTGACTGTGCTAAGCGACAGACGGGGCGGCTAGCCAGCTAATCCGCCGGTGTCTCGTTAATTAATTAATGATGATTATCACTGCCGCTAAATGAATTTATGAGGTGTATTACATCGCCCAAAAGACATGTTTATGTAATAATTGTGTAATAGTCATCTGCGGAATTACCTAGTTGGATATCTAAACATTCGATATATGGGAAATTTAAGTTGGTTTATTGAGGATTTCTTTGTGAAATTAACAATCAAAATGTTGCGAAATTACGTTGAATTATGACTATCGCCGAAAATCAAACTCCTCCTGATACGTCACAGAAATCACCCCTTCAGGGGCCACACCCCGCAGACTTTCATTCTGGTCGCCGGGGCTAAATAAGGCGGTTTTTAAAAAGCCGTATATAAGTAATTTATGGACCGATTTCAGAAATTTAAAATCGAGCAATTGTGAAATTGATACCCCTTTTCAACGAATACGAAAGTGACCATATGTCCTTTCATCTAACCTTTAAACATTTGCCTTATCATATTACTCAAAAATACTTTTTGAACATATTGATGTGCACCGATCATTCAATTACACTGGCCTGTTCTAACTATATTAAGGATTCATTAGCGATACGCTCTCTTTATACATGATTGTCCATCTTCCACTACCATAAATTATACATTGTTTTCGTTATTTTGTATTGTACGTGGGCCTAAGGCCTTATATGAAATAAACTTACCTTCATCAAAAATAGTTCTGTATTTACCCCCATGTCTTAAAACCCATGTAAACGCAAATAGATTTGCTCTTTGCCCCTGGGGGTAAATTAGCCCCCGGGGTATTTTACCCCTGGGGGCAAATAGGTGTCGATGGTGACCAGAAGTAAAAGAGTGTGTTAATTTCATACTCCAAAACTAAGTTCTCCCGAAGGCCTAAAGATACGCAGCTGAACATTTTACAGTTTCAAAAAAATGCCTTGCAAAGTTAAGGGGCGCCCTTTGCCCCGGTCTCCCCTACTACAATTTAGAATCTTCATTGGCTAAAGAGTCTGTACATAATATTACAGCCTTCTAAATATTTTCTTTACGGAGAAGACTAAAAATTGTTTTAGGTCATGACCTGTGAGGCCCTTATTTGGGGCGACACGGCCACCAAATCTACAATTTAGAATCTCCATTGGCTAAAGAGTCTGTAGGACGGCACGCCTACACATGACAGTCTTCTAGGTCTTTTCGTTCTGAAGAAGAAGATGAAAATAGGTTTTTAGGTCATGGCCTAGCTGGGAGGCCCTTATTTGGGGGTACGGGGTCACCGAATCTACAATTTAGAATTTTCATTGGCTAAATATTGTGCACACATATTACAGCCTTCTAGGTCTTTTTGTTCTGAAGAAGATGAGCATAGGTTTTTAGGTCATGGCCCGTGAGGCCCTTATTTGGGGCCACAGGGTCACCAAATCTACAGTTAAGAGTCCCCATTGGCCAAGGAGGCTGTACCCAAATTGTTCGCTCTCTAGACCCAGTAGTTCTGGAAAAGAAGTCGACAACGCGGAAAGTTTACATACGGGACGGACGGACGCCGGACACCAAGCCATGCCAAGAGCCCATCGAGCCTTTCAGGCCTGATGAGCTAAAAAGGGAAAATTATCACATATAAAGGACATATTTTCTTACTAATTGAAGTCTATATTGTATTTTTCATTTTTGAAATTTACTGTATGTACGTGTCTTGAAAACATTCTAGGTTTATTTAAATATTTCCAATTGGGTTTTAACTTTTAATTTTGATAACCTAAGCAAAATGTCCAAACTTCGTATTATGAATTCAGTTATTTAATTCAGAGCCAACAATCAACGTGGACAGTATCACAGCCGTATTCCCCTTGATGACCCTGTAATCATTAATTAAACAAATGAGTGTTGTTTCACAGTTCTCACAAAAGCAATAGATTTTGATGATATACTATATTTCTTATTACATGTCCTTGTGCTTTTAGTAGGTCTATAATGTTTACATTTGTTTCTGCCAGTTTATATGAAATATTCCATGTATATTTATTATTTTTGTCATTTGATGTGTCAATTATCCAAGTCCTATATCAATGTTTTCATGCAAAACCTATGTATTTTTTATTCTTATCTCACAACACTGCACTGTATATTACCTGCACATGCAAATCTAAATGAAAATTACAATACAATTATTTCATATATATTTATATTTTATTGTTACATTTCTGCACTGTAAATTACCTTCACCTATTCTTAATGATATATATGTATTATAATATTGTTAAATATGTTAATTAATATATCTTCACAATTATTATCAATTGTTTATAGGAAAAGGCCTTGTAAGTGGCTCCACTTGTGCCTGATCCATTTGACCTTTCTGTTAAAAAAATATGTTTAAACCAAACAGTTCTCACATCCAGCGATCCAAACTACAAAGTATAAATTTTGGCAGATGAAACTTTAAGTAAGAAATAGTTTGGAAACCATAAGAAATCGTTGTGATCCGAATTGTTGTTTTGATATATATGAGTTAGATAATGTGAATGATATCTTGAGGATTATATCATATCTTGAAGCAGAAATTACTTAAGTGTAGAAAATGCAGCTTTATAACACTGATACAGTAGCTTATAGGTACCTCAAACGACACAAGAGTTACAGCGTAGTCTATATATAAGCTACCACGTACCAGTTTACTTGATGATCTAATCACTAGAAACCGATTATGACCAGTTAGTAAAATGTTACATCGACCCCGCTCTACTCTATAGAATACATTACCAAACGGTCCTATTCCTGAAGTCTGCTGACCAACCTATGTATTTGGCACGTGTTTACACATCAAAGGCAGATCACATCCAGAACGGAACTTCCAAGCCGTAGACGTCTCTTGAACTGTAAATTATCCAGTTAAACTATATATCGATCCTGTCCACTGTAAATCTGACTTTCTCCTTCCTAAACCTTGCATTTTAACCCTTCAGCATCCGCCCCTGCATCTTGGTCGTTCACAGCGACCCTCCAATCATTCTTCGCAACCCCTCGAGACTTGCACCAGTGGCGCGCCTTTCAGGTTTTTAACTGACGCCATTCTGCTATTGTGAGTTTGCACGTGCACAATTTATCCCCTATTTAACTGAACCTGAAATATTCTGTTTGTGATAGCAAACATGTTTTTTTTCTGTTGTGTAGTTTTGATGTCACCCTCATTATATCATTATTACCCCCATTAATTACATTCTATATTGTCTGACTATTTATCCGAGCTCGAGGTCTCTGGCAAAAACACTGAAGTGTATTCTATGAGACTCATTAATTGTCGCCATGTGACAAATTCTAGCACAATCTCGTTTATCTTCCTACTCGCTTTTCCGCATTGTTTACACACTCATGCAACGGTTGTCTGTAAACCATTCTCTCTGCTTCTCCTTAACTTAAAATATAAAATATTCTTAAATGATAATTGTATTTTATTCTTTCTCACTTTTTGACACTTGCAGCAGTTTCAACTATTCCGCTAAAATTGCGACAACTGACGTGAAAGCTGTAAACAAAATATCATGAAAAATACGTAATATTTTTTTAACATCATAATCTTTCAATCATTTCTGAGCGTGTTCAAACGATCTACCAATATTTAGCTCGACCCTAATTCACTCTGATATTATCCCCGTCCTTTTGCAATATCACATATTCGATATTTTATCCACTGATAATAACAGGACAACAGCTGTTTATCTGATAATCATTCTGATCATGCCTTTTCAGCACGTCTCAACTTTCTGATAGCGCGCCATCGGAAGTATCGTGGCTTCAAAAATGCTTGAGTTCCCTCATTTGCGACACAAAGACAAGCATTATCCTCCAAACGTGTGACATTTAGCCACTCAAACCGGAAGCCATTGTCCTGAGCTCTTTATACTTGTATCAAACCTTAAAGGGGCAGAAGCACATTTTTTGCAAATTTTATTTTTAAAAATTTCCCATTTAGAATAATGGTTTGTGTCATTTATTTTTACTTTAGATGGTACACCATCTTATTACACAAACCAATTATCCGCAGTGGTAATACCGATGAAGTGTATAAGAATTGCATGGCGGCCATTTTATTGTGAACATATTATATTATTTCGAATGACAAAAAACGATTGCCATGGCTTTACTGAACCATGTACACTCATTTATAACTTGATTTTCCGAAGAGAGAATGGTGTTTTACTGTTGGTGACATCATTTTTCAAATACATTTTATCGACTTATTTGAACTAAAAACAAAAGTGCTACTGCCCCTTTAAAGTTGCACTGTTATGCTTTATGTAAAGAATGACAGATTATCATCTCTATGTACATCATATATCGGAATCAAATTAGCATAAAATCGAGACAATATACACTTGAAATTAATTATGTATAGACAACTTTAATTTATAACCCGATTTGAGTTAAGCTGAAAATTTAGCCCGGGGAGCGCACGATGTATGACTGCGCGATTGGCCACATGTTCGCCTGTTCGCCTTGCTCCCACATAATTAGGCGTTGTATTTAAAGCAATATAAAAAGTAATATATGGGGCGATTTAAAAAAAATTAAGAAGTTTATTTATCAAATTAAAATCCCCTTGTAAAGAATCATGAAACGACAATTGAGCGCCACACCAAGTCTTATTAAAATCAGAACGTAATTAGTTGCACCTTGCTAAACAATATACATGTATGTGTAACATAGTGGAACTTAGTTACGATCTGATTTTAATGAGATTGCAACACACCCTACCTTTAAAAGAGCCATATGTTGTTGGAGTCACATACGCTTAAACGTTTCAAATGGTGTTATTTTATAGTGAAGTACTCATTTTTGTCGAAAATTAACGTTTACATGATATTCGACACAGTATAGCTATGGTATAAAGGTGAATTTACTGTAGTGATTTGTTTCAATCGAAAACCGAACTATGCACCATGCCTGTCTCGTGTCAATTCGCCAAACGATATTTTGAAAACTTATTTAAAACAAACAAATTATAAATTTTGGTTGGTAACGTTTAAGAGAGCATATAACTACTGTGTATATGTAATTGGGAGGTGTAGTTTCGGCTCTGCGCGTGTAGTAAAATACTGTACGATTTTCGTTGAAAGACTAGTGGTCACTTGTTGTAAAGGATAGATGTAATCACATATGGCCACATTCGCATCATTAAAATGGGATGTCAATTTGACGATTGCTCGATTTTAAATTTCTGAAATCGGCCCATAAAATAACTTATATACGGCTTTTAAAAAAAAAAACCCGCCTAATTTACTCTGCAGGGGTGTGGTAACTGAAGCGATGACCCCTATGACTTGGTGTTAAAACTAGCACATGTAACACGATGGTATAAGGAGAATTAGGTAAAAATTTCCACTGTCTATTAGATCTATTAAATATTGGATAAGATTATTGAATATGCCCTGTCACAGATTCGCCAAAAATGTTATGATTTGATGAAGCTTTATGATAAAAATGGTATAAGGAACTCGGTGACCGAAATAAGAGAGATTCTCAACAAAACAGGATATGGATATATTTGGCACAGCCAAAGTGTAGATTTACAATCATATTTTATCACTTCAATAGCACAAAGAATGAAAGATATATACTTGCAATCCTGGTTAGAATCCCTGTCAATATTAACTAAATGTATATATTATAGACAATGGAAATCGGAAATATGTCTAGAAAGTTATCTTTCAAACGTTGATGTAAACAAGTTTCGTATTGCTTTGTCACGCTTTCGTTGTTCGTCCCATGAATTGTTTGTTGAAACTGGTAGATATGCAGGCATTACAAGAAATAACATAATCTGTCATATTTGTAATATGAATTCTGTAGAAGACGAACTACATTTCTTGTTAATCTGTCCATCCTATAAAAGCCTACGGTTAAAATATATTAAATCATAAATATTTACCCCAGTGTAACAACATTATTGTTATTGTTGCAACATACCAAAAATCACGTATTACAAAATATTGCAATGTATATTCATAATGCAATGTTATTTAGAAACAAATATTGTAACCGAAAATAATCTTTAATGTGAGTTACCCATGTTTTTACTACAGGCCTGTGGCCTTCTAAGTACCGTTATAAAGATTGATTGACCCCTGTGACGTCACTGGAGTAATCTCATTATCGGCGATAGTCATAATTCAACGTAATTTCGCAATATTTTGATTGTTAATTTCACAAACAAATCTTCAATAAAACAACTTAAATTGTCCATATCTCTACAGCAATTCAGGCTTTATAGGCCCGAAATACATACACTTTTTATGGTGGTAGTTTAGTCAGACAAAACAGCCATCTCTTTGTTTTAATATTTATTTTGACACATAACACATAGCGTACATCATCAATGTAGTCAAGGACAACGTAGACATTAAGGCAGACACGATCACCTTATGGGGTGTGTGTATGTCGGCCAAATTCCACTGCAAGTCTGAAGTTACAGCATCGATACTGGGTTATTTCCCCCGTTGACGCTTCACTTGTTAAATATGGTTCACCTCTATACATTGTGATTTAAGTAGATATAAGTGCTGCTGTTAATATTCAACGAAACAGTAATGAAATCTTTGTCTCAAAATGTTCATAATATTGCAATACAACCAAGGTCTTGAGATATCCATAAGAAGCTAGATTCATATTGAAAAACTATTATTATTTAACATTCCCCCAAACACGATCATTTGGTTTTTCGAGAATATACAGAAGCATACTATATAACTGTGGGATATGCTGATAAGGTTACATTGTAACATGATACCTCAATTTGGTCTGATGAAGGGGGTCCAACTATCCCCGAAACGAAACATTAAATGTTGAACCGCCCTTCGGTGTTTTATCTGAGTTTTTTTGACAGTATATACACGCCTCTTTTCATCAAATTATGTTCGTTCTCTGTGAGTATTACTGCACATCCATTATTGACAGAGGTCTTTAAAAAGGTCATTTATTTCTATGGTTCGACTCTACAAACTTCGAATTGTAGGCATCTAAAATGAAGACAAGAACAAATGTTTGGTGTATTCACCTGGATTCAAACTCGGGCCTTTGGCTAGAGAGGCCAGTACGGTGAACATTACACCATTGTGTTGTGAATTTTCAACTTTCTTTATATACGTGAAAAATGACATTTCGATATAGTTTCTTATACTTTTATCATGTGACGAGATGATACTGGTTTATATACATATATAGATAATATTAAAACAACAATAATATACAGAAGGATAATTCTCTTTCAAGAACTTGTCAGCATCCTCCTGATAGGTAGCGTGAGTGCTCCGCTTACAGCACTGGCAGCATCCTTTATGAAGTTCCAGATCGAGACGACGCCGTCCCTGAGATACAGGCGCAGACCCCTCGCTCTGCAGGACGAAGATACGCCATCGTTTTCGTCAAGATGAACCACGAACTTGTTCGCCTCATTGCCAGAGTGGAATGTGATTTCGATATTCTCGCCATGGACTTCAATTGCGGCGTTTCCCCAAACCCATTCCGCTTCTTTGTTTAACAGAGTGTAGACCCCTTGAGACACCCGTTTGTCCTTGTCGGACAAAAGGTAGTTTCTGATGAAGGCGCTGATGTCGCTGTGGCGTATACATGGGCTGCAGTATATTTTCTGTAGAGTGAAAGAAGTTTCATACAAGTCAATGGTTGAAAATAAAAATGATGTGCTGTTCATCAAGTACATTAAAAACCATGTGATTTTCGTCGAGTAATTTCACATTAAGTTTGGCTGACTTATTTCTGGCAATATCTGATAAAAGAATGCCTCTTTGAATATACATGTACCATGAACAGTAACAAACGGGACAAGGGCAATATTAACGTCTCCACAAACTAAATGACAACTGTAAACTCTATCAAGATGTATATGTGTTAAGGCTCACGCCAATTTGGGTTATCCTCTCTCTAACACTTTCTGAGAAAGAACCTTCCCCCTGAGAAATCACCACCAGAGTGGAACAAGGCCAATAACTACAACAAATGATGCGCTCCTCATTTCCAATATCGACCAAGGTATTGATACCCTCAAACCACCAATCAAATTGTGTTATCCTATCTTAAACAGTTTCTGAGGAAAGCGGTCACCCTATCACACACTTATACATGGAAACGCAAACCTATATACTTGGGGTTGGGGATGATAATAACTTACATAAATGACGATCACAAACGATCTTATCTTTATCAGATATGAATACTCACCATTGTGATTTTGGGATAAGTTGGGACCTGCGAGATGAAAGAAAAATCATTTTTAAATGCAGTACAATATAGTATTATGTTCATGACCTAAACAAATACAGAACAAATTGAAAATAACGGTCAAAGTACTCCAGTAATCGAGTTTCCGAAAAGTGTTGTTATCTCCCCTTAACATACGACCAAGAGTTATCTTTCCTGATTATAGGCGAATCTATTCCTTGATTAGGAGGTTACCATTTTGATGTAAAGCTGGTCAATGTGTTAATGTGCTTATGGTATAACGATCTTTTCATCATTATGTTTTTCGTATTACGACCAATCATCTCCATAATTATCCATCAGTATGGTTACTATTTACGAATTTCGATTTACGACCTAACATTTCAGTTATGATTTTTAAAAACAAATGGATATGGAGTTTTCATTATTATTTCAACAAACAAAATGTTGAGCCTACAAAAATAATGTTCATAATTGAAATATCATTAAACGAACAGGATTTCCTAAGACAAATACATCGATAAAGAGACGAATATAGACCTGTTTAAAGATGCTAGACTTGGTTCGACGATTTAAACCCACGTACATATCCATTCAGTTTCATTGTAGGTATAGTTGGTAACCTCACTGTATCTGCCCCTAACACATAACACTGAAATAATTGAAATAATATGGATATACTGTAGTACATACCTGTACAATAGGAGAAAATATTGGTTCCTGGAAGTTATTATTGAAGTGCTGGTTGATGGTGGAGCTGATCATAGTTTGGGGCATGATTTGATTGAATGATGACCCATTTGGCGTCACTTGCGTGTTGTTTCCATAACTATATGGCAGGATTAGGTTGTGGGGCGCATTTCCATATGGTTGGATTTGGCTGTAGGGCGCATATCCATATGGCTGGAATTGGTTGTTAGGCGCATTTCCATATGACTGGATTTGGTTGTTAGGCGCATATCCATATGGCTGGAAATGGTTGTTAGGCACATATCCATATGGTTGGATTTGGTTGTTAGGCGCATAACCAAATGGCTGAAATTGGTTGTTAGGCGCATATCCATTTGGCTGGATTTGGTTGTTAGGCGCATATCCATATGACTGGATTTGGTTGTTAGGCACATAACTATATGGCTGGATTTGGTTGTTAGATCCAAATGTTGGGACTTGGGGTATTGCTGGGTTGCCAGATGGCACTACCTGGTTATTGGTCGTATATTCTTTTGGAATGGTTTGGTTATTGGTCGCATCCGTTTGGGGATTCCATCTAGCCCCTTGCTGAAAGCAGAAAGGCATGATATCTTATTGTTAACGTTCTCCACATTGAGAACTGACTGCATGGGTTAAAAGTTGAGTAACACGAACTAAGACACTAAATGAAGAGAAACACACGAAAATACACATACCATACAAATAGCTTGCTCGCTGGTTGGTGAAGGAGTAACTGTTATCAGGAAAGAACTATTATCAAAATTGTAGCAATATCAGCTCTAGAACAAATCTCCGCACTTGCTTACCCATCTGAAAGATTATTTGATAAACGCAATAAATATGTAGAACATCATATTTGTGTTTTCATCAAGTGTACTGAACGGGAAGATGTAAAAAAAACCGAGGAACGAGTTCGAGGATGGTTTATCATTGTTCGGAAATTGCAATCATTGAAGTGTCACTAAATTTTAAAAAATCTGACAATGATATCCTTATTGAGAGATGTTGATATGCCTGTAGAATATTTGTTTTAACAAAACACACCTTTGACACTGATGAAGGAGACCAAACTGTGATCATATTGGTTAAACCATTTCTTTAAATATTCATACATGTATGTGATAGAGTATTGGTTTGATAAATTCCGTTTAAATTAGACAGGAATAAAAGTTGAAAATAGTACATTTAACGGGATACGAACTCATATCGTTCAGAGGTTTCCTCGCAAAACCGTCTGATAACAGCACCGTAGACTCCCATGTTCTGACGCAGTTAACCAATCACACGACGTCCAATAAAAACTCTCCGTCCGAAAAGCTAGGGGCAGATAACTGAAAACAGCTATCCTTTCGTCTGGTCCGAATGCTTTCAAAACGGCGACCGTTTAAAAACTATGATGTGCTTGGTCAGCTTTTTTTATTGGGGTTTGTCTGCGCTAAACTGATTCGGAACACGCGCTTATACGTAGTGTCCCCATACCTTGTGGCTAGGAATCTACAGAACCTGTCTGTATCCCGATATGACCTATTTTGCATACTGTGGTTTGATTATGATGTCATTGTTTCAGCTATGTGTTTAATGGAAATGGCGTTTTCAGATTTGAAAGCATAAAACAGAAATAATTGTAAAATAAGAGGAACCTTTTCCACATATTAGTATGTTAAATAACGTTTCAAAACAATCTAGAAACAACAATCAGGAAATATAACTACTGGCTGAAACGACCTAACCATTAGTCATATTCACCAAGATATGATCTCTAACACTAAAGGTACAAGGATATTTATGACAAGGAAACATCATTACCCCAAAAGTACACGTGTATTTGAATAATGTCTTTCATCAAGATATCATTTTAAATTATGTTTTAGAGATAATATAGAAAATTTACAATGATCGCAAGCTTTTAGAATTTCAAAATAAGCAATAAAATACTCAATCATAATATACGAGATATTTCTTAAAACTTTAAAAGGTACAGTCGTGTAGAATTTGATACTGTTTGAAGCGGCCATAAAATGTTGAAACTCGACTCTAATCCACTTTATGTAACCTAAATACGGCTAAATAAAAAAAAGAGAAATGTTTCTTGGGGATCGGCGCATCGCTTTTATTTGTGCGCGTGATAGCTTTTTTTATTGTCATTAAAAAAGGAAATAGGAATTTGATTTGATAAACCCAAAAATTCATTTGTTCACTAAAAATATGGGTCTGCAACAACGAGCGTGCTTCCGTTTTGTATAAATCTACCACTTTAAAGCTATATTTTGATGGAAACAAATAAAATGTACATCTCTCGCGTCATTATCTTTTCCAACAAAAATAAAAAGAAACTCCTATCGCCCTCGTCATTTTTGAAAAAAATATGTGCCCGAGAAACATTTAACTTTGTTATGCATCCTAGCTAATACTTCTTCGAATTATGCAGAGTCACTGACTTACATTCTTAGATGTATTTAAGTACAGAGATGATGGGTATTCTACCTTTTTATCTTGTCTTTATATTTAATAAACGCATACATCCACGACTTTATGTCTGATCACTTTCTTAAAAACAAAACAGGGACGGGTGTATGAATTTTCGTCTTCATATTCTTAATTTAAAACATATTTATGGAAACCCTTTGATGGAACATCTGATTATCAAAACCTAAAAAGCGTCAAAAGGTCAAAAACAGTTTGATAGCTAGTTTCACGGGGTTCATGCAAGAACCCAAAAGTAGTGAAATCCAATGTACTCGGACAGAACGATTAAACTAAATAAACCTAAAACCAGACAGCATGCACAGATGAATGAGTAAGAGCACTGAACACTCAGTCTGGCGCAAAGGCTGGGGAGGAAATATAGATATAGGTAGATATAGGTAATACACTATATATCATTACCTATATCTACCTATATATATAAATATATATATATATATATATATATATATATATATATATATACACAAAGTTCACAATCAGAAGATTGTCAAACTCTCAGGCATGAAATATCTAAAAAATGATGGAGTAAGAAGTAGTAAACTTGAAATATCTAAAAAATGATGGAGTCAGAAGTAGTAAACTTGAATATATATATATATATATATATTTCCTCCCCAGCCTGTGGTCTGGCGTGTGATGTTTGCATGAAAAGAACACACTGTGCTGACCTGGGTGTTTGACGGGTTTATTTGCAGTGATATGATCATTCAGGTCGGTTGGTTGGCCAAGTGGGCGCTACATCCCCAAAAACTGATATGGAAAATCAAAGTTTTTCTCTCTTTATCCCCCCTCCCCCACCTATGATGGACACGACGTAGATGAGTATGGATGTAAAAAATTATATATTCTTAACTTGCATTGCATTGACGAAACATGGTTAAACTAGCGCAATACGTTATTTATATATACATGACGAGACATGTAAATTAGATACAACTTGTTTCAAAAGTAAAATAAAGTATTGTGATATTAATTTCACCGTTGCTGATTTCGGTTACATGAAAGTAGTTGTTTCCCCAAAACTGAAAGGTTTTAGTACCGCTGCTTAGGGTTTTCGTCTTTCTGCCTACTCCATTTACCCTACCATGTTTAGATTTGCAGTCAGGGGACAATTTTTGTGTTCGACTGAAGGGTCGTCCATACTCTCCCATTCCTCGAGTGTTATACCGCATTTGAAACACATACGTCTCTTCGACGAGTCCCGCGTGAGCCAAATCTCTAGGAACTTGTTTCAATTAAAAAAGGCAAGTCATTGAAGGAACTGGGTCTCTTTTCGGTTGAGGTTTATTCATTTGTTTTGGGTGAAACATCGGCGAGACGGACATCGAGTGAATAACGTCCACACAAATCCATGCTTGTTTTCTACAAGAAGCACGGTTGTACCACGTCGACTGTACAGTTCAGAATATTGGAATATTCGGACTATAAATGGAATGTATACCCACAGTAATTGATAGACCTATCTCCGTAGTGAGATTATTTCCGATACAAAATGTAATCAGATCATCGGTTCACATAGTTTACCCGATCGATCTGATCGGCGGCAACATTGTTGGTGATTCATATATAGGCCTACAGCGTTAACAATACAGAGAATGACGTGGCAGTCATGACAAGAAAGTAGACCCTAAAACATATATTTGGCTTTTGTATGACGTCCTACAGTAATGATGCGTCAACAAAGTTAAGTCGACGCTTTTTTGTTACTTATGTTATTAACTAAATTTATACATTTTATAAAAAGAATAAAACATAAATGTCAAACATTCTGGCCAATATCCATTTTGAAAATGCAAGTCATGCACCCCTAGTGTATTTGAACAGACATTGACCAAAAGTGTTATACTCTGGAGAAAGAAAATGCGAGTTAGTCTTTACAAACATGTGTTATGCAACTCCTGAGATGGTATTTGTATTAACCTCACTTTCGCAAGTTAAATACCAAACCCAGTCTGATTAAAATCTACCTTGTTCCGAGGAATAACATTTGCATAATAATATATCTACCGGGATACGAACAGGTTCTGTAGATTCCTCGCCACAAGGTCTGAGAACACCCCGTATAGGCGCATGTTCCGAACCAGTTTAGCACAGCCAAAGCCCAGTCAAATAGCTGACCAATCACAACGTAGTTTTTAAACGGTCACTGTTTTGAAAGCATTCGGAACAGACCAAAGGATAGCTGTTTGGAGTTACCTGTCCCTATCTTCTCGCACCGAAAGCATTTGTTGGGCATCTTTTGATTGGATACATGTATTGCGCTCGAACACGCTAGTCTACGGACTGTTTCCAGACGGTTTGGCGTGGAAATCTCCGAACGATATGAGTTCGTATCCCGGTAGATGCACTATTTTGCACATTTTTTCCGCGGAATACCGTCGGTTTTAATCAGACTGATACCAAACCACTCACTCGTTTAATAAATACGTTATCAAACAGAACATCGTTTTACTATGGACAAATCGTAAATGAATGGATTTGTCATCAATGTTAATGTTGAGCTTTTATTGAGTCGTTCTGGAATAGTTGATGGTTGAATCCAAATCCAAAATAACAAATATGTGTGTATAGCCTTTTTAGTTCACAATGACGTCATACTTCTGAGTGTATGGATTGATGAATTTGAAATTTGTAAGTTCGGATGCAACTTTACTAGACACTTCACTCGCGCTACTCTCCATCACTGGTTTATTTAAGCCTTGCATCAGTTTCCTCCCTTGTCCGTGCTAACATAGCGGAGTGCTGCACCTTAAATGCGTAGATAGCTCTGATGGCTTGCACAGAAACATTGAGCAAATGCAGCAAGGCTTAAATTAGCCAGGGTGGAGACTTACGTTAGTTAAACCTTGCGGAGGGAAGTTGGTTTGGATGTTGATAATGGAACAACGCTATCAAGTATCCATATCACATTAAAGAACCGCTTCCATAGATCCGAGGAAAGTTATAAGTTTAAAACATTTAACCCCACTGTGACAGAAACACACTTCTTGAGATTAAAAATACAATGAACCATCTCTGGGATTGATAAAATTATACGCAATTATTACTGAGCTTTTTTGGCGCATTAGAAGCGGAACAGGGCTGGCTGGATAACACGTTCCTTGATTTTAACATACACGACTTCTTGGAGCACTATATGCTTTCTCATATTACCACCTGATGAAAGAGTAAACATATATTTATATATATATATATATAAAGTCGGTTCTGTTTACAATAAAAATAATTGTTATCCAAATATTGTTGTTAAACAAGATGTACGTTTGTTATACTTACACTGTCGTAGTCCGGGACAGCGTTCATGATTGGCAAAGCCTATAATTAAACAAAAACATTACATGATTACTATATTTATCAATATAGACAACATTTCATATCAATAGTATATCTCATTGTCGGTGTCAAGACAAATCAATGGATTTATTCTTTTCTTTCACTAACTCTCATAAAAGAACTATGATGGAGTTATCTTTCTTAGATACTACATTGTACGATACTCTGAACTACACTAAAGTATCAATACTACATTACTAATACATTGTAAATGAATGTAGGCCTATAATAAGAACCTATAAATCTACTCGTTTAAACAGACAACAAATACGGTAAACTTAACGCAGAAAGAACTAAGACTGGGCCGTGTTCAAGAGAGGTTTCAAAGCAATCGCTCAATTAGCGATTACTTTTAAACCTCTCTTGAACGCGATTGCTCAATGTAGCGCTACGTAGCAAAGCGAGCGAACTTTGAGGTTTTGCACCGTGTCGTTCAGGAGAGAATGACCGCTACTTGAGCGCTACTTGAGCGCTACTTGAGCGCTACTTGAGCGCTACTTGAGCGCTACTTGAGCGCTACATTGAGCAATCAATGAGCGATTATAAGCGCTCGCTGTTATGAAACGGAGCCCAGGTTAAACATGTAAAACAGTTACTAAGATATGGTACACTTGATAGTAGGTCATGGTAAACTTACCCGTAAAACAGAAAGTAAGACACAATAAAATAACCATAAACAAATAACATCAATACAACTACATGAATAGCAAGATTAAATTTGAAAAGTCATTTTCTAGAATAATACAAATTACATTGACTCCTTCAGATACTGGCTATCCGGGATGGTTCCAGGAATTGTGTTTTGGCATGATGCACCCTTTCTTCTAACAGTGAGAAACAAACAATTATAGGTTGTCAGGGGGATCCACAAACTATCTGTGGACAACCAGAGTGTAAAGTTGTTCTTGGCAAACATGTCGAAAAGGCCATTCTTCCAATTTTATAATTTGCTGTTGAAATAGATATAATAAGATATAACAATCAACATTGTTTGTTAAATTGAACTAATCACTAAAATATACAGAAATATGCTACGAACAGACGTGGAAACTTACGTAAACCATCCTCTTCAGTTCAGCATTCAGACTGTTGAGACAGTCACGTGATCTCTGTCCACGTTGCTTTTGTTGTACCGCGCTGTGTTGTGTTTATTTATAACCAGGGTAGATCAACCGTTGAGACAGCCTTTCAAAACGAAGCACTTATTACGATCAACCTGCAAACACCTAACTAAGATGGGAAACCAGGTAAGTGTCGAGCATTGTATTCGTTTAATTCTTTAGTTTATCAGTGTAAGTTGATTGTATGAGAATATAACTTAACTTAGGTTAACCGTTCACGTATTACCCACGACATGGCGGCCCCGTTACTTCCCACATTACAATCTGAGCTATGACTCACCAGCTTGTCATTTAATAATATCATTATGTATAAAATTCTAGATTTCGGTGAAAAGGGAACTGGCGGCGTTGTTGAACTGGGGACTGGGGACTGGCGGCGTTGAGGGTGTCCCTGTAAAACTTCTTCCACCAAGATGTGATGTAAGCACACTGAATTAAAAATACTTACACTGTGCACTAGCTGCGACGGTCCAACATTCCTGTTGAAAAGCACTTATATTGATCGTCACAACGTTATTAGCTGTATGCGTCTCTCAATCTACGGTCTGATGATCATGTATACGGTCCGAGCCGGTGTCACGAAATAAAATCTCCCCCGGTATAAAATCTCCCCCCGGAGATTTTGTACCGGTATAAATCCTCCCCCCTCAGAATAAAATCTCCCACCTCCACGAAATAAAATCTCCCCCTGGAACAGAATCGCCCCCTCCATAAAAAATGAAAGATACAGTTAAATTTGTGAAATAAAATGAAAAATATTGAAATAATTACATCAGCTTGTATAAGAGTTCGTTTGCAAGCATGTTTGTGTAAACTATTTCCGTCAATTATTTGGTAAGAATAATAACTTTGTTATAAACGGTCAATGTGTACTGGATGGATTGAACAAACGTTCATACCGCTGAGATGAATATATACACTGATCTATACTATATACATGTAGAAGGGGGGTCTATACTGGTTGTGAACTAAATAGTTATATACATGTAGAGGGGAGGATCTATACTGGTTGTGAACTACGTACTTATATACATGCAGAGGGGAGGATATATACTGGGTGTGAACTACATACTTATATACATGTAGAGGGGGTATCTATACTGGTTGTGAACTACATAATTATATACATGCAGAGGGGAGGATCTTTACTGGTTGTGAACTACATACTTATATACATGTAGAGGGGGATCTATACTGGTTGTGAGCTATGTACTTATATAAATGTAGAGGGGAGGATCTATACTGGTTGTGAGCTATGTACTTATATACATGTAGAGGGGAGGATCTATACTGGTTGTGAGCTATGTACTTATATAAATGTAGAGGGGAGGATCTTTACTGGTTGTGAGCTATGTACTTATATAAATGTAGAGGGGAGGATCTTTACTGGTTGTGAACTACATACTTATATACATGTAGAGGGGGTATCTATACTGGTTGTGAACTACATACTTATATACATGTAGAGGGGAGGATCTATACTGGTTGTGAACTACATACTTATATACATGTAGAGGGGGATATATACTGGTTGTGAGCTATGTACTTGTATAAATGTAGAGGGGAGGATCTATACTGGTTGTGAGCTATGTACTTATATACATGTAGAGGGGAGGATCTATACTGGTTGTGAGCTATGTACTTATATACATACAGAGGGGAGGATCTATACTGGTTGTGAACTCCATACTTATATACATGTAGAGGGGGTATCTATACTGGTTGTGAACTACATAATTATATACATGCAGAGGGGAGGATCTTTACTGGTTGTGAACTACATACTTATATACATGTAGAGGGGGTATCTATACTGGTTGTGAACTACATACTTATATACATGTAGAGGGGAGGATCTATACTGGTTGTGAACTACATACTTATATACATGTAGAGGGGGATCTATACTGGTTGTGAGCTATGTACTTATATAAATGTAGAGGGGAGGATCTATACTGGTTGTGAGCTATGTACTTATATACATGTAGAGGGGAGGATCTATACTGGTTGTGAGCTATGTACTTATATACATACAGAGGGGAGGATCTATACTGGTTGTGAACTCCATACTTATATACATGTAGAGGGGGTATCTATACTGGTTGTGAACTACATAATTATATACATGCAGAGGGGAGGATCTTTACTGGTTGTGAACTACATACTTATATACATGTAGAGGGGGATCTATACTGGTTGTGAACTATGTACTTATATAAATGTAGAGGGGAGGATCTATACTGGTTGTGAGCTATGTACTTATATACATGTAGAGGGGAGGATCTATACTGGTTGTGAGCTATGTACTTATATACATGTAGAGGGGAGGATCTATACTGGTTGTGAGCTATGTACTTATATACATGTAGAGGGGAGGATCTATACTGGTTGTGAACTATGTACTTATACACATGTAGAGGGGAGGATCTATACTGGTTGTGAACTATGTACTTATACACATGTAGAGGGGAGGATCTATACTGGTTGTGAGCTATGTACTTATATACATGTAGAGGGGAGGATCTATACTGGGTGAGAACTATGTACTTATAGACATGTAGAGGGGAGGATCTATACTGGTTGTGAGCTATGTACTTATAGACATGTAGAGGGGAGGATCTATACTGGTTGTGAACTATGTACTTATAGACATGTAGAGGGGAGGATCTATACTGGTTGTGAACTATGTACTTATATACATGTAGAGGGGAGGATCTATACTGGTTGTGAACTATGTACTTATAGACATGTAGAGGGGAGGATCTATACTGGTTGTGAGCTATGTACTTATATACATGTAGAGGGGAGGATCTATACTGGTTGTGACCTATTTTCATATACACATGTAGGGGGGAGGATCTATACTGGTTGTGAACTATGTACTTATATACATGTAGAGGGGAGGATCTATACTGGTTGTGAGCTATGTACTTATATACATGTAGAGGGGAGGATCTATACTGGTTGTGAGCTATGTACTTATATACATGTAGAGGGGAGGATCTATACTGGTTGTGAACTATGTACTTATACACATGTAGAGGGGAGGATATATACTGGTTGTGAACTATGTACTTATACACATGTAGAGGGGAGGATATATACTGGTTGTATACTGGTTTTTCCGAACATCTATCTGAATGATTAGCTGTCACAACACTCTTGGTCACAATAAATTTAAAAAATCTATCATTTGTACAAGACAAATACATATTAAATTAGAAAAACATATTAAATACAAATTGTTATAACTCTAAGATAATTAAGTTGAACTATTGTTCAGAATAAAGACGAAAGAGAGGAACACAACAGGAACATTTGTGTAAAGTGGCAATGACCAAACAATGTAGACAAAAGTCACTTTCAGGTGACCTAAACCTTCTTGTAACCTTATCTATCAAATAATTTTAATGGATTTTTAATGAACCACCATTGTTTCCTCTCAAAGCATTATCAAATAGAACTGCAAATGAAGTACCTTGATGAGAAGCTGAAGCAACATCTGTAAATCAATTTATGACATTATGTTTTGTTAGGAAAGTTAAAAACAAATAAAATGTAAATGCTGAAATATATAAAAGTTAGGTATTAATAATAACTAAGATAATAACAACAGGAAGATTTTCTTGATCTTTTCAAAGACCTGAACTAAGATAATATCAGATATTCCTGGTCTTACACACTTGACCATGTAAATCCTGTAAATTGTATGTTAGGCGTCAGGACGTCTGGCCAAGTAATTCGTGTAAAAACATCCTGTTGGCGAATTGTGTTCGTATCCAAAGTCTTCCATCAAATCTAATAAATCACCCTGGTTTATAGTAATGAGCATACGTGTAATTAACATGAAGGTGACAGAGAGACAGATTGCTTATTGTGGTATTCAAACAGGTGTCCGGAAAAAAAGTCCTCGGAAAAAAAGTACTTATGTGTAATGAGTATGACGGTGACAGGAAAAGACTGAGCCAATTTTGTTGTGATTTCACCATAGTAAATGTACCAAGTATGTATACACTATAGATATGTACTAACTATGTCAGTATATATCCTCCCCATCTACATTAAGACAGTATAAGCATGCCCCGGTATAAACTCTCCCCTTAGAATTGTATATAGATATGTACTATCTATGTCAGTATAGATCCTCCCCCTCTACAGTAAGACTATATTAACATGCCCCGGTATAAACTCTCCCCCTAGATATGTATATAGATATGTACTAACTATGTCCGTATAGATACTCTCCCCTCTACAGTAAGACTATATTAACATGCCCCGGTATAAACTCTCCCCCTGGAGATGTATATAGATATGTACACACTATGTCCGTATAGATCCTCCCCCCTCTACAGTAAGACTATATTAACATGCCCCGGTATAAACTCTCCCCCTGGAGATGTATATAGATATGTACACACTATGTCCGTATAGATCCTCCCCCCTCTACAGTAAGACTATATTAACATGCCCCGGTATAAACTCTCCCCCTGGAGATGTATATAGATATGTACACACTATGTCCGTATAGATCCTCCCCCCTCTACAGTAAGACTATATTAACATGCCCCGGTATAAACTCTCCCCCTGGAGATGTATATAGATATGTACACACTATGTCCGTATAGATCCTCCCCCCTCTACAGTAAGACTATATCAACATGCCCCGGTATAAACTCTCCCTCTAGAGATGTATATAGATATGTACACACTATGTCCGTATAGATCCTCCCCCCTCTACAGTAAGACTGTATTAACATGCCCCGGTATAAACTCTCCCCCTAGAGATGTATATAGATATGTACACACTATGTCCGTATAGATCCTCCCCCCTCTACAGTAAGACTGTATTAACATGCCCCGGTATAAACTCTCCCTCTAGAGATGTATATAGATATGTACACACTATGTCCGTATAGATCCTCCCCCCTCTACAGTAAGACTGTATTAACATGCCCCGGTATAAACTCTCCCCCTAGAGATGTATATAGATATGTACACACTATGTCCGTATAGATCCTCCCCCCTCTACAGTAAGACTGTATTAACATGCCCCGGTATAAACTCTCCCCCTAGAGATGTATATAGATATGTACACACTATGTCCGTATAGATCCTCCCCCCTCTACAGTAAGACTGTATTAACATGCCCCGGTATAAACTCTCCCCCTAGAGATGTATATAGATATGTACACACTATGTCCGTATAGATCCTCCCCCCTCTACAGTAAGACTATATCAACATGCCCCGGTATAAACTCTCCCTCTAGAGATGTATATAGATATGTACACACTATGTCCGTATAGATCCTCCCCCCTCTACAGTAAGACTATATCAACATGCCCCGGTATAAACTCTCCCTCTAGAGATGTATATAGATGTATCCAAACTAAGTCGCGTATTGTAATCGCTAAATAATTACCTCAAAGGAACATGTACAGGAAAGAACAATTCAAGTGAATTAACACATTTTACAAAGTTTTTTTGTTGCAAATTAAAGTCATTATTTCAGTATAACATTTGGACAATGAATAAGTGCAAAAAAAATATTAATCAAATGGAAAATTAAAAAGAAACAAGGGGGGAGATTTTATTCTGAGGGGGGCGAGAAATAATTCCGCCGGGGGGCGATTTTATACCGGTATAAAATCTCCGGGGGAGGATTTGTACCGGTATAAAATCGCCGGGGGGAGATTTTATATGGGGGAGAATTTATACCGGGACACCGGTAGTCGAGCGATATCAGCTCCATTTACCTCAGTGGAAAATTTGGACCGTATTACTGTTATCGAAATACATTTTGAAAAGTGTGCATCCATTTTCTACACGAATGGCAACTTCCAAACGCAAGGCATAACTCTTGCCAGTCTCCATTACTGGCTGCACAGAAACAGTGATTTAAAGCCAATTTTATGAAACGATTGATATTTCAGTTAAATGATGGAGTAATAACAGAGAATTGGTTACAAATATGAATTTGAAGACAGATGGTAAACTCCAGTGGCATATCGGCTTTTTGAACTGTTAAAAAGGAAGTGAATATTGTTCAAACATGTGCTAAGATGCTGATATCCAATGATCAAAGGCAAAATAAAGTTCACGACTGTTTGATATGCAGATTGTTAATCTCAACGGAAGTAAAAATTGAATTATTGACTATTGTTTAGTGTAACGTATAACATATAGTCCGTTGATTTTCAGCTGAAAGTGGAAGAGATCAACAAAAGAACGCTGGCCAAGTTGATTCTGAAGGTGGTTGGTAACGAAGGATCAGAGAACAACGAGAAGGAATCCATCTTGAGACGACAGGTCCAGACGTGTATCAGCAACATCCCCAACTATAAAGCAGATGTGTGGAGAAACTCCCGTGTTATGTTCATAGACTCTGATGGACACGAGTATGTGATCGAATCCGGTCAGGGCGGAACCAGGTTCATGGTGCATTTGGATGAAAACGATGACATTAATATTGTAAAGTTGAAATGAGTTTACGTGATTGTGACTGCTAACATTGTGACAATGTAGAGAAGAAACATAGGTATATGTATGGATGATCAACGTCTTTTTGCATACCGAATTTCCTCTAATAAGCGCCGGGTCTCCAATGTGATTTGGGGGGTCAAGGGGTGCTGAAAAATGCTTCATGGCGGATCTATGCTGATCTATTGTTAAATAAAGAAGTTGATCATCCATCAATATCCTTGCCTTCCCTGTAATACCGACTACTGGAATCCCTCTGAACCAGCACATTGGACAATGTGACCGTATGACGACATTCTCAGGGATATGATGACGTCATTCAGTTATGACACGATGAACCTCAACTAATGATTCGCAGTAGAAGGTGGACAAACTTCAAATATCCTGATCACTCATTAACCGCTTAGCGAATGTGACTCTACATTTAGTTAAGGTCCGTTCTGACTGTTCGATTTGTTGTATCAACTTGTCGTATAAACTCGTTGCATCGACATGGAGTTGTATGTACGTCTGTTGATGAGTTGAGAATGTTCTCACATTGCTTCGAGTTACACGATACAAGTTGTAACTACAAATCGTACCCTAAGAACGGGTCTTAACATTTAAACTTCCCGTGATGTTCCTTAAAGGGGCAGTAGCACGTTTTTTGCCAAATTTATTTTTTCAAATTTCCCATTTATAATGATAGTTTATGTCATTTAAATTAACTTTAGAGGGTAAAATATCTTATTACACAAACCAATTATCCGTATTGGTAATAACGATGTTGCGTAAAAAGCAAAACTTGCATGGCGGCCAATTTATTGTGAACACAATTTATTATTTCGAATTACAAAAACGATTCCCATGGGTTTACAAAACCACGTTAACTCATTTTTTAACTTGATTTTCCGAACGGAGAAGGCTGTTTTAATAATTGATGACATTATTTTTCAAATACATTTCATCAACTTTTTTGAGCGAAAAAACGTGCTACTGCCCCTTTAATACCATGGGTGACCATGTCGAATAGTCCACTGACTGTATGTACGTCTGTTGATGAGTTGATCAGTCTCGCATGTTCTCACATTGTATCCAGTTGAACAATACAAGTTGTAACTACCCTAAGAACAACCCTAAGAACGGGCCTTCATATTAAACTTCCCGGGATGTTCCCAAATACTCTGGCAGAGTAATTGGTCAGGGCGAACAGTCCCCTCGCGAGCTTGTCTGTAGAACATTTGGAGGTGGGAGTACGACGGTACAGGAAAGCGTCAGGAGGAACAGGAAGGCAGACCATGTTGTATGTTGCATGACGGTATATTGATCTCGTATGCAGCAAAGTCTCGTATTGTCTCGCCATCAATATATTCTGCACAGATGTTTGAAATAAAATAATACTGTCTATGCATGTACTCAACTTGTCTTCATTTTTATTATTATGTGCCCATTATGTTTTGAAATCCAGGATTTTTAAAATGTTATTATTTATTTAAATTGTTAAATGCATTATTGATGGATATAAAAGCTCATTTGAACATTGACATGAATACTGTGTTCTATTTTGCTCGAGATGCTTAGGTGAACGCTCTTAGTTCAAAGCCTATAGATTCTTTTCTGATAACATTTAAATATAGTTTGACAGTTGGAAGAACTAGAGGTGATTTTATTATAACACGTGCCATTTTCTGTTTACGTTCTAACGATCTCAATTCGTATTTCCACACTATTTTCCCATGTAGGCAACCAGGGTACCGTTCCATAACAGCGAGCGCTTATAATCGCTCATTGATTGCTCAATGTAGCGCTCAAGTAGCGCTCATTCTCTCCTGAACGACATGGTGCAAAAGCTCAAAGTTCGCTCGCTTTGCCACGTAGCGCTACATTGAGCAATCGCGTTCAAGAGAGTTTTAAAAGTAATCGCTAATTGTACGATTACTTTGAAACCTCTCTTGAACATGGCCCATGTGTACACCCGTTGATTTTAGAAGAGCAATGTCATTGACGAATGAATGTCATGAATTCACGTCAGCATGACAAGGTCAACATTTTAAAAAGAACATAACCTCAACGTGTTCCTCGTTTGTATTCAAATGGAATTATGTGTTTCTTCAGAGGCGAATAGATGCCTTAAACGTAATTTACATATGTAAGGTAAAGAGTATGTCAGTGCATATGTCAGTGTGTAAATAGAAATAATTGAGGATGACTTGCGCGTTTTAAATCGTTTATACTTCGGTGAACAAACACATTATAGACTGAAGTTCTTGGAAATACGTGATCACACTGCACTGCCGCTCCCAGTTTATTATTTGATCTACCTTGTATTTGCCTTCATTGCTAGCTATTGGTGTCCTATTACTTCGTGAGCGAGTGACGGTCCGATTCTGTACATGATAAGGTTTAGAGACGCCCGGGATTTGTCTCTCAGACCATATCATTGAAAAGTCTCTATATTCACAAATATAAGATACCCACGACAATAAAACACAGGCGGTCAATGGGATCGACAGCGTGCTTTATGAGACAGTAAAACATGCTCGTGATTTTAGACGTCAGTTTGAGCGTCGCTTAGCAAATGACGTCACATGTTACGTCACTTTGATTGTTCAATGCTAGTGAATGTGTTCTACGACGGGAGACATTAATATTTTCAAAAAAAATAATATATACAGACAACATAATATCTGCACAGCTTTTATATAAAAGCGAGTAACTGTTTAAGGGCATCTCATATAAGAAATAGAAGACTCGTTGTTGTGCTTTATCGTAGAATAAAACATAGCAGAGAGCATAAAACACTCAGGGCTGCGCCCTTCGTGTTTTATGCTCCCTGCTATGTTTTATTCAACGATAAAGCACGCCAACTCGTCTTCTATTTCTTAAATAATAAGTTCATTAGTTTTATCATTAAATCGTTCAACGTTCAAAAGGTCCACATGTATCGGATCTTATAAATCTGTTCAGATAACATATATATCTAAGGGCATGAAGATTTTCTGGATAACACATTTTGAAAATATGAAAATGCACGAGTACATGCTCACCCCTTCATCAGAATGTGATAAATATTGTAACCTCAGGTGTTGTAGAAAACTACTTGCCTTGGGAAATATATACTGGCACTAATCAGTGTCGTAAAGATATGAAAAGGGTTTTATATATGAACCCTCACCGTGAGAGATATTGATGATTATGTGTCTAGACATGCGAGAGAAGACACAATACTTTGTATTGAGATTGTAATCTCTTGATGTTTACTTTGTATTGAGATTGTTATCTGTTGATGTTTACTTTGTATGTATAGGTTAATCACCCAAACAAGGTAGTTATTTAGATTAACTATGCGAGGGCGTTAGCCCGAGCAGAGTTAATCTAAATAACTATCGCAGTTTTGGGTGATTAAACGGCTTATACCACGTGGGAATATTGTTTTTACGTACGTTTAATGAATGAGATGTAAAGAAAATGATCATTACAAGTGAAAAAAAATGTTTTTTTAATTCAAATAATTGCCCTAGGGCGGTTATCAAGGTTATGTGAAATAACCCCTCTGAGAACAATAGACATAACGGACCCTAGTGGTATAATGAGATTAATCGGTTGATGTGGACTTGGTTAACTTTACTTTTACTTTGTGTTGAGATGTGTAATTCGTTTTTAATTAACATTGTTTGTTATAACCAGTGTCTTAAGCTAAGTAATTAAACGTCACATATAAATACGGGTCAAAAATTGTTCACTGTTAACCGGTGGTACGGTGGTAACAAGTTCCGTTGCAAGAGTCGTCGCAATGGTAGGAGCTACTGGATCTGCGTTGTTGCTGTATGTACTGCACGGCTTACGACTAATGAAGACAGGCTGTACGCTGTAGATGATCTGGACCACACACACGCTGTTGTACCCTTCCAGTTGGAAGTCGATGCATTCAAGGCTTAACTCATCGAACGGGCTAAGACAGAGACGACACCTATCCCTACAATTTATGGAGATGAGATATCGAGACTGAGACAGAACTCCGACATCGTCCCTGATGACCTGCTCAAAGAGATTCCATTCCCTCCTGGATGCCATTGCTGATGCGCCTGGAGACGCCAAAGTCACAGCCTTCATGGACTACGTCACTTCAAACTGGGTTGAAGGAGTTCAGTTCAACACAGTTGTGTGGAACCACTACATCGCACGAACAACAATCTTGAGGGGTGGCACAATAAAATCAACAGACTGTGCAGAAAGTGCCACCCGAACATCTACGAGATCGTGTCTCTGTTTCAACGGGAACAGTCTCAATCTGAGGTATCCATCCTGAGACTGTCAGCTCACTGGTCTTCTCCAACCAGACGGGAGAAGTACAAGAAAATGGATTCGAGAATCAGGACATTGAAGAGCAAGCTGATCGACGAGGAGCTCTCCTACATCGAACACCCAGACCAGGTCGGTGAACTGCTCAAGTTGCAGTGATGAAATGAAATGTTCTCATGACTCTGATGGTTGACATGCCATATTCGTGTTGCTTTGATGAAAAGAATTGAATAAATCATTGAAATCTGTAATGCATTTGTCCTTTATTTACTTAAAAATTCAAATACCTATGCAGTTTATTATATACGGTAACATGGATCAGTGGTTATGTCCAACCCCGGAAGAGCCATATTTATAGAATTACCTAATCACCTACACCACCGGGAGAGCAATGCAGTAACTGCATTTTCTTGAATTTGGCTTTCAAGGGCTGTAACCTCCGTGTCGATACCGTGAACATGGCGGCAGGCAAGAAGGAAGACAAATAGTGTGATATTCAGTGGACATTTTATTTATTAACCCCGACAAAGGTTACCTTTTGTCATACCAGTCTGATTTAAAGGTACATCCATTGTGTTGTTAGGGGTCACATATTCCAAATGTTATAAAATGTGTTACTTTATCGACAAGTACCGACCGTTACCAAAAGCTATCATTTTGATGATAGTCGACTTGGTATATTGACGATATGAAGGTAAAAGTAGTGATTTCTGATCGAAAACCGGACAATGCATCGCGATTGACGCGCGCCAATGAGTCAAACGTTATTTGCGAATCTTATTTACAATATAACTACTGTGGATATAAATGGGATGTGCAGTTTCGGTTTCTTCACATGCATAATGATGTTACTTGATTTTAATCGGAAACTAGTAATTATGTTATATTTGGCGATTAGGGATGAACATGCAAGCTGAGTGAATTTATTTGTACTGTAAACAGCACATGTGTTGTGTTGGAACGTATTAAAGACAACCAATATTTTATGAAACACAATGGATGTACCTTTAAATCGACCTTGTTCCGAGGAATAATATTTGCAAAATAATGCATCTACCGCTTCTCATTGTCAGTCCATTTCAACATGTTTTTCTACATAAATTAAAATAACTGTATTTTTATTTTACGTTTACATACATATTGCAAACTCCTCAGTCACTTTATTGCATTTTCTCTCATATCCCTTGGTAGCTTGTACATTTATATTGTATCAACATGTACGTGCATAACCTCTATGAGGTGAGACATAAATAAATAAATTCTCTCTCAACAAACCCGTCCTGTTTACTGATTCGCACTGATGATCATCAAACCAATCGATATCTCCCCTTTGTCTGTGATTCGGCACTGGAAATAGACCGGATTTCCCCATGTAAATATAACCGGGTTTTCCAGTGTATTAATATGTGGGGTTTTTCCATTGCGTAGTTTGTGAATGTCGTATGCATGTCTTTCAAATATCATGTTCATGCTGTTCAGGATGAATTGTCTAGAATAAATTAAAGGCAAAATAACAAAGATAGACAGATATTTATTTACCAACCAGCAATTTATGACATATTATTGACGTCATCAGTTTTATAATCCTACCTTTATGCCAGAATTTATCTAGGATCTACGATGGGCTCATGTCATGGGATGGCGTCCGGTGTCCGTCCATCCGTCCTTAAACTTTTCGTTTTTTCGACTTCTTCTCCAGAACAATTAACTCTAGAGAGGTGAGGGGTCCCAAATAAAGGCCTCACAGGCCATGACCTAAAAACCTTTTTTCATCTCCTTCCCCAGAACAAATATACCTAGAAGGCTGTAATATTGTATGAATACTCTTTAGCAAATGGGGATTCTAAATTGTAGATTTGGTGACCCCGTCTTTCATACTGAAACGTGTACCGATATAGAGTTAATGGAGTACTAAATATTACATTTATGGTGGTTGGAAATGAAATTTCGATGGTGTAGATTAGATGAAGTTTCATTCTGTTATATTCTATTTTACTTTTCTATTCCGATAAGGTTTTTTATTACCTACGAGGGCAATCATACGGAGGTTCATATTCTTCATACGATGCCCTAGGGCAAAATATCACTTTGTCATGGTGACGTGACGTCATAAACAATGCTTTGACGTCACGTTTCATCTATGACGTTGCGTTCTACCAGCCTATGGTTGAAAGTGGATTTCTAGCGCGTTTTCATTAATTTCACGACTTCGGTAATAAACAGAATATTTTATTCGTGTCCATGTCATACTATGTTTACGACACTCGTGTCTGAATATCGGTAGATCCCTCGCTCTCGCTCGGGAAATACTAATATTCAGGCACTCGTGTCGTAAACATAGTATGACATAGACACTCATGTAATATCCTCTATAAACGAATCCCTGCATAAACTTTACCTATCGTTACGAAACAGTGCTGCGTTACCGATAGTACACATGTTTTGTGACCAATGTCTGTTTACGTGCTAGTTCAACCGTTATGAAACATCAAGTGCTTGGGTACGAGTTGGGCAATACCATGCGGCGAGGGTACGTGTTCGCAAGTCCATGAATTATAAACTCGTGTGACCCCTGCTTTCATTTGGTTTTATGATGTTTGCAAATGAATATCATTTTTGTGCATGATCTTTAGACATAGTGAAATGGCATAATGTACGACACTCGTATCAATTTATGTCTGCACTGATTCGAAGAAATTGAACTTGTTTCGGTGAAAGCTGTCAAACGGGAAGTATCACGTGATCAACGTTTCTAGCCAATCAGCATTCGGTTTATTCATTGAGCGTTACCTATGTACCCTCTTACATACATGTACTTAACATCTTTTCTTCACACAGCTTATTTTACAAATCCAACAGCTTGAAAGGTTTGCCCAATTGTAAACATTTCATTTTATTACGTACTTTCCCAAGAACTACGCACCTGCTTACACAATGTGTATAATGTTTCAATGCACCTCTACAAAAAATAGTATGCACATATATATTTATAAAACTGTCACACTGACAATTGAATAAAGGTAATAACACAATGACAAACATGGGTTTATCAAAGTTTCTGCATATTGAATGAGGCAAAAGCTCATTTTCTATATAACACATTTAAAGTTTCGAATCGTAATCTCTGTTTTGTTTTAGATTGTAAGAACAGATTCTCACGCCAGTAAGAATACTTTTAGTAACATAATTCTCTAAAATTTGACAGCCGTATTTATCAGCTGCTTAACATAGCATACACCATTAATAATAAATCCCCACATCCAGGAATAATTAAAAGAATGAGTGAGTGTATGAATAAATGAAGTAATGGGTGTAGACGAAATGAACGAAGAAATGAGAGAGGGAATGAAGAAGTGAATGAATTGAAGAATAAGTGAGCGAGTGTGAAGGAATTATTGAGTGATTCAATGAGTGAAGGGGTAGGAGTGAGTAAATGAGCGAGAGGACGAATAGCAGTACATTATGGTGAGATAAATGTGACATTTTGAGGTGGTTGGGCGATACTTATATTATAATGTTATTAATTAAGTATTTCCGTATTGGCCCAGTTACAGGTCCGAGGTCCGTTGTATTGGCCCGAGACGAAGTCGAGGGTCAATACAACGGACCGAGGACCTGTAACTTGGCAAATACGGAAATACTTAAATAAATGAAAATTTTATTAATTGACTTCTTTTCATTCTATTTGCACAACACTAGACATCTCATTTATATTGAAATAATAATTATAAACAAGATTGGTGAACAAATAACACGAGTCAAAGTTGTGAAGCGACAGCTTGGGGCTGTCACCAAAATGTGCAACTGCGCATGCTCAGACTCATATTGGCCCAGTTTGTCTCATATTGGCCCAGTTTTTCCCGTATTGGCCCAGTTTCCCCGTATTGGCCCAGGTGTCGAATCATATGGTCTAGGCCGTAAATGCCATATAAGTACCATAACACTGATAGTTTATTAATAATAATCAATACATTCTTTTTATTTGATTAATGTATTACTGCAAACATGTTTTTGTTCATGACCGTTGCATTTTGCAAGATGACTAAATGCATGTGGAAGCTTATCAATAATTTAACATACGTGATATCCCAGTTTGGGGCTAGAGAAGAAAGGATATAGTTTACACCGCAAAAAAGTTTGTTTAATTATGCAAGATTTCCATACTTAAAATCATCATTTTTCGAAAAATTCAAGTTGGCACTATTTCTTAACAGAACACATTATGGATAATATTTTTGGACAAGATGTAGAGAAGTCATTTTTACACTACATATACAAGGGACAGATATGTAACCTGCCAGAAACAATTTTGGCGTACAATAAAAAAAACATTTGAAAATTTAGATTTCATTGTTTCTGCAATTAAAAAATAATTAAATATAATGTCGGTAAAATTTCGACAATAATAGAAAATATTGGTCAATGTCATGATAGGAATTATGTTTTTTCCCTAAATGATTACAAAATGACAATTTTATAAAACAATATAAATTTTTGAGTTTGGGATTTTTGGACGCCGCTCTTATATAAATCCTTGCCATATTTGCTCCTGTAGAAATATTAGTATCATGTTTTTTAGTATATGATACAGAAATGATTGTTCTACGTCTAAACAAAGATTCATAACTTTTGCGGGCATATTTAAGGAATAAATCAAACTAAAATGAACACAGAATTACATGATATTTACACTGATCATGAGTTGGGGGAACACTTAAACAAACTTTTGTTCAGCAGCTGTATAGCTGATACAAACCAGGTCTTGTGATATGACTATAAATAGTTCATCGTTTACAATGAAAATGCTTAAATGATTCCGTCGGGTAACTGGGGTATACTTTGACATAACATATATGTACATACTTCGCATTAACATTGTTGCAAGTTGATTTCTCACTCTGAAGATTTGATTTAACTACCAATATGTCGAATGTAAGTATAGTATTATCCTTGTACAACTTTCCTTTGATTTCATAAATACGAAGAAAGTATTTATAAAATACTTATAAAATGATACTGTAGATTAATACATGTACAATGATGCTGTAACCATTTGACAATTTCTTATTGGTACTGTCCTGTCCAATGGTGTGTTTCTTTTGTTATAAATGAAAATGTAATGAAATTGACGTGTTTTATGTGTATACAATATATGCATGTTCTTTTCAATCATGGCTCCAAACGTTTGGTAGTTTAGATAGTGCTCTGTAACGTTGCATTATAAACTTGTTGTCATTTATGATACTATAATAGTTTGTATAATTTGGAAAATACGGTGCGGTGTTTTGTAATAATTTAAAAATGTTACAGCTTTTAAAGAGATAAGAGGCAAAGTGACGTCAGTTCTTTTTATCTGTGATTTAATGTTATCAAAAACGTTTAGATAGATTTTTTTCCAACAAATAGTTTTACATATTTATCAAAAGTAAAATTAAACTCAGAAAATGCATTTTACCACCTTTAATGTGTTTATTAACTCTTATGAGTTCAGTCAAGTAGAATAAAACAGTGAGTAGTCATGTTCTTGTTTATGTATATGTTCATTTATTATATATATGTATCTGTAATTCAATTGATATTGCGATTTCAGGGACATCATTTTAAAGGGGCAGTAGCACGTTTTTTTGCAAATTTATTTTTTCAAATTTCCCATTTATAATGATAGTTCGTTTCATTTATATTTACTTAAGAGGGTAAAACATCTTATTACACACACCAATTATCCGTAGTGGTAATAATGTGTTGCGTATAATGCAAAAATTGAATGGCGGCCATTTGATTATGAACATATTTTATTATTTCGAATGACAAAAACTATTCCCATGGTTTTACGGAATCATGTACGCTCATTTTACAACTTGATTTTCTGAAGAGAAGGGTGTTTTACTAATTGGTGACATTATTTTTCAAATACATTTCATCGACATATTTAACAGAGAAAACGTGCTACTGCCCCTTTAACTTTTTTTATTGAGTCATTGTCAGTCTTCGTAGTAAAGCATGTAAGTGTGAAATAAATTGTAATTCTAAACGTTTCTTTTTCCAGCAACTCCCGGCCATCACATTCAATGTAAGTACTCCTTAGCTATTGCTTGTACTGTTAGTAGTATACAGAACTAATTTGATGTTGTAATGTTGATATAACAATGGCAAAAACCTCTGTAGACATATTTACTACCAATTGATCTTTTTAACAAATATGATGTTTGTTTTAATTGCCACATTTGATTTATAATTATAATAAATAAAAATAATAGTTAAGTTTCAAAGTGAAATAAGCGAATACCACATTTATATGTCAGTTAGTTTTTCATTGACATTCGTAAATATAATGAATACATGTTTTAAAAAATAGAAATCTTAAAATACACAAATCTGTAGTAACTATCAGAATTTATAATTTTGAATTTGAACACATAACCTTTTTTAATCACTTACAGAGATATAGAGAAAATCTCTGTATAAGCAAATAATGACATAGAAATAGAGCACATGTAAAGTCTGAAGTGATTATTTGTAATGCATATTGAATTTGTTTGTTTTTGTTGTAGAATGGAATATCAAGCCCTTTCGTAAGTATTGAAGCTTTACATTAAAGGGGCAGTTGCACATTTTATTTTTTCAAATTTCCAATTTATAATGATAGTTTACGTCATTTATATATACTTTATAGGGTATACATCTTATTACACAAACCAATTATCAATGTCTCTGTTTGTTATTGAATTGAAGGTGACCAAATTGATCCCAAGAAATCCTATGTATGCTATTTCATCAAGAGTTCACAAGGGTATTATGAAAGATTTCAATACTTTAAAGAACTGTATAACACAGAGAAAAAGAAGAATACTTTATTAATGTGTCACATGGTGTTATTAAAACAGATCATTAATTTACAAAATCAGTTAAAAAACAACATCCAACCTTGAAGGCTTATGAGACACGAGATTCATAAAATTTACAATATGGTAGGATAAAAACAGGTATATTGCTAAAATCATCTTGTGTACAGTTTAATATTTGTTTGTTTAGCAGCAGTGTAACGACCGCTTCATCTTAGGTTAGAATGATGTTTCCATATCAAGAGAAGACTACGGTGTCAGGTAGATTTTATCTAGTTTCACTCTGTGAAGACATTGTTAGTACATGTAGATTGGAATGTTTCATTTATAAGATTCAAGAAACATTAGGTTCTGAATTATACTCAAGTTAGGAGAAATATGTTAATACAAATTATATTTAATTTCTCATTTTAGATCGTGGATGGAAAACCTGCTGTTTTTGTAAGTTTCCAGTTGCATTATCAAAATATTTTTTTTGATTCCTGTTTTCTCACCAATTCATCTCTCATTAGCACAGTTTCCAAAATTAACATAGATAATAAACGAGCATCGAGCATCGACTCGTGACAGAGAATGACAGGCCTCTCACTCGTTATACACATTCATAATTCAATATTCAAAAACGACTTGATTGATATAAACAATCACAGGTGTCAATTCCCATACTACTTACTTCTGTTTTAAATAACAATAAGTAATGAATTTGTAGCGTTATTCAAAATTTGTTTCTTTCTTATGACAGGTAATGGATCAAGGACAACCGAGAATAGTAAGTGGATTCACTTCAGGTCTTCAAATACCTAGTGTTTGGATATATTTAATTTTAATATCCATAACGGTACAAACGTCTTTTTAAAATTTCTAATTTTACATAAATGGATAAAAACACATATTTTGATAGTTGGACATACGGAATGGATTTAGTAAATGTAATAGTTATATGTTTTAATCCTAGAAGATGGAAAAGAATATACTTAATAAAATATGCTACATAATGAGTAATATATATATTTTTAAAATTATCTATTAATTATTTGACATATTCCACGATTTTTAGTATGACAGCATGTGTTCAAGAATATTTATCTGGTTTTTGAACTTCCATAGAATTTCGTTCATGCACTTTCTTCCATTTGGTTTGTCTAGTGTGTGACACATTATAATTATGTAAACAGTTCCATATGCGATCAGACATTCGATTGTGTCTATTTGATGCTTTAAGAGATTATGTAAAAATCGTATATTCAATAGTCTTCATTTGGATTTTTAAAGCTTTATTTAACAATTTGATTTAATTTTACCTGCCACCATTGATTCACATGTAGACCGGTTCTACCGAATTCCTTGATAGTCGATGTAAAAGGCGCTGTAGCACGTTTGTTTGCAAATTTTATTTGTTTCAAATTTTCGAATTAATAATGACAGTTTATATCTTTTGTATTTACTTTAGAGGGTAAAACATCTTATTATGCAAACCAATTATCTCTAGAGGAATTAACGGTGTTACGCATAACGCCAAACGGCCATATTAATGTGAACACATTTTATTATTTCGAATATTACACAAACGATTTCCATAGCATGTACACTCATTTTTTTAACTTGATTTTCGAAGAGAGACGGGTATGTTACTATCAGTGACATTATTTTTCAAATACATTTCATCAACTTATTTGAGCGAAAAAGCGTGGTACTGCGCCTTTAAACCCATGAGCATGTGATTCCCCTAAATTACCCAGGACTCACTAAGATTTTGAATAAACAATTGACCATGTTTCAGGCATATCTACAATGGGTAAGTGATTTCATCAGTTTCACGAGTAGGGAGAGGAAAACATTCCTTAATAGATACGAATTTACAGTTTACAACAGAAATTCTTATTAAATTAATGAAACAGCATGATAGTATCAAATTAGTTATACCGGTTGTATATGCTAAAGTATTAACTAGTCTTGGAGTACGTTAGTAACGTTACTGTTGTCAAAACGAACCGGTTTTGTTATCACTTATCTATCAATTATCACTTTCTTGAACTTTATAGTTGTGTTCATCGAATTTGTACTTTTCTTAACAGGATGAAGGGTATGAACAATTAAACATGGTAAGTCAAAAATATTCTGAAATCTAGATCTTATATTGTCCCCTTGAAATATACGACACTATTCAGTCGACGCTCTATAAATAGCACAATCAGAATCCATGCGTTGGTAAGTAGAGCATGTCAAAACATACCCGCGTTACTTATCGTTATTTCCAGGGCACTATCCCTGCGATACCAGGCGAAACAAACGAGATGTTTGTTATTCGTAACTGTGTATAAAATGTAAGATCAGACAAATGAATTTCACAAATATCATTACACTGATTGTTTAGTACTTTTAGATTGATAAAAACGATAACTGTAACTTTCTTGTGATCGAATTTTTGAGCTCGTTGATCTAAAAAATGACGTGTTGTTATAAACGCCGATGACATCATATTGATACGTAGTTTTCTCCAGCGAATCGACTGCAACCCGTGTATAGGTCACAGCAGTGCAAGTGCCTTTATCAGGAACAACCGCCTGTCTGCACTTGACAAGAGAGTAATGCAGGGAGTCTTCACACTTCTCAACGAGGAGTCCAACTGGGTCTGGAGAAACGCCGCCATTGAGGTGTACGGGGAGAACATCGCCATTACCTTCCATGCTGGCGGGGAGGGGAACAAATACGTGGTGAACCTGAACGAAAACAACGGGGTGACTTCATCTTGCAGAGAGAAGGGTCTTCGGCTCCGAGTTAGAGATGGGGTCAAGTCTATCTGGAATGGGATCAAGAGCGGAGCAAAGGTTATCTTCGGAGCACTCACAGGGGCAGGGAGAAAAATGCTGACGTATGATAATGATGACGATGATTTCTAAATAATGACGATCTGTCTTCAAGTGGTAGTAATAGCAACTACGTTTTGTGGATATGATTTGTCTTTACGTTGCACACAGAATTCTCGATTGTTCTTGTAATGACAGATATTAACTGCACAACGTCACTCCCTTGTTAGTATTGTTACGTCATTGGTATTGGTACGTCATTGGTATTGTTACGTCATTGGTATTGTTACGTCATATACATTATTATCCAGCATACGTATTTATAACATATTTATTAAACCTCAGTCGATTAAATTGATAAAAATAGATACATGTACAATCTTATTCCCAACTAAGATAGCATAAATAATATTTTATCTAGAACGTTTTACTTCTTACCTTTACTGGTATATTCAACACATTTAGTTGTTGCATGTACTGGTCTCTATATGACTACATACAAAGTTAAATGGGAGCATTATATCAACAGTGACAAGGGCAGTAAACATTTATTTTAATTGAGAAAATACTGACGAGGGAGAAGTACATTTTATTGTTTCCATCAAAATATATAGCCTGAAAGTGGTAGATGCATATGTTTACAGAAACGAAGCAAATCCGTTCCTGCAGACTCATATATTTGGTGGACAACTGGATTTTGGTGATTAGCCAACATGATTTGAATTTTTATGTTTGTATTTCAGTGTTTGTATTTAGCTTAGACAAAGTATGTTTGGCACAAGTAATCATCGGTTATAATCGATCGCTTCCTCTTTGTGAGTTGGCACTATAAATAGGAAGGATTTTCCCATTGATAGATGACCGGTTTAACGAGTATGTTCTTGGCGTGGTTTTTCCACAGTGTATGTTATTGCGTTTGAATAATTCTTTTAATTCCCTCTGGCCGCCGCTACAAAGTGCCAATCATCAAGACAAAACGAGCCAGAAACATCTTTAATCTTCGAAATATTTTACCCTTAAGTTAATTATGTCCAGTTTCCTTCTTAGTCGTTTAAAACATTTTAAAGCATTTGTCTTATTTATTTCAATTTAAAACGCATATTTTATGTTATTATTTATTGTATATTGTCAAAGCTCTGTGATCCAACATGAATTCCTTTCAAGGTAATACAATATTGTCTAATGTCTATCATATACAGAGATTATTACACGAGGAAGTGTGGCATATCACTTTTACCAAATTGGTAATAATATTAATTATCAATTACACTTGTTTATTTTTATTTTAAAGTTTGATAAGCATGAACGTCAGAAGCAACCCATACATGCAGGTGTATGTTAAACTGCAAAGTTCATTTTGATATTCGATCTTATCACAAACTTTGCTGCGTTTTGCTAAATAAACCTATTAGAATTGCAGAGGTTGGTCGTTCTTCTTAACAATCGATACTGAGTATCACATTGGTTGTCAGGTATAACTGTCATTGTGCTCCCGTTTTTATTTATGTTGATCAAGTTATACCCATGCTTCCCTACACCTGCTTCCAGCATGTTGAACAGGACAAACCACTTGTAACAGATGGGCTTACACTTGGCTTTAGGCCTAAAAAAAAATTCTGGTCTTTACTGGTTGACAAAAATGATTTTTTTTATTTCCGACATTTTTTTGGGGAGTGAAGAGCAAGCAAACTTTATACAATTATTTATATAAATAAAGCACAAACCCACTTAAATATGTGTTATTGTTCCAAATAGTCAATAATCTCACCCCTACACATCTCAACAGAAACGAGTGCCATTGTCTATATCCAATGCTTTCTGAGGCTAAAATAGTATTGTTATCTGCCCCTTACCTTTGTTAAAACCTAGAAAATAAAGACCTGAGGCGTGGGTTTGAAACTGATGCGGGCGGAAACCAGAAACAAATTCTTTTTTTAGGGGCCTTACAATTAAGAGTCTAAAATTGCTGTTTGTTTTTATTACTTTGTGTGATACGTGTACATTGCAGACACAGATTAGTGACAACTTGGCAGAAGAAATGCTTGCCATTTAGATAGTGAACAAATATAACATGGTTCTATTTTGGATAACACTACCTTCAATAGTACAAATTCTCGTACTTTTTCGGACCGAAACAGTAAAAGAATTTGTACTATTGAAGGTAGTGTTATCCAAAATAGAACCATGTTAAACTTGGCAGAACTTATTAACAAGACACTTTATGTAACTTTTGTAATTAAATTGCTCTTCGTTTTTATTACTGTATATATATGGTACACGTACATTACTGATACAGATCGGCTAAAACAGAGAATGCATTTACAACTTGGCAGAAGTTAGAAACATAACAGAGTATGTAACTCTTGTAATAAAATTGCTATTCGATATAGCCTCTTCAAATACAAGCCTATCCTTTGTGTATAGTCACGTGGAAGTATAATCATTTGCGTGATAAGAAAGGGGTCAGATATAGACACGTTTTATTGTGCAACGCTCCGAAGAAATGTTATCGACTTCAAGCATAGCTCATAACCGTGAGCCACACTGTAAAGCCCCTGTCACAACCCATCGTGCGTGCAATTCGTTCGTACGTTTTTTGGGGAGGCCACGGTCGCTACGTTTTTCTGAAAACGTGGGGTGGATTAAAGCAGCTGTCACAACCCGTCGTACGTGCAGCTGCGTGCTGTCTACCGAAAAAAACGTGGGGCAAATTGGGGAACGTTCTTACTCGGTACGTTGTACGTGCTTACTCGGTACGATCGACGTGAGTTTTCTTTAATTATTTGATAGTTAAACTTTGGACGTGCCGAGTAAGCACGAACTACGCACGTACAACGCACGTTGTACGCACGTGCAACGTGCGTCGTTCGTAGAGAAAGTGTGAGTGGGTAAGCTTGAAAAAAACGCACGATGTCGGTGCGTTGTGCGTGCGGTTGTCGTACAGGGCACGCACGTCGATCGCACGGAGGAAAATTCGCAGCCCGTTCGTAGACTGCACGCAGCGAAAGTTCTGCATGCACTAAAAGTGCTCCAAATTTGTCCAAAATCGGTACGTGCTTACTCGGTACGATCGACGTGAGTTTTCTTTAATTATTTGATAGTTAAACTTTGGACGTGCCGAGTAAGCACGAACTACGCACGTACAACGCACGTTGTACGCACGTGCAACGTGCGTCGTTCGTAGAGAAAGTGTGAGTGGGTAAGCTTGAAAAAAACGCACGATGTCGGTGCGTTGTGCGTGCGGTTGTCGTACAGGGCACGCACGTCGATCGCACGGAGGAAAATTCGCAGCCCGTTCGTAGACTGCACGCAGCGAAAGTTCTGCATGCACTAAAAGTGCTCCAAATTTGTCCAAAATCGGTACGGCGTCGGTACCGAGGACGCACGAATTCCCCAATTTACCCCACGTTTTTGTCGGTAGACAGCACGCAGCTGCACGTACGACGGGTTGTGACAGCCGCTTAACTTGTCTAGCCCACCAATTTTTATTTGTTCACTGCGCAAGCAGACATAATGGACATATTTAACTGCACTACATTACAAACAAAATAACCTCCCTACAGATGTACATAGCAATGCTTATCGCTTGATCGCGTGCTGTTTCTACTTAAATTAAGCTAAATACCAAAAAAAAGACGCTTCCAACAGTAGACTTTATTGTTAGGAAACAAAACACGTGGAAATTTATATAACAATGGGAGAGGGGTTTTTCTTGACTTTTAATGGAATCTTGAACCCATTTCTAACGGCATATTAAACGGTTCTATACATCATTTAAGGATCCGAACCATGAGCAAAATTGTTGATCGGTCACAAAGTTCAATTTCTTCTACGTGCATACTATCCGCCCTAAATATTTCAGGAAAAAAGTGATCAAAGCATTAACAGCTTGAAGTATGTCTGTCTCAAATTTGGTTATATCAAATTAGGAACTAAATGTGAAAGTTGTCTAACTAAACAGAGTTTATTAGTTACAATCCAGTCGATTCGACATTTGATGTAAATATTACAAAGATGAAATATCAGGTTTATTTTACTTACAGCGAAGGTAAAAATACGAACATAACCAATCTTTAAAACGTTTAATGTAAGTGAAGTTTCATTTCAACTTTACAATATTAATATCATCGTTCTCATCCAAATGAACCATGAACCTGGTTCCGCCCTGACCGGATTCGATCACATACTCGTGTCCATCAGAGTCTATGAACATAACGCGGGAGTTTCTCCACACATCTGCTTTATAGTTGGGGATGTTGCTGATACACGTCTGGACCTGTCGTCTCAAGATGGATTCCTTCTCGTTGTTCTCTGATCCTTCGTTACCAACCACCTTCAGAATCAACTTGGCCAGCGTTCGTTTGTTGATCTCCTCCACTTTCAGCTGAAAATTGGTAGGTTTAAAAACAAAATGTATCCTTTTCAGACAAGTACATGATACTGTGATGTTATTTTGTGTTGAAGTTCCTCTGTTCTATAATATTATTTGACTTTAATTGGCATGACCTTTACATACTCTGAACTTTCATAACGATGTTATTACACAGATTGATATAGGATGCACGGGGAAGTATGCTCACGTGCAAAAGAAACGTTCCCACAATTTTGAAAGAGTATAAAATTAACTATTGATGTCGGAGAAAGAAGATTTTGAATCTATTTGATAGAAACATGTTTTTTTTAAAGTAGTACACACAACTTCATGCATCAGAGTATGATACTTTTAATTTGATGTATGTTCAAATACATATTGGGTGTTTTTTGGTAAAATGTTTGGTATTTAAGTTTAAAAAAGATAAAAAGTAGACATTTAATGAATAGAAGATGTCGTCGACATAAATAATCTAATTGGATTTTAATTTATTAACGCATAATTACTGGAGGACTTCACAAAACAAGCCAAAAATCGAGTTTTGACGCTTCTATCTTGTCTAGTTAAGGAGATTCCAAACTAAGATTTCTTAAAACGCGTGTTTCTCAGAAATATGAACATTCACATTTAGTATTGTTGGGTTCTGAAGTTATGGATATATTGCTGTTTCATGCGTGTTTATCGCCGTTGGATTAAAATATCTGTAGTAGTTTGTATTGGGACGTTTCTTTTGCACGTGTATTTACTGCTCGACCATCGTTGCGAGCTACACATCAGCTGTGCCCTATTTAATTAAAGGTAGGGTAACAACAGTTGTAACTAGAGTTAAATAATAATGATCTAGATAGGAATACTCACATAAACGTCCGGGCTGCTTTTATTTTGGGAACTATTCTGAAAGCAAGTGAAGGCATACATAGTTAACTAGTTTCTAATGGTTTGTGACAGCATGGCCAGGAAGATACATATAAAAAGAATATCAAATTACGTCCCGTCTAATACAATTAGAAACAAATATTGTTCACATGTTTAATAAAAACATTTTTAAACGGGGCGAGTATGGTATTTCAATCAGTCCTTATCTCTATTATAAAATCAAACTACGAGAAAATGACCGACAGACTCTCATTAGTAATATACACAGAGAATTTGCGACGGTTTCGCTAACATTCTGACGTCATCTCAATGCCATTATGACGTCACGTTAAGCGACAGCGCTTGATGTCATTACACAATGAGTTATAGCACGGTAGATTAAATGAACAGAGATATCTTCAACGACCTCGATCTAGGAAAGTATTTTATTTTTGCTAGGTAAACTCCAGAACATTGCTGAGGTGATGAAATGAAAAAAAGATCAATGCGCCCGGCATTAACAGTATGAGGTCATATTATAACGATTATGAGAAAAGGTGGTTTGCTATTTATTGAGTGAAAGCGAGTTAGATACTGATTATATTCACGAGTTTCACAAAAAGGGTAATACTATATAGTATTTCATTTCTATCAATTTTCCTGATGATCGCCACCTTGTGTGTGTTGCAATGATAAATATTTATGAAATGCAATGTATGTTTAGCTGTCATAGTATTTGGGATTTATAATCCTCCTCTGTTTAAGAACGCTGATAATTTCATCGGAACGTAAATGTTGACACGTAGGGTATATTCATAGCTTCATCCTTGTTGTTACCATGGCACAGGGTAAACAAACACAACTCCCATTTCAACTACGCATTTACTGACACAACTGTATGAGGATAACATTGCAATGTTGTACTCAAAACCTGTCTATATCGAAACACAAATAACAAGTTTGACCAATGTTAATGGGGAACAGCTAAATAACCAATTTTATTTAACCAATTTTATTTTCGGAATAAAATAATTATTTATAAAATTATAGATGCAACGTGCTCTTCAGTTATACCATTTTTTCAAATTGTCAAGTACTTTAATAATAATAATAATAGTATTCTATAGCATTCATAATTTTTAACCAAATTTTTAAATTTGAAATAAGTTCAACATACCTGATTTCCCATTTTGTTGTATGCCACTAGCTTCAAACTAATGGAGGCTGTTGCAATTCCTTTCTAAACACATCTGAGATTTCACCTGTAATTTGGATTATATATAGAACCAACTTTATCACTTGCTGTGAAAAATGTACAATACCCGATGCAAGTCGAGACACATGCGACATAAATGTTTTATGCTTAACGTCACTCCTCATTGGCTAATGCGTGAGGCGAGAAACAATTGATCTAGTGCGCTACATACAGAATAGTGTGTTACATGAGACACTGTAACTTTGCTTTAAGGTTATACAAACTCATTCACTGATCAACAAACCCAATTTTCTGAAGGTGATCGACATGTCGACGGTAGGTATACGTCTTACATAATGTATAGTATTTTAGAAAAGATCCTTTGCACATTGATATAACAGGAGTATATGGATGAACATTTATATTATTTTCTTTGTGAATCCTCACATGAATGTATTGTTAAACCAGATTTATTCAAGAACAAATATTTATGAACAAATTATTAACATTTAATTTGGTCTGTATTTCTTTAAAATGCTTTTATTTTTAATTTAAATTTGTATTACTGAACAATTAATGCTGTATGTCATGAGACATTATGTGTTAATATACTAAAAAAAAGTATCATAATTATGTATTATTCATAGAATATCAACATAATGAGGTTTGTTTATGTTTTATTGTTGTATCTCTCTCTCCAGAGGCTGCCTTCAATTGATTTCAACGTACGTATTTTATAATCATTCATAGCTGCTTTAAAGGCGCCGTAGCACGCCATTTTGACTAAAATAACGTGCTCTCGTAAAAATGTAAATAATTATAATTATCATATAATGGAGGGTGTTATCGATGCAATAAAGCAATCTGATAAACTTGGTATCCAAATCTGATAAATATGCAAAACAGGTCAAAGGTCAAATACACGAACTACTTTTGCAGAATATTCCACTCTTTTCGTGCGAATCCTAAAACTGTTTACGTATCATTGAAAAGCGTAACCGGGAGTTTACCAGAGCATTTCCGCTTGAAAGAATGGATATTCGAAAATACGAAATCATCTGATATGGTACACTGTGCATTTATAGTGTTAACAAAGTCAAGATAATTGTAGATTTGTTTAAAAAAATTATTCAAAACTTCAATGCGCTAACCAACAGCATCAGCAAGTAGCTGCAGTGTCCTGTGTACAAAATGAATCTTGATGTGTCAGTGTGTGACCTACTGACGCGCCTCGTCGATCACACTAGTATTTTGGCAGCTCTTGAGGGCTGAGCATACAGTATTAGGTACATTAATAGGTACTTATTGTCATAAACAAAGGAAACAACCCCACCTCACAAATAAGTACCGTTTAAGTGCGAAAGATACTGTTATGCAGCAATCCGAATCAACCCGGCAACGCAGCTTCCAAAACGTTGAAACTAGAGTTACTTCCCTTGTTCTAGGAACGTGACCAAATTATTTATGAGTGCTTTAGATAGATGCTTATGAACTGATTGAAAATATCTCCATGAACAAGAAACCAGGGACCAACTGTTGATTTTTTAAAGAATCGCGCACATGTGTTTTTAAATTGTTTTAATTAAGAACTATTTTAAGCACTTCACAGCCGATGTCGTGACCATCACTTTGATGTACCGTCTGTGATATTACTCCGCTAAAACTAGGTCAATTCTCTTTCCACTTTTACTACAAAAACACGCTTATTTTAATAATGACATATATGATAAAGAGATTATTAACCTCGTGTGTTTCCGTATCATTAATATCATATATTTGGAATAAAAAATAATGTATTATGCTCGCCAAAGGCTCGCATAATACAATTTTTATTCCAAAAATATGATATTAATGATACGGAAACACACTTGGTTAATAATCTCTATGTGTTACCAATGGCTAAATGATACTCCTGAACCAATAAAAAAAAGAGTTCTAAAACGAATATACGTTGTTCGGTTAAGCCATGTTTACATTAAAATGTCCACTCCAATGGTGCTCAAGTGATCTGACTGATGTGGCGATACCTTAACATTCAGAGTGGAGTTTTTAATATGGTACAATGATGGAATAGTCAACCATCTTGCTGTCTGAACTGTTAAAATCTCATGCAAATCTACTTCTCACACTGTATTGTCGCTTTATATGTCGCACCATTTTTTTTCCAATACGGACAATCATCTTTCGGGTCGTGTAATAATATGTTTTATCCTCCAATGTTACAATATATTGTATAAACTTTAATAATAAATGGCAAATTTGAGAACACAATTGTATGGCAAAAAATGTGCTACAGTGCCTTTAAAGATGTATCATTAATTTCAGTAATTTTGTTTAAATTTAATATATTTTATCCAAAATTAAATTGCGACTCCTTTCAATGAACATTTATGATGGTTAACTTTACAAATTCAAATTAATATTTAGTGTTAAATTCGTATTTTGATCTTACAGTTAAAGTCCATTTCACTAGTTCTTGCAAGTGACCTGTACGTGCAAATATTTGAACAATTATAATAGCTAGATTACACAAATAAAGAATCCCATTTCAAGGTGTAAATGGTTTATCATAAATGTTTTCTGATAATATCTTTCATTTAACATAGATTTACATTCTTCATTTTAGAACGGCATATCAACACCATTCGTGAGTATACACAAATTAATAAATCATCCTTCAGATGTCATGTCATATTCTTGATGTGTTTCACGTTTTCATAAATTATTATTTTACATTATTAATCATTATTTTAAATTGTAAAGAACACTATTAATGATAAGTATACACTACATTTTGCTAAACGTATCCAAAGCGATTAATTATACCATTGTATGTTACATAACATCAATCAACTTCCAAACGCAAGGCATAACTCCTGCCAGTCTGCATTACTGGCTGATTTAACCCTTGCGGTATTTCCCTCGCTTTGTTGTGTCAAGATAGTGAATCGCTGCACCAGAAATGCATAGCGGGCCTGGATTTCTAAACACAGATTTCTTAAGGAAATACTGCAAGGCCTAAATCAGCCAGTAATGGAGACTGGCAAGAGTTATGCCTTGCATTGGGAAGTTGAAAATCAATATGCGACTAAAGTAAACTTAAAGTAGAAGACTGAAATAATAATCGTTTATTTGTATTTACAATTGCAGATGCTGAATGGATCGCAGGCCGTTATTGTAAGTATAACTATTATTTACTTTGTAGACTTCTGGGATATACATTATTTGTGCATGTCACATTCTGAATATTGAGCATAAACCTATATGAATATCCGTGTGTCATATGATTTTTACGTAACAATGAGAGAGAGGGTTAAACACAAATCTGAACGAGTTAAGTACAAGTGATACGTAACACTTCCAACACTTCATTGATTGATTTATTACCTATAATTCATAATTTCGATATCCATACACCAAGTGAATGGCTGTATCCCATTTTGTCATAAAATGTAACTATTTTATCATTTGCCACCAAAAAATATTAAAAATAATTTAATTTTTTTATGTATTACCTATTTTAATTCGTAATTTCGATATTCATACACCACAGAGAAAGTCACTATAAATTGTCAGCTGAAAAAATGTCGATGGCAAGCAATAGCTAGAGCGGAACGGGTACATGACTGTATACATATTCAAGCTCTGTTAATGATATGCTACCAGTCGAGGGACGAGACTCTTCAATACAAGCGGACACGGTTCATTAGCTGCTCTTATTTGACTTGCCAATATCTTTTAGAATAAACATTTAACGTCAACTAGGAATAACAAGTTATTAAAATACTTTATTTTTAAATATTCCGAATTTGCATTTATTTTTTTTTAGGAAATAACAATAACTTTAAAGTATATTTTAATTTATACATACCGTAAATCCTTGAATAATCTCCAGGCGAGTATTGAATTCAATCACCAGATATAATATATGTATATGTTTCTTTAAAACTTCATTGCAAAAACGTCATTGCGGTATACTTAAAAGGGGCAGGAGCACGTTGTTTCGCTCACATAGGTCAATGAAATGTATTTGAAAATTAATGTCACCTAAAGTACAACACATGTCTTTCTTTCGGAAAATTAAGTTTAAAAAATTGGTGTACATGGTTCGGTAAAGCCATGGAAATCGTTTTTCTAATTCACATTAAAATAGCCGCATTTTTTGTTTTATACTTAACATCGTTATTACCACTACGGATAATTGGTTTGTGTGATAAGATGTTTAACCCTCATAATTTGATTTAAATGACATAAACTATCATTATAATTGTGATTTTTTTTATTTTAAAAAAAAAAGTGCTACAGCCTCATTAAGTTGTGTCATGAGGTTAAACGTCGTATACATATGACGACATGTCGGAGTAATGTTTTGAAGGATATACTCACTAATTTGTGCACATTTGCTAAATTTAACTTATTTCAAAGTGGGCTTTGACCCGGCGATTATTCAAGGCAGACGACTTATTTCAAAGTGGGCTTAGACCGGTCGGCCATTATATAAGGCAGGCGATTATACAGAGATTTACGGCAATTTCATTTACTAACTTTATGAAATAGTTGTTATGATTGATGAATCAACATTTTTGTTCAAAACAGGTCATGGACGGCAACAATCCAAGAATTGTAAGTTTAATTGCTTTTAATCTCTATTTTATTTGAGTTTTTAGTTCAGTTGCACATTTCGATTACACTGATTTAATCAGGATCTCGAAGCCAACCTGAAAACCAACCATCTTGCACAAGGTGTAAATGCATCTAATATTTGAGTACTGCCTTAGCTCTTAAATCAAACATGTTCTCTCTCCTAACGGATATATGTTTCACAAAAGGACAATTAAATTATTTACAATTATGCCAACAAAGTAAGGTAAAACATCATTAAATTTGGATTGTATTTGTATTGACGAGAGGTACTATATTTCAATTATGAATATTCTATTGTGTAAAAATCGAATAAAAGCATAGCCAACGCAAATTAAGTTACATCTGTTTGTAATGTTACACGCAACGTCCTGGGCCGTGTTCAAGTTAGGTTTCAAAGTAAGCGCTCAATGAGCGATTACTTTGAAACCTCTCCTGAACGCGATTGCTCAATGTAGCGCTACGTAGCAAGGCGAGCGAACTTCAAGGAATTTGCACTATGTCGTTCAAGAGAGAAGAAGCGCTACTTTGAGCGCTACATTGAGCGATCAATAAGCAAATTAAGCGCTCGCTGTTACTGAACGGGACACTGTAGTTACATCTGGGGACTTAATGGTTGATCGAACACTGAAACGAAGAACAGCTGGAAGTCAGTTTTCAGCCAATCACAGGTGCGTTTCTTCAGCATCGGGACTTCCTCGTCAAACTGTTGGTAGTTCTACGTCAGTCTTAGACTCTATATTATTGGAAGCTATTATTCTGTTGTTTACTGACATGGTTCTTTCGTGTCATTTTGGACAGATTGATAAATACCATTTAACTGTTCGATCCAAAATATGTAAGCGTCATTGCTTCTGGCGGTCATTATTTTTGTGAACGTAATTCAGCTGAAAACGTCAAGAAACAATCGGCTTTTTTTTATTCGAGATTAACCAAAACGCGAAAATATCCAATTATCACTCGATTGCAATTGACAAAGAAAAGTGGTTATGATTGTTCAACACAAAACAGGTGGATACCGAATGTGATGTGTTGTGGCAAGTGGTTCTATGTCTAACCAAGTCGGCCACTATCAGTGAAGTTAAGCAACAATGGGCGCGGCTCGCCGTGTGGGTGGGTGACCCGCTTCATTCCTGAAATAACAAAGAGTTTTAAGGGATATACTGGGGAACCGATATGCTGCCCCACACAGAGACATGAGTTGAAAGAATTATGTTGTCATAGGTAATTAGTACCTTTATTCAACGTGTGCCTCTGTTCACCCAGCAGTAAGTGGGTACCTGGTGTGAGTTGTGGAGGTGACCTCCGAGCCCTACGGCAGCTCAAGTTAAACCAGGGTGATAATGCTGGAACGTATTACATGTATTACTATTACGGCTTAAATTCAATTACGGCCTGGTGATCCCAGCCACGCGGAGTGTACAGGCTAGATGTGAAACCGTGGCAAATTTTCATGTGAATAAATCCTCCAAAAAATAAAAAATGTTGAAAGTGTCCACAACGTGAAGATTTGTGTGCTTTCAAAAAATATCCATTAGTATTTATATTATCACCGGGTGTTAGTCAACCTCCCATTCAAATTTATATTTTTTCCGATATTAATGTGGATAATACAAAACTGTTTATCGCCATGTAAGACATTTTCTATGTGATATTAAGTAAATATCTCTCGTTTTTCACATATTTACATATTTATTTATTGTAAACATGCTAGGTGTCATGTTTGTGTAATTTTAACTAAAAATAAACCAGTCACCAATACATTTATTTTCTTCTAAAATATTGAATTAATCAAAACTAACTGAGGTGTGTATTTTCTTATGTACTTCAGTTTATGTCTATGAGCACTTCATTCAACGTAGGTGATAAATGTGAAGTTAGGTTTTCAGAGGAGAAGAGGATTGTATGTACGCTTCTGTGAGAAAATGATGTCGTTATTCATCCAGTTTATAAAATTAAATTGATATGGAGGAGTATTGGAACCTGAGGTAAATATTGATGATATTTCTTTTTCTTTCAGGTATACATCCAACAAGTGAGTTTCATTGTCTTCATACTTCTCGAAAAATATTATCTTCTGTTTTCCACATGTATGCAAAAACGAAACAATTGACGACAGTAATGCATGTACATGTACTTTAAATAAAGTAAAAATAAATATTTATAATTCAAATGAAATATTATTACTACTTTGACCCTTTTTATAGGTTAGGATATAGTCGTAAAATGAAAAATTGTAAAAAATTCATGTAATACATGTACTTTACGTTTCCGTTAATTAAGTGATTATTATTGAAATTGATTAAAAACAATTTAAATTATTATTATTCAACAGACTCCAAGGTTTGAACAACTTGAAGGGGTGAGTAACGTGTTATCCTATATATCCTAAGTATTATATATATATATATATATAGAAAACAAACAGACAATGCAATGGACGACCGATGACATTATCTGTGCGACGACAATGTTGAACATAGATCGGGCGGACAAGCGTTTTTTTCTCTCCGAAGCTTTATTTGTGTAGGTTTACAAACCTCTAGCATAACCGATTGGAATGTTTTATCCATCTTATTTACTCTATTAAACGATTATAGGCCAGTAGAAACTTCATTGAACCTAGACATTTCTGATAACAGGCCAATTTTTGTTTTAAATAATATTTTGATATGTACTTAATCACACATAAAAACCCAAGAAAAATCAAGAGTGGGGAAATTAATTTTTTTTCAATTTTTAATTTATAGTGAATTTCTCGAATATTTTTCTTACAATTTGGCAAATAATCACACATGTGGAGCTTGAGCTTTTCCAAACAAATTATTATTTTATCAATTTCAACCTAATTCACATTCAGCATTTGAAGGGAAGGTTAGATCCCTCCAAAACAAATTTAAATAAAAATGCATTGAATCAAATGACCATATAATGGCGGCCATCTTGGATTCAAAATGGCCGTTCTCTCGACATTAAAATTGGCTTTTGTTTAAGGAAAAATTGAAACATCAAATTTAAAATTAAAACATCACTATAAAACAGCAATGTAAATAGACATGTTAAAAAAAAAACATTTCTCTTATGTCTAAATGTTAGCTTAAATGGCTGAAAATTGTACATTTGGATGTCAGGACTTCAGTGTAATGTCCGATTTTAAGGTGTTTTTTTATGTCTAAAAGATGTTATTTCAAACTGCAAAACAATTTTAGCAAATGTTTTTCATTCATGTAATATTAACAAAGCTTTCTTAAACATATCAACTCACCAATATTACAATCCCTGGTGCCCAGTATATTCAAGCAGAACATAGCATGATAAATTGTCACTGTCACATTACTGTCCAACAGCTATTCTGAGTGTCTTTACAGTCTATGTACATACTACAGGAAATATCCAATACACAATCAATCATTCTTCAGTGATAGCTCCAGCAATAGGTGAGGGATTTAAACATGACCCCCGACACTTGCAGTGGATGCTACATGGAATTCTCTTTTTGTAACAACTGCAATTGGTGCAAAGCTGTGTACCAGCTGAACAAGAGCACCGGATTTCTTTCAAAAGATTGGCTGGGGCAGCACATTTATCAGTTATTACAGGTGTAATGATGTTGTTGATAGTTTGAAACCCATGTTCATGTTTGTCCAGCACAGTTTTGAGATGAATCCATGTTGAGACTTGGTGATGCACTCGAAGGGAGTGAAATGCACATGCACAGCTTGTTGGCGGCATTCTCTCAGCAGATGTGAATTTTGTTGAAACTGCAAAAAGGTACCTTAAATCATCAAGCTGGTATATTTCTTCAGTGTTACTGTACATTGAACTCACAAATCTTTCCCCAGCTTCTATGACAGATTCCTTTGAAGATGACAGATCTCCAAATCTAGACACAGTCTTTCTGAGTGGTTGAGATTTCTGCAAAAGTTTTAGATGCTTCACTTTTCCAATTCCGAACATTGCTGAAGTTGTGTCACATCCAGACATGGCATGTACAAAGGGGAGCAGATGACACACTTCATTTCCCAAACCTTCTCTGCACTGGTTTATAGAAACTAACTGTTTCTTGGTCTTCATGAAAATCTTGGTGTTCGGTTTGCTGTGATGAATGAGTAGCACAAGGATATCTGTATCATCAGCCATAACCACAACTTCAGCAGAAGTCTTGGCCATTTCAAGTGCTTCTCTAACCACAACAACATCAGCATCACCTTCCTCACCCGCATGCTCAACAGTAATGCCATCCTCTTCAAGCTTTCTTCCAATGAGACTGATCAGGGCTTGCTTGTTTTGCTTGTTTGACAGAAAAGAAGACTTATCTTGAGGAACTGGTGTGGAAGCTGAAACTACAATGTCAGGGCAAGATACCTTCATGAACTTTCTCCTTTTCTGCTCTGGTTCCTTGGTGGTAGATGTAAGGTAGCTGTCAAATACTACACACAACTGTTGATGTCTCAATGTTCTGTGCTTAACATTTTCAATGTAGATTTGGCAAAGATCAAGGATGCATCCAATCTTTGGCCATTGCAGTTGTTGAAGAAGCGCACATCCATCGATCACTGCTCCTGCTTCAGTGACATGAACAATTTCCTTGTGGTGGTTGTCAAGTATGAAATTTGCCAATGTAGATTTTTGACATTTCCTCATTGACCCGTCATCGTTAAATAGAGCTGGTGAAACTGCTGCTAGTTCATAGGAGAATACACTTGTTGATGGTGGACCATTTACTAGAGTCATTGCTAGAAGTCTTTGGTAGAGCTCTGTTGATGACATTCGCAGTTCTTCTCCATCAGAGAGACGTACTGATTTCTTCATGATTGCAAATGTGACAACTTGATTCGATTTCCTCATGACAATATCTCCAAATCTTTTTCCTGTCAAATTTTCTTGAATCTTGTGGCCAATTTCGACTGCATCATCAACATTAACCTTGTCATTTGCAACAACATCAGTGGCAATATTTCTCAGTTGATCTTGATGAAGTGTCTCAAAAGGGTTGTGTGATCTGAGGAAAGTGATGAAGGTTTGCAAATCAGCCAGATCTTGCTTAATCCTCCCTGGGTTAACCTCTCTGTGATGATCTGCGACCTCTGTGGATGTGCCTGTCATCAATCGCAGTGCATCAGTGTATTGAGCAATGATGTGAGCTGACAACAACCATTTTGTCCTGGCCGAGTCCCTGTGGGTAATGTTGATTAATCCTCCTTGAGTTTTCCCTGCTCTCATTAGGCACTGTTCGATGGTCATATCACTCCAGATTCCGCTCCAAAACTGCTTGGTGTTTCTTCTGATAGTGAACAGTCCTCTCTCCATGGGACCACGCAAACATTGACAAAGATCTTGGCAGTCTTGCAAATATAAGCGACAAAACTTTGCATAGTTATTGTGACCGGAGGCAGCAAAGAGTGGGAGCATATCTTCGGTGGCCTTCAGATGTAACGACCAGTTTCCAGTTCGTTCAGCTCTGATGAACATCCTCACATTTGAAACAAAGTCCATAAACATGAGCCAAAGTTTACTTGTTTTCATTTTTCTTTTCTCTTCTTTCAGGTTGCAAATTTTAAGTTGAATTTCATTGAGTGTTTCTTCAAAGCCAGAAACTTCCTTTCCTTCAAACAACTCTTTCTGTAGCGTGTCAAGATTACGTTTTTCTTCATTCGAAAGAAACAGTTCTCTTGGGGGCAATGTGGGCTCACTATCTTCCTCTTCGTTGTCCAGTGATGGTTTGAAAGACTCAATGAGAACGGCATGAAGTGCGGCATCAGTCAACAAGCAAGCTCGGAGGGTTTTGGTGTAAGATTTTCCATCCGCCATTTTTGGAAGACTTTTACAAGCATAAACAGTAGCCCAGAGTTCTTCTATACCACTGTCCTCCATACATTTGCAGCCTGCGCCAAGATATGACATGAGTTGGTGAAAGCCTCCAAGACGTAACTGAATATGAATGAAGTCATCTTGATTGTCACTCTTGATCTTGTATGCTTTGGCATAAAGTGGCTGATCGAATGTGAGTTGGGCACAACACTGCTCTCGTTGTCTTCTCTGGGTGTCAACAAACTTCATGGTGCTGTAGACTGCTTCATTCGTCTGTGGATTCAGTGGAATCATTGGGTTATAGGTCACAGAGTAGCATATGCAATTTCCATGTGTAATTTCGGACATGAAACCTTGCCAATTCGGTGTTGACTTCAGATAAACACTAGACAGCAGCCATAGTGTATCTAGCCCAAGAAAGTTCTTCAAAGAAACTCTGATGCTTCGTATTGGCTTAAATTTCACATCTGACATAAGACTTCTGAGAGGCTGTTTATATGGATGAACAATGTTGCCAAAGTTTCCCTCTGTTAGCACATCTGATGAAGAGAACTTTCTTCTTGGTATGTTGACTGGACTATGCTGCGCAGGTGTCTGACAGGTGACAATACCCATCACATGAGTTGACTGTTGCCCATTCAGCGTGTCTTCATTGTGGTCGAAATTATCAGCCACCCACTGAGAGAACCCATGGCTGGAAACATTGCTGGAGGATGATTCAGTGTTGGGTTTGGCTTGACTTACAGCAGCAGCCTTCTGGAAATCCATAACCTGGTCATAAGAAACACTTACACCTAGTGATGACAGGAGATTGAGAGCAACTCTTGATCTTGTAGTCTGGTGAATGAAGAGTCCAGTTGAAAGAAGAAGTGGGGATGTAAATGACTGATGTGAGGCTTGCATGATGATGTGGCATACAGATGCTATCAGTATCCGTTGTTTGAGGGATGCGGATGCTGTGCGAGGTTTGTCAAAGATGTTTTGCATAAACTCACGGAGAACTTGAGGTATTTGTTGTTCAAGAGTATCTATGTCAACATCAGAAGGCTCAGGATACTTCTCGGCATCACTGGAAACATGTTTTAATAGGTCCTTTATGGTTTTCCCCAGATACTTTGCTGTCCTGACATCTTGATCAGTTGATGTATCAGATGCATCATGGTATGACTCATATAATATTGAACTGGCCTGGTGCTTGAGTGTGACAATATCTGGTCTTCCATCAACTTCTGCAATTGTAACATCAGTTCCAAGTTCATTCAACAATTTCCGCTTGAAGTGTTTGACACTGTAGGGAGCAATTTCTGGTGGAAGATGACTTGCATACTGATCTAGTAAGTCTTGAACACTGAACTGTTTCCCATGGTCCATCAATGCAGGGAGCTCTTCACACCATGACTTGAATGTTTTGTCCTGGACGTCTCTAGCTGACTCCTGAGATTGATGTTCCTTCTCCTATCATGCTGTGACATGAAGGACTGCATACACTGTCTGTGGTAGGTTGCCTCGGCTGCACGGATGTCTCCAGCAACAATAATGCGGGCCTTGATATCAGCTGCCATGTCATCAGTTCTATCATCACAGATGGACAGAAGTGTTTCTTGCAACAAGCTTTTCTTTTCCAAATCAACAATTTCCACATGGCTTATGCCAGAATGTCTACTCTTATGTTTTTGTAGTTTCTCAAAGTCAATATTTTTGGCACAAATGATGCAGTGGGTTCTAAAATCAAATTCACTTTCATTAGATCTGACAGATCTAAGAACACATGGCTGAATATTGTCATTGCTGCTCTTCTGGGCCTTAAGGACATTATAAGATGAGGTGTAGGTTTTCCGACATTTTTCATGAATGAATCTCTCTTCTGGTCCAAGCATTAAAAATAAGCTATCGCTTCGTTGAGCTGAAACTTTTAACAAGGAGTTGAAGCCTTTCTCTCCCAGTTTTACCTCCCCAGCACCGCTTCTACAGATTATGCAGGCAGACATAACCCTACTGCATAGCTGAAAGTAAAGAAAAACACTGATAAGAAACTAAGAAATGAATTATTATTTTAATGACTCAAATTGATTAACAACAAAATTAATCTTTTGTAATGTTTTATTTGCATTCATTATCTCTTTGTTTTGCTACCATGAGAATATATAGGGGGACTTACCTTCAGCAATTTCAACTTTCTCTTTCCTTCAACCAGCACCCCTCAGAAGAATGACAGGAGCCATAGCTGTGACTGTGAAGAGCTGGCAGAGAAAAATAATAATAAGCAATTCAGTTTGAAAATGTACAAAATTTATTTTAGTAACCTTCATGTATTTTAAGGAGTTTATATATTAAGGACTTTATCCACACAAAAAAAATAAAAAGGTAGCCATCAAACTGAGAATGCCATTTTACACACAGAATTAGATTGTTCCTTAAATAATACAATTATGAATATATTTGTCACTTACTTTAACACATTCAGCAAAAACCTGAACCCTTCATCAAAGAGTCACTTCACCATCATGGAGATCAAAGATTGCATGTCTGAAAATCCAAAAGATATTGATAAGCATAACTGTGAACAACATTTGAAATTTATATACCAAGTCAGTTAATATAAGTTTATACATTGAACTTAACATGAAAATGAATAACATTAGAAATAATTGTTTAAGTCAAGTTAATAAACAAAAGTACATTATTTTTTTTTTTCACATGACCATACATATCTGTCAAACTCACATGAATAAGAAAAATTGAACAAGTCCCTCAAGACTCTCAGTTCAACAAGTAGGCAGACACTAGTCTTGGCTTTATGTCTGAAAGTGAAGAAGGATATGTATTAGCATATCAGATTAACAGAAGAAATAGCCTGTTTGAATTAAATTGTACATGTGAAGATATTTATTAATTGTTTGTTATGCTATCTGCAGTCTTTAGAAAAAAGTGAGAAATAAATTACTGAATATTTCATATTTACGACACGACATGCAAAACAGTTTTATGAAAGTTTTGTCCATATTTTTATAATTAAAAGAAAGAGGAATTCAAGTAAATAAATTTAGTTCCAGTTAGATTTGTTTTAAACAAATGAAAATCAAATGATATTTAAATATCCATCTCAGTGTCATAAGACAAAATTGTATCCGAATATGTCGTCAAGATAATAGCATATGGCAAAAAAATTTGACAGCACCTCCTTACATTTGACAGCATTTCTGGTGAAATAATTTAATTTCACAATTGGAATCTTTCAGGAGTTGATTATTTTGCATTAAGGTAACAAATGCAGGTATTTCCTAATAGTGTACTATTATGAATTAATAAAGTAAATGGAAAATAAACTAAGACATCAGATTCTATTTATAGTAACAGTCAAAAGTTTAAATAATCTTAACTCAATGTGCATTCATTAAAAACAACAAGTAATGTGAAAACAACTCTATATGGACATTTTCAAGATTTACTCTAACAAGTATTTGAACAAAAACAATCCATACTGGTTGCACTCATAAACTAGCCAGTCTGGGGTGCTGTCAAAATTGACTGAGACCTGAGAGAAATTTATTTTGGTAAAAACCTTTCTTAAAATTAAATACATCAACTATATTTGGGTTAGGGCAATATTTAGAACTTTAGACAATTTGCTAGCCTAGTTTGAGTTGTAAGAAGGTAAAATATACCAACCTTTTCATCAATTTACTGCATCCTCTCCTCAGTTGTCCCCATTGCTGACGACCTTGACCTTAGAGTGTTGACAGTTGATACGATAAGGTCTTCCAAACAACTAGTTACATATCTGTTTCTGGAAACATGGCTTTCTTGCATGTTTTCAAATGTGAAAAAAATATATTTCCCCATTCTTGATTTTTCTTGGGTTTTATGTACATGATAAATAGATACATGTGAACAGTTTTGAGCAATAATTGGCTTGTTATCATAAATGTCTAGGTTATTTTATTTTGATGTTGATTTCTACTGGCCTATTATGAAAGAAAGAAGAACTGCTGAAATATATATCAGGGCAATGAATTAACGAACGTCTGACTGACAAATGAGATACTGATGATCATGTGACTGCTCTTGGACATCAGAAGAACGCGCCTATCAAACAAATGACAAAGAACAAGTAACGTAATTGGCAAGGGAGATGCACGATATCAAATTAAGGTATAAATAATAAACACTTGAAATATCTACCATGATATATACGATGACTAAAATAAATCCGCGACAGAAGAGCGTATCTAAAAAAATAACTGTCAACTATAAGTCAACGATCCTATGTGGTTAAGTGTTAGGCCCTATAGTCCTCGGGCACGATATGAAGGGGGGGGGGGGGGGGGGGGGGGGGGGGGTTATTATTTAACGTATTATGAAGTTGAATCAATAGATATAGTTGAAGGGTTTAGCAATTGACTTAAACGAGTGTAGGTTTTCCAACAGTTTAGCAGTAAAATCAAATATGTTTAAGATTGATATTAAAAAAAACTCCCTGCTAACTGCATTGATGCACAATGAAATATTTCTAACACAATTGTAACAGTCATACCTCATTAAAATTAAAAAAAAGATGACAACCGTGGTAAGCTCATGAAATACTTTCATATTCACAGAGAATCGACTGTAACCCCTACATCGCGCACAGCGATGCAAGCGAGTTCGTCAGAAACTACAACCTATCAGCCAAGGACAAAAGAGTGATGCAGGGAGTTTACACACTTCTCAACGAGGAGCCGAACTGGGTCTGGAGAAACGCCACCATTGACGTCTACGGAGAAAACATCTCCATCACTTTCTACGCTGGTGGTCAAAGCAACAAGTTCGTCGTGAACCTGAATGAAAACAACGGAGTTTCCTCTTCTTGCCGAGAGAAGGGTCTTCGGCTTCGGCTCAGTGATGGGGTCAAGTCCATCTGGAACGGAATTAAGAGCGGCGCCAGATCTGTTCTCGGTGCAATTGCAGGCGGTGGAATGAAAATGTTGCAGTTTTGGTAACCTTTGCTCAAAAGTCCTTTCACAGCATTTCAGATTTTTTTTTATTGGTGTGGTGATGATCATGAAGTGATTATATTGAAAAGTTCATTCAGTACGATAAATTCAAATGCAAAAAAAACTCGTCATAAACATTCAAGATATTTCAATCTATGACCGACTGAAACAGAGTTGCATCAATTCTACAGAAGCCAAGAAAACTAAATGTGAAATTTCGAAACATTATCTGTTCATATTTCTGAGAAACATGTTTTAAGAAATCGCCGATTGCGAAACTCCTTAACTAGGAGAGTAAAAAGGGACATATTTGCTTGATTTCCTACAGTAATGATGCTTCAACAAGTCCAAGAAGGTTATTTATGTCGCCAAATTTATTGTATGAAAAACATTTCTACATTTTATAAATTTAAAATTTTTATGGAAATCATTTCTGCCAAAGGCCACGATTTCAGTATTCGAACTGACATAAAAATAAAAGTAGCATACTCTGATTTATGAAATTGTGAGTACATACTAATCAAACTAATGATTATCGAATATATTCAACATCTACTTTCTCTGACTGTCGAATTTCCTTTATATTGTTTTAAATATATGAGAAAGTTGCTTTTGCACGTGAGTATTAGTTGTTTAAAGTAAGAGCTTATAACTTATATGTAGTCGACAACCTGGATTTCTGGAGCTCTATTTGGCTGTGTATGTTACATGTACGTCTGTGATCGCTGTGGTGTCTGGTTAGAAACAGTAAATACAAAGGATTATATGAAAAATACCGTATTGTTGCGGGTATAAACAGTCAGGCCCCGTTTATCCGCACAATACGGTTACAGTTCAAAATCTTCGGGATAACAAGTCCTGTGATTAAGCGGATCTTCATTTTCATTAAATTGCATAGAGAGGATTTGAAATGCGAATGGGCAGGTTTCCGGATATACGGAGTCCGGTTAAACGAGGTATATCTGTATCTTGAAATTTCACAATTGTTATTAATCTTCACTTAACACTTCCACCAGTATATGGGATTAATAGATATACAAGTCACAGTGATGATGACTGAGGTGTTCGCATGGCATATGCAAAAATTGCGGACATGGGGCGAGTCACCCAGGCGTGTTCACTGTACCGTGAACATACGATCATTTCTACAGAGCATCAACTGTTACTACCAATAACTTCATAAGCATATTTGTAAATAAAAGTAATAACGTCGGTACTTATACTTCAACATCTTATCTTTAATACTGTAAATTTTCATCACATTTTGATGAAAGCATAGAGGTACAAATACTCGTAGAAAAAAAGCATTTGAGCTCTTATGCGTTCATACCAAAATTGGGGAAATTTTAGAAATTACCTTACTTTGTGATCGTTTCTAACCATTTTCCTATTACCGAATCGCAAATAATAACGTTGCTCCATTTATAACTACATCTTAGTAGTCACTATGCAAAGATACACTATCCTCACATAATTATGAAAGGGTACAAAAGGAACTTTAATAAGTAGTGTTTTGGACAATGCGAGTTGTAGAAAGAGTTATGCCCCTTAGATCAATACCTCGGACTCTCAGTGCCGCAGCGTAACTTTAAGGCATCTTTTAAATCAGATTGTGAAAGGCCTTGCTCTTCATCCGAGACTTGTGTCAGTTTTCGATACAATACATTATAGTGATATTATAGAAAATTTATAGTAACTATCAACATTAAGTCAAAAGTATGCTTTTTCCAAATAAGATTCGGGTAGGTCCCTTAAGCTTACATTAATTAAGAAATAGAAGACGAGTTTGCGTGCTTTATCGTTGAATAAAACATAGCAGGGAGCATAACACACGAAGGGCGCAGCATAAAACACGAACGACGAGCTAATGTTCTGATATCTCTTTCACTATATTTGGCAGTAAAGTTTAACATCAGTAGGTATTATGAGTCATTAAAAAATTCATGCTTAGCTAAAGCTTGTAAACATCAACGATTTAAAACAATTTTATTTAAACTTGTAATACCGAGTTCAAATTAAAGGAAGGGTTAACTAAGTAATGATACGCAGTTGGGTAAATACATTTTAATGGGTATCATTATGTTGTTAACAACTAATTTTCAATATGTAGGTAGGTCATGTCAGTGCGTAAATAAAAACAATTGAGGATGACTTGCACGTTTGAAGTCTTTTATACTGCGGTGAACAAACACAATATAGACTGAAGTTCTCGTGATCATATTGCAATGCCGCTCCCAGTTTATTATTTGATCTACATTGTATTTGCCTTCATTGCTAGCTATTGGTGTCCTATCACTTCGTGAGCGAGTGACGGTCCGATTCTGTACATGATAAGGTTTAGAGACGCCCGTGATTTGTCTCTCAGACCATATCATTGAAAAGTCTCTTTATTTACAAATAATAAGTTCTTTAATATTATCATTGAATCGTTCAACGTTTAAAACGGTCCACCAGTATCGGATCTTATAAATCTGTTCAGGTAACACACATATATATATATATATATACATGGATATTTTCTGGATAAAACATTTTGAAAATATGAAAATGCACGACATTTAGGAGTACATGCTCACTCCTTCATCAGAATGTGATAAATGTTGTAACCTCAATTGTTGTAGAAAACTACTTGCCTTGGGAAACATATACTGGCACTAATCATGTGTCGTAAAGATATGAAAAGGGTTTTATATATGAACCTCACCGTGAGAGATATTGATGACTATGTGTCTAGACATGCGAGAGAAGACACAATACCTCTGTGTCGATACCTGAACATGGCGACAGGCAACAAGGAAGACGAATAGTGTGATATTCAGTGTACATTTTACTAATTGACCCCGACAAAGTTTACCTTTTGTCATACCAGTCTCATTTAAATCGACCTTGTTCCGAGGAATAAAATTTACAAAATAATGCATCTACTGGAATACGAACAGCTTCTGTAGATGGCGAGAATAATCCGAACGATACGAGTTCGTATCCCGGTAGATGCACTATTTTGCAATTTGTATTTCTCGGAAAACCGTCGATTTAAATCAGACTGTTTGTAATACACGCCTAGGAAAACATGTACATTTTAACATGAATTTATATTGTAATTCATATGTCGACAAATTGCCATGGACACATTTCCGAATGCGACTGTTGTCAAGTTTTTCGTGTTATCCATTCAGCAAGCAATGTTCTGAGGCGTGTACAGAAAGAACATTCACTTCATATTTCACTCGATGGCCAGCAAGACCCGAGCTGTAATCAATTGTGGTGAAAACGCGCTTCGTCTCTGATACTCTTACAACGTTGCTAACACATACTTAGTCTGTCATCCCTACCCTAAAGCAAAAAAATAAATGGAGCCTTCTTAAGCCTAGAAAATGTTGCCAGTCTATAGCTAGTTGCCTCAGCTTTAGGAATTAAGTATTGTTCAGGTATCTTTTTTATTTTATTTCATATCAAATATTATAATCTATTTTTTTTCAGGGACTATATGTTAGTCTAACACATACTTGAAACATATGGATATTAAGCATGTCCGAGGTTTATGTACGAGTATCTCTCCATTACTTAACACTAAAGGAACCAAGGCCCGAACGGCCGAGGCCCACATTTTAAAGGAGAGTTACTGAAACACTTAGCCATGACACTCAACGTAATGCTTATTTAACAAACTTACTAAAAAGGAGGAAAATAAAAATAAGACATCAGTTGAAAATTGTGATAAGGAAGTCATAATGAAGGAAGAAAATCGAAATTAGTAATTTAACGATGAAGAAGAATAAAGGAAGGCTAAGATAAGAAACTAAAAAGAAAGGAAGGCAAAACAGGAAAGCTGAGGAAAACTAATACAATATACCATTGATAAAGAAGGCAACTCAATGACTTGTGGGACATGAACTCTATCATTACGTCACAAAACAATAAGATAGACATGTGGGTCAGGTAAATGATGGTGATTTATCATTGAAATTATTAAATGTGTTCATATTTCAAGTGATCTAATAACAAGTCCGAAAAATATGAAAAATTATATTATTGAATTACCATAATTGAAAATACAACCTGACAAAGACAATCTACAACAAAGTTTGAATAGAACTGGCCACAGTAAATGCACATAATTTTTTATATGAATTAAAATGTCACTATAACTAATAAAAGGAATATAAAGGTCGTTCTAAAAGTTATGACTTAATTTGAAAACTTTGAAGTTTGTTCAATATAGGTACGAAATTTACCTGCAATATTTCCATACCTCTTTTAATTTAAATTTGCTTACGGATGTTACTTTAGCCTTAGGGTGGTGAATTTTCATATGGAAAGCAACTCATTCTTGATGATCACCTAGAGTAAAATTGAATTACTTCAGAGGTAGAACAATTCATGGTTTTATATTTATTTGTTCACTCCCAAACACATTGGTTATATATAATGCATAGGGATAACTAATTACATATCATAAACATCTTATCATTAATAATCATTTGATTATATGTTATACTAAATTGTGCTCCATACTGATTCAAATGGAGAAAATGAAATTTCACATGAATTTTGTAGGTGTAGTATACATGTAGTGACAACTACATGCACGTTCGTATACAAAACTAATATAATTTCACATATAATTTATAAGTATTTATCATTGTATGACAGTGAATTGTTATACAATGCCATCATATGAGAGGCTATCTTTCATTTGGTCTATCGTACGTGTATGACATACATCAATTATTTTTAAAAAAAGATATAAATATGGGTAGATAAACTACCGGGCAAAAGAAAGTACATACCTCAGTTGTTTTCGATTAAAATATTTAATAAAAACATTAATTTGACTATAGTATGAAAACTAATACTTATCTGCAGTAGTTTGAATGAATTAATTGGTGACTGTGGTTAGATTTTAGTTTAAATATCTTTGTATCAGGGGTAAGAAATGGAATGTACACCAACATGACCCCTACTATGTTTAAAATATTGCAAATGTGTGCAGAATCAGGCACATTTATTAATATTCACGCATAATACGAGTCCTATATGTTGATGAACAGTTGTGTATCATCAAAAATATTTTTGGCAGAAATTTAAAAGTTTTAAATTTCATTTTGTCAAAAGATCAGAAAAAACATGAAGTATTCTTTGACTGCTGGCTTAACACCTGTAATGTTCAGTTTTAGGGTACGACATCGACATATTGAGATATTTGCAATTGAAAATCCTACATGTGATAAAATTAACAGAAATGATTACTTTCTTTTGCCTGGCAGTTTATTTACCTTCAGGATGTTTGTCGTTCATCTCCTACTGGTGAAGTAAGTGTAGTCTTAACTATGATTAAAAACGACCCAACCATCATGATTAGGCTACAATCATTCAGAAATATATATATTTCGCCTAAGCAAAATGCTGAATAAACAGAGGTTGTGTTTGAATATTTGCCTTGAGTTACCCTTATGTGAAAGAACAGAGACAATATTGAGATGACTCTACCCTATTGAAGTACAAAGTCCAGGTGTAGCAAACTGATACGCTGACACAGAAAAGGAAACGAAATGTAGCAAGACCTGAATTAGATGGGATAGAAACTTGCGCTTGTGAACTTGTCATATTGTATGAAACAGAGTTGAATTACAACCTTTAAAGAGGTCAGGCACTCTTCGAATTCAACTGAGGGTACATCAAACTGGACCGAGCAAGCGGTATCACTTTCATATTGTCACGTGTACCGATATAGAGGTAATGGAGTACCAAATATCACACTTATAGTGGATGGAAATGAAATTTCATTGGTGTAAATGAAGTTTTATTCTGTATTTTTTTCTTTTACTTTTTCCATTCCGATAATGTTTTAAAGAATCTCTGCATAAACTTTACCTATCATTACGAAACAGTGCTGCGAAGTTTATATATATATCATACCCGATATGCCTCTTTCCTTCTACTATTCATATCACGTTACAATCTCTCGTAAACTGGAATACTTAGTCCATCTTAAATACAAAAGAAAAGATTGAACATATCATTGATAATATATTATAAAATATTATTTATATACCTATCTGTTGACTAGACCTACTATGCCTACCTCCTCTCTAGGTATGCTATTTCAACCTTAACACAGACGAAACTTGAACAGTGGAGTAGGGGATGCGTAAAATCCCTATCCAAGGGCGGTAAGTCTGCATGGTCTCGTGACGTCACCTACCGGAAACCTCACTCTCCTTTCAGTTGCAGAGCAAGACAGTCGTGTGTTTTCGCTCTGAGACTGGGTATTTTTAGCGCCTTTTTTTAGCTAACTTGCTATCTACTTCTTATTAATTTAAGAGGTAGTATCAACACCTTAATCTACGTTCGTCGTTAAAGCAGGTTGTTTTTGACAATCTGTTTTAGGTAGGTGTTGAGTTACAAGGGGCCTTGTTGACAAGTGCTAGATGTGTGCTACCTGTCGGTAGGCTGCATGCCTTGCACGTGCAATTTGTGTCTTTTGTTTTTCTCTCACCTTCGTCGGGTGACTGCTCGGTTCGCGTCAGTGATTTCACTTAAGCGTCTCGTCGTCTACGTTTTTGTGACCTGTCACTCGACGTTGGCATTCGACTCGACTCGCCTCGCCTCACCAGTGATTCGCTTTCGCCAATCACTCGCTTCGCCAGTCATTCGCCTTCGGTTTCGAATCGACTTGACTCGCATCGTCTTCGCCTGTCACTCGTTTCTCCAGTCATTCGCCTTCGGTCTTCGAATCGACTTGACTCGCATCTCTCTCCCTACGTCAGTGGCAAAGAGTGTTGGGGTTGCTAACGTCCACTTTCGCCCTCGTCCCCCCTCAGCTCACCTGTTTGTAGACGCCTCCACCCAGGTGGCGGGAGTCTCAGAACCAACACATCAACGTCCTCTTGTTGGACGCAGTACGCCTAGCCATTCAGCACTGGCAGACCCCCTTGCGAGGCCAGTGTCTGCTAGTCCACACGGACAGTACAGCGGCTGCTTGGTCAATAAACAAGCAGGGGTCAACCAGGGCAGAGTCTCTGCTACGCGTGTCGCTCCGGCTCTTCGAGCTGGTGGACGAGGTGGACCTGGACATTCGAGCAGTCCACATTCCAGGTGCCAAGAACATCTTGGCGGACGCGCTGTCGCGACCGGATGCCCCTCCTCCGACGGAGTGGCAACTGAACCCGGTAGTCTTCAGGGGGTTGTGTCTCCAGTTCGGCACCCCTCTGATAGACCTATTCGCGACATGTCTCAATCATCAATTGCCAACCTATGTCTCTCCAGTTCCAGACCCGCTAGCGATGGGCTTAGACGCGCTCTCGTTAGGGTGGGAGGGGATGGACGCCTATGCTTTTCCACCGCCGGCCATCCTCTCCCAAGTGGTAGCCAAGATAGGGACAACTTGGGTTCTTCGTCTTCTTCTGGTCGCCCCTTGGTGGCCAGCCCGACCGTGTTTCGTTCCTCTCCGGCGGCTCTGTCATCAGGAACCTGTTCCGATTCAGCCACGGAGAGATCTGCTCCTCAGCAGGCCAAGCGGAAGGTTACACGAGAACCCTCAGGTGTTCTGCCTTCACGCTTGGCTTGTATCAAGAGAGGGTTAAGGAGCAGTGGTTACTCAAGGTGCGTAGCCAATGCCATAGCCACCTCGCATAGGAAGACCACTAGGAAACTCTACGATTTCCAGTGGCAGGCCTTCGCCTCCTTTTGTGCTCAGAGGGATTTCATCCCGGCAGAGGCCTCAGTTCCTCAGGTGGCGGAGTACTTAGTGTACCTACGCAACACCAGGCATCTAAAGGCGTCATCAATTAATACCAACATGTCTGCTATCCTCTCTGTTCTCAGGAAGAGGTCGCCAGGGTTAGATGTGTCGGTCCTCAAGGACCTCGTCAAAACCTTCCGTTCTGTTTACGGCAGGACTAAGCTTCGTCCACCTGAATGGGACTTAGCCATTGTGCTCAACCATCTTCGCTCTGATACGTATGAACCGCTCTGCGACGTACCCCTCCTCCCTCTCACCATCAAGGTCATTTTTCTGGTGGCCATGGCCTCCGCAGCTCGGATTTCTGAGATCCATGCTTTGCAGGCGGACCTTCTACGCTTTGAGGTCAGGGAGGGGGGGGGGGGGGGGGGGGGTCAGCCTTACTTGGTTTAGCTCCCGACTTTGTCTGCAAAAACCAGGCAGCTGATGAGGCTGGCCGTACCTTCTCTATTCCGGCTCTGTGTTCTGACTCAGGAGAGATGGATCTCTCTGTGTGTCCAGTTAGGGCTTTGAGGGTGTATGTGCAGCGTACCCGCAGGCTGAGGGATGGCAGGCGTCGGCTGTTCTTGCCTCACTCGCCGAGGAGCACCAAAGAGCTAGATACGCGAGCGTTGGGGGTGTATCTGAGGTCGGCGGTCATCGATGCATACAAGGCCGCTGACCTGCCTCCTCCTTCGCGTTCCAACCCGCATGAGATCCGTGCAGTTTCAGCCACGATGGCTTACCACTGCAACATCGCGGTCTTGGATGTCATGGCGGGGTGTTTTTGGCGTTCTGCAGAGGTTTTTCGCAAACCATTACCTACGAGATGTCTCCACAGCAGATCTCGAAGGCATCTCTAGGCTGGGTCGCTCAGGCGAAGGTGGTCCCTCCAACCAGACCTAGAAGGGGTCAGTCCTCTTAGGAGTTTTGTTCCCGTGTGTCTTACGATGCTCCTTGTAATAAACTTTGTTTGCATTGTTTGCTCTTTGTCTGTTGTTTTATTCTTTAGCTTCGCTTTTAACCCCCGTTGGGGTCGGGGGCAGTGTGTTGATCAGATGTTGAGTGGCTGGGTTGTCTCTTCGATCCGCTCAGCGGTAGAGATGGTATCTCCCGGGCTGTGCCTTGTCCTCACCACAGGTTGGAGGACTCGTAGGTTAGCTTACACTCAGGGCCTGTTGCTGGTCTCGTCTCTACCGCATATCTACTGACCCGCCTCCTTGCAGTGGGATTCTAGGCATAGTAGGTCTAGTCAACAGATAGGTATTTAAATAATAGTACGTTTTTGATTAAACGTAATTATTTATACTTACCTGTTGACTAGACCTACGTGCTAGGCCCTACCATCCTCCCCGCTTGGTCTGTCTTGCCTTTGTTGGGACTGTTCGGAGAGTGAGGTTTCCGGTAGGTGACGTCACGAGACCATGCAGACTTACCGCCCTTGGATAGGGGTTTTACGCATCCCAATCCCCATCCCCATCCCTTCACTGTTCAAGTTTCGTCTGTGTTAAGGTTGAAATAGCATACCTAAAGAGGAGGTAGGCATAGTAGGTCTAGTCAACAGGTAAGTATAAATAATTACGTTTAATCAAAAACGTACTATTATTGATAAAATTACATATTACAATATATAATTAAATTCATTATAGTGTGTTGATTTTTAATCAGTTGTTTCTCTATGAACATTGAAGTTAGTTGCATTTCGCTTCGACCAAACATCTACATAGTACTTAAGTCAGCGTATTAGTCAAGCTTCATATCATGAACATAAATCATAAGTGCTGTTTACAGTTCATCCGTTATGAAACATCAAGTGGTTGGATACGAGTTGGGCGAGGGTACGTGTACGTAAGTCCATGAATTATAAACTCATGTGACCCCTGATTACATTTGGTTTTATACAACGCTGTTATGATGTTTGCAAGTGAATGTAATCTTTGTGTATGACTTTTAGCTAAGTGAAATCACAAATTATGAAGAAGAAGAAGAAGATAAATTGTTTATTTTTGTGTCACATGCTAAAATTCCATACATAAAAACATATTAAAACAGTACTATATAGCACCAGGCCATTAGGCCTATGAGACACAATAACTTTTTGTTCTAAAATAGATGTAAAAATGTAAAAGTACACACAATGTACAAAACCGTACATTACAAACCCCGTATCCTTTCCAATCCCACCCCTCCCCACCCAAATTGTTACTCACACACTCGCCTATTGTTTAACTGTACACCCCCCCCCCCCCCCCACACTTGATTACCCCCTATGGATTAAATAATACTCTCCTCCTATACATTCGAAAAACTAGTGCGGCAAGAGATTAAACCATCGCTGTGTCTTTCAAAATAAATAAGGCTTGTTGGTCGGTAGACAATAGCGAGAGACCCGGGTCAAACTGGTTAATAGAATGGACAACTGTTCAGAAAATTAAACTCGCCCTCCACAGATTGAGAGTCACAAAACTTGCAGATACGATGATCAAGAGGCGTTCAGCGTTCAATTTCCAAAGGGAGAGAACTGCAAAGCAGCTTGGCCAAGGCACTTCGGTGGGTTTTAGGGAGCAGTTGCTTGACATATGTCTCAGCCGACAATGAATCCTTGAAAAGCCTGTATGTCCGCAGTTTATTACCATTTTGCTGACCACGATCGTTCCATAATTCTTTGAACCATTCCTGTTCATCAAGAGCTTGAATCCACTCACATCAAGCCCTGTCAAATTAAAGCTATTACGAAGTGGAAGCTGCAAATTTGATAACAAACTGTGAACCGAGTTGACCCATGACCTGCCAAACTTTCGAGACCACTGCATTATGACTTTTGAAAATCTAGAATCAACTATACATTTTGTACCATTCAATTTATACCAAAATCTAAGTATTTCTATCTTTTGCTTACAAAAAGGACTGCTCCACCTCATCTCCCCTGGTACAGCTAAATTAGGAGTTTTACACCCGACCCCGAGAAAAAATCTGCAGGCACGATTTTGGACTGCATTAATGCAACTAAACTGCTTAGTACCCCAAATTGCAGCACCATAAGACAAAATAGGTTGAACTAAGTTATTGTAATTTCTGAAATCATATAATCATATAAACTAGTGTCCAAAAGAAACGATACCATCTATTTTTTAAAATATCTTTTTACAGAGTGATTTTCTTCGTATGAACACATGGTTTTGCGTATCCCACAACCCAAATGCAGTGTATTCAATCGAAAATACCGAGAACATTTTATCACATCCGAAGAAATGGTGCACTTTGTGAGAATGACATTATTTAAGGTAGCATAGTTTGCAACTGCAGATAAAGTGTATAAAACGGCTGACCATACACGTTGGTATCAAAGCAACAAAAAGCACACAAGAAAATATCGGGTTTCACAGCCATTGAGAGTGAGAGAGCCGTTGGAATTGTCACATAGCGAGTCTCACACGCCTACGACGCCAGAAGGTTCGGTTGCGCGCGCATAGCAGTCACCAGGTTAACGCAACGGTTACGTGATAGAGATCGAACAACATGCAGGTCGAGAAGAAGTTGAAAACGCTTATTGTAGACCGCCACATCCGGGTATTTCATCTCCGAAAGCCATTCATCATTATGACGTTAACGTCAAAGACGTCACTGAGACACGTGATTAGCAGACAAACTTGGTAAAAGAGATTGAAGACTCATGATATCTGATAACGTCGTCCATACCACAAAACGTTCCTGAGGCGTCAACAACGAGTAAACAAACAGACGAATTCAACGTTGGCAACAGCGAGACTGAGCAATGGTCATGCTCTCATATGGGAGCAGATTTTGCATCTTCAAGAACAATGGTAGACATCGTGTGTGTCGAAACATTAGTGCCCTTTTTGCTCTGAATTGCGTCCTTCAAGTCAGCCCATTGCCTCCTCGTGTTGAATGACAAAGCTTATCTTCTGACGTCATCCGACGCCTGACGTCATCAACCCATAGGCGTGTACTTGCCCGTTCTGACGCTCGGGATGGACATACCGAATACAACTGTGACTTAGTGACGCCTCTTTTGACATGTTCAACATTTGTCTCAGTCATTTGTGTGAATGAAATTTTCATTTTCAGACCCCTCACGTCAATACAGACCTGTACAAATGAATACAAAGTACTGATTGAAATGAATTTTGTACACATGTTAAATGAACGAAATCTCAAAAGAATAATACCAATTCTAAATTTCTGTGTCATTAAGTTTTCCTGTAATGACCGCTCAAAGACGTGGTATCGTTTCTTTTGGACACTAGTTTACATGTACATCCTAAGAATATTTATTACCAGAACTTAGCATTTATCTTTAATTACACTGGATTGAAAATTCTGTACTGTTGATTTATTGCCTTACATGTTTGAATGTGTATGAACATGAACAAAAATGAATAAAGTTATACAAAAAGTTATTGTAAAGTGTATTATATACATTAAAAGCCATGTCCCCTACCGATCCAAATTTACAAAATATTACACCGAGAGAACGATTTGCTGACTTTGCAATCTCCTTGGCTGTGACATTTAGATTAAGATTGTCCTGTATCCAAATGCCAAGATATTTATAAGCAGAACTGTAATCAATATGAAAAGCAAAAATGGACCTACTAATCATGCTAATAGAACATGGACGGTAGTGAACAACTTTAGTTTTTGTAATATTAACCAACATACGCCATCTGGAGCACCAGTCTGACACAACATCTAACATTCTCTGTAAAGAAACCTCATCCGGGGCTATCAAAGCGACGTCGTCAGCATATAGAAGTAGACTCAGCATATCTCCATCAATGTCGACACCACATCCCAAGCTTTTGATTTCGGTAGCCAGGTCGTTGATATAGACTGAAAAAAGCGTCGGCGACAACGTGCAACCTTGACGTACTCGGGAGCTAATACCAAAAGCCCGTGTAATCTCAGTATTAATTCTAACCCTTCCAGTAGTGTTATCATACATCGACTGAACAGCCTTCAAAAACTTCCCATTTATGCCCAACTGAGGAAGTCATAGAACCATAGACAGGGCCTGTTAACTATATCGAAAGCCGTCATGGCGTCTATGAAATAAACACAAATAAGAATTTCTATTTATACTTCTATTCTTAAGGCCTGAATATAAACTAAAAATATGCTCATGTGTACCCCGACAAGAACGGAAACCATTTTGTTCATCAACCAAAAAATTATTCCTTTCCAACCATGCAGCCACTAAGTCGAAAATTTAGAATATCCGAATATATCTTACGGGGACAGACAAGGATATGCCCCGGTAACCAAGCGGGTCACGTGAATCAGAATCCGGTTTCTTGATTGGACTAATGAAGCTATGACGCCAGATATCAGGGACAATATTGAATTCGAAACAGAAGCTGAAAAGCTTATGTAACACAGCGATACAAGCTTTGTTCTTCAATGCCTCTGCAGGTAAACAATAAGGGCCCGCTGCCTTTCCACGCCTCGCACGTGAAACCGCACGTTCCATTTCGCTGAGAAGGATAGGTGAATTAAGGTCACCGGTATCAATGCGTGAGTGGGTCTCATGTCTGCACTGATTCGAAGAAATTTAACTTGTTTCCGTGAAAGCTGTCAAACGGGAAGTATCACGTGACTCAAGGTTTCTATCCAATCATCATTCGGCTAATTCATTGAGCCTCGTTCAAGCAAAGATTTATAGGCATATGCAAGGGGGATAAGAGCATTGCCTATGTACTCTTTCTAAGTGCTTAACATCTTCTTTCCAAACAGCTTAAATTTACAACACCAACAGCTTGAAAGTTTTTCCAAATTGTAAACATTTAATTTAATTACGTACTTTCCAAGAACTACGAACCTTCTTACAAAGTGTGCATACATGCATGTTTCAATTGTAATAGTGCGAGAATTGCGGTCAGGTATGTCACGGTGGACTTTGCGTTGTGTACTTTTTTTGTTTAGATGTTAATGACCACAACCGCCAATCTCATTCCATTACACCCAGGTTCTTTCTCAACATGAAGCGGGATGAATAACAAACGAATGAATTACCAGATATGTGAAGTTTATTAACAAGTGTAAATCAAAATACAAAACTTGTGGTGCCACAGATCAACCAGTTTCCTGCTCCTACAAAACCCAGAGCACAGGGATGAATAACTCGAGTTACAGATGACACATATTCATCAACAGCAACATCAAGTAAATGCAAGTGATCAAAAATATATTACCATAGTTTCTAAAACTAGAATCTTGTAGACGTGTAGTAAGTATCAAATATACAGGACGGATTTCTCCCAGCAGCACTCAATACGTTAAATGCAGAATACCAAATATGCAAGGCTGATTTCTCACAATAGCACTTATGTAAGAACAATAAATGCAACAGTTCAAATATACAAAACGGATTTCTCACACTAGCACTTATGTATCTACAATAAATGCAGAAGATCGGATATACAAAACTGATTTCTCACACTAGCACTTATGTAACAACAATAAATGCAGAAGATCAAATATACAAGAGGGCAGGGCTTCCTGATACTCTGACGTACATATCAACTATTGGAGGGTACAGAACATCATTCTCTGAACATCAACTCGAGGTACACTGCTACCAGCTAGAAATTCAACAACTCTTCATACGACGCACTTCTAGCTCAACTAATTCGTAAGCAACTAGTGTATGACGTTAAGAATGCGTCCAAACTACAAACTGCCACTATCAGTCTCTTCTCCACTCAAGTGAAACTCGTAAGATATGAAATATTCATCATGATATCAGAAGAAAAACCTCCTTCTCTGCAACGACACACTATAGAAATGTTGTCACAGACATAGAGTTTGTAAACCTAAAATCAAACTCTATCTTATATTGTCCGTTAACGTAAATCTTATATCCCGAATTGTCCCAAGCTGCCCTAACGACTATACCCTACTGACCTACTTTCTCCTAATACGAATCTGTCTCTAATATTTACAAGGTGAATAGACCCAACCTGCTAGCGACGACTGAATCTACCCACCCCGTCTAACCTTACCTAACTATTTACCCCAATTCACACTTTATTGTTAACTCTAACTAAACATTACGGGGGAAAGGGGAATTCCGTTCTTTCCAGAACGTCCGTTCTTATGCAGAACGTTGGTGTGACTAAGGTCTCACCTGTGACCAGAAGCTGGTCATGGACTGACTGAGACATGTTGTTGCATTAAGTGCTTAATGTCGCCTTCGCCCGTTAGGCATTTCGGCAGACAGTGTCACATTGACACACATGAAAGAGAAGATTCCAGAAGGCTAGGGTCCTGGAAAGGGTGTTCCACCTAGGAACTCACGGGGAAGGTGTTACCGGGTGTGTCACGAACAAAGTGGGCAGTTCACTTTGTTCAGGCAATTTCTATTTGGCCGTTTGGGTGATATAATTGTGCTGTTAATATTGCGTCCCTCTACTAGGCTGATCTTATAGGCAATTTCTATTACCCGGAGGTGCTAGAGTTTGGGCAGGGAGAAAGACCACAGTGTCAAGGTGGTTGAACATTGTGGTGAAACCTGCGAGCTTCGGCTGGAACTAGCTAGCCAGGGGTGTTACTACATTGTTTTAATGTGGCATTGCACCCCACCTTATTGGCTGTTTATAAGGATGCCGAGCCCCTGGCGGGATTCGAACGAACGTGCCAACCACTGCACTATCCCACCGGACCCGCGGCACATTGATATATTTCTTTCATATACACTGGCCAAGTTCACTTTTCAGGAGGAGGTTGGATAAGGGCTTGTACATTTTTTGATGTTGCGAGTGCGCCAGCAGTAGCTTCGCTGTCAATGTTCTTTCTCCAATCTCCTCCCTGAGTGCTTTGCGGGCCATTTCGAACCTAGGACATTCCAGTAAGACGTGAGTGACACTGGCCTTGACGTGGCATGTTTGACAATTTAGGTACGAGGAGCGTGTTGCACCGAGTCTAAGTCTGGTGATCATTGTGTCTAGCTGCCTGTTGTGTTTCGAGTGCATAGGTCTCGATTTCACACTGGGGCGTAGACTATGAAGCCACCGGCCTTTAGGACTGGTGTCCCATACCTTCTGCCACTTCTTAGAGATCGAGTTTCTGATCATACTTTTGATTTTGCTTTTTGAATAAGGATAATCAGAAATATGCTCAATCTCTAAGCCCTGACGTGCCAGTTTGTCAGCTCTTTCATTGCCTGGAATGTCTATGTGAGAAGGTATCCAACATAGCTGTATCTCTTTTCCGTGAATATATTTGAGCTTGTGGAGGAGTTCTAATATATCACGTAGGGTATCTGGTCTACTGGCTGAGTTTTTTGTGGTCAGTGACTCCAGTGCACTAAGGGAATCAGACAGTATTACTATCTGTCTATCTCTTAAATCTCGAGAGATTCTGAGTGCATGGTGTATGGCCTCAAGTTCAGCTGTATATACAGATTGCCCATTGGGGATGCGTACTGAGATACTTTGGGTATCGGATGTGCGAGCAGAGCTAATTAGGATACCATAGGCAGTTCTATTTCTCACTGGGTCCTTTGAGCCGTCAGTGTATATGTGTGCCGCGGACTCATAGAGACTGTCTATCCTGCTAAGCGCAATGCTTCGTAGCAACAGAGGGTTCTCACTTTTTGGCACTTCCTTAGTGAGACTGGTGTCTACATTTGGGGCCTGGAGTATCCACGGTGGTACTAATCCTGGTTTAAGACTTTCAGGGGGGTCTACAGTGTCACACTCGTGTTCTCGCCTTAGCAGTTGCACCCTCAACCCGCATGGCATCATGGAGGGTTTTTTGCGTGCAAGTGCTACGAGGTTCTTACTGAAGATATCCCCCGTCCATATCTTTTTAACCAATGGATTAGTACTCCTACTCCAGAAGTTTAAGGTCAATTGTTCTCTCCTTAGATCGAGTGGTAGCTCCCCTGTTTCCACTAAAAGGGCATGCAGGGAGGTTCTGGGCATTGCTCCCGTCACCAATTTAAGAGCTTTGTATTGAATCGAATCTAGTCGCTTCAGAGTCGATGGGGCAGCACTGTGGTAAGCCTCACACCCATAATCTATTTTGCTTCGTATAAGTGACTTGTAGAGGGTTAGCAACGTGTCACTGTTTGCTCCCCATGAAGTCCCTGACACTGCTCGCATTACGTTCAGGTCGCCTTGACATCTTACTGCCACGTGGTCAATATGTTTTGACCACGTAAGATGTTGGTCAAAGACGACACCGAGAAATTTCGCTTCTTTCTCGAATGCGACAGTCTTGCCCTTAAGTTGAAGCCTGGGTGTGCAGCTTACCTGGTTGCCTTTCCGTCTGAATACAACCCCCACTGTTTTCTCAGGAGAGATAATGAACCCCCATTTGTCACACCAATTTTCGACACCATCGAGTGATTCCTGCAGCAATGTTCTAATTTTGGAAATCTCTCGGTGTCTCACCCAAACTGCCCCATCATCAGCAAACTTTGAGGTGTTGATATACTTGCGTTCATGTACATGTTCAAAGAGATCGTCTATCATAATGTTGAAAAGCGTTGGGCTGATAATGCTTCCCTGAGGAGTGCCATTATCTAAACTGTGTCGCTCTGACAGTTGATCCCCAACCAACACTGATATTGATCGATTCTCAAGGAAACTTTGAACATAATTTGCCATTTTCCCTTTTATACCAACATTCTCAAGTTTGGAGAGGAGTCCATCGTGCCATACCATGTCAAAAGCCTTGCTAAAATCAATAAAGACAGCAGCTAGATATTCTTTTCTTAGTTGCGCAGTCTTTATGTCATTTTCCAGGCGCAGAATATGGTCAAGACAAGAACGTTGCGGCCGAAACCCGCTCTGGTCATGAGATAACAGCCCTTGTGACTCTAAGTGGTACCTTAGGCGTTTGTTCACCATTGCCTCCATTGCTTTGCACAAGTTTGATGTAAGGGAAATCGGGCGATAGGAGTTGGCCGAGGCCGCCTCCTTGCCCGGTTTAAGAAGTGGTATTACTGAAGCATGTTTCCATGCGACAGGTACCTCTCCTATATCCCAAATCTTATTGTACAGTTTGATGAGGACGCCGATGATACCATCTGGTAACCTCTTAAGCATCTCATAGCTGACCATATCTTCACCTGGGCAAGTTGCTTTTCTGTTATGAATAGCATCTTTGAACTCTTCTACCGTGAAGCTGTAGTTAAAAGATAAGCCACACTGGGGGGGCTGTTTGGGTGGTTTGACTAACTTCTCTGACTTTTTAAATTCAACAGAGAAGTTATCATTGCTACTGACAGAGGCAAAGTGTTTGGCTAAAGTACTTGCTTTTTCTTTGATTGTTTTAGTGCCAGCTATTTTGGGAATGATCTGTGTTTTGCGTTTCCCTCTTATAGCATGTACTTTTTGCCAGACAGTCCTTGAGTTAGTTTTCTCATTTAACGTGCCACAGAATTCCTGCCAAGATTTAATCTTAGCTTTTGAAATTAATTCTTTGACTCGTTGCCTCGCCAGACATACTTCTCCTTTAGCAGATCGGTCACGTTTAGCCCTGTTCAATGCCTTTTTCCTAAGTTTTCGCGCTCTGGCTATTTCCTGATTCCACCAGGGGACCGATTTTACTCGTCCCCCTGATTTCCTCATTGGAATTGAAGCCCTGGATGCTTTCATCAGCGCTAAAGTTAGGTTTGAACAGAAAGTGTTGATATCATCAGACACTATTTCAGTTGGGTCGATCTTATTACACTCCAATCTGAACTTTGACCAATCTGCACGGGAGAAATCCCACTTTTCTGAGGGGGTGCATTCTTCCTCTAGGAGTGGTGGGATACCTAGTTGAGTGAAACACGGGCAGTGATCACTCCCCCATGTGTCATCATGAACCTGCCAGACGCAGTCTGTGGCTAAGTCTTTTGTGGCAATAGCGAGGTCTATGGCCGACCATGTTCCGTAGTTGACACAATGTCTAGTCGGGGTACCATCATTCAGTATAACGAGTCCCTCGGACTCGACCCAGTCCTCCACCATCCGCCCATGTGGGTCAGATCGGGTGGTGCTTTCACCCCACAGGCTACTGTGGGCGTTGAAATCACCTAGGATTAGGCCTGAACTTCCCACCAAGTCACTGAGTTTTTTAAGTTCAGCAATTGTGGTGGGTGTAGTTACCCTATGGTAGACATTGGCGATGCGGATTCTTTTACTATTTGCCAAAACGACTGAGATGACCTGGGTTTCTAGGTTTCCCACCTTAGCTTCAATCTGAGTGGAGGTACAGTTGTCTGCTACCAACGTTACCAATCCACCACCCCTATTGTCTCTGTCTTTTCGGTATGTTATATACCCAGGAATCTGAAACTTCGCACTCTTTCCCAATTTAGCCTCTTGTATAAGGATAATATTGGGTTTCAGAACCTGCTGTCTGACTAAGGCGTTGAGTTCGTGGCCGTTCGATCTCAGTCCATTGGCATTCCATTGTATCATTTGCAGTGCCATGATGACTTATTTGAGCTTAAATTGACAGCTTAATAATTGCTTATTTAAGCTTGAGAGCTTTCCTCATTTCAATGATTGAGCGCGGGTAAGATAGGAAATTAGTGGCAAGTTCCCACATAAGTAGGAGAGTCTTGTCCATTTCGCTATCATCTTTAGTGCCTAGTTTGATTAAGGCGGCACAAAAGAATTCAACCATTTTTGGGTCAAAATGGCCGCCCGCGCAGCTCTCAGAGTCATTTCTAACAGCCTGCCTTTGGACTGGTTCCCTATTTTGTTTAGGCTTAGGCTTGCCTTGGCCTTTGCCTGCGTTACCTTTGCTAGTAGGTACGCCAGTGCTGTTCGCCTTACCACTGTTGGGGATATCCCTTGCCTTTGGGGTTCCCTTATTTGATTTTTTATTTGTGCATTTCGCCTTTGCACTGTTGTTTGTTTCCACTGCCCTTTGTGGACCCTTGTTTTGTTTTCTGCCTTTAGCCTCGGCAGATTTTGAGGTGTTCACTGCCCGTTGTGAACCCCCATTGGCATGACTTGTGCTGGTCGCCTTAGCACTTGGGTTGGGTTTGGCCGTTTCAGCGACCTTGCCCTTCCCCTTTGGTGTACGTTTTTTGGTCTTTTTGCGTACCACCATTTGAAACCCCTCAGAATCATGAGATTCCTTAGAGTGTGACTGATCGCCTTTGTCACTCGTGCCTGTAACCTCTTTGTTGAGGTTATGTTTTTTAACTTGCCTGCTCCTGCAGAAACTGTAAAGAGACGAATGCCCTCGTTTCTTACAGTTCATACAGTATGGTGAACAGGTTCCTGTGCACTGTGACAGCAGTTTTGCACATGTGCGGCACCTTGCTTGCCCTGTGCAAGATGCGCGCACATGTCCATAACTGAGACAGTTTACACATTGCCTCGGCCGTTTCTGATAAGGGAGAGTGTCAATTTCCCTATCACGAAACTGTACTGACTTTGGGGCCGTGTTCCCCAACACTGTGAGCACCACGACTCTAGTGTTTTTTCCCTGGCTTTTGATGCGAAATAAAGAAGTTATTGTAGGATTTTGTTTTGGGAGGGTCTGGAGATCACCATCGGTGATATTCATATCCAGATGAATAACACATCTGGTATGGTTGACCCAACCTGGCACTACCAAAGATAACTTCTCGTTTTTAATTTCAGAGGGGAGTGCCATAGAGTCCAATAAATTGTCTCCGCTGACAAAGTACCCTCTATTTACCCTCCTGACCTGACTTACTTGGATAGACTTTGTTAATTCTTCCTTCAGGGTTTGGGCCGTGACCCGATTGGCTAGGGTACTGTCATAGTCCATGGAGTAGACTAGACGTTCCCAGACCGACCCTTTAGGAGGAGAGGTTTTGGCTTTCACCTTTTTAACATTGTCTGTGGCCTTCACTTTGCCTGTCCACAGATCCGAGCAAGTTTGGCGGTCAGACTGACTGAAACTAACTGACTGTCTCTTAGTTTCCATCGGTCCTAGCTTAACCGTATCAGCATAACTACTGAATGGTTGAGATGCGACCAATTTCCTTCTCTTGGAAATGTTAGAGACAGGGCTAGTTGCAGGTCTAATCTTTCCGCTCTGGAGAGTGGTCAGTTCTCCAGATGAGCTAGGCAAGCTCTGTGTACCCCCCTGAGAGTTGGGCTGACTCTCTTGGGAGGTTATTTCAATTTCTGACATGAACTCATGGTCCATTTCGCTGTCAACTGTGGGCTCAGTTGCAGCTGTACAGACATTAATATTCGGGGCCTGAGAGTGTGGCTGTCTCTCAGTCTCAGGACTGAGACATGACAACTTACGCCTTATATACCCGTCCCACAAGAAGTACCCGGATCGAAAAGTAAGGCTAACCCTGATTGGACCAGCAATATGAAGACCTATCCAATCAGAACGCTCCTAGTAAACGCTCATGATCGACAACTAAAAACAACATGGCCTCAAACCATAACACACGCACGAACGACCTAGGATAATTACTAATATACTTAATGTCGGGATCAAGGTGGAAAAGAACTGCAGAGCATCGCAAGTATACACATCCGCTAAGAATTACGCTAGCTGAAAAACACGTTTTTCCCACACAATGCACACGTACAACGAATATTATGCACCTATTTATTACGAAAGAACATACAAGTCAAACTGACCAATGAATAAAGGTTTAGCATTTTGAAGGAATTGCTTCAGTAGAACGAAAATCAATATTAAACTCTTAATCCGTTGTACAGCGGTATGATCAAGTTGACGAGGGACTACATGTAACATCAAATAAGAGTCTGATACAAATAAGAGGTATATATTTGTAATTGAACACTTGGTTATGTTATTAATAAATTAGTATTGATTCTGTTGAGCTATCATTTTATAAAATAAAGTGATTTTCATAATGATTATCCATATAATTTATTTTGACAAGCTCACGGGTGCTCATATCACCATTGGTGGTGCACAATCCACATACCGTGTACAGATCAGCATTAAAAAACAAAAACACGTTTTCAACAGAATAATAACAAATGGGAATTTTATGAAGAAGACAAGGAATTTATTGATGATCAACTTCTTTATTTTTTACCATAGCGGCTCGGTATACATGTAGATCCCTATATCGTTATCTTCTTCATCAAACCAACTTCTGGAATGCCTCTTGAACAGTGATCTTTATAAATTTATGAGTAAAAAAATCCACTTGGTCAGAAAATAAACTTTTTCAATCAATGTATGTGGTTAGGAAACGAATGCTTCTATGTTGGTATTTCCCACTGAATGTAATCATCATGGATATGCTAATATATTTATTATTTATTATATTTATTAACGAAGTCGATTAAATTGATAAAAAGACACTTACGATCTTCTTTCCAAGTGAGGTAAATAGAAAAAAGAGTTTATCTAGGAAGTCTTACTTCTTACTTGTTCTTGTATTGTCAACAAATTTAGTTCTTATGGGTTTCAATATAGGGCTACATACAAAGTTAAATGAGTTTCTTGGCAGTATTATTGAAAAAATGAAGAGGGCAGTAGAATTTGTTTTTATTTAAAAATAGTGACGAGGGAGGCACATATTATTTGTTCCATCAATATATAGCCTGGAAGTTTCTAAGTATACAAAACGGAAACAAATCCGTTCCTGTAGACCCATATATTTGGTGGAAAACTGGATTTTGTTTATTTTATTTTTTAAAAAACAATAATAAGCGCGTACAAATAAAAGTAATGCCCTGATGCCTCAAAACAATTCAGTTTTTGTATTTTGCTTAGACAAAGTATGTTTGGCACAAGTAATCATCGGCGGCAATCGATCACTTCCTCTTTGTGAGTTGGCACTTTAAATAGGAAGGTTTTTCTCATAGATAGATAACCGGTTTTACTAGTGTATTCATGGCGTGGTTTTTCCACAGTGTATTTTATTGCGTTTGAATTATCATTTTACATGTATACCATCTGGCCGCCGCTACAAAGCGCCAATCATCAAGACTTTACGAGCCAGAAACATCTTTTTTCCTCGAAATATTTCACTTTTAAGCACATGTTGAATGTCCAGTTTCGTTCTCAGTTTTATTTTAACGCATTTGTCATATATTTCTATGATATTTAAAACACATATTTTATGTTGTTATTTATTGTATATATTTCTCAAACCTCTGTGATTCCTTTCTAGATAATACAATATTGTCTAATGTCTATCATATACATACATGTACATAGATTATTACACGAGGAAATGTGGGACATGGAATTTACCATATTGGTAATAATATTAATTATCAAATCCACTTTTTAATCTTTATTTCATATGTTGATAAGGATGTACATCAGAAACGACCCATGTGTGTATGTTAAACTGCTAAGTTCATGTTGATATTCGATCTTATCAAAAAATTGCTGCGTTTTGCTAAATAAACCTATTGTGATAGCAGAGGTTGATCGTTTTTCTTAACAATCGATACCGAGTATCACATTGGTTGTCAGGCATTCTTGTCTTTGTGCTCCCGTTGTTATTTATGTTGATGTTGATCAAGTTATGCCGCATGCTTCACTTCACCTCCACACACACTTCCAGCATGTTTAACAGGACAAACCACTTGAAACAAATGGGATAACACTTGGCTTTACAATTCAGAGTCTAAAATTGCTGTTTGTTTTTATTACCTTTGTGATATATGTACACTGCAGACATAGATTGGTGAAAACTGAGAAGATATTAACAACTTTGCAGAAGAACTTGCTTTTTAGATAGTGAACAACATGGTTACATTTTACAAATTCTTGTACTTTTTCGGACCGAGTCCCATGCAGCATTCGAACCCACGCCCTCAGGGTAAGGCAACTATCGCCAGCATTGACTGTACCAACAGCTTACCACACGACCATTTCGCCTCGAAAAAAATCGAGGTCCAACAATCGATAGTTACGCTAATTGTACATTTAGTAGCCCTCTGGTAGACGTAAATTGGCGCAGCTCCCTAGACTGAATGCATTAGAAATACATGCCATTTAGATAGTGAACAAATTTAACATGGTTATATTTTGGATAACACTACCTTCAATAGTATACATTCTTGTACTTTCTCGGGCCATGTTAAACTTGACAGAAGTTATGAACATGACACTCTATGTAACTTTTGTAATCAAATTGCTCTTGGTTTTTATTACTGTATATGGTACACGTACATTGCTGATACAGATCGGTTAAAACATAGAATATATTAACAACTTGGCAGAAGTTTGTAACATAACAGAGTATGTAACTCTTGTAATAAAATTACTATTCGATATAGCCTCTTCAAATACCAGCCTATCCTTTGTGTATAGTAACATAGAAGTAGAATCATTTACGTGATAAGGCAGGGGCCAGATAGAGACACGTTAGGTTGTGCAACGCTTCGAAGAAATTTTATAGGCTTCAAGCATAGGTCATAACCGTGACTCACACTGTAACTTTACTAGCCAATCAGTTTTCATGTATTTACTGCACAAGCAGACGTAATGGAAAAAGTTAACTGCGCTACATTATAAACAAAAATAACTCACTTAAATAGCAATTCTTAACGCTGGATCGAGTGTGTCAACGGAACTGTTTCTACATGTACTTACATTAAGCTAAATACCAAAAAAGACACCTCCAACAGTAGACTTTCTAGTCAGGAAAAAGTTCACATGGAAATTTATATAACGATTGGAGAGGGGGTTCTCTGAATTACATGGAATCTTGAACCCAGTTCTAACTGCATATAAAACGGTTCTATACATCATTTAATGATCCGAACCATGAGCAAAATTGTTGATCGGTCACAAAGTTCAATTTCTTCTACGTGCATACTATCCGCCCTAAATATGTCAGGAAAAAATGATCAAAGCATTAACAGCTTGAAGTATGTCTGTCTCAAATTTGGTTATATCAAATTAGGAACTAAATGTGTAAGTTGTCTCCTTGTAACAATGTGTAACTAAACCGAGTTCAATAGTTACAATCCAGTCGATTTGACATTTGATGTAAATATTAAAAGATGAAATATGAGGTTTATTTTACTTACAGCGAAGGTAAAACATAGCCATTCTTCAGATCGGTTAAAACATAGAATATATTAACAACTTGGCAGAAGTTTGTAACATAACAGAGTATGTAACTCTTGTAATAAAATTACTATTCGATATAGCCTCTTCAAATACCAGCCTATCCTTTGTGTATAGTAACATAGAAGTAGAATCATTTACGTGATAAGGCAGGGGCCAGATAGAGACACGTTAGGTTGTGCAACGCTTCGAAGAAATTTTATAGGCTTCAAGCATAGGTCATAACCGTGACTCACACTGTAACTTTACTAGCCAATCAGTTTTTATGTATTTACTGCACAAGCAGACGTAATGGAAAAATTTAACTGCGCTACATTATAAACAAAAATAACTCACTTAAATAGCAATTCTTAACGCTGGATCGAGTGTGTCAACGGAACTGTTTCTACATGTACTTACATTAAGCTAAATACCAAAAAAGACACCTCCAACAGTAGACTTTCTAGTTAGGAAAAAGTTCACATGGAAATTTATATAACGATGGGAGAGGGGGTTCTCTGAATTACATGGAATCTTGAACCCAGTTCTAACTGCATATAAAACGGTTCTATACATCATTTAATGATCCGAACCATGAGCAAAATTGTTGATCGGTCACAAAGTTCAATTTCTTCTACGTGCATACTATCCGCCCTAAATATGTCAGGAAAAAATGATCAAAGCATTAACAGCTTGAAGTATGTCTGTCTCAAATTTGGTTATATCAAATTAGGAACTAAATGTGTAAGTTGTCTCCTTGTAACAATGTGTAACTAAACCGAGTTCAATAGTTACAATCCAGTCGATTTGACATTTGATGTAAATATTAAAAGATGAAATATGAGGTTTATTTTACTTACAGCGAAGGTAAAACATAGCCATTCTTCAGATCGGTTAAAACATAGAATATATTAACAACTTGGCAGAAGTTTGTAACATAACAGAGTATGTAACTCTTGTAATAAAATTACTATTCGATATAGCCTCTTCAAATACCAGCCTATCCTTTGTGTATAGTAACATAGAAGTAGAATCATTTACGTGATAAGGCAGGGGCCAGATAGAGACACGTTAGGTTGTGCAACGCTTCGAAGAAATTTTATAGGCTTCAAGCATAGGTCATAACCGTGACTCACACTGTAACTTTACTAGCCAATCAGTTTTCATGTATTTACTGCACAAGCAGACGTAATGGAAAAATTTAACTGCGCTACATTATAAACAAAAATAACTCACTTAAATAGCAATTCTTAACGCTGGATCGAGTGTGTCAACGGAACTGTTTCTACATGTACTTACATTAAGCTAAATACCAAAAAAGACACCTCCAACAGTAGACTTTCTAGTTAGGAAAAAGTTCACATGGAAATTTATATAACGATGGGAGAGGGGGTTCTCTGAATTACATGGAATCTTGAACCCAGTTCTAACTGCATATAAAACGGTTCTATACATCATTTAATGATCCGAACCATGAGCAAAATTGTTGATCGGTCACAAAGTTCAATTTCTTCTACGTGCATACTATCCGCCCTAAATATGTCAGGAAAAAATGATCAAAGCATTAACAGCTTGAAGTATGTCTGTCTCAAATTTGGTTATATCAAATTAGGAACTAAATGTGTAAGTTGTCTCCTTGTAACAATGTGTAACTAAACCGAGTTCAATAGTTACAATCCAGTCGATTTGACATTTGATGTAAATATTAAAAGATGAAATATGAGGTTTATTTTACTTACAGCGAAGGTAAAACATAGCCATTCTTCAGATCGGTTAAAACATAGAATATATTAACAACTTGGCAGAAGTTTGTAACATAACAGAGTATGTAACTCTTGTAATAAAATTACTATTCGATATAGCCTCTTCAAATACCAGCCTATCCTTTGTGTATAGTAACATAGAAGTAGAATCATTTACGTGATAAGGCAGGGGCCAGATAGAGACACGTTAGGTTGTGCAACGCTTCGAAGAAATTTTATAGGCTTCAAGCATAGGTCATAACCGTGACTCACACTGTAACTTTACTAGCCAATCAGTTTTCATGTATTTACTGCACAAGCAGACGTAATGGAAAAATTTAACTGCGCTACATTATAAACAAAAATAACTCACTTAAATAGCAATTCTTAACGCTGGATCGAGTGTGTCAACGGAACTGTTTCTACATGTACTTACATTAAGCTAAATACCAAAAAAGACACCTCCAACAGTAGACTTTCTAGTTAGGAAAAAGTTCACATGGAAATTTATATAACGATGGGAGAGGGGGTTCTCTGAATTACATGGAATCTTGAACCCAGTTCTAACTGCATATAAAACGGTTCTATACATCATTTAATGATCCGAACCATGAGCAAAATTGTTGATCGGTCACAAAGTTCAATTTCTTCTACGTGCATACTATCCGCCCTAAATATGTCAGGAAAAAATGATCAAAGCATTAACAGCTTGAAGTATGTCTGTCTCAAATTTGGTTATATCAAATTAGGAACTAAATGTGTAAGTTGTCTCCTTGTAACAATGTGTAACTAAACCGAGTTCAATAGTTACAATCCAGTCGATTTGACATTTGATGTAAATATTAAAAGATGAAATATGAGGTTTATTTTACTTACAGCGAAGGTAAAACATAGCCATTCTTCAAAACGTTTAATGTAAGTAAACTTTCATTTCAACTTTACAATATTAATGTCATCGTTCTCATCCAGATGAACCATGAGCCTGGTTCTGCCCTGACCGGATTCGATCACATACTCGTGTCCATCCGAGTCTATGAACATAACACGGGAGTTTCTCAACACATCTGCTTTATAGTTGGGGATGTTGGTGATACACGTCTGGATCTGTCGTCTCAAGACGGCTTCCTTCTCGTTGTTGTCTGATCCTTCGTTACCAACCACCTTCAGAATCAACTTGGCCAGCTTTCGTTTGTTGATCTCTTCCACTTTCAGCTGAAATTTGATGATAGATTTTAAAACAAACATTTCATTTCAAACATACATGTATGCATGTTAGATGTAGTTACTATTGTATCCCAAGTATGGATCTATCCCATCTTAAGATGGGATAGTTCTCTGGGCTATCCCAACTGTGGATAAATCGCTATCTCAAGTTGGGATATCCCATCTTAACAGTCAGGGACACGTCGGCTTTCCGTCATTGACTTTAGACGGCATGCCGTCTAAAATACTATGACATAGCTTAACCATTCATTCAAGCATATAGAAAACACAGGATCAGACAAAGCCATACTATTTTGGAAACAATAAATGCCCCCTTCCCTCTGATGATCTGAACTACAAAAAGATGGATACTCTCTTTCAGACCAGAGAAATGACGAAAAACATGGAAAAGCAGAGTGGGGAGTGGTAGTGATTTTATCGATATATCTCAATATCTGTGCCTAGGTATTAACTCAGAGGGTGCATACTCAAAGATATGATATTACAGCATAGGGATATGCAAAAACATGTTTATCATTTCTTTTATTAAGAGAATCATTTCTTTTAGTAAATGGGCATATTTTGGGCATATTTTGTGATATCAGACGGCATGCCGTCTAATAAAAACATAATTCTTTATTGTCAGAAGGGAGACATCATTATTTGAAATTTAAATTATAAATATATTTTTATGAATAAAACGACAGTATTCCGTCTAAAATATTGTCTTATAAAGATGGCATGTCGTCTAAAACATATTGTCTTATAAAGATGGCATGCCGTCTAAAACTATTGTCTTATCGTGTGTTAAGACTTTTTCCCAAGGACCACAGGTAAAAAAAAATCAACACGTGTCGTCTTCTTCGTCGACAGCTTGGCAGATGGGGATTATAAATTGTAGATCTAGTGTGGCCCCACAATATGTGTACAGTCGTCTTGGGATATAGGGGTTATAAATTGTCGATTTAGAAAACGTATGGTTTCAACCTCTTAATTGTTTTATCTAAGGTCTGATCAGTTATAGAGCCAAGTATGTTTGGACAGTATGTCAGCAAACAGCTATAAGTCTTTATGGTATTTTAGTTACAGTAATTGTAAATTATCTTAACCTTGTTTTATGGTGTGGTGAAACAAGTTCTCCACAATCGAATAAATAGAGATTCATATCCAAGTGGGGATGTCATAATGTGTTTACAACACGAAAGGCTGTAAAATTATCTTGTCCCGAGGAAGAGCAAGGGAAACATAATTTTACTGGCACGAATGTTGTAAAACAACATGACATCCATGAGAGTGTGTTGATGTCTTTAACTATATATGTTAATTATTGATACCACTGAAGGCATTTATTACAAATAATAGAAAGGTATCAGCATCACCAATGGTGAATTTAATCGTGTCAACACATATAGAAACATCTCTTACACTGTTACTATTGAACGGCTGGACTATCAAAACGCTAAAGATGCAGGCTATTTTCAAACAACATAATTCAATTCAAAGATCACTGTTGTTATGTAATAACTCGGTTTCCACAGACAAAAATATTACATATTTCGATGTAAAATGTTAATGCTGTGACAATCTTCCTCATTTTACATCAAACGTTTGTATAAGATGGCAGGTGAATTGGCACTTTCACACTGATCACAAATACGTTCGAGGAACTGTGGGATCGAACCTGCAGCCTGATGGTTTCTGGTCGCGTGAACTAAAACTACAACCAGATGACATGAGAATTGATTGAGCAATTGATAAGAGTTTTTAGATTGTATTTGACCAAAATGGTTATACGTTTGCATAGTAGTTTTATTTTTGTCACTTTAAAGGAACTATAGCACGCCGTTCTAACTAAAAATCTATTACTCTCACGAAAAGAAACATAAACAGTGTAACCAATGGCTAAATAAGACCCCTAAAACAATTAAAGAATTATATAACGAATGTTTTCCGGCCCTGTAATTTTAAGGTGTTCACACTAAATTGCCTGCTCGAAAGTAGTTAAAGCATTCTGACTGATTGAGCTATACCTATAAGAGCCATTGTGTATGTTAATAGAAATTTCGTATTTTCGTATTGAAATATATACTCTTAGTTTTTCGCAAATTTACTTTTTTTAGACCCAACATAAGTATGATACGTTTGCAGTTTACGTATAGATCAGGTCTATTATTTTCAAGCGCGAAACATTGTGGTTTACACCCAAATAAACATAAAACTAAACAAACAAATACAAGAGACAGTTTGTGAGTATAAATAATATATAAAAAATATAAATATACGTTTTTGGCGTATATTTATTTACCATTTATTTCAATTGTGTAGTTTTTACAGATACTATATCTGTCATGATTTGCTGGTATAATCACAATAAAATACATTTAACAGGTAAACTGTCAATAATTTGTATATTAACAGGATCTTTTGAAACATGATAATATAACAATTGTCACATTCAGTTGAAAACACTTGACGAGCTTCATATGAGTTGACATTGTGGCGACTTGTAAAATTGATAAGCCAACACGCCTCGGAAATGTTGGTGGTACTGTTTTTATACAGAAAAGGAAAAGCTGTTAATATGACGTGAGATTCTATTGACACGCGTTAATCTAAGGCTTACTTGTCTTTAAAACCAAATTTCATCGGATTGTCCTGATATGAAAATTAAGTGTCATAGTTTTCTAGATTTCCCTAGCGATTGATACACATAAACATAGTGTTGTAGTTAAAACACTAACATACTCAATAGCTCTTTAACACTCAGAGTGGAGTTACAATATGGCATGATGGAATGGCCAACTTTACCATCTTGCTGTCAACCTCTCCAAATTGCATTAAACCAAGCAAACTACTACTCACACTGAAGAGTTCCACAAAATTGTCGCTTTTCAGATCGCACCATTTTAAACCAATACGGATAAACATTTTTCTATTGATGATACGGCTTATTGGGTCGGGTAATGCGATGTTTTACCCTCTAAACGTAATATATTGTATAAACTTTAATAAAATAAAAACAAAATTTAAAAGATGACACAATGGAGCAAAAAATGTATGCAATGTACGCTGCAGTAACTTTAAATGTAAGTGCACATTTTTATAAACACAATATGTTGTATTGTGTTTTTTTAAATTATGTAAGCTGACGATATTGACATTGACAGTACCAACTTGTACATTTCCACGTGCATCACGATTAGTTCATGCTTTCTGTGAGCTGCCTAATATAGACATTTTTTTCTGACAAGGACACGTCTCTTTTACCCTTATATGTCAAACAAACGAGAACTGAAAATTAAACTAAAATGTTGTCAATTCTGTTTGTGGTTTGATGTAGTCTTGAGATTGGGTTCAAGTTAGACGAACCATCGAGCACGTGAAACATGAACACCTCGGCCTCGTGATTCACGTGCGCGAGGGCCCTAACTGGAACACCTCGGTCTCAGTCGGTAACTCCCAAGTAAGCTCAATACAGTCTTGCTGTTATATTTTTAAATATGCCGTCTTGTGAAATATGAAGATGGCATGCTGTCTTAATTTTTCAACATTTGACACAATGAACTCTCCCTGAATCATTAAAGGTACATCCATTGTGTTTCATAAAAGTTTATTTGGCTTTAATACGTTCCAACACATCATATGTGATGTTTACAATACAAACAAATGCACTAAGATTGTATATTCATCCCCAATCGCCAAATGTATAATAATTACTAGTTTCCAATTAAAATCGAGTAACATCGTTATGCATGTGCAGAAACCGAAAGTGAACGTCCTATTTACATGCATAGTTGTTATATGACCTATTAAACATTATAAACCCAAATTTGTTATTTTGTGTGGTTTAAATAAGAGTCCAAAATTACGTTTGACTCATTGGCGCGCGCCACACGCGGTGAATTGTCCGGTTTTCGATCAGAAATCGATACTTTTACCTTCATATCGTCAATATACTAAGTCGAGTATCATCAAAATGATAGTTTTCGGTAACAGTTGGTACTTCTCGATAAAGTAAGACCATTTATCACGTTTGGCATATTTGACCCCAAACAACACAATGGATGTACCTTTAAGAAGGGATCCAGTCTAATACGTTTTATAGACGGCATGCCATCTTTATAAAACAATAATTTTTAGACGGCATACCGTCCCATTGTAACGAGACGGTAAGCCGACATGTCCCTGACTGCTTAAGATGGGATGGCAGAACTTTTTAGAATAAATTCAGTTTGATGAGAAAACTGATTTTGATGAGAAAACTGATTTTGATGAAAAAAATGACTTTGATGAAAAAGCTGATTTTGATGAAAAACTGACTTTGATGAGAAAACTGACTTTGATGAGAAAACTGATTTTGATGAAAAAAAATTACCCTGATGAAAAAATTTACTGATGAAAAAACCGACTTTGATGAAAAAACCGACTTTGATGAAAAATCTGATTTTGATGAAAAATCTGATTTTGATGAAAAATCTGATTTTGATGAAAAATCTGATTTTGATGAAAAATCTGATTTTGATGAAAAATCTGATTTTGATGAAAAAAATGATTTTGATGAAAAAAATGACTTTGATGAAAAAAATGACTTTGATGAAAAAAATGACTTTGATGAAAAACCCGAGTTTGATGGGAAAAAAACCGACTTTGATTGAAAAACAACTTTGATGAAAAAAATGACTTTGATGAAAAAAATGACTTTGATGAAAAAAATGACTTAAATGAAAAAAATGACTGATGAAAAAACTGTTTTTGATGAAAAAAATGTTTTTGATGAAAAATCTGTTCTGATGAAACGTTTTTGATGAAAAAACTGTTTTTGATGAAAAACCGACTGATGAAAAAATTACTTTTGATGAATCCATTGACAATTGAATTTGATAATAAATGAATTTACTTATGAAGAAAAAGACTTAGAATAAACAAATGATTGTTGCAAAATAAACAGACTTTGAAATACAAGGCTGATACAAATGATCATTAAAAAATGGGCAAAATATAACTTCAAAGGAGAAAGGGATAAAATTCAATGCTTATGAACTCTGGCTTGTTGTAGCATTGATTTAGAGGAACTATAAATGTATTGCATGTTATGTCATGTGCACATTTAACTGTCTCCAATTGAGAATAAGACCCGGTTAAGCTTGTGTAACTTGTTTGTGACTGTCAAAGATATCAAATATATAATCAAAATAGCTTCTTGATAAAATATCGAATACAAGGGTAATAATTTTTATTAACTTAAAAGTGTTTTCTGAGTGATTTTACCCATGTTGATGTTCACCCTTGTTGCAAGACAGGTAGCAAAAATTCAAAACAGGTTTGCTTTTTACGAACGTTTATGTTCATATAATTTAATATAAGATTTAAAGTAATAAGATATAAATTACCCTTTTTGACAATACAATATTATAACCAAATCTATCTATCCCCCCCCCCTGCATCATCAGTTCACTTGAAAGAATGGAATTACTCACATTATGATATTGACCTTAATTATTTTCAATGTTCACTTTTTTCATTTAATTATGTTCAAACGTGCCATTTATAATACATGTTTGTGGTGAACTGAAGTTCGAAATGTTGTTGCTGAGAAGCTGTGGAAGATAAGACATGCTGTATATTTTGTTTTTTTACATTATTTGTTGTATACTTGGTTACACTTAAATATCACTTAAAGTTCGACAAACGTTACACCCTTATCAATAAGGCATTGAATGATGGGATATATCAATTGGAAACTTGATAATCATGGGACCCGAGTATCTATTTATAAGTTCTTCTAACTACTTGTGTGGTCTGTTGTAAACGAACGAAACGGGGACATACTTGAATTAGAATAGCAAGTTATTAGAATATAAATGATAGATTGAAAACTCCCCAATCTAAATAAATTTAGATCAACAGGTATATTATGTTATACCGACTGTATATCCATGATATAGGACAGTCGATCTAAATTTATTTAGATTGAAAACTCCCTACTCTCTCAAGAAGTATATAACTTCTCGAGTAACTCCATGTGTTATTGTGCCCTGTTGAAATACATATTTTGTGTACATGTACATATTATATAAGTATTTGTATATATTTTTATTGGTGTGTACTTCGATCACTTTTGGTGTCATTGTATCTGATTGATTTTAAAACTAGTAGTTATAATATCCTTTTCCTCTAAACACATGTTTAACAAAGACATTTAACATTAAGATCTTAAATTTTTTAACTAGTGGCTACATCATGAGTTTAAAATTGATTGTTGAACATACTAAGTAGGTTATACTTCACACTCTGTTAGGCTTATAGATGGTAAGTTAGATATCATTGGCGGTATGACTGACAGGTTCTTCCTACAATACAGGTTTTAGAACACTTCATGTAAGGATAAACATTTAAATGTTTCTCGGTCACTTTTTTCTTAAAAGTGACGAAGGGGGTAGGATTTTCTTTTTACTTTTTGTAAAATACATTATGTTTTTTTTTATCAAAATATAGCTTGGAAATGCTAGAAGTATACAAAACAGAAGCACATCCATCCCTGCAGATCATTTAGTTGGTACGTGAACGGATCAGCAAACATGATGCAGCAAATTCGTAATTTATTGTTTTAAATGACAATAAAAAGTTGTCACGTGCACAAATGAAAGAGATGCGCTGACGCCTGAGAAAGATTGCATGTTTCTAGTGTTCTGTTTTTCAATTGCAATTTTCATTTTTAAATTAGGCAAATAAATTAAATATCTCGCCGCTAATGGCTGCAATACTGCCGAAGCGGCGTTAAACAATAACTCACTCACTCACTCACTCACTCACGCATGTTTCTATTACAGGGAAAATGAAAGAACCAACGTGTGTAAATCCGGGGTATGGGGAGCGATACAATATTTTATTTGAAAAAACCCTTTGAGACTGTTTTTCATATTCCCGCTACATGCTGTAAATTTAATCAAACGTTTAACAGATTACAAATATCAACAACAAGATAATAAATAAACCCACCAGGACGTATTTCAGTTTCAATGATGTAATTATTCTACCAAACTGGTTGTAACATGTTCCCGCAGTGAATTTTCACCTTGGTATGTCAATGGAAGTCATTCAGTCCGTTTTATAACTTGGAAGTGTAACAGTGTATGCATTTTCTGAACATTACTTAAAATGGTACAATACTGTAGAAGAAGTGAGATGAAATTTACCAGAGAGAAAATCAGTTAAGACAGGGTCTTTATTACTGGCTAACATATTCCAAGTTCTTCTTTTGATAACAAAACTGTTAAATACATTACACTTTAGTCCGGGACATAGAAGATGTAAATATAACTTAATCTCCAGGATTTTGATAATAATTCAAATATTTGATATAAATAATATAAATACGATATCATGTTGGTACTGTTCATTATATATGTTGAGAGGTTTAGATAAAAAAATGTGAATCTGACGTCGTTACATTCTATCGATTATGTGTTTTAGTGGTTTAGTAAGAACATGTAAACATGGCGTCGTTTCTATAATGTAGATTATGTATGTTTCAGCAATATAAAAATATGTAAACCAGCGTCCCCATGCTATCGAACACATTCTTTGTTTTGTTTGGACACTGCATATATCAGGATCTCTATATGAGATGATTATATCACTGTTCAAATAACTTTTAGAACTCTTACATATTGCACAAGGTGTGTTAAATAACTCTGTAACTCAGGCTTCAATAGCTTTGCCTAAATCTTGTTATAACCGAAATCAATATATCTGCACTGCTGCAGTACTCTCTACGAGTGCATATAAATCTGTCACATGCTATGTTTCTCACATTGCTTTCTGCTCGGTGCTTGACTACCCAAGTATGTTTGTTTCAAATTGAAACCACTCGTTTACCACGTGTTACTTGACTGTTTTGTAATCCAAGTATATATTTTAAAAATAACATTAAATGTAAGTTTCTCTGAAATGTGTTATGCTTGTTAAACTCATTTTTCATCACTTCAAGGTTGAGTCAACGAACTTGAAAATTACCCCTGTACATATTGTACACACAATATTAACTTTCAAAACGTGCATCATGTGGTAAAGGTCAAACACACTACAATTCAGAATGATGATAAGTTATCATTGCATAAAATTATTTCTGCCACTCATTAACACAGCAAAAATGAGCTGGTTTCCAGAACACTGAAACTAACAGGATACCAAATGGAAACCAGTATTTCCAGTTGGTATCCAGACAGTTTTTATAAGTTTCCATGTGGTTTCCAGCAACACTGAAACTGAATTTTGCACCAGTATCCGGATGGTATCCAGTGCGAATAATTACCCACTCCTCCAAGTGGTATCCATCTGGTTTCCATGAATAACTTTCTTTTTGGTTTCAACTCAGTTTCCATGTGATAGTTTCCACTTGGTTTCCACTTGGTTTCCATATTTCTTAGTTTACACTTGGTTTCAACTTGGTTTCCATGTTCAGGTTTACTGTTGGTTTCAGTCTGGTTTCCATGTTAAGGTTTATTGTAGGTTTCAGTCTGGTTTCCATGTTACGGTTTACTGTAGGTTTCAACCTAGTTTCCATGTTGAGGTTTACTGTAGGTTTCAGTGTGGTTTTAGTATAATGGTTTACTGTAGGTTTCAGTCTTGTTTCAGTGTAATGGTTTACTGTAGGTTTCAGTGTGGTTTCAGTGTGATTTCAGTGCAATGGTTTACTGTAGGTTTCAGTCTGGTTTCCATGTTAAGATTTACTGTAGGTTTCATTGTAATGGTTTACTGTAGGTTTCAACCTGGTGTCCATGGTTGGCATTTGCATGTTATGATTTAAATGAATGCAGTGTCAAAACCTACAGCAACTGCTATCTTCATCAAGAGCAATAATACTTCGGAGAAAATAATTCTAGTAATGATAAAAATAATTGTACTTTGTTATAAAGTTCATTACATAAAGTGCCAATAGCAAAGTCAATCTAATCATATCTAATTACAAAAAAGAAAAGACATTTTGCCTGTTGTACTAGTAATACAAAACATGTGTGTTGTATTATGAAGTTTATTACGTAAGTGTCAATTGCAGAGCAAATACTTGACTAATGCTGCAAAAAGGAGAATACATCTGACAATCAAATCTAAGGAATGTATTCAAATGATATCAAGTACACAATACCATATAGTGATCTTATTTATGAAGATCCTAGATATACATTTAAAACTTGTATTTAAAATCTCGGGTAAACAGCCCGGGGAAATTACATCACTAATCCTCCGGGGTGATTTCAAACTCTTCAGCTACAGCTTAACACTTTCTGTGTCCTCAATGGGAATGAACTTTCGACCACATGGTATGCTCATCTTCAAGCGCAGAAGTCTTTGACCGACCACATGCTTCCTTCATGTTCTTCTAGGCTGTAAAAGTAAAACGAACATAAAAATGATATTAATGACCAACATAAATTGAAATTGGTACAACCTCTGTTTTACTTATTTGAAGTGTTTTAGTAAGATACACAATCATAAGTTCTGATTTGCCAGATATTATTATTTTGTATACTGCAATTATTACATTAGTTCTTAGGTTAAGTTTTGAAACACATGTACCTGTTGTAGGCTAAGGTGAGAGGTCATCTATCGCCTTCTTCAAGTTTCCAATAAATGCAGGAATGCTGAAATGTTATAAAAGTATCAAATCAATCAAAGAAACACGAATATTCAAAAGGGTATTTCATATTCTAACTAAATATTAAGGTCATAACATGATATTCAAAAATATACATCAGTACAACAACTCTTACTTGGTCGTTTTTTTTAGAATGTAATTTTTATGTATTCGTATGAATCAAGAAAGTAGAGACTGTATTGATACAATAAACATTGACATCGTTTCGATACAATATTTCGAAGGTATTTGATCAACTTTATTTAAATTGTTATTTCAATCATTAGCATATTGGACACACAATAAGAAAAACATGAACTGTACCTGCATGCAGTTGTAGACATATCATGTTGTTTTGCCCTCCGTGAATGACAACAGTTGTTGCCACTGAAGTTCATGTACACCCGACAGACAAGATTCTGTTTCTTCATTCAGTCACGGGTTATACTGGCAAATAATCGCGCCAAAATGTGGATGATGAACAAAGCTCTTTGTCTGGGAGAGCACATGGTCTGGCTATTATATAACACCATATGGTGGACAGCGAGCGCCCGGCGATACGGAGCATACATTTGACCTACATCTAATTACTAAATTAAGGCTCACTGAATCTTAGAGTTTGTAATTGATATTATTGTGTAGATGTTAAAAAGTAAGTCCAACATTACACACGCAATACAATGAATAATAAAAAAAAACCCATATCATGGTTGATATAAGTTAATGGCATTGTCGAAATGAAATGGAATACGGTACATATCATATCATATTAATCAAGGGTTTCAGTTATTTACTTGTTTATATAAATATAACATTTGCAAGACAATATTTTTCTCAAAAGTATAGTTAACCATCCTTTGTTAAAGCTTCATCTGAAAAATTTATTTGAACATGTTTATAATAATAATTAATATTGAATTTCTAGTTCTTTGCTTTGAATACACGTGCAATTTTAAATAATGGATAACTAATTTGGTTTCTGTGGGTCTTTTGATTTGAACAAATGGTTAACAAATGGATACACGGGTTCTTAATTATTTCATTATCTGTTTCCATTACACTACATTACACTACATAACACTTGATAGTTTTATGTTGGTTTCCATTTTCGGGAAAAAATAATTGTAATTTACACTAATGGAAACCAGCATTAAACTTCACATTAGAGTTTCATGTTGGTTTCCCTTACGGAAATATTACATATCATAGAGTCCAAAATGGATTCTAGTTGGAAACCAGGTTACCAAGTTAACAGTTGGTTTCCCGATTTCAGGATACTCAGTCATGTGTGCTGTGGTAGTTTCATGTTGGTTTCCATTTAATGGAATCTTTCAATGCAGATTTCCAGGAATGGAAACCAACATGTAACCTCACTTGATAGTTTCATGTTGGTTTCCATTTTCTGGAATCAATAATTGCAATTTACAGGAATTGAAACTACTTTATATTGTGGTTTCATGTTGATTTCCATTTCATGGAAACATTTATTGCAATTTCCAGGAATGGAAACCAACATGAAACACATAATCAATGTTTCCAGTTGGTTTCCATCACGGAAATACTTAATGTTATAGAATCCAAATGGATTCTAGTTGGAAACCAGGTTACCTAGTTTCAGCAGATGGATACCAAGTGGATACTCCTATTACCCAGTTTCCAGTTGGTTTCCAGATTGCAGGATACTCAGTCATTTTTGCTGTGTAACGTCTAACGTGATATCAGAATATAAGGAAAGTATAGAGAGTTATAATGAAAGTTAAACTGCTCAAATTAATGTTGATGTTTTATAATATTCTAACAGTTATTTTGTTTAGAAGAATGATAATCTCACACAATATGATAAGGAATTATATCAACAATTAAGTTGTTCAATTGACTAATAATCTTGAATACAAGAGCCACCCCATCAGTCAACTTGCATCACAGAATGTGACACTACACACGGTGCATTGTAAGGTCTGATGTTGGGAAAACCACCACGTCAGTTTAACATACACATTTCAAGAAACTAAAAAGAATCAAGGCATGTTTAGTCTTGGTGGTAACATAAACCTGAGAAAACTGCTTGTGTTGACAATGACCATACCATTCATCTCCTAAATTCTTGGCCGATATTTACCTCGACAACACTCCGATATTTACCTCGACAACACTCAATGTTTCTCAGATAAAATTATATGGTCAATAATTTGGTTTAGTACATTGAAACATATAGTCAACCACTGTGCAAGAACTAGACTTAAGTGCCTGTTAACTTTTCTCTAGATGAACACATCACTAGACTGAATTTATAATATTCTTAACATTTCTCTAGACGAACAAATCACTAAACTATAAATATATAATATTCTTAACTTTTCTCTAGACGAACACATCACTAGATTAAATAAAGGTGCTAAGTGAATATAAAACAACACACCACCAAGAATAAATAAATGATGTAATTCATATCATGTCTCTTGATGGCTCATCACACACCTTTGAATCGGAATAAAAAAATAAATAATCTGAACACCTCCCAACTTATATACATTCAAAACACGAGCAACTTACAATATATATAATGTGATTCTTGCAATCTATCTATGTTTATGTGTCGGAAAAATACACACAGTTATTCGCTGATATCATAAATGTCTCGTCGTGTCCCGTCAGTTGTAATCTATGAAGAACTGTTTAAAGTAGTTGTAAATATGGCGTCGGTTATTTGTCTTTGATAATCTATGGAAAGGTGTTTTAAATAGGTTTAAATATAGCGTCGATTATATGCCTTTGATAATCTATGTAGAGATGTCGGTCGTATAGCGAATCATACGGGTTTACACTAACACTGTTTAAAACTAAATTGCGAAATCATGAACATAAAACATTTTGAAGAAATAATGCGACCTATAAATCGACAGTGGTATGGAACTCGTCAATGTGAGAGGGAGAGTTGAAGGTCTGATGCTAATTTGAGAGTTAAGACAGCAAGATGAATGACCATTCCATCATGTCCACTCGAAAGGAAATGGACTCGCATGGCTTAATTGAACCATGTACATTCGTTTTATCTTGACATTTATTTACCTTTTTGTGAGGTCACTTTATTTCAGTAAGAATTGCGTGCTACAGCGCCATTAAGTATTAGAATGTAATGGTAGAAGATGTTTTCATTACTTGTAAATACTCAATTTATCAACATCTATGTCGTAATTATGAAATGGAATTAATGTCTGTAATGAAACTGTTTTGGCCAAAATTGATTTAATATATCCACATTTTGGGTGTCTAAACTCTAAGTAGTAGATATTGGCATTTAAAGTGAATTGTCTTATTAGTATTATTGGTGAAACAATTGTGTGTTCAAATTTAAGAAATAAAAGCCAATTCCAACAAAGAAGACTCTCCTCTGCCATTATCTTTGGTTTCATTTTCTTTATAAAAGTATTTTTATCAACATTAATTTGTGTTATGAAATTATTTTAAGCATTGAATTTTATCCCTTTCCCCTTTAAAGTTATATTTTGCCCATTTTTTAAAATGATCCTTTGTACCATCATTGTATTTCGAACTCTGTTTATTTTGCAACAATCATTTGTATAATCTAAGTCTTTTTCTTCATAAGTAAATTCATTTATTATCAAATTCAATTGTCAATGTCGTTTTGTCATTTAAGTAATTTTTTTCATCAAAGTCATTTTATTCCATCAAATTTATTCTTTTCATAAAATTCATTTTTTAAATTTTTTTTTTTTCATCAAAGTCAATGGATTCATCAAAAGTATTTTTTTTTCATCAAAGTCGTTTTTTTCATCAAAGTCGTTTTTTTCATCAAAGTCAGTTTTTTTTTATCAAAGTCAGTTTTTTCATCATAGTCACTTTTGTCATCAAAGTCAGCTTTTTCATTAAAATCACCTTTTCACATCAAAATAATTGTTTTCATCAAACTCATTTTTTTTCATAACAGTCGGTTTATCCATCAAGGTTTTTTTTTTCATCAAAAACAATCCTTGCGGCTCAAGGAAGTCGGGGGCCTTTGACCCCCTTCTCTCTTTGCTGTTTGTGCCGCAATCTCGTTTTTTTCATCAAAGTCGTTTTTTTCATCAAAGTCAGTTTTTTTTTATCAAAGTCAGTTTTTTCATCATAGTCACTTTCGTCATCAAAGTCATTTTTTTCATTAAAATCACCTTTTTACATCAAAATAATTGTTTTCATCAAACTTTTTTTCATAACAGTCGGTTTATCCATCAAGGTTTTTTTTTTCATCAAAAACAATCCTTGCGGCTCAAGGAAGTCGGGGGCCTTTGACCCCCTTCTCTCTTTGCTGTTTGTGCCGCAATCTCGTTTTTTTCATCAAAGTCAGTTTTTTTTTATCAAAGTCAGTTTTTTCATCATAGTCACTTTCGTCATCAAAGTCATTTTTTTCATTAAAATCACCTTTTTACATCAAAATAATTGTTTTCATCAAACTTTTTTTCATAACAGTCGGTTTTTCCATCAAGGTTTTTTTTTTCATCAAAAACAATCTTCTTATCAAAGTCAGTTTTTTCATCAAAGTCAGTTTTTTTCATCAAAAACAGTTGTTACATCAAATTCGTTTTGTTTGTAATGAGATGGGATATCCAAACTTGAGACAGCAATTTATCCACAGTTTGGATAGCCCTGAGAGGCCCACCTTTCACACCACATTTTTTTCTCGCCAATTGGGGGGCAAGTATTGTGAAAAATGAAGTTGACGACCCAGCCCCTTAAACTACAAAAAAAGTAAAATGATGTAACGAGGTCAGAATATTGTCATTGTATTATCCTTAAATATCATATACCAGACCACAGTCAATATAGATTCCTTTAAAATACTCCATAAACATACAAAATCCAACGCGTATTTACAAAGATATGAATTTTCAAAGCTTTAGATATTAATATATTGATATATTGCTGCAGTTAGCCCACAAAAGCTTAGCACTGAAAATAATTTTGATTATGGTATATATAAGTGTTATCCCATAAAATAAAATCTGTATATATAGAAATATCATTAGGTAAGCAGAATATCACATTAACTTCTAATCTAAACTGAAGAAGCGACGAAACAGGCCTGTTAATCTATAGTTGGTTCACGTGTTTCTCTCGATGCATTTGATTCATCCATCGAGCCGGCGAGCTGGTCACGTGTTTGTGAAAGAGTCACTTTAAAACAAAGCAAGTGTACCCACTGATATACTTTTTCTATTATTTACTATACCATCGTTGATATTCACTATATGCCCTTTTATCCTATATGGCTATCTTCGACAAATTATTACAGAGTAAGGGAAGAGTTACTCACCTTCCCTGTTCCTGTCTCTCGATAGGTGGCCAAGACCCGGATTATCATTCTTCCTCATGTCGGCAAACTATTCAGACATGTGATGATAGCTCTCCCGTCTTCGACTTGCTTATTGATATTTGCTCATTAAAGTTTGTTTTCTCTTTTGAGTGTTTTGGCAGTTCTGTGTCAGGTTAACTCTGTAGTTTATTTCTCGAGGAATAGACTACTTGGGGTAATTCACATTTCTGTTTGACTGAGCCGACAGCTAGCTGACTGTGTGTCAGTGCAGTTGTCTATTTCATCACGGACTTTGCGTGTTCGGGCTGCACGGGCTGCACGTGTGTCTCTTGGGGACTTGGGTCGAATGTCAGCCGGGCGTTGACTTTTTCTCTTGTTTGCCTATCGTACCTTAGGCCACTAGTCTTCCTGGAGGCACGCTGTTGTTTGTTTCACCTGAGGTGATTCATTGGATTTAGTCGCCTGTCCTTTGGCGGTGTGGCGTGACACGGGAGTGGATAGGATCGCGCCTAGCGCTTGATCCCTGCTATACTGCTAATCCCCGCCATAACGCTTGGTGCGGGCATACCGCCTGGGTTATTACTGTTGACTTGTGTCTTGTCTCCATGCCGCCGGCTGGCGGGATGGGACTGAGGTAACAAGTGGATATCCCGCTATACCGCTTGTCGGGCATACCGCCTGATTTGTCTTTGTCTCCATAATGCTAGTAACGAGTTGGGACCCCACTATACCGCTGGGCTCATGTAGCGCTTGGATTCCTTTGTTTCCATACCCCCGGCTGGCGGGAGGAGACTTAATTGTTGGATCGGGTCCTCGCTATAGCGCCTAGCATGAGACTGGATAACCAGTGGACATATAGCGCTTATTGCATGCCACCGGGCTTGCCGCTTGAGTGTAGCAGGTTTGATTGGATATCCTGTGGTCTTCCTGCCCCTCTTGCTTAGCGCTTTCCGTCTCTTTTAGACAGCCTTTCAGACTTAGAGGTAATTGCACTTTATTCTGTTTGGGTTAGGGGCTATCCCTACCTTTGGATACCGCTCACTGCTCCTCGGTAAGGGTGAAGTTGAAGGAACATGCCTGGACAGTATGCTTCTTTCCGTGGAAGTTGCGGCTCAAGGAAGTCGGGGGGCCTTTGACCCCCCACTCTCTTTGCTGTTTGTGCCGCAATCTCGTTTTTTTCATCAAAGTCGTTTTTTTCATCAAAGTCAGTTTTTTTTTTATCAAAGTCAATTTTTTCATCATAGTCACTTTCGTCATCAAAGTCATTTTTTTCATTAAAATCACCTTTTTACATCAAAATAATTGTTTTCATCGAACTCATTTTTTTCATAACAGTCGGTTTTTCCATCAAGGTTTTTTTTTCATCAAAAACAATCTTCTTATCAAAGTCAGTTTTTTCATCAAAGTTAGTTTTTTCATCAAAAACAGTTTTAAATCAAATTCGTTTTGTTTCTAAAAAGTTCTGCTATCCCATCTTCAGATGGGATATCCAAACTTGAGACAGCAATTTATCCACAGTTTGGATAGCCCTGAGAGGCCCACCTTTCACACCACATTTTTTTCTCGCCAATTGGGGGGCAAGTATTGTGAAAAATGAAGTTGACGACAAAGCCCCTTAAACTACAAACAAAGTAAAATGATGTAACGAGGTCAGAATATTGTCATCGTATTATCCTTAAATATCATATACCAGACCACAGTCAATATAGATTCCTTTAAAATACTCCATAAACATACAAAATCCAACGTGTATTTACAAAGATATGAATTTTCAAAGCTTTAGATATTAATATATTGATATATTGCTGCAGTTAGCCCACCAAAGCTTAGCACTGAAAATAATTTTGATTATGGTATATATAAGTGTTATCCCATAAAATAAAATCTGTATATATAGAAATATCATTAGGTAAGCAGAATATCACATTAACTTCTAATCTAAACTGAAGAAGCGACGAAACAGGCCTGTTAATCTATAGTTGGTTCACGTGTTTCTCTCGATGCATTTGATTCATCCATCGAGCCGGCGAGCTGGTCACGTGTTTGTGAAAGAGTCACTTTAAAACAAAGCAAGTGTACCCACTGATATACTTTTTCTATTATTTACTATACCATCGTTGATATTCACTATATGCCCTATTATCCTATATGGCTATCTTCGACAAATTATTACAGAGTAAGGGAAGAGTTACTCACCTTCCCTGTTCCTGTCTCTCGATAGGTGGCCAAGACCCGGATTATCATTCTTCCTCATGTCGGCAAACTATTCAGACATGTGATGATAGCTCTCCCGTCTTCGACTTGCTTATTGATATTTGCTCATTAAAGTTTGTTTTCTCTTTTGAGTGTTTTGGCAGTTCTGTGTCAGGTTAACTCTGTAGTTTATTTCTCGAGGAATAGACTACTTGGGGTAATTCACATTTCTGTTTGACTGAGCCGACAGCTAGCTGACTGTGTGTCAGTGCAGTTGTCTATTTCATCACGGACTTTGCGTGCTCGGGCTGCACGGGCTGCACGGGCTGCACCTGTGTCTCTTGAGGACTTGGGTCGAATGTCAGCCGGGCGTTGGCTTTTTCTCTTGTTTGTCTATCGTACCTTAGGCCACTAGTCTTCCTGGAGGCACGCTGTTGTTTGTTTCACCTGAGGTGATTCATTGGATTTAGTTGCCTGTCCTTTGGCGTTGTGGCGTGACACGGGAGTGGATAGGATCGCGCCTAGCGCTTGATCCCTGCTATACTGCTAATCCCCCCATAACGCTTGGTGCGTGCATACCGCCTGGGTTATTACTGTTGACTTGTGTCTTGTCTCCATGCCGCCGGCTGGCGGGATGGGACTGATGTAACAAGTGGATATCCCGCTATACCGCTTGTCGGGCATACCGCCTGATTTGTCTTTGTCTCCATAATGCTAGTAACGAGTTGGGACCCCACTATACCGCTGGGCTCTTGTAGCGCTTGGATTCCTTTGTTTCCATACCCCCGGCTGGCGGGAGGAGACTTAATTGTTGGATCAGGTCCTCGCTATAGCGCCTAGCATGAGACTGGATAACCAGTGGACATATAGCGCTTATTGCATGCCACCGGGCTTGCCGCTTGAGTGTAGCAGGTTTGATTGGATATCCTGTGGTCTTCCTGCCCCTCTTGCTTAGCGCTTTCCGTCTCTCTTAGACAGCCTTTCAGACTTAGAGGTAATTGCACTTTATTCTGTTTGGGTTAGGGGCTATCCCTACCTTTGGATACCGCTCACTGCTCCTTGGTAAGGGTGAAGTTGAAGGAACATGCCTGGACAGTATGCTTCTTTCTGTGGAAGTTGCGGCTCAAGGAAGTCGGGGGCCTTTGACCCCCCACTCTCTTTGCCGTTTGTGCCGCAATCTCTGTCCAGGGGATGACAGATGTCAGGAGTGGGCTAGCATTTCGGTGTTGGAACATCGAGACTACCGGAATGCGGTGAAGAAGAGCGAATCTCAGGGCAAGCTGAGAGCTTCCATGCGCTCTTCTTCTGCTTCCGCCACCCCTACGGGACCCAGGAGCTCCCCTTTTGGTCCGATCTCATCATCTCGGAGGACGTGGCAGAATTTGACATGCCGGACATGTCAGCAGGATCGGGTCGTGGGGACGCTTCTCCCAAGAGGCGGTGTGATCGTTCTTTGGCAGGGTTGAGTGGCGGCAACGTTTCTCCCAGGAGAGTGTCTTCTCCTGATGCCGCTTCAGGGCGGGATCGCCGCCACACCCCCAGGAAGAAGAGGAAGCACAAGTCCAAGAAGAGGAGGTCCTCGCCTCCTTCATTTGATCCTAAGGTTTCTGACTGAGGATATGGTGGCCAACATGTTGAACAAGAGGTTGCCACCCACGGACAAAGGGGGAGACGAGGCGACTCCTACGCCGCCCTCCCCATCAGCACCTTTAACCCCCAAGAGGAGGAGGGTGGTTTTGGTATCGCCGGCTGCCCCTCCCCAGATCAGGATGGGTCCTCTTCCGTAGACTAGGAGCTAGACTTGGAAGAACGTTTGGCGGCCATAGCAGATTGGTGCAAGGTTACTCTGGTTGAGGTTGATGACGAACCCTTATCCACCAAACAAGCCAGGATGGAGACATTCTGTGCGGAGGAGGAGACGCCCACCTCTCGCTCTGTGGCGCTGCCTTCCCATAGGCTTCTGCAGTCACCAGGCAAGGACTTCCACGCGAACATTGCCGCGGCGGCGCAAGGTCGTCTCTTGCCTCCACTGGTAATCTCAGACAAACATCGAAGCTCATTGCCTGTTCATCAAAGCGCGCTTCCTCTCTCTGCCCCCGTCCTGGACGATGACATCTGTCGGGTCGCCTCACCCTTTGTGCCCCATCAAGTGTCGGATATGCATTTGTCCCACTTTGATTGCGAGGCCAGAAGTACCCTGGGGTTATCGAACCACGTTTTTGCTTTCAGCCCCTGCTTCATCCTCTTCGCTCTTTGACGGGCAAATCGCCGGGGCCCTTCACCAGCAACAGGAGAGTCAGCAGCAAGAGCTGACCAACAGGCTCGCAGCTGGCGGCGGTAAAAGCCAAGAAGAAGAGGGGAAGCACACCCACGCCAAACAACACCGTTGGTGGCGGTGGTGATGGCGCAAGGATTGGCGGTTTTTCCTTTCGAGGAGGGGGTTGGCAAGGCAGAAGTCGCGACTTCAATACCGGCCCCTCTCCCAAATACACCCCGAAGAAAATCGCCCAGCGAGGGAAGGGACGTGCCTACGGAGGTACCACGAGGAAGCAATGACTTGTGGGTCCCTCCAGAGCTACCCCCACAGGTTGGGGGGGACGTCTCTCCCGCTTCGTACGCAACTGGAAACCGTTGGGGTTGGACAATTACGTTTGCGATGTTCTGGAACAGGGGTTTCGTATTCCGATGACACACCGACCCCCCACTAACCTGTTCACCAGTGGAACGTCGGCTAGAGCCAGATCGGCTCGCGTTGACGCTGGAACAGGTGGAGGTTCTCATCTCCAAGGGGGCAGTGGAGAAACTCCCGCTCCACAACCTTGTTCCCGGATTTTACTCCCCAGTCTTCATCAGACTGAAGCGAGAGTCAAACAAATGGCGGCTGATCCACGATTTGAAGGAATTTAACCACTCCTTCCTAGATCGGCCACCATATTTTCGACTCTTGACAGTGCCGTCAGTAATGCGATTACTGAAGCCCTCAGACTCGATGATATCCCTAGATCTGCAGGACGCGTACCTGCATATTCCCATTTACCATGTGGATTGCAAGTACATTTGTACCTCCAATTCGTCCTGGCGGGTCGCCACTTTCAGTGGTACGTGCTTCTGTTCGGGATATCGTCGGCTATGTGCCTGTTCACACGCGTAACCAAACCCATAGTCCAATACCTGCATTCGGTCACAACAGATCCCCATCTGTTCTGGAGGCTCAACGAGACTTTGTAATAGTGTTTTTCAGACGGTTGGGATGGCTGGTCAATCTAGACAAGTTGGACCTTCAGTCAACGATGGAACTAGTGTTTCTGGGCGCCCATCTGGACAATACAAGGCTTTCGTTACCACGGAGCGGATGGGGCGGTACAAAGACCTCATGGGACTATTGTCAACACACACATGAGAGAGAAGACTTGCCGCCACGTCTTCTCCATTCTCGCCAATATCAGACACCATCTCTTCCTGGTGGCAGCGGGAAACCAACGTACTGGCGGGAGTGCCTGTCAGCGACAGCCCATCTATATGTGGACGCCTCCTCTCAAGGGTGTGGAGCGCACCTGGATACGGAACAGACGGCGGGGGGTTTTGTCGTCAATGCGAACGAGATGCCACATCAACGTCTTAGAACTAGATGAGATAAGACTTGCAATCAGCCATTGGTCGGGCCGCCTACAGGGGCAAGTCCTGTGCGTCCACGCTGACAGCTCCGCGGCAGTTTGTGCCATAAACAAGCAAGACTCAAACAAAGCAGACTCTCTTCTGCAACTGGTGATGACGCTGTTTCAATTATTAGACTGTCTCGAACTCTCTATTCGTGCAGTGCACATCCCGGGAGCCAAGACAAGTCTCCATACATGGAGTGGATGCTGCACCAGAGAGTGTTCGAGAGTCTATGTTTGAGGTTCGGGAAACATCACATAGACCTCTTTGCAACGCGGCTCAATCACCAGTTGCCGACATGTGTCACCTGTACCGAACCCCACAGCGTGGGCGATAGATAAGCTCGTGTTAAGTTGGGAGGGGATGGTCCCCCTCCCGCCATCTTAACTCACGTGGTGGCAAAGATACAGGAAACACGCGTTGAGGTGGAACCTTCTGTCGAGCAAACCAAGCGGGCGGGTTCACGAGAATCCCCAGACTCTTCAGCTTCACGCTTGGTTTGTCTCCAAAGGGATCTGACAGGAGCAGGATTATCAGAATCCATTGCTGAGGCGCAGAGGACCTCCACAAGGAAGTTGTACGACTTCCAGTGGGGGTCTTTTGCGACCTTCTGTAGGGAGAAGGGGTATGACGTGCAGACAGTCACGGTCCCCCAGGTAGCCCACTACCAAGTACACTTGAGGGAGAAGAGGGGGCTAAAGGCCTCCTCTATTAACACTAACCTGCAATCATGTCCATCTTGCGGAAGCGCGACCCTCAGATCGATGTGTCGATTCAGGATCAGGACTTACCGGAATGTGGATGGACGGCAATAAATTAGGCTCTTAGAGTGGGACTTGGCGGTGGTTCTTACCCACCTCAAGTCAGACCACTGCCAACCGTTGGCAGAAACGACTGTCCTCCGTCTCACCATAAAGAGGCCTTTCCGAGCTTCATGCTCTCCAGGAAGACCCCTTACGTTTTGATGTGAGAGACGGGGGATTGGCCACTCCTTGACTAGCGCCTGACTTTATTTGCAAGAATCAGACCGCAGACGAGAGGGGTAGAACCTTCTCATTACCATCCATTTCCAGTACGATCGACCCCACAGACGAGGAGAACCGTCTCCTCTGTCCGGTGAGGGCCCTGCGTATAGCGGGGTCAGGGTTTGTTTTCCTTGCGTCCATATGGATCATGATCTCTCTGACTTCACTAGTCACCAATATCCACTTGTGATGGTGGGAGAGTATCTCACCTTCCCCAACCTCTTCCCAGCCCTCCTCCCGCTGTGGCAATCGGGCATATAGTGAATATCAACGATGGTATAGTAAATAAAAGTTCCTTTTTTTGGGTTAAACGTCATTATTTTATACCTACCCTTGATATTCCCTATCGTTAGCTCCCGGCCGGCCTCCCCTCTATGCGATTCGGTTTCTTTCTGACCGACAGAAGGAAGCATGATAATCCGGGTCTTGGCCACCTATCGAGAGACAGGGACAGGGACGGTGAGTAACTCTTCCCTTACTCTAATAATTTGTCGAAGATAGCCATATAGGATAATAGGGCATATAGTGAATATCAACGATGGTATAGTAAATAATAGAAAAAGTCAGTGGGTACACTTGCTTTGTTATAAAGTGACTCTTTCACAAACACGTGACCAGCTCGCCGGCTCGATGGATGAATCAAATGCATCGAGAGAAACACGTGAACCAACTATAGATTAACAGGCCTGTTTCGTCGCTTCTTCAGTTTAGATTAGAAGTGAATGTGATATTCTGCTTACCTAATGATATTTCTATATATACAGATTTTATTTTATGTTATAACACTTATATATACCATAATCAAAATTATTTTCAGTGCTAAGCTTTGGTGGGCTAACTGCAGCAATATATCAATATATTAATATCTAAAGCTTTGAAAATTCATATCTTTGTAAATACGCGTTGGATTTTGTATGTTTATGGCTTATTTTAAAGGAATCTATATTGACTGTGGTCTGGTATATGATATTTAAGGATAATACGATGACAATATTCTGACCTCGTTACATCATTTTACTTTTTTTGTAGTTTAAGGGGCTGGGTCGTCAACTTCATTTTTCACAATACTGGCCCCCCAATAGGCTAGAAAGAAATGTGGTGTGAAAGGTGGGCAACTCAGAGCTATCCCAACTGTGGATAAATCGCTATCTCAAGTTTGGATATCCAATCTGAAGATGGGATAGTAGAACTTTTTAGAAAAAAACGAGTTTGATGTAAAAACTGATTTTGATGAAAGGTAGGTAGGTATAAAATAATGACGTTTAACCAAAAATGTACTAGAATGTTGCATAAAGTCGAGTCAGTGAAGGCAACGTAATTTTAAGTGTTGTTAGCATGTTAGTCCAAACATCAAACCTTATTATCTAGAGACATAATCAAGATATTTTCACAAAACCATTTATCGCATTTATCGCTTTATCGCTCTTACGCTTTATAAAAAAGGAAATTATTGCCTTTAAACAATTATTTAAAGTGGTTACCACCATACGGATCAAAAGGTATAAAGTACGCTTGGTATATGATGAAATTTGAGTGATTCTGTTTCTCTTTACAATGATACAGACACAAGTTGAAAACCTTCCCCTGGTTCAGAAGATATAAGTACATAAGATAATGTTATAATCTGCCGACTTGGCTCATGCAGACCTCGTGGCTGAACAAATATCTTGTATATATTTCACCTTAACAAGCAAGGCCATATGCCAACAAAATTCAAAATTCTGCTGTGTCATGGTAACCAAAATATCTTTCATCTCCCAAATGTGAAGCTATGCGTAAGATATGAGGAGAAACCAGTGAATTTTTGTTAAAGAGCCATCGAGTATGTTGAAAGACTTACAGTGAAAATGCCAAAAATGTATATCATTGAAATATCTACACTTTGCTGATTTTTGCGATCCAAAATAGCTCTAATTAGAAAAGTTTTTTTCCAGTTGAAATATAGATGACGTATATTATATTCAAGCGTAAAGCATTGAATACAACATACTTGAAAATATTTAAATTTAAAATATGTCTTCGTTTAGTAGATGGCAACGTCACCGCTGCTACCTTTGTTGTTGACATCGGAAGTTAATTTTGAAAGCTGTCTTCTGATTGGCCTATTAGACGTGTATGCAGTACGCTCAAATCTATAATAATGATTCAATGTTAAACTTACTTGAAATGACCGATATTCTCGTCGCAATGAGCTCATCGTATTAAAAAAAGATTGATTCATTCAAAACCATCTGATGTTTACTCTATTCTATATATAACCTTTATTTACTTGAAAAAGCAATTAATTCTTATTTAAATATAAATATATTTTGTTATCAATTATATTAAGAAAAAGAAGTGGTAGTTGGAAAGTATTTTGACAAAAATAAAACTTAATATAAGTCACAGTCTGATAAAAACCGACCGTTTTGCAAGGAATACAAGTTGCAAAATAGTTCATATCGTTCGGAGGTTTTCTCGCAAAACCGACTTCTATTCCTCAGAACAAGCTTATCAGAGCGATTAGGGGCTTGGGACTGAACTGATAATGCTACCTGGTTACCCAAGTATAGTATAGATGTCATATGTCAGGAGAATTTTAACTGATTCCTGATAAGGAATCAACCACACAGGTATCAGACAATTTATCAAACTTACTTTGATCTCCTGCCAATCAAAATCGTGTCAATGACGTGGGTATAAGACACCACCGATATTCCTTAGGAGATACTTTTATCGGGAAAGTATTTACGTAATAGTTAGACCATGAGGGCCTGTTGTCTGGTCGTTGAAATGGTTAGTTAGACCACGAGCGCATAGCAACTTACTTAGACTATTGTCAAATAATAATACGTTTGTTTAGATGTATCTTATCAACTAATTTAATATTTTTCTCGCGAACTATATTGTTTTGGACAAATCACAGAGATCGTGAAAATCGCATTCTCACAATTTGCACGTGCGAGTGAACCTCTGACATGCGCACGTGGCGTTCCAGTCATTTGAAAACAGGCATTTGAAATGTTCAGACGTGGATATTTGCAGCTGAATTCAACGTATGTGGAGGGGTTGATAGGGACCTCGCCAAGTCAAACCTACCTTGCCTCACGATGTAGTACTCCGAATGGAAGAGGTTGTATCACGTGACACGAGTCTCGGAGATGGTCATGAAATTCCCGTGCATTCTGACCGATTAAAACCTTGCGAATAAAAAATGTTTTACTCACCTCAGGATTTTTCTTATTTTATGGGAATATCGTTCAACCATTCCAAGCCAGGAAAGGTGAGTTAATAAAGTTTTAGTTCTTCATTCTTTTACGGAGATATTGAATTGTCCGGATTTCATTCGCTAACTTTTCATCTTGATTGCATTAATTAGCATATTTTAAGTTTTTTGGTTCATTTTCAATAAAGTAGAAACTCAGCTGCAAAATGAAGACTGTGTGTACATTTTAATGAATGCTATATTATTTATGAATTGTACAAGAAATCGCCATGGCGCCTACTTGCCTTATTTTGTAAAAAAATTGCTAATTTTGATTAACTTCCGGATTCCACAAAATGAATGACATGGAACATATAATTCCCTTAAATGAGATTTTATGTGCGCCTCTATGGGATGAAGGTAAATGTGAGGATAATAAAGGGTAACAATTGTGCTTTTAACACTTGAAACCAAAAGTATGTGTAATAATTTTTCATCACTTTATCGGAAACATACTTTACAAGATGTGATTGTCTTTGTTGTTCTTATTACAGTGTGATATACTTTATTTTCCCCTATTTTCATATGCAGAGACACCCAGGCGAGTAGAAATGGCGGCTGGTACAACAAGAAGCGAGTCCAGGCAACCGTGTGCACTTGTGTTGGCACGTTTGAATTGCAGACTGCTTAGCTATCACACGCTGTCCTGTGTGGCTCTAAACGACGTCATGTAACACTGTATTATAAATGCAGTGCCAATATTGCGGAAGCGCCATGAGTTTAATATACGCCTTTTACCCTGTCAAAACAAACAACGAGCGTTCGTTTGTTGTTGTTGTTCGTTGTTGAGGAGCCATGTAAATTAAACAATATTTATAAATAAATACAGTTTGATTAGCGTTTCGTTCTCGAATTGCAATAATTCTTAGAATATGTAAATTTGTGTGATGTAAGTATTTCCAAAATGTTTAGATGATTTACAAAAAGTTCATCATTTGAATCAACCAAATAAAATTGATGATATTGTGACATGTATGGCTGTGGGATTTGATAATTGTCAAGGAAGGAATGTAAATGGTACGCCACTGTATAGTCAATTTGAACATTTTTTTTTATAGCAAAATGAATTATGGTATATACCAAAGTCAATGAGAACAATATTTCGTTTCGTCACCGAGTTCGGATTTTACACAACACCTTATAGTTAGCATTTCTGGAATGGAAGGGCATTTCAGGCATTGTTTTGAAACTCTTTTTTACATGCTAGAGAGCAGTTGTTACGATGGATTGAAAGCTCCATGTTGGGATTCAACACCCAATAAGGTATGCAATGACTTCATAGTGATAAGGGGTATTATCCGCCACGTATTTCAGAACAATTTATCCCAGCGTTTGTGAGTTTGGAAATCGTCGCGATGTCCCTGTAGCACGATTTTCTTCTTGAAATCAAGTGCTCTCACAAAAATATGAATAAGTGTTACCCGTGGCTGCATACTACTCCTGAATCAATAAAAATAGTTTTAAACGAATGTACATGGTTCGCATTAAAATGTCCGCTCGAAGGTAGTTCAAGTGGTCTGACTGATTTATCGTGACCTAAACACTCACAGTTTCTAATATGGTACAATGATTGAATGGTCATTACCATCTTGCTGTCTGAACTGTTTAATTCTCATGAGATCTACAAATATACCTCTCACACTGAATAGTTTATACGTTGTACCATTTTCTTCGTATATACGGGCAACTGTTTTCTTTTGATGCGGCTTGTCGGGTGGTGTTATGATATGTTTTACCCATTAACATAGCATTATATTGTATAAACATTAATAATAAATGGCAAGTTTGGGAAAAAACATAATTTGCAAGAAGTGTGCTACATCGCCTTAAATTTAACAAGAGTCAGGACACTGAATCAAGGAGATAAACATACCTGAGTATGTTATACAATTAGGATTAAACTCCACGAGCAGGTTACACATTTACAGTACAAACATCGGTGAGGGAAATCTGAAATTTAAAGGGATACTCACATAAACGTCCGGTTTGCTTTTATTCGGGGTGTCATTCTGAAAGCAAACGATTACATATATCTTGGTTTTAAACAATACATTCATTTCATATTCATTTGTTTTACAAGATAGTCAGGTACACACACACAAAATGAATAAAAAAAAAGTCATATTAATATCAAAAGATTCCAATAATATTAACACATGTAACAAAAAAAGCTCCAAAAGGAACCGGGATTTGTATTTTATTTATCATTCGTTTATTCAAAATGAAGCTAGATTTCAAGTACATCATTGATATAACGCTAACTGGTACAACTATTCACTGTACACCAACCATTGTACACCAACCGCGAAATTAGAATCTCCGTATTCAGAACAAGATGCGAAGATCCAAGTTAGAACTTTTTATTTCTATAGGAAACTCTTTTCATATTGCTTTTATACCATCCGAGGAAACCAACAGAATATTTAAACGTTTTAAGGAAGAATGGCGAGCGAGCGAGCATGACGAATCCCAACAGTAAGCACGGCTAGGGTGGAAAACTACGGCTTTATATGTATTTTGTGTCTTCAATGTGATATCACTTATATCTAATCGGGTGACAGTGAAAAGCAGGTATTTTCACAAGTAGCGAGATCTTGCTTTATGTCTTTTGATGTTTATTTTGTATTTACCAATCTCTCATGCTAATGAGACATTTATCCAGTACTATTACATCATTAAGAAACGTTCGACAGACGTAATTCAGATGCATTTTATGCAGATAAAACGACATTGTTTGGTTAAACCACGTAAAAAGAACCCCAATGGCAACTTGTTAACATATGTCGTGAGATAGAACAAGGGGGAAATCAGAATACAAGGGTAGAATAAGGGTTCGTGTGAATTAAAAAACTATGTTTGAAATTGGAACGACGCCCACAGGAGTGAGATTTCAGAATAACCAAGCGCAAGGGTTTCTCTAACAACAAGTTATAGATGTATATTCTTGACAGAGGCTCTCCGCTTCACTCCGCTCTCAATTTTGTTTAGCACATTTGACCTGAAAGGCCCGATGCGATGGGCTTATGGTACGGCATGGTGTCCGGTGTCCGGCGTCCGTCTGGAAATGATTCGCTTTTACAGCTTCTTTTTCAGAACCACTTGGTCTAGGGAGGTGACATTTTGTGTACAGACTCCTTGACCAATGGGAATACTAAATTGTAGATTTGGTGACCCCTTAACCCCAAATTCGGTCATAGGGGTCACAACCTAAACAAACTTCCCGTCTGTGACGTCATAAAACGATTGTTCGTGACGTCACTGTAGCTTGTCGTCGCAAGAGAAGTGGGTCGTTTCCTGGCTACTTTTACGCGAATCAAATGGAATAAAATGTGTAATAAAGAAATGATTACACTCAAATGTGTGTCATATGGCTTTTACGAAACTCGTGCAAATTTATGTATAACCCTCGCTCTCGCTCGTGCAATACAAACATTCAGACTCGTTTCGTAAAAGTCAACTGACACACTTCCTCGGGTAATAATCTCTATAGATGGAAAAATAATGGATTTAGAAGTATAAATTATCCATTTTAATGGCGTGCGCTTTCAGCTACATAATACATAATGTGATATATGTTTTCCCACCGGCTCTACAAATAAAAGTCTCCGTCAAATTAATTGCCACGCTATAGTAACTACATCAATTATATCCAATACCCCAACCAACTAAGTACAACATTAACAGTACATTTAGAAATTCATAATGAAAATCCAACATACCTGATTTCCCATTGTTCACGTGTTGGGGTTAGAGAGACGATATCTTTATAACGTAATGTTGGTACGAAACTCGATTGGTTGTGGGTTCAAGCTTGTAGCGTTATTCTTGAGGAAGCTAGAGTATGACACATCTATGTTATACATGTTGTCGGTACGAAACGCGATTGGTTGTTATAAATAGTTCATTTGTTTACAATTCAGATCAATAAAACATTGCTTCGGTATATCTTTACATGACCTTATCTGTATTAAGCAATATCAAGGTTTGCAAGCTGATTTGTTAGTCTAAACATTTGAGTCTGGTATCTACGGTGGCCCATAGGGGACATAAAGTATTTTTTATAGTTTATTGTATTTCTCTCATCGAAACCACGGAAAACTGTACTGAAAATACGGAAAACATAGAAGAAAACACTATAAACTCAAATTGAAACACGAAAAACTCCAAATGAAACACAAAATACTCAAAATGAAACTAGAAAAACTCAAAATGAAACACGAAATACTAAAAATGAAAAAGTAAAAAACTGGTTCATGAAATTCTAAGAAAGTACCCTTCTCTGCCCAAAGGGACATCATAATACATTTTAAAAGACATCTTTACAAATGGAATTTTCTCGAAATTGCAAATGACAAAAAACTAGCTGAGGTGAAAACCCTTCTCACCACGGTGTAAACCCTTCTCACCGCGGTGTAAACCCTTTCCACCGCGGGGCAAACCCTTCTCACGGCGGCGTAAACCCTTTCCACCGCGGTGTAAACTATTCTCACCGCGGTGAAAACCCTTTCCACCGCGTTGCAAACCCTTTCCACCGCGGTGAGAACTCTTTCCACCGCGGTGCAAACCCTTCTCACCGCAGTGCAAACCCTTTCCACCGCGGTGTAAACTATTCTCACCGCGGTGAAAACCCTTTCCACCGCGGTGCAAACCCTTTCCACCGCGGTGTAAACTATTCTCACCGCGGTGCAAACCCTTTCCACCGCGTTGTAAACCCTTTCCACCGCGGTGTAAACCCTTCTCACCGCGGTGCAAACCCTTTCCACCGCGGTGTAAACCCTTCTCATCGCGGTGCAAACCCTTTCCACCGCGTTGTAAACTATTCTCACCGCGGTGAAAATCCTTTCCACCGCGGTGAAAACCCTTCCCACCGCGGTGTAAACCCTTCTCACCGCGGTGCAAACCCTTTCCACCGCGTTGTAAACTATTCTCACCGCGGTGAAAACCCTTTCCACCGCGGTGAAAACCCTTTCCACCACGGTGAGAATCCTTTCCACCGCGGTGTAAACCCTTCTCACCGCGGTGCAAACCCTTTCCACCGCGTTGTAAACTATTCTCACCGCGGTGAAAACCCTTTCCACCGCGGTGAAAACCCTTTCCACCACGGTGAGAATCCTTTCCACCGCGGTGTAAACCCTTCTCACCGCGGTGCAAACCCTTTCCACCGCGTGGTGGAAACTCTTTCATCCTGCATAAGTCATCAAATATAGAATTATAGGCGAACAAATGGTGTAATCTTTTAAAAATGAATTGAAAATGATATAAAATTAAAGTTACTTTGATTTTATTTTTATGGTTCCGATATAATAATACAGACAGACAGATATAATGTACAGACATATGAAATAAACAATATAATTTTTCACATTGTGTTTTAATTCAGCTGTGTGATTTTAGCTATACTATATCAATATAATTGTTCACGTCATTGTAAAAATATGCCAGAGGTTTGTTCGGCCCCGAGCTTTGTATGCATCAAGTCAGCAGATTATAACGGTCCCACATCTTCATTTCGTACTTCGTTTTTCGTACATATTACGGTTTTCAACTTGTTTTCATCATTATAAAGAGAAACTGATAGGCTCCAATTGTAATCACATACTTCCTTGCACACTCTTGAACCATGTGGTGAAGCTCAACCACGCTACATCATCGTATTAAGTGGAAGAGCGATAAAGCGATAAAAGTGATAACTCTATACATTAAGTGCGCATGTTTGAAGACGAAAATCACATGTCACATGTCGACCTTTATCTGTCGTAACAGTCGATACTGGACTCCGTTCCATAACAGCGAGCGCTTATAATCGCTCATTGATTGCTCAATGTAGCGCTCAAGTAGCGTTCATTCGCTCTTGAACGACACGATGCAAATTCCTCGAAGTTTGCTCGCCTTGCTTCGTAACGTTACATTGAGCAATCGCGTTCAAGAGAGGTTTAAAAGTAATCGCTAATTGAGCGATTACTTTTGAAACCTCTCTTGAACACGGCCCTGGTTTCATTCAAAGTTGTTTTACATTTGACTGGGCTTTTGGATTCACATAACATAAGAATGATTTTGATAAATGACATGGTGTGTCTAAACCTGAACAATAAAATACTTCCTTAGATATACTTTGTGTGACTGAGTATAACAGATTTGATTGAGCAAAACAAAGTTTATATAAATTTAAATCGGCTCACTCTGATTATTTCTGGTATTTATTCATCAACATAATGTAAGACACAAGTTTGCAAATCTATTGTAACAACACTGATATATTATTCAGCCATTCACTAACAAATCAATGGAAAGAATTGAATAATCTATCATAATCAAAATAAAATATATTATTTAATTTTACTGGGTTTTATTATATTGTGCACATCAAAGAGAACCAGTGTGCGAAAAGATATATATAGAGATACTATTAGGCTATATCGCAGTAGAATATTTGTGTGACATCGTGTTTTAAAATATGCCACAGAAATAATTCTAAAGGTTCAATTCATGAAAAAACACGTTTTGGGCAAATTTATTAAAAGTGTGAACTCCTTGCATCGCAATGAATCATTAGTTTGATGGTAATAATATGTACGCCTTCGGTGTATGGAGCTCAGTGTACATTCGAATACGTATTGGAGGTTACCAAATCGTCTCTTTCCAATTGAATCATTTAGAGCCAAAGATTGAATACCTTTTTTCTGCTAATCTCTATTGTAAACTATAAGCATAAGCAAAATGCTGTTATTCTGCTACAGTATAATAATCGTATCCACTATCGAATTATATTAACATATTGTTCATTTCTATATTAACAATATCCGCGTTCAACCCTTGGTACAATAGTTGGGTTAATTTCACTAAGACATAAAACTGCGAACTCTTTGCATGGTCATGACTAATTTGATGATAACAAAATGTACGTCTTTAGTGCATGTTACATTGCTTAGTTTACATTCGGATAATTATTGGAGGTTAGTAATTCCTCTCCTTAACACTTGAATGGTTCATTCAGCTAACATAATATTTAAGAAACTAACTCTGTGACTTGTTCAAAATGTACACTTAATAAGAAGATGAAAAACAACTACAGCACTAGCCAGGGGCGGAGGGGGTGGGGTATAATAGATTAATTCTTAACGTTGATTTGGTTTGTCTACACCTGTACGTAAATACTTCCTTAGACATACTTTATGTGACTGAGTATAATATATTTGATTGATCAAAGCAAATTTTATATAAATCGGCCCACTCTGATTACCTCTGATATATATTCATCAACATAATTAAGATGCAGGTTCGGAAGTCTATGGTATCAACACTGGTATATTATTTAGCCATTCAATAACAAATTAAAGGAAATAATAAAATCATAATCAAAATACTTGTTTTACTGGGTTATACTGTACACATCAAATTGAAGCAGTGTGCGAATAGTATACTATATAGCTATATCACAGTATTATATTGTATTATAAAAAGTGCCACGGAAATAGTTCTAAAGGGAAAAAACAGGTTTTGGGGAAATTTACTAATATAGTGTGAAATATGTGCATCGTCATGAATCAGTAGTATGGTGGTAATAGGATGGGCGCCCTCAGTGTATGGAGCTTAGCTTACATTCGAACAAGAAAAGCCTTTAAAAAGGCATGGTTAGAGGCATCTTGTTAAGGCTAAAATATATTATAGAAAGGATATGTTTGTCATATGTACATATAGCAAAATGAAGCCTGCATTATGGTCATTTTGGGGGGTAAAAGCTTTGATTAATAATCACACAATTAGTTATTCAATTCAAAAGTCGCAAATAAAATAATTTTACCTCGATCATTTAAGTTGTGTATATGCTTTTCAATTTACATACATTATTTATTCATAAATAAAATAAAATTATATATAATCTATCATTTGAAAATGAAAGTGAACATTCAACTTCCCCGATTTATTTTAAAGCGCAACTCCCGGGTGCTTTTGCTCCAATTTTGAAGTAGGCCTATATTATGAAATTGATCAAAACGTTGTTGACAGTTGTGTCATTGTTAGATTCCAGCAATAAGAATATGTAGGCCTATTTTCCCTGAAACACGCAGTCAATCATTTGTTAAACATTTGCAAATTTAAAGTGTACCAATTCGATTGATTATGAAGCATATTCTGTTTATCTGTGGAAGGAAGGCATATGGACCTTTTTTAATACAAGGATAATGGCCCGGTATCCTCATGCTTGGTGCTATCAGTTTGGACATAAATATGGTTCTATCCAATATGTGCTTATACATGTACAAGCTTCACTATCATTAATTCAATAACAGTACATTGAGTAGGCCTACCATTATGCAAGTCTGATTGGCATTGAAAATATTGATAACTGAGTGGAAGGTTGGTGTGTTGATTGACAACCACTATTATCGTTTAGTATATGCTTGCTCCGCGCGTATAACATTAGCTTGTAAAGTTTCTTGGATTTTCCGAAACTGCAGTGCGAAATTATGCACTTGAATTGGTATATGTCTGCTCATGGAGGTGTAAAATGGCTTTGAATTGAAAAATCTTATGTTTACTAACATTCAGACTCAGAATATCACAACGGTCGTTTCTATTTTAGATGTTTAGACAAAATCTCTTTTCGCAGTAAAAGGGTATAATTATTTCGGATAACCCACATGGTCACGTGGTTACAAATTTGTTACAGCCGTGTTTGTTGGTCATATGCTTTTTCCAAAGTATGAAGAGGCCAAGCATGATTGGTCGAAAGTTTATTTTGAATATACCAACAGTAATATAGCGTGAAATCCAACTGCGTATCAGGTTGGAGGCGGTTTGCGCCTCCAACCAATAAGTTAATGGAGCAATCTTTCCTTTAAGGCTTGAATGATTTTGCTAATATTTATTAAATCTGAAAAATAATGTTTGTAGATTATTATATATGTGTACACCTAATCAGTTTATTAACACTATCACTGTGTAAGCGTAGTTTAGCAACAATTTAACACTGATGATAATTGATAAACATATTCCGATTTTAGCTCTTCAGGCCTAAATGTTTGGGTGTGTGGTAAAGTGGACATGATGCATTGTATATTCATAAACAGATGCTTCATTGAAACATGTTATGCCTTTAAAGTATTAATGGTTTTGTTTGAGTGTTCGTTATTGTTGGCATTGTCATTGTCATTGTCATTGTCATTGTCATTGTCATTGGCGTTGGCGTTGACGACTGAGCATAACTTCAAAACTACTTAACAAATCCTCATCAAATTTGGTATACTGTCATTCAATATCATGTAGATGTGCCTTTTAATGGTAGTATCACCTACATTTCAATTTTGTCTGGCTTTGAGGGCAAAAGAGGAAGGAATGTTTACTTTGTTTACAGTTTAGTTATAAATGCATTTTTTCACTGTTTGTCTCATGATTTGAGATTATGCGTTCCCCATTTGCATTCGATAGGATTCACTTACTGTCAACATTTGTTCAATCATCATTATATGTCATCATGGTGAATGATAGGAACTGATTGAGGGAATAACACATCAAAAGAATTAGCAATTACCTTTTTGCATTTTGATTGTTACACACTCTGCTAAACAATCACGACAACGCATAGCAAATTTGCTAAAATATACATGTTTAGATACGAGAGCAGCATGATTAGACCCAGCTTGTTAAAATGAGAACATTTCTCTGTATCAAATTGTTTTGAAGAAGAAGTCTTTTAAAGAGTTTAGGGTGGACCTCTGTCACATCCATATTCGACATGGGGTCAGGAACAAAAGAACAAATAAAATTGTATATGTAGTAAAACTTTTAATTCGAAAATGTCATCTTCCTATGTCAACTGGTTCCGGAGAAGAAAGTCGTTTAAAGGTTCTCTTAATAATGCCTGCCACGCCCATATTTGATGGGTAGTTAAGTTCAAATGAACAAACTTTGATCCCCTATGTGCAAGGTACCTCCCCACAAAACTTCAGCTTTGGGGATGTTGCGGTACAGGAGTAAGAGTCGAAAGTATGAAAGGTTTACGGTCAGACGACTGAGGGACGGACGCGGCCGCACAACGGGTCATGCCATAAGCCCATCTGGCCTTCCAACCCTGATGAGCTAAAAATCCATGTCACTTACAAGAGAGATCTGCAAATATTATCGATAATCGACAACGTTAACACGGTGTATTTATCCCCGTACACATAGATCCTTCATAGACATACTTTAGATATATCAGACCTTAGTTTTTACCATTGTTTCAACAAAAACATATTAATGATTCATTTCCAATGGCGGCATAGTTCTTTATCTCTAGTAAATAATTATTTCGCTTAGAAAAAGTTCTTCTAACGCCCTTAAAATAGCATGAGTACCATTGGTGTGATGATAATAAGATGTGCGCCTTCAGTGTACGTAGGCTACAATCGGTTAAGTAATTTGAGGTTAAGAAATATTTTCTAAACCACTTAAATGACTCCATTCTGCTAACATTAATGAAACTGTAAGAATGACGGACGTCAATCTCAGTGCATTGTCACTACTTTTACCGTTACATAATTACATTGGTACGCTAATGAATCGATAAACTTTTAAATTTTAATTTTCAGCAACAACACTACATGTATTTCAGGATGCAAATTGCTCGACAAGGGTAATGTTTTACAGTTTTCTGATAAATTTCAGTAAGGAATAAACTCCGAAAACTCGCCGATATTTGCGGGTCGGGTGTTGTCGGAGGCCGTTAGGCCGACGATGATACCCGACCCGCAAATATTGGCGAGTTTTCGGAGTTTATTCCACTTAAACCTAAATCCGTTAAGTATTGGCGTGCTAGTTTGTTATGCAACTGAATGATCGATATTGGCGTCCTACATACTGCGCATGCATTTCAATTCAATTTCAATTCTATATTCTCCAAAAACCACCATGGTGGTACAAGAGCATATTTACAAGATATGATATGATATAAATACAATTCTGAATCAAAACAACAGATAGGCGAAATCTAAATAGTGACATGGTTTGTTCTAACAAGAGAGGAGAGATGTACAATATATTTTGATAAATTAACTAAGTCTTGGTTTTTTTTAGTAGATAACATTTTTATGAACTTTGATAAAGTCGGAAAAGATGTTAGAATACTAGGTAAATATTGTGTTCGAAAATTATCAAGGGCTACACAATTAAACATGTAATGAAACTCATCTGCAATGCTTTTAGATGTGCATAATTTACACGTTCTTTCATCTCTTGGAACATTATACCAGCTAGGATAGGTAAACTATGGTTAGAAGTTCTAAATCTCAATATTGGTAATGAAATATATTTTGGAAGGAGGAGATATACATCGAAGTTCGGAGATGGCTTTAATTGTTGATAATAAATTCCCTTAGGACTAGAGATGACATCACTTTGCCAACTTTGAATAAATTGATCTTTGAGAGTGTGTTCAACTTTCGAGACGAGCCATTGGGTAGTACAAACAGAAAGGGTTTTCGAATACATATGACAATCCAGTATTGTCAAGTATGTTTTTTACAAGCAAACACCAGGGATTGTCTCTAGTTCTTGTGTGTACTAAAAAGTTATAAATAAGATTCGTTAGCTTATAAGGGGCCCTTTGGCAAGTTAACTTATGCCAGAACGTAATTAAACGTTTATATATCATAATGCTAATAGGGATTCTTCCGAGTTCTCCATATAACATGAAACGGGGGGTTGAATTTCTTAAACCAGTAATAAGTCTAAGGAATTTTAGGTGTATTTTCTCCAAGACTTCAAAATTTTCAAAGCTCCATATTTCTGCACCATATGTCAAGATAGGAATTACCATTGAGTCAAATGCGAACAGTAAGCAGTCAAATGGAAGGTCTAGCTTTCTTGTTTTTATCACTAAATTATACATTGCTTTTAAAGCACTATTACATACAGCTTTAATACTTGATACGAGTTTCCTATTTCTATGAAGCGTTATACCGAGGTATGAATAGCTATCAACGATATCAATTTCCTTACCACCCAAGTTAAATTTAATTTTTGTGCTTTTTGCCGGTCCTCCCCCAAATATTATTATTTTAGTTTTGTTTATGTTTACATTTAGCTTCCAAGTGTCACAATAATTCTTAAATGAGTCTAGCGCATTATTAACATGGTATATTTTCACAAAGTAAACACAATTCTATGCATAAAATATTCAGATCAAACTGTGCGTAGTTATTCAAATGATGTAGCATAAATTACAGTGTAACAATGATGCGCTGTCGGCCTGTCAGTCTAAATGAGGGTGATAGGTCAGAAATTGAATAATAGCAGATTAATGTCCGGCATATCGTCCATATACTGTCCGGGACTGAGATGTGTTACTCAACATTAAAAGTAATTGACATAACAAGATAAGTGCAGATGTTACCTTGGGTGGGTATTTAAGGCAGGGAAATCTGCACAAAGGCAGTTCCTTGTATTCCATCCAAATAGGTGAGTCGAATCTGCTACAATGGTTTAAGTTTCATATTGTGAATATATTCAAATGTATTTAGTACAGTGTAAATGATGTGTTGATAAGATACATTGATACGAATAGCATTTTGACTCATGCATTATAATATTGAGGTGTAATAAGCTGTATTCATGTTTGTTTATTGTATTAAGTATATTTTATTATGATTTGGTGTGTGATTATGTATATATGTTTTGAAATTAAAGTTCCTTGTATTCCATCCAAATAGGATCTTCTCCTTCTCTTGTGTCAACAAGTGTAGTGTTGGTGAGTCGCCTTCTCTACCGAATGCTACATTCCCCTGAAAACCCTTTTTAATACATGGTGCAGAAGAGATTTTCTGGTACATGGCGACTTTCCATCCTACTACTTACGACACTGAGACCGGAGGGAGGAAGACTCAGACCCAGTTGTCCCCGACCCCAGTCTGAGGAAGTCCTGAGTTGGGTAGTGATTTGAAAGTACGTCATCCCTGCCGCAATAGCTACTTCCCCACATTACACATGCCACAGTTGTGAAAGACCGTTAAGTGAAGCGTGTCATTGAGTGGATGTTGTAAATGTGGTAGAGAATTGGGCTCTAGGCAAATGGCTGCTTGCAAGATACATCAACTGCCTGACTGGGACAGGGACTGGGAACTGGACTGCTGACTAACGTAGGAAGTTGACTGAGAGCTGATGATAACCTGAATGTGAGCTGGACTGTAAAACGGATCTACACGCCGATGTCGACGGACACGCAGTCGTGGACCCGATGTCACGGAACAGCCACTTAGACCCTTCTCCAAACAGCTCCAACCGAAACAACAAATGTCATGGTCGTCTCCACAACAGCGCAACTATGACTTACATAACGGATATCGATGCTGTTGGTTGGTCCACGAAGAGCTACCAGGGTCCAACCTTCAGGCTGAACAGTATGAATGATGTACCAATATTCACAGGTTAAGACATTGAGTACCAACAACTTGAAAATCATGCACAGTTTTGTTACGTATAGTGCTTGAAATTGAAGTCATGACCAGTTTCACCCCAAACCTTTTGTGTGAGTTTGTAGGTTGTTGTAACACATTGATCTCCACTTGTGAGTATTGAAACATCTTTTGCACTCTAAAAATATTTAAGCTAATTTGAACCATAATTGAATATTTTATAACATAACGACCATTCCTTACATAGTTAAGTTAATAGCCTTTACTGTTATTCAACAATGATGGCCGCCTGTTCCTTTTTAACTGGAATGGTGACCAGCTTCATTGTTTACTAATTCATAATGTGTTGATTGATTCTCTGCCCTACATTGAGACAAATGTGATGTCAGTTTTGGCAGAAGACTCAATGTGATGTGTGTCTCTGTTCACCAACAGTACAACTGTTTACATGTTAGAAAGGTGAACACGACAAAGATAGTTGTGTCTATGTCATGAATGTAGATGATGTGTTTGAAATATGAATCATGTAATATTCTTTAAGAGCAGGATAAATGATATAATGAAAGTCCTGGCTCCACTGATGAGTATCAGATAATGTGCTGATTGATTCTCTGCCCAACATTGAGACAAATGTGATGTCAGTTTGGGCAAGAGACTCAATGCGATTGGGTCTCTGTTCACCAACAGTACAAAGGTGTACATGTTTGAAAGGTGAAAACGACAAAGATAGTTGTGTCTATGTCATGAATGAAGATGTTGTGTTTGAAATGTGAATCATGTATAGAATAATATAAAACTCTTTAACAGCAGGATAACTGATAAAATGAAAGTCCTGGCTCCATTGATGAGTATCAGATAATGTGTTGATTGATACTCTGCCCTACATTGAGACAAATGAAATGTCACTTTGGGCAGAAGACTCAATGTGATGTGTGTCTCTGTTCATCAACAGTACAAAGGTGTATATGTTTGAAAGATGAACATGGCGAGAAACATGTTTTATGTCTAGGTAGTTATGTTAAGGTTAAAGATTAATTAGAACAGTTACTTGCTGTGCAGGCGAATGATATACGAAAAGTCCTGAGCCCCAAGGTTGTTTAAATACACTTACGAATTGTATGAACTAATATTGTATCTTTTTCATTCATTTGCAGGGAAGCTTATCATTTGCCTGATCAAACCCTCACTTCATGCCTAAGGATATTTCTGTTAGTAAGATTTCTTCTATGTTTCATCTGCTGCATGTTATACATATGACTTAGTTTATGTCTCAGATATATCGAAGTGTATCCAGTAAATTTCGGGACGAAATTTTTTCAGAGTGGGGGGATTCTATTAAACACAATTCTATGCATAAAATATTCAGATCAAACTGTGCGTAGTTATTCAAATGATGTAGCATAAATTACAGTGTAACAATGATGCGCTGTCGGCCTGTCAGTCTAAATGAGGGTGATAGGTCAGAAATTGAATAATAGCAGATTAATGTCCGGCATATCGTCCATATACTGTCCGGGACTGAGATGTGTTACTCAACATTAAAAGTAATTGACATAACTAGATAAGTGCAGATGTTACCTTGGGTGGGTATTTAAGGCAGGGAAATCTGCACAAAGGCAGTTCCTTGTATTCCATCCAAATAGGTGAGTCGAATCTGCTACAATGGTTTAAGTTTCATATTGTGAATATATTCAAATTAATGTATTTAGTACAGTGTAAATGATGTGTTGATAAGATACATTGATACGAATAGCATTTTAACTCATGCATTATAATATTGAGGTGTAATAAGCTGTATTCATGTTTGTTTACTGTATTAAGTATATTTTATTATGATTTGGTGTGTGATTATGTATATATGTTTTGAAATTAAAGTTCCTTGTATTCCATCCAAATAGGTCTCCTCCTTCTCTTGTGTCAACAAGTGTAGTGTTGGTGAGTCGCCATCTCTACCGAAAGCTACATTCCCCTAAAGCTACGCAAAACTCTTTTTAATAGCATCTTGCAATCCCTTCGGTGAAACATCGAATAATACGGCATCGTCTGCATATAATAAAACTAACAACTTGATATATAACAACAGATCTTCGTCTTCCATATATTCAAGTGTTACCCCACCACACTCGGCGTCAAATAAATGAGATTCGATATCGTTTATGAAAACAGAAAAAAGTAACGGTGAAAGATTCTCCCCCTGTCGAACACCCTTGTTGCATGGAAAATAATTTGATACTTCATCATTTCATTGTACACGGGATTTGATATTGCTATACATTGACTTTACCAGATTCAGAAATTTACCCTCAATACCAATCGTTTGCATTTTTTCCCATAATCCCACTCGCCAGACAGTATCGAAAGCTTTGGTGAAATCTATAAAAGCGCAATAGAGTTTTTGCTTCCTACTTTTTAGTATTTGCATAATATTATAAATTATAAATATGTTGTCAACAGTGGAGAATGACTTCCTAAATCCGGCTTGGGCAGATGTTAGAATATTATTATCATCCAGGAAATCTGAAAGACGTTTATTCAATATCTTCGTGAACAGTTTCCCAAAGCAACTAAGCACAGTGATTGGTCTGTATGAGCTTGGGTCACATTTATCGCCATTCTTCTTATAGATTGGTTTAATGATTCCCGTTAACCACGATTCTGGTAAAACACCTTTTTCAAATATAAGATTAAATAGTTCGACTAGCAGCGGTACCATGATGTTTACGCTATTTATAAAATATTCATTTTCGATAAAGTCAACCCCTGATGCTTTGCATCTCTTTAGTTGTTTAATTGCAGACATCACTTCTTCTTTCTAAATGACTTTGTTTAAAACCTCAGAAGAAAGCTGTGTTATATTGTCGCTATCATCATGATCATTCTGTTCATCTAGTTCTGATTCATTCAGTGACTTGAAATACTCATAGAATACGTCGATGTTTAAATAATTGTCATTGTCATTTTCTTTTTCTCCATTAATAATTTTCCAAAATTCTTTCGGGTCATGTTTCTGTTTTCCTCTCAGGATTATCTCTAATTCACTTTTATATAATCTGATATGTTTCAATGTCCGTGCAAGGACAAGAAGTGCGCTCGCATGCCTTGAATATTGGCGTCCTATTTACAACTCACGATATGCATGAGGAGGTATAAAACATCGCATTTCACTCGTATTCCTGTCACTCATACATCATTGATCATGACGGATGCAACTCAAAAAGACGATTTTTATTACGTAAAATACATTCACTGAAAAATATATTTCTTCGGATTTTGAGAATGTTCTTAATAGTGAAAATAATTTTAATATTGGGTTGAATAATGAGTTTCCACCAAAGAACGTTAGCAACAGCTCGTCACATGGTGATGTATTTATCGCTTCACAAGAAATAGAAAGACATTAATTTGAGAACTAATTGTTCTGGTGATGGTCTATGTGCGGCTGGTCGGAAGATAGAATACAACCCCCATGTCGTCACTGCCAGCTGTAACATGGAAAATCAAGCAAGATTTCCTGTGCGTTCACACATGAAATACATGCCTCTCAGGTAATGATACGTTTGTCAGTCTAGAATAACACAACTCTCCTATAGCTAAGAAATACAACACTGTGTCTAACAAGAGTATCTTAACAACATGATTCTAATAGAAAAGTAGTTAAAACTTCGTTACTATTGTTACCAGGTATAGACTGTTTCTTACAATAAAAAAAAATTCGCCGGCAATGGCTGCAATATTGCCGAAGCGGCGTTAAACAATAACTCACTCACTCACTCTTACAATAATGTTATAACATCAACATTTAATCAATTTAGTATTTCATATCGTTTCATTTGTTTAGACACTTAGTTTTGCATAAAACAATAATGAGATTTAATTTGAAGCTTTTCTAAGAAAACATTATACTGAATATCGTTATTAAGTGAACAAAATACTCCCATTTTTCACAAGCAAAGGTTGTCTGATTAGAAAGAAGACAATGTGTCAGTAAAATTAACAGTATGATATAAGAGAACCATAATCCAGCCGTTTTAGAAAAAAAAATCCATTCACAAAACGTTTCGCTTCTTTTGGATATTTGTGTTTGGTATTTTGGTCTCCAAAAACATGTTATGTTACAATGAGAAATAAAAGTGAATATTGGTTGCTGTAATGTGAGTAATTTCATTCAACTGGTCAAACTTTAGTATCTGCCTTTCAGTCAAAAGTCACTAGTAACAGCACTATGAACCTGACTGACACATTCTGGTCATTGTTAACTGTAATGACCGCTCTAAAACAAAGAAAAGAGTTTAATTAACTGGAACTGGTTTGAACTGGAAAGAATAAAAAAGATGCCTTAAATAATCGAATGTTATAGCCTTTTCATCAATAATTGTTGAATAAAAGGGACAGCATATCACCAATCAGTTACGTCTTTATTTTGCAACATAACAGATGTTTTGATGTCTGAAAGTCAACTTGGTAACAAAAATGATGTTTCTGATATCTGAAACCTCAATGTATTACGTAGTTTAGGCAGAAGGACAAATCCTAGTTTTTTAAATGTCAACTTAAGTCATTTTTCTTTGAGGAAATCTGTCACAAAATCTAATTTTCTCACGTCGAGAGTGATGAATTCGGTCAAATTATCGTAACGTAAACGAAGTTGTTTTTCCATATGTATATAGATTTCGTGACCCCATGACCCCAAAGGGGGTCACAGGGGTCACATCCTTAAAAACCTATTTTCATCTTCTTCTCCAGTTCCAAAAGGTCTAGAGAGCTGAAAAGTTGTGTGCAGACTCTTTGACCAATGGGGATTCTAAATTGTAGATTTCGTGACCCCATGACCCCAAACGGTGTCACAGGGGTCACATCCTCAAAAACCTATTTTCATCTTCTTCTCCAGTTCCAAAAGGTCTAGAGAGCTGAAAAGTTGTGTGCAGACTCTTTGACCAATGGGGATTCTAAATTGTAGATTTCGTGACCCCATGACCCCAAATGGTGTCACAGGGGTCACATCCTTAAAAAGCTATTTTCAACTTCTTCTCCAGTTCCAAAAGGTCTAGAGAGCTGAAAAGTTGTGTGCAGACTCCCTGGCTAATGGGGATTCTAAATTGTAGATTTCGTGACCCCATGACCCGGAATGGGGTCACAGGGGTCACATGTTTAAAAACCTATTTTCATCTTCTTCTCCACTACCAAAAAGTCTAGAGAGCTGAAAAGTTGTGTGCAGACTCCTTGGCTAATGGGGATTCTAAATTGTAGATTTCGTGACCCCATGACCCCAAATGGGGTCAAAGGGGTCACATGTTTAAAAACCTATTTTCATCTTCTTCTCCAGTTCCAAAAGGTCTAGAGAGCTGAAAAGTTGTGTGCAGACTCCTTGGCTAATGGGGATTCTCAATTGTAGACTTCGTGACCCCATGACCCCAAAGGGAGTTACAGGGGTCACATCCTTAAAAACCTATTTTCATCTTCTTCTCCAGTTCCAAAAGGTCTAGAGAGCTGAAAAGTTGTGTGCAGACTCCCTGGCTAATGGGGATTCTAAATTGTAGATTTCGTGACCCCATGACCCGAAATGGGGTCACAGGGGTCACATGTTTAAAAACCTATTTTCATCTTCTTCTCCACTACCAAAAGATCTAGAGAGCTGAAAAATTGTGTGTAGACTCCTTGGCTAATGGGGATTCTAAATTGTAGATTTCGTGACCCCATGACCCCAAATGGGGTCAAAGGGGTCACATGTTTAAAAAACTATTTTCATCTTCTTCTCCAGTTCCAAAAGGTCTAGAGAGCTGAAGAGTTGTGTGCATACTCTTTGACCAATGGGGATTCTAAATTGTAGATTTCGTGACCCCATGACAACAAATGGGGTCACAGGGGTCACATCCTTAAAAAACTATTTTCATCTTCTTCTCCAGTTCCAAAAGGTCTAGAGAGCTGAAAAGTTGTGTCCAGATTCGTTGACCAATGGGGATTATAAATTGTAGATTTCGTGACCCAATGACCCCAAATGGGGTCACAGGGGTCACATGTTCAGAAAACCTATTTTCATCTTCTTCTCCAGTTCCAAAAGGTCTAGAGAGCTGAAAAGTTGTGTGCAGACTCCAGTAGATAATATATGCATCGTAGATTTACCATCCGTGAATTTGCTCTTAGATTTACCATCCGTGAGTATACTTGACCTATGAACTGAGACCTATGAACTCTTATCTATATTGACACGACAAGCAAACCTTCCACGTATCAAACCTTCCACGATTATCTATACATGTAAATGTAGGTCATAGAATCGATTTTGGATTTGACAGTATTGACTTTGCAATTAAGGTTGAGATATGACACGAGACCAACAGATTAAATGGAAATAGGTCGATTCATTTTTGAATATTATATTCTGTGTTGAATATCTGGACATAACAATGAGTTTATTATCCCAAGGAAATAAATTGTTTATAAAGTAGCAGTATAGTGATGATCATCTCATGCCTCTTGTGCAATGTGCAATGTGCAATGTCGGAAACCGGAAATGATGTAAATAGATGGATGACGTCACAAATCATCATGCTCCTTGTGCAATGTGCAATTTGCAAAATCGGAAACCGGAAATGATGTTAATAGATGGATGACGTCACAAATTAGATATACTGATGAGATTATGACATCACATACTTTAATTAAAATATTCATAATGGAATGGCAAGACGATAAATGTGATAAACTATTAATAATGATGATAATAAAAATAATGATAATTATCCGAGGTGAATTCATTTGTAGACTTGCTCAAGATAGTGAACTGAATGAATCAAGGGGTTATACAGGCTTGAATATATTTCGCCTTCAAAATAAATTGTGTAGCCTTCAACTTCATCCCTGAATAATCTAGACTTAACTGGTATTAGTAATCCCTAAACATAACCATGGTGAAGAAACCGTAAGTTAATTACGAAAACATTATTTATAGCATGACGGTCTCTGGAAAATGAGTGTCAAGTTTATATCCAAAACGTATTTGTTAAAGGCTGAAAGTTTACCAGATAGAAGAGAGGGGTTTGTTGGTTTAACCAAGTAAGCGAAAGTCCAACTCTGCTTGTCAATTCAATGTTTGCTTGACTAGTTTCATTCATGGCTGTATGTTTGTCACTCAGAGAGGTATTTCATTTATTCAGTGAATGACTGTTGGTCGCTGTTCTGTTTTTACCTTTGAGCGAGATGCTATGTATTGATTGTAAAGCATTCATGAGCAAGTCTAGGCACTTCCATTTCGCCCTCTATATACCGCTTCGCTTTCATAGAATAGGTGTATTCGACTTACACCTTGGGTCTATACACTATATCGGGGTGTATAACCCATCTCCATACATTATGAAGGTGTTTTATCATTTCGTCATGAATCATTGAGATAGTTCCAATTTATAGCATGACATATATTATCTAACGTAAATGCTTTATGTTAGATTTATCATAAATATTCACTATGACAAGCAAGAGATAAGACTTATGGATAGAATGTATAAAAATAATATGAAAGTAATCATTTTAAACTAATCATTTTAAAGTATGTTGATGCTATGTCATGCATGAACAGTTCATCAACGTTTCAATAATAAGTACTGTTGTGTTCCATGATGATGAAGACTGTTATACATGTATAGGTGTATTCCTTTTTACAAGAACATGTCCCGATCACTCGGTGGCGCACGCACACACACACACACACACACACACACACACACATACATGTATTTGGCAGGAACCGGGAACGTTGAGTGCATACCCCGTAAATGGGGACTTCTATATTTCTAACCATACAGAGGCCAAAACAGAAAGGAAAACCCCCAGCAGTTGTCTGATCGCTAAAGTGAGCTCAGATTCTCTGCATCTCTTCTAAAAAGCGTTTACTACTTTCTGCATAACAACCGGGGACACACACATTTCAGTGTGTATACATTTTTTTCACATGATAACCGGGGACATTGTGTGTATACATTTTTTTCACATGATAACCGGGGACATTGTGTGTATACACTTTATTCGCATGGTAAACGGGGACATTGTGTGTATACACTTTATCCGCATGGAAAACGGGGACATTGTGTGTATACACTTTATTCACTTGATAAACGGGGACATTGTGTGTATACACTTTATTCGCATGGTAAACGGGGACATTGTGTGTATACACTTTATCCGCATACAAAAAACGGGGACATTGTGTGTATACACTTTATTCGCATGGAAACTGGGGACGTTGTGTGTACACTGACGGATCCAGATGGTGGGATTGGGGGCGAACACCCAACACAAGATTGTTTGAGATTTAGTAAAATAACAAAGTTAAACAACATAAATAACTTTGATCGATTGATAAAATCAGAAAAGAGTGTGCACCCCTCCCAAACGAAAATCCTGTATCTGCCTATGACTTTTTTTCGCATGGTAAATGGGGACAATGGATGGATTACTTCGCATATCATATTTTGCTATGTAAATGGGGACACACTATTTAACTGAAGACAATCACCATTTACCAGCGCACAATCTAAAAATACATGCTCTTAAAATTCTATTCATTAACATTTATACGGTATTATGAAGGTAATTTGCTCCAGAAATAACGTAGCAGAAGTTTTAATTTATGAGTTATTCGACAAGGATGCAATTTTGTGATATCTTAATTTGTTATGTTTACCTTAATGGTTAATTTAGTCTATAAGAAGGACAAGCTCTGAATCATAATATTTGATGTTACAACTTTTAACGATACGTTACATAGTAGTTTTAACACGAAGAAGATTTTTACGTTCAATTCAATGACTTGTTTCTTGCGGTTTGTATACATATATTAAAGCCTGTATTAACTGTTCCAAGGAATTATCTGATTGACACTTGTCCTAAGGATAAATATGAAAAACAATACGAATCACATACAGTATTGATAGATGTTTTAAGTATAAATGTAAATGACCGCTTTGTTTGTTTGATATAATTGTAGTATTATTCATGAATTGTAATAAAGTACGTGATGTCCTTATTTAAATATCTCGTACATTGGATGCATAATTATTATTATTATTATTATAAATGTTTTGTTTACAATGCACGCAAAATAATTCTATGAAGACGCAGAGTTTTTTTTTCTACCTTTAGGTTCTAATTTCTTAGTTGTAAAGCAAGTTATTATATTTTAGTATACTTAAATGGCATATATAAGTTGGTTTGATGACAACAGTGCGGTGTGTGGATTTCAACGTTTAGAGGACAAATTCTCTGATATTATATGTTTATTATTTAGTATCTATTGTAACATAAAAGTACATGAAGTCTTAATATTTATTAAATGTTTCTGTTTTCATCATGCCATCATCGATAAAATTGTGTTTGATCATATAGATATATTTGTGAATATAGAGGAAAGTCAAATTTGAATGCTTATACTTTGACATTATCTTGATGATTAAACCCAAAACTTTATCGGCAGACATATACTTAATTTTAAGACTGAGAACCATAATGTTTAAGACGAATTTGATAAAATACTTACTCGACTGTCAATTTTGAGACACTGATGAAGAGATTTTGAGTTCAAAGTAGAAACCTAAATTATCACAGTCGAATTATTTAAGTGAATCATATATGTTTATTTTCATTGATATTTTGCAAAAGGACAGAATCAAGGTCTGGAATTATTTACATCATCTTAGAAGATAAATAACCACGGAAACACAGTGCGTTTTGTACTAAACACATTGTAACATCGGATTTGCATGAAAACTTACAAACATATTTTAAAGAAATCTAAGACTCAATCAGGCTGTAGTTGATGATTTGTAAAAATAATCGACATTCAAGAATGTAGTCAATTGGGTCACAGTGTTACATAGTGTTCAAATGCAAAGTCGCCGTTTACATAGCAAAATGTGATACACACATACATATATTGTACCATTTCACCGGAAACAATCCGGACATTTTATTTGATTTTTACGAATACTCAATACAATAATAACTCAATCTAACATGAGATTCAGTCATTCCTGGTTAATTACATTTTATGTGTGACTCTGTATTAAAATCAACTGACATACCATATATCCCCGAATACGACACGAGTGTAAGTGAGTGTTGAACCCATGTTCCATAAATAAAAACCAGGCCTCGAATACAATCCGAGCCTCGAATAGAATCCAGGAGGTAACGGAGTGTAAAATGAAATAGGACCCCGGGGTTCTATTCGAGAAAACGTGATGTAATGATGATAATTATATATTCCACTCAATGTGTCCACTGATTCCCCTACGGTAGATTGACACTAGAATACAAGGGTACTACCGCACATCATTTAAGATAAATACACTGAATCAATATTAAGAGAATAAGTAAAATTCTTCAAAACACAAAATACAAGACAGACATGTTTTTATTATAGAATCATCTTGACATCTAAATATTTCATTACAGAAATTTGTTTTCGCTTACTAAAATCATAAGCAAACCCAAAAGGATTACGAGAGCTTATAAGAAGCAATAAGAACATTTTTTTTTTTAAACATAATTAACAAACATTAAAACACAAGAAAATATACTTTTGGGTTGTACTTGAAGATTTTGAGTTTACATTACTCATGTTCACCCCTTATCTGTAGCCCTCTAACATACTAATACAACTTAAACAACAAAACAGATTTGAGGGACGAATAACGATATTTTGCAGATCTTGGCTTCTGGAACAACAACGTCAGATGATACAATATATACAAGGAAGCTTTGGGGAAAAGTCGATATAGACATACTTACGCAGGCGGTAACAGCTCAATAGTTATCAATATAATATACATTCTTGGTTTGTATAAAATGGACAGACACAACCACAACATTAAGCATATATCTCTCTTTAGTAATGTCATCAACACAATATAAGGGAAAATCTATATATATCATCCAAAACTGGCTTCCACAGGGAAAAAAACCCTCGAGTCAAAGATATATTTAGTATATAAAAGTAAGTAAAATACTACAAAATATTAGTGAAATAAAACCCCTATCAGTGAGCAGTATCGATAACTGTAATCTTCACTGATCATCAGTGAAAATAACACAATGGAACAATGCAATGACGTCATGGACAATACTGTAACGTCACAATGCAATGACTGTTTTTTTAACTAAGTAAATGTCTTATAATAGACATAATATTTGTCTTTTCTTGACAAATATCATGTTTATCTCATCTCGTGAGGTAGAAAAGTTGATTTTTCCCTTGTGGCTGCGCCACTCGTGGAAGTCTCAGCTTTTCTCCTTCACTCGATTAGATACATGATATTGGTTAAGAAAAAACAAATATCCTTTATTGATTATATGATACTAAGTGAAATACTACAAAATATTAGTGAAATAAACGTGAGCAGTAGCGATAACTGTTATCTTCACTGATCATCAGTGAAAATAAAACAATGGAACAATGGCATGACATCATAGAAAATGGTTCAAAGAATGCCTTTGGTTGCAGTGAAAATACACAATGGAACAATGTTATGACGTCATGAACAATTCTGTGACGTCACAATGAACAGTGAAAAGTGGTAAAAGTAAACATTTTCATCAAAATTATCTAAATTAATCATATAATAAATAGAATATATGTCTTATGTTGGCAAATAACATGTTTTTCTCATCTCGTGAGGTAGAAAAGTTGATATTTTCACCTGTGGCTGCGCCACTGGCGATAAAGATGGTATTAGTCAAGAAACGACAAATATTCTCTATATATTTCCCTTTATCAAATATCACTTATCTTGTTCAGTGTTTAAATTGATTTCGAATAAAGTCCTTAATATTTTTCCACGTTCTTTGTTTTAAATTTGGTTCTGCTTTCAGACATGCATCTATCAACCTTTTGCCAGGGAGGCGTCCCAGGCAAATGTTTGTCCGAAAATGTCTGAAGACCGATTCTTTCTCCTTTTCGGTCCAGGGTTTTCTAGTTGGCATATCTGAAACAAACATGCGTTTTTATAAAGTTTGTAATGATATTTGCCGAAATAATGAAGAGTGAAATGCTTCTTTTAACACAATAAATGTTTAATATGTATATAACTTACTTCTTCTTTTTGGTTGGATGCAGTCATCATCCCCGATGTCATCTTCGATGTCAGTGTGAGCTGAAATAATGGCATGGTATTTATACTGGTAAATGTTCTTAACTGGTAAATGTTCTTATGCCTAAGAATAGTATTATCCTTAAATATATAAAAATGTTAATGAACAATCAGATACAACATACTTAATACTTTTTGCCTTTATAAATTTAATTAAAAAACTTGACGTGTAATAACATAAAGGCAGAATACATAATGAACAGGTCCAACTTACAACGTTTCTTTGGGGTTTTCTTTCTCAACTTCCTGTTTTCGTTACTTTCTGCAAGTAAAATAATCTTTCTTTTAATTCTGGTTGTTAGAAACACAACATGCATAGAAATAGCGAAAGGGTCAATCTAAATTCGAAGAAGATTTTTTACTTTATAGGTGACGGTTCTGAAATATATTTAAATCAACATTAACTTATACAAATGTTATTATTAATTTTGACAAAAACCGTAAAGGGAACATTATTTCAACTTGAGACAAAAACATCGATTCACTGAAAACTTTCAGTATTGTAGTAATAATCAACGTACATGCATAAATCACAATTGCAGTTGTCTTCATCAGTACAAATTAAAGTTAACTACCAACCTGTTTCAGCCTCTGCTTCTTCGTGTTCGCTGTCACTTTTCGCCTCATCAAGCTCGATCTCTGCATACACGTTGAAATTATATACATAACATTAACTAAACTAAGGTCTAAATAAGAAAGGTAATATAATACACTTTAAGTAGAATTTAGTATATATCATGTCATCATTTTAAATTTACGTACGCAACTGTAGCATTTTATATACAAACAAAACCGTAAATATACATGTTTAGGTTCATAAAATAGTTTAGTTTAAATGATTAAAACATTGATAAATTAAAACATAGATATTTAAACAAACCTTCGTCAAGATCGACATCTACATCGTCCAGTCCTTTCCCACTTTGTTGGTGAAGGTTTCCTTTCTCGAGGGACAAGAGAATCTTGGAAACCTTGGCTACTTGAATGGTTTCCTCAGGGAGTCTGTAATATTCCCTGTGGACACGGATGTCGTGTCCTAGAAAATTAGCCAGCACATCAAGTTCGTTGTCTCGCAAGTTCAAAATTTGAGACAACGTCCCGATTTGCTTTCGCAGTTTTGTGGAGCGTAGCAATTCTGGACGCTATGCTCCACAGTCTAGGCTTGCTTTTCTCAGGACATCGCATCCACGGATGTGGCCTTTTGAGCCACCTCCTCGTCTTGCGAAGAGATATTTGTTTTCGCCGTGGACTCCTACAATGCGTCTTTTTTCAAGGAGAAGTGTGACCCACTCTGTTGTTTCATGCGTGAATATAACGGGAACTATTCGTCCTCTCTTTCCGATTATTTCCACACGTTTCAGCCTTTCACATAGCTTTTGTTCCAATGGAGCAAGGCTCTCCCTGATGTTTTCTTGTGAGACAGTTTTAAGGCTTTCGAAATCCGATATCGTCATTTTCGAAACTTCACCTTGTCGTCTCCGGTTGTAAAGTACAACCCGGGCCAGAGTGACTTCATTTAAGGTATCCCACGAGTCCAGAGTATTACTGGTTTTTAACTGACTAAAGGCCGCCTGTCCTTTAAGCGACAGATGCTTTGAAAGGAGCATTGTGTCTCTGGTAAGGGGAATCAATTTTACCTTATTACGTGTCATTTCGGACAGTGACCGATGAGCATGGCTGTTTACCTCCTCTTGCCATTCCATTTCAACAAGTTCATAAAAGTCAACCGCATTTTGGCGTAAGTCATCATTCTGTTCCACAATGGCATCACGCTTAAGGATATTAGAGCATTTCTTTAACGAACCTCCAAGGTTTAATGCCACTGATGGCTTTGAGTAAGTGTGGCTTGACTCTTCGAAGCCAGCAACTGCTCGGGATGCCTGGACGACTTCTTCAAATTTGGATGGCTTGATGAAATCTCGCAGTTTGGCATTTTCTTGGTTTGGGTTCTCTCTCAACTGGAGAAGGAGCCGTCCGAGTTCTCTGAGCTTTGTTCTGATGAAAGAAAACTGTTCTTGGTCATGCCCGTGCCTGTTAAACATTTTCTCTGCAAGCTTTAGTATGAGGTCATCACCTTGACAACATAGGCCTATTTGATCTTTACGCATGGTACTCATTAGCTTGTGTACCCCGGTTGTGGTTCCTCCATGACTTGGTCGTAAAATTCGACTTCTTTGAAGAACACTGCCATTGTTCTTCTGTTTTGGCCCAAGACAGCATCTTTGACAATGCTGCCACAACTCCCGTTCGGTGTAGTAACCGAGACAATGCTCGCATGGAGCATAATCTTCCCAGTTTGCATTGGCGGTGTTCGGCCGATATGCAACAATAATTTCTCCCCTTCCATTTTCAATCACCTCCTTGTTGTGAAGGAAGGATCCCATATTTCTAATCTTTAAAAGTCTCTTGTCTTTTTCTGCCTTATTTCCTGTAGACATATATTGTGCAACGTCTATTTCGTTTTTGTGTTTTGCTTCAAGGTGTCGTGGCAGTTTTGATACTTTTTGCCTGCAATAAAAACAAAAATGTTTCTTGTCGTAAAGCCTTGCACCCTTGTGGTTGTTGGTTGTTCCAACTGTGATGGAACTGTGAGAGGAAGATGGAACAGGCTTATCTTGTGACGGGTGGGATTGGATGAAGGAGACCCTCTCATCGGATATTTCAGCAGATGTCGACATTGTTGACAGCATCGGATAGTCCACTGATTCAGAGTCGGATGATGACTCTTATTCGCTGTCGGGAACGAAGTCAACGTCACTTCCAGAGTCTGAAAAGTAATCTTCTATTTCCATGCTGAGGTCAATGGAATGAGGTGTGGTGTCAACTACTGTTGCCTTTGCATTCTCCCGAATACTGTCATCTGCGGTTGCTTTTGCAGTTTCCTGATTATTGTCATCTGCTATTGCTATTGCAGTATCCCTAATACTGTCATCTGCTGTTGCTTTTGCAGTCTCCAGAATACTGTCATCTGCGGTTGCTTTTGCAGTTTCCTGATTATTGTCATCTGCTGTTGCTTTTGCATTCTCCCAAATACTGTCATCTGCGGTTGCTTTTGCAGTTTCCTGATTATTGTCATCTGCTGTTGCTTTTGCATTCTCCCGAATACTGTCATCTGCTGTTGCTTTTGCAGTCTCCCGAATACTGTCATCTGTGGTTGCTTTTGCAGTTTCCTGATTATTGTCATCTGCTGTTGCTTTTGCAGTTTCCTGATTATTGTCATCTGCTGTTGCTTTTGCAGTCTCCCGAATACCGTCATCTGCGGTTGCTTTTACAGTTTCCTGATTATTGTCATCTGCTGTTGCTTTTGCAGTCTCCCGAATACTGTCATCTGCGGTTGCTTTTGCAGTCTCCCGAGTACTGTCATCTGCTGTTGCCTTTGCAGTTTCCTGATTATTGTCATCTGCTGTTGCTTTTGCAGTCTCCCGAATACTGTCATCTGCGGTTGCTTTTGCAGTTTCCTGATTATTGTCATCTGCTGTTGGTTTTGCAGTATCCCGAATACTGTCATCTGCTGTTGGTTTTGCAGTTTCTTGATTATTGTCATCTGCTGTTGCTTTTGAAGTATCCCGAATACTGTCATCTGCTGTTGCTTTTGCAGTCTCCCGAATACTGTCATCTGCGGTTGCTTTTGCAGTTTCCTGATTATTGTCATCTGCTGTTGCTTTTGCAGTATCCCGAATACTGTCATCTGCTGTTGCTTTTGCAGTTTCCTGATTATTGTCATCTGCTGTTGCTTTTGCAGTATCCCGAATACTGTCATCTGCTGTTGCTTTTGCAGTTTCCCGAATACTGTCATCTGCTGTTGCTTTTGCAGTTTCCTGATTATTGTCATCTGCTGTTGCTTTTGCAGTCTCCCGAATACTGTCATCTGCTGTTGGTTTTGCAGTTTCCTGATTATTGTTATCTGCTGTTGCTTTTGCAGTCTCCAGAATACTGTCATCTGTTGTTGCTTTTGTAGTCTCATGAATACTGTTATCTGTGGTTGCTTTTGCAGTCTCTCTATAACTGTTATCTGCTGTTTCATCTGGAATGTTGGGTATTTTGACTTGAAATGAATAATATATGAAAAAATAGTGTTAAATCTAAATTTACATGCATTGCGACTTCATTACACAACACTTGGTTTATGGAGGTCGATAGAAGTAATTCAAAATTTGTAAAAAATTTATACCCCTGCGAAACTGACTGACCGCACAAAGTAAACTAAATACATCCATAAAACTGTTTATACTTAATATAGGTACATAATTGATGAAAATAAAAAGGGCAATTATAATTATAATGAGTGGAAGTCTAAGTAAATTTCCATGACAAAAGCAAACAACGGCGGCTTTAAATTACGATTTGAAACATTTCCAATGTGCAGGAAGGTCAGAACCAGTTCATGCGTTTAGTAGAATAGGAACGAAAATTTACATTCGGCATAGTCCAGATGCGAACCCACAGCGCTACCACAACAATATGAAGACAATTCCGTTGCGAATTCTTGAAGCCATTTCTTCACGAGTATGAAATCGAGCAAATCTGAAATTTTCATCATTTGAATCTACTTTTTGACTTTTTGCTGTTTTTAACTTACATACGTATCTGAGATTTTTCTGTACGTTTCTGACTGGTTGACACAAACACAGCAGGAATGTCTGCTAACCATGTATTGTCACTATCAGGGGTGCATTCATTTTGGGTTTTGTCTCACAACACTTGCAATTCTTGTGAAAGGTTATGGGACAATTCAATGGTCAGTTTAAAGTAGACAACAGCGAAGAAAAAAATGAGAATCGAGAATTGGATGCTGGGTTAGAGAGGAACAAGCAGAACAAAAAGACACATGCCCACATGATACATCAGTCGGATTCTATGGCAAAAGTAAAACAATAAAATTTATATCTTGGTCAAACATGGCAAAGGCATGGAAAAGGCAAATCTAGGTGTGACGATAATGTACTTGTTTGGGACAACTGAATACTTGGTTAGAGATATATGTGTGAAACAAAAATCTTTGACGGTCGGACACGCTACCAGCTTCATACCCCGACTACGTCGTAGGGGAAATGAAACAAAATGCATATACACAGCATACTATCAATGATTGACTTTAATTTGAAATTACTACTGATAAAATAACAGATTTAGGGGCAAATATTAAAGAAAATATACAAAACATAAGTACACATTTAAGGATCTGTTTTTCGTGCATGATAAATACTTTACTTTGCTCTTTTAAAAAACAAAGTGATTTTAAGATAATTTACCCATATGATACAGTTGCAGGTAGTTCTCCCATATTAATGATTCATATATAAGATGTTTTTTCGAGCAAATTATAATTCCAGTTGTTATTTTTTAAAGCAAATGCAGCTTTCTATTTTCGATACTATCTCTAAAGGCAAACATTAAAAAATAGCAAATGCAATCGCCATGCTTTCTAAATAAACGGCAGCTTACTTTAAATGACAATGGCTTTAAAACATTAGACATTTATGTTTATTTTAAAATAATTTAGAAATTGCGTACCTGGTCTTATCATATGTCAGTGAATGGTTAACAAGAACATCTCTATGTTATGTTTATTTTATCTGTTACTTATCTTTGTTATCATAGATAAATGTTAGAGAGGTATTACATGGTCATGCTGTATGAATATCAATTCCAGTATTAAAGTAGCTTGCAACCATTTGCTTTCCATGCTCATTAGATCAAAGTTTTACCTCCTAGAGGATCCATATTCCGCTGAAAATGTGCAATACTTTGAAATATATAATCATAACTGTGAATATTGCAGCGACGCTACATGTAGAATTGTCTTTGAACATTTGATGTGATTTGACGCTATGTGGACTAGGGGAGACTATTGAGCCTAAGCAACTATTGTAATACCAATAGTCTATTTTACTGATGTTGAACTTTCTCTCCTATAATATCCCAAAACACGTAAAAGCTTATAATTTTCATGTATCAGACTTATGCATACCTTTTTTCTCCATGGGTAGTTACTTGAATCGTTTCCATAAGAGTATCTCAACTCATCTCCTTCGTTTATACACTCAAGTGCGAAAAACCCTATTCCCGGGATACCTTCATTAAATATTACTCGAGGAACACAGTTTGATTTCTTGTGACCATCGTTCAAGAACCTCCCTGGTGTCTCGTCTTCACTTGATGCATCAATCCTGAAATGAATTACTTAGAATTACCATTATTCACTCTCAAAAAGGAAACGCAATCAACAAATCAAATGTTTAGAGGAAGAAGCCCATTAAAACACGCTGGTGACTGTGTTATGATCTTGTATTGGAGTTTCGATCATCACTATCTTGCTTATGGACATGTCAAATTAAAGATTTCTGTCTCCAATAATAAAGATGATAACTTAGGATTTTTATCATATTAATGCAATGGTTGCCTTTCTTTTTTGAGATAGTATATATAATTATAGCAATACACATTTAACCATTGCATGAACATCATGTTGGTTTTGAAAGTTATCACGAAATAGAAATCCAAATGTAACACAAAATACTTACCAATATTTTCTCCCCCTTGTTTGAAACTCAAATATGTACCTATCATCTGAAGTTTCCCCAGGGGTAGAATCTAACAGTATGCCTTCGTAAGACAAAAGAAAATCTCCTTTCTTGAAATTTCGATTTGAAAAAAACACCTCTCCCTGAAAAAAGTAATTTATAAACTTCTACAGAATAATGTTAAACTTACTTAACAAATAGACAGAAGTAATTCCTTTTGTAATCATGATACATAATTTAAAAAATTACTTAAAATATAATGATTTGAAATTCACAATACATAAAATAACAATAAAACCTAAAAAATATGTCTTTGGTAACTAATATGTATATTATATAGCGACTTTTAAAAAGCAAATACATAACATAGATCAGGACATGAAAAAGTACAACTAAAATTTTAATATGTATTATATTTACTTATAACTTATATTGCAATTGTTTAATTATTTTTAACAAATCCCTTCTTTATAAATGAATATAGTACACTGTGATATAGTGTCTCATAGGCCATAAGGCTAGGCCCTAATTTCACAAAACTGCCTTAGTACTAAGGGAAGCCTTAACACATAGTTATAACTTTGAGTTACGATGCCTTTAGTCTGAGGGAACTCTGTGCAAATGGGCCCAGGTGTGTTACCTTTATGCATACATATTATAGTTAAAAGGCCTACTCTATAAATGATATTTTCAACTTTTTACAATGATTTTACATTTGAAACTATAAAATATATGGTCAAATCCTTACTTACCTATTGACTCGCTTACTCGTCGAATTGAAAAATGGGACCTTTCCCACTCCCATGACGTACAAGGCTTTGGTTTCGCTCTCCTTGACCGTCGTGGTTCTGTATCATACGCATGATTGAAATCAATCACTTATACTTATATACATGCTTGGTGGTAATGATCTTCAAGTGATTGATATGAAAGTAATAAAGAACAGCCGCATCACAGTCTCTCTCTATCACAGTCTCTCTCTCTCTCTCTCTCTCTCTCTCTCTCTCTCTCTCTCTCTCTCTCTCTCTCTCTCTCTCTCTCTCTCTCTCTCTCTCTCTCTCTCTCTCTCTCTCTCTCGCAGTGAGCATAAAACAATTACAATAATGTTCATTTACCTCCTTGCACGTCAACACTTGCCATTTTCTGAAACAAAATGATTGTATAAAGTGTAAGGAGGATGCATATTTTATAAATGATAGCTTATTAAATTTGAGTATACCCGTTTCACTGTCTTACTTTTACCCAACGCAGGAGGTTATTTCCTTTGTCTTTACAAGTTGCTATTTGACATAACGACCTTGGTGCGTTATGTGGATTACTTCAGCCTGAAAAATACTGTTATTTTCCCAATTATTTTAAAATCGTTTTTAACAAAATAGAAAAATAAGTTCCAAAATTATGTCCCATGTTGTGTAAGACGGTTATATACTCCTTTTCGGTTGATATGGGTTATGCAGCCCTCGGTTTCGCCTCGGGCTGTATATCCAATATCAACCGAAAGGGAGTATATAACCTTAACATATCTTAATTATGCATAATTCATGTGATCGGTTCAAACAATACTTTTATGTGTTTGTTTGCAATCAACAATGATTTATCGATAAGAGGAAATTGCTGTTTCGTAGAATTAAAGCGTACCGCTCTGGACATGGTTGAGTGTATTGTGTCCGCAATAGTTTCCAAAACAACACTTGCTTTCTGTCGAATTTCCTTACTGCCTCTAAACTTCTTACACTGAAATATAATTATCAATATAAATAGTTTATGTTCAAAATTCCTTATATGAACACCAGTTATGTAAAAATAATAGTATAATAAATGTTCAAACATGCATAATGATTCAATCTTTTTATTATGTTCTTTTACAGTTATAAAGAACAGTCTTAGTTGTTAAAACGAATATGTGTTTGCCGACTATACATCACTACGTAATTCAAAATACAGTAGTTACTATTTTGTTTGTGTTTTGTATGAACAATACAATAACCTTATAATGTAGGTATAATGTATAATTTAATGTAGACGTATCTTGCGTAAGTACTGTGTTTTATTGAATTCATTTTCTTCCGTATTTTGCATGTTGAAACCTACCTTGGTTTACACTTTTGTCATTAATGGTCAAATATTGAGCGCACTCAGAATGTTACATTTTCAAAAATGTTTCATCAACAAAAGCAAATACTTCAAAACATCAGTAAAGTGGTTGGTTACCTTTTTTAGTGTAAGAACTATGTCTGGGTGTTTCCTGAATAACACCCGAGGAAGAGTTTGGTGACGTAACTTTTCAATCCAAAAGATACATTTTTCAACATCCTACAAAATATAAACATGTGTATGCGAAAATAAACATGTGTGTATATATAATCTTTTATTCTCCATAAATGAAGAGTACAAGGATTTGAGTGTTGTTGTTCATTGAACAGATCCTTCCACGCATTCAACACAAAAATATACACATTTAATGTGTACAATAATTTTTTAAAAATAAAATTGAAATTGGCAGTAATAACACAAATCACAATATGCATAAGAAAAAGACGTGAAGAATTATGAATCGCATATACATTAATGTACATTATTCTTGATTTAAAAAAAAAGTTTCCCATCGTTGTCATTAGTTGCATCTAAAAGTATTCAACTCATATCATTTTCATAAAATACTTACTCGACCGTCAACTTTTAGAGACGACTTGATTCCTTTATTGATTGTTTTTAAAATACTTTCTTTTTCTTCCACTGTAACTTAAAATGAAAGAATTAAGTAATGTGCAAAGGTTCCATTGTTAACTTTTAAAATACAATATCTTTAACGCCCTTTACTATTATATAACGCAAAAGCAGTTCATCTCATCGGAGATAAAACACATGTACATTTGAACCTTAAATTCACGTCTTAGATATAGCAATGTCTGATAGCCCATATGTTTAGGCACATTTCCAAAATTTAACTAAATCTTCATTTTTAAGACAATGTTTTTCAGAGACTGACTATAAGTCTACATGTGTAGCCCGGTCACGTTTCCTCTTCGTACCGATGACCCAGAGATAAGAGAGATTCAAGGAGAAAGGCATTAGGAATGTCCTGCCAGTAATGACTTAGGAAATAAGCTGGAAGTAATAATATCTTATTGATTTCTTTTCATAACTTTTTCATACACCGTTTTGTGTCGTCGATATATAATTAAGTTTATGGATCGTTAGGTTAGTGAATGAAAGCTTCGAAAATATTCCCGATTAACAAAAGCTGCATAATTGTATTATACAAAGGTATAAGAAAAAATCATCAAATATAATAAATTGTACTGACTTATAGAAAAATAACATCATTCTCGTGTGCGATATATAGATCGTCACCTACGTGATATAAAAACACGTGGTTGATAAAATACATTGTGTTCTGTGATGGAATAGTGGTTTTCGGTAAATAACAATAAAGAGCAAGTTTGAAAGTAATATCAATGATACGAAAAGGAAATAGAAAACCTTTACTTACTGACTGTGATCTTCTGCTAGCAACAAGTGCTGGCTATAAATAGATTCTTTGTAATATGCAATTCCTGAAGGTAACCGGGGACCCCTGGCGACACGTGTGTATAGGCGCGAAATGTCCCGCGGCGGGCTCGCTCGGCTCGTGTGTATAGGAACCATCTAGGTGATGGGTAAACGGGGACAGTAACGTTCTAAGCTAAAATTAACATATATGACCTAAATTTGGGTATAGAACGCGATTCTGCAGCTATCTTAAGCGGGGACGTCCCCGGTTCCGTGTGTGTCCCCGGTTAATGGGTGTGTAAGAGTGCCGATGTCCCCGGTTGGGGGCAGATACAAACCCACACACACACACACACACACACACACACACACACTATCTAGCAGACATAAACTCAATATTCTCGTGTTGTTTCCATAGTAATGGACAGTGTTACCATAGAGTTGGGAGATCTATGGGTAGCAGATACCGACCCTATTATCGATAAAAACACGACTCAACCAATTGATCTTCTTCTATGAAAATAGGCAGAAAGCTCTCTCTTTCTTCATTTTCGACAGAGACTCTCAACGTATCAGTCGTGTTGAGTTTATGCTTAAAAACGTACGATGGGAAGGAAAGTGTACGTTCCGGATACCCAGAAGTTTATAGACTTTCTACATCGCAGAAGTAAAGGTGAAAAAATGGTGAAAGCTCGCCCGGGTTCGGGTCTCATCCTCATCACATCACCACCACCACCAACGGCACCAACACCACCTAATAAGGACGTGGTCCAGAAAGCAGAGACGAAACGACAGAAGCGTACTACGAAACGCAAACGAGAGGAAGACCTATCTCCTCCACTCGAGGGACATGGCTCTGCCAAACGAAGGGAGATAACTCTCAATCCAAGAGATATATTTGTATAGTAACTATGTTGTGTCCCTACAGCGCATTCGCCTCATTTTTAAATATAAGCATCGGTTAGAGACTGGTCGTTACTCAGGGGAGACTAAGATGTCCTATCAGTGTGCAACGTGTCGAGGCCTGTTGCCTGTAGATGCTCACGGGGAAGATGGGAGTGGACTCTTTACCTGTGTGTACTGCAAGACTAAATTGAAATACATGTATCACCGTTTCATAGTACATAGCGACAAGTGTACCATGAGAAGAAAATTAGCTATCCACTTTCCTTCATGCTCTTGTGACGACAACATGATACTATAAAACGCCAGCACAGAAGGAACAGAATGACATTTTCCCTCTTACCAGCAAACGGATAAGACGTTTTTTAAGATGAAGACGAGAACTTCAGAAGATAGTGTTGTTCCGAGAGATATATTCTCAACGTTTGGCAAAACGACCCAAGCTAGGAAATCCAAGATTTCTAAAGCAAAGTCTTCATCGAAGAGGCGACAGGTTACCTCTCAGAAGAAACCTGTTACCCATCAGAAAAAAAAGAACAAGAACTCGAAACGGACTGCATCTAAAGGGAGGGAGCATAGGAAACCGACTGTAGTGAACATACAACACATCTCGACGACACAAGGCGTTGTGGACAGGGCTCTAGCTGCGCTTAAGAGACAGAGGCTAGAAAAGTATAAAAAGACTTCTTCTCAACCTCTCCTCACATATCTGTATTAGATCAGAATGGAGCGGGTCGCCTGTCCAGATTGTGGGAAGAGTTTTACACGAAATGACAACCTATTGAGACATCAGAAGCAGAGGCATGTGTGGACTCCTTACACACCTCCACCTCCTCCACCTCCTAAGAGTGGCCAGTGGAGCAGCCAGTCTCCACTTCCTCCTCCTCCTCCTCCTCCTCAGAGTGGCCAGTGGAGCGGTCAGTCTCCGCCTCCTCCTCCTCCTCCTCCTCCACCTCCTCCTCTACCTCAGAGTGACCAGTGTCAGCCTCCTCCTCCTCCTCCTCCTCCTCCTCCGCCTCCTCATGACGAGCGATTCCAGCTCCAGATTCCCTCCAACGCTCTCGTGGTCGGGCCAATCGGTTCGGGGAAGAGTGTATTCGTCTTCAACCTATTACGACATGGTTTGATTCAACCATTACCAGATTCGATCGTTTGGTGTTATTCCGTGTGGCAACCTCTATACGAGAGCATTCGTCAAGTCTTACCCCAGGTCCAGTTTGTGAAAGGACTACCCTATAACCTGGAGGAGGACAACTACTTCGATGCCCATAAGCAGAACGTGTTGGTTCTAGACGATTTTCTGGCCGAAGCCAAGAATGACAAGCGGATATCCCGTCTGTTTACTCAAACTTCCCATCACAAAAATGTATTGATCTTTCTCCTATTGCAAAACCTGTTCCCGAGAGGCAAGGAATCTCGAGACATTGCTCTCAATTCACATTACGTGACCCTGTTCAACTCGCCTGTAGACAGACAACAGGTGAAGGTATTTGCGAGAAGAATATTCCCTGATGATATAGGTAGATTCATGAGTGTTTACGAGAGAGCTGTTGAAACACCTTATGGAAACCTAACTGTGGATCTCAAACCTTCTACGACTGAAACAAATAGACTACATCTCAACGTCCTGTCACAACGGAATACAACCAGCCGTCAGCAGGGCGGTGGTGGTTCGCAACACCACCAAGAGATAAAAGAAGTCTCACCTAACTCAGATCTTCAGACAGGTCGTTACGTTCGAGCTGAACACACGTCCCATTCCCTTCTGGACGACACTGCATCCCTTTCGAGCGAAGAGTCTGGACCTTTCACCATGGCAACGGCTTGTACATCCTGCGGCACGTTGCTGAGTGATGTTGATTCGTTGCAACACCATATATGATCTTGGTGCCCGGCAGATCATCAAGGCGCTTTCAAATCCAACAAGAGGAAACGTGTCATCTACGACAGTGACACCGAGGATGAGGGACTACAGCAGAAAGGTCAGAAAGGTGGTGGAAGTAGTGATCCCGCTGTCCAACCTGCTCCTCCGCCTCCACGCCACTGGCCAGTCACCGACACGGAAGCAGAGGAATGGCAAAACGTAGGCTTGCAACGTATCTGGAAACGGGTCTATACCCTTTATCAAGACGTGATGAGAGTCAAACGACAAAAATACCAACGACTAGGTCGGACGGCAGAATGGATAGACAGAAAAATGAAACAGCTTTGGGAAATTAAACTGACCGAAAGTCTCAACAGTATCCTAGAGTTTACCCAATACTTTAAAGAGGCTCCCCTGTTTCTACCCCTTCTCGTCAGTCTGGGCGACATGGATCCGTCAACGGACCAGTCCACCCTCAAAAGTAAGGTCCGTCGTTTCACGAAACCTAAACTGAGAGACATTCTGACTCACCTGGATATGCCTGAAATTGAGAGCGACTCTGACTCGGATATGGCTACCGAAAACGGCGGGGCTAATGCAGATGACGAGCAGAGTGAATAGGAATAACAAACGATTCCAGAGATATCACTATCAGTCGACTCTTGGCGTTCAGGGAGACAGGATGCGTTCTAAATTAGCCAATTCCAAAACGGTTCACATCATTAAAACATTACATGATCCTATCAACAAGAAGAAGAAGAAAGGTGATAAGAAGCGTCCAACTTCCCTTTTGTGAAAGGAGTCGTGAATTTGGGACCTCCTGGGCGGCGAATAAACACCAAGGATAAGACTTAAGGACGTTCCCTATCCTATTGAATAAGCCATAAGAGGACAGAGACTTTAAATTGTATCAGAGACATTTTTCATATTTCTTATACCGAGTGTCGATTGTGTACTTGTAGAACGTCTTGCCGTGTACATGTCACAAAACAGTTATATATTGTATTTCCAATACTATATGCAGAAAATGTCTGTTGAACCCCTTGCTGTGTATCACTGACTATCTGTCATGAATAAATAAGAGAGTCTTAACTATAGCTATGTGTTTGTTCTCTGTATGAACGGTGATATACAAACAGCCAATGTTCAGACCTCGTTTTCATCTGATTATCTATCAGAGATAAGAATGAGAGATGTAATACTCGATGATTACCACGAGACGAGTTCACTTTAAAATAAAAACAAGACAACCATTTAGAAGACATTTACACTATATAACAAATCATGACGATTTATTTCAAAGCGTTACAATATTTACAATATTTACATATTTTCATCTATATTCATGTATTTATCAAGACATAACAAGACAAGACAGTGCACATTACTATGGAAACAACACGAGAATATTGAGTTTATGTCTGCTAGATAGTGTTTGTGTGCCACCGAGTGATCGGGACATGTTCTTGCAAAACGAAATACATCTATACATGTATAACAGTCTTCATCATCATGGAACATAAATTGGAACTATCTCAATGATTCATGACGAAATGATAAAACACCTTCATAATGTATGGAGAGGGGGTATACACCCCGATATAGTGCATAGACCCAAGGTGTAAGTCGAATACACCTATTCTATGAAAGCGAAGCGGTATATAGAGGGCGAAATGGAAGTGCCTAGACTTGCTCATGAATGATTTACAATCAATACATAGCATCTCGCTCAAAGGTAAGCTATGTCAATAAATACAGAACAGCGACCTATCAAAAGTCATTCACTGAATAAATTAAATACCTCTCTGAGTGACAAACATACAGCCATGAATGAAACTAGTCAAGCAAACATTAAATTGACAAGCCGAGTTGGACTTTCGCTTACTTGGTTAAACCAACAAACCCCTCTCTTCTATCTGGTAAACTTTCAGCCTTTAGCAAATACGTTTTGGATATAAACTTGACACTCATTTTCCAGAGACAGTCATGCTATAAATAATGTTTAAGCTTTCGTAATTAACTTACGGTTTCTTCACCATGGTTATGTTTAGGGATTACTAATACCAGTTAAGTCTAGATTATTCAGGGATGAAGTTGAAGGCTACACAATTTATTTTGAAGGCGAAATATATTCAAGCCTGTATAACCCCTTGATTCATTCAGTTCACTATCTTGAGCAAGTCTACAAATGAATTCACCTCGGATAATTATCATTATTTTTATTATCATCATTATTAATAGTTTATCACATATACCGTCTTGCCATTCCATCATGAATATTTTAATTAAAGTATGTGATGTCATAATCTCATCAGTATATCTAATTTGAGACGTCATCCATCTATTAACATCATTTCCGGTTTCCGATTTTGCACATTGCACATTGCACATTGCACAAGGCGCATGATGATTTGTGACGTCATCCATCTATTTACATCATTTCCGGTTTCCGATATTGCACATTGCACATTGCACAAGCTTTAAGGAGCATGAGATGATCATCACTATACTGCTACTTTATAAACAATTTATTTCCTTGGGGTAATAAACTCATTGTTATGTCCAGATATTCAACACAGAATATAATATTCACATAGGCAAAAATGAATCGACCTATTTCCATGTGACGTCATCTATCTATTTACATTATTTCCGGGTTCCGAGATTGCACATTGCACATTGCACATTGCAATTTAAAACAGAAATAATATTTCACATAGTCCAAAATATTCAACACATAATATAATATTCACATAGGCAAACATGAATCGACCTATTTCCATTTTAATCTGTTGGTCTCGTGTCATATCTCAACCTTAATTGCAAAGTCAATACTGTCAAATCCAAAATCGATTCTATGACCTACATTTACATGTATAGATAATCGTGGAAGGTTTGATACGTGGAAGGTTTGCTTGTCGTGTCAATATAGATAAGAGTTCATAGGTCTCAGTTCATAGGTCAAGTATACTCACGGATGCTAAATCTACGAGCAAATTCACGGATGGTAAATCTACGAAGCATATATTATCTACTGACTCCTTGGCTAATGGGGATTCTAAATTGTAGATTTCGTGACCCCATGACCCCAAAAGGGGTCACAGGGGTCACATCCTTAAAAACCTATTTTCATCTTCTTCTCCAGTTCCAAAAGGTCTAGAGAGCTGAAAAGTTGTGTGCAGACTCTTTGACCAATGGGGATTCTAAATTGCTGATTTCGTGACCCCATGACACCAAACGGTGTCACAGGGGTCACATCTTCAAAAACCTATTTTCATCTTCTTCTCCAGTTCCAAAAGGTCTAGAGAGCTGAAAAATTGTGTGCAGACTCTTTGACCAATGGGGATTCTAAATTGTAGATTTCGTGACCACATGACCCCAAACGGTGTCACAGGGGTCACATCCTCAAAAAAATATTTTCATCTTCTTCTCCAGTTCCAAAAGGTCTAGAGAGCTGAAAAGTTGTGTGCAGACTCTTTGACCAATGGGGATTCTAAATTGTAGATTTCGTGACCACATGACCCCAAATGGTGTCACAGGGGTCACATCCTTAAAAACCTATTTTCATCTTCTTCTCCACTGCCAAAAGGTCTAGAGAGCTGAAAAGTTGTGTGCAGACTCCTTGGCAAATAGGGATTCTAAATTGTAGATTTCGTGACCTCATGACCCCAAACGGTGTCACAGGGGTCACATCCTCAAAAATCTATTTTCATCTTCTTCTCCAGTTCCAAAAGGTCTAGAAAGCTGAAAAGTTGTGTGCAGACTCGTTGACCAATGGGGATTCGAAATTGTAGATTTCGTGACCCCATGACCCCAAATGGGGTCACAAGGGTCACTCGTTTAGAAAACCTATTTTCATCTTCTTCTCCGGTTCCAAAAGGTCTAGAGGGCTGAAAAGTTGTGTGCAGACTCCCTGGCTAATGGGGATTCTAAATTGTAGATTTCGTGACCCCATGACAACAAATGGGGTCACAGGGGTCACATGATTAAAATCCTATTTTCATCTTCTTCTCCACTACCAAAAGTTCTAGAGAGCTGAAAAGGTGTGTGCAGACTCCTTGGCTAATGGGGATTCTAAATTGTAGATTTAGGGAACCCATGACCCCAAATGGGGTCACAGGGGTCACATCCTCAAAAACCTATTTTCATCTTCTTCTCCAGTTCCAAAAGGTCTAGAGAGCTGAAAAGTTGTGTGCAGACTCCTTGGCTAATGGGGATTCTAAATTGTAGATTTAGGGAACCCATGACCCCAAATGGGGTCACAGGGGTCACATCCTTAAAAATCTATTTTCATCTTCTTCTCCACTGCCAAAAGGTCTAGAGAGCTGAAAAGTTGTGTGCAGACTCCTTGGCAAATAAGGATTCTAAATTGTAGATTTCGTGACCCCATGACCCCAAACGGTGTCACAGGGGTCACATCCTCAAAAACCTATTTTCATCTTCTTCTCCAGTTCCAAAAGGTCTAGAGAGCTGACAAGTTGTGTGCAGACTCCCTTGCTAATGGGGATTCTAAATTGTAGAGTTCGTGACCCCATGACAACAAATGGGGTCACAGGGGTCACATGATTAAAATCCTATTTTCATCTTCTTCTCAGCTACCAAAAGTTCTAGAGAGCTGAAAAGTTGTTTGCAGACTCTTTGACCAATGGGGATTCTAAATTGTAGATTTCGTGATCCCATGACCCCAAATGGGGTCACAGGGGTCACATCCTAAAAACCTATTTTCATCTTGTTCTCCACTGCCAAAAGGTCTAGAGAGCTGAAAAGTTGTGTGCAGACTCCTTGGCAAATGGGGATTCTAAATTGTAGATTTCGTGACCCCATGACAACAAATGGGGTCACAGGGGTCACATCCTCAAAAACCTATTTTCATCTTCTTCTCCAGTTCCAAAAGGTCAAGAGAGCTGAAAAGTTGTGTGCACACTCCTTGGCTAATAGGGATTCGAAATTGTAGATTTCGTGACCCCATGACCCCAAATGGGGTCACAAGGGTCACTCTTTTTGAAAAGCTATTTTCATCTTCTTCTCCAGTTCCAAAAGGTCTAGAGAGCTGAAAAGTTGTGTGCAGACTCCCTGGCTAATGGGGATTCTAAATTGTAGATTTCGTGACCCCATGACCCCAAATGGGGTCACAGGGGTCACATGATTAAAAACATTTTTTCATCTTCTTCTCCACTACCAAAAGGTCTAGAGAGCTGAAAAGTTGTGTGCAGACTCCTTGGCTAATGGGGTTTCTAAATTTTAGATTTCGTGACCCCATGACCCCAAATGGGGTCACAGGGGTCACATGTTTAAAAACCTATTTTCATCTTCTTCTCCACTACCAAAAGGTCTAGAGAGCTGAAAAGCTGTGTGCAGACTCCTTGGCTAATGGGGATTTTAAATTGTAGATTTCGTGACCCCATGACCCCAAAGGGGGTCACAAGGGTCACATCCTTAAAAACCTATTTTCATCTTCCTCACCAGTTCCAAAAGGTCTAGAGAGCTGAAAAGTTGTGTGCAGACTCTTTGATCAATGGGGATTCTAAATTGTTGATTTCGTGACCCCATGACCCCAAACGGTGTCACAGTGGTCACATCCTCAAAAACCTATTTTCATCTTCTTCTCCAGTTCCAAAAGGTATAGAGAGCTGAACAGTTGTGTGCAGACTCCCTGGCTAATGGGGATTCTAAATTGTTGATTTCGTGACCCCATGACAGCAAATGGGGTCACAGGGGTCACATCCTTAAAAACCTATTTTCATCTTCTTCTCCAGTTCCAAAAGGTCTAGAGAGCTGAACAATAGTGTGCAGACTCCTTGACCAATGGGGATTCTAAATTGTAGATTTCGTGACCCCATGACCCCAAATGGGGTCACAGGGGTCACATGATTAAAAACCTATTTTCATCTTCTTCTCCACTACCAAAAGGTCTAGAGAGCTGAAAAGTTGTGTGCAGACTCCTTGGCTAATGGGGATTCTAAATTTTAGATTTCGTGACCCCATGACCCCAAATGGGGTCACAGGGGTCACATGTTTAAAAACCTATTTTCATCTTCTTCTCCAGTTCAAAAAGGTCTAGAGAGCTGAAAAGTTGTGTGCATACTCTTTGACGAATGGGGATTCTCAATTGTAGATTTCGTGACCCCATGACCTCAAATGGGGTCACAGGGGTCACATGATTAAAAACCTATTTTCATCTTCTTCTCCACTACCAAAAGGTCTAGAGAGCTGAAAAGTTGTGTGCAGACTCTTTGACCAATGGGGATTATAAATTGTAGATTTCGTGACCCCATGACCCCAAATATAGTCACAGGGGTCACATGTTTAAATACCTATTTTCATCTTCTTCTCCAGTTCCAAAAGGTTTAGAGAGGTGAAAAGCTGTGTGCATACTCCTTGACCAATGGGGATTATAAATTGTAGATTTCGTGACCCCATGACCCCAAATATAGTCACAGGGTTCATATGTTTAAATACCTATTTTCATCTTCTTCTCCAGTTCCAAAAGGTTTAGAGAGGTGAAAAGCTGTGTGCAGACTCCTTGGCCAATGGGGATTCTAAATTGTAGATTTCGTGACCCCATGACCCCAAATGGGGTCACAGGGGTCACATCCTTAAAAACCTATTTTCATCTTCTTCTCCAGTACCAAAAGGTCTAGAGAGCTGAAAAGTTGTTTTCAGACTCCCTGGCTAATGGGGATTCTAAATTGTAGATTTCGTGACCCCATGACCCGAAATGGGGTCGCAGGGATTACATGTTTAAAAACCTATTTTCATCTTCTTCTCCAGTTCCAAAAGGTCTAGAGAGCTGAAAAGTTGTGTGTAGACTCCTTGGCTAATGGGGATTCTCAATTGTAGATTTCGTGACCCCATGACCCCAAATGGGGTCACAGGGGTCACATGATTAAAAACCTATTTTCATCTTCTTCTCCACTACCAAAAGGTCTAGAGAGCTGAAACGTTGTGTGGAGTCTCCTTGGCTAATGGGGATTCTAAATTGTAGATTTCGTGACCTCATGACCCCAAATAGTGTCACAGGGGTCACATGTTTAAAAACCTATTTTCATCTTCTTCTCCAGTTCCAAAAGGTCTAGAGAGCTGAAAAGTTGTGTGCAAACTCCCTTGCTAATGGGGATTCTAAATTGTAGATTTCGTGACCCCATGACAACAATTGGGGTCACAGGGGTCACATCCTTAAAAACCTATTTTCATCTTCTTCTCCAGTTCCAAAAGGTCTAGAGAGCTGAAAAACTGTGTGCAGACTCATTGACCAATGGGGATTCTAAATTGTAGATTTCCTGACCCATGACCCCAAATGGGGTCACAGGGGTCACATGTTTAAAAACCTATTTTCACCTTCTTCTCCACTAACAAAAGGTCTAGAGAGCTGAAAAGTTGTGTGCAGACTCTTTGACCAATGGGGATTATAAATTGTAGATTTCGTGACCCCATGACCCCAAATATAGTCACAGGGGTCACATGTTTAAATACCTATTTTCATCTTCTTCTCCAGTTCCAAAAGGTTTAGAGAGGTGAAAAGCTGTGTGCATACTCCTTGACCAATGGGGATTATAAATTGTAGATTTCGTGACCCCATGACCCCAAATGGGGTCACAGGGGTCACATGATTAAAAACCTATTTCCATTTTCTTATCCAATACCAAAAGGTCTAGAGAGCTGAAAAGTTGTGTGCACACTCCTTCGGTAATGGGTATTCTAAATTGTAGATTTCGTGAACCCATGACCCCAAATGGGGTCACAGGGGTCACATGATTAAAAACCTTTTTTCATCTTCTTCTCCACTACCAAAAGGTCTAGAGAGCTGAAAAGTTGTGTGCAGACTCTTTGATCAATGGGGATTCTAAATTGTAGATTTCGTGACCCCATGACCCCAAATATAGTCACAGGGTTCATATGTTTAAATACCTATTTTCATCTTCTTCTCCAGTTCCAAAAGGTTTAGAGAGGTGAAAAGCTGTGTGCAGACTCCTTGGCCAATGGGGATTCTAAATTGTAGATTTCGTGACCCCATGACCCCAAATGGGGTCACAGGGGTCACATCCTTAAAAACCTATTTTCATCTTCTTCTCCAGTACCAAAAGGTCTAGAGAGCTGAAAAGTTGTTTTCAGACTCCCTGGCTAATGGGGATTCTAAATTGTAGATTTCGTGACCCCATGACCCGAAATGGGGTCGCAGGGATTACATGTTTAAAAACCTATTTTCATCTTCTTCTCCAGTTCCAAAAGGTCTAGAGAGCTGAAAAGTTGTGTGTAGACTCCTTGGCTAATGGGGATTCTCAATTGTAGATTTCGTGACCCCATGACCCCAAATGGGGTCACAGGGGTCACATGATTAAAAACCTATTTTCATCTTCTTCTCCACTACCAAAAGGTCTAGAGAGCTGAAACGTTGTGTGGAGTCTCCTTGGCTAATGGGGATTCTAAATTGTAGATTTCGTGACCTCATGACCCCAAATAGTGTCACAGGGGTCACATGTTTCAAAACCTATTTTCATCTTCTTCTCCAGTTCCAAAAGGTCTAGAGAGCTGAAAAGTTGTGTGCAAACTCCCTTGCTAATGGGGATTCTAAATTGTAGATTTCGTGACCCCATGACAACAATTGGGGTCACAGGGGTCACATCCTTAAAAACCTATTTTCATCTTCTTCTCCAGTTCCAAAAGGTCTAGAGAGCTGAAAAACTGTGTGCAGACTCATTGACCAATGGGGATTCTAAATTGTAGATTTCCTGACCCATGACCCCAAATGGGGTCACAGGGGTCACATGTTTAAAAACCTATTTTCACCTTCTTCTCCACTAACAAAAGGTCTAGAGAGCTGAAAAGTTGTGTCCAGACTCCTTGGCAAATGGGGATTCTAAATTGTAGATTTCGTGACCCCATGACCCCAAATATGGTCACAGGGGTCACATGATTAAAAACCTATTTTCATCTTCTTCTCCACTACCAAAAGGTCTAGAGAGCTGAAAAATTGTGTGCAGACTCCTTGGCTAATGGGGATTCTAAATTTTAGATTTCGTGACCCCATGACCCCAAATGGGGTCACAGGGGTCACATGTTTAAAAACCTATTTTCATCTTCTTCTCCAGTTCCAAAAGGTCTAGAGAGCTGAAAAGTTGTGTGCATACTCTTTGACGAATGGGGATTCTCAATTGTAGATTTCGTGACCCCATGACCTCAAATGGGGTCACAGGGGTCACATGATTAAAAACCTATTTTCATCTTCTTCTCCACTACCAAAAGGTCTAGAGAGCTGAAAAGTTGTGTGCAGACTCTTTGACCAATGGGGATTATAAATTGTAGATTTCGTGACCCCATGACCCCAAATATAGTCACAGGGGTCACATGTTTAAATACCTATTTTCATCTTCTTCTCCAGTTCCAAAAGGTTTACAGAGGTGAAAAGCTGTGTGCATACTCCTTGGCCAATGGGGATTCTAAATTGTAGATTTCGTGACCCCCATGACCCCAAATGGGGTCACAGGGGTCACATGATTAAAAAGCTATTTTCATTTTCTTATCCACTACCAAAAGGTCTAGAGAGCTGAAAAGTTGTGTGCACACTCCTTCGGTAGTGGGGATTCTAAATTGTAGATTTCGTGAACCCATGACCCAAAATGGGGTCACAGGGGTCACATGATTAAAAAACTTTTTTCATCTTCTTCTCCACTACCAAAAGGTCTAGAGAGCTGAAAAGTTGTGTGCAGACTCCTTGGCTAATGGGGATTCTAAATGTTAGATGTCGTGACCCCATGACCCCAAATGGGGTCACAGGGGTCACATGTTTAAAAACCTATTTTCATCTTCTTCTCCAGTTCCAAAAGGTCTAGAGAGCTGAAAAGTTTTGTGCATACTCTTTGACGAATGGGGATTCTCAATTGTAGATTTCGTGACCCCATGACCTCAAATGGCGTCACAGGGGTCACATGATTAAAAACCTATTTTCATCTTCTTCTCCACTACCAAAAGGTCTAGAGAGCTGAAAAGTTGTGTGCAGACTCCTTGGCTAATGGGGATTCTAAATGTTAGATGTCGTGACCCCATGACCCCAAATGGGGTCACAGGGGTCACATGTTTAAAAACCTATTGTCATCTTCTTCTCCAGTTCCAAAAGGTCTAGAGAGCTGAAAAGTTGTGTGCAGACTCTTCGATCAATGGGGATTCTAAATTGTAGATTTCGTGACCCCATGACCCCAACTATAGTCACAGGGGTCACATGTTTAAATACCTATTTTCATCTTCTTCTCCAGTTCCAAAAGGTTTAGAGAGGTGAAAAGCTGTGTGCATACTCCTTGGCCAATGGGGATTCTAAATTGTAGATTTCGTGACCCAATGACCCCAAATGGGGTCACAGGGGTCACATGATTAAAAACCTATTTTCATCTTCTTCTCCACTACCAAAAGGTCTAGAGAGCTGAAACGTTGTGTGCAGTCTCCTTGGCTAATGGGGATTCTAAATTGTAGATTTCGTGACCTCATGACCCCAAATAGTGTCACAGGGGTCACATGTTTCAAAACCTATTTTCATCTTCTTCTCCAGTTCCAAAAGGTCTAGAGAGCTGAAAAGTTGTGTGCAAACTCCCTTGCTAATGGGGATTCTAAATTGTAGATTTCGTGACCCCATGACAACAAATGGGGTCACAGGGGTCACATCCTTAAAAACCTATTTTCATCTTCTTCTCCAGTTCCAAAAGGTCTAGAGAGCTGAAAAACTGTGTGCAGACTCCTTGACCAATGGGGATTCTAAATTGTAGATCTCCTGACCCATGACCACAAATGGGGTCACAGGGGTCACATGATTAAAAACCTATTTTCATTTTCTTATCAACTACCAAAAGGTCTAGAGAGCTGAAAAGTTGTGTGCAGACTCCTTGGCTAATGGGGATTCTAAATTGTAGATTTCGTGGCCCCATGACCCCAAATGGGGTCACAGGGGTCACATGATTAAAAACCTATTTTCACCTTCTTCTCCACTACCAAAAGGTCTAGAGAGCTGAAAAGTTGTGTCCAGACTCCTTGGCAAATGGGGATTCTAAATTGTAGATTTCGTGACCCCATGACCCCATGACCCCAAATATGGTCACAGGGGTCACATGTTTAAAAACCTATTTTCATCTTCTTCTCCACTGCCAAAAGGTCTAGAGAGCTGAAAAGTTGTGTGCAGACTCCTTGGCTAATGGGGATTCTAAATTGTAGATTTCGTGACCCCATGACCCCAAAGGGGGTCACAAGGGTCACATCCTTAAAAACCTATTTTCATCTTCTTCTCCAGTTCCAAAGGGTCTAGAGAGCTGAAAAGTTGTGTGCAAACTCCCTTGCTAATGGGGATTCTAAATTGTAGATTTTGTGACCCCATGACAACAAATGGGGTCACAGGGGTCACATCCTTAAAAACCTATTTTCAACTTCTTCTCCAGTTCCAAAAGGTCTAGAGAGCTGAAAAGTTGTGTGCAGACTCCCTGGCTAATGGGGATTCTAAATTGTAGATTTCGTGACCCCATGACCCGAAATGGGGTCACAGTGGTCACATGTTTAAAAACCTATTTTCATCTTCTTTTCCAGTACCAAAAGGTCTAGAGAGCTGAAAAGGTGTGTGCAGACTCCTTGACCAATGGGGATTCTAAATTGTAGATTTCCTGACCCATGACCCCAAATGATGTCACAGGGGTCACATGATTAAAAACCTATTTTCATTTTCTTATCAACTACCAAAAGGTCTAGAGAGCTGAAAAGTTGTGTGCAGACTCCTTGGCTAATGGGGATTCTAAATTGTAGATTTCGTGACCCCATGACCCCATGACCCCATGACCCCAAATATGGTCACAGGGGTCACATGTTTAAAAACCTATTTTCATCTTCTTCTCCACTGCCAAAAGGTCTAGAGAGCTGAAAAGTTGTGTGCAGACTCCTTGGCTAATGGGGATTGTAAATTGAAGATTTCGTGGCCCCATGACCCCAAATGGGGTCACAGGGTTCACATGATTTAAAACTTTTTTTTCACCTTCTTCTCCACTACCAAAAGGTCTAGAGAGCTGAAAAGTTGTGTCCAGACTCCTTTGCAAATGGGGATTCTAAATTGTAGATTTCGTGACCCCATGACCCCATGACCCCATGACCCCAAATATGGTCACAGGGGTCACATGTTTAAAAACCTATTTTCATCTTCTTCTCCACTGCCAAAAGGTCTAGAGAGCTGAAAAGTTGTGTGCAGACTCCTTGGCTAATGGGGATTGTAAATTGAAGATTTCGTGACCCCATGACCCCAAAGGGGGTCACAAGGGTCACATCCTTAAAAACCTATTTTCATCTTCTTCTCCAGTTCCAAAAGGTCTAGAGAGCTGAAAAGTTGTGTGCAGACTCGTTGACCAATGGGGATTCAAAATTGTAGATTTCGTGACCCCATGACCCCAAATGGTGTTACAGGGGTCACATCCTTAAAAACCTATTTTCATCCTCTTCCCCAGTTCCAAAAGGTCTAGAGAGCTAAAAAGTTGTGTGCAGACTTTTTGACCAATGGGGATACTAAATTGTAGATTTCGTGACCCCATGACCCCAAATGGTGTCACAGGGGTCACATCCTTAAAAACCTATTTTCATCTTCTTCTCCAGTTCCAAAAGGTCTAGAGAGCTGAAAAATTGTGTGCATACTCCATGACCAATGGGGATTCTAAGTTGTAGAATTCCTGACCCCATGACCCCAAATGCGGTCACAGGGGTCACTTGATTAAAAACCTATTTTCATTTTCTTCTCCACTACCAAAAGGTCGAGAGAGCTGAAAAGCTGTGTGCAGACTCCTTGGTTAATGGGGATTCTCAATTGTTTATTTCGTGACCCCATGACCCGAAATAGGATCACAGGGGTCACATGATTAAAAACCTATTTTCACCTTCTTCTAAACTACCAAGAGGTCTAGAGAGCTGAAACGGTGTGTGCAGACTCCTTGGCTAATGGGGATTCTAAAGTTAAGATTTCGTGACCTCATGACCCCAAATGGTGTCACAGGGGTCACATCGTTAAAAACCTATTTTCATCTTCTTCTCCACTACCAAAAGGTCTAGAGAGCTGAAACGGTGGGTGCTGACTCCTTGGCTAATGGGGATTCTAAATTGTAGATTTCGTGACCCCATGACTCCAAATGGAGTCACAGTGGTCATATGTTTAAAAACCTATTTTCATATTCTTCTCCAGTTCCAAAAGGTCTAAAGAGCTGAAAAATTGTGTGCAGACTCCTTGACCGATGGGGATTCTAAATTGTAGATTTCGTGACCCCATGACCCGCAATGAGGTCACATGGGTCACATGATTAAAAACCTATTTTCATCTTCTTCTCCACTACCAAAAGTTCGAGATAGCTGAAAAGTTATGTGCAGACTCCTTGGCTAAAGGGGATTCTAAATTGTAGATTTCGTGACCCCATGACCCCAAATGGTGTCACAGAGGTCACATGATTAAAAACCTATGTTCATCTTCTTCTCCAGTTCCAAAAGGTCTAGAGAGCTGAACAGTTGTGTGCAGACTCCTTGGCTAATGGGGATTCTAAATTGTAGATTTCGTGACCCCATGACCCCAAATGGTGTCACAGGGGTCACATCCTTAAAAACATATTTTCATCGTCTTCTCCAGTACCAAAAGGTTTAGAGAGCTGAACAATTATGTGCAGATTCCTTGGCTAATGGGGATTCTAAATAGTAGATTTCGTGGCCCCATGACCCCAAATGGGGTCACAGGGGTCACATCCTTAAAAACATATGTTCATCTTCTTCTCCAGTTCCAAAAGGTCCAGAGAGCTGAAAAGTTGTGTGCAGACTCCCTGGCTAATGGGGATGCTACATTGCAGATTTCGTGACCCCATGACCCGAGATGGGGTCACAGTGGTCACATGTTTAAAAACCTATTTTCATCTTCTTTTCCACTACCAAAAGGTCTAGAGAGCTGAAAATTTGTGTGCAGACTCCTTGGCTAATGGGGATTCTCAATTGTAGATTTCGTGACCCCATGGCCCCAAATGGGGTCACAGGGGTCATATGATTAAAAACCTATTTTTATCTTCTTCTTCAGTTCCAAAAGTTCTAGAGAGCTGAAAAGTTGTTTGCAGACTCCTTGGCTAATGGGGATTCTAAATTGTAGATTTCGCGACCCCATGACCCGAAATGGGGTCACAGGGGTCACATGATTAAAAACCTATTTTCATCTTCTTCTCCACTACCAAAAGTTCGAGAGAGCTGAAAAGTTGTGTGCAGACTCCTTGGCTAATGGGGATTCTAAATTGTAGATTTCGTGACCCCATGACCCCAAAGGGGGTCACAGGGGTCACATCCTTAAAAAACTAATTTAACCTTCTTCTCAAGTTCCAAAAGGTCTAGAGAGCTGAAAAGTTGTCTGCAGACTCTTTGACCAATGAGGATTGAAAACTGAAGATTTCTTGACCCCATGACCCGAAATGGGGTCACAGGGGTCACATGTTTAAAAACCTATTTTCATCTTCTTCTCCAGTACCAAAAGGTCTAGAGAGCTGAAAAGTTGTGTGCAGACTCCCTGGCTAATGGGCATTCTAAATTGTAGAATTCGTGACCCCATGACCCGAGATGGGGTCACAGGGGTCACATGTTTAAAAACCTATTTTCATCTTCTTCTCCAGTACCAAAAGGTCTAGAGAGCTGAAAAGTTGTGTGCAGACTCTTTGACCAATGGGGATTCTAAATTGTAGATTTCGTGACCCCATGACCCGAAATGGGGTCACAGGGGTCACATGTTTAAAAACTTATTTTCATCTTATTCTCCAGTACCAAAAGGTTTAGAGAGCTGAACAATTATGTGCAGACTCCTTAGCTAATGGGGATTCTAGATTGTAGATTTCGTGGCCCCATGCCCCCAAATGGGGTCACATCCTTAAAAACATATGTTCATCTTCTGCTCCAGTTCCAAAAGGTCCAGAGTGCTGAACAGTTGTGTGCAGACTCCCTGGCTAATGGGGATTCTAAATTGTAGATTTCGTGACCCCATGAACCCAAAGGGGGTCACAGGGGTAACATGATTAAAAACCCACTTTCATCTTCTTCTCCAGTTCAAAAAGTTCTAGAGAGCTGAAAAGTTGTGTGCAGACTCTTTGACCAATGGGGATTCTAAATTGTAGATTTTGTGACCCCATGACCCGAAATGGGGTCACAGGGGTCACATGTTTAAAAACCTATTTTCATCTTCTTCTCCAGTTCCAAAAGGTCTAGAGAGCTGAAAAGTTGTGTGCAGACTCGTTGACCAATGGCGATTCTAAATTGTAGATTTCATGACCCAATGACCCCAAAGGGTGTCACAGGGGTCACATCCTTAAAAACATATTTTCATCGTCTTCTCCCGTACCAAAAGGTTAAGAGAGCTGAACAATTATGTGCAGATTCCTTGGCTAATGGGGATTCTAAATTGTAGATTTCGTGACCCCATGACCCCAAAGGGGGTCACAGGGGTCACATCCTTAAAAAACTATTTTAACCTTCTTCTCCAGTTCCAAAAGGTCTAGAGAGCTGAAAAGTTGTGTGCAGACTCTTTGACCAATGAGGATTGAAAACTGAAGATTTCTTGACCCCATGACCCGAAATGGGGTCACAGGGGTCACATGTTTAAAAACCTATTTTCATCTTCTTCTCCAGTACCAAAAGGTCTAGAGAGCTGAAAAGTTGTGTGCAGACTCTTTGACCAATGGGGATTCTAAATTGTAGATTTCGTGACCCCATGACCCGAAATGGGGTCACAGGGGTCACATGTTTAAAAACTTTTTTTCATCTTATTCTCCAGTACCAAAAGGTTTAGAGAGCTGAAAAGTTGTGTGCAGACTCCATGGCTAATGGGCATTCTAATTTGTAGAAATCGTGACCCCATGACCCGAGATGGGGTCACAGGGGTCACATGTTTAAAAACCTTTTTTTCATCTTCTTTTCCACTACCAAAAGGTCTAGAGAGCTGAAAATTTGTGTGCAGACTCCCTGGCTAATGGGGATTCTAAATTGTAGATTTCGTGACCCCATGACCCCAAATGGGGTCACAGGGGTCACATGTTTAAAAACGTATTTTCATCTTCTTCTCCAGTACCAAAAGGTCTAGAGAGCTGAAAAGTTGTGTGAAGACTCTTTGACCAATGGGGATTTTAAATTGTAGATTTCGTGACCCCATGACCCGAAATGGGGTCACAGGGGTCACATGTTTAAAAACTTATTTTCATGTTATTCTCCAGTACCAAAAGATTTAGAGAGCTGAACAATTATGTGCAGACTCCTTGGCTAATGGGGATTCTAAATTGTAGATTTTGTGACCCCATGACCCCAAATGGGGTCACAGGGGTCACATGTTTAAAAACCTATTTTCATCTTCTTCTCCAGTACCAAAAGGTCTAGAGAGCTGAAAAGTTGTGTGCAGACTCCCTGGCTAATGGGCATTCTAAATTGTAGAATTCGTGACCCCATGACCCGAGATGGGGTCACAGGGGTCACATGTTTAAAAACCTATTTTCATCTTCTTCCTAAGTACCAAAAGGTCTAGAGAGCTGAAAAGTTGTGTGCAGACTCTTTGACCAATGGGGATTCTAAATTGTAGATTTCGTGACCCCATGACCCGAAATGGGGTCACAGGGGTCACATGTTTAAAAACTTATTTTCATGTTATTCTCCAGTACCAAAAGGTTTAGAGAGCTGAATAATTATGTGCAGACTCCTTGGCTAATGGGGATTCTAAACTGTAGATTTCGTGGCCCCATGACCCCAAATGGGGTCACATCCTTAAAAACATATGTTCATCTTCTGCTCCAGTTCCAAAAGGTCCAGAGTGCTGAATAGTTGTGTGCAGACTCCCTGGCTAATGGGGATTCTAATTTGTAGATTTCGTGACCCCATGACCCGAGATGGGGTCACAGGGGTCACATGTTTAAAAAACTATTTTCATCTTCTTTTCAACTACCAAAAGGTCTAGAGAGCTGAAAATTTGTGTGCAGACTCCTTGGCTAATGGGGATTCTCAATTGTAGATTTCGTGACCCCATGACACGAGCTGGGGTCACAGGGGTCACATGTTTAAAAACCTATTTTCATCTTCTTCTCCAGTACCAAAAGGTCTAGACAGCTGAAAAGTGGTGTGCAGACTCCATGGCTAATGGGCATTCTAAATTGTAGAAATCGTGACCCCATGACCCGAAAGGGGGTCACAGGGGTCACATGTTTAAAAACCTATTTTCATCTTCTTCTCCACTACCAAAAGTTCGAGAGAGCTGAAAAGTTGTGTGCAGACTCCTTGGCTAAAGGGGATTCTAAATTGTAGATTTCGTGACCCCATGACCCCAAATGGTGTCACAGAGGTCACAGAGGTCACATGATTAAAAACCTATGTTCATCTTCTTCTCCAGTTCCAAAAGGTCTAGAGAGCTGAACAGTTGTGTGCAGACTCCTTGGCTAATGGGGATTCTAAATTGTAGATTTCGTGACCCCATGACCCCAAATGGTGTCACAGGGGTCACATCCTTAAAAACATATTTTCATCGTCTTCTCCAGTACCAAAAGGTTTAGAGAGCTGAACAATTATGTGCAGATTCCTTGGCTAATGGGGATTCTAAATAGTAGATTTCGTGGCCCCATGACCCCAAATGGGGTCACAGGGGTCACATCCTTAAAAACATATGTTCATCTTCTTCTCCAGTTCCAAAAGGTCCAGAGAGCTGAAAAGTTGTGTGCAGACTCCCTGGCTAATGGGGATGCTACATTGCAGATTTCGTGACCCCATGACCCGAGATGGGGTCACAGTGGTCACATGTTTAAAAACCTATTTTCATCTTCTTTTCCACTACCAAAAGTTCGAGAGAGCTGAACAGTTGTGTGCAGACTCCTTGGCTAATGGGGATTCTAAATTGTAGATTTCGTGACCCCATGACCCCAAATGGTGTCACAGGGGTCACATCCTTAAAAACATATTTTCATCGTCTTCTCCAGTACCAAAAGGTTTAGAGAGCTGAACAATTATGTGCAGATTCCTTGGCTAATGGGGATTCTAAATAGTAGATTTCGTGGCCCCATGACCCCAAATGGGGTCACAGGGGTCACATCCTTAAAAACATATGTTCATCTTCTTCTCCAGTTCCAAAAGGTCCAGAGAGCTGAAAAGTTGTGTGCAGACTCCCTGGCTAATGGGGATGCTACATTGCAGATTTCGTGACCCCATGGCCCCAAATGGGGTCACAGGGGTCATATGATTAAAAACCTATTTTTATCTTCTTCTTCAGTTCCAAAAGTTCTAGAGAGCTGAAAAGTTGTGTGCAGACTCCTTGGCTAATGGGGATTCTAAATTGTAGATTTCGCGACCCCATGACCCGAAATGGGGTCACAGGGGTCACATGATTAAAAACCTATTTTCATCTTCTTCTCCACTACCAAAAGTTCGAGAGAGCTGAAAAGTTGTGTGCAGACTCCTTGGCTAATGGGGATTCTAAATTGTAGATTTCGTGACCCCATGACCCCAAAGGGGGTCACAGGGGTCACATCCTTAAAAAACTAATTTAACCTTCTTCTCCAGTTCCAAAAGGTCTAGAGAGCTGAAAAGTTGTGTGCAGACTCTTTGACCAATGAGGATTGAAAACTGAAGATTTCTTGACCCCATGACCCGAAATGGGGTCACAGGGGTCACATGTTTAAAAAACTATTTTCATCTTCTTTTCCACTACCAAAAGGTCTAGAGAGCTGAAAATTTGTGTGCAGACTCCTTGGCTAATGGGGATTCTCAATTGTAGATTTCGTGACCCCATGACACGAGCTGGGGTCACAGGGGTCACATGTTTAAAAACCTATTTTCATCTTCTTCTCCAGTACCAAAAGGTCTAGACAGCTGAAAAGTGGTGTGCAGACTCCATGGCTAATGGGCATTCTAAATTGTAGAAATCGTGACCCCATGACCCGAAAGGGGGTCACAGGGGTCACATGTTTAAAAACCTATTTTCATCTTCTTCTCCACTACCAAAAGTTCGAGAGAGCTGAAAAGTTGTGTGCAGACTCCTTGGCTAATGGGGATTCTAAATTGTAGATTTCGTGACCCCATGACCCCAAAGGGGGTCACAGGGGTCACATCCTTAAAAAACTATTTTAACCTTCTTCTCCAGTTCCAAAAGGTCTAGAGAGCTGAAAAGTTGTGTGCAGACTCTTTGACCAATGGGGATTCTAAATTGTAGATTTCGTGACCCCATGACCCGAAATGGGGTCACAGGGGTCACATGTTTAAAAACTTATTTTCATCTTATTTTCCAGTACCAAAAGGTTTAGAGAGCTGAACAATTATGTGCAGACTCCTTGGCTAATTTGGATTCTAAATTGTAGATTTCGTGGCCCCATGACCCCAAATGGGGTCACATCCTTAAAAACATATGTTCATCTTCTTCTCCAGTTCCAAAAGTTCCAGATTGCTGAACAGTTGTGTGCAGACTCCCTGGCTAATGGGGATTCTAAATTGTAGATTTCGTGACCCCATGACCCGAGATGGGGTCACAGGGGTCACATGTTTTAAAACCTATTTTCATCTTATTCTCCAGTACCAAAAGATTTAGAGAGCTGAACAATTAAGTGCAGACTCCTTGGCTAATGGGGATTCTAAATTGTAGATTTCGTGACCCCATGACCCCAAATGGGGTCACAGGGGTCACATGTTTAAAAACCTATTTTCATCTTCTTCTCCAGTACCAAAAGGTCTAGAGAGCTGAAAAGTTGTGTGCAGACTCCCTGGCTAATGGGCATTCTAAATTGTAGAATTCGTGACCCCATGACCCGAGATGGGGTCACAGGGGTCACATGTTTAAAAACCTATTTTCATCTTCTTCTCCAGTACCAAAAGGTCTAGAGAGCTGAAAAGTTGTGTGCAGACTCTTTGACCAATGGGGATTCTAAATTGTAGATTTCGTGACCCCATGACCCGAAATGGGGTCACAGGGGTCACATGTTTAAAAACTTATTTTCATCTTATTCTCCAGTACCAAAAGGTTTAGAGAGCTGAACAATTATGTGCAGACTCCTTGGCTAATGGGGATTCTAAATTGTAGATTTCGTGACCCCATGACCCCAAATGGGGTCACAGGGGTCACATCCTTAAAAACATATGTTCATCTTCTGCTCCAGTTCCAAAAGGTCCAGAGTGCTGAACAGTTGTGTGCAGACTCCCTGGCTAATGGGGATTCTAAATTGTAGATTTCGTGACCCCATGACCCGAGATGGGGTCACCTGGGTCACATGTTTAAAAAACTATTTTCATCTTCTTTTCCACTACCAAAAGGTCTAGAGAGCTGAAAATTTGTGTGCAGACTCCTTGGCTAATGGGGATTCTCAATTGTAGATTTCGTGACCACATGACCCCAAAGGGGGTCACAGGGGTCACATCCTTAAAAAACTATTTTAACCTTCTTCTCCAGTTCCAAAAGGTCTAGAGAGCTGAAAAGTTGTGTGCAGACTCCATGGCTAATGGGCATTCGAAATTGTAGAAATCGTGACCCCATGACCCGAGGTGGGGTCACAGGGGTCACATGTTTAAAAACCTATTTTCATCTTCTTCTCCACTACCAAAAGTTCGAGAGAGCTGAAAAGTTGTGTGCAGACTATTTGGCTAATTGGGATTCTAAATTGTAGATTTCGTGACCCCATGACCCCAAAGGGGGTCACAGGGGTCACATGTTTAAAAACCTATTTTCATCTTCTTCTCCAGTACCAAAAGGTCTAGAGAGCTGAAAAGTTGTGTGCAGACTCTTTGACCAATGGGGATTCTAAATTGTAGATTTCGTGACCCCATGACCCGAAATGGGGTCACAGGGGTCACATGTTTAAAAACTTATTTTCATCTTATTCTCCAGTACCAAAAGGTTTAGAGAGCTGAAAAATTATGTGCAGACTCCTTGGCTAATTTGGATTCTAAATTGTATATTTCGTGGCCCCATGACCCCAAATGGGGTCACATCCTTAAAAACATATGTTCATCTTCTTCTCCAGTTCCAAAAGGTCCACAGTGCTGAACAGTTGTGTGCAGACTCCCTGGCTAATGGGGATTCTAAATTGTAGATTTCGTGACCCCATGACCCGAGATGGGGTCACAGGGGTCACATGTTTAAAAACCTATTTTCATCTTCTTTTCCACTACCAAAAGGTCTAGAGAGCTGAAAATTTGTGTGCAGACTCCTTGGCTAATGGGGATTCTCAATTGTAGATTTCGTGACCCCATGACCCCAAATTGGGTCACAGGGGTCACATGTTTAAAAACCTATTTTCATCTTCTTCTCCAGTACCAAAAGGTCTAGAGAGCTGAAAAGTTGTGTGCAGACTCCATGGCTAATGGGCATTCTAAATTGTAGAAATCGTGACCCCATGACCCGAGATGGGGTCACAGGGGTCACATGTTTAAAAACCTATTTTCATCTTCTTTTCCACTACCAAAAGGTCTAGAGAGCTGAAAATTTGTGTGCAGACTCCTTGGCTAATGGGAATTCTAAATTGTAGATTTCGTGACCCCATGACCCCAAATGGGGTCACATGGGTCACATGTTTAAAAACCTATTTTCATCTTCTTCTCCAGTACCAAAAGGTCTAGAGAGCTGAAAAGTTGTGTGCAGACTCCCTGGCTAATGGGCATTCTAAATTGTAGAATTCGTGACCCCATGACCCGAGATGGGGTCACAGGGGTCACATGTTTAAAAACCTATTTTCATCTTCTTCTCCAGTACCAAAAGGTCTAGAGAGCTGAAAAGTTGTGTGCAGACTCTTTGACCAATGGGGATTCTAAATTGTAGATTTCGTGACCCCATGACCCGAAATTGGGTCACAGGGGTCACATGTTTAAAAACTTATGTTCATCTTATTCTCCAGTACCAAAAGGTTTAGAGAGCTGAACAATTATGTGCAGACTCCTTGGCTAATGGGGATTCTAAATTGTAGATTTCGTGGCCCCATGACCCCAAATGGGGTCATATCCTTAAAAACATATGTTCATCTTCTTCTCCAGTTCCAAAAGGTCCAGAGTGCTAAACAGTTGTGTGCAGACTCCCTGGCTAAGGGGGATTCTAAATTGTAGATTTCGTGACCCCATGACCCGAGATGGGGTCACAGGGGTCACATGTTTAAAAAACTATTTTCATCTTCTTTTCCACTACCAAAAGGTCTAGAGAGCTGAAAATTTGTGTGCAGACTCCTTGGCTAATGGGGATTCTCAATTGTAGATTTCGTGACCACATGACCCCAAATGGGGTCACAGGGGTCACATGTTTAAAAACCTATTTTAATCTTCTTCTCCAGTACCAAAAGGTCTAGAGAGCTGAAAAGTTGTGTGCAGACTCCCTGGCTAATGGGCATTCTAAATTGTAGAATTCGTGACCCCATGACCCGAGATGGGGTCACAGGGGTCACATGTTTAAAAACCTATTTTCATCTTCTTCTCCAGTACCAAAAGGTCTAGAGAGCTGAAAAGTTGTGTGCAGACTCTTTGACCAATGGGGATTCTAAATTGTAGATTTCGTGACCCCATGACCCGAAATGGGGTCACAGGGGTCACATGTTTAAAAACTTATTTTCATCTTATTCTCCAGTACCAAAAGGTTTAGAGAGCTGAACAATTATGTGCAGACTCCTTGGCTAATGGGGATTCTAAATTGTAGATTTCGTGACCCCATGACCCCAAATGGGGTCACAGGGGTCACATCCTTAAAAACATATGTTCATCTTCTGCTCCAGTTCCAAAAGGTCCAGAGTGCTGAACAGTTGTGTGCAGACTCCCTGGCTAATGGGGATTCTAAATTGTAGATTTCGTGACCCCATGACCCGAGATGGGGTCACCTGGGTCACATGTTTAAAAAACTATTTTCATCTTCTTTTCCACTACCAAAAGGTCTAGAGAGCTGAAAATTTGTGTGCAGACTCCTTGGCTAATGGGGATTCTCAATTGTAGATTTCGTGACCACATGACCCCAAAGGGGGTCACAGGGGTCACATACTTAAAAAATTATTTTAACCTTCTTCTCCAGTTCCAAAAGGTCTAGAGAGCTGAAAAGTTGTGTGCAGACTCCATGGCTAATGGGCATTCGAAATTGTAGAAATCGTGACCCCATGACCCGAGGTGGGGTCACAGGGGTCACATGTTTAAAAACCTATTTTCATCTTCTTCTCCACTACCAAAAGTTCGAGAGAGCTGAAAAGTTGTGTGCAGACTATTTGGCTAATTGGGATTCTAAATTGTAGATTTCGTGACCCCATGACCCCAAAGGGGGTCACAGGGGTCACATCCTTAAAAAACTATTTTAACCTTCTTCTCCAGTTCCAAAAGGTCTAGAGAGCTGAAAAGTTGTGTGCAGACTCTTTGACCAATGAGGATTGAAAACTGAAGATTTCTTGACCCCATGACCCGAAATGGGGTCACAGGGGTCACATGTTTAAAAACCTATTTTCATCTTCTTCTCCAGTACCAAAAGGTCTAGAGAGCTGAAAAGTTGTGTGCAGACTCGTTGACCAATGGGGATTCTAAATTGTAGATTTCGTGACCCCATGACCCGAAATGGGGTCACAGGGGTCACATGTTTAAAAACTTATTTTCATCTTATTCTCCAGTACCAAAAGGTTTAGAGAGCTGAAAAATTATGTGCAGACTCCTTGGCTAATTTGGATTCTAAATTGTAGATTTCGTGGCCCCATGACCCCAAATGGGGTCACATCCTTAAAAACATATGTTCATCTTCTTCTCCAGTTCCAAAAGGTCCACAGTGCTGAACAGTTGTGTGCAGACTCCCTGGCTAATGGGGATTCTAAATTGTAGATTTCGTGACCCCATGACCCCAAATGGGGTCACAGGGGTCACATGTTTAAAAACCTATTTTCATCTTCTTCTCCAGTACCAAAAGGTCTAGAGAGCTGAAAATTTGTGTGCAGACTCCATGGCTAATGGGCATTCTAAATTGTAGAAATCGTGACCCCATGACCCGAGATGGGGTCACAGGGGTCACATGTTTAAAAACCTATTTTCATCTTCTTTTCCACTACCAAAAGGTCTAGAGAGCTGAAAATTTGTGTGCAGACTCCTTGGCTAATGGGAATTCTAAATTGTAGATTTCGTGACCCCATGACCCCAAATGGGGTCACATGGGTCACATGTTCAAAAACCTATTTTCATCTTCTTCTCCAGTACCAAAAGGTCTAGAGAGCTGAAAAGTTGTGTGCAGACTCCCTGGCTAATGGGCATTCTAAATTGTAGAATTCGTGACCCCATGACCCGAAATGGGGTCACAGGGGTCACATGTTTAAAAACTTATGTTCATCTTATTCTCCAGTACCAAAAGGTTTAGAGAGCTGAACAATTATGTGCAGACTCCTTGGCTAATGGGGATTCTAAATTGTAGATTTCGTGGCCCCATGACCCCAAATGGGGTCATATCCTTAAAAACATATGTTCATCTTCTGCTCCAGTTCCAAAAGGTCCAGAGTGCTAAACAGTTGTGTGCAGACTCCCTGGCTAAGGGGGATTCTAAATTGTAGATTTCGTGACCCCATGACCCGAGATGGGGTCACAGGGGTCACATGTTTAAAAAACTATTTTCATCTTCTTTTCCACTACCAAAGGTCTAGAGAGCTGAAAATTTGTGTGCAGACTCCTTGGCTAATGGGGATTCTCAATTGTAGATTTCGTGACCACATGACCCCAAATGGGGTCACAGGGGTCACATGTTTAAAAACCTATTTTCATCTTCTTCTCCAGTACCAAAAGGTCTAGAGAGCTGAAAAGTGGTGTGCAGACTCCATGGCTAATGGGCATTCGAAATTGTAGAAATCGTGACCCCATGACCCGAGGTGGGGTCACAGGGGTCACATGTTTAAAAACCTATTTTCATCTTCTTCTCCACTACCAAAAGTTCGAGAGAGCTGAAAAGTTGTGTGCAGACTCCTTGGCTAATGGGGATTCTAAATTGTAGATTTCGTGACCCCATGACCCCAAAGGGGGTCACAGGGGTCACATCCTTAAAAAACTATTTTAACCTTCTTCTCCAGTTCCAAAAGGTCTAGAGAGCTGAAAAGTTGTGTGCAGACTCTTTGACCAATGGGGATTCTAAATTGTAGATTTCGTGACCCCATGACCCGAAATGGGGTCACAGGGGTCACATGTTTAAAAACTTATTTTCATCTTATTCTCCAGTACCAAAAGGTTTAGAGAGCTGAACAATTATGTGCAGACTCCTTGGCTAATTTGGATTCTAAATTGTAGATTTCGTGGCCCCATGACCCCAAATGGGGTCACATGTTTAAAAACATATGTTCATCTTCTTCTCCAGTTCCAAAAGGTCCACAGTGCTGAACAGTTGTGTGCAGACTCCCTGGCTAATGGGGATTCTAAATTGTAGATTTCGTGACCCCATGACCCGAGATGGGGTCACAGGGGTCACATGTTTAAAAACCTATTTTCATCTTCATTTCCACTACCAAAAGGTCTAGAGAGCTGAAAATTTGTGTGCAGACTCCTTGGCGAATGGGGATTCTCAATTGTAGATTTCGTGACCCAATGACCCCAAATGGGGTCACAGGGGTCACATGTTTAAAAACCTATTTTCATCTTCTTCTCCAGTACCATAAGGTCTAGAGAGCTGAAAAGTTGTGTGCAGACTCCATGGCTAATGGGGATTCTAAATTGTAGAAATCGTGACCCCATGACCCGAGATGGGGTCACAGGGGTCACATGTTTAAAAACCTATTTTCATCTTCTTTTCCACTACCAAAAGGTCTAGAGAGCTGAAAATTTGTGTGCAGACTCCTTGGCTAATGGGGATTCTCAATTGTAGATTTCGTGACCCCATGACCCGAAATGGGGTCACAGGGGTCAGATGTTTAAAAACCTATTTTCATCTTCTTCTCCAGTACCAAAAGGTCTAGAGAGCTGAAAACTTGTGTGAAGACTCTTTGACCAATGGGGATTTTAAATTGTAGATTTCCTGACCCCATGACCCGAAATGGGGTCACAGGGGTCACATGATTAAAAACTTATTTTCATCTCATTCTCCAGTACCAAAAGATTTAGAGAGCTGAACAATTATGTGCAGACTCCTTGGCTAATGGGGATTCTAAATTGTAGATTTCGTGACCCCATGACCCCAAATGGGGTCACAGGGGTCACATGTTTAAAAACCTATTTTCATCTTCTTCTCCAGTACCAAAAGGTCTAGAGAGCTGAAAAGTTGTGTGCAGACTCCCTGGCTAATAGGCATTCTAAATTGTAGAATTCGTGACCCCATGACCCGAGATGGGGTCACAGGGGTCACATGTTTAAAAACCTATTTTCATCTTCTTCTCCAGTACCAAAAGGTCTAGAGAGCTGAAAAGTTGTGTGCAGACTCTTTGACCAATGGGGATTCTAAATTGTAGATTTCGTGACCCCATGACCCGAAATGGGGTCACAGGGGTCACATGTTTAAAAACTTATTTTCATCTTATTCTCCAGTACCAAAAGGTTTAGAGAGCTGAACAATTATGTGCAGACTCCTTGGCTAATGGGGATTCTAAATTGTAGATTTCGTGGCCCCATGACCCCAAATGGGGTCACATCCTTAAAAACATATGTTCATCTTCTGCTCCAGTTCCAAAAGGTCCAGAGTGCTAAACAGTTGTGTGCAGACTCCCTGGCTAATGGGGATTCTAAATTGTAGATTTCGTGACCCCATGACCCGAGATGGGGTCACAGGGGTCACATGTTTAAAAAACTATTTTGATCTTCTTTTCCACTACCAAAAGGTCTAGAGAGCTGAAAATTTGTGTGCAGACTCCTTGGCTAATGGGGATTCTCAATTGTAGATTTCGTGACCACATGACCCCAAATGGGGTAACAGGGGTCACATGTTTAAAAACCTATTTTCATCTTCTTCTCCAGTACCAAAAGGTCTAGAGAGCTGAAAAGTGGTGTGCAGACTCCATGGCTAATGGGCATTCGAAATTGTAGAAATCGTGACCCCATGACCCGAGGTGGGGTCACAGGGGTCACATGTTTAAAAACTTATTTTCATCTTCTTCTCCACTACCAAAAGTTCGAGAGAGCTGAAAAGTTGTGTGCAGACTCCTTGGCTAATGGGGATTATAAATTGTAGATTTCGTGACCCCATGACCCCAAAGGGGGTCACAGGGGTCACATCCTTAAAAAACTATTTCAACCTTCTTCTCCAATTCCAAAAGGTCTAGAGAGCTGAAAAGTTGTGTGCAGACTCTTTGACCAATGAGGATTGAAAACTGAAGATGTCTTGACCCCATGACCCGAAATGGGGTCACAGGGGTCACATGTTTAAAAACCTATTTTCATCTTCTTCTCCAGTACCAAAAGGTCTAGAGAGCTGAAAAGTTGTGTGCAGACTCTTTGACCAATGGGGATTCTAAATTGTAGATTTCGTGACCCCATGACCCGAGATGGGGTCACAGGGGTCACATGTTTAAAAACCTTTTTTCATCTTCTTCTCCAGTACCAAAAGGTCTAGAGAGCTGAAAAGTTGTGTGCAGACTCTTTGACCAATGGGGATTCTAAATTGTAGATTTCGTGACCCCATGACCCCAAATGGGGTCACAGGGGTCATATGATTAAAAACTTATTTTTATCTTCTTTTTCAGTTCCAAAAGTTCTAGAGAACTGAAAAGTTGTGTGCAGACTCCTTGGCTAATGGGGATTCTATATTGTAGATTTCGTGACCCCATGGCCCAAAATGGAGTCACAGGGGTCACATGTTGAAAAACCTATTTTCATCTTCTTCTCCAGTTCCAAAATGTCTAGAGAGCTGAAAAGTTGTGTGCAGACACTTTGACCAATGGGGATTCTAATTGTAGATTTCGTGACCCCATGACCCCAAATGGGGTCACAGGGGTCACATCCTTAAAAACATATGTTCATCTTCTTCTCCAGTTCCAAAAGGTCCAGAGAGCTGAAAAGTTGTGTGCAGACTCCCTGGCTAATGGGGATGCTAAATTGTAGATTTCGTTACCCCATGACCCGAAATGGGGTCACAGGGGTCACATGTTTAAAAACTCATTTTCATCTTCTTCTCCAGTACCAAAAGGTTTAGAGAGCTGAACAATTATGTGCAGACTCCTTGGCTAATGGGGATTCTAAATTGTAGATTTCGTGACCCTTTGACCCGAAATGGGGTCACAGGGGTCACATGTTTAAAAACATATTTTCATCTTCTTCTCCAGTACCAAAAGGTCTAGAGACCTGAAAAGTTGTGTGCATACTCCCTGGCCAATGGGGATTCTAAATTGTAGATTTCGTGACCCCATGACCCGAAATGGAGTCACAGGGGTCACATCCTCAAAAACCTATTTTCATCTGCTTCTCCAGTACCAAAAGGTTTAGAGAGCTGAACAATTATGTGCAGACTCCTTGGCCAATGGGGATTCTAAATTGTAGATTTCGTGGCCCCATGACCCCAAATTGGGTCACATCCTTAAAAACATATGTTCATCTTCTTCTCCAGCTCCAAAAGGTCCAGAGTGCTGAAAATTGTGTGCAGACTCCCTGGCTAATGGGGATTCTAAATTGTAGATTTCGTGACCCCATGACCCGAGATGGGGTCACAGGGGTCACATGTTTAAAAACCTATTTTCATCTTCTTTTCCACTACCAAAAGGTCTAGAGAGCTGAAAAGTTGTGTGCTGATTCCTTGGCTAATAGGGATTCTCAATTGTAGATTTCGTGACCCCATGGCCCCAAATGGGGTCACAGGGGTCATATGATTAAAAACCTATTTTTATCTTCTTCTTCAGTTCCAAAAGATCTAGAGAGCTGAAAAGTTGTGTGCAGACTCCTTGGCTAATGGGGATTCTAAATTGTAGATTTCGTGACCCCATGGCCCAAAATGGAGTCACAGGGGTCACATGTTGAAAAACCTATTTTCATCTTCTTCTCCAGTTCCAAAAGGTCTAGAGAGCTGAAAAGTTGTGTGCAGACTCCTTGAACTATGGGGATTCTAAAGTGTAGATTTCGTGACCCCATGACCCCAAATGGGGTCACAGGGGTCACATGATTAAAAACTTATTTTCATCTTCTTCTCCACTACCAAAAGTTCGAGAGAGCTGAAAAGTTGTGTGCAGACTCCTTGGCTAATGGGGATTCTAAATTGTAGATTTCGTGACCCCATGGCCCAAAATGGAGTCACAGGGGTCACATGCTTAAAAACCTATTTTCATCTTCTTCTCCAGTTCCAAAAGCTCCAGAGAGCTGAAAAGTTTTGTGCAGACTTCCTGGCTAATGGGGATTCTGAATTGTAGATTTCGTGACCCCATGACCCGAAATGGGGTCACATGATTAAAAACCTATTTTCAACTTCTTCTCCACTACCAAAAGGTCTAGAGAGCTGAAAAATTGTGTGCAGACTCCTTGGCTAATGGGGATTTTTAATTGTAAATTTCCTGACCCCTTGACCCGAAATGGTGTCACAGGGGTCACATGTTTAAAAACCTATTTTCATCTTCTTTTCCACTACCAAAAGTTCTAGAAAGCTGAAAATGTGTGCGCAGACTCCTTGGCTAATGGGGATTTTAAATTGTAGATTTCGTGACCCCATGACCCCAAATGGGGTCACAGGGGTCACATGATTAAAAACTTATTTTTATCTTCTTCTCCAGTTCCAAAAGATCTAGAAAGCTGAAAAGTTGTGTGCAGACTCCTTGGCTAATGGGGATTCTAAATTGTAGATTTCGTGACCCCATGACCCGAAATGGAGTCACAGGGATCATATGTTTAAAAACGTTTTTTCATCTTCTTCTCCACTACCAAAAGGTCTAGAGAGCTGAAAAGTTGTGTGCAGACTCCATGGCTAATGGGGATTCTCAATTGTAGATTTCGTTACCCCATGACCCCAAATGGGGTCACATGATTAAAAACCTATTTTCAACTTCTTCTCCACTACCAAAAGGTCTAGAGAGCTGAAAAATTGTGTGCAGACTCCTTGGCTAATGGGGATTTTTAATTGTAAATTTCCTGACCCCTTGACCCGAAATGGTGTCACAGGGGTCACATGTTTAAAAACCTATGTTCATCTTCTTCTCCAGTTCCAAAAGGTCTAGAGAGTTGAAAAATTGTGTGCACACTCCTTGGCTAATGGGGATTCTCAATTGTAGATTTCGTGACCCCATGACCCCAAATGGGGTCACAGGGGTCACATGATTAAAAACCTATTTTTATCTTCTTCTCCAGTTCCAAAAGGTCTAGAGAGCTGAAAAGTTGTGTGCAGACTCCCTCGCTAATGGGGATTCTAAATTGTAGATTTCGTGACCCCATGACCCCAAATGGGGTCACATGATATAAAACCTATGTTCATTTTCTTCTCCAGTTCCAAAAGGTCTAGAGAGCTGAAAAGTTGTGTGCACACTCCTTAGCAAATGGGGATTCTTATTTGTAGATTTCGTGACCCCATGACCCCAAAAGGGGTCACAGGGGTCGCATGTTTAAAAACCTATTTTCATCTTCTTCTCCACTGCCAAAAGGTCTAGAGAGCTGAAAAGTTGTGTGCAGACTCCTTGGCTAATGAGGATTCTAAATTGTATATTTCGTGACCCCATGAACCCAAAGGGGGTCACAGGGGTCACATCCTTACAAACCTATTTTCATCTTCTTCTCCAGTTCCAAAAGGTCTAGAGAGCTGAAAAGTTGTGTGCAGACTCTTTGACCAATGGGGATTCTAAATTGTAGATTTTGTGACCCCATGACCCCAAATGGTGTCACAGGGGTCACATCCTCAAAAACCTATTTTCATCTTCTTCTCCAGTTCCAAAAGGTCTAGAGAGCTGAAAAGTTGTGTGAAGACTCTTTGACCAATGAGGATTCTAAATTGTAGATTTTGTGACCCCATGACCCCAAATGGTGTCACAGGGGTCACATCCTCAAAAACCTATTTTCATCTTCTTCTCCAGTTCCAAAAGGTCTAGAGAGCTGAAAAGTTGTGTGCAGACTCTTTGACCAATGGGGATTCTAAATTGTAGATTTCGTGACCCCATGACCCCAAATGGGGTCACAGGGGTGACATGTTTAAAAACTTATTTTCATCTTCTTCTCCAATACCAAAAGGTTTTGAGAGCTGAAAAGTTGTGTGCAGACTCGTTGACCAATGGGGATTCAAAATTGTAGATTTCGTGACCCCATGACCCCAAATGGTGTCACAGGGGTCACATCCTTTGAAACCTATTTTCATCTTCTCCTCCAGTTCCAAAAGGTCTAGAGAGCTGAAAAGTTGTGTGCAGACTCTTTGACCAATGGGGATTCTAAATTGTAGATTTCGTGACCCAATGACCCGAAATGGGGTCACAGGGGTCACATGCTTAAAAACCTATTTTCATCTTCTTCTCCAGTTCCAAAAGCTCCAGAGAGCTGAAAAGTTTTGTGCAGACTTCCTGGCTAATGGGGATTTTTAATTGTAAATTTCCTGACCCCTTGACCCGAAATGGTGTCACAGGGGTCACATGTTTAAAAACCTATGTTCATCTTCTTCTCCAGTTCCAAAAGGTCTAGAAAGTTGAAAAATTGTGTGCACACTCCTTGGCTAATGGGGATTCTCAATTGTAGATTTCGTGACCCCATGACCCCAAATGGGGTCACAGGGGTCACATGATTAAAAACCTATTTTTATCTTCTTCTCCAGTTCCAAAAGGTCTAGAGAGCTGAAAAGTTGTGTGCAGACTCCCTCGCTAATGGGGATTCTAAATTGTAGATTTCGTGACCCCATGACCCCAAATGGGGTCACATGATTAAAAACCTATGTTCATTTTCTTCTCCAGTTCCAAAAGGTCTAGAGAGCTGAAAAGTTGTGTGCACACTCCTTAGCAAATGGGGATTCTTATTTGTAGATTTCGTGACCCCATGACCCCAAAAGGGGTCACAGGGGTCGCATGTTTAAAAACCTATTTTCATCTTCTTCTCCACTGCCAAAAGGTCTAGAGAGCTGAAAAGTTGTGTGCAGACTCCTTGGCTAATGAGGATTCTAAATTGTATATTTCGTGACCCCATGAACCCAAAGGGGGTCACAGGGGTCACATCCTTACAAACCTATTTTCATCTTCTTCTCCAGTTCCAAAAGGTCTAGAGAGCTGAAAAGTTGTGTGCAGACTCTTTGACCAATGGGGATTCTAAATTGTAGATTTTGTGACCCCATGACCCCAAATTGTGTCACAGGTGTCACATCCTCAAAAACCTATTTTCATCTTCTTCTCCAGTTCCAAAAGGTCTAAAGAGCTGAAAAGTTGTGTGAAGACTCTTTGACCAATGGGGATTCTAAATTGTAGATTTTGTGACCCCATGACCCCAAATGGTGTCACAGGGGTCACATCCTCAAAAACCTATTTTCATCTTCTTCTCCAGTTCCAAAAGGTCTAGAGAGCTGAAAAGTTGTGTGCAGACTCTTTGACCAATTGGGATTCTAAATTGTAGATTTCGTGACCCCATGACCCCAAATGGGGTCACAGGGTTGACATGTTTAAAAACTTATTTTCATCTTCTTCTCCAATACCAAAAGGTTTTGAGAGCTGAAAAGTTGTGTGCAGACTCGTTGACCAATGGGGATTCAAAATTGTAGATTTCGTGACCCCATGACCCCAAATGGTGTCACAGGGGTCACATCCTTTAAAACCTATTTTCATCTTCTCCTCCAGTTCCAAAAGGTCTAGAGAGCTGAAAAGTTGTGTGCAGACTCTTTGACCAATGGGGATTCTAAATTGTAGATTTCGTGACCCAATGACCCGAAATGGGGTCACAGGGGTCATATGTTTAAAAACTTATGTTCATCTTCTTCTCCAGTACCAAAAGGTTTAGAGAGCTGAAAAGTTGTGTGCAGACTTCTTGGCAAATGGGGATTCTAAATTGTAGATTTCGTGACCCCATGACCCGAAATGGGGTCACAGGGGTCACATGATTAAAAACCTTGTTTTAATTTCTTCTCCAGTTCCAAAAGGTCGAGAGAGCTGAAAAGTTGTGTGCAGACTCTTTGACCAATTGGGATTCTAAATTGTAGATTTTGTGACCCCATGACCCCAAATGGTGTCACAGGGGTCACATCCTCAAAAACATATTTTCATCTTCTTCTCCAGTTACAAATGTCTAGAGAGCTGAAAAGTTGTGTGCAGACTTCTTGGCAAATGGGGATTCTAAATTGTAGATTTCGTGACCCCATGACCCGAAATGGGGTCACAGGGGTCACATGATTAAAAACCTTGTTTTAATTTCTTCTCCAGTTCCAAAAGGTCGAGAGAGCTGAAAAGTTGTGTGCAGACTCTTTGACCAATTCGGATTCTAAATTGTAGATTTTGTGACCCCATGACCCCAAATGGTGTCACAGGGGTCACATCCTCAAAAACATATTTTCATCTTCTTCTCCAGTTCCAAAAGGTCTAGAGAGCTGAAAAGTTGTGTGCAGACTTCTTGGCAAATGGGGATTCAAAATTGTAGATTTCGTGACCCCATGACCCCAAATGGTGTCACAGGGGTCACATCCTTAAAAACCTATTTTCATCTTATCCTCCAGTTCCAAAAGGTCTAGAGAGCTGAAAAGTTGTGTGCAGACTCTTTGACCAATGGGGATTCTAAATTGTAAATTGTGTGACCCCATGACCCCAAATGGTGTCACAGGGGTCACATCCTCAAAAACCTATTTTCATCTTCTTCTCCAGTTCCAAAAGGTCTAGAGAGCTGAAAAGTTGGGTGCAGACTCTTTGACCAATGGGGATTCTAAATTGTAGATTTTGTGACCCCATGACCCCAAATGGTGTCACAGGGGTCACATCCTCAAAAACCTATTTTAATCTTCTTCTCCAGTTCCAAAAGGTCTAGAGAGCTGAAAAGTTGTGTGCAGACTCGTTGACCAATGGGGATTCAAAATTGTAGATTTCGTGACCCCATGACCCCAAATGGTGTCACAGGGGTCACATCCTTAAAAACCTATTTTCATCTTCTCCTCCAGTTCCAAAAGGTTTAGAGACCTGAAAAGTGGTGTGCAGACTCTTTGACCAATGGGGATTCAAAATTGTAGATTTCGTGACCCCATGACCCCAAATGGGGTCACAGGGGTCACATCGTCAAAAACCTATCTTCATCTTCTTCTCCAGTTCCAAAAGGTCTAGAGAGCTGAAAAGTTGTGTGCAGACTTCTTGGCAAATGGGGATTCTAAATTGTAGATTTCGTGACCCCATGACCCGAAATTGGGTCACAGGGGTCACATGTTTAAAAACTTATTTTCATCTTCTTCTCTAGTACCAAAAGGTTTAGAGAGCTGAAAAATTGTGTGCAGACTCCTTGGCTAATGGGGATTCTAAATTGTAGATTTCGTGACCCCATGACCCGAAATGGGGTCACAGCGGTCACATTTTTAAAAACCTATTTTCATCTTCTTCTCCACTACCAAAAGGTCTAGAGAGCTTAAAAGTTGTGTGCAGACTCTTTGACCAATGGGTATTCTAAATTGTAGATTTCGTGACCCCATGACCCCAAATGGTGGCACAGGGGTCACATCCTCAAAAACCTAGTTTCATCTTCTTCTCCATTGCCAAAAGGTTTAGAGAGCTGAAAAGTTGTGTGCATACTCCTTGGCCAACGGGGATTCTAAATTGTAGATTTCGTGACCCCATGACCCGAAATGGTGTCACAGGGGTCACATGTTTAACAACCTATGTTCATCTTCTTCTCCAGTTTTAAAAGGTCTAGAGAGCTGAAAAGTTGTGTGCAGACTCCTTGGCTAATGGGGATTCTAAACTGTAGATTTCGTGACCCCATGACCCGAAATGGGGTCACAGGGGTCACATGTTTAAAAACTTATTTTCATCTTCTTTTCCACTACCAAAAGGTCTAGAGAGCTGAAAAGGTGTGTGAAGACTCCTTGGCTAATGGGGATTCTAAATTGTAGAATTCGTGACCCCATGACCCCAAATGGGGTCACAGAGGTTACATGATTAAAAACCTATTTTCATCTTCTTCTCCACTACCAAAAAGTCTCGAGAGCTGAAAAGTTCTGTGCACACTCCTTGGCAAATAGGGATTCTTATTTGTAGATTTCGTGACCCCACGACCCCAAATGGGGTCACAGGGGTCACATGTTTAAAAAACCTATTTTCATCTTCTCCTCCACTGAAAAATGGTCTAGTGAGCTGAAAAGTTGTGTGCAGACTCCCTGGCTAATGGGGATTCTAAATTGTGGATTTCGTGACCAAATGACCGGAAATGGGGTCACAGGGGTCACATGTTTAAAAAGCTATTTTCATCTTCTATTCCACTACCAAAAGGTCTAGAGAGCCGAAAAGTTGTGTGCAGACTCCTTGGCTAATGGGGATTTTAAATTGTAGATTTCGTGACCCCATGACCCCAAATGGGGTCACAAGGGTCACATGTTTAAAAACATATGTTCATCTTCTTCTCCAGTTGCAAAAGGTCTAGAGAGCTGAAAAGTTGTGTGCACACTCCTTGGCAAATGGGGATTCTTATTTATAGATTTCGTGACCCCATGACCCCAAATGGGGGTCCTAGGGGTCCCAGGTTTAAAAACCTATTTTCATCTTCTTCTCCACTGAAAAAAGGTCTAGAGAGCTGAAAAGTTGTGTGAAGACTCCTTGGCAAATGAGGATTCTAAATTGTAGATTTCGTGACCCCATGACCCCAAATGGGGTCACAGGGGTCACATGTTTAAAAACTAATTTTCATCTTCTTCTCAAGTTCCAAAAGGTCTAGAGAGCTGAAAAGGTGTGTGCAGACTCTTTGACAAATGGGGATTCTAAATTGTAGATTTTGTGACCCCATGACCTCAAATGGTGTCACAGGGGTCACATGTTTCAAAACCTATTTTCATCTTCTTCTCCAGTTCCAAAAAGTCTAGAGAGCTGAAAAGTTATGTGCAGACTCGTTGACCAATTGGGATTCTAAATGGTAGATTTCGTGACCCCATGACCCCAAATGGTGTCACAGGGGTCACATGATTAAAAACCTATTTTCATCTTCTTCTCCAGTTCCAAAAGGTCTAGAGAGCTGAAAAGTTGTGTGAAGACTCCTTGGCAAATGGGGATTCTAAATTGTAGATTTCGAGACCCCATGACCCGAAATTGGGTCACAGGGGTCACATGTTTAAAAACCTATTTTCATATTCTTCTCCAGTACCAAAAGGTTTAGAGAGCTGAACAATTATGTGCAGACTCCTTGGCTAATGGGGATTCTAAATTGTAGATTTCGTGGCCCCATGACCCCAAATGGGGTCACAGGGGTCACATCCTAAAAAACATATTTTCATCTTCTTCTCCAGTTCCAAAATATCCAGAGAGCTGAAAAGTTGTGTGCAGACTCCCTGGCTAATGGGGATTCTAAATTGTAGATTCGTGACCCCATGACCCGAGATGGGGTCACAGGGGTCACCATTTTAAAAACCTATTTTCATCTTCTTTTCCACTACCAAAAGGTCAAGAGAGCTGAACATTTGTGTGCAGACTCCTTGGCTAATGGGGATTCTCAATTGTAGATTTCGTGACCAAATGAGGCCAAATGGGGTCACAGGGGTCATATGATTAAAAACCTTTTTTTATCTTCTTCTTCAGTTCCAAAAGGTCTAGAGAGCTGAAAAGTTGTGTGCAGATTCCTTGGCTAATGGGGATTCTAAATTGTAGATTTCGTGACCCCATGGCCCAAAATGGAGTCATAGGGGTCACATGTTGAAAAACCTATATATTTTCATCTTCTTCTCCAGTTCCAAAAGGTCTAGAGAGCTGAAAAGTTGTGTGCAGACTCCTTGACCAATGGGGATTCTAAATTGTAGATTTCGTGACCCCATGACCCGACATTCTGGTAACAGGGATTACATGATTAAAAACCTATTTTCATCTTCTTCTCCACTACCAAAAGTTCGAGATAGCTGAAATGTTGTGTGCAGACTACTTGGCTAATGGGGATTCTAAATTGTAGATTTCGTGACCCCATGACCCCAAAGGGGGTCACAGGGGTCACATCCTTAAAAACCTATTTTCACCTTCTTCTCCAGTTCCAAAAGGTCTAGAGAGCTGAAAAGTTGTGTGCAGACTCTTTGACCAATGGGGATTGAAAATTGTCGATTTCGTGACCCCATGACATCAAATGGGGTCACAGGGGTCACATGTTTAAAAACCTATTTTCATCTTCTTCTCCAGTACAACAGGTTTAAAGAGCTGAAAATTTGTGTGCAGACTCCTTGGCTAATGGGGATTCTCAATTGTAAATTTCGTGACCCCATGACCCGAAATGGGGTCACAGGGGTCACATGTTTAAAAACCTATTTTCATCTTCTTCTCCACTACCAAAAGGTCTAGATAGCTGAAAAGTTGTGTGCAGACTCCTTGGCTAATGGGGATTCTAAATTGTAGATTTCGTGACCCCATGACCCCCAATTGGGGTCACAGGGGTAACATGATTAAAAAACTATTTTCATCTTCTTCTCAACTACCAAAAGGTCTAGAGAGCTGAAAAGTTGTGTGTAGACTCCTTGGCAAATGGGGATTCTAAATTGTAGATTTAGTGACCCCATGACCCCAAATGGGGTCACAGAGGTCACATGAGTAAAAACCTCTTTTCATCTTCTTCTCCACTACCAAAAGGTCTAGAGAGCTGAAAAGTTGTGTGCAGACTCCTTGGCTAATGGGGATTCTTAATTGTAGATTTCGTGACCCCATGACCCGAAATGGGGTCACAGGGGTCACATGTTTAAAAACCTATTTTCATCTTCTTTTCCACTACCAAAAGATCTACAGTGCTGACAATTTGTGTGCAGACTCCTTGGCTAATGGGGATTCTCAATTCTAGATTTCGTGACCCCATATCCCCAAATGGGGTCACAGGGGTCACATGATTAAAAACCTATTTTTATCTTCTTCTCCAGTTCCAAAAGGTCTAGAGAGCTGAAAAGTTGTGTGCAGACTCCTTGGCTAATGGGGATTTTAAATTGTAGATTTGGTGACCCCTTGACCCCTAATTGGGGTCACAGGGGTCACATGATTAAAAAACTATTTTCATCTTCTTCTCAACTACCAAAAGGTCTAGAGAGCTGAAAAGTTGTGTGCAGACTCCTTGGCTAATGGGGATTCTAAATTGTAGATTTCGTGACCCCATGACCCCAAATGGGATCACAGGGGTCACATGTTTAAAAACCTATTTTCATCTTCTTCTCCAGTTCCAAAAGCTCCAGAGAGCTGACAATTTGTGTGCAAACTCCCTGGCTAATGGGGATTCTAAATTGTAGATTTCGTGACCCCATGACCCCAAATGGGGTCACAGGGGTCACATGTTTAAAAACCTATTTTCATCTTCTTTTCCACTACCAAAAGATCTACAGTGCTGACAATTTGTGTGCAGACTCCTTGGCTAATGGGGATTCTCATTTCTAGATTTCGTGACCCCATATCCCCAAATGGGGTCACAGGGGTCACATGATTAAAAACCTATTTTTATCTTCTTCTCCAGTTCAAAAAAAGGTCTAGAGAGCTGAAAAGTTGTGTGCAGACTCCATGGCTAATGGGGATTATAAATTGTAGATTTCTTGACCCCATGACCCGAAATGGAGTCATAGGGATCACATGTTTAAAAACGTATTTTCATCTTCTTCTCCACTACCAAAAGGTCTAGAGAGCTGAAAAGTTGTGTGCAGACTCCTTGGCTAATGGGGATTCTCAATTGTAGATTTCGTGACCCCATGACCCCAAATGGGGTCACATGATTAAAAACCTATTTTTAACTTCTTCTCCTCTACCAAAAGGTCTAGAGAGGTGAAAAGTTGTGTGCAGACGCCTTGGCTAATGGGGATTCTAAATTGTAGATTTCGTGACCCCATGACCCGAAATGGTGTCACAGGGGTCACATGTTTAAAAACCTATTTTCATCTTCTTCTCCAGTACCAAAAGGTCTAGAGAGCTGACAAGTTGTGTGCAGACTCCATAGCTAATGGGCATTCTAAATTGTAGAAATCGTGACCCCATTACCCGAGATGGGGTCACAGGGGTCACATGTTTAAAAACCTATTTTCATCTTCTTCTCCAGTTTCAACAGGTTTAGAGAGCTGAAAAGTTTTGTGCAGACTCTTTGACCAATGGGGATTCTAAATTGTAGATTTCGTGACCCCATGACCCCAAATGGTGGCACAGGGGTCAAATCCTCAAAAACCTATTTTCATCTTCTTCTCCACTGCCAAAAGGTTTAGAGAGCTGAAAAGTTGTGTGCATACTCCTTGGCTAATAGGGATTCGAAATTGTAGATTTCGTGACCCCATGACCCGAAATGGGGTCACAGGGGTCACATGTTTAAAAACTTATTTTCATCTTCTTCTCCAGTACCAAAAGGTTTAGAGAGCTGAAAAATTGCGGCAGACTCCTTTGCTAATGGGGATTCTAAATTGTAGATTTCGTGAACCCATGACCCCAAATGGGGTCACAGGGGTCACATCGTTAAAAACCTATTTTCATCTTCTTCTCCAGTTCCAAAAGGTACAGAGAGCTGAAACGTTGTGTGCAGACTCCCTGGCTAATGGGGATTCTAAAGTGTAGATTTCGTGACCCCATGACCCGAAATGGGGTCACAGGGGTCACATGTTTAAAAACCTATTTTCATCTTCTTTTCCACTACCAAAAGGTCTAGAGAGCTGAAAAGGTGTGTGAAGACTCCTTTGCTAATGGGGATTGTAAATTGTAGAATTCGTGACCCCATGACCCCAAATGGGGTCACAGAGGTCACATGATTAAAAACCTATTTTCATCTTCTTCTCCACTACCAAAAAGTCTAGAGAGCTGAAAAGTTGTGTGCACACTCCTTGGCAAATGGGGATTCTTATTTGTAGATTTCGTGACCCCATGACCCCAAATGGGGTCACAGGGGTCACATGTTTAAAAACCTATTTTCATCTTCTTCTCCACTGAAAAAAGGTCTAGAGAGCTGAAAAGTTGTGTGCAGACTCCCTGGCTAATGGGGATTCTCAATTGTAGATTTCGTGACCAAATGACCCGAAATGGGGTCACAGGGGTCACATGTTTAAAAACCTATTTTCATTTTCTTTTCCACTACCAAAAGGTCTAGAGAGCCGAAAAGTTGTGTGCAGACTCCTTGGCTAATGGGGATTCTAAATTGTAGATTTCGTGACCCCATGACCCCAAATTGGGTCACAGGGGTCACATGTTTAAAAACCTATGTTCATCTTCATCTCCAGTTCCAAAAGGTCTAGAGAGCTGAAAAGTTGTGTGCATACTCCTTGGCTAATAGGGATTCGAAATTGTAGATTTCGTGACCCCATGACCCGAAATGGGGTCACAGGGGTCACATGTTTAAAAACTTATTTTCATCTTCTTCTCCAGTACCAAAAGGTTTAGAGAGCTGAAAAATTGCGGCAGACTCCTTTGCTAATGGGGATTCTAAATTGTAGATTTCGTGAACCCATGACCCCAAATGGGGTCACAGGGGTCACATCGTTAAAAACCTATTTTCATCTTCTTCTCCAGTTCCAAAAGGTACAGAGAGCTGAAACGTTGTGTGCAGACTCCCTGGCTAATGGGGATTCTAAAGTGTAGATTTCGTGACCCCATGACCCGAAATGGGGTCACAGGGGTCACATGTTTAAAAAGAGGTTTTAAAAGAGCTGAAAAGTTGTGTGTAGACTCCTTGGCAAATGGGGATTCTAAATTGTAGATTTAGTGACCCCATGACCCCAAATGGGGTCACAGAGGTCACATGAGTAAAAACCTCTTTTCATCTTCTTCTCCACTACCAAAAGGTCTAGAGAGCTGAAAAGTTGTGTGCAGACTCCTTGGCTAATGGGGATTCTTAATTGTAGATTTCGTGACCCCATGACCCGAAATGGTGTCACAGGGGTCACATGTTTAAAAACCTATGTTCATCTTCTTCTCCAGTTCCAAAAGGTCTAGAGAGCTGAAAAGTTGTGTGCAGACTCCCTGGCTAATGGGGATTCTAAATTGTAGATTTCGTGACCCCATGACCCGAAATGGGGTCACAGTGGTCACATGTTTAAAAACCTATTTTCATCTTCTTTTCCAGTACCAAAAGGTCTAGAGAGCTGAAAAGGTGTGTGAAGACTCCTTGGCTAATGGGGATTCTTAATTGTAGATTTCGTGACCCCATGACCCCAAATGGGGTCACAGAGGTCACATGAGTAAAAACCTCTTTTCATCTTCTTCTCCACTACCAAAAGGTCTAGAGAGCTGAAAAGGTGTGTGAAGACTCCTTGGCTAATGGGGATTCTTAATTGTAGATTTCGTGACCCCATGACCCCAAATGGGGTCACAGAGGTCACATGAGTAAAAACCTCTTTTCATCTTCTTCTCCACTACCAAAAGGTCTAGAGAGCTGAAAAGTTGTGTGCAGACTCGCTGGCTAAAGGGGATTCTAAATTGTAGATTTCGTGACCCCATGACCCGAAATGGGGTCACAGGGGTCACATGTTTAAAAACCTATGTTTATCTTCTTCTCCACTGCCAAAAGGTCTAGAGAGCTGAAAAGTTGTGTGTAGACTCCTTGGCAAATGGGGATTCTAAATTGTAGATTTCGTGACCCCATGACCCCAAATGGGGTCACAGAGGTCACATGAGTAAAAACCTCTTTTCATCTTCTTCTCCACTACCAAAAGGTCTAGAGAGCTGAAAAGTTGTGTGCAGACTCCTTGGCTAATGGGGATTCTTAATTGTAGATTTCGTGACCCCATGACCCGAAATGGTGTCACAGGGGTCACATGTTTAAAAACCTATGTTCATCTTCTTCTCCAGTTCCAAAAGGTCTAGAGAGCTGAAAAGTTGTGTGCAGACTCCCTGGCTAATGGGGATTCTAAATTGTAGATTTCGTGACCCCATGACCCGAAATGGGGTCACAGTGGTCACATGTTTAAAAACCTATTTTCATCTTCTTTTCCAGTACCAAAAGGTCTAGAGAGCTGAAAAGGTGTGTGAAGACTCCTTGGCTAATGGGGATTCTTAATTGTAGATTTCGTGACCCCATGACCCCAAATGGGGTCACAGGGGTCACATCCTTAAAAACCTATTTTCATCTTCTTCTCCAGTTCCAAAAGGTCCAGAGAGCTGAAAAGTTGTGTGCAGACTCCCTGGCTAATGGGGATTCTAAATTGTAGATTTCGTGACCCCATGACCCGAAATGGGGTCACAGTGGTCACATGTTTAAAAACCTATTTTCATCTTCTTTTCCAGTACCAAAAGGTCTGGAGAGCTGAAAAGGTGTGTGAAGACTCCTTGGCTAATGGGGATTCTAAATTGTAGAATTCGTGACCCCATGACCCCAAATGGGGTCACAGAGGTCACACGATTAAAAACCTATTTTCATCTTCTCCTCCAGTTCCAAAAGGTCTAGAGAGCTGGAAAGCTGTGTGCAGACTCCCTGGCTAATGGGGATTCTATATTGTAGATTTCGTGACCCCATGACCCGAAATGGGGTCACAGGGGTCACATGTTTAAAAACCTATGTTCATCTTCTTCTCCACTGCCAAAAGGTCTAGAGAGCTGACAAGTTGTGTGTAGACTCCTTGGCAAATGGGGATTCTAAATTGTAGATTTCGTGACCCCATGACCCCAAATGGGGTCACAGAGGTCACATGATTAAAAACCTATTTTCATCTTCTTCTCCACTACCAAAAGGTCTAGAGAGCTGAAAAGTTGTGTGCAGGCTCCTTGGCTAATGGGGATTCTTAATTGTAGATTTCGTGACCCCATGACCCGAAATGGTGTCACAGGGGTCACATGTTTAAAAACCTATGTTCATCTTCTTCTCCAGTTCCAAAAGGTTTAGAGAGCTGAAAAGTTGTGTGCAGACTCCTTGGCTAATGGGGATTTTAAATGGTAGATTTCGTGACCCCATGACCCCAAATGGGGTCACAGGGGTCACATGTTTAAAAACCTATTTTCATCTTCTACTCCAGTTCCAAAAGGTCTAGAGAGCTGAAAAGTTGTGTGCAGACTCCTTGGCTACTGGAAATACTGAATTGTAGATTTCGTGACCCCATGACCCCAAATGGGGTCACATAGGTCACATGATTAAAAACCTATTTTCATCTTCTACTCCAGTTCCAAAAGGTCTAGAGAGCTGAAAAGTTGTGTGCAGACTCCTTGGCTACTGGAAATATTGAATTGTAGATTTCGTGACCCCATGACCCCAAATGGGGTCACAGAGGTCACATGATTAAAAACCTATTTTCATCTTCTTCTCCACTACCAAAAGGTCTAGAGAGCTGAAAAGTTGTGTGCAGACTCCATGGCTAATGGGGATTCTTAATTGTAGATTTCGTGACCCCATGACCCGAAATGGTGGCACAGGGGTCACATCCTCAAAAACCTATTTTCATCTTCTTCTCCACTGCCAAAAGTTTTAGAGAGCTGAAAAGTTGTGTGCAGACTCCTTGGCTAATTGGGATTCGAAATTGTAGATTTCGTGACCCCATGACCCGAAATGGGGTCACAGGGGTCACATGTTTAAAAACTTATTTTCATCTTCTTCTCCAGTACCAAAAGGTTTAGAGAGCTGAACAATTGTGTGCAGACTCCTTGGCTAATGGGGATTCTTAATTGTAGATTTCGTGACCCCATGACCCCAAATGGGGTCACAGAGGTCACACGATTAAAAACCTATTTTCATCTTCTTCTCCACTACCAAAAGGTCTAGAGAGCTGAAAAGTTGTGTGCAGACTCCTTGGCTAATGGGGATTCTAAATTGTAGATTTCGTGACCCCATGAACCCAAATGGGGTCACAGGGGTCACATGTTTAAAAACCTATTTTCATCTTCTTATCCAGTTCCAAAAGTTTTAGAGAGCTGAAAAGTTGTGTGCAGACTCTTTGACCAATGGGGATTCTAAATTATAGATTTTGTGACCCCATGACCCCAAATGGTGGCACAGGGGTCATATCCTCAAAAACCTATTTTCATCTTCTTCTCCACTGCCAAAAGGTTGAGAGAGCTGAAAAGTTGTGTGCATACTCCTTGGCTAATAGGGATTCGAAATTGTAGATTTCGTGACCCCATGACCCGAAATGGGGTCACAGGGGTCACATGTTTAAAAACTTATTTTCATCTTTTTCTCCAGTACCAAAAGGTTTAGAGAGCTGAAAAATTGTGTGCAGACTCCTTTGCTAATTGGGATTCTAAATTGTAGATTTCGTGAACCCATGACCCCAAATGGGGTCACAGGGGTCACATCGTTAAAAACCTATCTTCATTTTCTTCTCTAGTTCCAAAAGGTACAGAGAGCTGAAAATTTGCGTGCAGACTCCTTGGCTAATGGGGATTCTAAAATGTAGAAATCGTGACCCCATGACCCCAAATGGGGACACAGGGGTCACATGTATAAAAACCTATTTTCATCTTCTTTTCCACTACCAAAAGGTCTAGAGAGCTGAAAAGGTGTGTGAAGACTCCTTGGCTAATGGGGATTCTAAATTGTAGAATTCGTGACCCCATGACCCAAAATGGGGTCACAGAGGTCACATGATTAAAAACCTATTTTCATCTTCTTCTCCACTACCAAAAAGTCTAGAGAGCTGAAAAGTTATGTGCAGACTCCTTGGCTAATTGGGATTCTAAATTGTAGATTTCGTGACCCCATGACCCCAAATGGGGTCACAGGGGTCACATGTTTAAAAAACTATTTTCATCTTCTTCTCCACTGAAAAAAGGTCTAGAGAGCTGAAAAGTTGTGTGCAGACTCCCTGGCTAATGGGGATTCTAAATTGTAGATTTCGTGACTAAATGACCCGAAATGGGGTCACATGGGTCACATGTTTAAAAACTACCAAAAGGTCTAGAGAGCCGAAAAGTTGTGTGCAGACTCCTTGGCTAATGGGGATTCTAAATTTTAGATTTCGTGACCCCATGACCCCAAATGGGGTCACAGGGGTCACATGTTTAAAAACCAATGTTCATCTTCTTCTACTCCAGTTCCAAAAGGTCTAGAGAGCTGAAAAGTTGTGTGCAGACTCCTTGGCTACTGGAAATACTGAATTGTAGATTTCGTGACCCCATGATCCCAAATGGGGTCACAGAGGTCACATGATTAAAAACCTATTTTCATCTTCTTCTCCACTACCAAAAGGTCTAGAGAGCTGAAAAGTTGTGTGCAGACTCCATGGCTAATGGGGATTCTTAATTGTAGATTTCGTGACCCCATGACCCCAAATGGTGTCACAGGGGTCACATGTTTAAAAACTAATTTTCATCTTCTTCTCCAGTTCCAAAAGGTCTAGAGAGCTGAAAAGTTGTGTGCAGACTCCTTGGCTAATGGGGATTTTAAATTGTAGATTTCCTGACCCCATGACCCCAAATGGTGGCACAGGGGTCACATCCTCAAAAACCTATTTTCATCTTCTTCTCCACTGAAAAAAGATCTAGAGAGCTGAAAAGTTGTGTGCAGACTCCTTGGCAAATGGGGATTCTAAATTGTAGATTTCGTGACCCCATGACCCCAAATTTGGTCACAGTAGTCACATGTTTAAAAACTAATTTTCATCTTCTTCTCCAGTTCCAAAAAGTCTAGAGAGCTGAAAAGTTGTGTCCAGACTCCCTGGCTAATGGGGATTCTAAATTGTAGATTTCGTGACCCCATGACCCCAAATGGTGTCACAGGGGTCACATCCTTAAAAACCTATTTTCATCTTCTTCTCCAGTTCCAAAAGGTCTAGAGAGCTGAAAAGTTGTGTGCAGACTCCATGGCTAATGAGGATTCTTAATTGTAGATTTCGTGACCCCATGACCCCAAATGGTGTCACAGGGGTCACATGTTTAAAAACTAATTTTCATCTTCTTCTCCAGTTCCAAAAGGTCTAGAGAGCTGAAAAGTTGTGTGCAGACTCCTTGGCTAATGGGGATTTTAAATTGTAGATTTCCTGACCCCATGACCCCAAATGGTGGCACAGGGGTCACATCCTCAAAAACCTATTTTCATCTTCTTCTCCACTGAAAAAAGATCTAGAGAGCTGAAAAGTTGTGTGCAGACTCCTTGGCAAATGGGGATTCTAAATTGTAGATTTCGTGACCCCATGACCCCAAATTTGGTCACAGTAGTCACATGTTTAAAAACTAATTTTCATCTTCTTCTCCAGTTCCAAAAAGTCTAGAGAGCTGAAAAGTTGTGTCCAGACTCCCTGGCTAATGGGGATTCTAAATTGTAGATTTCGTGACCCCATGACCCCAAATGGTGTCACAGGGGTCACATCCTTAAAAACCTATTTTCATCTTCTTCTCCAGTTCCAAAAGGTCTAGAGAGCTGAAAAGTTGTGTGCAGACTCCATGGCTAATGGGGATTCTTAATTGTAGATTTCGTGACCCCATGACCCCAAATGGTGTCACAGGGGTCACATGTTTAAAAACTAATTTTCATCTTCTTCTCCAGTTCCAAAAGGTCTAGAGAGCTGAAAAGTTGTGTGCAGACTCCTTGGCTAATGGGGATTTTAAATTGTAGATTTCCTGACCCCATGACCCCAAATGGTGGCACAGGGGTCACATCCTCAAAAAACTATTTTCATCTTCTTCTCCACTGAAAAAAGATCTAGAGAGCTGAAAAGTTGTGTGCAGACTCCTTGGCAAATGGGGATTCTAAATTGTAGATTTCGTGACCCCATGACCCCAAATTTGGTCACAGTAGTCACATGTTTAAAAACTAATTTTCATCTTCTTCTCCAGTTCCAAAAAGTCTAGAGAGCTGAAAAGTTGTGTCCAGACTCCCTGGCTAATGGGGATTCTAAATTGTAGATTTCGTGAACCCATGACCCCAAATGGTGTCACAGGGGTCACATCCTTAAAAAACTATTTTCATCTTCTTCTCCAGTTCCAAAAGGTCTAGAGAGCTGAAAAGTTGTGTGCAGACTCCTTGGCTAATGGGGATTTTAAATTGTAGATTTCGTGACCCCATGACCCCAAATGGGGTCACAGGGGTCACATGTTTAAAAACCTATTTTCATCTTCTACTCCAGTTCCAAAAGGTCTAGAGAGCTGAAAAGTTGTGTGCAGACTCCTTGGCTACTGGAAATACTGAATTGTAGATTTCGTGACCCCATGACCCCAAATGGGGTCACAGAGGTCACATGATTAAAAACCTATTTTCATCTTCTTCTCCACTACCAAAAGGTCTAGAGAGCTGAAAAGTTGTGTGCACACTCCTTGGTAAATGGGGATTCTTATTTATAGATTTCGTGACCCCATGACCCCAAATGGGGTCACAGGGGTCACATCCTCAAAAACCTATTTTAATCTTCTTCTCCAGTTCCAAAAGGTCTAGAGAGCTGAAAAGTTGTGTGCAGATTCTTTGACCAATGGGGATTCTAAATTGTAGATTTCGTGACCCAATGACCCCAAATGGGGTCACAGGGGTCACATGATTAAAAACCTATTTTCATCTTCTTCTCCACTAACAAAAGGTCTAGAGAGCTGAAAAGTTGTGTGCAGACTCCTTGGCTAATGGGGATTCTAAATTGTAGATTTCGTGACCCCATGACCCGAAATGGGGTCACAGGGGTCACAAGTTTAAAAACCTATTTTCATCTTCTTCTCCAGTTCCAAAAGGTCTAGAGAGCTGAAAAGTTGTGTGGAGGCTCTTTGACCAATGGGGAATCTAAATTGTAGATTTCGTGACCCCATGACCCAAAATGGGGTCACAGGGGTCACATGTTTAAAAACCTATTTTCATCTTCTTCTCCAGTTCCAAAAGGTCTAGAGAGCTGAAAAGTTGTGTGGAGACTCTTTGACGAATGGGGAATCTCAATTGTAGATTTCGTGACCCCATGACCCGAAATGGGGTCACAGGGGTCACAAGTTTAAAAACCTATTTTCATCTTCTTCTCCAGTTTCAAAAGGTCTAGAGAGCTGAAAAGTTGTGTGGAGACTCTTTGACCAATGGGGATTCTAAATTGTAGATTTCGTGACCCCATGACCCAAAATGGGGTCACAGGGGTCACATGTTTAAAAACCTACTTTCATCTTCTTCTCCAGTTCCAAAAGGTCTAGAGAGCTGAAAAGTTGTGTGTAGACTCTTTGACGAATGGGGAATCTTAATTGTAGATTTCGTGACCCCATGACCCAAAATGGGGTCACAGGGGTCACATGATTAAAAATTTATTTTCATCTTCTTCTCCACTACCAAAAGGTCTAGAGAGCTGAAAAGTTGTGTGCAGAGTCCTTGGCTAATGGGGATTCTAAATTGTAGATTTCGTGACCCCATGACCCCAAATGGGGTCACAGGGTTCACATGTTTAAAAACCTATTTTCATCTTATTCTCCAGTTCCAAAAGGTCTAGAGAGCTGAAAAGTTGTGTGCAGACTCCCTGGCTAATGGGGAATCTTAATTGTAGATTTCGTGACCCCATGACCCCAAAGGGGTTCACAGGGGTCACATACTCAAAAACCTATTTTAATCTTCTTCTCCAGTTCCAAAAGTTCTAGAGAGCTGAAAAGTTGTGTGCAGACTCTTTGACCAATGGGGATTCTAAATTGTAGATTTCGCGACCCCATGACCCCAAATGGGGTCACAGGGGTCACATGTTTAAAAACTAATTTCCATCTTCTTCTCCAGTTCCAAAAGGTCTAGAGAGCTGAAAAGTTGTGTGCAGACTCCCTGGCTAATGGGGAATCTAAATTGTAGATTTCGTGACCCCATGACCCCAAATGGGGTCACAGGGGTCACATGTTTTAAAACCTATTTTCATCTTCTTCTCCAGTTCCAAAAGGTCTAGAGAGCTGAAAAGTTGTGTGCAGACTCCTTGGCTAATGGGGATTCTTAATTGTAGATTTCGTGACCCCATGACCCCAAAGGGGTTCACAGGGGTCACATCCTCAAAAACCTATTTTAATCTTCTTCTCCAGTTCCAAAAGGTCTAGAGAGCTGAAAAGTTGTGTGCAAACTCTTTGACCAATGCGGATTTTTAATTGTAGATTTCGTGACCCCATGACCCCAAATGGGGTCACAGGGGTCACATGATTAAAAACCTATTTTCATCTTCTTCTCCACTAACAAAAGGTCTAGAGAGCTGAAAAGTTGTGTGCAGACTCCCTGGCTAATGGGGATTCTTAATTGTAGATTTCGTGACCCCATGACCCCAAAGGGGTTCACAGGGGTCACATCCTCAATAACCTATTTTAATCTTCTTCTCCAGTTCCAAAAGGTCTAGAGAGCTGAAAAGTTGTGTGCAGACTCTTTGACCAATGGGGATTCTAAATTGTAGATTTCGTGACCCCATGACCCCAAATGGGGTCACAGGGGTCACATGATTAAAAACCTATTTTCATCTTCTTCTCCACTAACAAAAGGTCTAGAGAGCTGAAAAGTTGTGTGCAGACTCCCTGGCTAATGGGGATTCTTAATTGTAGATTTCGTGACCCCATGACCCCAAAGGGGTTCACAGGGGTCACATCCTCAAAAACCTATTTTAATCTTCTTCTCCAGTTCCAAAAGGTCTAGAGAGCTGAAAAGTTGTGTGCAGACTCTTTGACCAATGGGGATTCTAAATTGTAGATTTCGTGACCCCATGACCCCAAATGGGGTCACAGGGGTCACATGATTAAAAACCTATTTTCATCTTCTTCTCCACTAACAAAAGGTCTAGAGAGCTGAAAAGTTGTGTGCAGACTCCCTGGATAATGGGGATTCTTAATTGTAGATTTCGTGACCCCATGACCCCAAAGGGGTTCACAGGGGTCACATCCTCAAAAACCTATTTTCATCTTCTTCTCCAGTTCCAAAAGGTCTAGAGAGCTGAAAAGTTGTGTGGAGACTCTTTTACCAATGGGGATTCTAAATTGTAGATTTCGTGACCCCATGACCTCAAAGGGGTTCACAGGGGTCACATCATCAAAAACCTATTTTAATCTTCTTCTCCAGTTCCAAAAGGTCTAGAGAGCTGAAAAGTTGTGTGCAAACTCTTTGACCAATGGGGATTTTTAATTGTAGATTTCGTGACACCATGACCCCAAATGGGGTCACAGGAGTCACATGATTAAAAACCTATTTTCATCTTCTTCTCCACTAACAAAAGGTCTAGAGAGCTGAAAAGTTGTGTGCAGACTCCCTGGCTGATGGGGATTCTTAATTGTAGATTTCGTGACCCCATGACCCCAAAGGGGTTCACAGGGGTCACATCCTCAATAACCTATTTTAATCTTCTTCTCCAGTTCCAAAAGGTCTAGAGAGCTGAAAAGTTGTGTGCAGACTCTTTGACCAATGGGGATTCTAAATTGTAGATTTCGTGACCCCATGACCCCAAATGGGGTCACAGGGGTCACATGATTAAAAACCTATTTTCATCTTCTTCTCCACTAACAAAAGGTCTAGATAGCTGAAAAGTTGTGTGCAGACTCCTTGGCTAATGGGGATTCTAAATTGTAGATTTCGTGACCCCATGACCCCAAATGGGGTCACAGGGGTCACATGATTAAAAACCTATTTTCATCTTCTTCTCCACTAACAAAAGGTCTAGATAGCTGAAAAGTTGTGTGCAGACTCCCTGGCTAATGGGGAATCTAAATTGTAGATTTCGTGACCCCATGACCCCAAATGGGGTCACAGGGGTCACATGATTAAAAACCTATTTTCATCTTCTTCTCCACTAACAAAAGGTCTAGAGAGCTGAAAAGTTGTGTGCAGACTCCCTGGCTAATGGGGATTCTTAATTGTAGATTTCGTGACCCCATGACCCCAAAGGGGTTCACAGGGGTCACATCCCCAAAAACCTATTTTCATCTTCTTCTCCAGTTCCAAAAGGTCTAGAGAGCTGAAAAGTTGTGTGCAGACTCTTTGACCAATGGGGATTCTAAATTGTAGATTTCGTGACCCCATGACCCCAAATGGGGTCACAGGGGTCACATGATTAAAAACCTATTTTCATCTTCTTCTCCACTAACAAAAGGTCTAGAGAGCTGAAAAGTTGTGTGCAGACTCCCTGGCTAATGGGGATTCTTAATTGTAGATTTCGTGACCCCATGACCCCAAATGGTGTCACAGGGGTCACATGTTTAAAAACTAATTTTCATCTTCTTCTCCAGTTCCAAAAGGTCTAGAGAGCTGAAAAGTTGTGTGCAGACTCCTTGGCTAATGGGGATTTTAAATTGTAGATTTCGTGACCCCATGACCCCAAATGGTGGCACAGGGGTCACATCCTCAAAAACCTATTTTCATCTTCTTCTCCACTGAAAAAAGATCTAGAGAGCTGAAAAGTTGTGTGCAGACTCCTTGGCAAATGGGGATTCTAAATTGTAGATTTCGTGACCCCATGACCCCAAATTTGGTCACAGTAGTCACATGTTTAAAAACTAATTTTCATCTTCTTCTCCAGTTCCAAAAAGTCTAGAGAGCTGAAAAGTTGTGTCCAGACTCCCTGGCTAATGGGGATTCTAAATTGTAGATTTCGTGACCCCATGACCCCAAATGGTGTCACAGGGGTCACATCCTTAAAAAACTATTTTCATCTTCTTCTCCAGTTCCAAAAGGTCTAGAGAGCTGAAAAGTTGTGTGCAGACTCCTTGGCTAATGGGGATTTTAAATTGTAGATTTCGTGACCCCATGACCCCAAATGGTGGCACAGGGGTCACATCCTCAAAAACCTATTTTCATCTTCTTCTCCACTGAAAAAAGATCTAGAGAGCTGAAAAGTTGTGTGCAGACTCCTTGCCAAATGGGGATTCTAAATTGTAGATTTCGTGACCCCATGACCCCAAATGGGGTCACAGAGGTCACATGATTAAAAACCTATTTTCATCTTCTTCTCCACTACCAAAAGGTTTAGAGAGCTGAAAAGTTGTGTGCAGACTCCGTGGCTAATGGGGATTTTAAATTGTAGATTTCGTGACCCCATGACCCGAAATGGTGTCACAGGGGTCACATGTTTAAAAACCTATGTTCATCTTCTTCTCCAGTTCTAAAAGGTCTAGAGAGCTGAAAAGTTGTGTGCACACTCCTTGGTAAATGGGGATTCTTATTTATAGATTTCGTGACCCCATGACCCCAAATGGGGTCACAGGGGTCACATCCTCAAAAACCTATTTTAATCTTCTTCTCCAGTTCCAAAAGGTCTAGAGAGCTGAAAAGTTGTGTGCAGACTCTTTGACCAATGGGGATTCTAAATTGTAGATTTCGTGACCCAATGACCCCAAATGGGGTCACAGGGGTCACATGATTAAAAACCTATTTTCATCTTCTTCTCCACTAACAAAAGGTCTAGAGAGCTGAAAAGTTGTGTGCAGACTCCTTGGCTAATGGGGATTCTAAATTGTAGATTTCGTGACCCCATGACCCGAAATGGGGTCACAGGGGTCACAAGTTTAAAAACCTTTTTTCATCTTCTTCTCCAGTTCCAAAAGGTCTAGAGAGCTGAAAAGTTGTGTGGAGACTCTTTGACCAATGGGGATTCTAAATTGTAGATTTCGTGACCCCATGACCCAAAATGGGGTCACAGGGGTCACATGTTTAAAAACCTACTTTCATCTTCTTCTCCAGTTCCAAAAGGTCTAGAGAGCTGAAAAGTTGTGTGGAGACTCTTTGACGAATGGGGAATCTCAATTGTAGATTTCGTGACCCCATGACCCGAAATGGGGTCACAGGGGTCACAAGTTTAAAAACCTATTTTCATCTTCTTCTCCAGTTCCAAAAGGTCTAGAGAGCTGAAAAGTTGTGTGGAGACTCTTTGACCAATGGGGATTCTAAATTGTAGATTTCGTGACCCCATGACCCAAAATGGGGTCACAGGGGTCACATGTTTAAAAACCTACTTTCATCTTCTTCTCCAGTTCCAAAAGGTCTAGAGAGCTGAAAAGTTGTGTGGAGACTCTTTGACGAATGGGGAATCTCAATTGTAGATTTCGTGACCCCATGACCCAAAATGGGGTCACAGGGGTCACATGATTAAAAATTTATTTTCATTTTCTTCTCCACTACCAAAAGTTCTAGAGAGATGAAAAGTTGTGTGCAGAGTCCTTGGCTAATGGGGATTCTAAATTGTAGATTTCGTGACCCCATGACCCCAAATGGGGTCACAGGGTTCACATGTTTAAAAACCTATTTTCATCTTATTCTCCAGTTCCAAAAGGTCTAGAGAGCTGAAAAGTTGTGTGCAGACTCCCTGGCTAATGGGGAATCTTAATTGTAGATTTCGTGACCCCATGACCCCAAAGGGGTTCACAGGGGTCACATACTCAAAAACCTATTTTCATCTTCTTCTCCAGTTCCAAAAGTTCTAGAGAGCTGAAAAGTTGTGTGCAGACTCTTTGACCAATGGGGATTCTAAATTGTAGATTTCGCGACCCCATGACCCCAAATGGGGTCACAGGGGTCACATGTTTAAAAACTAATTTTCATCTTCTTCTCCAGTTCCAAAAGGTCTAGAGAGCTGAAAAGTTGTGTGCTGACTCCCTGGCTAATGGGGAATCTAAATTGTAGATTTCGTGACCCCATGACCCCAAATGGGGTCACAGGGGTCACATGTTTTAAAACCTATTTTCATCTTCTTCTCCAGTTCCAAAAGGTCTAGAGAGCTGAAAAGTTGTGTGCAGACTCCTTGGCTAATGGGGATTCTTAATTGTAGATTTCGTGACCCCATGACCCCAAAGGGGTTCACAGGGGTCACATCCTCAAAAACCTATTTTAATCTTCTTCTCCAGTTCCAAAAGGTCTAGAGAGCTGAAAAGTTGTGTGCAAACTCTTTGACCAATGCGGATTTTTAATTGTAGATTTCGTGACCCCATGACCCCAAATGGGGTCACAGGGGTCACATGATTAAAAACCTATTTTCATCTTCTTCTCCACTAACAAAAGGTCTAGAGAGCTGAAAAGTTGTGTGCAGACTCCCTGGCTAATGGGGATTCTTAATTGTAGATTTCGTGACCCCATGACCCCAAAGGGGTTCACAGGGGTCACATCCTCAATAACCTATTTTAATCTTCTTCTCCAGTTCCAAAAGGTCTAGAGAGCTGAAAAGTTGTGTGCAGACTCTTTGACCAATTGGGATTCTAAATTCTAGATTTCGTGACCCCATGACCCCAAATGGGGTCACAGGGGTCACATGATTAAAAACCTATTTTCATCTTCTTCTCCACTAACAAAAGGTCTAGAGAGCTGAAAAGTTGTGTGCAGACTCCTTGGCTAATGGGGATTCTAAATTGTAGATTTCGTGACCCCATGACCCCAAATGGGGTCACAGGGGTCACATGATTAAAAACCTATTTTCATCTTCTTCTCCACTAACAAAAGGTCTAGATAGCTGAAAAGTTGTGTGCAGACTCCCTGGCTAATGGGGAATCTAAATTGTAGATTTCGTGACCCCATGACCCCAAATGGGGTCACAGGGGTCACATGATTAAAAACCTATTTTCATCTTCTTCTCCACTAACAAAAGGTCTAGAGAGCTGAAAAGTTGTGTACAGACTCCCTGGCTAAAGGGGATTCTTAATTGTAGATTTCGTGACCCCATGACCCCAAAGGGGTTCACAGGGGTCACATCCTCAAAAACCTATTTTAATCTTCTTCTCCAGTTCCAAAAGGTCTAGAGAGCTGAAAAGTTGTGTGCAGATTCTTTGACCAATGGGGATTCTAAATTGTAGATTTCGTGACCCAATGACCCCAAATGGGGTCACAGGGGTCACATGATTAAAAACCTATTTTCATCTTCTTCTCCACTAACAAAAGGTCTAGAGAGCTGAAAAGTTGTGTGCAGACTCCTTGGCTAATGGGGATTCTAAATTGTAGATTTCGTGACCCCATGACCCGAAATGGGGTCACAGGGGTCACAAGTTTAAAAACCTATTTTCATCTTCTTCTCCAGTTCCAAAAGGTCTAGAGAGCTGAAAAGTTGTGTGGAGACTCTTTGACCAATGGGGATTCTAAATTGTAGATTTCGTGACCCCATGACCCAAAATGGGGTCACAGGGGTCACATGTTTAAAAACCTACTTTCATCTTCTTCTCCAGTTCCAAAAGGTCTAGAGAGCTGAAAAGTTGTGTGGAGACTCTTTGACGAATGGGGAATCTCAATTGTAGATTTCGTGACCCCATGACCCGAAATGGGGTCACAGGGGTCACAAGTTTAAAAACCTATTTTCATCTTCTTCTCCAGTTCCAAAAGGTCTAGAGAGCTGAAAAGTTGTGTGGAGACTCTTTGACCAATGGGGATTCTAAATTGTAGATTTCGTGACCCCATGACCCAAAATGGGGTCACAGGGGTCACATGTTTAAAAACCTACTTTCATCTTCTTCTCCAGTTCCAAAAGGTCTAGAGAGCTGAAAAGTTGTGTGGAGACTCTTTGACGAATGGGGAATCTCAATTGTAGATTTCGTGACCCCATGACCCAAAATGGGGTCACAGGGGTCACATGATTAAAAATTTATTTTCATCTTCTTCTCCACTACCAAAAGTTCTAGAGAGCTGAAAAGTTGTGTGCAGAGTCCTTGGCTAATGGGGATTCTAAATTGTAGATTTCGTGACCCAATGACCCCAAATGGGGTCACAGGGTTCACATGTTTAAAAACCTATTTTCATCTTATTCTCCAGTTCCAAAAGGTCTAGAGAGCTGAAAAGTTGTGTGCAGACTCCCTGGCTAATGGGGAATCTTAATTGTAGATTTCGTGACCCCATGACCCCAAAGGGGTTCACAGGGGTCACATACTCAAAAACCTATTTTCATCTTCTTCTCCAGTTCCAAAAGTTCTAGAGAGCTGAAAAGTTGTGTGCAGACTCTTTGACCAATGGGGATTCTAAATTGTAGATTTCGCGACCCCATGACCCCAAATGGGGTCACAGGGGTCACATGTTTAAAAACTAATTTTCATCTTCTTCTCCAGTTCCAAAAGGTCTAGAGAGCTGAAAAGTTGTGTGCAGACTCCCTGGCTAATGGGGAATCTAAATTGTAGATTTCGTGACCCCATGACCCCAAATGGGGTCACAGGGGTCACATGTTTTAAAACCTATTTTCATCTTCTTCTCCAGTTCCAAAAGGTCTAGAGAGCTGAAAAGTTGTGTGCAGACTCCTTGGCTAATGGGGATTCTTAATTGTAGATTTCGTGACCCCATGACCCCAAAGGGGTTCACAGGGGTCACATCCTCAAAAACCTATTTTAATCTTCTTCTCCAGTTCCAAAAGGTCTAGAGAGCTGAAAAGTTGTGTGCAAACTCTTTGACCAATGCGGATTTTTAATTGTAGATTTCGTGACCCCATGACCCCAAATGGGGTCACAGGGGTCACATGATTAAAAACCTATTTTCATCTTCTTCTCCACTAACAAAAGGTCTAGAGAGCTGAAAAGTTGTGTGCAGACTCCCTGGCTAATGGGGATTCTTAATTGTAGATTTCGTGACCCCATGACCCCAAAGGGGTTCACAGGGGTCACATCCTCAATAACCTATTTTAATCTTCTTCTCCAGTTCCAAAAGGTCTAGAGAGCTGAAAAGTTGTGTGCAGACTCTTTGACCAATTGGGATTCTAAATTCTAGATTTCGTGACCCCATGACCCCAAATGGGGTCACAGGGGTCACATGATTAAAAACCTATTTTCATCTTCTTCTCCACTAACAAAAGGTCTAGAGAGCTGAAAAGTTGTGTGCAGACTCCTTGGCTAATGGGGATTCTAAATTGTAGATTTCGTGACCCCATGACCCAAAATGGGGTCACAGGGGTCACATGATTAAAAACCTATTTTCATCTTCTTCTCCACTAACAAAAGGTCTAGATAGCTGAAAAGTTGTGTGCAGACTCCCTGGCTAATGGGGAATCTAAATTGTAGATTTCGTGACCCCATGACCCCAAATGGGGTCACAGGGGTCACATGATTAAAAACCTATTTTCATCTTCTTCTCCACTAACAAAAGGTCTAGAGAGCTGAAAAGTTGTGTACAGACTCCCTGGCTAATGGGGATTCTTAATTGTAGATTTCGTGACCCCATGACCCCAAAGGGGTTCACAGGGGTCACATCCTCAAAAACCTATTTTAATCTTCTTCTCCAGTTCCAAAAGGTCTAGAGAGCTGAAAAGTTGTGTGCAGACTCTTTGACCAATGGGGATTCTAAATTGTAGATTTCGTGACCCCATGACCCCAAATGGGGTCACAGGGGTCACATGATTAAAAACCTAATTTCATCTTCTTCTCCACTAACAAAAGGTCTAGAGAGCTGAAAAGTTGTGTGCAGACTCCCTGGCTAATGGGGAGTCTTAATTGTAGATTTCGTGACCCCATGACCCCAAAGGGGTTCACAGGGGTCACATCCTCAAAAACCTATTTTCATCTTCTTCTCCGGTTCCAAAAGGTCTAGAGAGCTGAAAAGTTGTGTGGAGACTCTTTGACCAATGGGGATTCTAAATTGTAGATTTCGTGACCCCATGACCCCAAAGGGGTTCACAGGGGTCACATCCTCAAAAACCTATTTTAATCTTCTTCTCCAGTTCCAAAAGGTCTAGAGAGCTGAAAAGTTGTGTGCAAACTCTTTGACCAATGGGGATTTTTAATTGTAGATTTCGTGACACCATGACCCCAAATGGGGTCACAGGAGTCACATGATTAAAAACCTATTTTCATCTTCTTCTCCACTAACAAAAGGTCTAGAGAGCTGAAAAGTTGTGTGCAGACTCCCTGGCTGATGGGGATTCTTAATTGTAGATTTCGTGACCCCATGACCCCAAAGGGGTTCACAGGGGTCACATCCTCAATAACCTATTTTAATCTTCTTCTCCAGTTCCAAAAGGTCTAGAGAGCTGAAAAGTTGTGTGCAGACTCTTTGACCAATGGGGATTCTAAATTGTAGATTTCGTGACCCCATGACCCCAAATGGGGTCACAGGGGTCACATGATTAAAAACCTATTTTCATCTTCTTCTCCTCTAACAAAAGGTCTAGATAGCTGAAAAGTTGTGTGCAGACTCCTTGGCTAATGGGGATTCTAAATTGTAGATTTCGTGACCCCATGACCCCAAATGGGGTCACAGGGGTCACATGATTAAAAACCTATTTTCATCTTCTTCTCCACTAACAAAAGGTCTAGATAGCTGAAAAGTTGTGTGCAGACTCCCTGGCTAATGGGGAATCTAAATTGTAGATTTCGTGACCCCATATCCCCAAATGGGGTCACAGGGGTCACATGATTAAAAACCTATTTTCATCTTCTTCTCCACTAACAAAAGGTCTAGAGAGCTGAAAAGTTGTGTGCAGACTCCCTGGCTAATGGGGATTCTTAATTGTAGATTTCGTGACCCCATGACCCCAAAGGGGTTCACAGGGGTCACATCCTCAAAAACCTATTTTCATCTTCTTCTCCAGTTCCAAAAGGTCTAGAGAGCTGAAAAGTTGTGTGCAGACTCTTTGACCAATGGGGATTCTAAATTGTAGATTTCGTGACCCCATGACCCCAATTGGGGTCACAGGGGTCACATGATTAAAAACCTATTTTCATCTTCTTCTCCACTAACAAAAGGTCTAGAGAGCTGAAAGTTGTGTGCAGACTCCCTGGCTAATGGGGATTCTTAATTGTAGATTTCGTGACCCCATGACCCCAAAGGGGTTCACAGGGGTCACATCCTCAAAAACCTATTTTCATCTTCTTCTCCAGTTCCAAAAGGTCTAGAGAGCTGAAAAGTTGTGTGAAGACTCCTTGGCAAATGGGGATTCTAGATTGTAGATTTCGTGACCCCATGACCCCAAATGGGGTCACAGGGGTCACATGTTTAAACACATATTTCCATCTTCTTCTCCAGTTCCAAAAGGTCTAGAGAGCTGAAAAGTTGTGTGCAGACTCCTTGGCTAATTGGGATTCTTAATTGTAGATTTCGTGACCCCATGACCCCAAAGGGGTTCACAGGGGTCACATCCTCAAAAACCTATTTTAATCTTCTTCTCCAGTTCCAAAAGGTCTAGAGAGCTGAAAAGTTGTGTGCAGACTCTTTGACCAATGGGGATTCTAAATTGTAGATTTCGTGACCCCATGACCCCAAATGGGGTCACAGGGGTCACATGATTAAAAACCTATTTTCATCTTCTTCTCCACTAACAAAAGGTCTAGAGAGCTGAAAAGTTGTGTGCATACTCTTTGACGAATGGGGAATCTCAATTGTAGATTTAGTGACCCCATGACCTCAAATGGGGTCACAGGGGTCACATGATTAAACACCTATTTTCATCTTCTTTTCCACTACCAAAAGGTCTAGAGAGCTGAAAAGTTTTAGTGCCGACTCTTAGACCAATGGGGATTCTAAATTGTAGATTTCGTGACCCCATGACCCCAAATATAGTCACAGGGGTCACATGTTTAAAGACCTATTTTCATCTTCTTCTCCAGTTCCAAAAGGTTTAGAGAGGTGAAAAGTTGTGTGCAGGCTCCTTGGCTAATGGTGATTCTAAATTGTAGATTTCGTGACCCCATGACCCGAAATGGGGTCACAGGGGTCACAAGTTTAAAAACCTATTTTCATCTTCTTCTCCAGTTCCAAAAGGTCTAGAGAGCTGAAAAGTTGTGTGGAGACTCTTTGACCAATGGGGATTCTAAATTGTAGATTTCGTGACCCCATGACCCCAAATGTTGTCACAGGGGTCACATGTTTTAAAACTTTTTTTCATCTTCTTCTCCACTGCCAAAAGGTCTAGAGAGCTGAACAGTTGTGTGCAGACTCCTTGGCAAATGGGGATTCTAAATTGTAGATTTCGTGACCCCATGACCCAAAATGGGGTCACAGGGGTCACATGTTTAAAAACCTATTTTCATCTTCTTCTCCAGTTCCAAAAGGTCTAGAGAGCTGAAAAGTTGTGTGCAGACTCCTTGGCTAAAGGGGATTCTAAATTGTAGAAATCGTGACCCCATGACCCCAAATGGGGTCACAGGGGTCACATGTTTTAAAACTTATTTTCATCTTCTTCTCCGCTGCCAAAAGGTCTAGAGAGCTGAACAGTTGTGTGCAGACTCCTTGTCAAATGGGGATTCTAAATTGTAGATTTCGTGACCCCATGACCCAAAATGGGGTCACAGGGGTCACATGTTTAAAAACCTATTTTCATATTCTTCTCCACTACCAAAAGGTCTAGAGAGCTGAAAAGTTGTGTGCAGAGTCCTTGGCTAATGGGGATTCTAAATTGTAGATTTCGTGACCCCATGACCCCAAATGGGGTCACAGGGGTCACATGTTTAAAAACCGATGTTCATCTTCTTCTCCAGTTCCAAAAGGTCTAGAGAGCTGAAAAGTTGTGTGCAGACTCCTTGGCTAAAGGGGATTCTAAATTGTAGAAATCGTGACCCCATGACCCCAAATGGGGTCACAGGGGTCACATGTTTAAAAACTTATTTTCATCTTCTTCTCCGCTGCCAAAAGGTCTAGAGAGCTGAACAGTTGTGTGCAGACTCCTTGTCAAATGGGGATTCTAAATTGTAGATTTCGTGACCCCATGACCCAAAATGGGGTCACAGGGGTCACATGTTTAAAAACCTATTTTCATATTCTTCTCCACTACCAAAAGGTCTAGAGAGCTGAAAAGTTGTGTGCAGAGTCCTTGGCTAATGGGGATTCTAAATTGTAGATTTCGTGACCCCATGACCCCAAATGGGGTCACAGGGGTCACATGTTTAAAAACCGATGTTCATCTTCTTCTCCAGTTCCAAAAGGTCTAGAGAGCTGAAAAGTTGTGTGTAGACTCCTTGGCAAATGGGGATTCTAAATTGTAGATTTCGTGACCCCATGACCCCAAATGGGGTCACAGGGGTCACATGTTTAAAAACCTATTTTCATCTTCTTCTCCAGTTCCAAAAGGTCGAGAGAGCGGAAAAGTTGTGTGCAGACTCCTTGGCTAAAGGGGATTCTAAATTGTAGAAATCGTGACCCCATGACCCCAAATGGGGTCACAGAGGTCAGATGATTAACAATTTATTTTCATCTTCTTCTCCACTACCAAAAGGTCTAGAGAGCTGAAAAGTTGTGTGCAGAGTCCTTGGCTAATGGGGATTCTAAATTGTAGATTTCGTGACCCCATGACCAAAAATGGGGTCACAGGGGTCACATGTTTAAAAACCTATTTTCATCTTCTTCTCCAGTTCCAAAAGGTCTAGAGAGCTGAAAAGTTGTGTGCATACTCTTTGACGAATGGGGAATCTCAATTGTAGATTTCGTGACCCCATGACCTCAAATGGGGTCACAGGGGTCACATGATTAAACACCTATTTTCATCTTCTTTTCCACTACCAAAAGGTCTAGAGAGCTGAAAAGTTGTGTGCCGACTCTTTGACCAATGGGGATTTTAAATTGTAGATTTCGTGACCCCATGACCCCAAATATAGTCACAGGGGTCACATGTTTAAAGACCTATTTTCATCTTCTTCTCCAGTTCCAAAAGGTTTAGAGAGGTGAAAAGTTGTGTGCAGGCTCCTTGGCTAATGGGGATTCTAAATTGTAGATTTCGTGACCCCATGACCCGAAATGGGGTCACAGGGGTCACAAGTTTAAAAACCTATTTTCATCTTCTTCTCCAGTTCCAAAAGGTCTAGAGAGCTGAAAAGTTGTGTGGAGACTCTTTGACCAATGGGGATTCTAAATTGTAGATTTCGTGACCCCATGACCCCAAATGTTGTCACAGGGGTCACATGTTTTAAAACTTTTTTTCATCTTCTTCTCCACTGCCAAAAGGTCTAGAGAGCTGAACAGTTGTGTGCAGACTCCTTGGCAAATGGGGATTCTAAATTGTAGATTTCGTGACCCCATGACCCAAAATGGGGTCACAGGGGTCACATGTTTAAAAACCTATGTTCATCTTCTTCTCCAGTTCCAAATGGTCTAGAGAGCTGAAAAGTTGTGTGAAGACTCCTTGGCAAATGGGGATTCTAAATTGTAGATTTCGTGACCCCATGACCCCAAATGGGGTCACAGGGGTCACATGTTTAAAAACATATTTTCAACTTCTTCTCCAGTTCCAAAAGGTCTAGAGAGCTGAAAAGATGTGTGCAGACTCCTTGGCTAATTGGGATTCTTAATTGTAGATTTCGTGACCCCATGACCCCAAAGGGGTTCACAGGGGTCACATCCTCAAAAACCTATTTTAATCTTCTTCTCCAGTTCCAAAAGGTCTAGAGAGCTGAAAAGTTGTGTGCAGACTCCTTGGCTAATGGGGATTCTAAATTGTATATTTCGTGACCCCATGACCCGAAATGGGGTCACAGGGGTCACAAGTTTAAAAACCTATTTTCATCTTCTTCTCCAGTTCCAAAAGGTTTTAGAGAGCTGAAAAGTTGTGTGTAGACTCTTTGACCAATGGGGATTTTAAATTGTAGATTTCGTGACCCCATGACCCAAAATGGGGTCACAGGGGTCACATGTTTAAAAACCTATTTTCATCTTCTTCTCCAGTTCCAAAAGGTCTAGAGAGCTGAAAAGTTGTGTGCATACTCTTTGACGAATGGGGAATCTCAATTGTAGATTTCGTGACCCCATGACCTCAAATGGGGTCACAGGGGTCACATGATTAAACACCTATTTTCATCTTCTTTTCCACTACCAAAAGGTCTAGAGAGCTGAAAAGTTGTGTGCCGACTCTTTGACCAATGGGGATTCTAAATTGTAGATTTCGTGACCCCATGACCCCAAATATAGTCACAGGGGTCACATATTTAAAGACCTATTTTCATCTTATTCTCCAGTTCCAAAAGGTTTAGAGAGGTGAACAGTTGTGTGCAGGCTCCTTGGCTAATGGGGATTCTAAATTGTAGATTTCGTGACCCCATGACCCGAAATGGGGTCACAGGGGGCACAAGTTTAAAAACCGAAAGAACACAGAGATTCACAATCCTTACTAAGTTTTAAGAATGCATTTCTAAAAGATACAGACACATACACCCATTTTGACCTTAATAACGGTAACAGGTTTTGTCAAATCATACATTCTCGCCTCAGACTTGGATGCAGTGACCTAAACGCACATAAGTACGAACGATTCATATCACAAACACCTGTCTGCTCATGTGGCAATGATTATGAAGACCCCTCTCACTATTTCTTCTCATGTCCTCTTTACAATGTTATAAGGCAAAATTTGTTCTTTTATAATCGGGGATATGATTTGAAATCAGTCCTATTTGGGAATCCAACCTGTTCTTCTGTTGAAAATAATAAACTTTTAACTTCTGTGCACATGTTCATAGATTTAACAGGCAGATTTGAGAAATAAGTTGTCAAGTTTATGTATTTTCATGATGAGAGACTTCTGTGGCATTTGTTGTTTTGAAATATCACATTACAATTAGTGTTATGAACTTGTTAAGATTTGTGTTAGTGTTGACTTTTGTAAATATTCATGCTTTTGTAAATACACCATGACTTGAATTGTATTTTGTACACTGGAGCGGTATTCAGATAAGCTTTGAGCTTGTTTACCCATCCAGTTCTTCTACAAAAGAAATAAATATGTTTAAACCAAGTTTAAAAACCTATTTTCATCTTCTTCTCCAGTTCCAAAAGGTCTAGAGAGCTGAAAAATTGTGAGGAGACTCTTTGACCAATGGGGATTCTTAATTGTAGATTTCGTGACCCCATGACCCCAAATGTTGTCACAGGGGTCACATGTTTTAAAACTTTTTTTCATCTTCTTCTCCACTGCCAAAAGGTCTAGAGAGCTGAACAGTTGTGTGCAGACTCCTTGGCAAATGGGGATTCCAAATTGTAGATTTCGTGACCCCATGACCCAAAATGGGGTCACAGGGGTCACATGTTTAAAAACCTATTTTCATCTTCTTCTCCAGTTCCAAAAGGTCTAGAGAGCTGAAAAGTTGTGTGCAGACTCCTTGGCTAAAGGGGATTCTAAATTGTAGAAATCGTGACCCCATGACCCCAAATGGGGTCACGGAGGTCACATGATTAAAAATTTATTTTCATCTTCTTCTCCACTACCAAAAGGTCTAGAGAGCTGAAAAGTTGTGTGCAGAGTCCTTGGCTAAAGGGGATTCTAAATTGTAGATTTCGTGACCCCATGACCCCAAATGGGGTCACAGGGGTCACATGTTTTAAAACTTATTTTCATCTTCTTCTCCGCTGCCAAAAGGTCTAGAGAGCTGAACAGTTGTGTGCAGACTCCTTGTCAAATGGGGATTCTAAATTGTAGATTTCGTGACCCCATGACCCAAAATGGGGTCACAGGGGTCACATGTTTAAAAACCTATTTTCATATTCTTCTCCACTACCAAAAGGTCTAGAGAGCTGAAAAGTTGTGTGCAGAGTCCTTGGCTAATGGGGATTCTAAATTGTAGATTTCGTGACCCCATGACCCCAAATGGGGTCACAGGGGTCACATGTTTAAAAACCGATGTTCATCTTCTTCTCCAGTTCCAAAAGGTCTAGAGAGCTGAAAAGTTGTGTGCAGACTCCTTGGCTAAAGGGGATTCTAAATTGTAGAAATCGTGACCCCATGACCCCAAATGGGGTCACAGGGGTCACATGTTTTAAAACTTATTTTCATCTTCTTCTCCGCTGCCAAAAGGTCTAGAGAGCTGAACAGTTGTGTGCAGACTCCTTGTCAAATGGGGATTCTAAATTGTAGATTTCGTGACCCCATGACCCAAAATGGGGTCACAGGGGTCACATGTTTAAAAACCTATTTTCATATTCTTCTCCACTACCAAAAGGTCTAGAGAGCTGAAAAGTTGTGTGCAGAGTCCTTGGCTAATGGGGATTCTAAATTGTAGATTTCGTGACCCCATGACCCCAAATGGGGTCACAGGGGTCACATGTTTAAAAACCGATGTTCATCTTCTTCTCCAGTTCCAAAAGGTCTAGAGAGCTGAAAAGTTGTGTGTAGACTCCTTGGCAAATGGGGATTCTAAATTGTAGATTTCGTGACCCCATGACCCCAAATGGGGTCACAGGGGTCACATGTTTAAAAACCTATTTTCATCTTCTTCTCCAGTTCCAAAAGGTCGAGAGAGCGGAAAAGTTGTGTGCAGACTCCTTGGCTAAAGGGGATTCTAAATTGTAGAAATCGTGACCCCATGACCCCAAATGGGGTCACAGAGGTCAGATGATTAACAATTTATTTTCATCTTCTTCTCCACTACCAAAAGGTCTAGAGAGCTGAAAAGTTGTGTGCAGAGTCCTTGGCTAATGGGGATTCTAAATTGTAGATTTCGTGACCCCATGACCAAAAATGGGGTCACAGGGGTCACATGTTTAAAAACCTATTTTCATCTTCTTCTCCAGTTCCAAAAGGTCTAGAGAGCTGAAAAGTTGTGTGCATACTCTTTGACGAATGGGGAATCTCAATTGTAGATTTCGTGACCCCATGACCTCAAATGGGGTCACAGGGGTCACATGATTAAACACCTATTTTCATCTTCTTTTCCACTACCAAAAGGTCTAGAGAGCTGAAAAGTTGTGTGCCGACTCTTTGACCAATGGGGATTTTAAATTGTAGATTTCGTGACCCCATGACCCCAAATATAGTCACAGGGGTCACATGTTTAAAGACCTATTTTCATCTTCTTCTCCAGTTCCAAAAGGTTTAGAGAGGTGAAAAGTTGTGTGCAGGCTCCTTGGCTAATGGGGATTCTAAATTGTAGATTTCGTGACCCCATGACCCGAAATGGGGTCACAGGGGTCACAAGTTTAAAAACCTATTTTCATCTTCTTCTCCAGTTCCAAAAGGTCTAGAGAGCTGAAAAGTTGTGTGGAGACTCTTTGACCAATGGGGATTCTAAATTGTAGATTTCGTGACCCCATGACCCCAAATGTTGTCACAGGGGTCACATGTTTTAAAACTTTTTTTCATCTTCTTCTCCACTGCCAAAAGGTCTAGAGAGCTGAACAGTTGTGTGCAGACTCCTTGGCAAATGGGGATTCTAAATTGTAGATTTCGTGACCCCATGACCCAAAATGGGGTCACAGGGGTCACATGTTTAAAAACCTATGTTCATCTTCTTCTCCAGTTCCAAATGGTCTAGAGAGCTGAAAAGTTGTGTGAAGACTCCTTGGCAAATGGGAATTCTAAATTGTAGATTTCGTGACCCCATGACCCCAAATGGGGTCACAGGGGTCACATGTTTAAAAACATATTTTCAACTTCTTCTCCAGTTCCAAAAGGTCTAGAGAGCTGAAAAGATGTGTGCAGACTCCTTGGCTAATTGGGATTCTTAATTGTAGATTTCGTGACCCCATGACCCCAAAGGGGTTCACAGGGGTCACATCCTCAAAAACCTATTTTAATCTTCTTCTCCAGTTCCAAAAGGTCTAGAGAGCTGAAAAGTTGTGTGCAGACTCCTTGGCTAATGGGGATTCTAAATTGTATATTTCGTGACCCCATGACCCGAAATGGGGTCACAGGGGTCACAAGTTTAAAAACCTATTTTCATCTTCTTCTCCAGTTCCAAAAGGTTTTAGAGAGCTGAAAAGTTGTGTGTAGACTCTTTGACCAATGGGGATTTTAAATTGTAGATTTCGTGACCCCATGACCCAAAATGGGGTCACAGGGGTCACATGTTTAAAAACCTATTTTCATCTTCTTCTCCAGTTCCAAAAGGTCTAGAGAGCTGAAAAGTTGTGTGCATACTCTTTGACGAATGGGGAATCTCAATTGTAGATTTCGTGACCCCATGACCTCAAATGGGGTCACAGGGGTCACATGATTAAACACCTATTTTCATCTTCTTTTCCACTACCAAAAGGTCTAGAGAGCTGAAAAGTTGTGTGCCGACTCTTTGACCAATGGGGATTCTAAATTGTAGATTTCGTGACCCCATGACCCCAAATATAGTCACAGGGGTCACATATTTAAAGACCTATTTTCATCTTATTCTCCAGTTCCAAAAGGTTTAGAGAGGTGAACAGTTGTGTGCAGGCTCCTTGGCTAATGGGGATTCTAAATTGTAGATTTCGTGACCCCATGACCCGAAATGGGGTCACAGGGGGCACAAGTTTAAAAACCGAAAGAACACAGAGATTCACAATCCTTACTAAGTTTTAAGAATGCATTTCTAAAAGATACAGACACATACACCCATTTTGACCTTAATAACGGTAACAGGTTTTGTCAAATCATACATTCTCGCCTCAGACTTGGATGCAGTGACCTAAACGCACATAAGTACGAACGATTCATATCACAAACACCTGTCTGCTCATGTGGCAATGATTATGAAGACCCCTCTCACTATTTCTTCTCATGTCCTCTTTACAATGTTATAAGGCAAAATTTGTTCTTTTATAATCGGGGATATGATTTGAAATCAGTCCTATTTGGGAATCCAACCTGTTCTTCTGTTGAAAATAATAAACTTTTAACTTCTGTGCACATGTTCATAGATTTAACAGGCAGATTTGAGAAATAAGTTGTCAAGTTTATGTATTTTCATGATGAGAGACTTCTGTGGCATTTGTTGTTTTGAAATATCACATTACAATTAGTGTTATGAACTTGTTAAGATTTGTGTTAGTGTTGACTTTTGTAAATATTCATGCTTTTGTAAATACACCATGACTTGAATTGTATTTTGTACACTGGAGCGGTATTCAGATAAGCTTTGAGCTTGTTTACCCATCCAGTTCTTCTACAAAAGAAATAAATATGTTTAAACCAAGTTTAAAAACCTATTTTCATCTTCTTCTCCAGTTCCAAAAGGTCTAGAGAGCTGAAAAGTTGTGAGGAGACTCTTTGACCAATGGGGATTCTTAATTGTAGATTTCGTGACCCCATGACCCCAAATGTTGTCACAGGGGTCACATGTTTTAAAACTTTTTTTCATCTTCTTCTCCACTGCCAAAAGGTCTAGAGAGCTGAACAGTTGTGTGCAGACTCCTTGGCAAATGGGGATTCCAAATTGTAGATTTCGTGACCCCATGACCCAAAATGGGGTCACAGGGGTCACATGTTTAAAAACCTATTTTCATCTTCTTCTCCAGTTCCAAAAGGTCTAGAGAGCTGAAAAGTTGTGTGCAGACTCCTTGGCTAAAGGGGATTCTAAATTGTAGAAATCGTGACCCCATGACCCCAAATGGGGTCACGGAGGTCACATGATTAAAAATTTATTTTCATCTTCTTCTCCACTACCAAAAGGTCTAGAGAGCTGAAAAGTTGTGTGCAGAGTCCTTGGCTAAAGGGGATTCTAAATTGTAGATTTCGTGACCCCATGACCCCAAATGGGGTCACAGGGGTCATATGTTTTAAAACTTATTTTCATCTTCTACTCCATTGCCAAAAGGTCTAGAGAGCTGAACAGTTGTGTGCAGACTCCTTGGCAAATGGGGATTATAAATTGTAGATTTCGTGACCCCATGACCCCAAATGGGGTCACAGGGGTCACATGTTTAAAAACTAATTTTCATCTTCTTCTCCAGTTCCAAAAGGTCTAGAGAGCTGAAAAGTTGTGTGCAGACTCCCAGGCTAATGGGGAATCTAAATTGTAGATTTCGTGACCCCATGACCCCAAATGGGGTCACAGGGGTCACATGTTTGAAAACCTATTTTCATCTTATTCTCCAGTTCCAAAAGGTCTAGAGAACTGAAAAGTTGTGTGCAGACTCCTTGGCTAATGGGGATTCTTAATTGTAGATTTCGTGACCCCATGACCCCAAAGGGGTTCACAGGGGTCACATCCTCAAAAACCTATTTTAATCTTCATCTCCAGTTCCAAAAGGTCTAGAGAGCTGAAAAGTTGTGTGGAGACTCTTTGACCAATGGGGATTCTAAATTGTAGATTTCGTGACCCCATGACCCCAAATGGGGTCACAGGGGTCACATGATTAAAAACCTATTTTCATCTTCTTCTCCACTACCAAAAGGTCTAGAGAGCTGAAAAGTTGTGTGCAGAGTCCTTGGCTAATGGGGATTCTAAATTGTAGATTTCGTGACCCCATGACCCCAAATATAGTCACAGGGGTCACATGTTTAAAGACCTATTTTCATCTTCTTCTCCAGTTCCAAAAGGTTTAGAGAGGTGAAATGTTGTGTGCAGACTCCTTGGCTAATGGGGATTCTAAATTGTAGTTTTCGTGACCCCATGACCCGAAATGGGGTCACAGGGGTCACAAGTTTAAAAACCTATTTTCATCTTCTTCTCCAGTTCCAAAAGGTCTAGAGAGCTGAAAAGTTGTAAGGAGACTCTTTGACCAATGGGGATTCTAAATTGTAGATTTCGTGACCCCATGACCCCAAATGGGGTCACAGGGGTCACATGTTTAAAAACTAATTTTCATCTTCTTCTCCAGTTCCAAAAGGTCTAGAGAGCTGAAAAGTTGTGTGCAGACTCCCAGGCTAATGGGGAATCTAAATTGTAGATTTCGTGACCCCATGACCCCAAATGGGGTCACAGGGGTCACATGTTTGAAAACCTATTTTCATCTTATTCTCCAGTTCCAAAAGGTCTAGAGAGCTGAAAAGTTGTGTGCAGACTCCTTGGCTAATGGGGATTCTTAATTTTAGATTTCGTGACCCCATGACCCCAAAGGGGTTCACAGGGGTCACATCCTCAAAAACCTATTTTAATCTTCTTCTCCAGTTCCAAAAGGTCTAGAGAGCTGAAAAGTTGTGTGCTGACTCCTTGGCTGATGGGGATTCTAAATTGTAGATTTCGTGACCCCATGACTCGAAATGGGGTCATAGGGGTCACATGTTTAAAAACCTATTTTCATCATCTTCTCCAGTTCCAAAAGGTCTAGAGAGCTGGAAAAGTTGTGTGAAGACTCCTTGGCTAATGGGGATTCTTAATTATAGATTTCGTGACCCCATGACCCCAAATGGGGTCACAGGGGTCACATGTTTAAAAACTAATTTTCATCTTTTTCTCAAGTTCCAAAAGGTCTAGAGAGCTGAAAAGTTGTTTGCAGACTCCCAGGCTAATGGGGAATCTAAATTGTAGATTTCGTGACCCCATGACCCCAAATGGGGTCACAGGGGTCACATGTTTGAGAACCTATTTTCATCTTATTCTCCAGTTCCAAAAGGTCTAAAGAGCTGAAAAGTTGTGTGGAGACTCTTTGACCAATGGGGAATCTAAATTGTAGATTTCGTGACCCCATGACCCCAAATGGGGTCACAGGGGTCACATGTTTGAAAACCTATTTTCATCTTATTCTCCAGTTCCAAAAGGTCTAGAGAGCTGAAAAGTTGTGTGGAGACTCTTTGACCAATGTCGATTCTAAATTGTAGATTTCGTGACCCCATGACCCCAAATGGGGTCACAGGGGTCACATGATTAAAAACCTATTTTCATCTTCTTCTCCACTAACAAAAGGTTTAGAGAGCTGAAAAGTTGTGTGCAGACTCCTTGGCTAATGGGGATTCTTAATTGTAGATTTCGTGACCCCATGACCCCAAAGGGGTTCACAGGGGTCACATCCTCAAAAACCTATTTTAATCTTCTCCTCCAGTTCCAAAAGGTCTAGAGAGCTGAAAAGTTGTGTGCAGACTGCATGGCTAATGGGGATTCTTAATTGTAGATTTCGTGACCCCATGACCCCAAAGGGGTTCACAGGGGTCACATCCTCAAAAACCTATTTTAATCTTCTTCTCCAGTTCCAAAAGGTCTAGAGAGCTGAACAGTTGTGTGCTGACTCCTTGGCTAATGGGGATTCTAAATTGTAGATTTCGTGACCCCATGACCCAAAATGGGGTCACAGGGGTCACAAGTTTAAAAACTTATTTTCATCTTCTTCTCCACTGCCAAAAGCTCTAGAGAGCTGAACAGTTGTGTGGAGACTCTTTGACCAATGGGGATTCTAAATTGTAGATTTCGTGACCCCATGACCCAAAATGGGGTCACAGGGGTCACATGTTTAAAAAACTATTTTCATATTCTTCTCAAGTTCCAAAAGGTCTAGAGAGCTGAAAAGTTGTGTGCATACTCTTTGACGAATGGGGAATCACAATTGTAGATTTCGTGACCCCATGACCTCAAATGGGGTCACAGGGGTCACATGATTAAACACCTATTTTCATCTTCTTCTCCACTACCAAAAGGTCTAGAGAGCTGAAAAGTTGTGTGCAGACTCTTTGACCAATGGGGATTCTTAATTGTAGATTTCGTGACCCCACGACCCCAAAGGGGTTCACAGGGGTCACATCCTCAAAAACCTATTTTAATCTTCTTCTCCAATTCCAAAAGGTCTAGAGAGCTGAAAAGTTGTGTGCTGACTCCTTGGCTGATGGGGATTCTAAATTGTAGATTTCGTGACCCCATGACTCGAAATGGGGTCACAGGGGTCACATGTTTAAAAACCTATTTTCATCTTCTTCTCCAGTTCCAAAAGGTCTAGAGAGCTGGAAAAGTTGTGTGCAGACTCCTTGGCTAATGGGGATTCTTAATTGTAGATTTCGTGACCCCATGACCCCAATGGGGTCACAGGGGTCACATGTTTAAAAACTAATTTTCATCTTCTTCTCAAGTTCCAAAAGGTCTAGAGAGCTGAAAAGTTGTGTGCAGACTCCCAGGCTAATGGGGAATCTAAATTGTAGATTTCGTGACCCCATGACCCCAAATGGGGTCACAGGGGTCACATGTTTGAAAACCTATATTCATCTTATTCTCCAGTTCCAAAAGGTCTAGAGAGCTGAAAAGTTGTGCGGAGACTCATTGACCAATGGGGAATCTAAATTGTAGATTTCGTGACCCCATGACCCCAAATGGGGTCACAGGGGTCACATGTTTGAAAACCTATTTTCATCTTATTCTCCAGTTCCAAAAGGTCTAGAGAGCTGAAAAGTTGTGTGGAGACTCTTTGACCAATGGGGATTCTAAATTGTAGATTTCGTGACCCCATGACCCCAAATGGGGTCACAGGGGTCACATGATTAAAAACCTATTTTCATCTTCTTCTCCACTAACAAAAGGTCTAGAGAGCTGAAAAGCTGTGTGCAGACTCCTTGGCTAATGGGGATTCTTAATTGTAGATTTCGTGACCCCATGACCCCAAAGGGGTTCACAGGGGTCACATCCTCAAAAACCTATTTTAATCTTCTCCTCCAGTTCCAAAAGGTCTAGAGAGCTGAAAAGTTGTGTGCAGACTGCTTGGCTAATGGGGATTCTTAATTGTAGATTTCGTGACCCCATGACCCCAAAGGGGTTCACAGGGGTCACATCCTCAAAAACCTATTTTAATCTTCTCCTCCAGTTCCAAAAGGTCTAGAGAGCTGAAAAGTTGTGTGCAGACTGCTTGGCTAATGGGGATTCTTAATTGTAGATTTCGTGACCCCATGACCCCAAAGGGGTTCACAGGGGTCACATCCTCAAAAACCTATTTTAATCTTCTTCTCCAGTTCCAAAAGGTCTAGAGAGCTGAAAAATTGTGTGCTGACTCCTTGGCTAATGGGGATTCTAAATTGTAGATTTCGTGACCCCATGACCCCAAATGGGGTCACAGGGGTCACAAGTTTAAAAACTTATTTTCATCTTCTTCTCCACTGCCAAAAGCTCTAGAGAGCTGAACAGTTGTGTGGAGACTCTTTGACCAATGGGGATTCTAAATTGTAGATTTCGTGACCCCATGACCCAAAATTGGGTCACAGGGGTCACATGTTTAAAAACCTATTTTCATATTCTTCTCAAGTTCTAAAAGGTCTAGAGAGCTGAAAGGTTGTGTGCATACTCTTTGACGAATGGGGAATCACAATTGTAGATTTCGTGACCCCATGACCTCAAATGGGGTCACAGGGGTCACATGATTAAACACCTATTTTCATCTTCTTCTCCACTACCAAAAGGTCTAGAGAGCTGAAAAGTTGTGTGCAGACTCTTTGACCAATGGGGATTCTTAATTGTAGATTTCGTGACCCCATGACCCCAAAGGGGTTCACAGGGGTCACATCCTCAAAAACCTATTTTAATCTTCTTCTCCAATTCCAAAAGGTCTAGAGAGCTGAAAAGTTGTGTGCTGACTAATTGGCTGATGGGGATTCTAAATTGTAGATTTCGTGACCCCATGACTCGAAATGGGGTCACAGGGGTCACATGTTTAAAAACTAATTTTCATCTTCTTCTCAAGTTCCAAAAGGTCTAGAGAGCTGAAAAGTTGTGTGCAGACTCCCAGGCTAATGGGGAATCTAAATTGTAGATTTCGTGACCCCATGACCCCAAATGGGGTCACAGGGGCCACATGTTTAAAAACCTATTTTCATCTTCTTCTCCAGTTCCAAAAGGTCTAGAGAGCTGAAAAGTTGTGTGCAGACTCCTTGGCTAATGGGGATTCTAAATTGTAGAAATCGTGACCCCATGACCCCAAATGGGGTCACAGAGGTCACATGATTAAAAATTTATTTTCATCTTCTTCTCCACTACCAAAATGTCTAGAGAGCTGAAAAGTTTTGTGCAGAGTCCTTGGCTAATGGGGATTCTAAATTGTAGATTTCGTGACCCCATGACCCCAAATGGGGTCACAGGGGCCACATGTTTAAAAACCTATTTTCATCTTCTTCTCCAGTTCCAAAAGGTCTAGAGAGCTGAAAAGTTGTGTGCAGACTCCTTGGCTAATGGGGATTCTAAATTGTAGAAATCGTGACCCCATGACCCCAAATGGGGTCACAGAGGTCACATGATTAAAAATTTATTTTCATCTTCTTCTCCACTACCAAAATGTCTAGAGAGCTGAAAAGTTTTGTGCAGAGTCCTTGGCTAATGGGGATTCTAAATTGTAGATTTCGTGACCCCATGACCCCAAATGGGGTCACAGGGGTCACATCCTTAAAAACCTTTTTTCATCTTCTTCTCCAGTTCCAAAAGGTCTAGAGAGCTGAAAAGTTGTGTGCAGACTCCCAGGCTAATGGGGAATCTAAATTGTAGATTTCGTGACCCCATGACCCCAAATGGGGTCACAGGGGTCACATGTTTGAAAACCTATTTTCATCTTATTCTCCAGTTCCAAAAGGTCTCTAGAGTTGAAAAGTTGTGTGGAGACTCTTTGACCAATGGGGATTCTAAATTGTAGATTTCGTGACCCCATGACCCAAAATGGGGTCACAGGGGTTACATGTTTAAAAACCTATTTTCATATTCTTCTCAAGTTCCAAAAGGTCTAGAGAGCTGAAAAGTTGTGTGGAGACTCTTTGACCAATGGGGATTCTAAATTGTAGATTTCGTGACCCCATGACCCAAAATGGGGTCACAGGGGTCACATGTTTAAAAACCTATTTTCATATTCTTCTCAAGTTCCAAAAGGTCTAGAGAGCTGAAAAGTTGTGTGGAGACTCTTTGACCAATGGGGATTCTAAATTGTAGATTTCGTGACCCCATGACCCCAAATGGGGTCACAGGGGTCACATGTTTTAAAACTTATTTTCATCTTCTTCTCCACTGCCAAAAGGTCTAGAGAGCTGAACAGTTGTGTGCAGACTCCTTGGCAAATGGGGATTCTAAATTGTAGATTTCGTGACCCCATGACCCAAAATGGGGTCACAGGGGTCACATGTTTAAAAACCTATTTTCATCTTCTTCTCCACTACCAAAAGGTCTAGAGAGCTGAAAAGTTGTGTGCAGAGTCTTTGGCTAATGGGGATTCTAAATTGTAGATTTCGTGACCCCATGACCCCAAATGGGGTCACAGGGGCCACATGTTTAAAAACCTATTTTCATCTTCTTCTCCAGTTCCAAAAGGTCTAGAGAGCTGAAAAGTTGTGTGCAGACTCCTTGGCTAATGGGGCTTCTAAATTGTAGAAATCGTGACCCCATGAACCCAAATGGGGTCACAGAGGTCACATGATTAAAAATTTATTTTCATCTTCTTCTCCACTACCAAAAGGTCTAGAGAGCTGAAAAGTTTTGTGCAGAGTCCTTGGCTAATGGGGATTCTAAATTGTAGATTTCGTGACCCCATGACCCCAAATGGGGTCACAGGGGTCACATTCTTAAAAACCTTTTTTCATCTTCTTCTCCAGTTCCAAAAGGTCTAGAGAGCTGAAAAGTTGTGTGCAGACTCCCTGGCTAATGGGGATTCTAAATTGTAGATTTCGTGACCCCATGACCCCAAATGAGGTCACAGGTGTCACATGTTTAAAAACCTTTGTTCATCTTCTTCTCCAGTTCCAAAAGGTCTAGAGAGCTGGAAAATTGTGTGCACACTCCTTGGCAAATGGGGTTTCTTATTTGTAGATTTCGTGACCCCATGACCCCAAATGGGGTCACAGGGGTCACATGTTTAAAAACCTATTTTCATCTTCTTCTCCACTGCCAAAAGGTCTAGAGAGCTGAAAGTTTGTTTGCAGACTCCTTGGCAAATGGGGATTCTTAATTGTAGATTTCGTGACCCCATGACCCCAAATGGTGTCGCAGGGGTCAACTCCTCAAAAATCTATTTTCATCTTCTTCTCCACTGCCAAAAGGTCTAGAGAGCTGAAAGGTTGTTTGCAGACTCCTTGGCAAATGGGGATTCTTAATTGTAGATTTCGTGACCCCATGACCCCAAATGGTGTCGCAGGGGTCAACTCCTTAAAAACCTATTTTCATCTTCTTCTCCAGTTCCAAAAGGTCTAGAGAGCTGAAAAGTTGTGTGCAGACTCCCTGGCTAATGGGGATTCTAAATTGTAGATTTCGTGACCCCATGACCCCAAATGGTGTCACAGGGGTCACAAGTTTAAAAACCTTTTTTCATCTTCTTCTCCAGTTCCAAAAGGTCTAGAGAGCTGAAAAGTTGTGTGCATACTCTTTGACGAATGGGGAATCTCAATTGTAGATTTCGTGACCCCATGACCTCAAATGGGGTCACAGGGGTCACATGATTAAAAACCTATTTTCATCTTCTTCTCCAGTTCCAAAAGGTTTAGAGAGGTGAAAAGTTGTGTGCAGACTCCTTGGCTAATGGGGATTCTAAATTGTAGATTTCGTGACCCCATGACCCGAAATGGGGTCACAGGGGTCACAAGTTTAAAAACCTATTTTCATCTTCTTCTCCAGTTCCAAAAGGTCTAAGGAGCTGAAAAGTTGTGTGGTGACTCTTTGACCAAAGGGGATTCTAAATTGTAGATTTCGTGACCCCATGACCCCAAATGGGGTCACAGGGGTCACATGTTTAAAAACCTATTTTCATCTCCTTTTCCTCACTGCCAAAAGGTCTAGAGAGCTGAACAGTTGTGTACAGACTCCTTGGCAAATGGGGATTCTAAATTGTAGATTTCGTGACCCCATGACCCAAAATGGGGTCACAGGGGTCACAAGTTTAAAAACCTATTTTCATCTTCTTCTCCAGTTCCAAAAGGTCTAGAGAGCTGAAAAGTTGTGTGCAGACTCCCTGGCTAATGGGGATTCTAAATTGTAGATTTCGTGACCCCATGACCCCAAATGGTGTTACAGGGGTCACAAGTTTAAAAACCTTTTTTCATCTTCTTCTCCAGTTCCAAAAGGTCTAGAGAGCTGAAAAGTTGTGTGCATACTCTTTGACGAATGGGGAATCTCAATTGTAGATTTCGTGACCCCATGACCTCAAATGGGGTCACAGGGGTCACATGATTAAAAACCTATTTTCATCTTCTTCTCCAGTTCCAAAAGGTTTAGAGAGGTGAAAAGTTGTGTGCAGACTCCTTGGCTAATGGGGATTCTAAATTGTAGATTTCGTGACCCCATGACCCGAAATGGGGTCACAGGGGTCACAAGTTTAAAAACCTATTTTCATCTTCTTCTCCAGTTCCAAAAGGTCTAAGGAGCTGAAAAGTTGTGTGGTGACTCTTTGACCAAAGGGGATTCTAAATTGTAGATTTCGTGACCCCATGACCCCAAATGGGGTCACAGGGGTCACATGTTTAAAAACCTATTTTCATCTCCTTTTCCTCACTGCCAAAAGGTCTAGAGAGCTGAACAGTTGTGTACAGACTCCTTGGCAAATGGGGATTCTAAATTGTAGATTTCGTGACCACATGACCCAAAATGGGGTCACAGGGGTCACAAGTTTAAAAACCTATTTTCATCTTCTTCTCCAGTTCCAAAAGTTCTAGAGAGCTGAAAAGTTGTGTGCAGACTCCCTGGCTAATGGGGATTCTAAATTGTAGATTTCGTGACCCCATGACCCCAAATGGGGTCACAGGGGTCACATGTTTTAAAACTTATTTTCATCATCTCCTCCACTGCCAAAAGGTCTAGAGAGCTGAACAGTTGTGTGCAGACTCCTTGGCAAATGGGGATTCTAAATTGTAGATTTCGTGACCCCATGACCCAAAATGGGGTCACAGGGGTCACAAGTTTAAAAACCTATTTTCATCTTCTTCTCCAGTTCCAAAAGGTCTAGAGAGCTGAAAAGTTGTGTGCAGACTCCCTGGCTAATGGGGATTCTTATTTGTAGATTTCGTGACCCCATGACCACAAATGGGGTCACAGGTGTCACATGTTTAAAAACCTTTGTTGATCTTCTTCTCCAGTTCCAAAAGGTCTAGAGAGCTGGAAAATTGTGTGCACACTCCTTGGCAAATGGGTTTTTTTATTTGTAGATTTCGTGACCCCATGACCTCAAATGGGGTCACAGGGGTCACATGTTTAAAAACCTATTTTCATCTTCTTCTCCACTGCCAAAAGGTCTAGAGAGCTGAAAAGTTGTGTGCAGACTCCTTGGCAAATGGGGATTCTAAATTGTAGATTTCGTGACCCCATGACCCCAAATATAGTCACAGGGGTCACATGTTTAAAGACCTATTTTCATCTTCTTCTCCAGTTCCAAAAGGTTTAGAGAGGTGAAAAGTTGTGTGCAGACTCCTTGGCTAATGGGGATTCTAAATTGTAGATTTCGTGACCCCATGACACGGAATGGGGTCACAGGGGTCACAAGTTTAAAAACCTATTTTCATCTTCTTCTCCAGTTCCAAAAGGTCTAGAGAGCTGAAAAGTTCTGTGGAGACTCTTTGACCAATGGGGATTCTAAATTGTAGATTTCGTGACCCCATGACCCAAAATGGGGTCACAGGGGTCACATGTTTAAAAACCTATTTTAATCTTCTTCTCCTGTTCAAAAAGGTCTAGAGAGCTGAAAAGTTGTGTGCAGACTCTTTGACCAATGGGGATTCTAAATTGTAGATTTCGTGACCCCATGACCCCAAATGGGGTTACAGGGGTCACATGATTAAAAACCTATTTTCATCTTCTTCTCCACTAACAAAAGGTCTAGAGAGCTGAAAAGTTGTGTGCAGACTCCTTGGCTAATGGGGATTCTAAATTGTAGATTTCGTGACCCCATGACCCGAAATGGGGTCACAGGGATCACAAGTTTAAAAACCTATTTTCATCTTCTTCTCCAGTTCCAAAAGGTCTAGAGAGCTGAAAAGTTGTGTGGAGACTCTTTGACCAATGGGGATTCTAAATTGTAGATTTCGTGACCCCATGACCCCAAATGGGGTCACAGGGGTCACATGTTTAAAAACCTATTTTCATCTTCTTCTCCAGTTCCAAAAGGTCTAGAGAGCTGAAAAGTTGTGTGCAGACTCCCTGGCTAATGGGGATTCTAAATTGTAGATTTCGTGACCCCATGACCCGAAATGGGGTCACAGGGGTCACATGTTTAAAAACCTATTTTCATCTTCTTCTCCACTACCAAAAGGTCTAGAGAGCTGAAAAGGTGTGTGTAGACTCATTGGCTAATGGGGATTCTAAATTGTAGAAATCGTGACCCCATGACCCCAAATGGGGTCACAGGGGTCACATGTTTAAAAACCTATTTTCATCTTCTTCTCCACTGCCAAAAGGTCTAGAGAGCTGAAATGTTGTTTGCAGACTCCTTGGCAAATGGGGATTCTTAATTGTAGATTTCGTGACCCCATGACCCCAAATGGTGTCACAGGGATCACATGTTTAAAAACCTATTTTCATCTTCTTCTCCAGTTCCAAAAGGTCTAGAGAGCTGAAAAGTTGTGTGCAGACTCCCTGGCTAATGGGGATTCTAAATTGTAGATTTCGTGACCCCATGACCCCAAATGGTGTCACAGGGGTCACAAGTTTAAAAACCTTTTTTCATCTTCTTCTCCAGTTCCAAAAGGTCTAGAGAGATGAAAAGTTGTGTGCATACTCTATGACGAATGGGGAATCTCAATTGTAGATTTCGTGACCCCATGACCTCAAATGGGGTCACAGGGGTCACATGATTAAAAAACTGTTTTCATCTTCTTCTCCAGTTCCAAAAGGTTTAGAGAGGTGAAAAGTTGTGTGCAGACTCCTTGGCTAATGGGGATTCTAAATTGTAGATTTCGTGACCCCATGACCCGAAATGGGGTCACAGGGGTCACAAGTTTAAAAACCTATTTTCATCTTCTTCTCCAGTTCCAAAAGGTCTAAGGAGCTGAAAAGTTTTGTGGTGACTCTTTGACCAATGGGGATTCTAAATTGTAGATTTCGTAACCCCATAACCCCAAATGGGGTCACAGGGGTCACATGTTTAAAAACCTTTTTTCATCTTCTTCTCCACTGCCAAAAGGTCTAGAGAGCTGAACAGTTGTGTACAGACTCCTTGGCAAATGGGGATTCTAAATTGTAGATTTCGTGACCCAATGACCCAAAATGGGGTCACAGGGGTCACATGTTTAAAAACCTATTTTCATCTTCTTTTCCAGTTCCAAAAGGTCTAGAGAGCTGAAAAGTTGTGTGCAGACTCCCTGGCTAATGGGGATTCTAAATTGTAGATTTCGTGACCCCATGACCCGAAATGGGGTCACAGGGGTCACATGTTTAAAAACCTATTTTCATCTTCTTCTCCAGTTCCAAAAGGTCTAGAGAGCTGAACAGTTGTGTGGAGACTCTTTGACCAATGGGGATTCTAAAGTGTAGATTTCGTGACCCCATGACCCCAAATGGGGTCACAGGGGTCACATGTTTTAAAACTTATTTTCATCTTCTCCTCCACTGCCAAACGGTCTAGAGAGCTGAACAGTTGTGTGCAGACTCCTTGGCAAATGGGGATTCTAAATTGTAGATTTCGTGACCCCATGACCCAAAATGGGGTCACAGGGGTCACAAGTTTAACAACCTATTTTCATCTCCTTCTCCAGTTCCAAAAGGTCTAAGGAGCTGAAAAGTTGTGTGGTGACTCTTTGACCAATGGGGATTCTAAATTGTAGATTTCGTGACCCCATGACCCAAAATGGGGTCACAGGGGTCACATGTTTAAAAACCTATTTTCATCTTCTTCTCCAGTTCCAAAAGGTCTAGAGAGCTGAAAAGTTGTGTGCAGACTCCCTGGCTAATGGGGATTCTAAATTGTAGATTTTGTGACCCCATGACCCGAAATGGGGTCACAGGGGTCACATGTTTGAAAACCTATTTTCATCTTCTTCTCCAGTTCCAAAAGGTCTAGAGAGCTGAACAGTTGTGTGGAGACTCTTTGACCAATGGGGATTCTAAAATGTAGATTTCGTGACCCCATGACCCCAAATGGGGTCACAGGGGTCACATGTTTTAAAACTTATTTTCATCTTCTCATCCACTGCCAAAAGGTCTAGAGAGCTGAACAGTTGTGTGCAGACTCCTTGGCAAATGGGGATTCTAAATTGTAGATTTCGTGACCCCATGACCCAAAATGGGGTCACAGGGGTCACAAGTTTAAAAACCTATTTTCATCTTCTTCTCCAGTTCCAAAAGGTCTAGAGAGCTGAAAAGTTGTGTGCAGACTCCCTGGCTAATGGGGATTCTTATTTGTAGATTTCGTGACCCCATGACCCCAAATGGGGTCACAGGTGTCACATGTTTAAAAACCTTTGTTCATCTTCTTCTCCAGTTCCAAAAGGTCTAGAGAGCTGAAAAATTGTGTGCACACTCCTTGGCAAATGGGGTTTCTTATTTGTAGATTTCGTGACCCCATGACCCCAAATGGGGTCACAGGGGTCACATGTTTAAAAACCTATTTTCATCTTCTTCTTCACTGCCAAAAGGTCTAGAGAGCTGAAAGGTTGTTAGCAGACTCCTTGGCAAATGGGGATTCTTAATTGTACATTTCGTGACCCCATGACCCCAAATGGTGTCACAGGGGTCACATCCTTAAAAACCTATTTTCATCTTCTTCTCCAGTTCCAAAAGGTCTAGAGAGCTGAAAAGTTGTGTGCAGACTCCTTGGCTACTGGGAATTCTAAATTGTAGATTTCGTGACCCCATGACCCCAAATGGTGTCACAGGGGTCACATCCTTAAAAACCTTTTTTCATCTTCTTCTCCAGTTGCAAAAGGTCTAGAGAGCTGAAAAGTTGTGTGCATACTCTTTGACGAATGGGGAATCTCAATTGTAGATTTCGTGACCCCATGACCTCAAATGGGGTCACAGGGGTCACATGATTAAAAACCTATTTTCATCTTCTTCTCCACTACCAAAAGATTTAGAGAGGTGAAAAGTTGTGTGCAGACTCCTTGGCTAATGGGGATTCTAAATTGTAGATTTCGTGACCCCATGACCCGAAATGGGGTCACAGGGGTCACAAGTTTAAAAACCTATTTTCATCTTCTTCTCCAGTTCCAAAAGGTCTAAGGAGCTGAAAAGTTGTGTGGAGACTCTTGACCAATGGGGATTCTAAATTGTAGATTTCGTGTCCCCATGACCCCAAATGGGGTCACAGGGGTCACATGTTTAAAAACCTATTTTCATCTTCTTCTCCAGTTCCAAAAGGTCTAGAGAGCTGAAAAGTTGTGTGGAGACTCTTGACCAATGGGGATTCTAAATTGTAGATTTCGTGTCCCCATGACCCCAAATGGGGTCACAGGGGTCACATGTTTAAAAACCTATTTTCATCTTCTTCTCCAGTTCCAAAAGGTCTAGAGAGCTGAAAAGTTGTGTGCAGACTCCCTGGCTAATGGGTATTCTAAATTGTAGATTTCGTGACCCCATGACCCGAAATGGGGTCACAGGGGTCACATGTTTAAAAACCTATTTTCATCTTTTTCTCCACTGCCAAAAGGTCTAGAGAGCTGAACAGTTGTGTACAGACTCCTTGGCAAATGGGGATTCTAAATTGTAGAGTTCGTGACCCCATGACCCAAAATGGGGTCACAGGGGTCACATGTTTAAAAACCTATTTTCATCTTCTTCTCCAGTTCCAAAAGGTCTAGATAGCTGAAATGTTGTGTGCAGACTCCCTGGCTAATGGGGATTCTAAATTGTAGATTTCGTGACCCCATGACCCGAAATGGGGTCACAGGGGTCACATGTTTAAAAACCTATTTTCATCTTCTTCTCCACTACCAACAGGTCTAGAGAGCTGAAAAGGTGTGTGTAGACTCCTTGGCTAATGGGGATTCTAAATTGTAGATTTCGTGACCCCATGACCCAAAATGGGGTCACAGGGGTCACATGTTTAAAAACCTATTTTCATCTTCTTCTCCAATTCCAAAAGGTCTAGAGAGCTGAAAAGTTGTGTGCAGACTCCTTGGCTACTGGGAATTCGAAATTGTAGATTTCGTGACCCCATGACCCCAAATGGTGTCACAGGGGTCACATCCTTAAAAACGTTTTTTCATCTTCTTCTCCAGTTCCAAAAGGTCTAGAGAGCTGAAAAGTTGTGTGCATACTCTTTGACCAATGGGGATTCTAAATTGTAGATTTCGTGACCCCATGACCCCAAATATAGTCACAGGGGTCACATGTTTAAAGACCTATTTTCATCTTCTCCTCCACTGCCAAAAGGTCTAGAGAGCTGAACAGTTGTGTGCAGACTCCTTGGCAAATGGGGATTCTAAATTGTAGAAATCGTGACCCCATGACCCCAAATGGGGTAACAGAGGTCACATGATTAAAAATTTATTTTCATCTTCTTCTCCACTACCAAAAGGTCTAGAGAGCTGAACAGTTGTGTGCAGAGACCTTGGCTAATGGGGATTCTAAATTGTAGATTTCGTGACCCCATGACCCCAAATGGTGTCACAGGGGTCACAAGTTTAAAAACCTTTTTTCATCTTCTTCTCCAGTTCCAAAAGGTCTAGAGAGCTGAAAAGTTGTGTGCATACTCCCTGGCTAATGGGGATTCTAAATTGTAGATTTCGTGACCCCATGACCCGAAATGGGGTCACAGGGGTCACATGTTTAAAAACCTATTTTCATCTTCTTCTCCAGTTCCAAAAGGTCTAGAGAGCTGAAAAGTTGTGTGCATACTCTTTGACGAATGGGGAATCTCAATTGTAGATTTCGTGACCCCATGACCCCAAATGGGGTCACAGGGGTCACATGTTTAAAAACCTATTTTCATCTTCTTCTCCACTACCAAAAGGTCTAGAGAGCTGAAAAGGTGTGTGTAGACTCCTTGGCTAATGGGGATTCTAAATTGTAGAAATCGTGACCCCATGACCCCAAATGGAGTCACAGAGGTCACATGATTAAAAATTTATTTTCATCTTCTTCTCCAGTTCCAAAAGGTCTAGAGAGCTGAAAAGTTGTGTGCAGACTCTTTGACCAATGGGGATTCTAAATTGTAGATTTCGTGACCCCATAACCCCAAATGGGGTCACAGGGGTCACATGTTTTAAAACTTATTTTCATCTTCTCCTCCACTGCCAAAAGGTCTAGAGAGCTGAACAGTTGTGTGCAGACTCCTTGGCAAATGGGGATTCTAAATTGTAGATTTCGTGACCCCATGACCCAAAATGGGGTCACAGGGGTCACATGTTTAAAAACCTTTTTTCATCTTCTTCTCCAGTTCCAAAAGGTCTAGAGAGCTGAAAAGATGTGTGCAGACTCCCTGGCTAATGGGGATTCTAAATTGTAGATTTCGTGACCCCATGACCCAAAATGGGGTCACAGGGGTCACATGTTTAAAAACCTATTTTCATCTTCTTCTCCACTACCAAAAGGTCTAGAGAGCTAAAAAGGTGTGTGTAGACTCCTTGGCTAATGGGGATTCTAAATTGTAGAAATCGTGACCCCATGACCCCAAATGGGGTCACAGAGGTCACATGACAAAAAATTTATTTTCATCTTCTTCTCCACTACCAAAAGGTCTAGAGAGCTGAACAGTTTTGTGCAGACTCCTTGGCAAATGGGGATTCTTAATTGTAGATTTCGTGACCCCATGACCCAAAATGGGGTCACAGGGGTCACATGTTTAAAAACCTATTTTCATCTTCTTCTCCACTACCAAAAGGTCTAGAGAGCTAAACAGGTGTGTGTAGACTCCTTGGCTAATGGGGATTCTAAATTGTAGAAATCGTGACCCCATGACCCCAAATGGGGTCACAGAGGTCACATGACAAAACAATTATTTTCATCTTCTTCTCCACTACCAAAAGGTCTAGAGAGCTGAACAGTTTTGTGCAGACTCCTTGGCAAATGGGGATTCTTAATTGTAGATTTCGTGACCCCATGACCCAAAATGGGGTCACAGGGGTCACATGTTTAAAAACCTATTTTCATCTTCTTCTCCACTACCAAAAGGTCTAGAGAGCTAAAAAGGTGTGTGTAGACTCCTTGGCTAATGGGGATTCTAAATTGTAGAAATCGTGACCCCATGACCCCAAATGGGGTCACAGAGGTCACATGACAAAAATTTTATTTTCATCTTCTTCTCCACTACCAAAAGGTCTAGAGAGCTGAACAGTTTTGTGCAGACTCCTTGGCAAATGGGGATTCTTAATTGTAGATTTCGTGACCCCATGACCCAAAATGGGGTCACAGGGGTCACATGTTTAAAAACCTATGTTCATCTTCTTCTCCAGTTCCAAAAGGCCTAGAGAGCTGGAAAATTGTGTGCACACTCCTTGGCAAATGGGGTTTCTTATTTGTAAATTTCGTGACCCCATGACCCCAAATGGTGTCACAGGGGTCACATCCTTAAAAACCTTTTTTCATCTTCTTCTCCAGTTCCAAAAGGTCAAGAGAGCTGAAAAGTTGTGTGCAGACTCCCTGGCTAATGGGGATTCTAAATTGTAGATTTCGTGACCCCATGACCCGAAATTGGGTCACAGGGGTCACATGTTTAAAAACCTATTTTCATCTTCTTCTCCACTACCAAAAGGTCTTGAGAGCTGAAAAGTTGTGGGCAGACTCCTTGGCTAATGGGGATTCTAAATTGTAGATTTCGTGACCCCATGACCCCAAATGGGGTCACAGGGGTCACATGATTAAAACACTATTTTCATCTTCTTCTCCACTCACAAAACGTCTAGAGAGCTGAAAAGTTGTGTGCGGACTCCTTGGCTAATGGGGATTCTAAATTGTAGATTTCGTGAGCCCATGACCCGAAATGGGGTCACAGGGGTCACAAGTTTAAAAACCTAATTTCATCTTCTTCTCCAGTTCAAAAAGGTCTAGAGAGCTGAAAAGTTGTGTGCATACTCCCTGGCTAATGGGGATTCTAAATTGTAGATTTCGTGACCCCATGACCCGAAATGGGGTCACAGGGGTCACATGTTTAAAAACCTATTTTCATCTTCTTCTCCAGTTCCAAAAGGTCTAGAGAGCTGAAAAGTTGTGTGCATACTCTTTGACGAATGGGGAATCTCAATTGTAGATTTCGTGACCCCATGACCCCAAATGGGGTCACAGGGGTCACATGTTTAAAAATTATTTTCATTTTCTTCTCCACTACCAAAAGGTCTAGAGAGCTGAAAAGGTGTGTGTAGACTCCTTGGCTAATGGGGATTCTAAATTGTAGAAATCGCGACCCCATGACCCCAAATGGAGTCACAGAGGTCACATGATTAAAAATTTATTTTCATCTTCTTCTCCAGTTCCAAAAGGTCTAGAGAGCTGAAAAGTTGTGTGCAGACTCTTTGACCAATGGGGATTCTAAATTGTAGATTTCGTGACAACATGACCCGAAATGGGGTCACAGGGGTCACATGTTTTAAAACTTATTTTCATCTTCTCCTCCACTGCCAAAAGGTCTAGAGAGCTGAACAGTTGTGTGCAGACTCCTTGGCAAATGGGGATTCTAAATTGTAGATTTCGTGACCCCATGACCCAAAATGGGGTCACAGGGGTCACATGTTTAAAAACCTATTTTCATCTTCTTCTCCAGTTCCAAAAGGTCTAGAGAGCTGAAAAGATGTGTGCAGACTCCCTGGCTAATGGGGATTCTAAATTGTAGATTTCGTGACCAAATGACCCAAAATGGGGTCACAGGGGTCACATGTTTAAAAACCTATTTTCATCTTCTTCTCCACTACCAAAAGGTCTAGAGAGCTAAAAAGGTGTGTGCAGACTCCTTGGCTAACGGGGATTCTAAATTGTAGAAATCGTGACCCCATGACCCCAAATGGGGTCACAGAGGTCACATGACAAAAAATTTATTTTCATCTTCTTCTCCACTACCAAAAGGTCTAGAGAGCTGAACAGTTTTGTGCAGACTCCTTGGCAAATGGGGATTCTTAATTGTAGATTTCGTGACCCCATGACCAAAAATGGGGTCACAGGGGTCACATGTTTAAAAACCTATTTTCATCTTCTTCTCCACTACCAAAAGGTCTAGAGAGCTAAAAAGGTGTGTGTAGACTCCTTGGCTAATGGGGATTCTAAATTGTAGAAATCGTGACCCCATGATCCCAAATGGGGTCACAGGGGTCACATGACAAAAATTTTATTTTCATCTTCTTCTCCACTACCAAAAGGTCTAGAGAGCTGAACAGTTTTGTGCAGACTCCTTGGCAAATGGGGATTCTTAATTGTAGATTTCGTGACCCCATGACCCCAAATGGAGTCACAGAGGTCACATGATTAAAAATTTATTTTCATCTTCTTCTCCAGTTCCAAAAGGTCTAGAGAGCTGAAAAGTTGTGTGCAGACTCTTTGACCAATGGGGATTCTAAATTGTAGATTTCGTGACAACATGACCCGAAATGGGGTCACAGGGGTCACATGTTTTAAAACTTATTTTCATCTTCTCCTCCACTGCCAAAAGGTCTAGAGAGCTGAACAGTTGTGTGCAGACTCCTTGGCAAATGGGGATTCTAAATTGTAGATTTCGTGACCCCATGACCCAAAATGGGGTCACAGGGGTCACATGTTTAAAAACCTATTTTCATCTTCTTCTCCAGTTCCAAAAGGTCTAGAGAGCTGAAAAGATGTGTGCAGACTCCCTGGCTAATGGGGATTCTAAATTGTAGATTTCGTGACCAAATGACCCAAAATGGGGTCACAGGGGTCACATGTTTAAAAACCTATTTTCATCTTCTTCTCCACTACCAAAAGGTCTAGAGAGCTAAAAAGGTGTGTGCAGACTCCTTGGCTAACGGGGATTCTAAATTGTAGAAATCGTGACCCCATGACCCCAAATGGGGTCACAGAGGTCACATGACAAAAAATTTATTTTCATCTTCTTCTCCACTACCAAAAGGTCTAGAGAGCTGAACAGTTTTGTGCAGACTCCTTGGCAAATGGGGATTCTTAATTGTAGATTTCGTGACCCCATGACCCAAAATGGGGTCACAGGGGTCACATGTTTAAAAACCTATTTTCATCTTCTTCTCCACTACCAAAAGGTCTAGAGAGCTAAAAAGGTGTGTGTAGACTCCTTGGCTAATGGGGATTCTAAATTGTAGAAATCGTGACCCCATGATCCCAAATGGGGTCACAGAGGTCACATGACAAAAATTTTATTTTCATCTTCTTCTCCACTACCAAAAGGTCTAGAGAGCTGAACAGTTTTGTGCAGACTCCTTGGCAAATGGGGATTCTTAATTGTAGATTTCGTGACCCCATGACCCAAAATGGGGTCACAGGGGTCACATGTTTAAAAACCTATGTTCATCTTCTTCTCCAGTTCCAAAAGGTCTAGAGAGCTGGAAAATTGTGTGCACACTCCTTGGCAAATGGGGTTTCTTATTTGTAGATTTCGTGACCCCATGACCCCAAATGGTGTCACAGGGGTTACATCCTTAAAAACCTTTTTTCATCTTCTTCTCCAGTTCCAAAAGGTCAAGAGAGCTGAAAAGTTGTGTGCAGACTCCCTGGCTAATGGGGATTCTAAATTGTAGATTTCGTGACCCCATGACCCGAAATTGGGTCACAGGGGTCACATGTTTAAAAACCTATTTTCATCTTCTTCTCCACTACCAAAAGGTCTTGAGAGCTGAAAAGTTGTGTGCAGACTCCTTGGCTAATGGGGATTCCAAATTGTAGATTTCGTGACCCCATGACCCCAAATGGGGTCACAGGGGTCACATGATTAAAACACTATTTTCATCTTCTTCTCCACTAACAAAACGTCTAGAGAGCTGAAAAGTTGTGTGCGGACTCCTTGGCTAATGGGGATTCTAAATTGTAGATTTCGTGAGCCCATGACCCGAAATGGGGTCACAGGGGTCACAAGTTTAAAAACCTAATTTCATCTTCTTCTCCAGTTCAAAAAGGTCTAGAGAGCTGAAACGTTGTGTGGAGAATCTTAGACGAATGGGGATTCTAAATTGTAGATTTCGTGACCCCATGACCCCAAATGGTGTCACAAGGGGTCACATGTTTAAAAACCTATTTTCATCCTTTTATCCAGTTCCAAAAGGTCTAGAGAGCTGAAAAGTTGTGTGCAGACTCCCTGGCTAATGGGGATTCTAAATTGTTGATTTCGTGACCCCATGACCCCAAATGGTGGCACAGGGGTCACATCCTCAAAAACCTATTTTCATCTTCTTCTCCAGTTCCAAAAGGTCTAGAGAGCTGAAAAGTTGTGTGCAGACTCTTTGACCAATGGGGATTCTAAATTGTAGATTTCGTGACCCCATGACCCCAAAGGGGTTCACAGGGGTAACATTCTCAAAAACCTATTTTCATCTCCTTTTCCAGTTCCAAAAGGTCTAGAGAGCTGAACAGTTGTGTGCAGACTCTTTGACCAATGGGGATTCTAAATTGTAGATTTCGTGACCCCATGACCCAAAATGGTGGCACAGGGGTCACATGTTTAAAAACCTATGTTCATCTTCTTCTCCAGTTTCAAAAGGTCTAGAGAGCTGAAAAATTGTGTGCACACTCCTTGACAAATGGGGATTCTTCTTTGTAGATTTCGTGACCCCATGACCCCAAATGGGGTCACAGGGGTCACATGTTTAAAAACCTATTTTCATCTTCTTCTCCACTACCAAAAGGTCTAGAGAGCTGAAAAGTTGTGTGCAGACTCCTTGGCTACTGGAAATACTGAATTGTAGATTTCGTGACCCCATGACCCCAAATTGTGTAACAGGGGTCACATCCTTAAAAACCTATTTTCATCTTCTTCTCCAGTTCCAAAAGGTCTAGAGAGCTGAAAAGTTGTGTGCAGACTCCCTGGCTAATGGGGATTCTAAATTGTTGATTGCGTGACCCCATGACCCCAAATGGTTTCACAGGGGTCACATGTTTAAAAACCTATTTTCATCTTCTTCTCCAGTTCCAAAAGGTCTAGAGAGCTGAAAAATTGTGTGCAGACTCCTTGGCGAATGGGGATTCTAAATTGTAGATTTCGTGAGCCTATGACCCGAAATGGGGTCACAGGGGTCACATGTTTGAAAACCTATTTTCATCTTCTTCTCCACTGCAAAAAGGTCTAGAGAGCTGAAAAGTTGTGTGCAGACTCCTTGGCAAATGGGGATTCTAAATTGTAGATTTCGTGACCCCATGACCCCAAAGGGGTTCACAGGGGTCAAATCCTCAAAAACCTATTTTCATCTTCTTTTCCAGTTCCAAAAGGTCTAGAGAGCTGAAAAGTTGTGTGCAGACTCTTTGACCAATGGGGATTCTAAATTGTAGATTTCGTGACCCCATGACCCCAAATGGGATCACAGGGGTAACATGTTTAAAAACCTATTTTCATCTTCTTCAGTTCCAAAAGGTCTAGAGAGCTGAAAAGTTGTGTGCAGACTCCCTGGCTAATGGGGATTCTAAATTGTAGATTTCGTGACCCCATGACCCCAAATGGTGTAACAGGGGTCACATCCTTAAACACCTATTTTCATCTACTTCTCCAGTTCCTAAAGGTCTAGATAGCTGAAAAGTTGTGTGCAGACTCCCTGCCTAATGGGGATTCTAAATTGTTGATTTCGTGACCCCATGACCCGAAATGGGGTCACAGGGGTCACATGTTTAAAAACCTAATTTCATCTTCTTCTCCACTACCAAAAGGTCTAGAGAGCTGAACAGTTGTGTGCAGACTCCTTGGCTAATGGGGATTCTAAATTGTAGATTTCGTGACCCCATGACCCCAAAGGGGTTCACAGGGGTCACATTCTCAAAAACCTATTTTCATCTTCTTTTCCAGTTCCAAAAGGTCTAGAGAGTTGAAAAGTTGTGTGCAGAGTCCTTGGCTAATGGGATTCTAAATTGTAGATTTCGTGACCCCATGACCCCAAATGGGGTCACAGGGGTCACATGTTTAAAAACCCATGTTCATCTTCTTCTCCAGTTCAAAAAGGTCTAGAGAGCTGAAAAGTTGTGTGCAGACTCCCTGTCTAATGGGGATTCTAAATTGTAGATTTCGTGTCCCCATGACCCGAAATGGGGTCACAGAGGTCACATGTTTAAAAACCTATTTTCATCTTCTTCTCCACTACCAAAAGGTCTAGAGAGCTGAACAGTTGTGTGCAGACTCCTTGGCTAATGGGGATTCTAAATTGTAGATTTCGTGACCCCATGACCCAAAAGGGGTTCACAGGGGTCACATTCTCAAAAACCTATTTTCATCTTCTTTTCCAGTTCCAAAAGGTCTAGAGAGCTGAAAAGTTGTGTGCAGAGTCCTTGGCTAATGGGGATTCTAAATTGTAGATTTCGTGACCCCATGACCCCAAATGGGGTCACAGGGGTCACATGTTTAAAAACCCATGTTCATCTTCTTCTCCAGTTCAAAAAGGTATAGAGAGCTGAAAAGTTGTGTGCAGACTCCCTGTCTAATGGGGATTCTAAATTGTGGATTTCGTGTCCCCATGACCCCAAATGGGGTCACAGAGGTCACATCCTTAAACACCTATTTTCATCTACTTCTCCAGTTCCAAAAGGTCTAGAGAGCTGAAAAATTGTGTGCACACTCCTTGACAAATGGGGATTCTTATTTGTAGATTTCGTGACCCCATGACCCCAAATGGGGTCACAGGGGTCACATGTTTAAAAACCTATGTTCATCTTCTTTTCCAGTTCCAAAAGGTCTAGAGAGCTGAAAAGTTGTGTGCAGACTCCCTGGCTAATGGGGATTCTAAATTGTAGATTTCGTGACCCCATGACAGCAAATGGGGTCACAGAGGTCACATGTTTAAAAACCTATGTTCATCTTCTTCTCCAGTTCAAAAAGGTCTAGAGAGCTGAAAAGTTGTGTGCAGACTCCCTGGCTAATGGGGATTCTAAATTGTGGATTTCGTGTCCCCATGACCCGAAATGGGGTCACAGAGGTCACATGATTAAAAACCTATTTTCATCTTCTTCTCCACTACCAAAAGGTCTAGAGAGCTGAAAAGGTGTGTGAAGACTCCTTGGCTAATGGGGATTCTAAATTGTAGAATTCGTGACCCCATGACCCCAAATGGGGTCACAGAGGTCACATGATTAAAAACCTATTTTCATCTTCTTCTCCACTACCAAAAGGTCTAGAGAGCTGAAAAGGTGTGTGAAGACTCCTTGGCTAATGGGGATTCTAAATTGTAGAATTCGTGACCCCATGACCCCAAATGGGGTCACAGAGGTCACATGATTAAAAACCTATTTTCATCTTCTTCTCCACTACCAAAAGGTCTAGAGAGCTGAAAAGATGTGTGCATACTCCTTGGCTAATGGGGATTCTAAATTGTAGATTTCGTGACCCCATGAACCCAAATGGGGTCACAGGGGTCACATGTTTAAAAACCTATGTTCATCTTCTTCTCCAGTTCCAAAAGGTCTAGAGAGCTGAAAAATTGTGTGCACACTCCTCGGCAAATGGGGATTCTTATTTTTAGAGTTCGTGACCCCATGACCCGAAATGGGGTCACAGAGGTCACATGTTTAAAAACCTATTTTCATCTTCTTCTCCACTGCCAAAAGGTCTAGAGAGCTGAAAAGTTGTGTGTAGAGTCCTTGGCAAATGGGGATTCTAAATTGTAGATTTGTGACCCTATGACCCCAAATGGTCTCACAGGGGTCACATCCTTAAAAACCTCTTTTCATCATCTTCTCCAGTTCCAAAAGGTCTAGAGAGCTGAAAAGTTGTGTGCAGACTTTTTGACCAATGGGGATTCTAAATTGTAGATTTCGTGACCCCATGACCCCAAATGGGGTCACAGGTGTAACATGTTTAAAAACCTATTTTCATCTTCTTCTCCAGTTCCAAAAGGTCTAGAGAGCTGAAAAGTTGTGTGCAGACTCCCTGGCTAATGGGGATTCTAAATTGTGGATTTCGTGTCCCCATGACCCGAAATGGGGTCACAGAGGTCACATGATTTAAAACCTATTTTCATCTTCTTCTCCACTACCAAAAGGTCTAGAGAGCTGAAAAGGTGTGTGAAGACTCCTTGGCTAATGGGGATTCTAAATTGTAGAATTCGTGACCCCATGACCCCAAATGGGGTCACAGAGGTCACATGATTAAAAACCTATTTTCATCTTCTTCTCCACTACCAAAAGGTCTAGAGAGCTGAAAAGTTGTGTGCAGACTCCCTGGCTAATGGGGATTCTAAATTGTAGATTTCGTGACCCCATGACCCCAAATGGTGTAACAGGGGTCACATCCTTAAACACCTATTTTCATCTACTTCTCCAGTTCCAAAAGGTCTAGAGAGCTGAAAAGTTGTGTGCAGACTCCCTGCCTAATGGGGATTCTAAATTGTTGATTTCGTGACCCCATGACCCCAAATGGGGTCAAAGGGGTCACATGTTTAAAAACCTATTTTCATCTTCTTCTCCACTACCAAAAGGTCTAGAGAGCTGAACAGTTGTGTGCAGACTCCTTGGCTAATGGGGATTCTAAATTGTAGATTTCGTGACCCCATGACCCCAAATGGTGTCACATCGGTCACATGTTTAAAAACCTATGTTCATTTTCTACTCAAGTTCCAAAAGGTCTAGAGAGCTGAAAATTGTGTGCAGAGTCCTTGGCTAATGGGGATTCTAAATTGTAGATTTCGTGACCCCATGACCCCAAATGGGGTCACAGGGGTCACATGTTTAAAAACCTATGTTCATCTTCTTCTTCAGTTCAAAAAGGTCTAGAGAGCTGAAAAGTTGTGTGCAGACTCACTGGCTAATGGGGATTCTAAATTGTGGATTTCGTGTCCCCATGACCCGAAATGGGGTCACAGAGGTCACATGATTAAAAACTTATTTTCATCTTCTTCTCCACTACCAAAAGGTCTAGAGAGCTGAAAAGGTGTGTGAAGACTCCTTGGCTAATGGGGATTCTAAATTGTAGAATTCGTGACCCCATGACCCCAAATGGGGTCACAGAGGTCACATGATTAAAAACCTATTTTCATCTTCTTCTCCACTACCAAAAGGTCTATAGAGCTGAAAAGGTGTGTGAAGACTCCTTGGCTAATGGGGATTCTAAATTGTAGAATTCGTGACCCCATGACCCCAAATGGGGTCACAGAGGTCACATGATTAAAAACCTATTTTCATCTTCTTCTCCACTACCAAAAGGTCTAGAGAGCTGAAAAGTTGTGTGCAGACTCCTTGGGTAATGGGGATTCTAAATTGTAGATTTCGTGTCCCCATGAACCAAAATGGGGTCACAGGGGTCACATGTTTAAAAACCTATGTTCATCTTCTTCTCCAGTTCCAAAAGGTCTAGAGAGCTGAAAAATTGTGTGCACACTCCTCGGCAAATGGGGATTCTTATTTTTAGAGTTCGTGACCCCATGACCCGAAATGGGGTCACAGAGGTCACATGTTTAAAAACCTATTTTCATCTTCTTCTCCACTGCCAAAAGGTCTAGAGAGCTGAAAAGGTGTGTGAAGACTCCTTGGCTAATGGGGATTCTAAATTGTAGAATTCGTGACCCCATGACCCCAAATGGGGTCACAGGGGTCACATGTTTAAAAACCTATTTTCATCTTCTTCTCCAGTTCCAAAAGGTCTAGAGAGCTGAAAAGTTGTGTGCAGACTCTTTGACCAATGGGGATTCTAAATTGTAGATTTCGTGACCCCATGACCCCAAATAGGGTTACAGGGGTCACATGATTAAAAACCTTTTTTCATCTTCTTCTCCAGTTCGAAAAGGTCTAGAGAGCTGAAAAGTTGTATGCAGACTAACAGGCTAATGGGGATTCTAAATTGTAGATTTCGTGACCCCATGACCCCAAATGGTGTCACAGGGGTCACATCCTTAAAAACCTATTTTCATCTTCTTCTCCAGTTCCAAAAGGTCTAGAGAGCTGAAAAGTTGTGTGCAGACTCCTTGGCTACTGGGAATTCTGAATTGTAGATTTCGTGACCCCATGACCCCAAATGGTGTCACAGGGGTCACATCCTTAAAAACCTTTTTTCATCTTCTTCTCCAGTTCCAAATGGTCTAGAGAGCTGAAAAGTTGTGTGCAGACTCCCTGGCTAATGGGGATTCTAAATTGTAGATTTCGTGACCCCATGACCCCAAATGGTGTCACAGGGGTAACATCCTTAAAAACCTTTTTTCATCTTCTTATCCAGTTCCAAAAGGTCTAGAGAGCTGAAAAGTTGTGTGCAGACTCCTTGGCTACTGGGAATTCTGAATTGTAGATTTCGTGACCCCATGACCCCAAATGGTGTCACAGGGGTCACATCCTTAAAAACCTTTTTTCATCTTCTTCTCCAGTTCCAAATGGTCTAGAGAGCTGAAAAGTTGTGTGCAGACTCCCTGGCTAATGGGGATTCTAAATTGTAGATTTCGTGACCCCATGACCCCAAATGGTGTCACAGGGGTAACATCCTTAAAAACCTTTTTTCATCTTCTTATCCAGTTCCAAAAGGTCTAGAGAGCTGAAAAGTTGTGTGCAGACTCCCTGGCTAATGGGGATTCTAAATTGTAGATTTCGTGACCCCATGACCCGAAATGGGGTCACAGGAGTCACATGTTTAAAAACCTATTTTCATCTTCTTCTCCAGTTCCAAAAGGTCTAGAGAGCTGAAAAGTTGTGTGGAGACTCTTTGACCAATGGGGATTTTAAATTGTAGATTTCGTGACCCCATGACCCCAAATGGGGTCACAGGGGTCACATGTTTAAAAACCTATTTTCATCTTCTTCTCCAGTTCCAAAAGGTCTAGAGAGCTGAAAAGTTGTGTGCATACTCCTTGGCCAATGGGGATTCTAAATTGTAGATTTCGTGACCCCATGACCCCAAATGGGGTCACAGGGATCACATGTTTAAAAACCTTTTTTCATATTCTTCTCCAGTTCCAAAAGGTCTAGAGATCTGAAAAGTTGTGTGCAGACTCCCTGTCTAATGGGGATTCTAAATTAAAATAAATGGGGTCACAGGGATCACATGTTTAAAAACCTATTTTCATCTTCTTCTCCACTACCAAAAGGTCTAGAGAGCTGAAAAGTTGTGTGCAGACTCCCTGGCTAATGGGGATTCTAATTTGTAGATTGCGTGACCCCATGACCCCAAATGGGGTCACAGAGGTCACATGATTAAAAACCTATTTTCATCTTCTTCTCCAGTTCCAAAAGGTCTAGAGAGCTGAAAAGTTGTGTGCAGACTCCCTGGCTAATGGGGATTCTAATTTGTAGATTGCGTGACCCCATGACCCCAAATGGGGTCACAGGGGTCACATGTTTAAAAACCTATTTTCATCTTCTTCTCCAGTTCCAAAAGGTCTAGAGAGCTGAAAAGTTGTGTGCATACTCCTTGGCCAATGGAGATTCTAAATTATAGATTTCTTGACCAGATGACCCGAAATGTGGTCACAAGGTCACATGTTTAACAACCTATTTTCATCTTCTTATCCACTACCAAAAGGTCTAGAGAACTGAAAAGTTGTGTGCAGACTCTCTGGCTAATGGGGATTCTAATTGTAGATTTCGTGACCCCATGACCCCAAATGGGGTCACAGGGGTCACATGTTTAAAAACCTATTTTCATCTTCTTCTCCAGTTCCAAAAGGTCTAGAGAGCTGAAAAGTTGTGTGCAGACTCGTCGACCAATGGGGATTCAAAATTGTAGATTTCGTGACCAGATGACCCGAAATGTGGTCACAGGGATCACATGTTTAAAAACCTATTTTCATCTTCTTCTCCACTACCAAAAGGTCTAGAGAGATGAAAAGTTGTGTGCATACTCCTTGTCCAATGGAGATTCTAAATTGTAGATTTCTTGACAGTATGACCCCAAATGGTGTCACAGGGGTCACATCCTTAAAAACCTATTTTCATCTTCTTCTTCAGATCCAAAAGGTCTAGAGAGCTGAAAAGTTGTGTGCAGACTCCTTGGCTAATGGGGATTCTAAATTGTAGATTTCGTGACCCCATGACCCCAAATGGGGTCGCAGAGGTCACATGATTAAAAACCTATTTTCATCTTCTTCTCCAGTTCCACAAGGTCTAGAGAGCTGAAAAGTTGTGTGCAGACTCCTTGGCTAATGGGGATTCTAATTTGTAGATTGCGTGACCCCATGACCCCAAATGGGGTCACAGGGGTCACAAGTTTAAAAACCTTTTTTTCATCTTCTTTTCCAGTTCCAAAAGGTCTAGAGAGCTGAAAAGTTGTGTGCATACTCCTTGGCCAATGGGGATTCTAAATTATAGATTTCGTGACCAGATGACCCGAAATGTGGTCACAAGGGTCACATGTTTAAAAACCTATTTTCATCTTCTTCAGATCCAAAAGGTCTAGAGAGCTGAAAAGTTGTGTGCAGACTCCTTGGCTAATGGGGATTCTAAATTGTAGATTTCGTGACCCCATGACCCCAAATGGGGTCGCAGAGGTCACATGATTAAAAACCTATTTTCATCTTCTTCTCCAGTTCCAAAAGGTCTAGAGAGCTGAAAAGTTGTGTGCAGACTCCCTGGCTAATGTGGATTCTAATTTGTAGATTGCGTGACCCCATGACCCCAAATGGGGTCACAGGGGTCACATGTTTAAAAACCTTTTTTTCATCTTCTTCTCCAGTTCCAAAAGGTCTAGAGAGCTGAAAAGTTGTGTGCATACTCCTTGGCCAATGGGGATTCTAAATTATAGATTTCGTGACCAGATGACCCGAAATGTGGTCACAAGGGTCACATGTTTAAAAACCTATTTTCATCTTCTTATCCACTACCAAAAGGTCTAGAGAACTGAAAAGTTGTGTGCAGACTCTCTGGCTAATGGGCATTCTAATTGTAGATTTCGTGACCCCATGACCCCAAATGGGGTCACAGGGGTCACATGTTTAAAAACCTATTTTCATCTTCTTCTCCAGTTCCAAAAGGTCTAGAGAGCTGAAAAGTTGTGTGCAGACTCGTCGACCAATTGGGATTCAAAATTGTAGATTTCTCGACCAGATGACACGAAGTGTGGTCACAGGGATCACATGTTTAAAAACCTATTTCGTCTTCTTCTCCACTACCAAAAGGTCTAGAGAGCTGAAAAGTTGTGTGCAGACTCTCTGGCTAATGGGGATTCTAAATTGTAGATTTCGTGACCCCATGACCCGAAATGGGGTCACAGGGATCACATGTTTAAAAACCTATTTTCATCTTCTTCTCCAGTTCCAAAAGGTCTAGAGAGCTGAAAAGTTGTGTGCAGACTCCATGGCTAATGGGGATTCTTATTTGTAGATTGCGTGACCCCATGACCCCAAATGGTGTCACAGGGGTCAAATCCTTAAAAACCTATTTTCATATTCTTCTCCAGTTCCAAAAGGTCTAGAGATCTGAAAAGTTGTGTGCAGACTCCCTGTCTAATGGGGATTCTAAATTAAAATAAATGAGGTCACAGGTATCACATGTTTAAAAAATATTTTCATCTTCTTCTCCACTACCAAAAGGTCTAGAGAGCTGAAAAGTTGTGTGCAGACTCCTTGGCTAATGGGGATTCTAAATTGTGAATTTCGTGACCCCATGACCCCAAATGGGGTCACAGAGGTCACATGATTAAAAACCTATTTTCATCTTCTTCTCCATTTCCAAAAGGTCTAGAGAGCTGAAAAGTTGTGTGCAGACTCCCTGGCTAATGGGGATTCTAAATTGTAGATTTTGTGACCCAATGACCCCAAATGGGGTCACAGGGGTCACATGTTTAAAAACCTATTTTCATCTTCTTCTCCGGTTCCAAAAGGACTAGAGAGCTGAAAAGTTGTGTGCAGACTCGTTGACCAATGGGGATTCAAAATTGTAGATTTCGTGACCAGATGACCCGAAATGTGGTCACAGGGATCACATGTTTAAAAACCTATTTCATCTTCTTCTCGACTACCAAAAGGTCTAGAGAGCTGAAAAGTTGTGTGCAGACTCCTTGGGTAATGAGGATTCTAAATTGTAGATTTCGTGACCCCATGACCCCAAATGGGGTCACAGGGGTCACATCCTTAAAAACCTATTTTCATCTTCTTCTCCAGTTCCAAAAGGTCTAGAGAGCTGAAAAGTTGTGACTCTTTGACCAATGGGGATTATAACTTGTAGATTTCGTGACCCCATGACCCCAAATGGTGTCACAGGGGCACATCCTTAAAAACCTATCTTCATCTTCTTTTCCAGTTCCAAAAGGTCTAGAGAGCTGAGAAGTTGTGTGCAGACGCCCTGGCTAATGTTGATTCTAATTTGTAGATTGCGTGACCCCATGACCCCAAATGGGGTCACAGGGGTCACTTGTTTAAAAACCTATTTTCATCTTCTTCTCCACTACCAAAAGGTCTAGAGAGCTGAAAAATTGTGTGCAGACTCCTTGGCTAATGGGGATTCTAAAATGTAGATTTCGTGACCCCATGACCCCAAATGGGGTCACAGAGGTCACATGATTAAAAACCTATTTTCATCTTCTTCTCCACTACCAAAAGGTCTAGAGAGCTGAAAAGTTGTGTGCAGACTCTTTGACCAATGGGGATTCTAACTTGTAGATTTCGTGACCCCATGACCCCAAATGGTGTCACAGGGGCACATCCTAAAAAACCTATCTTCATCTTCTTTTCCAGTTCCAAAAGGTCTAGAGAGCTGAGAAGTTGTGTGCAGACGCCCTGGCTAATGTTGATTCTAATTTGTAGATTGCGTGACCCCATGACCCCAAATGGGGTCACAGGGGTCACTTGTTTAAAAACCTATTTTCATCTTCTTCTCCACTACCAAAAGGTCTAGAGAGCTGAAAAATTGTGTGCAGACTCCTTGGCTAATGGGGATTCTAAAATGTAGATTTCGTGACCCCATGACCCCAAATGGGGTCACAGAGGTCACATGATTAAAAACCTATTTTCATCTTCTTCTCCACTACCAAAAGGTCTAGAGAGCTGAAAAGTTGTGTGCAGACTCTTTGACCAATGGGGATTCTAACTTGTAGATTTCGTGACCCCAAATGGTGTCACAGGGGCACATCCTAAAAAACCTATCTTCATCTTCTTTTCCAGTTCCAAAAGGTCTAGAGAGCTGAGAAGTTGTGTGCAGACGCCCTGGCTAATGTTGATTCTAATTTGTAGATTGCGTGACCCCATGACCCCAAATGGGGTCACAGGGGTCACTTCTTTAAAAACCTATTTTCATCTTCTTCTCCACTACCAAAAGGTCTAGAGAGCTGAAAAATTGTGTGCAGACTCCTTGGCTAATGGGGATTCTAAAATGTAGATTTCGTGACCCCATGACCCCAAATGGGGTCACAGAGGTCACATGATTAAAAACCTATTTTCATCTTCTTCTCCACTACCAAAAGGTCTAGAGAGCTGAAAAGTTGTGTGCAGACTCTTTGACCAATGGGGATTCTAACTTGTAGATTTCGTGACCCCATGACCCCAAATGGTGTCACAGGGGCACATCCTTAAAAACCTATCTTCATCTTCTTTTCCAGTTCCAAAAGGTCTAGAGAGCTGAGAAGTTGTGTGCAGACGCCCTGGCTAATGTTGATTCTAATTTGTAGATTGCGTGACCCCATGACCCCAAATGGTGTCACAGGGGTCACTTGTTTAAAAACCTATTTTCATCTTCTTCTCCACTACCAAAAGGTCTAGAGAGCTGAAAAGTTGTGTGCAGACTCCTTGGCTAATGGGGATTCTAAATTGTGGATTTCGTGACCCCATGACCCCAAAAGGGGTCACAGAGGTCATATGATTAAAAACCTATTTTCATCTTCTTCTCCACTACCAAAAGGTCTAGAGAGCTGAACAGTTGTGTGCAGACTCCTTGGCTAATGGGGATTCTAAAATGTAGATTTCGTGACCCCATGACCCCAAATGGGGTCACAGAGGTCACATGATTAAAAACCTATTTTCATCTTCTTCTCCACTACCAAAAGGTCTAGAGAGCTGAACAGTTGTGTGCAGACTCTTTGACCAATGGGGATTCTAACTTGTAGATTTCGTGACCCCATGACCCCAAATGGTGTCACAGGGGTCACATCCTTAAAAACCTATCTTCATCTTCTTTTCCAGTTCCAAAAGGTCTAGAGAGCTGAGAAGTTGTGTGCAGACGCCCTGGCTAATGTTGATTCTAATTTGTACATTGCGTGACCCCATGACCCCAAATGGGGTCACAGGGGTCACTTGTTTAAAAACCTATTTTCATCTTCTTCTCCACTACCAAAAGGTCTAGAGAGCTGAAAAGTTGTGTGCAGACTCCTTGGCTAATGGGGATTTTAAATTGTGGATTTCGTGACCCCATGACCCCAAATGGGGTCACAGAGGTCACATGATTAAAAACCTATTTTCATCTTCTTCTCCACTACCAAAAGGTCTAGAGAGCTGAAAAGTTGTGTGCAGACTCTTTGACCAATGGGGATTCTAACTTGTAGATTTCGTGACCCCATGACCCCAAATGGTGTCACAGGGGCACATCCTTAAAAACCTATCTTCATCTTCTTTTCCAGTTCCAAAAGGTCTAGAGAGCTGAGAAGTTGTGTGCAGACGCCCTGGCTAATGTTGATTCTAATTTGTAGATTGCGTGACCCCATGACCCCAAATGGGGTCACAGGGGTCACTTGTTTAAAAACCTATTTTCATCTTCTTCTCCACTACCAAAAGGTCTAGAGAGCTGAAAAGTTGTGTGCAGACTCCTTGGCTAATGGGGATTCTAAATTGTGGATTTCGTGACCCCATGACCCCAAAAGGGGTCACAGAGGTCATATGATTAAAAACCTATTTTCATCTTCTTCTCCACTACCAAAAGGTCTAGTGAGCTGAACAGTTGTGTGCAGACTCCTTGGCTAATGGGGATTCTAAAATGTAGATTTCGTGACCCCATGACCCCAAATGGGGTCACAGAGGTCACATGATTAAAAACCTATTTTCATCTTCTTCTCCACTACCAAAAGGTCTAGAGAGCTGAACAGTTGTGTGCAGACTCTTTGACCAATGGGGATTCTAACTTGTAGATTTCGTGACCCCATGACCCCAAATGGTGTCACAGGGGTCACATCCTTAAAAACCTATCTTCATCTTCTTTTCCAGTTCCAAAAGGTCTAGAGAGCTGAGAAGTTGTGTGCAGACGCCCTGGCTAATGTTGATTCTAATTTGTACATTGCGTGACCCCATGACCCCAAATGGGGTCACAGGGGTCACTTGTTTAAAAACCTATTTTCATCTTCTTCTCCACTACCAAAAGGTCTAGAGAGCTGAAAAGTTGTGTGCAGACTCCTTGGCTAATGGGGATTCTAAATTGTGGATTTCGTGACCCCATGACCCCAAATGGGGTCACAGAGGTCACATGATTAAAAACCTATTTTCATCTTCTTCTCCAGTTCCAAAAAGTCTAGAGAGCTGAAAAGTTGTGTGCAGACTCCATGGCTAATGGGGATTCTAATTTGTAGATTGCGTGACCCCATGACCCCAAATGGGGTCACAGGGATCACATGTTTAAAAACCTATTGTCATCTTCTTCTCCACTACCAAAAGGTCTAGAGAGCTGAAAAGTTGTGTGCAGACTCCTTGTCCAATGGGATTCTAAATTGTAGATTTCGTGACCGTATGACCCCAAATGGTGTCACAGGGGTCACATCCTCAAAAACCTATTTTTATCTTCTTCTTCTTCAGTTCCAAATGGTCTAGAGAGCTGAAAAGTTGTGTGCAGACTCCATGGCCAATGGGGATTCTAAATTGTAGATTTCGTGACCCCATGACCCGAAATGGGGTCACAGGGATCACATGTTTAAAAACCTATTTTCATCTTCTTCTCCACTACCAAAAGGTCTAGAGAGCTGAAATGTTGTGTGCAGACTCCCTGTCTGATGGGGATTCTAAATTGTAGATTTCGTGACCCCATGACCCCAAAAGGGGTCACAGAGGTCATATGATTAAAAACCTATTTTCATCTTCTTCTCCACTACCAAAAGGTCTAGAGAGCTGAACAGTTGTGTGCAGACTCCTTGGCTAATGGGGATACTAAAATGTAGATTTCGTGACCCCATGACCCCAAATGGGGTCACAGAGGTCACATGATTAAAAACCTATTTTCATCTTCTTCTCCACTACCAAAAGGTCTAGAGAGCTGAACAGTTGTGTGCAGACTCTTTGACCAATGGGGATTCTAACTTGTAGATTTCGTGACCCCATGACCCCAAATGGTGTCACAGGGGTCACATCCTTAAAAACCTATCTTCATCTTCTTTTCCAGTTCCAAAAGGTCTAGAGAGCTGAGAAGTTGTGTGCAGACGCCCTGGCTAATGTTGATTCTAATTTGTACATTGCGTGACCCCATGACCCCAAATGGGGTCACAGGGGTCACTTGTTTAAAAACCTATTTTCATCTTCTTCTCCACTACCAAAAGGTCTAGAGAGCTGAAAAGTTGTGTGCAGACTCCTTGGCAAATGGGGATTCTAAATTGTGGATTTCGTGACCCCATGACCCCAAATGGGGTCACAGAGGTCACATGATTAAAAACCTATTTTCATCTTCTTCTCCAGTTCCAAAAAGTCTAGAGAGCTGAAAAGTTGTGTGCAGACTCCATGGCTAATGGGGATTCTAATTTGTAGATTGCGTGACCCCATGACCCCAAATGGGGTCACAGGGATCACATGTTTAAAAACCTATTTTCATCTTCTTCTCCACTACCAAAAGGTCTAGAGAGCTGAAAAGTTGTGTGCAGACTCCTTGTCCAATGGGATTCTAAATTGTAGATTTCGTGACCGTATGACCCCAAATGGTGTCACAGGGGTCACATCCTTAAAAACCTATTTTTATCTTCTTCTTCTTCAGTTCCAAATGGTCTAGAGAGCTGAAAAGTTGTGTGCAGACTCCATGGCCAATGGGGATTCTAAATTGTAGATTTCGTGACCCCATGACCCGAAATGGGGTCACAGGGATCACATGTTTAAAAACCTATTTTCATCTTCTTCTCCACTACCAAAAGGTCTAGAGAGCTGAAATGTTGTGTGCAGACTCCCTGTCTGATGGGGATTCTAAATTGTAGATTTCGTGACCCCATGACCCGAAATGGGGTCACAGGGATCACATGTTTAAAAACCTATTTTCATCTTCTTCTCCACTACCAAAAGGTCTAGAGAGCTGAACAGTTGTGTGCAGACTCCTTGGCTAATGGGAATTCTAAAATGTAAATTTCGTGACCCCATGACCCCAAATGGGGTCACAGAGGTCACATGATTAAAAACATATTTTCATCTTCTTCTCCACTACCAAAAGGTCTAGAGAGCTGAAAAGTTGTGTGCAGACTCTTTGACCAATGGGGATTCTAACTTGTAGATTTCGTGACCCCATGACCCCAAATGGTGTCACAGGGGTCACATCCTTAAAAACCTATCTTCATCTTCTTTTCCAGTTCCAAAAGGTCTAGAGAGCTGAGAAGTTGTGTGCAGACGCCCTGGCTAATGTTGATTCTAATTTGTAGATTGCGTGACCCCATGACCCCAAATGGGGTCACAGGGGTCACTTGTTTAAAAACCTATTTTCATCTTCTTCTCCACTACCAAAAGGTCTAGAGAGCTGAAAAATTGTGTGCAGACTCCTTGGCTAATGGGGATTCTAAAATGTAGATTTCGTGACCCCATGACCCCAAATGGGGTCACAGAGGTCACATGATTAAAAACCTATTTTCATCTTCTTCTCCACTACCAAAAGGTCTAGAGAGCTGAACAGTTGTGTGCAGACTCTTTGACCAATGGGGATTCTAACTTGTAGATTTCGTGACCCCATGACCCCAAATGGTGTCACAGGGGTCACATCCTTAAAAACCTATCTTCATCTTCTTTTCCAGTTCCAAAAGGTCTAGAGAGCTGAGAAGTTGTGTGAAGACGCCCTGGCTAATGTTGATTCTAATTTGTACATTGCGTGACCCCATGACCCCAAATGGGGTCACAGGGGTCACTTGTTTAAAAACCTATTTTCATCTTCTTCTCCACTACCAAAAGGTCTAGAGAGCTGAAAAGTTGTGTGCAGACTCCTTGGCTAATGGGGATTCTAAATTGTGGATTTCGTGACCCCATGACCCCAAATGGGGTCACAGATGTCACATGATTAAAAACCTATTTTCATCTTCTTCTCCAGTTCCAAAAGGTCTAGAGAGCTGAAAAGTTGTGTGCAGACTCCATGGCCAATGGGGATTCTAAATTGTAGATTTCGTGACCCCATGACCCGAAATGGGGTCACAGGGATCACATGTTTAAAAACCTATTTTCATCTTCTTCTCCACTACCAAAAGGTCTAGAGAGCTGAAATGTTGTGTGCAGACTCCCTGTCTGATGGGGATTCTAAATTGTAGATTTCGTGACCCCATGACCCGAAATGGGGTCACAGGGATCACATGTTTAAAAACCTATTTTCATCTTCTTCTCCACTACCAAAAGGTCTAGAGAGCTGAACAGTTGTGTGCAGACTCCTTGGCTAATGGGGATTCTAAAATGTAAATTTCGTGACCCCATGACCCCAAATGGGGTCACAGAGGTCACATGATTAAAAACATATTTTCATCTTCTTCTCCACTACCAAAAGATCTAGAGAGCTGAAAAGTTGTGTGCAGACTCTTTGACCAATGGGGATTCTAACTCGTAGATTTCGTGACCCCATGACCCCAAATGGTGTCACAGGGGTCACATCCTTAAAAACCTATCTTCATCTTCTTTTCCAGTTCCAAAAGGTCTAGAGAGCTGAGAAGTTGTGTGCAGACGCCCTGGCTAATGTTGATTCTAATTTGTAGATTGCGTGACCCCATGACCCCAAATGGGGTCACAGGGGTCACTTGTTTAAAAACCTATTTTCATCTTCTTCTCCACTACCAAAAGGTCTAGAGAGCTGAAAAATTGTGTGCAGACTCCTTGTCCAATGGGATTCTAAATTGTAGATTTCGTGACCGTATGACCCCAAATGGTGTCACAGGGGTCACATCCTTAAAAACCTATTTTTATCTTCTTCTTCTTCAGTTCCAAATGGTCTAGAGAGCTGAAAAGTTGTGTGCAGACTCCATGGCCAATGGGGATTCTAACTTGTAGATTTCGTGACCCCATGACCCCAAATGGTGTCACAGGGGCACATCCTTAAAAACCTATCTTCATCTTCTTTTCCAGTTCCAAAAGGTCTAGAGAGCTGAGAAGTTGTGTGCAGACGCCCTGGCTAATGTTGATTCTAATTTGTAGATTGCGTGACCCCATGACCCCAAATGGGGTCACAGGGGTCACTTGTTTAAAAACCTATTTTCATCTTCTTCTCCACTACCAAAAGGTCTAGAGAGCTGAAAAGTTGTGTGCAGACTCCTTGGCTAATGGGGATTCTAAATTGTGGATTTCGTGACCCCATGACCCCAAATGGGGTCACAGAGGTCATATGATTAAAAACCTATTTTCATCTTCTTCTCCACTACCAAAAGGTCTAGAGAGCTGAACAGTTGTGTGCAGACTCCTTGGCTAATGGGGATTCTAAAATGTAGATTTCGTGACCCCATGACCCCAAATGGGGTCACAGAGGTCACATGATTAAAAACCTATTTTCATCTTCTTCTCCACTACCAAAAGGTCTAGAGAGCTGAACAGTTGTGTGCAGACTCCTTGGCTAATGGGGATTCTAAATTGTGGATTTCGTGACCCCATGACCCCAAATGGGGTCACAGAGGTCACATGATTAAAAACCTATTTTCATCTTCTTCTCCAGTTCCAAAAGGTCTAGAGAGCTGAAAAGTTGTGTGCAGACTCCATGGCTAATGGGGATTCTAATTTGTAGATTGCGTGACCCCATGACCCCAAATGGGGTCACAGGGATCACATGTTTAAAAACCTATTTTCATCTTCCTCTCCACTACCAAAAGGTCTAGAGAGCTGAAAAGTTGTGTGCAGACTCCTTGTCCAATGGGATTCTAAATTGTAGATTTCGTGACCGTATGACCCCAAATGGTGTCACAGGGGTCACATCCTTAAAAACCTATTTTTATCTTCTTCTTCTTCAGTTCCAAATGGTCTAGAGAGCTGAAAAGTTGTGTGCAGACTCCTTGGCTAATGGGGATTCTAAAATGTAAATTTCGTGACCCCATGACCCCAAATGGGGTCACAGAGGTCACATGATTAAAAACATATTTTCATCTTCTTCTCCACTACCAAAAGGTCTAGAGAGCTGAAAAGTTGTGTGCAGACTCTTTGACCAATGGGGATTCTAACTTGTAGATTTCGTGACCCCATGACCCCAAATGGTGTCACAGGGGTCACATCCTTAAAAACATATCTTCATCTTCTTTTCCAGTTCCAAAAGGTCTAGAGAGCTGAGAAGTTGTGTGCAGACGCCCTGGCTAATGTTGATTCTAATTTGTAGATTGCGTGACCCCATGACCCCAAATGGGGTCACAGGGGTCACTTGTTTAAAAACCTATTTTCATCTCCTTCTCCACTACCAAAAGGTCTAGAGAGCTGAAAAGTTGTGTGCAGACTCCCTGTCTAATGGGGATTCTAAATTGTAGATTTCGTGACCCCATGACCCGAAATGGGGTCACAGGGATCACATGTTTAAAAACCTATTTTCATCTTCTTCTCCACTACCAAAAGGTCTAGAGAGCTGAAAAGTTGTGTGCAGACTCCTTGGCTAATGGGGATTCTAAATTGTAGATTTCGTGACCCCATGACCCGAAATGGGGTCACAGGGATCACATGTTTAAAAACCTATTTTCATCTTCTTCTCCACTACCAAAAGGTCTAGAGAGCTGAAATGTTGTGTGCAGACTCCCTGTCTGATGGGGATTCTAAATTGTAGATTTCGTGACCCCATGACCCGAAATGGGGTCACAGGGATCACATGTTTAAAAACCTATTTTCATCTTCTTCTCCACTACCAAAAGGTCTAGAGAGCTGAACAGTTGTGTGCAGACTCCTTGGCTAATGGGGATTCTAAAATGTAAATTTCGTGACCCCATGACCCCAAATGGGGTCACAGAGGTCACATGATTAAAAACATATTTTCATCTTCTTCTCCACTACCAAAAGATCTAGAGAGCTGAAAAGTTGTGTGCAGACTCTTTGACCAATGGGGATTCTAACTCGTAGATTTCGTGACCCCATGACCCCAAATGGTGTCACAGGGGTCACATCCTTAAAAACCTATCTTCATCTTCTTTTCCAGTTCCAAAAGGTCTAGAGAGCTGAGAAGTTGTGTGCAGACGCCCTGGCTAATGTTGATTCTAATTTGTAGATTGCGTGACCCCATGACCCCAAATGGGGTCACAGGGGTCACTTGTTTAAAAACCTATTTTCATCTTCTTCTCCACTACCAAAAGGTCTAGAGAGCTGAAAAATTGTGTGCAGACTCCTTGTCCAATGGGATTCTAAATTGTAGATTTCGTGACCGTATGACCCCAAATGGTGTCACAGGGGTCACATCCTTAAAAACCTATTTTTATCTTCTTCTTCTTCAGTTCCAAATGGTCTAGAGAGCTGAAAAGTTGTGTGCAGACTCCATGGCCAATGGGGATTCTAACTTGTAGATTTCGTGACCCCATGACCCCAAATGGTGTCACAGGGGCACATCCTTAAAAACCTATCTTCATCTTCTTTTCCAGTTCCAAAAGGTCTAGAGAGCTGAGAAGTTGTGTGCAGACGCCCTGGCTAATGTTGATTCTAATTTGTAGATTGCGTGACCCCATGACCCCAAATGGGGTCACAGGGGTCACTTGTTTAAAAACCTATTTTCATCTTCTTCTCCACTACCAAAAGGTCTAGAGAGCTGAAAAGTTGTGTGCAGACTCCTTGGCTAATGGGGATTCTAAATTGTGGATTTCGTGACCCCATGACCCCAAATGGGGTCACAGAGGTCATATGATTAAAAACCTATTTTCATCTTCTTCTCCACTACCAAAAGGTCTAGAGAGCTGAACAGTTGTGTGCAGACTCCTTGGCTAATGGGGATTCTAAAATGTAGATTTCGTGACCCCATGACCCCAAATGGGGTCACAGAGGTCACATGATTAAAAACCTATTTTCATCTTCTTCTCCACTACCAAAAGGTCTAGAGAGCTGAACAGTTGTGTGCAGACTCCTTGGCTAATGGGGATTCTAAATTGTGGATTTCGTGACCCCATGACCCCAAATGGGGTCACAGAGGTCACATGATTAAAAACCTATTTTCATCTTCTTCTCCAGTTCCAAAAGGTCTAGAGAGCTGAAAAGTTGTGTGCAGACTCCATGGCTAATGGGGATTCTAATTTGTAGATTGCGTGACCCCATGACCCCAAATGGGGTCACAGGGATCACATGTTTAAAAACCTATTTTCATCTTCCTCTCCACTACCAAAAGGTCTAGAGAGCTGAAAAGTTGTGTGCAGACTCCTTGTCCAATGGGATTCTAAATTGTAGATTTCGTGACCGTATGACCCCAAATGGTGTCACAGGGGTCACATCCTTAAAAACCTATTTTTATCTTCTTCTTCTTCAGTTCCAAATGGTCTAGAGAGCTGAAAAGTTGTGTGCAGACTCCTTGGCTAATGGGGATTCTAAAATGTAAATTTCGTGACCCCATGACCCCAAATGGGGTCACAGAGGTCACATGATTAAAAACATATTTTCATCTTCTTCTCCACTACCAAAAGGTCTAGAGAGCTGAAAAGTTGTGTGCAGACTCATTGTCCAATGGGGATTCTAACTTGTAGATTTCGTGACCCCATGACCCCAAATGGTGTCACAGGGGTCACATCCTTAAAAACATATCTTCATCTTCTTTTCCAGTTCCAAAAGGTCTAGAGAGCTGAGAAGTTGTGTGCAGACGCCCTGGCTAATGTTGATTCTAATTTGTAGATTGCGTGACCCCATGACCCCAAATGGGGTCACAGGGGTCACTTGTTTAAAAACCTATTTTCATCTCCTTCTCCACTACCAAAAGGTCTAGAGAGCTGAAAAGTTGTGTGCAGACTCCCTGTCTAATGGGGATTCTAAATTGTAGATTTCGTGACCCCATGACCCGAAATGGGGTCACAGGGATCACATGTTTAAAAACCTATTTTCATCTTCTTCTCCACTACCAAAAGGTCTAGAGAGCTGAAAAGTTGTGTGCAGACTCCTTGGCTAATGGGGATTCTAAATTGTAGATTTCGTGACCCCATGACCCCAAATGGTGTCACAGGGGTCACATCCTTAAAAACCTATCTTCATCTTCTTTTCCAGTTCCAAAAGGTCTAGAGAGCTGGGAAGTTGTGTGCAGACTCCCTGGCTAAAGGGGATTCTAAATTGTAGATTTCGTCCCCATGACCCGAAATCGGGTCACAGGGGTCACATCCTTAAAAACCTATTTTCATCTTCTTCTCCACTACCAAAAGGTCTAGAGAGCTGAAAAGGTGTGTGCAGACTCCCTGGCTAATGGGGATTCTAATTTGTAGATTGTGTGACCCCATGACCCCAAATGGGGTCACAGGGGTCACATGTTTAAAAACCTATTTTCATCTTCTTCTCCACTACCAAAAGGTCTAGAGAGCTGAAAAGTTGTGTGCAGACTCCTTGGCTAATGGGGATTCTAAATTGTAGATTTCGTGACCCCATGACCCCAAATGGTGTCACAGGGGTCACATCCTTAAAAACCTATCTTCATCTTCTTTTGCAGTTCCAAAAGGTCTAGAGAGCTGAGAAGTTGTGTGCAGACTCCCTTGCTAAAGGGGATTCTAAATTGTAGATTTCGTGACCCCATGACCCCAAATGGGGTCACAGGGGTCACATCCTTAAAAACCTATTTTCATCTTCTTCTCCACTACCAAAAGGTCTAGAGAGCTGAAAAGTTGTGTGCAGACACCCTGGCTAATGGGGATTCTAATTTGTAGATTGTGTGACCCCATGACCCCAAATGGGGTCACAGGGGTCACATGTTTAAAAACCTATTTTCATCTTCTTCTCCACTACCAAAAGGTCTAGAGAGCTGAAAAGTTGTGTGCAGACTCCTTGGCTAATGGGGATTCTAAATTGTAGATTTCGTGACCCCATGACCCCAAATGGTGTCACAGGGGTCACATCCTTAAAAACCTATCTTTATCTTCTTTTCCAGTTCCAAAAGGTCTAGAGAGCTGAGAAGTTGTGTGCAGCCTCCCTTGCTAAAGGGGATTCTAAATGGTAGATTTCGTGACCCTATGACCCCAAATAGGGTCACAGGGGTCACATCCTTAAAAACCTATTTTCATCTTCTTCTCCACTACCAAAAGGTCTAGAGAGCTGAAAAGTTGTGTGCAGACACCCAGGCTAATGGGGATTCTAATTTGTAGATTGTGTGACCCCATGACCCCAAATGGGGTCACAGGGGTCACATGTTTAAAAACCTATTTTCATCTTCTTCTCCACTACCAAAAGGTCTAGAGAGCTGAAAAGTTGTGTGCAGACTCCTTGGCTAATGGGGATTCTAAATTGTAGATTTCGTGACCCCATGACCCCAAATGGTGTCACAGGGGTCACATCCTTAAAAACCTATCTTTATCTTCTTTTCCAGTTCCAAAAGGTCTAGAGAGCTGAGAAGTTGTGTGCAGCCTCCCTTGCTAAAGGGGATTCTAAATGGTAGATTTCGTGACCCTATGACCCCAAATAGGGTCACAGGGGTCACATCCTTAAAAACCTATTTTCATCTTCTTCTCCACTACCAAAAGGTCTAGATAGCTGAAAAGATGTGTGCATACTCCTTGGCCAATGGGGATTCTAAATTGTAGATTTCGTGACCGTATGACCCCAAATGGTGCCACAGGGTCACATCCTTAAAAACCTATTTTCATCTTCTTCTCCAGTTCCAAAAGGTCTAGAGAGCTGAAAAGTTGTGTGCAGACTCCCTGGCTAATGGGGATTCTAATTTGTAGATTGCGTGACCCCATGACCCCAAATGGGGTCACAGGGGTTACATGTTTAAAAACCTATTTTCATCTTCTTCTCCAGTTCCAAAAGGTCTAGAGAGCTGAAAGGTTGTGTGCATACTCCCTGGCTAATGGGGATTCTAAATTGTAGATTTCGTGACCCCATGACCCCAAATGGGGTCACAGGGGTCACATGTTTAAAAACTTTTTTTCATCTTCTTCTCCAGTTCCAAAAGGTCTAGAGAGCTGAAAAGTTGTGTGCAGACTCCCTGGCTAATGGGGATTCTAATTTGTAGATTGCGTGACCCCATGACCCCAAATGGGGTCACAGGGGTCACATGTTTAAAAAACTATTTTCATCTTCTTCTCCAGTTCCAAAAGGTCTAGAGAGCTGAAAGGTTGTGTGCATACTCCCTGGCTAATGGGGATTCTAAATTTAAGATTTCGTGACCCCATGACCCCAAATGGGGTCACAGGGGTCACATGTTTAAAAACCTTTTTTCATCTTCTTCTCCAGTTCCAAAAGGTCTAGAGAGCTGAAAAGTTGTGTGCATACTCCTTGGCCAATGGGGATTCTAAATTGTAGATTTCGTGACCGTATGACTCGAAATGGGGTCACAGGTGTCACATCCTTTAAAACCTATTTTCATCTTCTTCTCCAGTTCCAAAAGGTCTAGAGAGCTGAAAAGTTGTGTGCAGACTCGTTGACCAATGGGGATTCAAAATTGTAGATTTCGTGACCCCATGACCCCAAATGGTGTCACAGGGGTCACATCCTTAAAAGCCTATTTTCATATTCTTCGCCAGTTCCAAAAGGTCTAGAGAGCTGAAAAGTTGTGTGCATACTCCTTGGCCAATGGGGATTCTTAATTGTAGATTTCGTGAACGTATGACCCCAAATGATGCCACAGGGGTCACATCCTTAAAACCAAATTTTCATCTTCTTCTCCAGTTCCAAAAGGTCTAGAGAGCTAAAAAGTTGTGTGCAGACTCCCTGGCTAATGGGGATTCTAAATTGTAGATTCTGTGACCCCATGACCCCAAATGGGGTCACAGGGGTCACATGTTTAAAAACCTATTTTCATCTTCTTCTCCGGTTCCAAAAGGACTAGAGAGCTGAAAAGTTGTGTGCAGACTCGTTGACCAATGGAGATTCAAAATTATAGATTTTGTGACCAGATGACCCGAAATGTGGTCACAGGGATCACATGTTTAAAAACCTATTTCATCTTCTTCTCCACTACCAAAAGGTCTAGAGAGCTGAAAAGTCGTGTGCAGACTCCTTGGCTAATGAGGATTCTAAATTGTAGATTTCGTGACCCCATGACCCCACATGGGGTCACAGGGGTCACATCCTTAAAAACCTATTTTCATCTTCTTCTCCAGTTCCAAAAGGTCTAGAGAGCTGAAAAGTTGTGACTCTTTGACCAATGAGGATTATAACTTGTAGATTTCGTGACCCCATGACCCCAAATGGTGTCACAGGGGTCACATCCTTAAAAACCTATCTTCATCTTCTTTTCCAGTTCCAAAAGTTCTAGAGAGCTGAGAAGTTGTGTGCAGACGCCCTGGCTAATGTTGATTCTAATTTGTAGATTTCGTGACCCCATGACCCCAAATGGGGTCACAGGGATCACATGTTTAAAAACCTATTTTCATCTTCTTCTCCACTACCAAAATGTCTAGAGAGCTGAACAGTTGTGTGCAGACTCCCTGGCTAATGGGGATTCTAAAATGTAGATTTCGTGACCCCATGACCCCAAATGGGGTCACAGAGGTCACATGATTAAAAAAACTATGTTCATCTTCTTCTCCACTACCAAAAGGTCTAGAGAGCTGAAAAGTTGTGTGCAGACTCTTTGACCAAAGGGGATTCTAACTTGTAGATTTCGTGAACCCATGACCCAAAATGGTGTCACAGGGGTCACATCCTTTAAAACCTATCTTCATCTTCTTTTCCAGTTCCAAAAGGTCTAGAGAGCTGAGAAGTTGTGTGCAGACGCCCTGGCTAATGTTGATTCTAATTTGTAGATTTCGTGACCCCATGACCCCAAATGGGGTCACAGGGGTCACATCCTTAAAAACCTATCTTCATCTTCTTTTCCAGTTCCAAAAGGTCTAGAGAGCTGAGAAGTTGTGTGCAGACTCCCTGGCTAAAGGGGATTCTCAATTGTAGATTTCGTGACCCCATGACCCGAAATCGGGTCACAGGGGTCACATCCTTAAAAACCTATTTTCATCTTCTTCTCCACTACCAAAAGGTCTAGAGAGCTGAAAAGCTGTGTGCAGACTCCCTGGCTAATGGGGATTCTAATTTGTAGATTGTGTGACCCCATGACCCCAAATGGGGTCACAGGGGTCACATGTTTAAAAACCTATTTTCATCTTCTTCTCCACTACCAAAAGGTCTAGATAGCTGAAAAGATGTGTGCATACTCCTTGGCCAATGGGGATTCTAAATTGTAGATTTTTTGACCGTATGACCCCAAATGGTGCCACAGGGGTCACATCCTTAAAAACCTATTTTCATCTTCTTCTCCAGTTCCAAAAGGTCTAGAGAGCTGAAAAGTTGTGTGCAGACTCCCTCTCTAATGGGGATTCTAAATTGTAGATTTCGTGACCCCATGACCCCAAATGGGGTCACAGGGGTCACATGTTTAAAAACCTTTTTTCATCTTCTTTTCCAGTTCCAAAAGGTCTAGAGAGCTGAAAAGTTGTGTGCATACTCCTTGGCCAATGGGGATTCTAAATTGTAGATTTCGTGACCGTATGACCCCAAATGGTCCCACAGGGGTCACATCCTTAAAAACCTATTTTCATCTTCTTCTCCAGTTCCAAAAGGTCTAGAGAGCTTAAAAGTTGTTTGCAGACTCCTTGGCCAATGGGGATTCTAAATTGTAGATTTCGTGACCGTATAACTCGAAATGGGGTCACAGGGGTCACATCCTTAAAAACCTATTTTCATCTTCTTCTCCAGTTCCAAAAGGTCTAGAGAGCTGAAAAGTTGTGTGCAGACTCGTTGACAAATGGGGATTATAACTTGTAGATTTCGTGACCCCATGACCCCAAATGGTGTCACAGGGGTCACATCCTTAAAAACCTATCTTCATCTTCTTTTCCAGTTCCAAAAGGTCTAGAGATCTGAGAAGTTGTGGGGATTCTAAATTGTAGATTTCGTGACCCCATGACCCCAAATGGGGTCACAGGGATCACATGTTTGAAAACCTATTTTCATCTTCTTCTCCACTACCAAAAGGTCTAGAGAGCTGAAAAAATGTGTGCAGACTCCTTGGCCAATGGGGATTCTAAATTGTAGATTTCGTGACCGTATGACTCGAAATGGGGTCACAGGGGTCACATCCTTAAAAACCTATTTTCATCTTCTTCTCCAGTTCCAAAAGGTCTAGAGATCTGAAAAGTTGTGTGCAGACTCCCTGGTAAATGGGGATTCTAAATTGTAGATTTTGTGACCCCATGACCCCAAATGGGGTCACAGGGGTCACATGTTTAAAAACCTATTTTCATCTTCTTCTCCGGCTCCAAAAGGTCTAGAGAGCTGAAAAGTTGTGTGCAGACTCCCTGACCAATGGGGATTCAAAATTGTAGATTTCGTGACCCCATGACCCGAAATGTGGTCACAAGGGTCACATGTTTAAAAACCTATTTTCATCTTCTTCTCCACTACCAAAAGGTCTAGAGAGCTGAAAAGTTGTGTGCAGACTCCCTGGCTAATTTCGTGACCCCGTGACCCCAAATGGGGTCACAGGGATCACATGTTTAAAAACCTATTTTCGTCTTTTTCTCTACTACCAAAAGGTCTAGAGAGCTGAAAAGTTGTGTGCAGACTCCTTGGCCAATGGGGATTCTAAATTTTAGATTTCGTGACCCCATGATCCCAAATGGGGTCACAGGGGTCACATGTTTAAAAACCTATTTTCATCTTCTTCTCCACTACCAAAAGGTCTAGAGAGCTGAAAAGTTGTGTGCAGACTCCTTGGCTAATGGGTATTCTAATTTGTAGATTGCGTGATCCCATGACCCCAAATGGGGTCACAGGGGTCACATGTTTAAAAACCTATTTTCATCTTCTTCTCCAGTTCCAAAAGGTCTAGAGAGCTGAAAGGTTGTGTGCAGACTCCCTGGCTAATGGGGATTCTAAATTGTAGATTTCGTGACCGTATGACTCGAAATGGGGTCACAGGGCTCACATCCTTAAAAACCTAGTTTCATCTTCTTCTCCAGTTCCAAAAGGTCTAGAGAGCTGAAAAGTTGTGTGCAGACTCCCTGGTAAATGGGGATTCTAAATTGTAGATTTTGTGACCCCATGACCCCAAATGGGGTCACAGGGGTCACATGTTTAAAAACCTATTTTCATCTTATTCTCCGGTTCCAAAAGGTCTAGAGAGCTGAAAAGTTGTGTGCAGACTCGTTGACCAATGGGGATTCAAAATTATAGATTTCGTGACCAGATGACCCGAAATGTGGACACAAGGGTCACATGTTTAAAAACCTATTTTCATCTTCTTTTCCACTACCAAAAGGTCTAGAGAGCTGAAAAGTTGTGTGCAGACTCCCTGGCTAATGGGGATTCTAAATTGTAGATTTCGTGACCCCATGACCCCAAATGGGGTCACAGGGATCACATGTTTGAAAACCTATTTTCATCTTCTTCTCCAGTACCAAAAGGTCTAGAGAGCTGAAAAGTTGTGTGCAGACTCCTTGGCCAATGGGGAATCTAAATTGTAGATTTCGTGACCCCATGACCCCAAATGGTGTCACAGGGGTCACATCCTTAAAAGCCTATTTTCTTATTCTTCTCCAGTTCCAAAAGGTCTAGAGATCTGAAAAATTGTGTGCAGACTCCTTGGCTAATGGGTATTCTAAATTGTAGATTTCGTGACCCCATGATCCCAAATGGGGTCACAGGGGTCACATGTTTAAAAACCTATTTTCATCTTCTTCTCCACTACCAAAAGGTCTAGAGAGCTGAAATTTGTGTGCAGACTCCTTGGCTAATGGGGATTCTAAATTGTAGATTTCGTGACCCCATGACCCGAAATGTGGTCACAAGGGTCACATGTTTAAAAACCTATTTTCATCTTCTTCTCCACTACCAAAAGGTCTAGAGAGCTGAAAAGTTGTGTGCAGACTCCCTGGCTAACGGGGATTCTAAATTGTAGATTTCGTGACCCCGTGACCCCAAATGGGGTCACAGGGATCACATGTTTAAAAACCTATTTTCATCTTTTTCTCCACTACCAAAAGGTCTAGAGAGCTGAAAAGTTGTGTGCAGACTCCTTGGCCAATGGGGATTCTAAATTGTAGATTTCGTGACCCCATGACCCCAAATGGTGTCACAGGGGTCACATCCTTAAAAGCCTATTTTCATATTCTTCTCCAGTTCCAAAAGCTCTAGAGATCTGAAAAATTATGGGCAGACTCCTTGGCTAATGGGGATTCTAAATTGTAGATTTCGTGACCCCATGATCCCAAATGGGGTCACAGGGGTCACATGTTTAAAAACCTATTTTCATCTTCTTCTCCACTACCAAAAGGTCTAGAGAGCTGAAAAGTTGTGTGCAGACTCCTTGGCTAAAGGGTATTCTAATTTGTAGATTGCGTGATCCCATGACCCCAAATGGGGTCACAGGGGTCACATGTTTAAAAACCTATTTTCATCTTCTTCTCCAGTTCCAAAAGGTCTAGAGAGCTGAAAGGTTGTGTGCAGACTCCCTGGCTAATGGGGATTCTAAATTGTAGATTTCGTGACCCCATGACCCCAAATGGGGTCACAGGGGTCACATGTTTAAAAACCTTTTTTCATCTTCTTCTCCAGTTCCAAAAGGTCTAGAAAGCTGAAAAGTGGTGTGCATAATCCTTGGCCAATGGGGATTCTAAATTGTAGATTTCGTGACCGTATGACCCCAAATGGTGCCACAGGGGTCACATCCTTAAAAACCTATTTTCATCTTCTTCTCCAGTTCAAAAAGGTCTAGAGAGCTTAAAAGTTGTGTGCAGACTCCTTGGCCAATGGGGATTCTAAATTGTAGATTTCGTGACCGTATGACTCGAAATGGGGTCACAGGGGTCACATCCTTAAAAACCTAGTTTCATCTTCTTCTCCAGTTCCAAAAGGCCTAGAGAGCTGAAAAGTTGTGTGCAGACTCCCTGGTAAATGGGGATTCTAAATTGTAGATTTTGTGACCCCATGACCCCAAATGGGGTCACAGGGGTCACATGTTTAAAAACCTATTTTCATCATCTTTTCCGGTTCCAAAAGGTCTAGAGAGCTGAAAAGTTGTGTGCAGACTCGTTGACCAATGGGGATTCAAAATTGTAGATTTCGTGACCAGATGACCCGAAATGTGGTCAGAAGGGTCACATGTTTAAAAACCTATTTTCATCTTCTTCTCCACTACCAAAAGGTCTAGAGAGCTGAAAAGGTGTGTGCAGACTCCCTGGCTAATGGGGATTCTAAATTGTAGATTTCGTGACCCCATGACCCCAAATGGGGTCACAGGGGTCACATGTTTGAAAAACTATTTTCATCTTCTTCTCCACTACCAAAAGGTCTAGAGAGCTGAAAAGTTGTGTGCAGACTCCTTGGCCAATTGGGATTCTAAATTGTAGATTGCGTGACCCCATGACCCCAAATGGGGTCACAGGGGTCACATGTTTAAAAACCTTTTTTCATCTTCTTCTCCAGTTCCAAAAGGTCTAGTGAGCTGAAAAGTTGTGTGCATACTCCTTTGCCAATGGGGATTCTAAATTGTAGATTTTGTGACCGTATGACTCGAAATGGGGTCACAGGGGTCACATCCTTAAAAACCTATTTTCATCTTCTTCTCCAGTTCCAAAAGGTCTAGAGAGCTGAAAAGTTGTGTGCAGACTCCCTGGTAAATGGGGATTCTAAATTGTAGATTTTGTGACCCCATGACCCCAAATGGGGTCACAGGGGTCACATGTTTAAAAACCTATTTTCATCTTCTTCTCCGGTTCCAAAGGGTCTAGAGAGCTGAAAAGTTGTGTGCAGACTCGTTGACCAATGGGGATCCAAAAATTGTACATTTCGTGACCAGATGACCCGAAATGTGGTCACAAATGTCACATGTTTAAAAACCTATTTTCATCTTCTTCTCCACTACCAAAAGGTCTAGAGAGCTGAAAAGTTGTGTGCAGACTCCCTGGTTAATGGGGATTCTAAATTGTAGATTTCGTGACCCCATGACCCCAAATGGGGTCACAGGGATCACATGTTTGAAAACCTATTTTCATCTTCTTCTCCACTACCAAAAGGTCTAGAGAGCTGAAAAGTTGTGTGCAGACTCCTTGGCCAATGGGGATTCTAAATTGTAGATTTCGTGACCCCATGACCCCAAATGGTGTCACAGGGGTCACATCCTTAAAAGCCTATTTTCATATTCTTCTCCAGTTCCAAAAGGTCTAGAGATCTGAAAAAGTGTGTGCAGTCTCCTTGGCTAATGGGTATTCTAAATTGTAGATTTCGTGACCCCATGATCCCAAATGGGGTCACAGGGGTCACATGTTTAAAAACCTATTTTCATCTTCTTCTCCACTACCAAAAGGTCTAGAGAGCTGAAAAGTTGTGTGCAGACTCCTTGGCTAATGGGGATTCTAAATTGTAGATTTCGTGACCCCATGACCCGAAATGTGGTCACAAGGGTCACATGTTTAAAAACCTATTTTCATCTTCTTCTCCACTACCAAAAGGTCTAGAGAGCTGAAAAGTTGTGTGCAGACTCCCTGGCTAATGGGGATTCTAAATTGTAGATTTCGTGACCCGATGACCCCAAATGGGGTCACAGGGATCACATGTTAAAAAACCTATTTTCATCTTTTTCTCCACTACCAAAAGGTCTAGAGAGCTGAAAAGTTGTGTGCAGACTCCTTGGCCAATGGGGATTCTAAATTGTAGATTTCGTGACCCCATGACCCCAAATGGTGTCACAGGGGTCACATCCTTAAAAGCCTATTTTCATATTCTTCTCCAGTTCCAAAAGGTCTAGAGATCTGAAAAATTGCGTGCAGACTCCTTGGCTAATGGGGATTCTAAATTGTAGATTTCGTGACCCCATGACCCAAAATGGGGTCACAGGGGTCACATGTTTAAAAACCTTTTTTCATCTTCTTCTCCAGTTCCAAAAGGTCTAGAGAGCTGAAAAGTTGTGTGCATAATCCTTGGCCAATGGGGATTCTAAATTGTAGATTTCGTGACCGTATGACCCCAAATGGTGCCACAGGGGTCACATCCTTAAAAACCTATTTTCATCTTCTTCTCCAGTTCCAAAAGGTCTAGAGAGCTTAAAAGTTGTGTGCAGACTCCGTGGCCAATGGGGATTCTAAATTGTAGATTTCGTGACCGTATGACTCGAAATGGGGTCACAGGGGTCACATCCTTAAAAACCTAGTTTCATCTTCTTCTCCAGTTCCAAAAGGTCTAGAGAGCTGAAAAGTTGTGTGCAGACTCCCTGGTAAATGGGGATTCTAAATTGTAGATTTTGTGACCCCATGACCCCAAATGGGGTCACAGGGGTCACATGTTTAAAAACCTTTTTTCATCTTCTTTTCCGGTTCCAAAAGGTCTAGAGAGCTGAAAAGTTGTGTGCAGACTCGTTGACCAATGGGGATTCAAAATTGTAGATTTCGTGACCAGATGACCCGAAATGTGGTCAGAAGGGTCACATGTTTAAAAACCTATTTTCATCTTCTTCTCCACTACCAAAAGGTCTAGAGAGCTGAAAAGTTGTGTGCAGACTCCCTGGCTAATGGGGATTCTAAATTGTAGATTTCGTGACCCCATGACCCCAAATGGGGTCACAGGGGTCACATGTTTGAAAACCTATTTTCATCTTCTTCTCCACTACCAAAAGGTCTAGAGAGCTGAAAAGTTGTGTGCAGACTCCTTGGCCAATTGGGATTCTAAATTGTAGATTGCGTGACCCCATGACCCCAAATGGGGTCACAGGGGTCACATGTTTAAAAACCTATTTTCATCTTCTTCTCCAGTTCCAAAAGGTCTAGAGAGCTGAAAAGTTGTGTGCAGACTCCCTGGTAAATGGGGATTCTAAATTGTAGATTTTGTGACCCCATGACCCCAAATGGGGTCACAGGGGTCACATGTTTAAAAACCTATTTTCATCTTCTTCTCCGGTTCCAAAGGGTCTAGAGAGCTGAAAAGTTGTGTGCAGACTCGTTGACCAATGGGGATCCAAAAATTGTACATTTCGTGACCAGATGACCCGAAATGTGGTCACATATGTCACATGTTTAAAAACCTATTTTCATCTTCTTCTCCACTACCAAAAGGTCTAGAGAGCTGAAAAGTTGTGTGCAGACTCCTTGGCTAATGGGGATTCTAAATTGTAGATTTCGTGACCCCATGACCCCAAATGGGGTCACAGGGATCACATGTTTGAAAACCTATTTTCATCTTCTTCTCCACTACCAAAAGGTCTAGAGAGCTGAAAAGTTGTGTGCAGACTCCTTGGCCAATGGGGATTCTAAATTGTAGATTTCGTGACCCCATGACCCCAAATGGTGTCACAGGGGTCACATCCTTAAAAGCCTATTTTCATATTCTTCTCCAGTTCCAAAAGGTCTAGAGATCTGAAAAAGTGTGTGCAGTCTCCTTGGCTAATGGGTATTCTAAATTGTAGATTTCGTGACCCCATGATCCCAAATGGGGTCACAGGGGTCACATGTTTAAAAACCTATTTTCATCTTCTTCTCCACTACCAAAAGGTCTAGAGAGCTGAAAAGTTGTGTGCAGACTCCTTGGCTAATGGGGATTCTAAATTGTAGATTTCGTGACCCCATGACCCGAAATGTGGTCACAAGGGTCACATGTTTAAAAACCTATTTTCATCTTCTTCTCCACTACCAAAAGGTCTAGAGAGCTGAAAAGTTGTGTGCAGACTCCCTGGCTAATGGGGATTCTAAATTGTAGATTTCGTGACCCGATGACCCCAAATGGGGTCACAGGGATCACATGTTTAAAAACCTATTATCATCTTTTTCTCCACTACCAAAAGGTCTAGAGAGCTGAAAAGTTGTGTGCAGACTCCTTGGCCAATGGGGATTCTAAATTGTAGATTTCGTGACCCCATGACCCCAAATGGTGTCACAGGGGTCACATCCTTAAAAGCCTATTTTCATAATCTTCTCCAGTTCCAAAAGGTCTAGAGAGCTGAAAAGTTGTGTGCAGACTCCTTGGCCAATGGGGATTCTAAATTGTAGATTTCGTGACCCCATGACCCCAAATGGTGTCACAGGGGTCACATCCTTAAAAGCCTATTTTCATATTCTTCTCCAGTTCCAAAAGGTCTAGAGATCTGAAAAATTGCGTGCAGACTCCTTGGCTAATGGGTATTCTAAATTGTAGATTTCGTGACCCCATGACCCCAAATGGGGTCACAGGGGTCACATGTTTAAAAACCTTTTTTCATCTTCTTCTCCAGTTCCAAAAGGTCTAGAGAGCTGAAAAGTTGTGTGCATAATCCTTGGCCAATGGGGATTCTAAATTGTAGATTTCGTGACCGGATGACCCCAAATGGTGCCACAGGGGTCACATCCTTAAAAACCTATTTTCATCTTCTTCTCCAGTTCCAAAAGGTCTAGAGAGCTTAAAAGTTGTGTGCAGACTCCGTGGCCAATGGGGATTCTAAATTGTAGATTTCGTGACCGTATGACTCGAAATGGGGTCACAGGGGTCACATCCTTAAAAACCTAGTTTCATCTTCTTCTCCAGTTCCAAAAGGTCTAGAGAGCTGAAAAGTTGTGTGCAGACTCCCTGGTAAATGGGGATTCTAAATTGTAGATTTTGTGACCCCATGACCCCAAATGGGGTCACAGGGGTCACATGTTTAAAAACCTTTTTTCATCTTCTTTTCCGGTTCCAAAAGGTCTAGAGAGCTGAAAAGTTGTGTGCAGACTCGTTGACCAATGGGGATTCAAAATTGTAGATTTCGTGACCAGATGACCCGAAATGTGGTCAGAAGGGTCACATGTTTAAAAACCTATTTTCATCTTCTTCTCCACTACCAAAAGGTCTAGAGAGCTGAAAAGTTGTGTGCAGACTCCCTGGCTAATGGGGATTCTAAATTGTAGATTTCGTGACCCCATGACCCCAAATGGGGTCACAGGGGTCACATGTTTGAAAACCTATTTTCATCTTCTTCTCCACTACCAAAAGGTCTAGAGAGCTGAAAAGTTGTGTGCAGACTCCTTGGCCAATTGGGATTCTAAATTGTAGATTGCGTGACCCCATGACCCCAAATGGGGTCACAGGGGTCACATGTTTAAAAACCTAGTTTCATCTTCTTCTCCAGTTCCAAAAGGTCTAGAGAGCTGAAAAGTTGTGTGCAGACTCCCTGGTAAATGGGGATTCTAAATTGTAGATTTTGTGACCCCATGACCCCAAATGGGGTCACAGGGGTCACATGTTTAAAAACCTATTTTCATCTTCTTCTCCGGTTCCAAAGGGTCTAGAGAGCTGAAAAGTTGTGTGCAGACTCGTTGACCAATGGGGATCCAAAAATTGTACATTTCGTGACCAGATGACCCGAAATGTGGTCACAAATGTCACATGTTTAAAAACCTATTTTCATCTTCTTCTCCACTACCAAAAGGTCTAGAGAGCTGAAAAGTTGGGTGCAGACTCCCTGGTTAATGGGGATTCTAAATTGTAGATTTCGTGACCCCATGACCCCAAATGGGGTCACAGGGATCACATGTTTGAAAACCTATTTTCATCTTCTTCTCCACTACCAAAAGGTCTAGAGAGCTGAAAAGTTGTGTGCAGACTCCTTGGCCAATGGGGATTCTAAATTGTAGATTTCGTGACCCCATGACCCCAAATGGTGTCACAGGGGTCACATCCTTAAAAGCCTATTTTCATATTCTTCTCCAGTTCCAAAAGGTCTAGAGATCTGAAAAAGTGTGTGCAGTCTCCTTGGCTAATGGGTATTCTAAATTGTAGATTTCGTGACCCCATGATCCCAAATGGGGTCACAGGGGTCACATGTTTAAAAACCTATTTTCATCTTCTTCTCCACTACCAAAAGGTCTAGAGAGCTGAAAAGTTGTGTGCAGACTCCTTGGCTAATGGGGATTCTAAATTGTAGATTTCGTGACCCCATGACCCGAAATGTGGTCACAAGGGTCACATGTTTAAAAACCTATTTTCATCTTCTTCTCCACTACCAAAAGGTCTAGAGAGCTGAAAAGTTGTGTGCAGACTCCCTGGCTAATGGGGATTCTAAATTGTAGATTTCGTGACCCGATGACCCCAAATGGGGTCACAGGGATCACATGTTTAAAAACCTATTATCATCTTTTTCTCCACTACCAAAAGGTCTAGAGAGCTGAAAAGTTGTGTGCAGACTCCTTGGCCAATGGGGATTCTAAATTGTAGATTTCGTGACCCCATGACCCCAAATGGTGTCACAGGGGTCACATCCTTAAAAGCCTATTTTCATAATCTTCTCCAGTTCCAAAAGGTCTAGAGATCTGAAAAATTGTGTGCAGACTCCTTGGCTAATGGGTATTCTAAATTGTAGATTTCGTGACCCCATGATCCCAAATGGGGTCACAGGGGTCACATGTTTAAAAACCTATTTTTATCTTCTTCTCCACTACCAAAATGTCTACAGAGCTGAAAAGTTGTGTGCAGACTCCTTGGCTTATGGGTATTCTAATTTGTAGATTGCGTGATCCCATGACCCCAAATGGGGTCACAGGGGTCACTTGTTTAAAAACCTATTTTCATCTTCTTCTCCACTACCAAAAGGTCTAGAGAGCTGAAAAGTTGTGTGCAGACTCCTTGGCTAATGGGGATTCTAAATTGTAGATTTCGTGACCCCATGACCCCAAATGGGGTCACAGGGGTCACATGTTTAAAAACCTATTTTCATCTTCTTCTCCACTACCAAAATGTCTACAGAGCTAAAAGTTGTGTGCAGACTCCTTGGCTTATGGGTATTCTAATTTGTAGATTGCGTGGTCCCATGACCCCAAATGGGTTCACAGGGGTCACTTGTTTAAAAACCTATTTTCATCTTCTTCTCCACTACCAAAATGTCTACAGAGCTGAAAAGTTGTGTGCAGACTCCTTGGCTTATGGGTATTCTAATTTGTAGATTGCGTGACCCCATGACCCGAAATCGGGTCACAGGGGTCACAATCTTAAAAACCTATTTTCATCTTCTTCTCCACTACCAAAAGGTCTAGAGAGCTGAAAAGTTGTGTGCAGACTCCCTGGCTAATGGGGATTCTAATTTGGAGATTGTGTGACCCCATGACCCGAAATGGGGTCACAGGGGTCACATGTTTAAAAAACTATTTTCATCTTCTTCTCCACTACCAAAAGGTCTAGATAGCTGAAAAGATGTGTGCATACTCCTTGGCCAATGGGGATTCTAAATTGTTGATTTTGTGACCGTATGACCCCAAATGGTGCCACAGGGGTCACATCCTTAAAAACCTATTTTCATCTTCTTCTCCAGTTCCAAAAGGTCTAGAGATCTGAAAAGTTGTGTGCAGACTCCCTGGCTAATGGGGATTCTAATTTGTAGATTTCGTGACCCCATGACCCCAAATGGGGTCACAGGGGTCACATGTTTAAAAACCTATTTTCATCTTCTTCTTCAGTTCCAAAAGGTCTAGAGAGCTGAAAAGTTGTGTGCAGACTCCCTGGCTAATGGGGATTCTAAATTGTAGATTTCGTGACCCCATGACCCGAAATGGGGTCACAGGGATCACATGTTTAAAAACCTATTTTCATCTTCTTCTCCACTACCAAAAGGTCTAGAGAGCTGAAAAGTTGTGTGCAGACTCCTTGGCTAATGGGGATTCTGAATTGTAGATTTCGTGACCCCATGACCCCAAATGGTGTCACAGGGGTCACATCCTTTAAAACCTATCTTCATCTTCTTTTCTAATTCCAAAAGGTCTAGAGAGCTGAGAAGTTGTGTGCAGACTCTCTGGCTAAAGGGGATTCTAAATTGTAGATTTCGTGACCCCATAACCCGAAATCGGGTCACAGGGGTCACATCCTTAAAAACCTATTTTCATCTTCTTCTCCACTACCAAAAGGTCTAGAGAGCTGAAAAGTTGTGTGCAGACTCCCTGGCTAATGGGGATTCTAATTTGGAGATTGTGTGACCCCATGACCCCAAATGGGGTCACAGGGGTCACATGTTTAAAAAACTATTTTCATCTTCTTCTCCACTACCAAAAGGTCTAGATAGCTGAAAAGATGTGTGCATACTCCTTGGCCAATGGGGATTCTAAATTGTAGATTTTGTGACCGTATGACCCCAAATGGTGCCACAGGGGTCACATCCTTAAAAACCTATTTTCATCTTCTTCTCCAGTTCCAAAAGGTCTAGAGAGCTTAAAAGTTGTGTGCAGACTCCCTGGCTAATGGGGATTCTAATTTGTAGATTTCGTGACCCAATGACCCCAAATGGGGTCACAGGGGTCACATGTTTAAAAACCTATTTTCATCTTCTTCTTCAGTTCCAAAAGGTCTAGAGAGCTGAAAAGTTGTGTGCATACTCTTTTACCAATGGGGATTCTAAATTGTAGATTTCGTGACCCCATGATAGGAAATGGGGTCACAGGGATCACATTTTTAAAAACCTATTTTCATCTTCTTCTCCAGTTCCAAAAGGTCTAGAGAGATGAAAAGTTGTGTGCAGACTCCTTGGCTAATGGGGATTCTAAATTGTAGATTTCGTGACCCAATCCCAAATGGAGTCACAGGGGTCACATGTTTAAAAACCTAGTTTCATCTTCTTCTCCACTACCAAAAGATCTAGAGAGCTGAAAAGTTGTGTGCAGACTCCCTGGCTAATGGGGATTCTAATTTGTAGATTTCGTGACCCCATGACTCCAAATGGGGTCACAGGGGTCACATGTTTAAAAACCTATTTTCATCTTCTTCTTCAGTTCCAAAAGGTCTAGAGAGCTGAAAAGTTGTGTGCAGACTCCCTGGCTAATGGGGATTCTAAATTGTAGATTTCGTGACCCCATGACCCGAAATGGGGTCACAGGGATCACATGTTTAAAAACCTATTTTCATCTTCTTCTCCACTACCAAAAGGTCTAGAGAGCTGATAAGTTGTGTGAAGACTCCTTGGCCAATGGGGATTCTAAATTGTAGATTTCGTGACCCCATGACCCCAAATGGGGTCACAGGGGTCACATGTTTAAAAACCTATTTTCATCTTCTTCTCCACTACCAAAATGTCTACAGAGCTAAAAAGTTGTGTGCAGACTCCTTGGCTTATGGGTATTCTAATTTGTAGATTGCGTGGTCCCATGACCCCAAATGGGTTCACAGGGGTCACTTGTTTAAAAACCTATTTTCATCTTCTTCTCCACTACCAAAATGTCTACAGAGCTGAAAAGTTGTGTGCAGACTCCTTGGCTTATGGGTATTCTAATTTGTAGATTGCGTGACCCCATGACCCGAAATCGGGTCACAGGGGTCACAATCTTAAAAACCTATTTTCATCTTCTTCTCCACTACCAAAAGGTCTAGAGAGCTGAAAAGTTGTGTGCAGACTCCCTGGCTAATGGGGATTCTAATTTGGAGATTGTGTGACCCCATGACCCGAAATGGGGTCACAGGGGTCACATGTTTAAAAAACTATTTTCATCTTCTTCTCCACTACCAAAAGGTCTAGATAGCTGAAAAGATGTGTGCATACTCCTTGGCCAATGGGGATTCTAAATTGTTGATTTTGTGACCGTATGACCCCAAATGGTGCCACAGGGGTCACATCCTTAAAAACCTATTTTCATCTTCTTCTCCAGTTCCAAAAGGTCTAGAGATCTGAAAAGTTGTGTGCAGACTCCCTGGCTAATGGGGATTCTAATTTGTAGATTTCGTGACCCCATGACCCCAAATGGGGTCACAGGGGTCACATGTTTAAAAACCTATTTTCATCTTCTTCTTCAGTTCCAAAAGGTCTAGAGAGCTGAAAAGTTGTGTGCAGACTCCCTGGCTAATGGGGATTCTAAATTGTAGATTTCGTGACCCCATGACCCGAAATGGGGTCACAGGGATCACATGTTTAAAAACCTATTTTCATCTTCTTCTCCACTACCAAAAGGTCTAGAGAGCTGAAAAGTTGTGTGCAGACTCCTTGGCTAATGGGGATTCTGAATTGTAGATTTCGTGACCCCATGACCCCAAATGGTGTCACAGGGGTCACATCCTTTAAAACCTATCTTCATCTTCTTTTCCAATTCCAAAAGGTCTAGAGAGCTGAGAAGTTGTGTGCAGACTCCCTGGCTAAAGGGGATTCTAAATTGTAGATTTCGTGACCCCATAACCCGAAATCGGGTCACAGGGGTCACATCCTTAAAAACCTATTTTCATCTTCTTCTCCACTACCAAAAGGTCTAGAAAGCTGAAAAGTTGTGTGCAGACTCCCTGGCTAATGGGGATTCTAATTTGGAGATTGTGTGACCCCATGACCCCAAATGGGGTCACAGGGGTCACATGTTTAAAAAACTATTTTCATCTTCTTCTCCACTACCAAAAGGTCTAGATAGCTGAAAAGATGTGTGCAGACTCCCTGGCTAATGGGGATTCTAATTTGTAGATTTCGTGACCCAATGACCCCAAATGGGGTCACAGGGGTCACATGTTTAAAAACCTATTTTCATCTTCTTCTTCAGTTCCAAAAGGTCTAGAGAGCTGAAAAGTTGTGTGCATACTCTTTTACCAATGGGGATTCTAAATTGTAGAATTCGTGACCCCATGATAGGAAATGGGGTCACAGGGATCACATTTTTAAAAACCTATTTTCATCTTCTTCTCCAGTTCCAAAAGGTCTAGAGAGATGAAAAGTTGTGTGCAGACTCCTTGGCTAATGGGGATTCTAAATTGTAGATTTCGTGACCCAATCCCAAATGGAGTCACAGGGGTCACATGTTTAAAAACCTAGTTTCATCTTCTTCTCCACTACCAAAAGATCTAGAGAGCTGAAAAGTTGTGTGCAGACTCCCTGGCTAATGGGGATTCTAATTTGTAGATTTCGTGACCCCATGACCCCAAATGGGGTCACAGGGGTCACATGTTTAAAAACCTATTTTCATCTTCTTCTTCAGTTCCAAAAGGTCTAGAGAGCTGAAATGTTGTGTGCAGACTCCCTGGCTAATGGGGATTCTAAATTGTAGATTTCGTGACCCCATGACCCGAAATGGGGTCACAGGGATCACATGTTTAAAAACCTATTTTCATCTTCTTCTCCACTACCAAAAGGTCTAGAGAGCTGATAAGTTGTGTGAAGACTCCTTGGCCAATGGGGATTCTAAATTGTAGATTTCGTGACCCCATGACCCCAAATGATGTCACAGGGGTCACATCCTTAAAAGCCTATTTTCATATTCTTCTCCAGTTCCAAAAGGTCTAGAGATCTGTAAAATTGGGTGCAGACTCCTTGGCTAATGGGTATTCTAAATTGTAGATTTCGTGACCCCATGATCCCAAATGGGGTCACAAGGGTCACATGTTTAAAAACCTATTTTCATCTTCTTCTCCGCTACCAAAAGATCTAGAGAGCTGAAAAGTTGTGTGCAGACTCCTTGGCTAATGGGGATTCTAAATTGTAGATTTCGTGACCCCATGACCCCAAATGGGGTCACAGGGGTCGCATGTTTAGAAAACCTATTTTCATCTTCTTCTCCAGTTCCAAAAGGTCTAGAGAGCTGAAAAGTTGTGTGCAGACTCCCTGGCAAATGGGGATTCTAAATTGTAGATTTCGTGACCCCATCATCCCAAATGGAGTCACAGGGGTCACATGTTTAAAAACCTATTTTCATCTTCTTCTCCACTACCAAAAGGTCTAGAGAGCTGACAAGTTTTGTGCAGACTCCCTGGCTAATGGGTATTCTAATTTGTAGATTGCGTGATCCCATGACCCCAAATGGGGTCACAGGGGTCACATGTTTAAAAACCTATTTTCATCTTCTTCTCCAGTTCCAAAAGGTCTAGAGAGCTGAAAGGTTGTGTGCAGACTCCCTGGCTAATGGGGATTCTAAATTGTAGATTTCGTGACCGTATGACTCGAAATGGGGTCACAGGGCTCACATCCTTAAAAACCTAGTTTCATCTTCTTCTCCAGTTCCAAAAGGTCTAGAGAGCTGAAAAGTTGTGTGCAGACTCCCTGGTAAATGGGGATTCTAAATTGTAGATTTTGTGACCCCATGACCCCAAATGGGGTCACAGGGGTCACATGTTTAAAAACCTATTTTCATCTTATTCTCCGGTTCCAAAAGGTCTAGAGAGCTGAAAAGTTGTGTGCAGACTCGGTGACCAATGGGGATTCAAAATTATAGATTTCGTGACCAGATGACCCGAAATGTGGACACAAGGGTCACATGTTTAAAAACCTATTTTCATCTTCTTCTCCACTACCAAAAGGTCTAGAGAGCTGAAAAGTTGTGTGCAGACTCCCTGGCTAATGGGGATTCTAAATTGTAGATTTCGTGAGCCCATGACCCCAAATGGGGTCACAGGGATCACATGTTTGAAAACCTATTTTCATCTTCTTCTCCAGTACCAAAAGGTCTAGAGAGCTGAAAAGTTGTGTGCAGACTCCTTGGCCAATGGGGAATCTAAATTGTAGATTTCGTGACCCCATGACCCCAAATGGTGTCACAGGGGTCACATCCTTAAAAGCCTATTTTCATATTCTTCTCCAGTTCCAAAAGGTCTAGAGATCTGAAAAATTGTGTGCAGACTCCTTGGCTAATGGGTATTCTAAATTGTAGATTTCGTGACCCCATGATCCCAAATGGGGTCAGAGGGGTCACATGTTTAAAAACCTATTTTCATCTTCTTCTCCACTACCAAAAGGTCTAGAGAGCTGAAATTTGTGTGCAGACTCCTTGGCTATTGGGGATTCTAAATTGTAGATTTCGTGACCCCATGACCCGAAATGTGGTCACAAGGGTCACATGTTTAAAAACCTATTTTCATCTTCTTCTCCACTACCAAAAGGTCTAGAGAGCTGAAAAGTTGTGTGCAGACTCCTTGGCTAAAGGGTATTCTAATTTGTAGATTGCGTGATCCCATGACCCCAAATGGGGTCACAGGGGTCACATGTTTAAAAACCTATTTTCATCTTCTTCTCCAGTTCCAAAAGGTCTAGAGAGCTGAAAGGTTGTGTGCAGACTCCCTGGCTAATGGGGATTCTAAATTGTAGATTTCGTGACCCCATGACCCCAAATGGGGTCACAGGGGTCACATGTTTAAAAACCTTTTTTCATCTTCTTCTCCAGTTCCAAAAGGTCTAGAAAGCTGAAAAGTTGTGTGCATAATCCTTGGCCAATGGGGATTCTAAATTGTAGATTTCGTGACCGTATGACCCCAAATGGTGCCACAGGGGTCACATCCTTAAAAACCTATTTTCATCTTCTTCTCCAGTTCAAAAAGGTCTAGAGAGCTTAAAAGTTGTGTGCAGACTCCTTGGCCAATGGGGATTCTAAATTGTAGATTTCGTGACCGTATGACTCGAAATGGGGTCACAGGGGTCACATCCTTAAAAACCTAGTTTCATCTTCTTCTCCAGTTCCAAAAGGCCTAGAGAGCTGAAAAGTTGTGTGCAGACTCCCTGGTAAATGGGGATTCTAAATTGTAGATTTTGTGACCCCATGACCCCAAATGGGGTCACAGGGGTCACATGTTTAAAAACCTATTTTCATCATCTTTTCCGGTTCCAAAAGGTCTAGAGAGCTGAAAAGTTGTGTGCTGACTCGTTGACCAATGGGGATTCAAAATTGTAGATTTCGTGACCAGATGACCCGAAATGTGGTCAGAAGGGTCACATGTTTAAAAACCTATTTTCATCTTCTTCTCCACTACCAAAAGGTCTAGAGAGCTGAAAAGGTGTGTGCAGACTCCCTGGCTAATGGGGATTCTAAATTGTAGATTTCGTGACCCCATGACCCCAAATGGGGTCACAGGGGTCACATGTTTGAAAACCTATTTTCATCTTCTTCTCCACTTCCAAAAGGTCTAGAGAGCTGAAAAGTTGTGTGCAGACTCCTTGGCCAATTGGGATTCTAAATTGAAGATTGCGTGACCCCATGACCCCAAATGGGGTCACAGGGGTCACATGTTTAAAAACCTTTTTTCATCTTCTTCTCCAGTTCCAAAAGGTCTAGTGAGCTGAAAAGTTGTGTGCATACTCCTTTGCCAATGGGGATTCTAAATTGTAGATTTTGTGACCGTATGACTCGAAATGGGGTCACAGGGGTCACATCCTTAAAAACCTATTTTCATCTTCTTCTCCAGTTCCAAAAGGTCTAGAGAGCTGAAAAGTTGTGTGCAGACTCCCTGGTAAATGGGGATTCTAAATTGTAGATTTTGTGACCCCATGACCCCAAATGGGGTCACAGGGGTCACATGTTTAAAAACCTTTTTTCATCTTCTTCTCCAGTTCCAAAAGGTCTAGTGAGCTGAAAAGTTGTGTGCATACTCCTTTGCCAATGGGGATTCTAAATTGTAGATTTTGTGACCGTATGACTCGAAATGGGGTCACAGGGGTCACATGTTTAAAAACCTATTTTCATCTTCTTCTCCGGTTCCAAAGGGTCTAGAGAGCTGAAAAGTTGTGTGCAGACTCGTTGACCAATGGGGATCCAAAAATTGTACATTTCGTGACCAGATGACCCGAAATGTGGTCACAAATGTCACATGTTTAAAAACCTATTTTCATCTTCTTCTCCACTACCAAAAGGTCTAGAGAGCTGAAAAGTTGTGTGCAGACTCCCTGGTTAATGGGGATTCTAAATTGTAGATTTCGTGACCCCATGACCCCAAATGGGGTCACAGGGATCACATGTTTGAAAACCTATTTTCATCTTCTTCTCCACTACCAAAAGGTCTAGAGAGCTGAAAAGTTGTGTGCAGACTCCTTGGCCAATGGGGATTCTAAATTGTAGATTTCGTGACCCCATGACCCCAAATGGTGTCACAGGGGTCACATCCTTAAAAGCCTATTTTCATATTCTTCTCCAGTTCCAAAAGGTCTAGAGATCTCAAAAAGTGTGTGCAGTCTCCTTGGCTAATGGGTATTCTAAATTGTAGATTTCGTGACCCCATGATCCCAAATGGGGTCACAGGGATCCCATGTTTAAAAACCTATTTTCATCTTCTTCTCCACTACCAAAAGGTCTAGAGAGCTGAAAAGTTGTGTGCAGACTCCTTGGCTAATGGGGATTCTAAATTGTAGATTTCGTGACCCCATGACCCGAAATGTGGTCACAAGGGTCACATGTTTAAAAACCTATTTTCATCTTCTTCTCCACTACCAAAAGGTCTAGAGAGCTGAAAAGTTGTGTGCAGACTCCCTGGCTAATGGGGATTCTAAATTGTAGATTTCGTGACCCGATGACCCCAAATGGGGTCACAGGGATCACATGTTAAAAAACCTATTTTCATCTTTTTCTCCACTACCAAAAGGTCTAGAGAGCTGAAAAGTTGTGTGCAGACTCCTTGGCCAATGGGGATTCTAAATTGTAGATTTCGTGACCCCATGACCCCAAATGGTGTCACAGGGGTCACATCCTTAAAAGCCTATTTTCATATTCTTCTCCAGTTCCAAAAGGTCTAGAGATCTGAAAAATTGCGTGCAGACTCCTTGGCTAATGGGTATTCTAAATTGTAGATTTCGTGACCCCATGACCCCAAATGGGGTCACAGGGGTCACTTGTTTAAAAACCTTTTTTCATCTTCTTCTCCAGTTCCAAAAGGTCTAGAGAGCTGAAAAGTTGTGTGCATAATCCTTGGCCAATGGGGATTCTAAATTGTAGATTTCGTGACCGTATGACCCCAAATGGTGCCACAGGGGTCACATCCTTAAAAACCTATTTTCATCTTCTTCTCCAGTTCCAAAAGGTCTAGAGAGCTTAAAAGTTGTGTGCAGACTCCTTGGCCAATGGGGATTCTAAATTGTAGATTTCGTGACCGTATGACTCGAAATGGGGTCACAGGGGTCACATCCTTAAAAACCTAGTTTCATCTTCTTCTCCAGTTCCAAAAGGTCTAGAGAGCTGAAAAGTTGTGTGCAGACTCCCTGGTAAATGGGGATTCTAAATTGTAGATTTTGTGACCCCATGACCCCAAATGGGGTCACAGGGGTCACATGTTTAAAAACCTTTTTTCATCTTCTTTTCCGGTTCCAAAAGGTCTAGAGAGCTGAAAAGTTGTGTGCAGACTCGTTGACCAATGGGGATTCAAAATTGTAGATTTCGTGACCAGATGACCCGAAATGTGGTCAGAAGGGTCACATGTTTAAAAACCTATTTTCATCTTCTTCTCCACTACCAAAAGGTCTAGAGAGCTGAAAAGTTGTGTGCAGACTCCCTGGCTAATGGGGATTCTAAATTGTAGAGTGCGTGACCCCATGACCCCAAATGGGGTCACAGGGGTCACATGTTTAAAAACCTATTTTCATCTTCTTCTCCACTACCAAAAGGTCTAGAGAGCTGAAAAGTTGTGTGCAGACTCCCTGGCTAATGGGGATTCTAAATTGTAGATTTCGTGACCCGATGACCCCAAATGGGGTCACAGGGATCACATGTTAAAAAACCTATTTTCATCTTTTTCTCCACTACCAAAAGGTCTAGAGAGCTGAAAAGTTGTGTGCAGACTCCTTGGCCAATGGGGATTCTAAATTGTAGATTTCGTGACCCCATGACCCCAAATGGTGTCACAGGGGTCACATCCTTAAAAGCCTATTTTCATATTCTTCTCCAGTTCCAAAAGGTCTAGAGATCTGAAAAATTGCGTGCAGACTCCTTGGCTAATGGGTATTCTAAATTGTAGATTTCGTGACCCCATGACCCCAAATGGGGTCACAGGGGTCACTTGTTTAAAAACCTTTTTTCATCTTCTTCTCCAGTTCCAAAAGGTCTAGAGAGCTGAAAAGTTGTGTGCATAATCCTTGGCCAATGGGGATTCTAAATTGTAGATTTCGTGACCGTATGACCCCAAATGGTGCCACAGGGGTCACATCCTTAAAAACCTATTTTCATCTTCTTCTCCAGTTCCAAAAGGTCTAGAGAGCTTAAAAGTTGTGTGCAGACTCCTTGGCCAATGGGGATTCTAAATTGTAGATTTCGTGACCGTATGACTCGAAATGGGGTCACAGGGGTCACATCCTTAAAAACCTAGTTTCATCTTCTTCTCCAGTTCCAAAAGGTCTAGAGAGCTGAAAAGTTGTGTGCAGACTCCCTGGTAAATGGGGATTCTAAATTGTAGATTTTGTGACCCCATGACCCCAAATGGGGTCACAGGGGTCACATGTTTAAAAACCTTTTTTCATCTTCTTTTCCGGTTCCAAAAGGTCTAGAGAGCTGAAAAGTTGTGTGCAGACTCGTTGACCAATGGGGATTCAAAATTGTAGATTTCGTGACCAGATGACCCGAAATGTGGTCAGAAGGGTCACATGTTTAAAAACCTATTTTCATCTTCTTCTCCACTACCAAAAGGTCTAGAGAGCTGAAAAGTTGTGTGCAGACTCCCTGGCTAATGGGGATTCTAAATTGTAGAATGCGTGACCCCATGACCCCAAATGGGGTCACAGGGGTCACATGTTTGAAAACCTATTTTCATCTTCTTCTCCACTACCAAAAGGTCTAGAGAGCTGAAAAGTTGTGTGCAGACTCCTTGGCCAATTGGGATTCTAAATTGTAGATTGCGTGACCCCATGACCCCAAATGGTGTCACAGGGGTCACATCCTTAAAAGCCTATTTTCATATTCTTCTCCAGTTCCAAAAGGTCTAGAGATCTGAAAAATTGCGTGCAGACTCCTTGGCTAATGGGTATTCTAAATTGTAGATTTCGTGACCCCATGACCCCAAATGGGGTCACAGGGGTCACTTGTTTAAAAACCTTTTTTCATCTTCTTCTCCAGTTCCAAAAGGTCTAGAGAGCTGAAAAGTTGTGTGCATAATCCTTGGCCAATGGGGATTCTAAATTGTAGATTTCGTGACCGTATGACCCCAAATGGTGCCACAGGGGTCACATCCTTAAAAACCTATTTTCATCTTCTTCTCCAGTTCCAAAAGGTCTAGAGAGCTTAAAAGTTGTGTGCAGACTCCTTGGCCAATGGGGATTCTAAATTGTAGATTTCGTGACCGTATGACTCGAAATGGGGTCACAGGGGTCACATCCTTAAAAACCTAGTTTCATCTTCTTCTCCAGTTCCAAAAGGTCTAGAGAGCTGAAAAGTTGTGTGCAGACTCCCTGGTAAATGGGGATTCTAAATTGTAGATTTTGTGACCCCATGACCCCAAATGGGGTCACAGGGGTCACATGTTTAAAAACCTTTTTTCATCTTCTTTTCCGGTTCCAAAAGGTCTAGAGAGCTGAAAAGTTGTGTGCAGACTCGTTGACTAATGGGGATTCAAAATTGTAGATTTCGTGACCAGATGACCCGAAATGTGGTCAGAAGGGTCACATGTTTAAAAACCTATTTTCATCTTCTTCTCCACTACCAAAAGGTCTAGAGAGCTGAAAAGTTGTGTGCAGACTCCCTGGCTAATGGGGATTCTAAATTGTAGAGTGCGTGACCCCATGACCCCAAATGGGGTCACAGGGGTCACATGTTTGAAAACCTATTTTCATCTTCTTCTCCACTACCAAAAGGTCTAGAGAGCTGAAAAGTTGTGTGCAGACTCCTTGGCCAATTGGGATTCTAAATTGTAGATTGCGTGACCCCATGACCCCAAATGGGGTCACAGGGGTCACATGTTTAAAAACCTTTTTTCATCTTCTTCTCCAGTTCCAAAAGGTCTAGAGAGCTGAAAAGTTGTGTGCATACTCCTTGGCCAATGGGGATTCTAAATTGTAGATTTTGTGACCGTATGACTCGAAATGGGGTCACAGGGGTCACATCCTTAAAAACCTATTTTCATCTTCTTCTCCAGTTCCAAAAGGTCTAGAGAGCTGAAAAGTTGTGTGCAGACTCCCTGGTAAATGGGGATTCTAAATTGTAGATTTTGTGACCCAATGACCCCAAATGGGGTCACAGGGGTCACATGTTTAAAAACCTATTTTCATCTTCTTCTCCGGTTCCATAGGGTCTAGAGAGCTGAAAAGTTGTGTGCAGACTCGTTGACCAATGGGGATCCAAAAATTGTACATTTCGTGACCAGATGACCCGAAATGTGGTCACAAATGTCACATGTTTAAAAACCTATTTTCATCTTCTTCTCCACTACCAAAAGGTCTAGAGAGCTGAAAAGTTGTGGGCAGACTCCCTGGTTAATGGGGATTCTAAATTGTAGATTTCGTGACCCCATGACCCCAAATGGGGTCACAGGGATCACATGTTTGAAAACCTATTTTCATCTTCTTCTCCACTACCAAAAGGTCTAGAGAGCTGAAAAGTTGTGTGCAGACTCCTTGGCCAATGGGGATTCTAAATTGTAGATTTCGTGACCCCATGACCCCAAATGGTGTCACAGGGGTCACATCCTTAAAAGCCTATTTTCATATTCTTCTCCAGTTCCAAAAGGTCTAGAGATCTGAAAAAGTGTGTGCAGTCTCCTTGGCTAATGGGTATTCTAAATTGTAGATTTCGTGACCCCATGATCCCAAATGGGGTCACAGGGGTCACATGTTTAAAAACCTATTTTCATCTTCTTCTCCACTACCAAAAGGTCTAGAGAGCTGAAAAGTTGTGTGCAGACTCCCTGGCTAATGGGGATTCTAAATTGTAGATTTCGTGACCCGATGACCCCAAATGGGGTCACAGGGATCACATGTTTAAAAACCTATTATCATCTTTTTCTCCACTACCAAAAGGTCTAGAGAGCTGAAAAGTTGTGTGCAGACTCCTTGGCCAATGGGGATTCTAAATTGTAGATTTCGTGACCCCATGACCCCAAATGGTGTCACAGGGGTCACATGTTTAAAAACCTATTTTCATCTTCTTCTCCAGTTCCAAAAGGTCTAGAGATCTGAAAAATTGTGTGCAGACTCCTTGGCTAATGGGTATTCTAAATTGTAGATTTCGTGACCCCATGATCCCAAATGGGGTCACAGGGGTCACATGTTTAAAAACCTATTTTCATCTTCTTCTCCACTACCAAAATGTCTACAGAGCTGAAAAGTTGTGTGCAGACTCCTTGGCTTATGGGTATTCTAATTTGTAGATTGCGTGATCCCATGACCCCAAATGGGGTCACAGGGGTCACTTGTTTAAAAACCTATTTTCATCTTCTTCTCCACTACCAAAAGGTCTAGAGAGCTGAAAAGTTGTGTGCAGACTCCTTGGCCAATGGGGATTCTAAATTGTAGATTTCGTGACCCCATGACCCCAAATGGGGTCACAGGGGTCACATGTTTAAAAACCTATTTTCATCTTCTTCTCCACTACCAAAATGTCTACAGAGCTAAAAAGTTGTGTGCAGACTCCTTGGCTTATGGGTATTCTAATTTGTAGATTGCGTGGTCCCATGACCCCAAATGGGTTCACAGGGGTCACTTGTTTAAAAACCTATTTTCATCTTCTTCTCCACTACCAAAATGTCTACAGAGCTGAAAAGATGTGTGCAGACTCCTTGGCTTATGGGTATTCTAATTTGTAGATTGCGTGATCCCATGACCCCAAATGGGGTCACAGGGGTCACATGTTTAAAAACCTATTTTCATCTTCTTCTCCACTACCAAAAGGTCTAGAGATCTGAAAAGTTGTGTGCAGACTCCCTGGCTAAAGGGGATTCTAAATTGTAGATTTCGTGACCCCATAACCCGAAATCGGGTCACAGGGGTCACAATCTTAAAAACCTATTTTCATCTTCTTCTCCACTACCAAAAGGTCTAGAGAGCTGAAAAGTTGTGTGCAGACTCCCTGGCTAATGGGGATTCTAATTTGGAGATTGTGTGACCCCATGACCCCAAATGGGGTCACAGGGGTCACATGTTTAAAAAACTATTTTCATCTTCTTCTCCACTACCAAAAGGTCTAGATAGCTGAAAAGATGTGTGCATACTCCTTGGCCAATGGGGATTCTAAATTGTTGATTTTGTGACCGTATGACCCCAAATGGTGCCACAGGGGTCACATCCTTAAAAACCTATTTTCATCTTCTTCTCCAGTTCCAAAAGGTCTAGAGATCTGAAAAGTTGTGTGCAGACTCCCTGGCTAATGGGGATTCTAATTTGTAGATTTCGTGACCCCATGACCCCAAATGGGGTCACAGGGGTCACATGTTTAAAAACCTATTTTCATCTTCTTCTTCATTTCCAAAAGGTCTAGAGAGCTGAAAAGTTGTGTGCAGACTCCCTGGCTAATGGGGATTCTAAATTGTAGATTTCGTGACCCCATGACCCGAAATGGGGTCACAGGGATCACATGTTTAAAAACCTATTTTCATCTTCTTCTCCACTACCAAAAGGTCTAGAGAGCTGAAAAGTTGTGTGCAGACTCCTTGGCTAATGGGGATTCTGAATTGTAGATTTCGTGACCCCATGACCCCAAATGGTGTCACAGGGGTCACATCCTTTAAAACCTATCTTCATCTTCTTTTCCAATTCCAAAAGGTCTAGAGAGCTGAGAAGTTGTGTGCAGACTCCCTGGCTAAAGGGGATTCTAAATTGTAGATTTCGTGACCCCATAACCCGAAATCGGGTCACAGGGGTCACATCCTTAAAAACCTATTTTCATCTTCTTCTCCACTACCAAAAGGTCTAGAGAGCTGAAAAGTTGTGTGCAGACTCCCTGGCTAATGGGGATTCTAATTTGGAGATTGTGTGAACCCATGACCCCAAATGGGGTCACAGGGGTCACATGTTTAAAAAACTATTTTCATCTTCTTCTCCACTACCAAAAGGTCTAGATAGCTGAAAAGATGTGTGCATACTCCTTGGCCAATGGGGATTCTAAATTGTAGATTTTGTGACCGTATGACCCCAAATGGTGCCACAGGGGTCACATCCTTAAAAACCTATTTTCATCTTCTTCTCCAGTTCCAAAAGGTCTAGAGAGCTGAAAAGTTGTGTGCAGACTCCCTGGCTAATGGGGATTCTAATTTGTAGATTTCGTGACCCAATGACCCCAAATGGGGTCACAGGGGTCACATGTTTAAAAACCTATTTTCATCTTCTTCTTCAGTTCCAAAAGGTCTAGAGAGCTGAAAAGTTGTGTGCAGACTCCCTGGCTAATGGGGATTCTAAATTGTAGATTTCGTGACCCCATGACCCGAAATGGGGTCACAGGGATCACATGTTTAAAAACCTATTTTCATCTTCTTCTCCACTACCAAAAGGTCTAGAGAGCTGATAAGTTGTGTGAAGACTCCTTGGCCAATGGGGATTCTAAATTGTAGATTTCGTGACCCCATGACCCCAAATGATGTCACAGGGGTCACATCCTTAAAAGCCTATTTTCATATTCTTCTCCAGTTCCAAAAGGTCTAGAGATCTGTAAAATTGGGTGCAGACTCCTTGGCTAATGGGTATTCTAAATTGTAGATTTCGTGACCCCATGATCCCAAATGAGGTCACAAGGGTCACATGTTTAAAAACCTATTTTCATCTTCTTCTCCGCTACCAAAAGATCTAGAGAGCTGAAAAGTTGTGTGCAGACTCCTTGGCTAATGGGGATTTTAAATTGTAGATTTCGTGACCCCATGACCCCAAATGGGGTCACAGGGGTCGCATGTTTAGAAAACCTATTTTCATCTTCTTCTCCAGTTCCAAAAGGTCTAGAGAGCTGAAAAGTTGTGTGCAGACTCCCTGGCAAATGGGGATTCTAAATTGTAGATTTCGTGACCCCATCATCCCAAATGGAGTCACAGGGGTCACATGTTTAAAAACCTATTTTCATCTTCTTCTCCACTACCAAAAGGTCTAGAGAGCTGACAAGTTTTGTGCAGACTCCCTGGCTAATGGGGATTCTAAATTGTAGATTTCGTGACCCCATGACCCCAAAGGGGGACACATTGGTCACATCCTTTAAAACCTATTTTCATCTTCTTCTCCAAGTCCAAAAGGTCTAGAGAGCTGAAAAGTTGTGTGCATACTCTTTTACCAATGGGGATTCTAAATTGTAGATTTCGTGACCCCATGATAGGAAATGGGGTCACAGGGATCACATTTTTAAAAACCTATTTTCATCTTCTTCTCCAGTTCCAAAAGGTTTAGAGAGATGAAAAGTTGTGTGCAGACTCCTTGGCTAATGGGGATTCTAAATTGAAGATTTCGTGACCCAATCCCAAATTGAGTCACAGGGGTCACATGTTTAAAAACCTATTTTCATCTTCTTCTCCACTACCAAAAGATCTAGAGAGCTGAAAAGTTGTGTGCAGACTCCTTGGCCAATGGGGATTCTAAATTGTAGATTTCGTGACCCCATGACCCCAAATGGTGTCACAGGGGTCACATCCTTAAAAACCTATTTTCATATTCTTCTCCAGTTCCAAAAGGTCTAGAGATCTGAAAAATTGTGTGCAGACTCCTTGGCTAATGGGTATTCTAAATTGTAGATTTCGTGACCCCATGATCCCAAATGGGGTCACAGGGGTCACATGTTTAAAAACCTATTTTCATTTTCTTCTCCACTACCAAAAGATCTAGAGAGCTGAAAAGTTGTGTGCATACTCTTTGACCAATGGGGATTCTAAATTGTAGATTTCGTGACCCCATGATAGGAAATGGGGTCACAGGGATCACATTTTTAAAAACCTATTTTCATCTTCTTCTCCGGTTCCAAAAGGTCTAGAGAGATGAAAAGTTGTGTGCAGACTCCTTGGCTAATGGGGATTCTAAATTGTAGATTTCGTGACCCCATCATCCCAAATGGAGTCACAGGGGTCACATGTTTAAAAACCTATTTTCATCTTCTTCTCCACTACCAAAAGATCTAGAGAGCTGAAAAGTTGTGTGCAGACTCCTTGGCCAATGGGGATTCTAAATTGTAGATTTCGTGACCCCATGACCCCAAATGGTGTCACAGGGGTCACATCCTTAAAAACCTATTTTCATATTCTTCTCCAGTTCCAAAAGGTCTAGAGATCTGAAAAATTGTGTGCAGACTCCTTGGCTAATGGGTATTCTAAATTGTAGATTTCGTGACCCCATGATCCCAAATGGGGTCACAGGGGTCACATGTTTAAAAACCTATTTTCATTTTCTTCTCCACTACCAAAAGATCTAGAGAGCTGAAAAGTTGTGTGCATACTCTTTGACCAATGGGGATTCTAAATTGTAGATTTCGTGACCCCATGATAGGAAATGGGGTCACAGGGATCACATTTTTAAAAACCTATTTTCATCTTCTTCTCCGGTTCCAAAAGGTCTAGAGAGATGAAAAGTTGTGTGCAGACTCCTTGGCTAATGGGGATTCTAAATTGTAGATTTCGTGACCCCATCATCCCAAATGGAGTCACAGGGGTCACATGTTTAAAAACCTATTTTCATCTTCTTCTCCACTACCAAAAGATCTAGAGAGCTGAAAAGTTGTGTGCAGACTCCTTGGCCAATGGGGATTCTAAATTGTAGATTTCGTGACCCCATGACCCCAAATGGTGTCACAGGGGTCACATCCTTAAAAACCTATTTTCATATTCTTCTCCAGTTCCAAAAGGTCTAGAGATCTGAAAAATTGTGTGCTGACTCCTTGGCTAATGGGTATTCTAAATTATAGATTGCGTGACCCCATGATCCCAAATGGGGTCACAGGGGTCACATGTTTAAAAACCTATTTTCATTTTCTTCTCCACTACCAAAAGATCTAGAGAGCTGAAAAGTTGTGTGCAGACTCCTTGGCCAATGGGGATTCTAAATTGTAGATTTCTTGACCCCATGACTCGAAATGGGGTCACAGGGGTCACATGTTTTAAAACCTATTTTCATCTTCTTCTCCAGTCCCAAAAGATCTAGAGAGCTGAAAAATTGTGTGCTGACTCCTTGGCTAATGGGGATTCTAAATTGTAGATTTCGTGACCCCATCATCCCAAATGGAGTCACAGGGGTCACATGTTTAAAAACTTATTTTCATCTTCTTCTCCACTACCAAAAGGTCTAGAGAGCTTAAAAGTTGTGTGGAGACTATTTGACCAATGGGGATTCTAATTTGTAGATTGCTTGACCCCATGACCCCAAATGGGGTCACAGGGGTCACATGTTTAAAAACCTATTTTCATCTTCTTCTTCAGTTCCAAAAGGTCTAGAGAGCTGACAAGTTGGGTGCAGACTCCCTGGCTAATGGGGATTCTAAATAGTAGATTTCGTGACCCCATGACCCAAAAGGGGGTCACAGGGGTCACATCCTTTAAAACCTATTTACATCTTCTTCTCCAAGTCCAAAAGGTCTAGAGAGCTGAAAAGTTGTGTGCATACTCTTTGACCAATGGGGATTCTAAATTGTAGATTTCGTGACCCCATGATCCGAAATGGGGTCACAGGGATCACATTTTTAAAAACCTATTTTCATTTTCTTCTCCACTACCAAAAGATCTAGAGAGCTGAAAAGTTGTGTGCAGACTCCTTGGCTAATGGGGATTCTAAATTGTAGATTTCGTGACCCCATGACTCGAAATGGGGTCACAGGGGTCACATGTTTTAAAACCTATTTTCATCTTCTTCTCCAGTCCCAAAAGATCTAGAGAGCTGAAAAATTGTGTGCTGACTCCTTGGCTAATGGGGATTCTAAATTGTAGATTTCGTGACCCCATCATCCCAAATGGAGTCACAGGGGTCACATGTTTAAAAACTTATTTTCATCTTCTTCTCCACTACCAAAAGGTCTAGAGAGCTGAATAGTTGTGTGGAGACTATTTGACCAATGGGGATTCTAATTTGTAGATTGCTTGACCCCATGACCCCAAATGGGGTCACAGGGGTCACATGTTTAAAAACCTATTTTCATCTTCTTCTTCAGTTCCAAAAGGTCTAGAGAGCTGACTGGTTGGGTGCAGACTCCCTGGCTAATGGGGATTCTAAATAGTAGATTTCGTGACCCCATGACCCAATAGGGGGTCACAGGGGTCACATCCTTTAAAACATATTTACATCTTCTTCTCCAAGTCCAAAAGGTCTAGAGAGCTGAAAAGTTGTGTGCATACTCTTTGACCAATGGGGATTCTAAATTGTAGATTTCGAGTCCCCCCATGATCCGAAATGGGGTCACAGGGATCACATTTTTAAAAACCTATTTTCATCTTCTTCTCCAGTTCCAAAAGTTCTAGAGAGATGAAAAGTTGTGTGCAGACTGCTTGGCTAATGGGAATTCTAAATTGTAGATTTCGTGACCCCATGAATCCAAAGGGGGTCACAGGGGTCACATCCTTTAAAACCTATTTTCATCTTCTTCTCCAAGTCCAAAAGGTCTAGAGAGCTGAAAAGTTGTGTGCAGACTCTTTGACCAATGGGGATTCAAAATTGTAGATTTCGTGACCCCATGACCCCAAATGGTGTCACAGGGGTCACATCCTTAAAAACCTATTTGCATCTTCTTCTCCACTTCCAAAAGGTCTAGAGAGAAACAAAGTTGTGTGCAGACTGCTTGGCTAATTGGAATTCTAAATTGTAGATTTCGTGACCCCATGAATCCAAAGGGGGTCACAGGGGTCACATCCTTTAAAACCTATTTTCATATTCTTCTCCACTACCAAAAGGTCTAGAGAGCTGAAAAGTTGTGTGCAGACTCTTTGACCAATGGGGATTCTAAATTGTAGATTTCGTGACCCCATGACCCCAAATGGTGTCACAGGGGTCACATTCTTAAAAACCTATTTTCATATTCTTCTCCAGTTCCAAAAGGTCTAGAGATCTGAAAAATTGTGTGCTGACTCCATTGCTAATGGGTATTCTAAATTGTAGATTTCGTGACCCCATGATCCCAAATGGGGTCACAGGGGTCACATGTTTAAAAACCTATTTTCATTTTCTTCTCCACTACCAAAAGATCTAGAGAGCTGAAAAGTTATGTGCAGACTCCTTGGCTAATGGGGATTCTAAATTGTAGATTTCTTGACCCCATGACTCGAAATGGGGTCACAGGGGTCACATGTTTTAAAACCTATTTTCATCTTCTTCTCCAGTCCCAAAAGGTCTAGAGAGCTGACAAGTTGGGTGCAGACTCCCTGGCTAATGGGGATTCTAAATAGTAGATTTCGTGACCCCATGACCCAAAAGGGGGTCACAGGGGTCACATCCTTTAAAACCTATTTACATCTTCTTCTCCAAGTCCAAAAGGTCTAGAGAGCTGAAAAGTTGTGTGCATACTCTTTGACCAATGGGTATTCTAAATTGTAGATTTCGTGACCCCATGATCCGAAATGGGGTCACAGGGATCACATTTTTAAAAACCTATTTTCATTTTCTTCTCCACTACCAAAAGATCTAGAGAGCTGAAAAGTTGTGTGCAGACTCCTTGGCTAATGGGGATTCTAAATTGTAGATTTCTTGACCCCATGACTCGAAATGGGGTCACAGGGGTCACATGTTTTAAAACCTATTTTCATCTTCTTCTCCAGTCCCAAAAGATCTAGAGAGCTGAAAAATTGTGTGCTGACTCCTTGGCTAATGGGGATTCTAAATTGTAGATTTCGTGACCCCATCATCCCAAATGGAGTCACAGGGGTCACATGTTTAAAAACTTATTTTCATCTTCTTCTCCACTACCAAAAGGTCTAGAGAGCTGAAAAGTTGTGTGGAGACTATTTGACCAATGGGGATTCTAATTTGTAGATTGCTTGACCCCATGACCCCAAATGGGGTCACAGGGGTCACATGTTTAAAAACCTATTTTCATCTTCTTCTTCAGTTCCAAAAGGTCTAGAGAGCTGACAAGTTGGGTGCAGACTCCCTGGCTAATGGGGATTCTAAATAGTAGATTTCGTGACCCCATGACCCAATAGGGGGTCACAGGGGTCACATCCTTTAAAACCTATTTTCATCTTCTTCTCCAAGTCCAAAAGGTCTAGAGAGCTGAAAAGTTGTGTGCAGACTCTTTGACCAATGGGGATTCAAAATTGTAGATTTCGTGACCCCATGAATCCAAAGGGGGTCACAGGCACAGGGGTCACATCCTTAAAAACCTATTTGCATCTTCTTCTCCACTTCCAAAAGGTCTAGAGAGATGAAAAGTTGTGTGCAGACTGCTTGGCTAATTGGAATTCTAAATTGTAGATTTCGTGACCCCATGAATCCAAAGGGGGTCACAGGGGTCACATCCTTTAAAACCTATTTTCATCTTCTTCTCCACTACCAAAAGGTCTAGAGAGCTGAAAAGTTGTGTGCAGACTCTTTGACCAATGGGGATTCAAAATTGTAGATTTCGTGACCCCATGACCCCAAATGGTGTCACAGGGGTCACATCCTTAAAAAGCTATTTGCATCTTCTTCTCCACTTCCAAAAGGTCTAGAGAGCTGAAAATTTGTTTGCAGACTCCTTGGCTAATGGGTATTTTAAATTGTAGATTTCGTGACCCCATGATCCCAAATGGGGTCACAGGGGTCACATGTTTAAAAACCTATTTTCATTTTCTTCTCCACTACCAAAAGATCTAGAGAGCTGAAAAGTTGTGTGCATACTCTTTGACCAATGGGGATTCTAAATTGTAGATTTCGTGACCCCATGACCCCAAATGGTGTCACAGGGGTCACATCCTTAAAAACCTATTTTCATATTCTTCTCCAGTTCCAAAAGGTCTAGAGATCTGAAAAATTGTGTGCTGACTCCATTGCTAATGGGTATTCTAAATTGTAGATTTCGTGACCCCATGATCCCAAATGGGGTCACAGGGGTCACATGTTTAAAAACCTATTTTCATTTTCTTCTCCACTACCAAAAGATCTAGAGAGCTGAAAAGTTATGTGAGGACTCCTTGGCTAATGGGGATTCTAAATTGTAGATTTCTTGACCCCATGACTCGAAATGGGGTCACAGGGGTCACATGTTTTAAAACCTATTTTCATCTTCTTCTCCAGTCCCAAAAGGTCTAGAGAGCTGACAAGTTGGGTGCAGACTCCCTGGCTAATGGGGATTCTAAATAGTAGATTTCGTGACCCCATGACCCAAAAGGGGGTCACAGGGGTCACATCCTTTAAAACCTATTTACATCTTCTTCTCCAAGTCCAAAAGGTCTAGAGAGCTGAAAAGTTGTGTGCATACTCTTTGACCAATGGGGATTCTAAATTGTAGATTTCGTGACCCAATGATCCGAAATGGGGTCACAGGGATCACATTTTTAAAAACCTATTTTCATTTTCTTCTCCACTACCAAAAGATCTAGAGAGCTGAAAAGTTGTGTGCAGACTCCTTGGCTAATGGGGATTCTAAATTGTAGATTTCTTGACCCCATGACTCGAAATGGGGTCACAGGGGTCACATGTTTTAAAACCTATTTTCATCTTCTTCTCCAGTCCCAAAAGATCTAGAGAGCTGAAAAATTGTGTGCTGACTCCTTGGCTAATGGGGATTCTAAATTGTAGATTTCGTGACCCCATCATCCCAAATGGAGTCACAGGGGTCACATGTTTAAAAACTTATTTTCATCTTCTTCTCCACTACCAAAAGGTCTAGAGAGCTGAAAAGTTGTGTGGAGACTATTTGACCAATGGGGATTCTAATTTGTAGATTGCTTGACCCCATGACCCCAAATGGGGTCACAGGGGTCACATGTTTAAAAACCTATTTTCATCTTCTTCTTCAGTTCCAAAAGGTCTAGAGAGCTGACAAGTTGGGTGCAGACTCCCTGGCTAATGGGGATTCTAAATAGTAGATTTCGTGACCCCATGACCCAATAGGGGGTCACAGAGGTCACATCCTTTAAAACCTATTTACATCTTCTTCTCCAAGTCCAAAAGGTCTAGAGAGCTGAAAAGTTGTGTGCATACTCTTTGACCAATGGGGATTCTAAATTGTAGATTTCGTGACCCCATGATCCGAAATGGGGTCACAGGGATCACATTTTTAAAAACCTATTTTCATCTTCTTCTCCAGTTCCAAAAGTTCTAGAGAGATGAAAAGTTGTGTGCAGACTGCTTGGCTAATGGGAATTCTAAATTGTAGATTTCGTGACCCCATGAATCCAAAGGGGGTCACAGGGGTCACATCCTTTAAAACCTATTTTCATCTTCTTCTCCAAGTCCAAAAGGTCTAGAGAGCTGAAAAGTTGTGTGCAGACTCTTTGACCAATGGGGATTCAAAATTGTAGATTTCGTGACCCCATGACCCCAAATGGTGTCACAGGGGTCACATCCTTAAAAACCTATTTGCATCTTCTTCTCCACTTCCAAAAGGTCTAGAGAGATGAAAAGTTGTGTGCAGACTGCTTGGCTAATTGGAATTCTAAATTGTAGATTTCGTGACCCCATGAATCCAAAGGGGGTCACAGGGGTCACATCCTTTAAAACCTATTTTCATCTTCTTCTCCACTACCAAAAGGTCTAGAGAGCTGAAAAGTTGTGTGCAGACTCTTTGACCAATGGAGATTCAAAATTGTAGATTTCGTGACCCCATGACCCCAAATGGTGTCACAGGGGTCACATCCTTAAAAAGCTATTTGCATCTTCTTCTCCACTTCCAAAAGGTCTAGAGAGCTGAAAAATTGTGTGCAGACTCCTTGGCTAATGGGTATTTTAAATTGTAGATTTCGTGACCCCATGATCCCAAATGGGGTCACAGGGGTCACATGTTTAAAAACCTATTTTCATTTTCTTCTCCACTACCAAAAGATCTAGAGAGCTGAAAAGTTGTGTGCATACTCTTTGACCAATGGGGATTCTAAATTGTAGATTTCGTGACCCCATGACCCCAAATGGTGTCACAGGGGTCACATCCTTAAAAACCTATTTTCATATTCTTCTCCAGTTCCAAAAGGTCTAGAGATCTGAAAAATTGTGTGCTGACTCCATTGCTAATGGGTATTCTAAATTGTAGATTTCGTGACCCCATGATCCCAAATGGGGTCACAGGGGTCACATGTTTAAAAACCTATTTTCATTTTCTTCTCCACTACCAAAAGATCTAGAGAGCTGAAAAGTTATGTGCAGACTCCTTGGCTAATGGGGATTCTAAATTGTAGATTTCTTGACCCCATGACTCGAAATGGGGTCACAGGGGTCACATGTTTTAAAACCTATTTTCATCTTCTTCTCCAGTCCCAAAAGGTCTAGAGAGCTGACAAGTTGGGTGCAGACTCCCTGGCTAATGGGGATTCTAAATAGTAGATTTCGTGACCCCATGACCCAAAAGGGGGTCACAGGGGTCACATCCTTTAAAACCTATTTACATCTTCTTCTCCAAGTCCAAAAGGTCTAGAGAGCTGAAAAGTTGTGTGCATACTCTTTGACCAATGGGGATTCTAAATTGTAGATTTCGTGACCCCATGATCCGAAATGGGGTCACAGGGATCACATTTTTAAAAACCTATTTTCATTTTCTTCTCCACTACCAAAAGATCTAGAGAGCTGAAAAGTTGTGTGCAGACTCCTTGGCTAATGGGGATTCTAAATTGTAGATTTCTTGACCCCATGACTCGAAATGGGGTCACAGGGGTCACATGTTTTAAAACCTATTTTCATCTTCTTCTCCAGTCCCAAAAGATCTAGAGAGCTGAAAAATTGTGTGCTGACTCCTTGGCTAATGGGGATTCTAAATTGTAGATTTCGTGACCCCATCATCCCAAATGGAGTCACAGGGGTCACATGTTTAAAAACTTATTTTCATCTTCTTCTCCACTACCAAAAGGTCTAGAGAGCTGAAAAGTTGTGTGGAGACTATTTGACCAATGGGGATTCTAATTTGTAGATTGCTTGACCCCATGACCCCAAATGGGGTCACAGGGGTCACATGTTTAAAAACCTATTTTCATCTTCTTCTTCAGTTCCAAAAGGTCTAGAGAGCTGACAAGTTGGGTGCAGACTCCCTGGCTAATGGGGATTCTAAATAGTAGATTTCGTGACCCCATGACCCAATAGGGGGTCACAGAGGTCACATCCTTTAAAACCTATTTACATCTTCTTCTCCAAGTCCAAAAGGTCTAGAGAGCTGAAAAGTTGTGTGCATACTCTTTGACCAATGGGGATTCTAAATTGTAGATTTCGTGACCCCATGATCCGAAATGGGGTCACAGGGATCACATTTTTAAAAACCTATTTTCATCTTCTTCTCCAGTTCCAAAAGTTCTAGAGAGATGAAAAGTTGTGTGCAGACTGCTTGGCTAATGGGAATTCTAAATTGTAGATTTCGTGACCCCATGAATCCAAAGGGGGTCACAGGGGTCACATCCTTTAAAACCTATTTTCATCTTCTTCTCCAAGTCCAAAAGGTCTAGAGAGCTGAAAAGTTGTGTGCAGACTCTTTGACCAATGGGGATTCAAAATTGTAGATTTCGTGACCCCATGACCCCAAATGGTGTCACAGGGGTCACATCCTTAAAAACCTATTTGCATCTTCTTCTCCACTTCCAAAAGGTCTAGAGAGATGAAAAGTTGTGTGCAGACTGCTTGGCTAATTGGAATTCTAAATTGTAGATTTCGTGACCCCATGAATCCAAAGGGGGTCACAGGGGTCACATCCTTTAAAACCTATTTTCATCTTCTTCTCCACTACCAAAAGGTCTAGAGAGCTGAAAAGTTGTGTGCAGACTCTTTGACCAATGGGGATTCAAAATTGTAGATTTCGTGACCCCATGACCCCAAATGGTGTCACAGGGGTCACATCCTTAAAAAGCTATTTGCATCTTCTTCTCCACTTCCAAAAGGTCTAGAGAGCTGAAAAATTGTGTGCAGACTCCTTGGCTAATGGGTATTTTAAATTGTAGATTTCGTGACCCCATGATCCCAAATGGGGTCACAGGGGTCACATGTTTAAAAACCTATTTTCATTTTCTTCTCCACTACCAAAAGATCTAGAGAGCTGAAAAGTTGTGTGCATACTCTTTGACCAATGGGGATTCTAAATTGTAGATTTCGTGACCCCATGACCCCAAATGGTGTCACAGGGGTCACATCCTTAAAAACCTATTTTCATATTCTTCTCCAGTTCCAAAAGGTCTAGAGATCTGAAAAATTGTGTGCTGACTCCATTGCTAATGGGTATTCTAAATTGTAGATTTCGTGACCCCATGATCCCAAATGGGGTCACAGGGGTCACATGTTTAAAAACCTATTTTCATTTTCTTCTCCACTACCAAAAGATCTAGAGAGCTGAAAAGTTATGTGCAGACTCCTTGGCTAATGGGGATTCTAAATTGTAGATTTCTTGACCCCATGACTCGAAATGGGGTCACAGGGGTCACATGTTTTAAAACCTATTTTCATCTTCTTCTCCAGTCCCAAAAGGTCTAGAGAGCTGACAAGTTGGGTGCAGACTCCCTGGCTAATGGGGATTCTAAATAGTAGATTTCGTGACCCCATGACCCAAAAGGGGGTCACAGGGGTCACATCCTTTAAAACCTATTTACATCTTCTTCTCCAAGTCCAAAAGGTCTAGAGAGCTGAAAAGTTGTGTGCATACTCTTTGACCAATGGGGATTCTAAATTGTAGATTTCGTGACCCCATGATCCGAAATGGGGTCACAGGGATCACATTTTTAAAAACCTATTTTCATTTTCTTCTCCACTACCAAAAGATCTAGAGAGCTGAAAAGTTGTGTGCAGACTCCTTGGCTAATGGGGATTCTAAATTGTAGATTTCTTGACCCCATGACTCGAAATGGGGTCACAGGGGTCACATGTTTTAAAACCTATTTTCATCTTCTTCTCCAGTCCCAAAAGATCTAGAGAGCTGAAAAATTGTGTGCTGACTCCTTGGCTAATGGGGATTCTAAATTGTAGATTTCGTGACCCCATCATCCCAAATGGAGTCACAGGGGTCACATGTTTAAAAACTTATTTTCATCTTCTTCTCCACTACCAAAAGGTCTAGAGAGCTGAAAAGTTGTGTGGAGACTATTTGACCAATGGGGATTCTAATTTGTAGATTGCTTGACCCCATGACCCCAAATGGGGTCACAGGGGTCACATGTTTAAAAACCTATTTTCATCTTCTTCTTCAGTTCCAAAAGGTCTAGAGAGCTGACAAGTTGGGTGCAGACTCCCTGGCTAATGGGGATTCTAAATAGTAGATTTCGTGACCCCATGACCCAATAGGGGGTCACAGAGGTCACATCCTTTAAAACCTATTTACATCTTCTTCTCCAAGTCCAAAAGGTCTAGAGAGCTGAAAAGTTGTGTGCATACTCTTTGACCAATGGGGATTCTAAATTGTAGATTTCGTGACCCCATGATCCGAAATGGGGTCACAGGGATCACATTTTTAAAAACCTATTTTCATCTTCTTCTCCAGTTCCAAAAGTTCTAGAGAGATGAAAAGTTGTGTGCAGACTGCTTGGCTAATGGGAATTCTAAATTGTAGATTTCGTGACCCCATGAATCCAAAGGGGGTCACAGGGGTCACATCCTTTAAAACCTATTTTCATCTTCTTCTCCAAGTCCAAAAGGTCTAGAGAGCTGAAAAGTTGTGTGCAGACTCTTTGACCAATGGGGATTCAAAATTGTAGATTTCGTGACCCCATGACCCCAAATGGTGTCACAGGGGTCACATCCTTAAAAACCTATTTGCATCTTCTTCTCCACTTCCAAAAGGTCTAGAGAGATGAAAAGTTGTGTGCAGACTGCTTGGCTAATTGGAATTCTAAATTGTAGATTTCGTGACCCCATGAATCCAAAGGGGGTCACAGGGGTCACATCCTTTAAAACCTATTTTCATCTTCTTCTCCACTACCAAAAGGTCTAGAGAGCTGAAAAGTTGTGTGCAGACTCTTTGACCAATGGGGATTCAAAATTGTAGATTTCGTGACCCCATGACCCCAAATGGTGTCACAGGGGTCACATCCTTAAAAAGCTATTTGCATCTTCTTCTCCACTTCCAAAAGGTCTAGAGAGCTGAAAAATTGTGTGCAGACTCCTTGGCTAATGGGTATTCTAAATTGTAGATTTCGTGACCCCATGATCCCAAATGGGGTCACAGGGGTCACATGTTTTAAAACCTATTTTCATTTTCTTCTCCACTACCAAAAGATCTAGAGAGCTGAAAAGTTGTGTGCATACTCTTTGACCAATGGGGATTCTAAATTGTAGATTTCGTGACCCCATGATAGGAAATGGGGTCACAGGGATCACATTTTTAAAAACCTATTTTCATCTTCTTCTCCGGTTCCAAAAGGTCTAGAGAGATGAAAAGTTGTGTGCAGACTGCTTGGCTAATGGGGATTCTAAATTGTAGATTTCGTGACCCCATCATCCCTAATGGAGTCACAGGGGTCACATGTTTAAAAACCTATTTTCATCTTCTTCTCCACTACCAAAAGATCTAGAGAGCTGAAAAGTTGTGTGCAGACTCCTTGGCCAATGGGGATTCTAAATTGTAGATTTCGTGACCCCATGACCCCAAATGGTGTCACAGGGGTCACATCCTTAAAAACCTATTTTCATATTCTTCTCCAGTTCCAAAAGGTCTAGAGATCTGAAAAATTGTGTGCTGACTCCATTGCTAATGGGTATTCTAAATTGTAGATTTCGTGACCCCATGATCCCAAATGGGGTCACAGGGGTCACATGTTTAAAAACCTATTTTCATTTTCTTCTCCACTACCAAAAGATCTAGAGAGCTGAAAAGTTATGTGCAGACTCCTTGGCTAATGGGGATTCTAAATTGTAGATTTCTTGACCCCATGACTCGAAATGGGGTCACAGGGGTCACATGTTTTAAAACCTATTTTCATCTTCTTCTCCAGTCCCAAAAGGTCTAGAGAGCTGACAAGTTGGGTGCAGACTCCCTGGCTAATGGGGATTCTAAATAGTAGATTTCGTGACCCCATGACCCAAAAGGGGGTCACAGGGGTCACATCCTTTAAAACCTATTTACATCTTCTTCTCCAAGTCCAAAAGGTCTAGAGAGCTGAAAAGTTGTGTGCATACTCTTTGACCAATGGGGATTCTAAATTGTAGATTTCGTGACCCCATGATCCGAAATTGGGTCACAGGGATCACATTTTTAAAAACCTATTTTCATTTTCTTCTCCACTACCAAAAGATCTAGAGAGTTGAAAAGTTGTGTGCAGACTCCTTGGCTAATGGGGATTCTAAATTGTAGATTTCTTGACCCCATGACTCGAAATGGGGTCACAGGGGTCACATGTTTTAAAACCTATTTTCATCTTCTTCTCCAGTCCCAAAAGATCTAGAGAGCTGAAAAATTGTGTGCTGACTCCTTGGCTAATGGGGATTCTAAATTGTAGATTTCGTGACCCCATCATCCAAATGGAGTCACAGGGGTCACATGTTTAAAAACTTATTTTCATCTTCTTCTCCACTACCAAAAGGTCTAGAGAGCTGAAAAGTTGTGTGGAGACTATTTGACCAATGGGGATTCTAATTTGTAGATTGCTTGACCCCATGACCCCAAATGGGGTCACAGGGGTCACATCCTTAAAAAACTATTTTCATCTTCTTCTTCAGTTCCAAAAGGTCTAGAGAGCTGACAAGTTGGGTGCAGACTCCCTGGCTAATGGGGATTCTAAATAGTAGATTTCGTGACCCCATGACCCAAAAGGGGGTCACAGGGGTCACATCCTTTAAAACCTATTTACATCTTCTTCTCCAAGTCCAAAAGGTCTAGAGAGCTGAAAAGTTGTGTGCATACTCTTTGACCAATGGGGATTCTAAATTGTAGATTTCGTGACCCCATGATCCGAAATGGGGTCACAGGGATCACATTTTTAAAAACCTATTTTCATCTTCTTCTCCAGTTCCAAAAGTTCTAGAGAGATGAAAAGTTGTGTGCAGACTGCTTGGCTAATGGGAATTCTAAATTGTAGATTTCGTGACCCCATGAATCCAAAGGGGGTCACAGGGGTCACATCCTTTAAAACCTATTTTCATCTTCTTCTCCACTACCAAAAGGTCTAGAGAGCTGAAAAGTTGTGTGCAGACTCTTTGACCAATGGGGATTCAACATTGTAGATTTCGTGACCCCATGACCCCAAATGGTGTCACAGGTATCACATCCTTAAAAACCTATTTGCATCTTCTTCTCCACTTCCAAAAGGTCTAGAGAGCTGAAAAGTTGTGTGCAGACTCTTTGGCTAATGGGTATTCTAAATTGTAGATTTCGTGAACCCATAACCCCAAATGGTGTCACAGGGGTCACATCCTTAAAAAAAACTATTTTCATCTTCTTCTCCACTACCAAAAGGTCTAGAGAGCTGAAAGTTGTGTGCAGACTCCTTGGCTAATGGGGATTCTAAATTGTAGATTTCGTGACCCCATGATCCCAAATGGGGTCACAGGGGTCACATGTTTAGAAAACCTATTTTCATCTTCTTCTCCAGTTCCAAAAGGTCTAGAGAGCTGAAAAGTTGTGTGCAGACTTTTTGGTTAATGGGGATTCTAAATTGTAGATTTCGTAACCCCATGACCCCAAATGGTGTCACAGGGGTCACATCCTTTAAAACCTATTTTCTTCTTCTTCTCCAGTTCCAAAAGGTCTAGAGAGCTGAAAAGTTGTGTGCAGACTCTTTGACCAATGGGGATTCTAAATTGTAGATTTCGTGACCCCATGACTCGAAATGGGGTCACAGGGGTCACATCCTTAAAAACCTATTTTCATCTTCTTCTCCAGTTCCAAAAGGTCTAGAGAGCTGAAAAATTGTGTGCAGACTCCTTGGCTAATGGGGATTCTAAATTGTAGATTTCGTGACCCCATGATCCCAAATGGAGTCACAGGGGTCACATGTTTAAAAACCTATTTTCATCTTATTCTCCACTGCCAAAAGGTCTAGAGAGCTGAAAAGTTGTGTGCAGACTTTTTGGTTAATGGGGATTCTAAATTGTAGATTTCGTAACCCCATGACCCCAAATGGTGTCACAGGGGTCACATCCTTTAAAACCTATTTTCTTCTTCTTCTCCAGTTCCAAAAGGTCTAGAGAGCTGAAAAGTTGTGTGCAGACTCGTTGACCAATTGGGATTCAAAATTGTAGATTTCGTGACCCCATGACCCCAAATGGTGTCACAGGGGTCACATCCTTAAAAACCTATTGTCATCTTCTTCTCCAGTTCCAAAAGGTCTGTTTATTTAAATCAGATCGTGAAAGGCCTTGCTCTTCATCAGAGACTTGTGTCAGTTTTCGATACAATACATTATAGTTTTTAATGAAAATTTATAGTAACGATCAACATTAAGTCAAAAGTATGTTATTTCCAAATAAGATTCGGGTAGGTCCCAAGCTTACATTTTCACCTAATAATACTGTTATGTCTGAAGTCGGCGAACATAAACACCTTAATTGTTCTGATCTTACAAGATGGCATTATATATAAAATATTGGATGTATATGTATTATGTTGAATAGATTATCCCTTGAAACTATATGTAACAGATTCTTTATTTGCCTATTTTTCAATCATTGTGATACCATCTGGAATAATTGTACAAAAATAACAAGGTCATATGATAGTCAATAAAGTAATTAAATGTAATTGCTCTATTCCAAGAGGTACAAGTAACGAAAAACACTATTCTGAGACGTTCTTTTTAAAGAGGTTCTACTCGTTCAACTCATTTCTCCCATCTACTATCAATAAATTAGTGGAATTCACTGGACATAATATGAGAAATATAAGAATAAGTCAATGTTAAGATACATTTTAATGTGACAAGAGTTTAGCTCAGACATAAACACAATTTATATTATGGTCCTAGGCTTAGTCAAATTCTCCTCTGTCGTTTGTGATCCAAGGAGTTAGAGCTAGGTATATATTTAAAAAAGTGAGAATCTTGCAACCAAACTTCACCCAGCTATCAGATATTGAACAAACTGCATTCCTTTTACAAATTGAAACTACAGGGTAAATGGCACCTTCAGTTAACCGTGTGTAAAGGAGTAAGCTATCTCATCTCAATGGAACTATAGAACTGTAACTAGCAAAGTCATTGTGTATAGTCACAGAGAGTCTCCATTGGGACTGGGTCCATTCACTTACGGGTACGGTGATATTCAAGACAGCCTTGTCAATTAAGATGGGGACGATATCGAAAAATACAAAATTAATACAGTGTTAGCGGATGTGTGCAGTTCAAACATTATTTTATTATTGAACGTCTTCCCTATAAACCTAGTTGGATGTAATATGACTCTATGATAACAGAACAAGGAATAAAATGACCAGCACATGTGCCTCAGAGACAAAGGGATCCTACATATCCTCTTCTACCCCCGGCGGCGACATGTGGATGAGTGTACACCACTGTATCTATAATCTGCTGATACAACTAGAAGAGCGTTTGCGGGACACCGCAAAAGCAGAGCAGCTCCGAAACTTTGGGTCTCGCCTTTCCCTGTTCCGTCTTCTCCTCAGCATAAATAAAATGGGAATTTATTTTGACAAATTTCTTTTCATTATTCAAGTTATTCTAACAAGTTGAATCATCACTGGGGTCACTTTTCACAACTTTGTTCTTAAAACCATTTTCTGATTTCAACATTGGATCAAAAGATTAACATGGCCTTAACCAATGTCTCATGACCTTGAACTTTGACCTTCAAGGTCACACCATCAATGATTACTTTTCATTGTGTATAACAATCATTCAATGACTCAAAGTGTTCATTGTTAACATAAGGCATATTCACAATAGCACGCTTAAGTTGTGACCTTGCTGTGACCTTGACCTTTGACGTTTTCAAATCTTGGTCTTTCTCCATAGTTGATATATACCAAGTTAGGGCCTGATAGCACAGAAGTTGTTGAAGTTATCGTGTTTACAAGGATTTTTGTAGTGATTTCAGAACTCATGACCTTGACCTCTGACCTTGAATGTAAGCATGTCAAAATATTTCCCCAGGTGTACAAGAAAGAAGCTATATATATGAGGTGTTGATACCTTCATGGAAAAAAGTTATTTAGTGATTTCAGAACTGGTGACCTTGACCCTATCTCGTGACCTTGACCTTTAAAATTCAAGGTCACACAATCAGTGATCACTTTTTATTGTGTATAACAATCATTTAATGATTCAAATTGTTAATAGTTGAAATAAGACATTTTCGCAAAAGCATGCTTAAGTCGTGCCCTCGCTGTGACCTTGACCTTTGACGGATGTTAGCGAAAACCTTTTCAAATCTTGGCCTTTCTCCATAGTTGATGTACACCAAATAAGAGCCTGATAGTACAAATATTTTTCAAGTTATCGTGTTTACAAGGATTTTTTTAGCGATTTCAGAACTCGTGACCTTGACCTTTGACCTTGAATATGAACATGTCAAAAAAATTCCCCAGGGGCATAAGTAAGAAGTTATGTATATGAGTTCTCAAAACCTTCTAGGAAAAAAGTTATAGCGAATACAAAACGCGCCGGCGGCGGCGGCGGAAACTGCGCAAAAACTGATAGCAGCTACGACTTAGTCGGAGCTGCTAATAACAACATTGACTGCATCATAAACTTGATGGGCATACACTATATTCTATATTTTTTTTTTAAATAAGTCTGTCGATCCTAATTCTCGATAGATATTTTCCCAAACTTTGATTCATTATCAATATCACTTCCCATATGGCGTTATGGTTATTCGTCTTGTGTAAACATATCATTATAAAAGTGAAAGGCGGGGTTGCCACGGCAAACGAACTTAATGTTAATGTAACTGCCAACACAAATCACAGTTGAATCCAAAACGAAACGTACACTACTGTGAAAACAGGCTGGCAATAAACCACATGATTCAGGAAAAATCGAAAGTTAATTAAAATAAACAATATATAAATATTCCACAACATTTCTTAAGCTAGCACTTTTCCAACTATATCCAACGGCGACAAAGAGGTATATAAACTTATCGTTATAGAATAGATATCATTTGTCAATACCAGATAGTTCACAATTTTAAGGTACATGTGTATACATACCTCTGCGTGAGTCGTAAAATGTTGAAATTACGTACACCATGAATCTATGTAATTCGTTAAATAATCATTCTATGTAAACAATACATAGAGGATATTTTAGCCATTCCTCGTCGAATACATTGTATAGAAGAAACTTATAGTTTCACGACTGGCGTAGCGAAAATGACGCATTGAATTACCAGCTATTATTGGCTCATCAAGTCAAATTGGAACTGTCCGGCGTTACACTTGAACTGTGCTCCAACTCGCTGCATTGCCACTTCAGGGGGTTGGACCTTAACCCAGCTAACACACGACGTAATCCTGACGTTGTGGGAAGGTCGTATTTTGGTAACGTAATTTCTTGACGTTGCTACAATGTATTTAGTACGTAAAATCTAACGTAAATTACCAACGTGGTGACCACGTTGTAGGAGACGTACCTATCACGTCACTAAAACGTAGAAATGAAACGTTGAGATTAACGTCCTCACAACGTCATAATAACGTACTTATCTCAGAATATAACATCACAAAACTAATTCAATAACATAAAACATGTGGTCAAATACATTATTTCAATACACATACGAATCAATATAAAAAGGTTACAACAGACAAAACGGTCAATAAAGGCCGTATTCTGGTAATGTGATTTCTCGACGTCCCTGCCACGTAGTTATTACGTAACCCCTAACGTATTTTCTCAACGTTGTGACGACGTTGGTATTGACGTACTTATCACGTCACTTCAACGTGGTCATGTAACGTTGAGCCTTACGTCCTCACAACGTCATTATAACGTCCATACCTCAGAATATAAAACAAGAAAAATAAAGTCAATACTATCAAATATATATTCACAATTTTTCTTTAAATACAAATAAGAATCGGTATAAACTGTTACGAAAGGCCAAACGATGTGTAAAACCTTTATTCTGGTAATGTGATTTCTCAACGTCGCTGCGACGTAGTTATTACGTAAACCGTAACGTATTTTCTCAACGTTGTGACGACGTTGGTATGAACGTGCTTATCACGTCACTTCAACGTGGTAATGTAACTTTGAGCCTTACGTCCTCACAACGTCATAATAACGTCCATATCTCAGAATATAAAACAAGAAAAGTAAGTCAATAATATCAAATATATATTCACAGTTATTTTGTAAATACACATAAGAATCGGTATAAACAGTTACGACAAGCTAAGACAAGAAAACCTTTATTCTGGTAATGTGATTTCTCAACGTCGCTGCGACGTAGTTATTACGTAAACCGCAACGTAATTTCTCAACGTTGTGACGACATTGGTATTGACGTACTTATCACGTCACTCCAACGTGTTCATGTAACGTTGAGGCTTACGTTCTCACAACGTCATAATAACGTCCATATCTCAGAATATAAAACAAGAAAAGTAAGTCAATACTATCAAATATATATTCACAATTTTTCTTTAAATACAAATAAGACTCGGTATAAACTGTTACGAAAGGCCAAACGATGTGTAAAACCTTTATTCTGGTAATGTGATTTCTCAACGTCGCTGCGACGTAGTTATTACGTAAACCGTAACGTATTTTCTCAACGTTGTGACGACGTTGGTATGAACGTGCTTATCACGTCACTTCAACGTGGTAATGTAACTTTGAGCCTTACGTCCTCACAACGTCATAATAACGTCCATATCTCAGAATATAAAACAAGAAAAGTAAGTCAATAATATCAAATATATATTCACAGTTATTTTGTAAATACACATAAGAATCGGTATAAACAGTTACGACAAGCTAAGACAAGAAAACCTTTATTCTGGTAATGTGATTTCTCAACGTCGCTGCGACGTAGTTATTACGTAAACCGCAACGTAATTTCTCAACGTTGTGACGACATTGGTATTGACGTACTTATCACGTCACTCCAACGTGTTCATGTAACGTTGAGGCTTACGTTCTCACAACGTCATAATAACGTCCATATCTCAGAATATAAAACAAGAAAAGTAAGTCAAGAATATCAAATATATATTCACAGTTATTCTGTTAATACACATAAGAAACGGTATAAACAGTTACGATAAGCCAAACGGTCTGTAAAGCCATTATTCTGGTAATGAGATTTCTCGCCGTCGCTGCGACGTAGTTATAACGTAAAACCTAACGTAATTTCTCAATGTTGTGACGACGTTGTAGTTTACGTACTTATAACGTCACTAAAACGTAGTAATGCAACGTAGGACCGTACATCCTCACAACATCACAATAACGTACTTATCTCAGAATACGTATACATATATCTCATTCTCGTCTCTATCTTAAAAGTATTTCCCGTGAAATTCTTGCTTCCAATATAGTACAATATTTTTCTAGTATCTGGAGTTGCAACGCAACTGTCACCTTACATGTATATAACATATTACTGTCGATACTAATGAAACAAAGTCCAGGTTGTAATGAACATGTCACAATATGATTGTCGCCGATAGAAGCCGTGTTTGGGATTATTTGTTTGATTTTAACACTGACTAAATGACTAGTTTCATGACTGGTTTTATGAGGAACCAGTTTTAAGAATAACGTAGAATACAAGAATGTATTTACCATTATACCATCTAATAAACAATTCCTATTAAAACTTTGACTACAGACGATATTTAGCATATTAACTCACATTAACTCGCATGTTTAAGGTTCATTAGATGTACCACCTTGATTGGAGATGAAGCAATTAAGCAACATAAACATAAAATGTTTATTGTGGTAATGAAATTACTCGACGTCGCTGAGACACAATTATTTGTTGTTGTGACGACCTTGTAGTTAACTTATACGCATTACGTCACTAAACGTAGTTAATGAAACGTTAAGACTTATTCGTCCTCATAATGACGAACTTATCTCAGAATATACCATATACTTTTTCGATACAAACAGAACCTTTCACACGTTTCATAAAAATGGTAATAACGGGAAATCCTTTAGTGTGTTCACCTACATGTGTAACCAGGGACTTTCTAATTATATAGAGTGTTACTGGTGTAACTTGAGTCCAAACATCATGTAACTTGACGTTAATTGTAACGTTAATAAAATTAAAACACATAGAATCGTAATGAACCATCATGTATCCATGTGTAAACCAATAATTCTTAGAAGTATCCTGTGATGCAGTGGTGCATGTTTATGAAATTGGGCATTATGAAATAGACATAAGGGAAAACAAAACATTGAAATTAAAAATTCATTAAGTTTCGAATGAAAGTTTTTATATTGACTAAATAAGAACAAAATCATCACAAAAACATTGAATACGTTTAATAGTAAATATATGATGTATGTTAGACCCAGATATTTCACAAAAGAAAATAAAAACTGTAGTTTTGAAAAGGTTGACCCCTGGTCTATTCACAGAGCTGCCAAAACTATAACTGTTTGTTTGATACATCAAATCAAATTATGTTATGGAACACTCATCTGCGTTCTTATAAAGCAAAATGCAAAATGATAGGTCTAGTTTTCGCCTTGATACGATGATTTAAAAACGTGGCAAATTACATGATATTTGAACTAAATACTCAAGTAGGTGAACAAACTTTCGGTACGCAGCCGTATGTATTAGATGTTGTGCATATTTTAAAAATCAACTGCACACTATTCAAGACAACACTGGGAAGGATTGATATAATGTTTACAAAATGTGTTTTAACTATAAATACTATACTCAAAGTCAATATGAATGATACGAGATGCGTAGGTTATATATGGTATATTTTGCTAGGCCAGATATCACAGGGATATTCTAGTTTCATTTAATTTGAATATAATGATATCTTATGCATCATTGTTCTATTTTGTTGAGCTGTATAAGTATTTATTCACGGCAATCATATACTAACAATATCGTTATAATACTTTACAATTATAGACTGGTCATAGGGTCAATACGTGTTTTTATGGACCCGAGAAGACGACATTGACCAAGGACAGATTATTGTTCATTAAATTGAACATTGATCTTTGATGGATACCACATGTGTCAGAAATATATTTCAGATATAAAAATAATGGGTTTTCTTACTCTTTGCCGAACCTCCGCAATTTTAGATAGTTAATAATATAGTTAAGTACTGTAAATGCTTTATTTCAGGTGTTAGTTTTCTATCATCTTAATATGCTTGAGGGAAAAAGTTGAACACATTTATTAACGTGGTATATTTTCACAAAGTAAACACAATTCTATGCATAAAATATTCAGATCAAACTGTGCGTAGTTATCCAAATGATGTAGCATAACTTACAGTGTAACACTGATGCGCTGTCGGCCTGTCAGTCTAAATGAGGGTGATAGGTCAGAAATTGAATAATAGCAGATTAATGTCCGGCATATCGTCCATATACAGTCCGGGACTGAGATGTGTTACTCAACATTAAAAGTAATTGACATAACTAGATAAGTGCAGATGTTACCTTGGGTGGGTATTTAAGGCAGGGAAATCTGCACAAAGGCAGTTCCTTGTATTCCATCCAAATAGGTGAGTCGAATCTGCTACAATGGTTTAAGTTTCATATTGTGAATATATTCAAATGAATGTAGTAAATTGTAAATGATGAGTTGATAAGATACATTGATATGTATTGTATTTTGACTCGTGTGTTTTGATAATGAGGTGTTATAAGCTGTATACTATTTGTTTATTAGGTCTTCAAGACGAATGTCTGGAAGACCTATTGTTATTACTATGTCCTTTTTAGGTCTTCAAGACGAATGTCTGAAGACCTATTGTTATCGTCGAGATTATTATTATTATTTGTACCGATTTTGTCCGACGAGTTCTGAAATAACGGCTGGACTGATTTTTCTGAAAATTTCAGGGGTGATAGCCTGTGACCCAACTTAGCTCATAACGGAGCCCGATTTTTCAATTTCGACTTCTTTCTTGAGTTATTCCCCCTTGAAGTTGAAACTTCAAACCTCAATAGCTCGAAAACTAATCAAGATAATTTCACAAAACTTTCACCAAAATGTGACCAACAGCATTCCCCATCGATTAGGCCTGTAGCGGTTCTCGGCCGTAACAATAGATTTTTTGCTATTTTGAAAAAACTGAAAATTTCGTGAACTTTCGCGAGTTTCAGGGTACGCGTCTTTGAAAATCTTCTTCTAATTAACGGCAACACATACAACTATATGCGAGAGCTCATTTGAAAGCCAAATAAATTTCAAAGGGCCTGTAGAAGCCCGATTTTCGAATTTCCACCTAGAACTTTAATTATCTGCCCTTGAATATGGTGTTTTTTTAAATGTTCATTTTTCGGCTGCATGTTCAAAGGGGCATAACTCTGAAACAAATTAATTTATGTCAAAGTTACTTATTTCAATCTCTTTATAATAACCTGTATAACAATTCCATAACATATCCTTATCATATAAAAGTTATTGGTTTGGGCATAATTTGAGCATATTCCCAAAACAGTGAAATATTTTGATTTTGAGACTTTTTGAGGTGTGTATCCTTTGGGGAATTATTGATAATGAACCACTGAAGATAGGAAGACTTTAAATAGATCATGGTGATGTAGAAACGTCATTTATTAAGGGCAATATTTTTCAAGCTCGTATCTGTCTTAGTTTTTTTGTGACATGTCATAGAAGTTTGTCATTTTTTAAAAATCGCCATTTTCAACAAAGTTGAAAGGTTCATAACTGCTTAACTTCTTATGCTTTTGAAATTTTACATACACCTACGTATGCACAATTTCAAGAAGAACAACTTTTATGTTGACCGCTTTCATCAAAAAGTTGATAGTTAAGCCTCGAACATCGCAAGTGATGTCTAGGGGTCCAAATTTAAGCATTTTTGACTATTTTCTTGAATATTCAGAACAGCATAACGCATTTATTATGTATGCAATCTAAATGATGATTACATCTTCTTAAGTGGAAATTAAAGCACAACATTTTCTATGTTGCACCTTAATATGGAAATATTAACCATTTTGTCTTAATCGTGAGAAATGTAATGTAGGGGTCCATTAATATGTGATTTTTCCGTTTTCAGAGGGGTACCTTCTTTGGAGATTTTTTGTAAAAAAAATACTGAAGATAGAGACATGTTTGATAGCTCATTTTAAAGCGGAGAAACAGACGAATAACCCTAAGTCCAACATGGAGTTCTAGGTCAAGCAGAAGTCTTGAAGACCTAAGTATTGACGTGTCAATCCTAGTTTCTTCTTATTATTTTTTGTACGTTTTTGGTGCGCCCTACTGTGAAGTAACGGCTGAACCGATTCGCATGAAATTTGCAGGGAGGATAGCCAGCAACACTATCTAGTTCTGTACGTTCGCCGAATTTTGATTTTCGAATTCTTTTCAGAGTTATCTCCCCTTGAAGTTGAAATTTCAAACCGTAATAGCTCGAAAACTAAAGAAGATAATTTCACAAAACTTTCACCAAAATGTGGGCAGCAACATTCACCATCGATTATGCCTAAAGCTGTTTTCGGCCGTAATGATAGATTTTTTGCTATTTCGAAAAAAATGAAAAATTTGTGGATTTTCGCGGTTTTGAGGGTACGCGTCTTTGAAAATCTTCTTCTAAATAACGGAAATACATACAGCTATGTGTTATAGCTCATTTTAAAGGCAAATAAAACTCGAAGGGCCTGTAAGAGCCCGAATTTGGAATTTTCACCTCGAACTTTAATTATCTTCCCTTGAATGTGGATCTTTTTTAAATGTTCGTATTTCGGTTCAATGTTCAAAGGGGAACAACTCTGTCTGTAATGAACTTATGTGAACGTTATTTATTGGCATCTCTTCATAATAACTAGCTGAACAATTCCATAACATATCATTATGATATAAAAGTTGATAGTTTCGGCACAATTTTGACATATTCCCAAAAAAGACAAATTCTGTGATTTTGAGACTTTTCGAGGGGTATTTTCTTTGAAGAATTTTAGATTGTAAACCACTGAAGGTACAATTATGTTTAATACCTCAGGTTGAAGCACATATGTCCTTTATTAAGAACAATAAATGTTAAACTTGTATCTGTCATACTTTACGTGCGAAAAGTCATAGAACTTTGTCATTTTTCGAAAATCGCCTTTTTCAGCATAGTTCAAAGGATCATTACTGCTTTACTAATCAATATAATGAAATTATAGTTACACCTTCGCATGCACAAATTCAAGAACAACAACTTTTCTGTTGAACACTTTCATCAAAAAGTTGATAGTTAAGCTCCAAATATCGCAAATGTTGTCTTGGAGTCGAAACTTAACCATTTTTTAGTATTTTCTTGAATTTTCAGAAGAATATAATGCATTACCTATGTATGCAATCTTAATGATGATTACATCTACTTAAGTGGAAATTAAAGCACAACATGAAACTATGAAACACCTTAGTATGAAAATATTAACCATTTTGTCTTCATCGTGAGAAAGATCATGGAGGGGTCCATTACTCTGCAATTTTTCCATTTTCAGAGGGGTACCTTCTTTGGAGAATTTTTGTAAAATAACTACTGAAGATAGAGACATGTTTGATAGCTCATTTTAAAGCGGAGATACTGGTGCATAGCCGAGAGTCAAACATGGAGTTCAAGGTCAAGCAGAAGTCTTGAAGACCTAAGTATTGACGCGTCAATCCTAGTTGTATTTAGTATTTTGTATTATGATTTGGTGTGTGATTATGTATATATGTTTTGAAATTAAAGTTCCTTGTATTCCATCCAAATAGGTCTCCTCCTTCTCTTGTGTCAACAAGTGTAGTGTTGGTGAGTCGCCATCTCTACCGAAAGCTACATTCCCCTAAAGCTACGCAAAACTCTTTTTAATACATTTCCTTGTCATGGCATATGACAATAGCTTTAACATAACATGAATCCCAGCGACAACACTTCTATGAAATAAAGTTTCTAAGATTTGTATAGCACATCCATTACCAAAGAATATAAAATGAGTGATTAATCAAGTCAATGAAATAATAAAGTATTCAAAACAGGTATCACTTCACTTCGTCAATGATAATGGAATATTTATCATGAAATAGTTGATTTAAACTCGAGGTGCAGCGCTACTGAATGACTGTAACCATACTGGTAACACACTGTTACATATATGTAAATATATGTTCCAGCTTGTTAGCGATTCCGGGGTCTGATGACTCGGGTGAAAAATCTAGAAAATGGAAGCAACGACCGACTGTTAGAAGACTAACGATGCAGCCGAATGCTCCCTATTTATAAGGCATAACGTAATTAATTCAAACAAAGAGAGTGTGAGTCCATAATTGGATATTTAATAATTAGTTTTATGATCGATAATGGCCACTGGACACTGGTCAGTGACTCATGCCACAGATGGTCATCCAGAACAAAGACAATTAATGCATATTCTGAACAAAGGAATTATCGTTCCTCTCTAAAATAAAGCTTAAATAACGGTACAATTTATATGTGAAATGATAGAATTTATCTAACGTAAAGCATAAAATAACAGGCTAATTTGTACAGAAAATGTATTTAGTTTATCTTGAAAGTAGTGTAAATTCTTATACATTGACCATTGTCTTTTTCCAATATAAAGCATAAAATAACAGAATAATTTATGTATAAAAATGATACAATTTAGCACTGCGTTAGTATTCTTGGGTCGTCCTCTGTGTGTTTTTAAGCTATGAAATTCAGCAATAAGAGCTGGATTTAAGTTAGAAGCTGGTTCCCACGTGCGTTCAGAATATCCTATCCATTTGACAAAGTACCATGGAGCGCCTTTAACAGTTTTAGCCATAAGGATTTTGTCAATGTAATAGGTGGTTTAATCATCAGTTGTTTGTGCGGATCCTGGGTTAGTTGCAGGATCAGGGGACTTTGACTTGTGCTTGTTTTTGGCTTGTGTTCGTTTGAACTTGTGTTGTGTGCTTGTATCGTTCTGATGTGTGTTCTGATGTGTGTTCTGATGTGTGCTTTGAGAAGTGGTTTGTTCTGGAGCAATGTGAATGGTGTGGTCTGGTTGAGTGACGTCATCATTGTGTGCTTGAAAGTTGGGACAGGGGACTGGGTCATTGGGAGCCGCAGGCTGTGGAGGGTAGTACCTTTTTAGCCTGTTAGCGTGAATGAGTGACTTATGGGGCTTGTTTGATTGGGAGTCACAGAGCTTAAATGTATGATTTGGGCCTATCCTAGTGATATGATACGGACCAGTGAATTTACTGGTTAATTTAGCGGAGTGACCTTTCTGAACAACATTGTTACGGACAAGAACTTGGTCGCCAACTTGGAATGAAGGCGCTTTAGCTTTAAGATCGTGGCGATCCTTGCTCAATTCTTGTGTAATAGTCATGTTATCAGTAGCTATAGTTTTGGCTAACCGGAGATTGTGCAGGAGTGCACTCAAATGACCTTCTGCGTCTCTACCCATATTGTCTTTAGGTAGGAGAGCTGTGTCAAAAGGCATGTGCATTTCTTTGCCGAACAAGAGATAGTGTGGTGAATAACCTGTGGACTGACACGGAGTATTGCGCATGGCCATCATTATACAAGGAATGAAATCAGACCAATTGGTGTGGTCAGGGTTGACGTAAGTGCGCAATGTTTGTTCTATGGAGCTATTGCGTCTTTCACACATGCCATTTGTTTGTGGGTGATAGCTGGAGGTGTAGAAGTGCTTAATATCAAGAAGTTCACAGAGAGCATTGACAAGCTTTGATGTAAACTGACGACCCCTATCAGTGAGAAGAGTGCGCGGTGCACCATATCGTGTGAACACTTCATTGAATAACAGCTTTGCTACTTCACTAGCTTCCTGTGTGCGCATGGGAAAACCTTCAGTCCAGCGGGAAAACGAATCTACAGCAAGGAGAATGTATTTGTAACCTTCCTTAGTTGCAGGCAGGGGACCTAAAATGTCGACATGTAGCCGAGAGAATGTGTCGCCAATTGGTAGAGGAACCATTGGAGCCTTCTTAGCATGAATATCCCGTTTTGAAACCTGACATTGATGACACGATTTGACATAATTTTCAATGTCCTGATACATGCCTGGCCAATAGTATTTATTCAGTAAGGTATGCCGCACAGCGTCCCTACCGAAATGGCAGCCACCTGCTTTGGAATCATGATATGCAGTAAGCAGATCCTTCCTGGAGCAGAGTGGTACAGCGATCTGAGTGATCATAGCCGGTCTGTTGTTCTTGTTACCTCTATGCTTAGCTTGATAGAAATGGTACAAAATACCGTCTAGTAATTCATACTCAAGGGCATGACCTTTGAGACCTTGAATTTGGGCTTGTGTGTAATTAGGAGGAATTTCACCTTTAGACAGGTAATCTATGACGGGCTTTAAATCAGGACTTTTAGCTTGTTTGCTGGCTAAATCTTCTGTTGTAATGTCCAGGTCAATTGAGGACACGACTACGGGTGCCTGATCAGTGTAAATGAGATCCACAGACAGTGGGGTGTCATTGAACTGGTTCAGGTCAGCAGTGCGTGGCAGGATCGATAATGAGGGGGACTCAGAGAGTGGGACGGAGTTAGCGGGCGAGGAATGCACTACAGGTGTGTGCGATGGGGCGTGAATATGGGGAGCTCTGGACTTATGGGCTGGTGATACCTGGGGGGATGGGGTTAATTTGTCACTACGAGGGAGGTGCGTACTGGCCACTTGTGCATATGTACGGGCACCTGTTGAGAATTGGCCGTTGTTGGCGTGCGTTGATTGCGTAGAGTGGCTTGTTTGAAGCGCTTGATTGGTGTGATTGCTTGGAAGCAAATGAGTTGAGTGCTTGAATTGAAGCGAATTGGTAGATGAGGGTAATGACCTCTTTTTACCATGAGAAGGGTGACCTGGGGAGGCATGTTTGGGTGTGCCTATGTAGGTCTGGGTACACACGGACGAGTGTGTGTGTGAGGGATGGACGTGGAATGTACTGGCAACGAATGCATTTGTACGTTTGGGAGGCTGAGCACTGGGAATGGGTGGTCCAGGTATATCCTCAGTGTCAGGAAGGGAAGTCTGCATTGGGTAAGTTGTTCGCGAGAGAGCGTCAGCATTGACATTATGTTTACCGGGCCGGTGCTCAATGTCAAAGTCGTATTCTTGGAGCATGAGTGCCCAACGACCAAGACGACCTGTTTCAGCATTCATGCTTTTAATCCAGGTGAGAGCTTTGTGGTCGGTATAAACCTTGAACTTGGTACCAGCTAGGTAAACCCTATATGCTTTGATACCTTCAAGGACAGCCAAACACTCTAACTGCGTAACACCCCAGTTTTTCTCAGCATGATGTAACGAACGCCCTCCATAGCATATTACGTGTTCAAGGCCTTTATCATTCCGCTGACTGAGTATGTACCCAATTGCAGTGAGGGATGCGTCAGTTGTGAGGATGAAGGGTCGATCGGGGTCAGGGTAAGCTAAAATGGGAGCAGTAGTGAGTTTTTCTTTGAGAAAGAGGAAAGCTTTTTGACAATCTTCAGACCATACAAAAGGAACATCTTTTTGCAATAAACTGTACATGGGTGATGCAATTCCTGAGAAATTTTGTACAAATTTTCTGTAATATGCTGCAAGGCCTAAGAAATGTCGAACATCATGAACATTTTTGGGTGGTGGAATTTGTTTCACTGCTTCTACTTTGGACATATCTGTTGAGATACCTTCTTTGTTGAAAATGTGGCCTAAATATGACACTTGTTTTGCTGCAAATTTACATTTACTGGGTTTTAAGGTGAGACCTGCTTCTTTGATTTTCTGAAAGACACACTGAAGGTGCTGGAGATGTTCTTTGAAATTTCGTGAGAAGACGATTACGTCATCAACATAGATCAAAACATATTTCCAGTTCATTTCCTGGAGAGCCTGAGACATTGTTCTTTGGAATGCCATAGGAGCGTTTTTAAGGCCAAATGGTAGACGGTTCCATTCAAAAACTCCGTCAGGTGTAATGAATGCAGATTTGTGTTTTGTTGAATGATGAAGTGGAATCTGCCAAAATCCGCTTGCACAATCTAAGACTGTAAATATCTTAGCATGACTATTACCTACGGCGTCAGTGACATCTTCAAAACGTGGAAGAGGGAAAAATATAGGACGAGTAATTTGATTGAGCAAGCGGTAGTCAACCGCGAAACGATAAGTATTGTCCTTCTTTTTAACCATTACCACTGGTGAATGCCATTCCGATGTGCTAGGTTGAATGATCTTAGCGTCTAACATTTCATGAATTTGCTTTGAACATTCTTTCCTAAGTACTGGATTCTGTCTGTAGAAGGGCATGCGAACAGGTCTACTATGATCACTGGTTTCTATGATGTGATGATGTAAGTTTGTCTTACCTAATTGTGACCAATTATGAGCAAAAGCAGTTTGATTGGCTCTGAGGAATGTCAAAAGTTGTTGTTTTTCCTGATTGGACAAGTCTGATTGACTGAGATCAAAGTCTAAGTCTACGGGTGAAGAATGATCTAAGTGGCTAGCGTGCGGGACGGATGTGTGTGATTGTTGTGCTGTGGTGACCTGAGAGACAGAGGGTTGGCCCGAGGGAGGATGGTGGTCAGTGAGGGTGAACACAGCAGACGGGCTGATCTCGTTTGCTGTGGCCAGGACGTGTGTGTTCTTAAGCTTGACCTTATGTGCACTTGGATTGAGTAGGCGTAAGCAAACTGATTGACCGCTAATGACTAAGCATCTGGCACCCTGCAGATTGAGTTTAGATAATCTGGGGGCAGGTTCAATCAGAAGGATTTCGCCTGGGGGTGTGCGAGAGATTTTGACGGGGATGTCTGCCTGACAGTGTGGAGGGATAACTATTGATTGGGTGGGTCGGACAAACCCAGCACCCGATGAGACAAGAGAGACAGTGATTAGGCCTTCATGAAGGTGGAGACATTTATTTGGGAGATCGATAACAGCCTTATGTTTCTCCAGAAAGTCAAGGCCTAGGATGAGAGAGTGGTGAATGTGTTTAAAGACATAGAAGGAGTGAGAAAAGAGAAGGTTGCCTATGTTAATATCTAGAGAAATTGTGCCTAGGATTTTATGCGTTTCACCCCCTACCCCTATGATTTCCGAAAGAGCACTTGGTTTGTAGTGAATAGGAGAATAGCCTGCTTTAAAAAGTAGACGTTCACTTACACATGATATACTTGCCCCAGAATCAATCAACCCTGTCGAACGTACAGATTTGAGAGATATCTGGACGGTGTTTTTGGTGATAGGAGCAACCAGTGAAACTACAGGCATGTCTGGCCTGACCTCAGGTGCCTGAGAGCCAGGCGCGAGTCCCTATTGCGGCATATAGTAACGTTTGGCTTTCCTACACACATTAACATGATGACCCTTATAATGACAAAAAGTACATATTGTGTTGAAATGTGGACATTGTGTACGATCAAGGCAGTACTTACCACAACCGTCGCATCTTCTGGGTTGGTAGGATGATTGTTGATATGAGGGAGGTTGCATATATCCTCCGGGGTACATGGGTGGTTGCTGCGGCATTGATTGCGTTGGTTGCTGTGATGCTGGTGTCCAGTGATGTGGCATGGGTGGAGGGTGCATCACTGGTGGTTGCATCACTGGTGGTTGCATCTGGGGAGGCTGCATATGGTGAGGTGGCGGGCGGAATCTGTGGCGAGGTCGATGAGACTGTGCAGTTAGTTGGGGCGCTGGTGTACTGGCGGCGTGGACTTGCTCTTTAGGCTTCAGCAAGTCACGGACGAGGTCAGCAAGGTCAGCCATGTTCACTGTGACGGCCTTGTCACTAGTCTGTGAAGAGCTGGCCACCTGAGCAAAGCGTCGCACTTCTTCCAGCGTTTTGGGCTCTTTGTTGTGGACCCACTGCTTGAGAGACGGTGTTAGTCCATTCACAGCCAGCGCTACGATGACAGGCTCGGGTAGAGTACAGCTGGCAGTTGATGACTGTACCCTGGTGAGATAATCATCCGCCGATTCCCCTGGTTGCTGGGTCAATTTCAGGAGTCCGAGATCAAAGGAGTCCCTGGTGAATCTAGCCGAGAAGGCGGCCTTGAGGTCGTTATACTGATTTCGTGTGTCTTCTGGCAGGTTCTGATGCCACACTTTTGCAGCTCCCTCCATGTAGAAGGGGAACAGAAGGCACGCCCGCTCATTATTGATAGTTTGCAGGTCTTTCAAGTTCTGAAAGTCCTGCCACCAGGAAGCTGCTGATTCGGACCCATTAAACCGTCTAAGGTTTATATTGTTCATGATAGTGGAAGCCGTCGGAGATGCGGGAGGCGTTGACCTAGGTGTCGAAGTTGTAGACACCACAGGAGATGTATGCGCTGACTGAGTGTTGGACGTTGAAGGTTGGTTGGTCACAGGAGCCGAGGTTGAGTCAGTCGACAGATCAGGATAGAGAGTTTGTTGTTGAGAAGTAGAAGTTGTAGGGGACTTGACCAGTGGGATGCGGGAGGGTCGTCGCAGACGTTGCTTATAGTTTTCTGGACTTTTACCAGTCATCGGGAATCAATCTCCACCAATTAACACACTGTTACATATATGTAAATATATGTTCCAGCTTGTTAGCGATTCCGGGGTCTGATGACTCGGGTGAAAAATCTAGAAAATGGAAGCAACGACCGACTGTTAGAAGACTAACGATGCAGCCGAATGCTCCCTATTTATAAGGCATAACGTAATTAATTCAATCAAAGAGAGTGTGAGTCCATAATTGGATATTTAATAATTAGTTTTATGATCGATAATGGCCACTGGACACTGGTCAGTGACTCATGCCACAGATGGTCATCCAGAACAAAGACAATTAATGCATATTCTGAACAAAGGAATTATCGTTCCTCTCTAAAATAAAGCTTAAATAACGGTACAATTTATATGTGAAATGATAGAATTTATCTAACGTAAAGCATAAAATAACAGGCTAATTTATACAGAAAATGTATTTAGTTTATCTTGAAAGTAGTGTAAATTCTTATACATTGACCATTGTCTTTTTCCAATATAAAGCATAAAATAACAGAATAATTTATGTATAAAAATGATACAATTTAGCACTGCGTTACTGGTAAGATTATATTTTGGTATCTTGAGAAGATGTAGAATTATTTTCATAAATGTTGTCCTTTCAATTACGTCTACTTCGTGTTTTAGAAACTTTATATGGTTACTTGCTTTGATGTTATAGTTACTGCCGCATCTTGTTTCTCTAAAGACCAGTTCCGTAAATGAATGGTTGGTTTCGTTATGTATAATTTACCATACATGAGGGGGCGCAGGACATGGGGTTCTCAAATATACATTAAGTTGCAATGAAAGAATATAATTTCAAGATATTGTAAAACAATGGAGTGTATCTTATAAACTAAACAATTATTTAAACAAAATGCGTAATGCGATATGAAAACCAACAAACTATAACTTCACACACACTAATGTATAAATGCGGCTCCTATGGGTTGTTATTTCTGAAACAACTTTCACATGAAATATACATGAATACATGATTTATATGATTCACATCCTTGGTATTTAAAAGCTGAACATAGACAATATTCATACATAGTTCTTATGTTGAAACTGATCCGGTCGACCCCGCTTTCTGATTGTATAGAAATTCATTAATTTCATTTTAGAACCTAGACGAAGGCCTACTATAGCCATTTCTTGGTTATTGCAAACGGTCAAATATGGGTCAAATATGGGTCAGTCTTTCAATTACTGTGGGAATATCGTCTATCGTGGAACTTGCATGCACAGGTGTTGTAATCTGATATTTCCTGTCGTGCGATAACTAACTGCGCTTGTCGTCAAGAATGTCCTACAGATATAGCCCGCTCCTTCAACGCTGGACATTGTGTTTAAAAATACTGAGAACAGAACCAAGAACAGTGTCAGGCTTGCAAGGTAACCATTCTTCCGTTTGTTTTTAGTGTAGTTCTTAAAACTTCTAACCCATTTCTCCCATACAGACGAATATCATTTTAAGCACATTGATATGATCTTCTGTGGGATTTTAGATCTTCTGTGCGTTCAGAGAGAGGGGGGGGTTTGTAATTCTATTCCTCTATAAACATTAACCCATTCTCCATTTTGCAGAAGCCTACATAACAAACGATACTGCAAAGGAAGTAGATGTCGAGAAGGAAGTTTCGGAATGCCTAAACATGCTCTCAACATGGCGGGCCTCGATTTCAACAGGTTACTATTCGTTTATCGTACCTACTACTGTATTGATGTGATAGTTAACATGACCATAACTCCCTGTAATATTCATTTTAACCAAATTGTTTAATTAAATCTCTACTGTTTTATCATTAACGTTAGCAATGCTAGTGCTACATTGTTGTAAAGATGTAACACCGTAAATTTAATTAATGCAATAACGCATAAAATATAAAAGCTGCTAAATTGTCGTAACTGTAAACACAAATATTGTGTTGTGTATTTGTGTATAAGAAATAAAGCAGTATCATAAAAACTGTCTACTTACATTACTATGCTTGATACAGAAAGAACTTTTTTCCCTGACTACTTTGTTATAAATTCAAAGTCTATAAATGTGTATTATTTGTTTGCAGAGAGCGACATCTGACAAGGAAACAAGCTAATGGACAAGAGAACAAGCTTATGGGCATGGAAACAAGCTAATCGGAGAAAAGGCTAACTTTAACTTTTAATTTTATCAAATTAAAAAGTATAATCAAAGCTTCATCTGTCTGTTATCTTTGTGTTTTAAAAATACATGTCATATTACAACGTTCTCAGAACGTCGTAATGCATTTGGGAGACAACAAATGACGTCTTGGCGACGTCCGAAATCTAGACGTCATTTCCACGTCTTCACAACATCTTATGTAGGTAGAAAAACCACGTTGTATCAACCTTTCTGGGAGTCTACAGGATGACGTTATGACGACGTCAGAAATCTACGTTAGGACGACGTAATCAATGACGTCATTCCAACGTCCTGACAACGTCGCAATTAGGTAGGAAAACAACGTTGTAGCAACCTTTCTGGGAGTCTACAAAATGACGTCTTGACGACGTCAGGATCTACGTTAGGACAACGTGAAAATAGACGTCGTTACAACGTCCTCACAACGTCGAGATTACGTAGAAACACTACGTTGTAGCAACCTTTCTGGGAGTCTACAAACTGACGTTGTGACGACGTCAGGATCTACGTTAGGACAACGTAAAATCAGTCGTCGTTACAACGTCATCACAACGTAGATTTGTTATTTGGATTGTGCGTCACGAGGTCTAAGTAAACACAGTCGAACTGAGCTACTGGTTCTCAGTGGTCTGTAGTCTGTCCTCCATACCCTAGAGCAAAATATTCAACTGACGGCCAGCCCAGTCTAGAAAATTATAGCGAGTCTAGTTTCCTCAGCTCAGAGGTCATAAAAATAAATTTATTTTATGGTCTCTGCTCAGCTTTTTATCAAGGCATACTTGGGGTTCCATTTTGTATAACTATTTGAAATGTTTGTAAAATATTTTTTTTTAAAACTAACCCTTATTTACCCTTAAATGTTAGTCTAAGTGGTCAGTGATATATAGTGTAACAAACGGTTTCAAGTAGAGTAATATCTAGTCTATAAAATGTCATAATTACGTATACCCTACTATCATTCATATCAAAATGTTTAAAACTGTGAAAATAAAAGTCGAAATTGGTGTAGGACAAAACATGACGTATTTGATTGACTTTATCTTAAATCGAAACGTATCTACTTAAAGAGCATAGTTTGGTCTTCATAACTTTTTTTTTTTTTTTTTTTTTTTTTTTTTTTACTATAATTTTTTTTTTTTTTTTTTTTTTTTTTATTTGCTCCCATGATTGTTACAGAGTTATACATGTTTAACAGTCATACATTAAAAGGCATATATGTTGTTGGAGAGTGAGTGAATATATATCATAGAATAGTCTTAGCTACTTAAAGATGGAATGAGTGAAATCCATTTTTTGTTGAAACTTTCCATTTCAATGTTTTTCTTTGATATGAAATTTTCGACAAAAAATATTTGCTTTAGAGTCATAATATAGTTTTTTAATTTTGGAATTAAATTTTTAATATTACACAAATGGATGTGTTTTTTGGCAGAAATAATGATTTGGTTTAGTAACACATCTCTATGGAGTGTACCAAACCAGATCAAGTATTTAGTAATTTTTATTTTTTGAGATAAAAAGTTATTTATCCAGAGCTCTAAATCATTCCAGAATTTTTGGGTTTCACAACATTCCCAATAAATGTGACAAGTGCTTTCAGAAGCATCATTACAAAAACTGCACAAATCATTATCAATCAAATGCATTTTTAACAATTCTTTTTTGGTATAAATAGTTCTGTGCAAAAATTTGTATTGGAAGTCCAGTAATTTGACATCTTTTAATCTATACCTATAAAAGCTAAAAACATTGTGCCAGTTAAAATCACAATCAGGAAATTTGTTATCCCATTTAACACAGATGTCAAGTTTATCATTTGTGGAAATAAGCTTATCATAAAATAGTCTAGAGCCTTTCGAAGTCTTTAATATATTTCTTTGGTAAATACTTATGCGTGAATTATAAGGCATGATTTGTGCGTTATTGATAATTTGTTTCCAAGATTCTGGTAAGATATGAAACAAATAGTTATAGTCTAATATTGTCCCTCTTAATTTGTATTTAGGCTGTAATACTTCAAAAGGTATAAATCCATGTTCATAACACAAGTCTCCTACTGTCAATAATCCTTTATCCGCCCAATGTCTAACAAAAAAGCACGGGTTTTTATAGTTATGATTTAGCCATAAGGGTTCAGCTAAAATATAATCAATATTAAGCAATTCAGATTTAACATTAAGCTTTCTACAATAATTGTTCCAAGCTGTAAAAACATCCTTCCAGTAGGGATTTTCAATGTTGAAAAGTTTATCTATATTTGATCCATACTTTAGGATCTTATTAAAGGGAATGTTACATGGGTTATTGGCTGATGATTTTTTACAGTAGAGTCTTAAAGTAGATAGTTTAAGAGCTTCAATAAATGTTTTTACATCAACCATGCCCAAACCCCCTTCAGTCTTTAATCTTTTCATTGTTTTTCTTTTTATTTTATCATTTTTATCATTCCATATGAATTTGAAGAATATCTTTTCCAGAGATTTTATAAAGTCATCTGGGGGATTAGGCAATGAGCTAAAAATATGTACTAGTTTTGAGAGGGCCAGTGTTTTTATAACAGTAATCTTTCCTATCAATGTTAAGTGTCTTTTCCTCCATACTGCCAGTATTCTACTTATTTCTTCCAGTCTTTTTCTTGTATTGATCACCCATAAATCCTCAAGGTTTGGAGTGAATTTGATTCCCAGCACTTCAAACTCTCCATTATGCCATTCTATTTTCAAATCATCACATAGGGTTTCTGTTTTGCCTGCCATTGAACCAATCCAAATTGCTTTAGTCTTTTCTATATTTATTTTTAAACCTGACATTTGATAAAAAGTGTTGATAGTTTCAGTTGCAGCATATAAGCTATCCTCTGTCCCATCAAGAAAAAGTTCAGTATCATCAGCATATTGACCTAACTTATATTCTTTATCATCAATAACTATACCTTTGATTTTTTTATTATTTCTTATCATACACCCCAAGATTTCTGCTACAAATAAGAAGAGATATGGTGATATGGGATCACCCTGTCTACAACCCCTTTCATTATCAAAGAATTCAGATAAGTTACCATTTTGTATCACACAGGAAGTTGTGCGATAGGTTAGTACATTTATCCAGTTAATATTTGAGGACCGAAACCAATTTTTTTTAGCACGATATTGATAAAATCTTTTGATACTGTATCGAATGCTTTTTCAAAGTCAATAAGAATAAGTAATCCATGTGTATTTCTTTTTTTGGTTTCAAACATTACATCATACAATAACCTTGTGTTTTCACTGATAGTTCTACCTGGAATAAAACCGGTTTGATTATCATGTATGAGATGGTCCAAAGTCTTTTTTAGACGGTTTGTTATACATGCACTTATAACTTTGTAGAGAGCATTTGTTGTATAGAGGTTAACTGTGAGGAATTCTGACGTCATCAATGTGCACTTATATGACCCCAAAATAGGTCAATGACATGGAAAGGTGACCCTATTTATAGAACCTAGTATAGCAACAGGATATTTTTAGAGAATTGTAGGTCAGTGACCTTGAGAGGAATGTACTTAATGACATGTTTCGAAATCTATTTTAAGAAAATCACTTTCTATTTTTGTCATACTGAGCTCATATTGTATTTAAAGAAAATGATATCACTTTCTATTTTTAATGTACTGAGCTCATATTCTATTTTTATGACCAGTTAGAGGATATAAACCCCCCAAAGTTTTACAGTTGAAGCATCATTCTCAGCTGAAGCTCGAGACGCTAGTAACACTGGAGAAACGACCCTCCATTCCACAACTTTCCACACTTTGAAACAACGACCTTTCCAAAACCGAAAGGGGTCCTTTCCACACTGTGGAATGATCACATTTCCACAGCCAACCTTTCCAAACAGTGGACTTCCATGGAAGCGTGAATAAAATCACATTATTTGTTTTCGTCTACTTACTTCTTCAATTAAATTAAGAATCACTCATTAAAACTCCTTTTTATCCTATTTATCTTAATCTATTTTAATGTAATTATATTTAAGTGAGAAATTATATATTAATCATTTAATGTAGTATTTAATTTGTTCATGTTATTATGTGAAGCGTTCATAAAATCATGGTTCAGTTTTCTGAAGCAACAGGAACATTTTGGAATAGTTTTATTACCAATACAATAAATAATTATATTTTCCTATAATTTTCTGAACAAGTGATAGATGAGATCATTGTTATTTAAATGACTAAATTATCAACATTCAGATAACCAGAAATAATATTTGAATGGGAAATTAAAATTAAATGAGATTAAGACCATCCTCACATATACAACCTATGGTGAATCTATTTTCTCAAGAAAACGACGGCATATCCACAGATTTTCCAAACAAATATTAACAAAGCGCGAGTGGTATTCCCGTGTGACATTGAGTGAGTGAAATTAATCAAATTAATCACCAAATACGAGTCATACATTGCAATAGGTGTAGTTTTGTTTTTTGTTAAGGGTTGTTGATTACACAGGGAAAAGACACGCATATATAAATGTATTTGTCCATACATCATAGTTTAATTGATCCTGTACATTATCGAGTATTCACCCCTAGTTACAAACAAATACCAATGGTAGACAACTTGCACAGTCTAATCTCTCTCCCTCTCATACTCCCTCCCTCCGTCCGTCCCTCCGTCCATCCTTCCGACCCTCCGTCCGTCCGTATGTCCCTCTCTCTCCCTCTCTCTCCCTCTCTCTCTCTCTCTCTCTCTCTCTCTCTCTCTCTCTCTCTCTCTCTCTCTCTCTCGCTCTCTCTCTCTCCCTCTCTCTCTCACCGTCCCTCTCTCCGTTCCTATTTCTGTCTCTCTCTCCCTCTCCCTCTCTGTACCCATCTCTCTCTCTCCTTCCTCTCTCCGTCCCTCTCTCCGTACATTTTGCTCAGAAACAGCCAAACACAAACATCCCCAAAACCCAGCACTTTCAGTTTCTACTTGCAATTCTGAATTACAGAGTGTGTGCACGCGTGTGTGTTTATGTATGTGGAACGATTAGCGGACGGAAATATTGTTTGTCATGTTGTGAAGTTTAAGCATTTTGAAAATAGTTTTTGTAAGTCTTATGGCATTTCACGGTGTTGTACAATAGTATTTCGATAAATATATCATCTCAGTTAAATGACAAAATTGGTTTTATGAGTATTTATGCAATGTAGCTTTATTACGCATGTATTTTAATTTCAAAGATATCTTCAACTGTTTTACGTCATACCATCGCATGTCGTTATATTTATATTTTATTAACATGTATTTATGTGTACGAAATGAGCCATAATAATTTCTCTCAATACATTCCACAACAACGCAATCAAATGATTGTATATTTAAGTCGTTAAGTAGTGATTGTGTATTTAGTCATAATACGTGCTGAGATACACATGTGCAGTTGTACACTGAGTTGCATAACTACTAGCTAAGACAATCTCTGACAGACAGACAGACAGACATACAGACATACAGATTGTTTTATTTTTGTCTCACTTGTGTATACACAACAAATCGCTCAGCGATATATGAGAGACACTGTGTCAATTTATAAAACATATAATATATTGAATATAGAGTAAAAGCATGTACATCAATAAAAGTAAACTTAAATATTGCATACATTATCCATATAAAAGATTACGACGTAAACGAAGAATACTAGTGCAGGCCTTGGCACTATCAAAAGTTAAAACGGGATTGTTGAGTAGCGCATAAAACTGTTCGTTTGGCGGTAGTAGATTAAAACATTCTAGCTTATTAAAATAAGAAGCTCTGCGAAAAACTTTGGTTGTTCAGGTTGTGTTCACGAGACCTTGAAAGTCTATCCATTGTGCTGTTGGGGGTCACATATTCCAAACGTTATAAATAGTGTTACTTTATCGAGTACCGACTGTTAAAAACTACCATTTTGATGATTGTCGACTTAGTACATTGACGATATAAAGGTAAAAGTAGTGATTTTTGATCGAAAACCGGACAATGTAACGCGTGAGTCGCGCGCCAATGAGTCAACCGTAATTTTTGAATATTATTTAAAACAGGCAAAATAACAACTTTGGGTTGATAATGTTGAATAATTCATATAACTATTGTGCATGTAAAGGGAACATGCAGTGTCGGTTTCTGCACATGCAAAATGATGTTACTCGATTTTAATTGGAAACTAGTTATTATGATATATTATGCGATTGGGGAAGAATATGCAAGCTGAGTGAATTTGTTTGTATTGTAAACAGCACATATGGTGAGTTTGAGCGTATTAAAGCCAAATATTTGTTAATGAAACACAATGGATGCACCTTAATTCGGAATATATAAAACTAATCATTAATGGTACCCTCTATGGTCTATGCATGGTTATACTACAGCCTGCATTTAATTACCGATCCATTCTGTAACAACTGTTACGATTTTTGTTCGATAAGTTTTGGTTTTGATATTTAAAACAAAAATTCAGAAGTAAATAACAAAATATTGGAATAAGTGTGTATTTGTCGGATTGTGTCCCTGCATACACAATCTTAAGTTAATGTAATTAATCTACTGCAACATTGTTAATGATAACTAAAATAATTAATGTTTATTTTCACAATTTCCATTTTAAATTCCATTAGAGCTTTCGGTTTAACAACAGATGGCTGTGGCTACATCACACATCATATGAAAGTAAAATTACAATGACGTTTTGAGTTGGATTTCAATCATTTGTTAAGATATCAGTAAATCGTTTTTTAATTCCAGTTTTAAATTACATTTAAAATAAAAAGTTCATTACATTGGTGATGAATTGTGATGTTTTATATGCAACAATAGCATATCACAAAACTGTCAATTTGTGAGAAGTACGTTCATAAGACCGAGTCTTTCATGTCTCATATGTTGCGAATCAATAAATCAATTAGAACGACGACAACCACTGAAGCGTCATGTATATACCCAATCACAGTGCATCCTTATAAACAAAGTTGTGTATTCTGTTAATTAACAAATATTTCTCGCATTCATGTACACAAATGTCTAAATAGCAGGCTGATACCCTATCAACATAATACAAGCTATTCTATAATATAAGAAATTCATTCAATAACTTTTAACATCCTGTTTTTCGCTGACCTTATAAAATGTCCAAATGACCATTCATTGTCAATAAATCATCCCATATTTAATTACTGACAAAATAAAAAATAATAACGAACACTTGGTTTCAAATCGTAGTTCTCCATTAAAACAAAATGAACAGAAAGGCAACTTGCAATATAATTACAATTATCATAAGACATCAGTTTAGTTTCAAAGAGTACGTCTTTTTGCGAGTTTTGGTGATGGTTGAATACCAGAGTGCGCCCAGACTGCAGTCGACTGCAATCAGTACCGGTAAATATATATGCAACCCACAGTACCGTTATCACTGCCTTATTACTATGCATATATATATATATATATATTATAGAAGGCGAAGAACATACTCATTTTACTATAAAAGGGTAGTGTCACTGAACATAATTATAACATACAAACGGATATGAATAAACATGCAACATGTGCTAACCCGTCAGATTTGACCTATGTGACACTCAATTACTAATAACGTGATTAAAATGTGATTAACATTTATATTATTTTAATAAATTTCCATCCGCATATCATTACAGTAAAGCAAGAATGATTGAATAAGTCATACACAGATAATAAGAAGACAACGTTAAATGTGGGATGACTATTTTGTAAAACAGTAAAATATAAAAAAGAAATGTCATGAAGTTAAGATAAAGTGCCGTTAAAAATGGATAGACTTCTCAAATATGTATCCAAATGACACATACGCGCCCAAAACACTCATAAAAGCACAAATAACATAAAATTATATTTTTACAAATATGATAGTGTTACTACAGTTAGTAAGAACAGATTAAAATTTTCAATTACTTACCATTCTCGTGTATTGCACAGAATGTTTCATGACCCGCAATTGCTATCTTTAGATGGGCTCAACAGCGTGTATTCGCGACTTCGCAAACATGTATATTCGGTTGTGTATTTGTGAACTTTGATGAGAGTAGTCTCTTCTTTGACCAAGACACATCCACTTGTACACTGTATATTGGACAAGCTTTCATTCTTCAACAAATTAAATTGTATTATCAAGATAGGTAACATAGGTTTTCTGTTTATTGTATATTGTTGTCCCATATATATATACCGTCTGTTTTGCAATTGTGTCGGGGTATGATTTGTAAGTATTTTAATATTTTCAATAAAAATAATAAAATATGTCATGCTCTGTCCATCATACTTCGTTTTCGGATCACAAATTAAAACTGGTGGAATCAATCAAATATTTACTGTATATGATGCAAGAGCGTGTCCACTGATTTTAGATATTAAGAATTATTATTTTTAAAAAACCGGAAAATATCCATTATAGGTATCGTTTGTGGAAATTAAGTGAAACCGACTGAAGATGTCACAAAATTTTTTTCAATTTGTATTTGTATTTGTAAATGATAAAATGTATAAATGTATGCTTTGTTTATGAAGCATATTACATTAAGACTGAATGTGAGTGTTATGAAGTACGTTTTAATATATATATCATACTGATGCAAATGAACACAGCTGGCGTATAATATGTCACATGCAGAACATTAAAGTATATCATGCTTGTTTTCATATTGTCGCTGAAAATAATACAAAGTGGCAAAGCTCACAGTTGTCATGTACACAGCTTTGATTTCTTAACTATTAGTTTTAAGATACATTTTCAATAACAAGTACGCATCCTTAAATATGTCCCGTTAACACGCATTAGTTAGCTGATATGAGAAATGTGTATTGTCAAGTGGATTGTCTTATATTTGGTTGAATCAAAATGTTGGTGAGAGGTAAATATCTTTGTTTACTTTTAAAGGATATGTTTATACAAATTGGTCCGAAACAATTAATTCATCGATTAATTTAAGTCATTACATCATTTCAGATCGGGGTTTGGGCCAGACTAGTATTTACGTTATCTTAGTGATAAGTCACTCTTACGAAATCTATGTAAATTTAGAATCGCATTACACTCCTTAAAATACAACATTTTAGAAAGGACTATTACACGCTGGATGATCAATGATGTTCTAATTATTCTTCTGGTCAAATAGAAGACGAATTTTACAAATGGTTAGTTTGTGACGCTTTGCAATCCACAAACGATGTATAATCTACTTATTCATAATATATCTTAAAATACCTTGCCATGTTTATAAAATAATTATCGAAGTCACGTCATCTCAAGCCGTCATGCTGAAACATGAATTGTACTAGTTTGGGCCTTATATATTGAATAAACCTGTCTGTAAGTGCTCCTTTCACAAATAACTATTGCATAAATGTTTTAACAATACATCTATAAAACATGCATTAATTATATCCGTCCGTCTGTCCTACCAGACATTTTATAAATGACATTACAAACATATTCACAGTATCGATTCAGGGTAATGTACCGAGAAGACGTTTTTACAAGGTTTAAAACAATCCAGTATGAATGGGTGAATTGTCTACGTGTCACGCATACCACTGCAGGGTATACACGTGTAAGTTCCAAAGATAAAATTGATAAGCCAAAGCTTCAAAAGAAGAAGAATCTGTAGTAAAATGTAAATAATATAAGGGATTATAAACATATAGAGATAGCATTACAGTATTAACGGACATCATATGGTTTAATATTAAATCAAATAATGACCAATTTTAACTGGGTACATATACCTAACACTTTTATGCCGACAAAGAATCTTGTACAAATAAACAACGGTATCCCAGAGAGCTAATAAAAGCAAAATTTAAGATAATTGTCATTATTCATTTAAGGTAACATACCGAGCGATTTTATAATTACGAAATATCTAATGTATTACGCGTAAGTTCTCGCCTGGTTTATGACCTGCAATTAAGCTAACATTGTCTGGGTGAGGAATGTTGTGTATTGGTGACTAGCTGTGGTTGTATATTCGGATGTATATTCGACAATTCTGATGAGAGGGTTATCTTTAAATACCAATACACATACACAAGGAATTGTCATTGACATAAGCAGAGGAAAATGAAATATCTAGATATATCTAGCGTAGGTATTCGAGTCTGCAATTATGAACATGTATATATAAATTGTCATCATTGAATTAAATTGAGCAGGATTATATGAAACATCACCCCATCCAAACTGTTTTAAACCGGAACATGAGTCTTTGGCACATGTGTGCTTATTCTATGTTTTCATTTTATTTTTTGATTTGTAGTAATACATGTTCAACTTCTATAAATACCTTACAGTATCGTTGTTTACACAACTGTGACCTGTTATCTAGGTCTATATTGTCTATATCTTTTATTTCATAATTTTATTTGTAGTTTAGAAAATAGTCATACCTTTCACATCTACAACATGTAAATGTCATTGCAATTTTACAATTCGACAATAAAATTTTGTTTCAACAGATAATGAAACATTCACGGGCTAGTGTACAGCAATAAAGCTATTTGATGTTCAAACTCTGAACGTTGAAACAAAGGCGCATACTGGTACCTCTTTGTCATCATAACAATTAGTTTAGATACCCATATGAAAGTGTCTATAGCGATTGTTGATAGATGCATAGCTGACTATGGATGCAGTACAAGATACCCGAACCAAGTGTAACAGTCCACCAGGAGACCTGTTTAAGAGCGAATACACATGTTACATAACATGAACAGAATAGAACAGAATGAACAATATGGCAGAGAGACGTCTAAACAGAAAAGTATTTTTATGGGCTGATGGAATGGCAACACTAAAGAAGAAACGCAATTGGAATTTTAGACTTCATGAACATTTTAAGAAACTTCATTTACAGCATCTCTTTGATATACATGTAAGAACAGAGAAGAAACTTTTAGTTAACACAGTGGAAAGAACTATGTTTTCAAGGCACAAGATTATCTGGAATGAAACACTAAATGGAGATGGTAACAGAAAGCTACGAACATATAAAACTTTTAAGCAAGAATTTGAATGCGAAAAATATGTTAACACCTACATGCCAAGGAAACATCGAAGTGCGCTCTCTAAGTTTAGATGCGGTGTGGCACCCTTGAAAATAGAGACTGGCCGATATGAGAGCATCCCTGTGGAAAATAGACTGTGTTTTAATTGTCTCAACTGCGTCGAAGATGAAGCCCACGTTCTACTAAAGTGCCCCTTATATACACGTTTTACAAGTGATCTTTTAAAGCTTTCCTGTGATAAATTTCCAGCTTTTACAATTTCTTCGATGTCGGAACAACTTGCCCTTTTTTTTAGATGTGAAGAGTTTACTCATGTTTTAGCCAAAACCTGCAATAACATTTTAGAACATAGGCGCTTTTTGCTGTACAGATAATTTTATGGGTTTTTTTTATATAAATAATGTATAATGTTATAATAATGTATTATTTTTTTAGGGTATGTATAGTGCTCACTTTGTACAGATTGTCTTTTACGTGTTTTATCATCTCTCATAAATCGCTTGGCGATTGGTCGCTTTTATATATGGTATATTTTATGTATGTATATTTGTGCGAGTGAGATGTAAATAAACATATCTGTCTGTCTGTCAATAACACCGACCGGAACGCATCGTTTAACAGGTTGTTCTGATAGGCATTTGCACGTGACGCTTGCTCCTGTATATAGCCAGGGACTCCCATCTGATTAAAGAGTCCCTGGTTGACCACACACAGCAAAAAATGAGATTGACAAAAAGAGTCATTGCAAAATGAAATACATATGTATACAATGTAACAACTTAACAGCATTATTATCATGATAACCGCTGCATTAGCTTGCGACATAACAATACTAAATTTAATTTGTATTATGGCAGTATGTAACTTCCTCCAATAACAGAATCTCTTCCGAATACAATCTTAAAAATAAAGAACAGGCGGACCAACAAGTATAAGTATTTTAATTTGATACACTTAAACAACATGTGTTGAATTTATATCATTAATCATTAATATTCAAACCTAAACACTTTAATAAGAGTAAGTCGTGTGATACTTGTAATGAGCCTATCGGCCTATGATAAAGTGTTTAACTCATAATGATGAATTACAATCGTGATAAATGTAAGACTGTAAAATGATCATGTCAAAATAACCGGATGAAAGTTCATGGAAATGTTTTATTGCTTGTTTTCGTTTTGCAATGAAAGACCTCAAAACCAAACCACTTGACATGCTACAACAGAGAACGTTTTGAATAAAACTTTTGTTATAAAGAACAAGTGTAAAGGTATTGACATTAAAAGCTTTAACTTTACGTAAAACACAGTCTTTGTTGGCCATTCTTGTAGATGCTATCTGTGTTTGAATTTGTCATAGAAAATAGTGCCGAGATACTTATACTCAGGGACAACTTCTATCATGGAATTGTCAATGAGAACAGGTTTATAGTTGTCTTTCTTCACTTATTAATCTCTGTAATCATTGCCTTTATTTTCCGGGTATTAATAACTATAAGGTTCTCTCAGCACCATATACAAAAACGTTCTATGGCCTTATGGAATGTGAAGTATACATTTTATTAAAATCATAACAAAAAATTATTTACGAATGAAAAAGTCAGCAATTAAAATGTCTTAATTATAGATTTTAATATAACATATATCAAATTGGTATTTTCTTTTCTCTGTGTGTTAATGAGCGTAAGCACGCACAATGACATTGAAAGGCTTTGCAGCGTGATATCTGGGAAACGCGGCCGCCTTTGATGAAACTATTACGTAATTCATTGGCACACTTCGTGTGTGCAGACGGCATAATGCCGACATATGATTGCTTATTGGTTTATAACCCTCGTACTGTTTATATCAAAGACGACGACCGTTTTCAAGTGTCACAGGTATGAAACCATCCATCTAAAATTGATCTAGGAGATACTTAACTTCACTATTGAACATGCTATACATAAAAATACAGTATGCCTGCAAGTTACCCATTGCTGTGAATGTTGATGTGAACAGTTGAGAACAGCTTTGACATAACAAACAGATGTCAATGTACATGATCATATATCTCTTCTTCATCACCTTAACTTCAAGAATGCCAATCAAAGAAATGTACATGCTCTTTGAATATTTCTTCTTTAAATGTACACCTGGTCAATACGATCGTTTATACATAGCTTGTAGTGAAATCGAAATGGTTAGTGGTAAAGAAACCGATATTATCCCACATCACAATAACATGGCTAATTAAGAGGTAAAGTGAACAATATAATGTGATTGATAATGTGATTCAGGCCGAATGAATATAAGATTATCTTTCGGGATATGTCTGTTAAACTTATGATAATTTAGATCACTATAGCTGCTTGCGTGAACATGCCAATCCCTCATTCATTCTCTCTGTCGTTTCATCATTCAGTCAAACACTATATATGTAGGATCTACTTTTTAACTTAATAACTTATGGTTAGCTAATGAAATTAAGGAATGAAATAAACATATTATCACCCTCCCATGTTCTATCAGTGATTAGTTACATTTCAAAGGTAAGCACATTACGCCAGGAGTATTTGTCTTGCCCTGTAGGATCATGTAGTGTTTAGACATGGTTATAGTGATAATATTATACATGGTCATATTTTCTTATGATAGCATCAGGCTGGTTGGTTATTTGTTTTATCTTTGAACACACCTGCGCTCCTTTTGTACATGGAAATAGTTCCAAAATATAATATGTAAAGGTAGTGAGATGTTGGATACTTAGAAATGAAACATTACCTGTAAATGTGGTCGTATGCAAACGTATTCTTTTAAAGATGCATAATCAGTTTTGCATGATACTGTATATGGTTCTGAAATGTACATATAACAGTAGGTGCTGGTTTGCGTTATATCATCTTACTCGACTTTCTTCATATTATTATACACATATATATATATATATATATATATATATATATATATATATATATATATATATATATCAATGAAAACTAAGGAACAGTCTCATGCATATGTAGTAGTCGACATATATGGCTCTATTTCAGTATTTACTCGTTATAAGATCTATTAAAAGCTATAGAAGCAAACCTGTCTTCCTATCTATTTCATGAAAGTGTCCACATATACGTTTGACTTAATGGCTGCATCATGCCAAGGTTCTATGTCCTGCTTTCGATCATGACCACGACTTTGAATGGTTGTATTTTTTTTATAATTAACTGACTGACCTTAAAGTGGTTATTTTCGGTTAAAGTTGGTAAATCTCAATTAAATAAAATTAAAAAATTAAATTTTCTTGGCATTATGAAGCTCATCCATCTTTAATTCCACCGCTGTAATTAATCCTACGTTAACAGGCCACAAGGTGCATGATCAGGGATTTCTACGGAATAGGTTATTTGGACAGCATAAATAAAAAAATGCTTATTAAGAAAAATTTCCAGAACAACACACCTCTGTTGCATACTATGTACATGTATGTCTATATGTATGTTTGTATGTATGTCTCTGTTAAACGGGACATAGAATAGCACAATGTTTATAAATAAGTCAGTGTCAAATCAACATTTTACATTCAGTTTTGTTTACCTAAAGTAGGATTTGTGAAAGATTCTAGAAAGCCAGTTTCTTGTGTTTGTTCCTAGACTGATCACATTCCAATTAAAGTCATACTTACGGATTTAAAATCAAAATAGAAAATGAATGTTTTAAAAAAAATCATTCAACGAAAATGTTTTTGAAAAAAAATAAAGTTACTTTTTTCTAATTCTTGTCAAAACCTTGTAATCTTTATGTTTTATAACTTAAATATAATATTTACTTTTCAACATGATAAAAAAATGTTTCTATTAACATATATTAAAAAATATTTTTATTATTTTTATAATTTTAGCAAAGTCAATATATTCTGCTGTCTCATTTTTACTTTCACTTTCTTGTTAGAATACGTCTAACAAGTTTAAAGTTAGTATTTAAATAATATTTAATCAAGTCAAAATAATGTAAAAATAAAAAATAATATTCAACAACTTATTCTTTTAATGTCAAAATAGGTATCAAAGTCTAAGCTTTTCCTAAATCAAAATGATATTTAATATGGTTAATAAATCAAAGGAAATCTAGTCATAAGGGATAGTTCTATAGATATTGTTGACAGGTCGCGCATTACAAGGGGACATAACTCGTCGTCAGAACAGTAATTATCTCATTAGCGTGATGGCTATGGAAAGGCCGCCTTTCAGCCGATATTTCCAAAATGGCTTTGTAAAGGTCGTTCTTTCCGTCTTTTTGAAAGGCGTGGAAAGCTGCCTCTTTCCACGGGTGGAAAGATTGGAAAGGTCGCTCTTTCCACGCCAAAAGAACGCCTTTCCACTAGTGGAAAGAACGGTCGTTACTCCAGTGTAACCTTCTATGCTCTTGACTTTACTTGTGTTGTTGGCAGTTTACTTCGAAGACAACTATGCAGACGTGTTTTATATTCTCTCTGTCAACATGAATGTCTGTGGATATCTTGATGAGAATGTTGTTGCAGATTGTAGTGGTGGATTACCCAGTAAGACGGGTTACACCTCTTTTGAGAAGAGACTGGATTCATATAAGGACTGGCCAATTCAGATGAAGCAAAATCCTAGAGACTTGGCTCATGCTGGACTCTATTATCAGATTCGTGGGGATTTGTGTATTTGTTTTAAATGTGGTATTCGTCTCAAGGAATGGATGCCTACTGACGACCCCTGGATTGAACATGAGAAGTGGTCTCCTAACTGTGACTATCTACGGATGGTTGGTGTAGTAGAGAGAAAGACAATACAACAACAGAGGAATCAACCCTATATGAACACTAATAAATCAGCAAGTTTTTTAACAGGATTTTAACATGATCAACAGTCTGTCACTAGAAATATTGGATTGTATGTGTAAATAGTGTGTCTTGTATATTTCTATGTGCTTTGAATAAACCTTTTCGAGTTTACAATTTGTGTCTGTGATGTATAAATACATTGAAAGAACATCATGTATTACTTTGATTTGATGTTTCCAACATCAAACTTAATGTACTTTTAATCTTTAGATACAAATGTCTCCCTGCCATAATACTAGCAGCCGTGATATAAGTGAAATAACCTTGAAAGCGGCATTAAACCCTAACTCACTCACTCACTCACTAGATACAAATGAAGAAGATATATTCAATATTTGATTTATTTTATTTACCCCGTTTGATTGTAGAAGTAGAATTAGGGTTAAGGGCAGACCCTATGAATCTACTTTACAAAATCAATTCTCAGCATTGTCATTTTCAGCATCATCATCATCATCATCATCATCATCAGAAATATCAGAATCATTATCATCATTATCAGTAATATCAAACACCCATTGTTTATGTTTTGAAAGTTTAGCAAAAATGACATTTTCAACATTGTTCCTGTCATCAATAGAATTTAATAGTTCTTGAGTTGTGGGACCATCTTTCATATACAACATAAAATGAAGAAATTGAGCATACATTGTTTTGAATGCCCTCCATAATAATTTGTCGAGTTTATCATCAATTTCTTCTGCAGAATAACCATTCCTCTCATACTTCTGCTGTTTCTCTTCAAAGAAATCAGCTTTTATCTCACGAGCACGTTTAAACATGAGTCTTATGCCCTCTTCCTCAAGATCAGCTTGTTGTTTCTTCCTCTGAACCCTCTTGGTAAAGGCGCTCATGTCATCATCATTCTCTACATCTTCATCATTCTTTTCCACCTTGGGACATTCCTTGTCATGCAGATGACTTTGAAGGTTATGAGTATTACTAAACACTTGTCCACAGTAGTCACAACATGCTAGAGATTTCTTCATGGGTCCACTCACTTCTTCTTCAAATTTTCTTTTAGTTGACATATTGGGGATTCCAGGTGGTGAACATTGTCTAAAACCTGTGTTCTCTGGGCACCACGTTTTCCTATGTTTTTGCAGGTCATGATGACTTTGGAAAACAAAACCACAGTCGTCACAGGAAAATGTCATATCTGTGATGTTTTCAGAGTACGTCTGTTCACTTACGGGGTTAGTCTCTATATGAGAAATATTTTTCAGACTATTCTCTTTACATGCATTGGGACAAAGTCTTTGCCAGGGTGGTGTATCAGGCTTTAAATCAATTAAAAGATAACCATACGGTTTACTTGTAGCCTCTTCAAATGTTTGCATGAAATGTTGAGATCGAGTTGGATACATTTGACGACCCAAGGTCATAACTGGTTGCTGGTCTACTGGATTGTTAAACAATATTAAATAATGCGAATTCCGTCTCTGCGTTGGGTTTTTGCTGAAAAATAAATTTTGGTTGATAGCAATAACAGAGAGGTTGCGATGATGGGAACCTTCTGTAAACAAGTCGGTTATTTTTGGATCTTTACTAGCCGTTGACATCAAATCATCAAGAACTATGGCATTCCTCACACTTGTGTCAAAAAAGTAGTCTTGGTCCAAATCTATGGGAATACCTTGAATAAACTCTACCGGAGGATACACCGATTGTAGAATATCATCGTAAAGAGGCTGCCATCGACGATAAAGCCATACGATGCGTTGAGGCCAAGGTTTAATTTTTACACTTTCCAAAATGTGTCGAACAAGATACGATTTTCCGGATCCAGTTGGGCCGGAAACGGTCATGGTGAAGGGGTGATGTAATTTAAAATCTTGTGGTGGCCCTGCATCTTTAGATTTGATTGACTGTGATGGGGGCCGTGGCCCTGCGTCTTCAGACTTGTTTGACTGTGGTGGGGACAGTGGCTGTGAAGGTATAGATAATTGTTGTGATGGCTGTTGCTTCTCTTTTTCATTATTGTGCTTTAATCTTTTATGTCTCAACATAGCATCCTTTCTTGAAAACAGTTTCTGACAATATGGACATGTTGCTTCCATCGTGATCTTATATCAAGTGACGTGGAATGCATGAAGACTATAGTTATAATATATGGTGGTGGTGGTGATGATGGTGGTGGTGATGGTGGTCGTGGTGTGTGGTGGTGGTGGTGGTGGTGGTGGTGGTGGATGTGGTGGTGGTGGTGGTGGTGGTGGTGGTGGTGGTGATGGTGATGGTGGTGGTGGTGTGTGGTGGTGGTGGTGGTGGTGGTGGTGTGGTGGTGGTGGTGTGCGTGTGGTGGTGGTGGTGGTGGTGTGTGGTGGTGGTGGTGGTGGTGGTGGTGGTGTGGTGGTGGTGGTGTGCGTGTGGTGGTGGTGGGGGTGTGTGGTGGTGGTGGTTGTGGTGGTGGTGGTGGTGGTTATAGTGTTAAAACCCTGTTTTTAGTCGTTTTACCCCTTTGCCTTGTTGTGAGGATCTTTTCTTCTTTGACAAGCGTGCTTTTGCCTGTTCAACAACTTGTTGAGTTGGAGAGGTAAGAACAATCTCAGGAGTTGTTGAAGAGGACTTGCTACCATTCAAACCGGGCAAATCTATCTTGATCCCTTGATACTTCTCATAATAGATCACATAATCATCCATGTTTGTAAAAGGGTTCGGGTATCCCTTTGCTTGTAAATAGTAATACTTGGTCCATTTGTCAGGATCATCCAGATAAGGTTTCCAGTATCGACTGTTCATGATGTCTAACGAATGTAAAGAAAATGTTCTATGTTCAATACTCTTCACATCCAGAAGCAAATGAAGTGTCACTGGCACTAGTCTAATGACAAATGAAACTAGTTTGAAATCTCTGGTCTTTTTATAAATGTCTATAGTCTCTCTCTATACACTCAATTTCTAATGGGACTCATCTATCACTGTGTTATCTATAAATCACAGACACATATTGTAAACTCGAACAGGTTTATTCGTAACGCATAGTTAATTACGATACAATATTTACAATTGTCTATACAATCAAATGAATATTATCCTTGTTTTCTGTTGAATGTTGTCGAACCCCCCACAAAAAGCATTGATATAAAGTATTATAGCTGACATCAAATGAAACAAAATGCAATTTGTTTGGTCAAAATCAGTCCATAAATAAAGAACTGAAGGGTATTTTTATATTTACAGGATGAATCTCATTGAAATGAGTAATGTATGACGTCATGATAACGTCATATTATCAGGAAATTAAAATGAATGGGTTAATGTTATAGCTTTAGTCGTGAGCATTGCTATATAAAAAGAATTATTGAAGTCGGTCCATAAATTCAGAAGTTATGGTGATTTTGCTGTTGACAGGAAGTTGTAAACAGGAAGTCACGTGACCTAATACATTTTAATGAATATCTCACTTAATATATATCGTAAAAAAGGCATATGACATATCACTGAAAAGGTTTTGACGAGATCTATGCGTTGTGACCATCAGAATTGACATCCATACCTTTCTGCGGATGTGATTAATGTATGACGTCATCATGACGTCATATTGTCGTGAAACTTGAAATGAATAGGTACATAGTATAGCTCAAGTCGGGAGCATTGCTATATAAAAAGAATGATTGAAATCAGTCCATAAATAAAGAAGTTATGCTGATTTCTCTTTTTGTTCTTTTCTCAATACCTTTTATCGGAACTTTTACGGTAATATTTTTTGCTTCTATAGAATGGTATGGATGTCACATTTCAAGTCCTTGTGTGCTTAATATGTTATGGAAATAGACATATGAGATATCGTTGGAAAGCCCATAACATACCCTATGCATTCCTATCAATCATTTTTTAAATCATATTCATCATAAACCGTTAAATCCAAAAACTCGTCACCGTAACTTCATTATGAGTTCATAGGGTCGTTATAGTATAAACTTATAAAATTGATTCAATGGTTAAAGTCTTTACATGCAAAATACATGATTAAAATGTTCAATCCAAGCAAATTCATAAGATTCATCTGAGTGTGTTGCTCAGATTTAAAGATTGTCGTTAGGTAATCAGTTGGGTTTTTTTTCAAAGGGACGTAACTGTATCAAACCGCATGGTATACAAAACGGTGTCAAAATCCCTTTGTGTTGAAAAAATGTAGATTGGGGGAACGGAATGAGGACAAGATACTGATTCTATTTGATTGTTTTTCATTTCATTGAATTTCTTTATGTGTTTAAAAAGTGGAAATATATCAAGAGATAAGGTAAGATTCATGTCATTTACACAAATTTGTTTTAATTCAACTAAAATTCACACTGGAAATATTTTCAATTATGTTTAGGTTTAGATATTATATATATATGTTTGTGTGTTTGTGTGTGTGTGTGTGTATGTGATAATAAAAAGATAGACAATATATAAAAGTGTTAAGAGTGTTTCAATCAAGATTGCTTTAGAATGTGTTATTCATACACCTATGATAGTAATAGTAGATTGATCCATATATATTACTTATGATGTAATACAAAATCCTTTCATATTAGTTTTATGGATATTCTTCAACTATTCTTTCATATTAAATATAAATTATGAATGATCACAAGTCATATTTCATAATATCATCCGAAAGATCTCATCACAAGTGATACACATGTCAAGTTTCAAAGACCTACCATTATCAAAAAACAAAACATTTTTATTTGTAAAACAGAGCCTATTTCAGGTTCATATGAAATTATCTGAACTAAAATCAGTTGTCACACCAGTATCTTCCTCAAGGGGCGGGTAACTCTCATCTTCACTTCCTGTCCCGCCAAAATGTTAAAAATGGCGGACTAATTCTTTTGTTGGACAAGTAGATGGTTAAATGCGGTTTTCTCATGTAATTTGATGTAAATTGAATGTAATTTGAATCAGAATGGATTGTAATGTAAGTATTTGTTTTAGTGTGCTATATTTCATCTGTTAATTTCATCAAGAGATTCCAAAAAGAAGGTAAGTAAAGACCCATTTTTATTCATGATTGTGACAACACCTTTACTTGTTTTTACTTGTACAAATCATTAATGTAGTCTTTGGTTTGTAAACCTAAGTTTTAGGAAAAGTTATTTTTCATAGCCTTGGTATTTACATGTTATAATATATTGGCTCTTATGGATATAGTTTGTAGCAATGTTAAAGCGATTTTGAATCGTTTATGAAACCAGTTGTAAGATCCTATCCTATGTTTGTAACTGTATTAAAAATTGGTCTTCCGAGACTTCACCATGATGACCCCTTGGAAAGTGCGTTTTATGTTGGGTTTTTTTTGGAGGGAAAATTAAAGTAGGCTATTGGGTTAAACATTTCCTTATATGTAAGTGGGTGTGTAGAGGATATTGAACTTTTTGGTAAAGTGCAAACTGTGCAGAAATGAAATCATGCTATTGGGTCAGCTGTTTCCTATACTTACAGTTGAACTCATAACCTAAAAAAGTTCCCTTGAGGTTGATGGAAAATTCCGAATCTGAGGTTAATAAACTTTTTAAACGCACCTATTGACCATATTTGGTTCATGTTAGGAATCTATTAACCATATTTCTAGACCATTTCCCATGTCAATGAAGTGCAACCTTCAGAATCTTTGAATTTGTGTCATGAGTTCATGAGACAGGAAATTCTTTGTCTAACTTTTCTATAAATATTAAGAACTGTATGTGCCATGTCTTTTCGCAATTTTTTCCTTCAGAAGCAGAAGCAAATATGGTAGAACAGTACCTGGAATTGTGAGTATTTATTTCTTATCTAATTTTACTGTTAATCTTTTATCCCTTATGAGACTATCATCAATAACTTATTTAAGTTTTTAAAAAGATATATTTATTATAGTTTAAACTTATATATTTCTTAAATTAATACCAGTCAACTTTAATAATTTAAAAAAATTTAAATTCAGAGCGTCTATCTCAAAATAAAATCATAATTTTCAGGGTAGACATGCTAGAGTGCTCTCCCCCATCTCCCTCACAGTACAGTGACATTACAGTGATAGATGTGGATGAATGGGACATCAAGTATGTATATTTTTATGTATTCATTATTTCACCATTTCTTAATTACCCTTTCATACGGTATGTTATCTTTTCGAAAAAATAATTTTTAAAAGGCAATATTTTTACTATCAACTCTTTGAATGTTTTGTTTCCAAAAACAACAAAACAATTTTTAATTGTTTCTAGTGACTTTGACGAGTCTCTGTTTGATTTGGCGGCAGAATCCATGACTGACATGTAAGTTTGAAAATGAAAAATACTGATTGTTGTGTTTTTACTGAAATCCTATAAGTTATTCAATAAGTTCTAATCTTTTTTTATAAATTTACTTATACTTATTTTATGAATCTCCGGAAATATATTTTAATGTTAGTTATCTAAATAGCAGAGGGAGGCTCTTTTTCATGAAGAGTCGCTCTGGGACATAATTGATAGTGTATTAAATTTGTAAATATTCTATATTTGTATGTATATAGGATACTGTATTTTATTTGTATTTCTTTTTTAAAATGTTGTGTTCTCTTTTTATTAGCGCTCCTTTTAGCATTTCTATACATATCATGTTTTCTATTTGTTTTTTTTGGTAATAAAGCCCAAGGGTTTGGCAAATGACTTATGTATAGTGGATTACAGTAATTTTGATTTCTGTATTTCCTCATACATGTGTTGCTTGTCCCACCTACATTACTTCATGATAAAGCATCAAGGGAATCCACATCTAGCAATCTCTGGACCCTTTGTTACATGGAAGTGATGTTCACTATTTTGGAAGTGATACCATGGATGTCTGGACCCCTACAAGGAAGTGATGTTCAATATTTTGGAAGTGATACCATGGAAGTAGAGGGTAAGTTATTGTTTTTTATCTTACCCCTTTTTCAACATATGATGATCACAATGGTAAAATCCAATGTTAAAATCGTTTAGTGTTTATGAGATACCCCTGACTCATCAGCAAGTATCCAGTAAGATCCATTCACACACACACATCAGTGTAACCCAATGTCACCACTGTCAGTTGTATCCACTGTTTACTCCTTGATATCTGTGGTGAAAATACTCTTTGACAGAGTATAAGCCATCTCATATATACCCCTCTTTTAGAATTTAAAAATAGAAAGTGATATCATTATTCTATAATAGAATATGAGCTCAGTACATTAAAATAGAAGTTTAGTCATATCTTAATTTAGAAAAGAGACTCATTTTAAAAATAGATTTGGTAACCATGGGCCTTCACTAAAAATAAAACTAAGGTACATATCAGTTCATTCTGTCTGTTGCTATGGGATAAGACTTAAAAATAACTTTAGTTTTCAACCACCTCAGTTCTTATGGGTGTATTTTATTTATATTTATCCTGTTGCTATGCTAGGTTCTATAAATAGGGTTACCTTCCCATGTCATTGACCTATTTTGGGGTCATATAAGTGCACATTGATGACGTCAGAATTCCTCACACATTGATGACGTCAGAATTCCTCACAGTTAACCTCTATACAACAAGCATTTAAAAGAGTAATTGGTCTCCAATTTTTCAAAATAGTTCTGTCTTTATTAGCTTTAGGTATGCATGTAATAACACCTCTCTTCATTGTCAAAGATAGATCATTATTAGTTGTAACATCATTAACAAATCTGTAAATCCATATTTTGAGGTCTTTCCAGAAAAATTTAAAGAAATCTATTGGGAATCCATCAATACCCGGGCTTTTATTGTTTTTCATATTTCTAGTTGCAACGGTGATTTCTTCCATGTCAATTTCTTTTTCAAGTTCATCTCTTAATTCATCATTTATTCCTGGTGTTTCGATATCATGTAAATCAATATTTTCTTCTAAGTTGTCATTTGATGAAAAAAGTGATTTATAAAAATGTCTTAGCTGTTCTAAGATAGCCGCGCTATCTGTAATCATTTCATTTTTTTCTGTTACAATCTTATTTATAGATTTGCTGACAAAAGATCTATTTTCTAAATTAGAAAAATATTTTGTCGGTTTCTCTCCCTCTTCGTACCATGTTATTCTATTTCTAATCTGAATTGCTCTTTGTTCCTCTTCTTTTATCTGTTCTAATTCCATCTTATACTTTGAGAGTTCTGTGAGCATAGCTTCATTCATATTTTGAAAATTTCTTCTAATATCATCTTCATAATCTTTAATTTTTGTTTCCAATTCCTTAGTCTTATTTTTCTTATCTTTTTTTAAAAAAGATGCAAAAGAGATTGTTTTGCCTCTAGCTTTCATAAGAAAAGTCTCCAGGAATAGAGTATCACTTATTGTTAGTTTAATATTATCTTTGTTGTAATCAATAATATTGGTTTCAGATGTGTCATTTTCAGCATATTCTTCTATGGTTTCCTTTAGTAATGTCTTAATCAAATTAGTGTATTCTGAGTGCAGGAGTAAAGAAGTATTAAATTTAAAATAGCCCTTACCTCTTCTTTGATTGATAGTGTTGGAAAGAGATAAAGATATAGCTGAATGGTCTGTTATGTAACCTGGTAAGATATCAGAATGCAATGTTATGTCAAAAATATCTTGTGAAATTAGGAAAAAATCTAATCTAGCTTGTTTTCTTGGATTTGTTCTCCACCATGTGTATTTTTTTGTATTTTTGTTCAATTCCCTCCATACATCACTTAGGTTGTTATTTTGCAAATATTCTATTACAATATCTCTTGATTTAGGGTTGTTTACATGTTTATAATTTTCTAAATCAATTGAGGGGTCCAAAACAAGGTTCCAATCTCCTACAATTACTAATGAATCATTGTCAAGGGAGGATATTTTTTCAAAGAGTGTGATATAGAAATTGGGATCATCAGTATTTGGACCATATAAATTTGTCAATGTAAATCTTTTTTCTTCAATAGTGATATCTGCAATAATAAAATTGCCATTTTCATCTTCAATTGTTCTGTGAATAGTAAGATCTACATCATTATTAAAGAGTATGGCCACTCCCCTGGCATTGGATCTATATGGTGCTATAATACTTTGTAAACCCCATTCATTTTTCGAATATTTATGTCATCTTTAGCTAAATGAATGTCTTGTAGGCAAATCACTGAATAACATTTCTTTCTAAAAATATTCATAACTTTTTTTCTTTTATTTTTATCTCCTAATCCTCTACAATTAGCTGAGATCATTTTTATTTTTTTGATATTATCTATAGTCATCTTGGATAGAAAGGGATATATATGATTACTAATAATTTTGTGGCAAGGCAATAATTGGTTTGGTTCATAGTGACAATTGCAGAGGATGAATCATCAAAATGTATCATGAATTGAAAGGATTGTACATTTGCTAGCAAGTAAATGTTGACTGATGTATAACATATGGGAAGGCTACAATACATGGGAACATGTTTTTCAGAGAAAGGGGTATAAAAAGAACAGAAAAAAGAAAACAAGAATAAAAGCAAAGAAAAGGGTGACATGCTGCTGCAATGTTCACCAAACCCTGAAAATAGTGAATCAAATATGCCATAGTGCATGGAAATTATTTGAAATAAGTTAAGTTTATGATCTAGATCAATATAAACTAGCCCAATAAAGGGTAGTATTTCAGTTCCGTAGACTATATCGGGAAAATATAATAAAATTCGCAGTCCTTCGTGCCATGTTGCCATGCCGAAATTATTTGATATCAGCAATATGTATCGGAATAATATATGAAAGATATATATGAAGTAAGCGAAATCAACAAATTAATGTCCTTTCATCAAAAATAATACACAAATAGTCTTTATTGTGTTTAGACTAATGACTTACTGTCACTGTACACATCACATCGTACACTCGTAACAACATCCGGTTATTGAATCCCGCAGCGAATGTCATCTAAAAATAAATAAGCACGTGGACGGAGTTTGTAAACAAACTACGCTGAGAGCTGGGTCTGCTCGCACGGATGTTAAATTTTGATGCTCGTTGCTATCCCGATCACACACTAATGACAGTTCGTTAAGATGTCCAATTATGAAGGATATTGTATGCTGTCTTAAACAGAAAAAGTTACAAATAGAAACGGTAGAAATAAAACATAATATTGTAAACGTCCTAACATTCTATTTGAACCTGTCCACTGCAGCGGGCCGCCTGGGTCGCTGACAGATTAACACACAAAATAGAGTGTATTGGGCTTTTGATTCAAGTTAGAAGTCGACATCGATTGTCCTCCACGTATCCTGTGCGTTGTTCCTGATCTGGAGTGTGAGTTCGATCCCCCGTTCTTGAATTCTGGTCTGAACTCTTTCAGTTTTACGAAGTTCGTAAGCTTTATTGGCGAGTCGCCCCCTCATCTTTTTCAAAACAACAGGGAGATCCGTTCGAACGCTTATTTTGTTGTCTCGAAGATACGACGAACCTCTCATTGCAGCGCTGAAAACTCGTTGTCTGTCGGATGCCAGAACAAACTTTACAACGATTTGCTTGGGCATGTTTGGTCTAAAATTCGTTGGGTCAGTGCTTGTTCGGGGGAGTCTGTGCACATTAACAAAGAGGATGGATTCAACGTGCGCTACCCCAAGGGCTGTAAATACCTCCTTGACGCCGTCGAGTGGGTCTTTATTGTCCTTGACTCCGTAGACGAGGAGGTTGCACTTCCTCGAATACATTTCCTGGGTTAATAATTTTCTCTCAAAATCAATTTTCATTTTGGCCATGTCTGACTTCAGTTTCCGAATATCACTCACGTTTTGTTCTATTTGTTCGGCGTTGTAATTTACTGCTTTGAGGATGTCTGACGTTTTGACGTTTAAATCCTTTATTTCAGTTGACATACCTTCTATTCTGTCCACAAGTTCGACCGTCTGACACTTGAGGGACTGGGTTATGAAAGTCTTCATATCGCTTTCCGTGTCGGTCGGTGTAATGGCGGACGGCGTGGTCTGTGTCGTTATCGGGCCAGTCGGTCTCTCAGAGCTTATACGGGACCTGGTCAGGACGCCGTCGTCGCTAATGGCTGTATCAGGGTTAACCTGAGCATCGTGATGTTGCCTACCTTTTGTGTTTTTCTTTGTGGACATTTTATTTTACTATTTCAATGGGTTTTGGAGAGCGAGCTTAGCTAGTGACTTGTCATGCCCGCAGCGCCACCGGAAGTGTGGTCTTCATAACTTAGACCTTGAATTTTCGTTACGCTAACAGATTCATTAGTAACTCGGACATAATGATATCTTTCGACAGTAATCCTACACAATACCTATGGCTTGTTAAAGAGGATTCTACCGCGCTGGTAATATTTTAGGAAGGGATTCCAAGCAGGCTGAAAAGAAGTTGAAAGAAGTTATGTATAAATATGGTACTTGCACTGGTACTTGTTAGCGCCTCATCTCCGAGACCATATATTGAATCAATATGTGGTCTGTTCTCATCTTCAGAACTGTCACACACGCATCAGATACTTCCATCGAGCAATGTATTGAATATGAAAGTAAACGTACGGGCAAAAGAAAGTATATGGCTCAGTTGTATTTATCATATGTATAATTTTCAAAGTCAAATATCTCGAGTTTTCGACGTCGTATTAAAAAACGGACTTTTTTTGTGAAATTGGTTAAAAACATTAAATCAGTCAAAGAATACCTCTACGCGGTTAAATTTTTAAAAAATTAAAATTTTATGTATATATATATATCATTTGTTATTCTGATCAATGTTCGTTCTCTATTCTAAAAAAAACGACATGCCTCTTCCCTTCTACTATTCATATCACGTTACAATCTCTCGTAAACTGGAATATTCAGTCCAACTTAAATAAAGAAGAAAAGGTCGAACATATCATCGATAATAATATTATTGATAAAATTACATATTACAATATATAATTAAATTCATTATAGTGTGTTGATTTTCAATCAGTTGTTTCTCTATGAACATTGAAGTTAGTTGCATTTCGCTTCGACCAAACATCTACATAGTACTTAAGTCAGCGTATTAGTCAAGCTTCATATCATGAACATAAATGATAAGTGCTGTTTACAGTGCATCCGTTATGAAACATCAAGTGGTTGGCTACGAGTTACGTTAGTGTAAGTCGATGAATTATAAACTCTTCATTTCAAGCAAAGATGAGGGCGTTGCCTATATATGTACGCTTTCTAAGTGCTTAACGTCTTCTCTTCAAACAGCTTATATTTACAACACCAACAGCTTGAAAGTTTTCCCAATCGTAAACATTTATTACGTATTTTCCAAGAACTACGAACCTTCTTACAAAGTGTGCATACATAATGTTTCAATGCACACGTACAACGAATAATCATCATTATCATCATCATCGTCATCATCATCGGTTATTTTTGTTTAACGTGCAGGTATGGGGGCATCATCCACACTGGTGGGCCTCCATCCAGGTAACTGGCTAGCTGCACGCACGGCAGATTTTACTTCTGATCTCCACGTTTTTCTTTCAATGGGGTCTGTTTTGGTGAGCTTCCACTGTCTGCGGTCTCTGTCCGTCAGCTCTTTCCAAGTCATTTTTGGTCGGCCTGGTTCACGCTTTCCACTGACTTTGTGGTTCAGGGCACACTTGATGGCACTGTTTGATCGCTCTACATGACCGAACCAGCGTAGTCTTCTCTCCCTTAGGATAAGGTCGAGATCCTCGAGGCCTAGCTGTCCAAGTAGTTCACTTGATCGTAATTTGGCGGTGTCTTTTGCCTTGACATTGCATACTTGTCTGATCAACGCCCTGTCGTTACGCTGAAGGCGATGGAGGTTTGGTTTTGTCAATGCCCAGGTCTCGCAGGCTTGGAGCATAGCGCTTCTCACACAAGTGCTGTACACCTGACCACGGGTCTTGTGCGATAGGTGGCGTGATGTTAAGACCGGTAGCAGCTCCTTGAACTTCTTCCAGGCTGTGATGGTTGTGAGCTCGCAGCCTCCACCCGCGGAAAGCATGCCTCCTAGCACAGGGGTTCGACTCGCTGTTTTGACAATATTTTTCAAAATTCAAAATCTCGATTTTTGCTTTCATATACTGTTTATATACGATACTGTGAGCTCATACTCCAAATTTGAGCGAAATCGGTTAAGAAATAAAGATTTGGGATAAATATACCCGCTATTGATATAAAGACACAAGGGAGGACACTTGCTCTACATACTTCTGATCGAAAACTGGACTGCCAAACTATTCTAACGTGCGGTTCGATCAATCTTTGCTTTCCTCATAAAATGAGGCATTGAACATATAGACAAGTACTTTGGCTTTCTGTGAATCCCAACCAATGTCTCCAACTTCATGCCACATTTGACCACTGACCCTCGCAATGACCCAACCCTCCTTTTTGTACATATATGTGGACGACATCGGGAAAACATCGGTTTTTCCGGAAATCATAACGTCTCTTCGCAATCGCTCGGAAATAGAAAACGTCTCCCATTGGTCAATTACTATATTCAATCTTTATTTCAGTACTTAGAAGGCCTCAGGCCTATAGTACAAGATATACAGTGCACTGACATTTCATGAAATAATGTGATTTCTATGTACAAACGCATAAAAGATAAACATGGACAGGTTTTCAATTTCTTCTTTGTTTACACTGTTTAAACGAAGAGACAATTTTTGCTTATTTGGATTTACATAGTATTTTTCTTTGATATATTTCTTTCGGATGATGCTGTCAATTGGTCAATTATGACGTGTGAGGATATTATTAATGATGTTTTGCCAGTTTGATGTGTTTATATCGGACATACGTATATGTTATGGGTTATTTCGTTGTGAGTGATATTCGACATGCATATGAAGAATCATTGTTAAAGTTCGTAGCAACTGTCCACGCACATCTCCGATGCGTCAGGTTTACTCTCTCAGAACTTAATAGCTTAGGTCCATTTTTCATCAACAGTGTGTTGTGAGAAACATTAAAAATCAAATTACCTTTTGATACTAATAAAGAGATCTAGAGGAAGTGTTATTGTGGTTGTGTGAAATACTTTGTGTTTTATGGTAAAATAGCATCTGCTCTATAACCTTATATAAATAAGTATGTCATAAAAAAAAACCAATTTCCAGTAAAGAGTTATCTCCCTTTGCCAATACTGTTCATGTGTTGTGAGAAACATTAAAAATCAAATTACTTTTGGATACTAATAAAGAAAGGTAATGGTATTATGATTGTGTGAAATAGCTTATGTTTTATGGTATATCTTTTAACTGCTCTGCAACCTTATATAAAAGAATTATGTACTGATATTTCAATTTACCCAGTAAGGAATTATCTCGTTTTGCCAATACTTTTCATAAATATTCAACTTCCAGCATCAAAGTACTCAGAAATTAGGTCCATCACACTTATTTTTTGTTCATCATATATTATTCTTCAGCGGTACGTTTTCTACAAGTTTTATCATGTTTGGTTCATTATCATTAATTTTTATTCTTGAACAGGACTTTTGAAGAAAATATATAAATAAATGTGAACCAGAAAATACAGTTGGGACACGTCATGTTTTGAAATTACAATCTCTTTGAAACAATGCTCGTTCCAATCAATGTAATAATGACTGGCCATTTTAATCCAAAACAGTACATATTTATGATTTAGAGAAACACCATATTCTGTTACAGTCGATTCTATTATAAAATTCAACAGTCCAACTATACTTTTGAAATTACCAGTGCTATTGTGTTTATCAGTTTTCAGTCTTTACTCATATGTATTTTCATGTTTTGGGATTTGTTGAAGTTAAAATGTAAGTCAACTGATCTAGAACTTGTATTTAAATTCAATGTATTGAATTCAGAAATATTCCTTAAGAATACGTACTACTTTTAAGTTATTGTCGAACCTCTGTGTCTCCTAGGTAGCAGAAGGAACTAACCACCTCCAACTTATCTGACCCGACTTGTACTTCTTTTTGTGGTCTGCCGTCATGTGACCGGGCTGTTCCCTGGCATCTAGAACACCTAAAGTAAGGGTCCTCTGATAGGCGCTTGAGTCCACTGCATTTCTTTACACCCAGTGCTTACAGCCGTTGCAGAATATGCTGTTGTTGCCTACACCTTTACGGCAGACAGCACATGGGAAGTTGCCTGAGTCTTGAAGTTGGTCGAGGCCTGTGCCACAGATCATGATCTTTGTCTTGCCAGCATTTACTCGCAGTCCTTTTCTTTCCATTGATTCTTTCCATGTCAGTAGTCTTTCGACGCATTCCTCTAGTGATTCGGTGATGATCACAAGGTCATCTGCGTAGAGATCTTCCCAGGGGACACCTGCACGGAATTCGCGTGAGAGGGCTTCTAGCACAATGATGAAGAGGAGGGGGCTCAACACTGATCCCTGATGGACACCGACCTTCACAGTAAATTCTTGACTGTAGGCGTTACCAACACGGACACGGCTGCGAGAGTTGTCATACATCCCCTGCACTAAGCGTACTATCCACTCATCTACACCGAGTTTCCTTAGTGCCAACCAGATCACCTTTCGAGGTACACGGTCGAAAGCCTTCTCGAGGTCGACAAACGCCATATAGAGTCGCTTGTTTACTGCAAGGTATTTTTCTTGCAGCTGTCGAACAACAAATATAGCATCTGTTTTACCTCTGCCAGGGACAAAGCCAAACTGAGATTCGTCGATGGTAACCAATTGCCTGATGTGGCTATCCACTACCCTCTTCAGGACTTTCATGACTTGATCTGTCAGCTTGAGTCCACGATAGTTTCCTCTGTCTAGAGCGTCACCTTTGCCCTTGTAGAGATTGACGATGAAACTGTGCTCCCAGTCGGAGGGGACCTTGCCGTCTTGGACAATGGACAAGTTTTTCACGTCGCCATCTATGTGGTCTTGTAAGGCCACACACTTCTTCTGTCGTCTTTAGCAGGCTAGTCTTGATGTTTGTCTAAATTTCCTCGGTTGGTGATCCGGGTGTCCTCTTTGAGGCTGGCACAAGTGATTCAAAGACTTCCTGGAAGCGATTGCTTGTTGTGTGATCCTTTAGTTTCCAGACTCTCAGGCGGGGGTTGGATTTTGGCTTGATCTTTGGTGGTATGTCAATCAACATGTCACAGACTAGAAGCTGGTGTTGTCGTGCAACTTCTTCTCCTGGGATCACTTTCACAATAATATGCACCTATATATGTATATATATATTTATTATGAAAGAACATACAAGTCAAACTGACAAATGAATAAAGGTAATAACACAAAAACAAATATGGGTTTATCAAAGTTTTAGCATTTTTAACGAATTGCTTTAGTAGAACGATAAACATGTGTAAGCCAATATTAAAGTCTTAATCCAGCGGTATTATCAAGTTGACGGAGGGCTACATGTAACATCGCATAAGAGTCTGATACAAAAAAGAGGTATATCTTTGTAATTGAACGCTTGGTTATGTTATTAATAAATTAGTATTGATTCTGTTGAGCTATCATTTTATAAAGTAAAATGATTTTCATAATGATTGTTCATCCATATTTTATTTTGACAAGCTCACGGGTGCTCATATCACGATTGGTGGCGCACAATCCATATACCATGTACAGATCAGCATTTTTTTAAAAAACGAACGTTTTCAACAGAATATTAACCAATTGGAATTTTATGAAGAAGACAAGGAATTTATTGATGATCAACTTCTAAATTTTTGTATATAAGATACCGACGGCAATCAAACACAGGCGGTCAATTGGGCCGACAGCGTGCTTTATGAGACAATAAAACATGCTCGTGATTTCAGACGTCAGTTAGAGCGTCGCTTAGCAAATGACGTCATATTTTACGTCACGTTGATTGTACAATGCTAGCGAATGTGTGCTACGACGGGAGACATTAATATTTTTAAAAAACTAGTTTTTAGAAACAAAATATCTCCACGGTTTTTTTTATTATATAAAAGCGAGTAGATGTTTAAGGGCATCTCATATAAGAAATAGAAGATTGGTTGTTGTGGTTTATCGTAGAATAAAACATAGCAGAGAGCATAAAACACTCAGGGCTGCGCCCTTCGTGTTTTATGCTCCCTGCTATGTTTTATTCAATGATAAACCACAACAACGAGTCTTCTATTTCTTAAACAATAGCGGCTCGGCATACATGTAGATCCTTATACCGTTATCTTCTTCATCACACCAACTTCTGGAATGCCTCTTGAACAGTGATCTTTATAAATTTATGAGTAAAAAAATCCACTTGATAAAAAATAAACTTTTTCAATCAATGTATGTGGTTAGGAAACGAATGCTTCTATGTTGGTATTTCGCACTGAATGTAATCATCATGGATATGCTGATAACATATTTATTAACATTGTGCTCCCGTTGTTATTTATGTTGATGTTGATCAAGTTATGCCGCATGCTTCACTTCACCTCCACACACACTTCCAGCATGTTTAACAGGACAAACCACTTGTAACAAATGGGATAACACTTGGCTTTACAATTCAGAGTCTAAAATTGCTGTTTGTTTGTAGTATTTTTTGTGATATATGTACACTGCAGACATAGATTGGTGAAAACTGAGAAGATATTAACAACTTTACAGAAGAACTTGCCATTTAGATAGTGAACAAATATAACATGGTTATATTTTGGGATAACACTACCTTCAATAGTACAAATTCTTGTACTTTTTCGGGCCGAGTCCCATGCGGCATTCGAACCCACTCCCTCATTGAGTGTACCAACAGCTTCCCACACGACCATTTCGCCACGACAACTATCGGGGTCCAACAATCTATAGTTACGCTAATTATACATTCAGTAGCCCTCTGATAGACGTAAATTGGCGCAGCTCCCTAGACTGAATACATTAGAAATACATGCCATTTAGATAGTGAACAAATATAACATGATTATATTTTGGATAACACTACCTTCAACAGAAGTTATTAACATGACACTCTATGTAACTTTTGTAATCAAATTGCTCTTCGTTTGTATTACTGTATATGGTACACGTACATTGCTGATACAGATCGGTTAAAACATACAATATATTAACAACTTGGCAGAAGTTTGTAACATAACAGAGTATGTAACTCTAATAATGTAATAAATATGTAATAAAATTGCTATTCGATATAGCCTCTTCAAATACCAGCCTATCCTTTGTGTATAGTCACATGGAAGTATAATCATTTACGTCATAAGAAAGGGGTCAGATATAGACACGTTTTATTGTGCAACGCTCCGAAGAAATGTTATCGACTTCAAGCATAGCTCATAACCGTGAGCCACACTGTAACTTGTCCAGCCAACCAGTTTTCATTTGTTCATTGCGCAAGCAAACATAATGAACATATTTAACTGCACTACATTACAAACAAAATAACCTCCCTACAGATATACATAGCAATGCTTATCGCTTGATCGCGTGCGTTTGTCAAAGAAACGCTTCCAACAGTAGACTTTATTGTTAGGAAAAAATACACGTGGAAATTTATATAAAAATGGGAGAGGGGGCTCTCTTGACTTTTAATGGAATCTTGAACCCAGTTCTAACTGCATATAAAACGGTTCTATACATCATGCAAGGATCCGGACCATGAGCAAAATTGTTGATCGGTCACAAAGTTCAATTTCTTCTACGTGCATAATATCCGCCCTAAATATTTCAGGAAAAAGTGATCAAAGCATTAACAGATTGAAGTATGTCTGTTTCAAATTTGGTTGTATCAAATTAGGAACTAAATGTGCAAGTTGTCTCCTTGTAACAATGTGTAACTAAACAAAGTTCAATAGTTACAATCTAGTCGATTCAACATTTGATGTAATTATTACAGGGATGAAATATCAGGTTTATTTTACTTAAGTACATGAGACTGTGATGCTATTTTGTGTTGAAGTTCCTCTGTTATATAACATTATTTGATTTTAAAGGGGCAGTAGCATGTTTAATCGTTAAAATAAGTCCATGAATTGTATTGAAAAAATAATGTCTACAGGAGTAAACCACCCTTCTCTCTTCGGAAAATCAAGTTAAAACATGAGTGTACATGCTTCCTTAAAGCCATTGGAATCGTGTTTTGTCATTCGAAATAATACAATGTGTTCACAATAAAATGGCGCCATGCAATTTTGCATTATATGCAACACCATTATCACCACTACGGATTATTGGTTTGTGTAGTCACAGCGAGTCACAGGCGAGACGAGGCGAGTCAACCTTTTAACGACGAACGTAGATAAGACGTTGATAAAAGATCTTAACTGAATAAGAAGTAGCAGGTTTGCAAAGGTAGCGAAAAAGCGCTAAAAATACCCAGTGGCAGAGCGAAAACACACACGTCTGTCTTGCATTTATTTGTATTTAAATAATAAGATGTTTACACGCCAAAGTAAATATAAATTACTATTATTATAAATTGGAAATTTAAAAAAAATAAAATTGAAAAACACGTGCTACTGCTCCCTTTATTAGCATGACCTTTATATTCTGAGAACTTTCAGAACGATATTATAACACAGATTGATATAGATTGCATGGGGTAGTACTTCTCGCCCATCGTTATGAGCTACACGTGAGCTTGCCCCGTTTAATTAAAGGTATGGTGTAATACATTTTTTAAAGACTCACAAATTATTTTCTCTATGTATATAAGTATTCAACACCCTCAAATTTCAGCTTTTAATTACAAACTAAAACTAAAAAAAAAAAAAAAATTGCCGGTGTTGAATAATAATGAATCTCAACAATTATACAAACGCAACTACTTTTCTTATATTCTAAAGACGACAGTTGTAACATAAACCTTGGCAAACACAAATTGTATTAGTTATATATTAAACCATAGTCCCATATAATCATATATCCCCTAAAGCGATGAATGTCACATTAGCTCACTTTAAACGCACCTGTTGTAATATTTCATAAAATGTTTATTAAAATTGTATCATACGTGTTGAGTACTATTCAATTGTATGTTTATGTTTCTTATATGCTTTATGATTGATAGAGTTGTAAAATAATAATGATCTAAACTGTTTAGATCTAAAATAATATATCCGGGCTGCTTTTATTTTGGGAACTATTCTGAAAGCAAGTGAAGGCATACGTGCATGTAGTTAACTAGTTTCAATTATTGTTACAGCATGGTCAGGAAGTTACATATAAAAAGAATATCAAACTACGTCCCGTTTAATACAATTAGAAACAAATATTGTTCACATGTTTGATAACAACATTATTACAAGGGGCCGAGTATGGTATTTAAATCACTCCTTATCTCTATTATAAAGTTAACTACGAGAATATGACTGACAGACTCTCATTAGTAATTTACACAGAGAATTTGCGGCGGTTCCGCTAACATTCTGACGTCATCTCACAACCATTATGATGTCATGTAAAGCGGCAGCACTTGACTTAATTGCACAATAACACAGTAGATTAACTGAACAGAGATATCTTCAACGGTCTCGATCTTGGAAAGTATTTTAGTTTTTCAGGTTAATTCAAGAACATTGGTGATATGATAAAATGAATAAATAGATATTATTACCCGAGGAAGTGTGTCATATGACTTTTACGAAACGAGTGTGAAGTTTTGTATTGCCCGAGCAAGAGCGAGGGTTATACATACATTTCCACGACTTTCGTTAAAGTCATATGACACCCTTCCTCGGGTAATAATCTTTATTTATTCGAGTGTAATAATTTCTTTATTACCCATTTTATTCCATTTTAGTCGCTTAAAATTAGTCAGTAAGCCACCCACTTCTCTTGCGACGGCAAGCTACAGTGACGTCACGAACAATCGTTTTATGACGTAACAGACGAAAAGTCTCGGTGCTGCAATGATAAATATTTATGAAATGCAATGTATGTTTTGCTGTCACAGTATTTGGGATTTATAATCCTCTTCTGATTAAGAACGCTGATAATTTAATCGGAACGTAAGTGTTGACACGTAGGGTATATTAATAGCTTCTTCCTTGTTGTTACCATGGCACAGGGTAAACAAACACAACTCACGTTTTAACTACGCATTTACTGACACAAGTGTATGAGGATAACACTGCAATGTTGTACTCAAAACCTGCCCATATCGTGGATTCGAAACACAAATAACAAGTATGACCTATGTTAATGGGAAAAAGCTAAATAACCAATTTTTTTTTCGGAATAAAATAATTATTTATACAACTTCCCAAGATGAGTTTCAACATTAATGCAACTTTTGATGCAAAATGCTCTTTCAGTTACACAATTTTTTTTCAAATTGTCAATTACTTTTGATAACGATAGTATTCTATAGCATTCATAATTTTTAACCAAATTTTTAAATTTGAAATAAGTTCAACATACCTGATTTCCCATTTTGCTGTATGCCACTAGCTTCAAACTAATGGAGGTTATTGCAATTCTTTTCTTTTCTTTCTAACCTTTTTTTACTTTACTTAATAGATTTTGATTACTTATATATGCCAGTCATTCCGCATTTTAGTATTACTGTATTATTATAATTCTTTAGCTTAAACCACATGTTTCAGACACGTATCGTTATATATAAAACTTTTTGGTTTAAATGATTGTCTGTGTTGTTTTTACATTATTGTATAGGAAACAATACGGGAATATCTTAAGTTATATTATTTATTTATTTCATGTTTTACATTTTATCATACTGCATTGTTTTTCTTTGCACATTTCATAATGTAAAATATTTAATTAATCAACTTTGTGATATCTTTATAATCCTGAAAATATTATCATTTTTACATAAAGTAGAAGGCCTTGTAAGTAAGTGTGTCACTTGGTCATTCTCCGAGAAGTTAAAGCCTTCTCTGTAAACGTCACTGATTATGATGTGTCACTTTATCATGCAAAGCACGGTTCATGTAAAGGTGCTGTTTTTTCAGGTCAGGAGGAATCCGATTAAATGATATTAAAGGTACATCCATTGTGTTGTTTGAGGTCATATTTGCTAAACGCTATACACTGTGTAATTTTATCGAGAAGTACTGACTGTTGCCGAAAATTGCCATTATGATGATAGTCGACTCAGTATATTGACGATATGAAGGTAAAAGTAGCGATTTGTGACAGAAAACCGGACAATGTACCGCGTGTTGCGCGCGTCAATTAGTCAAATGTTATGTTGAAAAGTTATTTACAACAGACAAGTAGACAGCTTTGGGTTGAAAATGTTTAATAGGTCATATAACTACTGTTCATGTAAATGGGACGTGTAGTTTCGGTTTCTGCACATGCATAATGATGCTGCTAGATTTTAATTGGAAACTAGTAATGATTATGTACTTGGCGATGAGGGATGAATATGCAATCCCAGATCTAGGGGCGTGATAGCGCAGTGGTTAGCGCGTTCTGCTTCGGATCAAGAGTTCGAATCCCGCCAGGGGCACGGCAACTTTGTCTGCAGTAGAGAACTGTTCTACACTCAGTAAGGTTTGGGTGCAATGCTACACTGAATTTCAATGCAGTACCACCAATGGTTCGCTAGTTCCAGCCGGTTTCACCGCAATGCATAGTCACATGGCGTTGCGGGCTTTCTCCCTGCCATAATACTAGTTGCCACACACACACCCCATCTCAGATTTGCATTATATACAATAGATACATGACAACACCAGGGGTGCATCATAATAATAATAACGAGGATACGTATACCGCGCTGAACTCCTCGCCACGAAGGCCATGCAAAACACTGATTAGTACCCTGGCACAAACATCGTTGCTTCTTCATTCTCAACTTACTGAGATGATGCAACCTAGCTGACAATTAAGGCTCTTTTTAATGACATCTCTCACAATGTCTTCCCTTTCATACCAGGTACTCAATTGTACTGCTGTGTGAACAGAGGCAAGCTTTGTATAAAGTCACTTGCCAAAGTAACACCACACGTCTTCCAAACTCATGTCACTATGTGGGGCAGGGAATCAAGTCTTCAAACTCTCAGTTTATTCATCATCGAAATGGGTAACCCACCCATTCGGCGAGCCGCGCCGGTTCTTGCTGCACTTCACTGATAACGGTCAACTAAGTTATGTACAGGACCACAGGCCATATACAATCGATGAGTCATCATATATAATGCACATTATCCGGTTGGTGATATTTAATCTCATCCAATTATTGACAAAAATACTACAATCGTACGTTTTTAGAATACTTTAGAATTCGTTTGACTTATCTTTGAACACCGATTGTAATTTTGAAAGGATTGACCCCTGATCACTTCAAAGAGTTGCCCAAACTGTAACTGCTTACTATGAGGCATTAAAACAGATTGTGTTATGGAACACAGAGGCACCGTCTTCTTAAAATGCAAAAATGGATAGTGGTCAACTTAGTGTTCGTGTTGATACGATGCTTCGAAGACATGCTAAATTGCATAATATTTGCACTGAAATACACAAGTAGAGGAACAAACTTCCGGTATGCAGCTGTTAATTACCAAGGATTTGTGCTGCTAAGTGTTCATTGCGATAAAAAAAAAATAATCCTTAACTATTCATTCCATTTAAACATGGTAAACTGGTACAAAATGTTTTACAATGCACCTTAATTGGTCATGTTCAAAAGAGTTTTACACCTCTATTGAACGCGATTGCTCTATGTAGCGCTACGTAGCAAACCTCGAGGAATCAGGAGAAAATGAGCGCTACATGTACATTGAGCTCTACAATGAGCGCTCAATGAGCGAATATAAGCGCTCACTGTTATGAAACGGAGCCCTTGTATGTCATGACAACGAAGTGAGGTGGATGTAGGTTATTTCTAAACCTTATCACATCGAGTACTACATTAGGAAAGAGAAAGTGAGTGAGTGTGTTATTGTTTAACACCGATCTGACAATTGCAGCCATTAGTGGAGGGGAGGGGGTATTCAATATCCTTTATTTGGGATGAAGCTAAATAGCTGGAACTACAGCAAGTATAGTAGCTGTACTCTACATTTGAATAAAGCACAGCACTCAAACTTGAATGCGCATAACGGTTATTTTCATCTGACAAAATAGACAAGACCCTGGTGGGATCGGAAATCTGAATTTATTGATATGAAGTCGAACTTGCTGACATTCAAGGAAAAGCAATCAAATTATTTTAAGTTTGAAACAGAGTTCTATAAAATCTTGACATATTTAAAGATGAAATAACTCGTGTAGTTTGCATAACATTCAATTCTTTTCAATCGCATAATCTGTTTTGTTGTCTCAATTTGGAAAAGTTAAAATCTGGACAAAATATCTCAGAGCATATACATAACATTTATATTATTTGACATTACGAAGTGAAAATCCTTCCATTTTCATAGATAAAATATATACAGTCGGATCAGTAATTTCTATAGAGGTCGAGTGTAAATTTGTAATGGAAGTACATATACCAACAGGTCCAACCTTCCAACTATTTCACTAGTGTGAACTTTCATTTCAACTTAACAATATTTATGTCATCGTTTTCATCCAGATGCACCAAGAACCTGGTTCCGCCCTGTCCGGATTCGATCACACATTCGTGTCCATTTGAGTCTATGAACATAACACGGGAGTTTCTCCACACATCTGCTTTATAGTTTGGGATGTTGCTGATACACGTCTTGACTTGTCGTCTCAAGATGGATTCCTTCTCGTTGTTCTCTGATCCTTCGTTACCAACCACCTTCAGAATCAACTTGGCCAGCGTTCTTTTGTTGATCATCTCCACTTTCAGCTGAAATTAGATGATAGATTTTAAAACAAACATTTAATTTCAAACAAACATGTATGCATGTAAAATGTAATTACTGTTGTATCCCAAGTATGGATCTATCTCATCATAAGATGGGATAGTTCTCTGGGCTATCCCAAATGTAGATAAATCTCCAGTTGGGATATCCCATCTTTAGAAAAAAATGAGTTTGATGAGAAAACTGATTTTGATGAGAAAACTGATTTTGTTGAGAAAAAAATGAGTTTCATGAGAAAACTGATTTTGATGAGAAAACCGACTTTGATGAAACAAATGACTTTGATGAAAAAACCGACTTTGATGAAAAATCTGATTTTGATGAAAAAACTGATTTTGATGGAAAAAAAAACGAATTTGTTGAAAAAAACGACTTTGATTGAAAAGACTGTTTTTGATGAAAACAATTACTTTGATGAAAAGACTGTTTTTGATGAAAAAACTGTTTTTGATGAAAAAACTGTTTTTGATGAAAAAACTGTTTTTGATGAAAAAACTGTTTTTGATGAAAAAACCGACTTTGATTTGAATTTGATGAAAAAAGCAAACTTGGATTAAAAAAAATGAATTTCATGAAAAGAATGAATTTTTTGGAATAAGATTATTTTGATGAAAACAAATCATTAAATGACAAAACGACTTTGATGAAGAAGTGACTTTGTTGAAAAAACTGACTTTGATGAAGATAAACTTTGATGAAAAAATGACTTTTGATGAATCCATTGACAATTGAACTTGATAATAAATGAAATTACGTATGAAGAAAAGGACTTAGAATACACAAATGATTGTTGCAAAATAAACAGACTTTGAAATACAATGATGAAAGGAAGGATCATTAAAAAATGGGTAAAATATAACTTTAAAGGGGAAAGGGATAAAATTCAATGCTTATGAACTCTGGCTTGTTGTAGCATTGATTTAGAGAAACTATAAATGTATTGCATGTTGTGTCATGTGCACATTTTACTGTCTCCAATTGAAAATAAGACCCGGTTAAGCTTGTGTAACTTGTTTGGGACTGTCAAAGATATCAAATATATAATCAAAATAGCTTCTTGATAAAATATCGAATACAAGGGTAATTATTGTTTATTAACTTAAAAGTGTTTTCTGAGTGATTTTACCCATGTTGATGTTCACCCTTGTTGCAAGACTGGTAGCCATTTATAATACATGTTTGTGGAGAACTGAAGTTCACAGAGTCCGAAATGTTGTTGCTGAGAAGCTGTGGAAGATTAGACTTGCTGTAGATTTTTTTCTTATCTTTTTTTGTTTACTTTTTTTGTTGTAAACTTGGTTACACTTAAAGATCACTTAAAGTTCGACAAGCGTCACACCCTTATCAATAAGGCATTGAATGATGGGATATATAAATTGCAAACTTGATAATCATGAGACCCCAGTATTCATTTATAAGTTCTTCTAACTACTAGTGTAGTCTGTTGTAACATAACGAAACGGGGACATACTTGAATTAGAATAGCAAGTTATTAGAATATAAATGATAGATTGAAAACTCCCAAATCTAAATAAATTTAAATCAACAGGTCTATTAGATTGTACCGACTTTATATCCATGATATAGGACAGTCGATCTAAATTTATTTAGATTGAAAACTCCCTACTCTCTCAAGAAGTATATAACTTCTCGAGTAACTCCATGTGTTATTGTGCCCTGTTGAAATACATATTTTGTGTACATGTACATATTTTATAAATTTGAATACAATTTTGTTGGTGTGTACTTCGATAACTTTTGGTGCCATTGTGTCTGATTGATTGACATGTTTCACAAAGACATTTAACATTAAGATCTTAAAATCTTTAACTAGTGGGTGCATCATGAGTTTAAAATTGATTGTTGAACATACTTAGTAGGTTGTACTTCACACTCTGTTAGGCTTATAGATGCTTAGTTAGATATCATTGACGGTATGACTGACAGGTTCCTCCTACAATACAGGTTTTAGAACACTTCATGTAAGGATAAAAAATTAAATGTTTCTCGGTCACCTTTTTCTTAAAAGTGATGAAGACGGTAGGATTTTCTTTTTACTTTTTGTTGGAAATAACAATGCCAAGGAAAAATACATTATGTTTTTTTCATCTGAATATAGCTTGGAAATGCTAGAAGTATACAAAACAGAAGCACATCCATTCCTGCAGACCATTTAGTTGGTACGTGAACGGATTTTTGGATGAGCAAACATGATGCAGCAAATTCGTAATTTTTTGTTTTAAATGACAATAAAAAGTTGTCACGTGCACAAATAAAAGTGATGCGCCGACGCCTGAGAAACATTCCATGTTTCTATTACAGGGAAAATGAAAGAACCAACGTGTGTAAATCCGGGGTATGGGGAGCGATACAATATTTTATTTGAACAAACCCTTGAGACTGGTTTTCATATTCCCGCTACATGTTGAAAATTTAATCAAACGTTTAACAGATTACAAATATCAACAACAAGATAATAAATAAACCCACCAGGACGTATTTCAGCTTCAATGATGTAATTATTCTACCAAGCTAGTTTTAACATGTTCCCGCAGTAAATCTTCACCTTGGTATGTCAATGGACGTCCTTCAGTTCGTTTTATAACTTGGAAGTGTAACAGTGTATGCATTTTCTGAACATTACTTAAAGGGGTACAATACTGTAGAAGAAGTGAGATTAAATTTACCAGAGAGAAAATCAGTTAAGACAGGGTCTTTAATACTGGCTAACATATTCAAAGTTCTTCTTTTGATAACAAAACTGTTAAATACATTACACTTTAGTCCGGGGCATAGAAGATGTAACTATCACTTAATCTCCATGATTTTGATAATAATTCATATATTTAATATAAATAATATAAATACGATATCAGGTTGGTACTGTTCATTATATATGTTGAGAGGTTTAGATATAAAATGTTAATCTGACGTCGTTAAATACTATCGATTTTGTGTTTTAGTGGTTTAGTAAGAACATGTAAACATGGCGTCGTTTCTATAATGTAGATTATGTATGTTTCAGCAATATAAAAATATGTAAACCAGTTTCCCCATGCTATATAACACATTCTTTGTTTTGTTTGGACACTGCATATATCAGGATCTCAATATGAGATGATTATATCACTGTAACATAACTTTCAATACTCTTACATATTGCACAAGGTGTGTTAAATAACTCTGTAACTCAGGCTTCAATAGCTTTGCCTAAATCTTGTTATAACCGAAATCAATAGAAATCTGCACTGCTGCAGTACTCTCTACGAGAAGTCGAGTGCATATAAATCTGTCACATGCTATGTGTCTCACATTGCTTTCTGCTCGGTGCTTGACTACCCAAGTATGTTTGTTTCAAATTGAAACCACTCGTTTACCACGTGTTACTTGTCTGTTTTGTAATCCAAGTATATATTTTAAAAATAACATTAAAAGTAAGTTTTTTCTGAAACGTGTTATGCTTGTTAAACTTGAAAATTACCCCTGTACATATTGTACACACAATATTCACTTTCAAAACGTGCATCAGTTGGTAAAGGTCAAACACACTACAATTCAGCATGATGATAAGTTATCATTGCATAAAACTATTTCTGCCACTCACTAACGTCTAACGTGATATCAGAATATAAGGAAAGTATAGAGAGTTATAATGAAAGTTAAACTGCTCAAATTAATGTTGATGTTTTATAATATTCTAACAGTTATTTTGTTTATAAGAATGATAAACTTACACAATATGATAAGGAATTATATCAACAGTAAAGTTCAATTGACTAATAATCTTGAATGCAAGAGCCACCCCATTAATCAACTTGCATCAGAGAATGAGACAATACACACTGTGCATTGTAAGGTTTGATGTTAGGAAAACCACCACGTCAGATTAACGTATACATTTCAAGAAAGAATCAAGGCATGTTTAGTCTTGGTGGTAACATAAACCTGAGGAAACTGTTTGTGTTGACAATGACCATACCATTCGTCTCCTAAGTACTTTGCCGATATATGTTACCTCGACAACACTCGACGTTTCTCAGATAAAATTATATGGTCAATAATTTGGTTTAGTATATTGAAACATTTAGTCAACAACTGTGCAAGAACTAGACTTAAGTGCCTGTTAACTTTTCTCTAGATGAACACGTCACTAGACTAAATTTATAATATTCTTAACTTTTCTCTAGACGAACAAATCACTAAACTAAATATATAATATTCTTAACTTTTCTGTAGACGATCACATCACTGGATTAAATAAAGGTGCTAAGTGAATATAAAACAACACACCAACTAGAATAAATAAATGATTTAGTTCATATCATGTCTCTTGATGGCTCATCACACAACTTAGAATCGGAATAACAAATATATAATCTGATCACTTCCCATCTTATATACATTTAAAACATGAGCAACTTACAATATATATAATGTGATTCTTGCCTTTAATCTAAATTATGTTTATGTGTCGGAAAAATACACAAAGTTATTAGCTGATATCATAAATGTCTCGTCGTGTCCCGTCAGTGGTAATCTATGAAGAACTGTTTAAAGTAGTTTGTAAATATGGCGTCGGTTATATGTCTTTGATAATCTATGGAGAGGTGTTTTAAATAGGTTTAAATATAGCGTTGATTATATGCCTTTGATAATCTATGTAGAGATGTCGGTCGTATAGCGAATCATACGGGTTTACACTTTCTATAATATTATCATGAATCAAAAAATAAAATGTTTAAAACGAAATTGCGAAATCATGAACATTAAACATTTTGAAGAAATAATGCGACCTATAAATCGACAGTGGTATGGAACTCGTCAATGTAAGAGGGAGAGTTGTAGGTCTGATGTTAATTTGAGAGTTAAGACAACAAGATGAATGACCATTCCATCATGGCCACTCGAAAGGAGATGGAATCGCATGGCTTAACCAAACCATGAACATTCGTTTTATCTTGCCATTTATTTACCTTTTTGTGAGATCACTTTATGTCAGTAAGAATTTCGTGCTACAGCGTATTAAGTATTAGAATGTAATGGTAGAAGGTGTTTTCATTACTTGTAAATACTCCAATTATCATCATCTATGTTGTAATTATGAAATGGACTTAATGTCTGTAATGGAACTGTTTTGGCCCAAATTGTTTTAATCTATCAACATTTTGGGTGTCTAAACTCTAAGCAGTAGTTATTGGAAGCATTTAAAGTGAATTAATTATCTTATTAGTATTATTGGTGAAACATTTGTGTAGTTCAAATTTAAGAAATATAAGCCAATTCCAACAAAGAAGACTCTCCTCTGCCATTATATTTTGTTTCATTTTCTTTATAAAAGTATTTTTATCAAAATTCATATGTGTTATGAAATTATTTTAAGTAATAAATGTTATCCCTTTCCCCTTTAAAGTTATATTTTGCCAATTTTTTAAAATGGTCCTTTTTACCATCATTGTATTTCGAAGTCTGTTTATTTTGCAACAATCATTTGTATAATCTAATTATTTTTCTTCATAAGTAAATTCATTTATTATCAAATTCAATTGTCAATGTCGTTTTGTCATTTAAGTAATTTCTTCATCAAAGTCATTTTATTCCATAAAATTTATTCTTTTCAAAAAATTAACTTTTTTAATTTGTTTTTTTTTTCCGACCCAGCCCCTTAAACTACAAAATAAGTAAAATAATGTGACGAGGTCAGAATATTGTCATCGTATTATCCTAAAATATCATATACCAGACAACAATCAATATGGTTTGCTTTAAAATAAGCCATAAAACATACAAAATCCAACGTGTATTTACAAAGAAATGAATTTTCAAAGCTTTAGATATTAATATATTGATATATTGCTGCATTGAGCCCACCAAAGCTTAGCACTGAAAATAATTTTGATTATGGTATATATAAGTGTTATCCAATAAATCAATATCTTTATATATATATAGAAATATCATTAGGTAAATAGAATATATTAACTTCTAATCTAAACTGAAGTAGCGACGAAACAGGCCTGTTAATCTATAGTTGGTCATGTGTTTCTCTCGATGCACGTGTTTGTGCCAGAGTCACTTTAAAACAAAGCAAGTGTTCCCACTGATATAATTTTTCTATTATTTACTATACCATCGTTGATATTCACTGTATGTCCTATTATTCTATATGGCTATCTTCGACAAATTATTACACAGTAAGGGAAGAGTTACTCACCTTCCCTGTCCCTATCTCCCGATAGGTGGCCAAGACCCGGATTATCATTCTTCCTCGCGGAATAGACTACTTGGGGTAATTCACATTTCTGTTTGACTGAGCTCCTCACCTGGGTCCGATCTCATCATCTCGGAGGACGCGGGAGAATTTGACATGCCGGACAAGTCAGCAGGATCGGGTTGTGGGGAGGCCTCTCCTTCATTTGATCCTAAGGCGCTGACTGAGGATATCCTCGTGTCTGTGAGGTACATGGTTGCCAACATGTTGGACAAGAGGTTGCCACCCACGGACAAAGGGGGAGAGAAGGCGACTCCTATGCCGCCCTCTCCGTCAGTACCTTCAACCCCCCAGAGGAGGAGGGTGGTTTTGGTATCGCCGGCTGCCACTTCCTCAGATCAGGATGGGTAATCTGCAGGCCAGCGAAGCGAGGGGGCGGTGAGTGATGGCGCTACAGCAGTCACGCTCTGGCTCTCCCGGACAAGCCTCCATCCACGGAGTGGATGCTGCACCCGAGAGTGTTCGAGAGTCTGTGTTTGAGGTTCGGGAAACCTCACATAGACCTTTTTGTGACGCGGCTCAATCACCAGTTGCCGACATAAGTGTCACCTGTACCGGACCCCACAGCGTGGGCGATAGATACGCTTGCGTTAAGTTGGGAGTGGTGGTCGCTTACACTTATCTCCCTCCCGCAATCTTAACTCATGTGGTGGAAAAGATACAGGAAACATGTGTTCTCCAACTCCTGTTGATAGCACCGTTATGGCCAGCCAGGGCCTGGTATGTTCCCCTCTGGAGGGCGTGCAGCCTAGACCCAATTCCTCTCCCTTTGAGGTCGAACCTTCTGTCGAGCAAACCAAGTGGGCAAGTTCACGAGAACCCCAAGACTCTTCAGCTTCAGGCTTTGTTTGTCTCCAAAGGGATCTGACAGGAGCAGGATTCTCAGAATCCGTTGCTGAGGCGGAAGCGGCCTTGCAGAGGACCTCCACAAGGAAGTTGTACGACTTCCAGTGGGGATCTTTTGTGACCTTCTGTGGGGAGAAGGGGTATGACGTGCAGACTGTCACGGTTCCCAAGGTAGCCGACTATCTAGTACACTTGAGGGAGAAGAGGGGGCTAAAGGCCTCCTCTATTAACACTAACCTAGCGGCGATCATGTCTGTCTTGCGGAAGCGCGACCCTCAGATCGATGTGTCGATTCTGAAAGAGTTGATCAGGACTTACAGGAATGTGGATGGGCGGCAAAAACTTTGGCCCCCAGAGTGGGACTTGGCAGTGGTTCTTACCAACCTCAAGTCAGACCACTATGAACCGTTGGCAGAAACGACTGTCCTACATCTCACCATAAAGACGGCTTTTTTGTGGCCATGGGGTCCGCAGCCAGGATTTCAGAGCTTCATGCTCTCCAGACGTACCTCTTACGTTTTGATGTGAGAGACGGGGGATTGGCCACTCTGGGAACAAGAAAAAAGTGAGCATGGCTCACATACCCCCGCCATCCGCTATCCGTCCATTGAGAATTATAGATGTGAAGGTTACTGTTTAAAAAACAGCTTCAAGCATCATAATATTGTTCAAAATAATTTAAGGAACTGACTGTTATTACAAAATTTCATTCACCCAGATGTAATTTTTTTCAGGTAACTTGATTTTTCCCATTACAGCATCACACCGGTAATTTGTACCAAGTTCAATTACAGATTCAAGGGCTTCATAACTCCGTAAAAAATAATATTTCGGAACTGGACTGTGAACTCGATGAAGAGTATCATCTGGACTACCTACATGTAAAATTTCATTCACTTAGATGTAATAGTTGCCGAGATAACTTGTCCCAATTGGAGCATCACAGCTCTATTGGTACAAAGTTCAACTTCGGATTCAAGGGTCATAACTCCGTAAAAAATAATATTTCGGAACTGGTTTTCGAACTCGATGAAGAGTATCATTTGGACTACCCCCATATTAAATTTCATTCATCTAGATGTAATAGTTTCCGAGAAAGCTTGGATTCAAGGGCCATAACTCCGTAAAAAATAATATTTCAGAACTGGTTTTCAAACTCGATAAAGAGTATGGTCATGAGTACTCACAACGAAACTTTCATTCACCTAGGTTGAACAGTATCCGAGAAAACTTGTCCCCTTTGAACACAATAAAACTAAGTCCAAAAAGTGACGTTTCCATGGAAACGACAAAAGATATAAATTTCAGAAAATTTAAAATTGTCTGTGCGCGATCGGAAGAACATGGATAACATCTGTACAAAGTTTAGGTGTGTACCTTTGACGGTTTTTGAGAAAATTGACCGGACGGAAGGACGGAAGGACGGACGGAATGACCGCTATATACCCCCGCTTACTTCGTAGCGGGGGTTTAATAACGCCTGACTTAATTTGCAAGAATCAGACCGCAGACGAGAGGGGTAGAACCTGCTCATTACCATCCATTTCCAGTACGATCGACCACTACGTCTACGTGTCTACACTCCGCAGTGTTGAACGCATACAAGGCAGCAGGGTTAAAACCGCCGGCGCGTTCCAACCCGCACGAGATAAGGGGCATATCAGCAACTATGGCTCTTCATAGTATCTTGGCGGTAACAGACATCATGGCTGGATGCTTCTGGAATTCAGGATTGGTGTTCGCCAACCACTACTTGCGTGATGTATCCACGGAGGACCTAGAGGGGATAAACCGGTTGGGTGCTAAAGTCTACACACAGCAACGGGTCCCGACAGCTCCTCACCGTAGGGGTCAGCCAGCCCCTCGCTAATGGATTAATAAATCTGAACTTGTTCAATTTTAACTTCAGTTACGTGCTGTTGTCTTTTATTAGTGGTTACCATTTAGTTTCAACCCTAACTGCATAGCGGTGTCAGGGTTTGTTTTCCTTGCGTCCATATGGATCATGTACTCGGGAGACTCATGATCTTTCGGACTTCACTAGTCACCAATATCCCCTTGTGATGGAGGGAGAGTATCTCACATTCCCAAACCTCTTCGCAGCCCTCCTCCCGCTGTGGCAATCGGGCACATAGTGAATATCAACGATGGTATAGTAAATAATAGTACGTTTTTGGTTAAACGTCATTATTTTATACCTACATGGCCTCCCATCTATGCAATTTGTTTTCTTTCTGACCGACAGAAGGAAGCATGATAATCAGGGTCTTGGCCACCTATCGGGATATAGGGACAGGGAAGGTGAGCAACTTTTCCTTACTGTGTAATAATTTGTCGAAGATAGCCATAAATCATAATAGGGCATATAGTGGATATCAACGGTAGGTATAAAATAATGACGTTTAACCAAAAACGTACTAGAATGTTGCATAAAGTCGAGTCAGTGAAGGCAATGTAATTTTCAGGGTTGTTAGCACGGTAGCAAGTCAAAACATCAAACCTTATTATCTCGAGACGTAATCAAGATAATTTCACAAAACCTTTTATCGCATTTATCGCTTTATCGCTCTTTCGCTTAATAAGAAAGGAAATTATTTCTTTTAAACAACAATGTAAAGTGGTGGAAGTTCACCCAGAACGTATAAAGTACGCATGGTTTATGATGAAAATTGGAGACATTCTGTTTCTCTTTACAATGATACAGAAACAAGTTGAAAACCATCCCCTGGTTCAGAAGATATACGTACAGAAGAACTGTACATAAGATAATGTTATAATCTGCCGACTTGGCGCATGCAGACCTCGGGGCTGAACAAATATCTTGTATATATTTCACCTTAACAAGCAAGGCCATATGCCAACAAAATTCAAAATTCTGCTGTGACCTTCGAGAAAATTGTCATGGTAACCAAAATATCTTTTATCTCTCAAATGTGAAGCTATGTGTAAGATATGAGGAGAAACTAGTGAACCGTTCATGAAACTACGCTGACAAGCTCAATATGGAATTCACATGTCGCAAAATGTAAAGTTTATCTTCTTTTGGAAAGGTGAAAGGCGAAATCTATTGTGATCACGAGTTACGTCCCTTACCAACTGCTTACATGCAGTCAATGAAATCACCGTTTACATTCGGTATTGCACTACTGTAGAGAATTATTGTTGTTATCACATTCCCAAATATCGATTCTAATATTTCACTACATGCATTCTCCGATAATATAACAAAATATAAAAAAGCTGTCAAACCTGCAAATGAAAAACCGCTTTATGAGAATAAAATCAGGAATCCAACATACCTGTCGAAACTGCAGATCGAAGTTGAATTGGCACATTTTTGTTAAAGAGCCATCGAGTATGTTGAAAGACATACAGTGAAAATGCCAATATTGTATCTCATTGAAATATCTACACTTTGCTGAATTTTGCGACCCAAAATAGCTGAGAAATAGCTCTAATTAGAAAAGTTTTTTTTCCAGTTTAAATATAGATGATGTCTATTATATTCAAGCGTAAAGCATTCAATACAACATACTTGAAAATATTTAAATTTAAAATCTGTCTTCGTTTAGAATATGGCAACGTATCGCTACAAACGCGACATGTTATCGCTGCTACCTTTGTTGTTGACATCGGAAGTTAATTTTGAAAGTTGTCCTCTGATTGGCCTATTAGACGTGTATGCAGTTCGCTCAAATCTATAATAATGATTCAATATTAAACTTACTTGAAATGACCGATAGTCTCATCGTATTAAAAAAGATTGATTCATTCAAAACCATCTGATGTTTACACTATTCTATATATAACCTTTATTTACTTGAAAAGAAATTCATTCTTATTTAAATATAAATACATTTTGTTATCAATTATATTTAGAAACAAAAGAGTTAGTTGAAAAGTATTTTGACAAAAATATAACTTGATATAGGTCACAGTCTGATGAAAACCGACCGTTTTGCGAGGAATACAAGTTGCAAAATAGTTCATATCGTTTGGAGGTTTCCTCGCTAAACCGCATCTATTCCTCAGAACAAGCTTATCAGAGCGATTAGGGGCATGGGACTGAACTGATAATGCCACCTGGTTACAAAAGTATGGACCTCATATGTCAGGAGAATTGATAACTGATAAGGAATCAACGACACAGGTATCAGTCAATTTATCAAACTTACTTTGATCACCTGCCAATCAAAATCGTATCAATGACGTGGGTATAAGTAACGACAACTTTCATAATGAAAATACACAGGTTTAACAAGATGGGCAACTTTGTTCAACATATTAAAGGCGCTGTAGCAGGATATTTTTCTGGAAATTAAGTGCTCTCACAAAAATATGAATAAGTGTTACCCATGACTTCATAATACTCCTGAATCAATAAAAATAGTTTTAAACGAATGTACATGGTTCGCATTAAAATGTCCGCTCGAAGGTAGTTCAAGTGGTCTGACTGATTTACCGTGACCTAAACACTTACAGTTTCTAATATGGTACACTGATTGAATGGTCATTACAATCTTGCTGTCTCATGAGATCTACAAATATACCTCTCACACTGAATAGTTCCACACCGCTGTCCTTTTATACGTCGCACCATTTTATTGGTATATACGGACAACTGTTTTCTTTTGATAACTGTTGTCGGGTGGTGTTATGATATGTTTTACACATTAACATAACATTCTATTGTATATTTTCTAACTAACAACTTTTTATAATGAAAATACACAGGTTTAACAAGATGGGCATCTTTGTGCAACATATTAAAGGCGCAGTAGCACGATTTATTCACTGAAATTAGTAGGTTACCAAAGTGTTACCAATGGCTGCATCTTACTCCTGAATCAATAAAAAGAGTTCTAAACGAATGTATATGGTTCGGATAAGCCATGTGAATCCATTTCCCATCTAGCGACCATTTTAATGTATAATACCTGAGTATGTTATACAATAAAGATTAAACCTCACGAGCAGGTTACACATTTACAGTACAAACATCGGGGAGGGAAATCTGAAATATAAAGGGATACTCACATAAACGTCCGGCCGCGATATGTTTTTATTTGGGGTGTCATTCTGAAAGCAAACGATTACATATATCTTGATTTTAAACAATACATTCATTTCATATTCATTTGTTTTACAAGATAATCAGGTAGACACACACAAAATGAATACAAAACCAGTCATATTAATATGAATAGATTCCAATAATATTAACAAATTAAACAAAAATAGCTCCAAAAGGAGCCGGGATTTGTATTTTATTTATCATTCGTTGATCCAATATGAACTAGCTTTCAAGTACATCATTGATATAACGCTAACTGGTACAAATATTCATTGTACACCAACCATTGTACACCAACCGCGAAAATAGAATCTCCATATTCAGAACAAGATGCGAAGTTCCAAGTTAGAACATTTTATTTCTATAGGAAACTCTTTTCATATTGCTTCTCTACCATCCGAGGAAACCCAACAGAATATTTAAACGTTTTAAGGAGAAATGGCGAGCGAGCGTGCATGAATAATCCCATCATTAAGCAATGCTAGGGTGGAAAACTACGGCTATATATGTATGTTGTGTCTTCAATGTGATATCACTTATATCCAATCGGGTGACAGGGAAAAGCAGGTATTTTCACAAGTAGCGAGATCTTGCTTTATGTCTTTTGTTTATTTTGTATTTACCAATCTCTCATGCTAATGATACATTTATCCAGTACTATTACATCATTAAGAAACGTTCGACAGACTTAATTCAGATGCATTTTATGCAGATAAAACGACATTGTTTGGTTAAACCACGTAAAAAGACTCCCAATGGCAACTTGTTAACCCACATATGTCGTGACGTAAAACAAGGGGGAAATCAGAATACAATAAGGGTTCGTGTGAAATAAGTAAACTATGTTTGAAATTGGAACGACGCCCACAGGAGTAAGATTTCAGAATAACAAAGCGCAAGGGTTTCTCCAACAACAAGTTATAGATGTATATCCTTGACAGAGGCTTCAGGAAATTTATTAACTCCACTCCGCTCTTAATTTTGTTTAGCACATCTGGCCTGAAAGGTGTGTGAGTGAGTGAGTTGGGGTTTAACGCCGCTTTCAGGAGTATTTCACTTATATCGCGGCTGCTAGTATTATGGCAGGGAAAAAGCCCGCAATACCATGTGGCTATGCACTCCGGTGAAACCTGCGAGCATCGGCTGGAACTAACGAACCATGGTTTGTACAACGCTGAAATTCATTGTAGCTTTTCACCCAAACCTTACTGCGTGTAGAACAGTTCTCTACTTCAGACAAAGTTGAACCCCGGACCCCTTGATCCGAAGCCGAACGTGCTAACCACTGCGCTATCCGCCCCTGGCCTGAAATGGGCTTATGAAGATGACTTACGTCATACGAGTACAAGAGGGATGTTGCATTCAGTCATTGATTTTGCTTTGTCAAAATATGTCCATTTTCTACCCAACTATCAGGCGTCCTCCATCCGTCCGTCCTCCATCCGGTCCGTCCGACTGGAAACGATTCCCTTTTTCGGCTTCTTTTCAAGTACCACTTGGTCAAGGGAGCTGAAATTTTGCGTACAGACTCCTTGGCCAATGGGAATTGTAACATGATTTCGGTGTATCCTTGATTCTGATTGGTTGATTTGCCTATGTTGAATGACAATGAATACCCGCAAATTAGTTGGGGCGAATCACCGCGGACATATACATCATGTTCACAAGATCCGGCCCGACTCACAATTTTATTTTTCTATTTCTCTTAATATGTGCCCCTTACTAAAATTTGACAGGTGGCATTGTCATTTTCTAACCTGTGTATAGCAGTATAGGTAACAAATAACTCTCAAAATTAATTAATTTCAAGTAACTGAAATGTTTTCAACTAGTAAGATTTGTCAAAGTTTGACGCCTTCTTCCATGCGGTTGTGTTTACCGAATGCCGTTGCCATAGCATGACGTCATAGTAATCAACCGTTTTGACGTCACAATGCTAGCGTCATTGTCACAATGGGTTAGGGCAAGTTTAAGATTTTTGTTCCTAGGTATTTTGCAGTGTTGATGTCGTAGATAAATGTTTATCGCCATCTAAAAGGATACGTCAATATTGTGAAGTGAACAAACTTGAGTGGCGATGTTTGAGCTTATGTGTAATTTGTTGCTAATGTAAATATTACGCCGAGCATTTACATTTGTTTTGACCTGACCACACCTCTTACAAAAATGGAACAGTCGCAAAGTCCTTTTCACTCAGAGATAGGTACGCAAAAAGAGAGTTCGTTTCAAAACGCTTGATAACTAAGGGTCATGTTACAATATCGATAAATAGTTGCGTTTGCTAACGCCGTCGGTTTTAAACTAAATTTGCGGGTGTTGAATAGCAATGAATCCCGGAAATTTTACAAACGCAACTATTTATCTTATAATTCTAAATTGTAGATTTGGTGACCCCTTCACCCCAAATTCGGTCATAGGGGTCACAACCTAAAAAAAAAATTTTTTTTCTCTTTGAAATTGATTTAGTTTGTTGTTGAAAGCCCGATGAGCTACAGAGCCAATTTCCCATTTTTAGCTGGATCCTGTCGCTGATGTTGAAGATGACTTACGGCATACGAGTACAAGAGGGATGTTGAATTCAATCATGAATTGTGCTTTGTCAAAATATGTCCATTTTCTGCCCAACTATCAGGCGTCCTCTATCCGTCCATCTATCAGTCTGTCTGTAAACTTATCGCTCGACTTCTTCTCAAGAACGACTGACTCTAGAGACCTGAGATTGTACGTACATACTTCTTGGCCAATGGGGATTCTAAATTGTAGACGAGGTGACCCCGTGTCATTGGAACTCGATATATAAAAATATATATGGAAAAATAATGGATTTAGAAGTAGAAATCATCCATGTTAATGGCGTGCGCTTTCAGCTACATAATATATAATGTGATATATGTTTTCCCACCGGCTCTACAAATAAAAGTCAAATTAATTGCCACGCTATAGCAACTATATCAATTATGACCATTACCTCAACCGGTACAGCATTAACAGTACATTTATAAATTCATAATGAAAATCCAACATACCTGATTTCCCATTGTTCACGTGTTGGGGCTTAGTAGAGAGACGATATCTTTATAACGTAATGTTGGTACGAAACTCGATTGGTTGTTGTATTGTTGGTTCAAGCTTGTAGCTTTATTCTTGAGGAAGCTAGAGTATGACGCATCTATGTTATACATGTGTCAGTACGAGACGCGATTGGTTGCTGTACAATCGTTCAATCGTTTACAACTTGTCCTATAAAACATTGCATTGGCCAGCTTCGGTATATCTTCACATGACGTTATCTGTATTAAGCATTATCAAGGTTTGCAAGCTGATTTGTTAGTCTGAACATTTGGGTCTGGTATCAACATGGGGAGTGTAAGTATTTATGTTTTAAAATTCAAATTGTATTTCCAATGATTTCACAAATATTTTATTAACAATCATGTTGCAATGACGTTTAATCCTTTGAATTTTGTTATAGTGTATGTTATGTTACAAAAGAAGACATGACGAGATAACTGTAGCTCTCATAAAAATGTAAATAAGTGTTACAAATGGCTAAATGATACTCCTAACCGATAAAAAAGAGTTCTAAAACGAATGTACGTTGTTCCGTTAAGCCATGTTCACATTAAAATGTCCACTCCAAGGGTGCTCAAGTGATCTGACTGATGTAGCGATACCTTAACACTCAGAGTGGAGTTTTTAATATGGTACGATGATGGAATGGTCAACCATTTTGCTATCTGAACTCTTAAAATCTCATGCAAATCTATTTCTCACACTGAATTGTCGCTTTATATGTCGTACCATTTTCTTCCAATCATCTTTCATACATCTTATTGGGTCATGTAATAATATGTTTAATCCTCCAATGTTACACTATATTGTTTAAATTTTAATAATAAATGGCAAATTAGTAAAGATGTATCATTAATATCAGTATTTCGTTTAAATCTAATATATCTTATCCAAAATTCAATTGTTACTCCTTTCAATGAACATTTATGATGGTTAACTTTACAAATTCAAATTTATGTTTAGTGTTAAATTTGTATTTTGATTTTACAGTTAAATTTAATTTCACTAGTTCTTGCAAATAACCTGTACGTGCAAATATTTGATCAATTATAATAACTAGATTACACATATAAAGAATCATATTTCAAGGTGTAATTGGTTTATCATAATTTTGTTCTGATAATTTCTTTCATTGAACATGGATTTACATTCTTCATTTTAGAACGGCATACCATTACAATTGGTGAGTATAAAAAACTTAATAAATCACCCTTCAAATTTCATATCATATTCTTGATGTGTTTCATATTTTCACAAAATAGTACGTTTTTGATTAAACGTAATTATTTATACTTACCTGTTGACTAGACCTACTATGCCTACCTCCTCTCTAGGTATGCTATTTACACCTTAACACAGACGAAAGTTGAACAGTGGAGTAGGGGATGCGTAAAATCCCTATCCAAGGGCGGTAAGTCTGCATGGTCTTGTGACGTCCCCACCGGAAGCCTCACTCTCCGAACAGTCCCAACAAAGGCAAGACAGACCAAGTGGGGAGGATGGGCAGGCCTAGCGCGTAGGTCTAGTCAACAGGTAAGTATAAATAATTACGTTTAATCAAAAACGTACTATTATTTAAATACCTATCTGTTGACTAGACCTACTATGCCTAGATTCCCACTGCATGGAGGCGGGTCAGTAGATATGTGGTAGAGACGAGACCAGCAACAAGCCCTGAGTGTAAGCTAACCTACGAGTCCTCCACCCTGTGGTGAGGACAAGGCACAGCCCGGGAGATACCATCTCTACCGCTGAGCGGATCGAAGAGACAACCCAGCCACTCAACTTCTGGACAACACACTGCCCCCGACCCCAACGGGGAGGGGGTGTTAAAAGCGAAGCTAACGAACAAAACAACAGACAAGGAGCAAACAATGCGAACATAGTTAATTACAATGAGCATCATAAGACCTGCGGGAACAAAACTCCTAAGAGGACTGTCCCCTTCTCGGTCTGGTCGGGGGGACCACCTTCGCCTGAGCGAACACTTGTGGACCCAGCCTAGAGATGCTTTCAAGATCTGCTGTGGAGACATCTCGTAAGTAATGGTTGGCAAAAACCTCTGAGGAACGCCAAAAACACCCTGCCATGACGTCCGTGACCGCGATGTTACAGTGGTAGGCCATCGTGGCTGAGACTGCACGGATCTCATGCGGGTTTGAACGCGAAAGAGGAGGCAGGTCAGCGGCCTTGTACGCATCCATGACTGCCGACCTCAGGTACACCCCCAACGCTAGCTTGTCTAGCTCTTTGGTGCTCCTCGTCGAGTGAGGCAAGAACAGACGACGCCTGCCATCCCTCAGCCTGCGCGTACGCTGCACGTACACCCTCAACGCCCTAACCGGACACAGAGAGAACCATCTCTCCTGAGTCAGAACCCAGAGCCGGAATAGAGAAGGTACGGCTAGCCTCCTCAGCTGCTTGGTTTAGCAGATGATGATGATGATTACGGGGATTTAACGAGCGGTTTTCAGCGGAGCTGTTCTCCCACTCGGGTCACACGGACCATTAATAAAGTTTGAAAATTTCCAGAATGGATGATTTTGATGCCAGGTTCGAAAGGTGGAGGCAAATTTTGAAATTTTGAAATTTGGAATGGTACCTAGGTAAGACTAAGCCGGGGCGGGGGTGGAGAGGGGGGAGAGGGGGTTGGTTTATTGGTTAATTTTGGATGGTTGATTTAGATTTTTGATGGTTTTAGATTCGGTCCAAAAGGCCCGAATCTTTTAAGTAAGTGCCGACCGCTTGGAAGGTACTATTGTTATTGTGTGGGTTTAAGATTTGATATATGTTATTTGTTTGGATGTTGTTTGCCCTTAGTTTTAGGTTAAGTATTTGGCGGAAGGCCGCATACTGTGGGCATTCAATAAGGATGTGATGAATTGTTTCTGCCTGTGGGCAGTGCGGGCATGATGCAGGTGTGTTAGTAAAGTTAATTTTGTGGATGTGGTTATTTAGTTTTGTGTGCCCCGTTTGGAGCTTAATTATTGCCCTATCAATGTTTTTATTTTTTGAGTAGATTTTTTGTTTGCCTAGCGGTTTAGGTAGAAGTTGTTTGGTGTGATGTGCCTTGCTGGTGTTTGCATATTGCCGGTGCCATGCTCGCTTTGCATGAGATTTTGATAGGCTTTTTGCCTCTTGTTTCGAATGAAAAAGGGGGAGAAATTTTGGTAGTTTTAGGCCCTCCTTGGCAGCTTTGTCGGCTTTTTCGTTGCCAAATATGCCGACGTGTGCTGGTACCCATAGGAGCTTTACAGCCTTGCCTTGATTATTTAAAGTTTGGATAGAGTTAAGAATTTTGGAAATTAAATCAGGGCGGTTTTTAGTTGATTTGTTTTGAAGTGCCTGAACTTATAACGCCTCTTGACTCCGTGAACCAAATTGGAGTTTTAAATGCTACTGGGTGGCCTGCAATTTGTTTGAATTGTTCCTGTGCAGCTTTGGCCATTTTTGAATTTGTAAACTTTACCAAAAAACCGCTGCCTAATTGCTTGAGTAGAGAGTATTTGCACCCATTACTTTGCAGGATTGAGCCGATCCTCTCACGGCTAAGCACCTTTGACAGGTGCTGTCCCACAGAAGTAGCTAGGATTACAAAGGTAATTAATCTAGGTGTTGTTGCGGGTGAGTGCTTTGATGTACCTGACGTGTGAGTTGTTGTTGCAGCTGAGTGGTGAGCTGTGGGCTCAGGTGAGTGAGTGGTGTCATGTGGTGATGTTGCATCGCGCTTGCGTTTAGATTGCGGAGGATTAAAATTACCTGTTGGATTAACATCCGGTTGATGTTCTGTACGGTTCGCGGGAAAATGCTGGTCGAAGTTTGTATTTTGTGGTGTAGAAGTTGCAAATTTGGAATGAGATTTTGAGATGGATTTGAGCGCGGTGCCCAATGCAGCCAAAGTGTTTAGACGGGATGAATTAGCCGAAATGTTGCCATTAGATGCATGCTCAGTGTTTTTAGATGTGTTTAAATTGCCGTTGGGGGAGTTATTTGAGTCCATGGCCTCCACAGGCTAGACTATAGAGATAAGGGTGGGATATGGGAATATGGAAATTAAACTTACAAAGTTAGAGTGTAGAGGGCAGAAGTCCGGGCTGGACTTCTTGAGGTCAATCCGTGGGCAGCGGTGAGGCGTAGAGAGCTCCGAGGAGAGGTGTTTCCAGCAGGCAAGCCGAGCTGGGAATGTGGTTTAGCAGACAAAAGTCGGGAGCTAAACCAAGTAAGGCTGACCCCCCACGTAGAAGGTCCGCCTGAAACGCATGGATTTCAGAAATCCGAACTGCGGAGGCCATGGCCACCAGAAAAATGACCTTGATGGTGAAAGGGAGGAGGGGCACGTCGGAGAGCGGTTCATACCTATCGGAGCGAAGATGGTTAAGCACAATGGCTAAGTCCCACTCCTGTCGTCAAAAGAATGGAAGGTTTTAATGAGGCCCTTGAGGACCGACACATCTAACCCTGGCGACCTCTTCCTGAGAACGGAGAGAATAGCAGACATGGTGGTATAAATTGATGACGCCTCAAGATGTCTGGTGTTGCGTAGGTACCCTAAGTACTCCGCCACCTGAGGAACTGAGGCCTCTGCCGGGATGAAATCCCTCTCAGCACAAAAGGAGGCGAAGGCCTGCCACTAAAAATCATAGAGTTTCCTAGTGGTCTTCCTAAGAGAGGTAGCTATGGCATGGGCGACGCACCTTGAATAACCACTCCTCCTTAACCCTCTCTTAATACAAGCCAAGCGTGAAGGCAGAACACCTGAGGGTTCTCGTGTAACCTTCGGCTTGACCTGCTAAGGAGCAGATCTCTCCGTGGCTGAATCGGAACAGGTTCCTGATGACAGAGCCGCCGGAGAGGAACGAACCACGGTCGGGCTGGCCACCAAGGGGCGACTAGAAGAAGTCACAACCCCCTGAAGACTGCCGGGTTCAGTTGCCACTCCGGGGGAGGGGTGTCGAATGGGAGAAAATCCCGACCTTGACCCGAGTCACCCGAAGGGAGCTGAACGCTTCAAACGGACTTACGAATGGCCGAAATATACGCCCGGAAGTCTGAAGACGAGAGAGTGACACACTCGTTACACAGGTCCTTGCACTTCATACAAAGAAAGTCCTAGCAGACTTCCTTCCTCCGCAGTTGTACAAAACGCAGACTACATAGTGAAGCAAAAACGGAGGTAGTAGAGTAACGGGGTGAGTGATAGTCGAGTCACTGACGAAACCGTTGAGTCACTAACAGGTGATTGACAAACGAGCCACTGACGCGTGTAAGCTAGGGGAGGTGAGTGACACTCAATTCACTTAACAGGCGAGTGACAGACGAGTCACTGGCGCGAGTAAGCTAGGCGATGTGAGTGACAGGTGAGAGACAGTCGAGTCATTTAGCAGGTGAGTGACAGATAAGCCACTAACGCGTGTAAACTAGACCAGGTGAGTGACAGGTGAGTGACACTCAATTCACTTAACAGGCGAGTGACAGACGAGCCACTGACGCGAGTAAGCTAGACAATGTGAGTGACAGGTGAGAGACAGTCGGGTCACTAACGCGTATAATCGAGACGAGATGAGTGACACTCAAGTCACTTAACAGGTGAGTGACAGACGAGCCACTAACGCGTGTAATCTAGACCAGGTGAGTGACAGTCGAGTCACTTAGCAGTTGAGTGACAGACGAGCCACGAACGCGTGTAATCTAGACGAGGTGAGTGACAGGTGAGTGACAGTCGAGTCACTTAGCAGGTGAGTAACAGACGAGCCCTCACGCGTGTAAACTAGACGAGGTGAGTGACACTCAATTCACTTAACAGGCGAGTGACAGACGAGCCACTGACGCGAGTAAGCTAGACGATGTGAGTGACAGGTGAGAGACAGTCGGGTCACTAACGTGTGTAATCTAGACGAGATGAGTGACAGGTTAGTGACACTCAAGTCACTTAACAGGTGAGTGACAGACGAGCCACTAACGCGTGTAATCTAGACGAGGTGAGTGACAGTCGAGTCACTTAGCAGTTGAGTGACAGACGAGCCACTTACGCGTGTAATCTAGACGAGGTGAGTGACAGGTGAGTGACACTCAAATCACTTAACAGGCGAGTGACAGACGAGCCACTAACGCGTGGAAACTAGACCAGGTAAGTGACAGGCGAGTGACACTCAAATCACTTAACATGCGAGTGACAGACGAGCCACTGACGCGAGTAAGCTAGACGATGTGAGTGACAGGTGAGTGACACTCAAGTAACTTAGCAGGTGAGTGACAGACGAGCCACTAACGCGTGTAATCTAGACGAGGTGAGTGACAGGTGAGTGACACTCAATTCATTTAACAGGCGAGTGACAGACGAGCCACTGACGCGTGTAATCTAGATGAGGTTGAGTGACAGGTGAGTGACACTCAAGTTACTTCACAGGTGAGTGACAGGCGAGCCACTGACGCGTGTAATCTAGATGAGGTGAGTGACAATCGAGTCACTTAGCAGGTTAGCGACAGACGAGCCACTAACGCGTGTAGTCTAGACGAGGTGAGTGACAGGCGAGTTACACTCAAATCACTTAACAGATGAGTGACAGGCGAGTCACTGACGCGAAACACCTAAGTAGAATAGTGTAAGAACTAAGTCCTGACACTAAGAAGCAAACCTTCCGATAGGTAATAACTCCAAAAACACCAAGAGTGTAAACTCACAAAAACGTAGGCGACGGTCGCACTCGCAAGGCAAGACGAGGGAGGCTATCGAGAGTGTTGAAGGCAGAAGGGTTGAAGGGTGCGCAGTCAATATCGACAGGTGAGTGACAGGCGAGCAACTGACGCGTGTAATCTAGATGAGGTGAGTGACAGTCGAGTCACTTAACATGTTAGCCACTTAGCCACTAACGGGTGTAAACTAGACGAGGTGAGTGACAAGTGAGTGACACTCAATTCACTTAACAGGCGAGTAACAGACGAGCCACTGACGCGAGTAAGTTTGACGATGTGAGTGACAGGTGAAAGACAGTCGGGTCACTAACGCGTGTAATCTAGACGAGATGAGTGACAGGTGAGTGACACTCAAGTCACTTAACAGGTGAGTGACAGACGAGCCACTGACGCGTGTAATCTAGACGAGGTGAGTGACAGTCGAGTCACTTAGCAGTTGAGTGACAGACGAGCCACGAACGCGTGTAATCTAGACGAGGTGAGTGACAGGTGAGTGACAGTCGAGTCACTTAGCAGGTGAGTAACAGACGAGTCCTCACGCGTGTAAACTAGACCAGGTGAGTGACACTCAATTCACTTAACAGGCGAGTGACAGTCGAGTCACTTAGCAGTTGAGTGACAGACGAGCCACGAACGCGTGTAATCTAGACGAGGTGAGTGACAGGTGAGTGACAGTCGAGTCACTTAGCAGGTGAGTAACAGACGAGCCCTCACGCGTGTAAACTAGACGAGGTGAGTGACAAGTGAGTGACAGTCGAGTCACTTAGCAGGTGAGTAACAGACGAGTCCTCACGCGTGTAAACTAGACCAGGTGAGTGACACTCAATTCACTTAACAGGCGAGTGACAGTCGAGTCACTTAGCAGTTGAGTGACAGACGAGCCACGAACGCGTGTAATCTAGACGAGGTGAGTGACAGGTGAGTGACAGTCGAGCAACTGACGCGTGTAATCTAGATGAGGTGAGTGACAGTCGAGTCACTTAACATGTTAGCCACTTAGCCACTAACGGGTGTAAACTAGACGAGGTGAGTGACAAGTGAGTGACACTCAATTCACTTAACAGGCGAGTAACAGACGAGCCACTGACGCGAGTAAGCTTGACGATGTGAGTGACAGGTGAAAGACAGTCGGGTCACTAACGCGTGTAATCTAGACGAGATGAGTGACAGGTGAGTGACACTCAAGTCACTTAACAGGTGAGTGACAGACGAGCCACTAACGCGTGTAATCTAGACCAGGTGAGTGACAGTCGAGTCACTTAGCAGTTGAGTGACAGACGAGCCACGAACGCGTGTAATCTAGACGAGGTGAGTGACAGGTGAGTGACAGTCGAGTCACTTAGCAGGTGAGTAACAGACGAGCCCTCACGCGTGTAAACTAGACGAGGTGAGTGACACTCAATTCACTTAACAGGCGAGTGACAGACGAGCCACTGACGCGAGTAAGCTAGACGATGTGAGTGACAGGTGAGAGACAGTCGGGTCACTAACGTGTGTAATCTAGACGAGATGAGTGACAGGTTAGTGACACTCAAGTCACTTAACAGGTGAGTGACAGACGAGCCACTAACGCGTGTAATCTAGACGAGGTGAGTGACAGTCGAGTCACTTAGCAGTTGAGTGACAGACGAGCCACTTACGCGTGTAATCTAGAAGAGGTGAGTGACAGGTGAGTGACACTCAAATCACTTAACAGGCGAGTGACAGACGAGCCACTAACGCGTGGAAACTAGACCAGGTAAGTGACAGGCGAGTGACACTCAAATCACTTAACATGCGAGTGACAGACGAGCCACTGACGCGAGTAAGCTAGACGATGTGAGTGACAGGTGAGTGACACTCAAGTAACTTAGCAGGTGAGTGACAGACGAGCCACTAACGCGTGTAATCTAGACGAGGTGAGTGACAGGTGAGTGACACTCAATTCATTTAACAGGCGAGTGACAGACGAGCCACTGACGCGTGTAATCTAGATGAGGTTGAGTGACAGGTGAGTGACACTCAAGTCACTTCACAGGTGAGTGACAGGCGAGCCACTGACGCGTGTAATCTAGATGAGGTGAGTGACAATCGAGTCACTTAGCAGGTTAGCGACAGACGAGCCACTAACGCGTGTAGTCTAGACGAGGTGAGTGACAGGCGAGTTACACTCAAATCACTTAACAGATGAGTGACAGGCGAGTCACTGACGCGAAACACCTAAGTAGAATAGTGTAAGAACTAAGTCCTGACACTAAGAAGCAAACCTTCCGATAGGTAATAACTCCAAAAACACCAAGAGTGTAAACTCACAAAAACGTAGGCGACGGTCGCACTCGCAAGGCAAGACGAGGGAGGCTATCGAGAGTGTTGAAGGCAGAAGGGTTGAAGGGTGCGCAGTCAATATCGACAGGTGAGTGACAGGCGAGCAACTGACGCGTGTAATCTAGATGAGGTGAGTGACAGTCGAGTCACTTAACATGTTAGCCACTTAGCCACTAACGGGTGTAAACTAGACGAGGTGAGTGACAAGTGAGTGACACTCAATTCACTTAACAGGCGAGTAACAGACGAGCCACTGACGCGAGTAAGTTTGACGATGTGAGTGACAGGTGAAAGACAGTCGGGTCACTTACGCGTGTAATCTAGACGAGATGAGTGACAGGTGAGTGACACTCAAGTCACTTAACAGGTGAGTGACAGACGAGCCACTGACGCGTGTAATCTAGACGAGGTGAGTGACAGTCGAGTCACTTAGCAGTTGAGTGACAGACGAGCCACGAACGCGTGTAATCTAGACGAGGTGAGTGACAGGTGAGTGACAGTCGAGTCACTTAGCAGGTGAGTAACAAACGAGTCCTCACGCGTGTAAACTAGACCAGGTGAGTGACACTCAATTCACTTAACAGGCGAGTGACAGTCGAGTCACTTAGCAGTTGAGTGACAGACGAGCCACGAACGCGTGTAATCTAGACGAGGTGAGTGACAGGTGAGTGACAGTCGAGTCACTTAGCAGGTGAGTAACAGACGAGCCCTCACGCGTGTAAACTAGACGAGGTGAGTGACACTCAATTCACTTAACAGGCGAGTGACAGACGAGCCACTGACGCGAGTAAGCTAGACGATGTGAGTGACAGGTGAGAGACAGTCGGGTCACTAACGTGTGTAATCTAGACGAGATGAGTGACAGGTGAGTGACACTCAAGTCACTTAACAGGTGAGTGACAGACGAGCCACTAACGTGTGTAATCTAGACGAGGTGAGTGACAGTCGAGTCACTTAGCAGTTGAGTGACAGACGAGCCACTAACGCGTGTAATCTAGACCAGGTGAGTGACAGTCGAGTCACTTAGCAGTTGAGTGACAGACGAGCCACGAACGCGTGTAATCTAGACGAGGTGAGTGACAGGTGAGTGACAGTCGAGTCACTTAGCAGGTGAGTAACAGACGAGCCCTCACGCGTGTAAACTAGACGAGGTGAGTGACACTCAATTCACTTAACAGGCGAGTGACAGACGAGCCACTGACGCGAGTAAGCTAGACGATGTGAGTGACAGGTGAGAGACAGTCGGGTCACTAACGTGTGTAATCTAGACGAGATGAGTGACAGGTTAGTGACACTCAAGTCACTTAGCAGGTGAGTGACAGACGAGCCACTAACGCGTGTAATCTAGACGAGGTGAGTGACAGTCGAGTCACTTAGCAGTTGAGTGACAGACGAGCCACTTACGCGTGTAATCTAGAAGAGGTGAGTGACAGGTGAGTGACACTCAAATCACTTAACAGGCGAGTGACAGACGAGCCACTAACGCGTGGAAACTAGACCAGGTAAGTGACAGGCGAGTGACACTCAAATCACTTAACATGCGAGTGACAGACGAGCCACTGACGCGAGTAAGCTAGACGATGTGAGTGACAGGTGAGTGACACTCAAGTAACTTAGCAGGTGAGTGACAGACGAGCCACTAACGCGTGTAATCTAGACGAGGTGAGTGACAGGTGAGTGACACTCAATTCATTTAACAGGCGAGTGACAGACGAGCCACTGACGCGTGTAATCTAGATGAGGTTGAGTGACAGGTGAGTGACACTCAAGTCACTTCACAGGTGAGTGACAGGCGAGCCACTGACGCGTGTAATCTAGATGAGGTGAGTGACAATCGAGTCACTTAGCAGGTTAGCGACAGACGAGCCACTAACGCGTGTAGTCTAGACGAGGTGAGTGACAGGCGAGTTACACTCAAATCACTTAACAGATGAGTGACAGGCGAGTCACTGACGCGAAACACCTAAGTAGAATAGTGTAAGAACTAAGTCCTGACACTAAGAAGCAAACCTTCCGATAGGTAATAACTCCAAAAACACCAAGAGTGTAAACTCACAAAAACGTAGGCGACGGTCGCACTCGCAAGGCAAGACGAGGGAGGCTATCGAGAGTGTTGAAGGCAGAAGGGTTGAAGGGTGCGCAGTCAATATCGACAGGTGAGTGACAGGCGAGCAACTGACGCGTGTAATCTAGATGAGGTGAGTGACAGTCGAGTCACTTAACATGTTAGCCACTTAGCCACTAACGGGTGTAAACTAGACGAGGTGAGTGACAAGTGAGTGACACTCAATTCACTTAACAGGCGAGTAACAGACGAGCCACTGACGCGAGTAAGTTTGACGATGTGAGTGACAGGTGAAAGACAGTCGGGTCACTTACGCGTGTAATCTAGACGAGATGAGTGACAGGTGAGTGACACTCAAGTCACTTAACAGGTGAGTGACAGACGAGCCACTGACGCGTGTAATCTAGACGAGGTGAGTGACAGTCGAGTCACTTAGCAGTTGAGTGACAGACGAGCCACGAACGCGTGTAATCTAGACGAGGTGAGTGACAGGTGAGTGACAGTCGAGTCACTTAGCAGGTGAGTAACAGACGAGTCCTCACGCGTGTAAACTAGACCAGGTGAGTGACACTCAATTCACTTAACAGGCGAGTGACAGTCGAGTCACTTAGCAGTTGAGTGACAGACGAGCCACGAACGCGTGTAATCTAGACGAGGTGAGTGACAGGTGAGTGACAGTCGAGTCACTTAGCAGGTGAGTAACAGACGAGCCCTCACGCGTGTAAACTAGACGAGGTGAGTGACACTCAATTCACTTAACAGGCGAGTGACAGACGAGCCACTGACGCGAGTAAGCTAGACGATGTGAGTGACAGGTGAGAGACAGTCGGGTCACTAACGTGTGTAATCTAGACGAGATGAGTGACAGGTGAGTGACACTCAAGTCACTTAACAGGTGAGTGACAGACGAGCCACTAACGTGTGTAATCTAGACGAGGTGAGTGACAGTCGAGTCACTTAGCAGTTGAGTGACAGACGAGCCACTTACGCGTGTAATCTAGACGAGGTGAATGACAGGTGAGTGACACTCAAATCACTTAACAGGCGAGTGACAGACGAGCCACTAACGCGTGTAAACTAGACCAATGAAGTGACAGGCGAGTGACACTCAAATCACTTAACATGCGAGTGACAGACGAGCCACTGACGCGAGTAAGCTAGACGATATGAGTGACAGGTGAGTGACACTCAAGTCACTTAGCAGGTGAGTGACAGGCGAGCCACTGACGCGTGTAATCTAGATGAGGTGAGTGACAATCGAGTCACTTAACAGGTTAGCGACAGACGAGCCACTAACGCGTGTAGTCTAGACGAGGTGAGTGACAGGCGAGTTACACTCAAATCCCTTAACAGATGAGTGACAGGCGAGTCACTGACGCGAAACACCTAAGTAGAATAGTGTAAGAACTAAGTCCTGACACTAAGAAGCAAACCTTCCGATAGGTAATAACTCCAAAAACACCAAGATTGTAAACTCACAAAAACGTAGGCGACGAGACGCTTAAGTGAGGCACTCGCAAGGCAAGACGAGGGAGGCTATCGAGAGTGTTGAAGGCAGAAGGGTTGAAGGGTGCGCAGTCAATATCGACAGGTGAGTGACAGGCGAGCAACTGACGCGTGTAATCTAGATGAGGTGAGTGACAGTCGAGTCACTTAACATGTTAGCCACTTAGCCACTAACGGGTGTAAACTAGACGAGGTGAGTGACAAGTGAGTGACACTCAATTCACTTAACAGGCGAGTAACAGACGAGCCACTGACGCGAGTAAGTTTGACGATGTGAGTGACAGGTGAAAGACAGTCGGGTCACTAACGCGTGTAATCTAGACGAGATGAGTGACAGGTGAGTGACACTCAAGTCACTTAACAGGTGAGTGACAGACGAGCCACTGACGCGTGTAATCTAGACGAGGTGAGTGACAGTCGAGTCACTTAGCAGTTGAGTGACAGACGAGCCACGAACGCGTGTAATCTAGACGAGGTGAGTGACAGGTGAGTGACAGTCGAGTCACTTAGCAGGTGAGTAACAGACGAGTCCTCACGCGTGTAAACTAGACCAGGTGAGTGACACTCAATTCACTTAACAGGCGAGTGACAGTCGAGTCACTTAGCAGTTGAGTGACAGACGAGCCACGAACGCGTGTAATCTAGACGAGGTGAGTGACAGGTGAGTGACAGTCGAGTCACTTAGCAGGTGAGTAACAGACGAGCCCTCACGCGTGTAAACTAGACGAGGTGAGTGACACTCAATTCACTTAACAGGCGAGTGACAGACGAGCCACTGACGCGAGTAAGCTAGACGATGTGAGTGACAGGTGAGAGACAGTCGGGTCACTAACGTGTGTAATCTAGACGAGATGAGTGACAGGTGAGTGACACTCAAGTCACTTAACAGGTGAGTGACAGACGAGCCACTAACGTGTGTAATCTAGACGAGGTGAGTGACAGTCGAGTCACTTAGCAGTTGAGTGACAGACGAGCCACTTACGCGTGTAATCTAGACGAGGTGAGTGACACTCAAATCACTTAACAGGCGAGTGACAGACGAGCCACTAACGCGTGTAAACTAGACCAGGTAAGTGACAGGCGAGTGACACTCAAATCACTTAACATGCGAGTGACAGACGAGCCACTGACGCGAGTAAGCTAGACGATATGAGTGACAGGTGAGTGACACTCAAGTCACTTAGCAGGTGAGTGACAGACGAGCCACTAACGCGTGTAATCTAGACCAGGTGAGTGACACTCAAGTCACTTAGCAGGTGAGTGACAGACGAGCCACTGACGCGTGTAATCTAGACGAGGTGAGTGACAGTCGAGTCACTTAGCAGTTGAGTGACAGACGAGCCACGAACGCGTGTAATCTAGACGAGGTGAGTGACAGGTGAGTGACAGTCGAGTCACTTAGCAGGTGAGTAACAGACGAGTCCTCACGCGTGTAAACTAGACCAGGTGAGTGACACTCAATTCACTTAACAGGCGAGTGACAGTCGAGTCACTTAGCAGTTGAGTGACAGACGAGCCACGAACGCGTGTAATCTAGACGAGGTGAGTGACAGGTGAGTGACAGTCGAGTCACTTAGCAGGTGAGTAACAGACGAGTCCTCACGCGTGTAAACTAGACGAGGTGAGTGACACTCAATTCACTTAACAGGCGAGTGACAGACGAGCCACTGACGCGAGTAAGCTAGACGATGTGAGTGACAGATGAGAGACAGTCGGGTCACTAACGTGTGTAATCTAGACGAGGTGAGTGACAGTCGAGTCACTTAGCAGTTGAGTGACAGACGAGCCACTTACGCGTGTAATCTAGACGAGGTGAATGACAGGTGAGTGACACTCAAATCACTTGACAGGCGAGTCACTGACGCGAAACACCTAAGTAGAATAGTGTAAGAACTAAGTCCTGACACTAAGAAGCAAACCTTCCGATAGGTAATAACTCCAAAAACACCAAGATTGTAAACTCACAAAAACGTAGGCAACGAGACGCTTAAGTGAGGCACTCGCAAGGCAAGACAAGGGAGGCTATCGAGAGTGTTGAAGGCAGAAGGGTTGAAGGGTGCGCAGTCAAAATCGACAGGTGAGTGACAGGCGAGCAACTGACGCGTGTAATCTAGATGTGGTGAGTGACAGTCGAGTCACTTAACATGTTAACCACTTAGCCACTAACGCGTGTAAACTAGACCAGGTGAGTAACAGGTGAGTGACACTCAAATAACTTAACAGGCGAGTGACAGACGAGCCACTGACGCGTGTAATCTAGACGAGGTGAGTGACAGTCGAGTCACTTAGCAGTTGAGTGACAGACGAGCCACGAACGCGTGTAATCTAGACGAGGTGAGTGACAGGTGAGTGACTGTCGAGTCACTTAACAGGTGAGTGACAGACGAGCCCTCACGCGTGTAAACTAGAACAGGTGAGTGACACTCAATTCACTTAACAGGCGAGTGACAGTCGAGTCACTTAGCAGTTGAGTGACAGACGAGCCACGAACGCGTGTAATCTAGACGAGGTGAGTGACAGGTGAGTGACAGTCGAGTCACTTAGCAGGTGAGTAACAGACGAGTCCTCACGCGTGTAAACTAGACCAGGTGAGTGACACTCAATTCACTTAACAGGCGAGTGACAGTCGAGTCACTTAGCAGTTGAGTGACAGACGAGCCACGAACGCGTGTAATCTAGACGAGGTGAGTGACAGGTGAGTGACAGTCGAGTCACTTAGCAGGTGAGTAACAGACGAGCCCTCACGCGTGTAAACTAGACGAGGTGAGTGACAGGCGAGTGACACTCAAGTCACTTAACATGCGAGTGACAGACGAGCCACTGACGCGAGTAAGCTAGACGATATGAGTGACAGGTGAGTGACACTCAAGTCACTTAGCAGGTGAGTGACAGACGAGCCACTAACGCGTGTAATCTAGACGAGGTGAGTGACAATCGAGTCACTTAACAGGTTAGCGACAGACGAGCCATTGACGCGTGTAATCTAGACGAGGTGAGTGACAGTCGAGTCACTTAGCAGTTGAGTGACAGACGAGCCACGAACGCGTGTAATCTAGACGAGGTGAGTGACAGTCGAGTCACTTAGCAGGTGAGTAACAGACGAGCCCTCACGCGTGTAAACTAGACGAGGTGAGTGACACTCAATTCACTTAACAGGTGAGTGACAGACGAGCCACTGACGCGAGTAAGCTAGACGATGTGAGTGACAGGTGAGAGACAGTCGGGTCACTAACGTGTGTAATCTAGACGAGATGAGTGACAGGTGAGTGACACTCAAGTCACTTAATAGGTGAGTGACAGACGAGCCACTAACGTGTGTAATCTAGACGAGGTGAGTGACAGTCGAGTCACTTAGCAGTTTAGTGACAGACGAGCCACTTACGCGTGTAATCTAGACGAGGTGAGTGACAGGTGAGTGACACTCAAATCACTTAACAGGCGAGTGACAGACGAGCCACTAACGCGTGTAAACTAGACCAGGTAAGTGACAGGCGAGTGACACTCAAATCACTTAACATGCGAGTGACAGACGAGCCACTGACGCGAGTAAGCTAGACGATATGAGTTACAGGTGAGTGACACTCAAGTCACTTAGCAGGTGAGTGACAGACGAGCCACTAACGCGTGTAATCTAGACGAGGTGAGTGACAGGTGAGTGACACTCAAGTCACTTAACAGGTGAGTGACAGGCGAGCCACTGACGCGTGTAATCTAGATGAGGTGAGTGACAATCGAGTCACTTAACAGGTTAGCGACAGACGAGCCACTAACGCGTGTAGTCTAGACGAGGTGAGTGACAAGCGAGTTACACTCAAATCCCTTAACAGATGAGTGACAGGCGAGTCACTGACGCGAAACACCTAAGTAGAATAGTGTAAGAACTAAGTCCTGACACTAAGAAGCAAACCTTCCGATAGGTAATAACTCCAGAAACACCAAGAGTGTAAACTCACAAAAACGTAGGCGACGGTCGCACTCGCAAGGCAAGACGAGGGAGGCTATCGAGAGTGTTGAAGGCAGAAGGGTTGAAGGGTGCGCAGTCAATATCGACAGGTGAGTGACAGGCGAGCAACTGACGCGTGTAATCTAGATGAGGTGAGTGACAGTCGAGTCACTTAACATGTTAGCCACTTAGCCACTACCGGGTGTAAACTAGACGAGGTGAGTGACAAGTGAGTGACACTCAATTCACTTAACAGGCGAGTAACAGACGAGCCACTGACGCGAGTAAGCTTGACGATGTGAGTGACAGGTGAAAGACAGTCGGGTCACTAACGCGTGTAATCTAGACGAGATGAGTGACAGGTGAGTGACACTCAAGTCACTTAACAGGTGAGTGACAGACGAGCCACTGACACGTGTAATCTAGACGAGGTGAGTGACAGTCGAGTCACTTAGCAGTTGAGTGACAGACGAGCCACGAACGCGTGTAATCTAGACGAGGTGAGTGACAGGTGAGTGACAGTCGAGTCACTTAGCAGGTGAGTAACAGACGAGTCCTCACGCGTGTAAACTAGACCAGGTGAGTGACACTCAATTCACTTAACAGGCGAGTGACAGTCGAGTCACTTAGCAGTTGAGTGACAGACGAGCCACGAACGCGTGTAATCTAGACGAGGTGAGTGACAGGTGAGTGACAGTCGAGTCACTTAGCAGGTGAGTAACAGACGAGCCCTCACGCGTGTAAACTAGACGAGGTGAGTGACACTCAATTCACTTAACAGGCGAGTGACAGACGAGCCACTGACGCGAGTAAGCTAGACGATGTGAGTGACAGATGAGAGACAGTCGGGTCACTAACGTGTGTAATCTAGACGAGATGAGTGACAGGTGAGTGACACTCAAGTCACTTAACAGGTGAGTGACAGACGAGCCACTAACGTGTGTAATCTAGACGAGGTGAGTGACAGTCGAGTCACTTAGCAGTTGAGTGACAGACGAGCCACTTACGCGTGTAATCTAGACGAGGTGAATGACAGGTGAGTGACACTCAAATCACTTAACAGGCGAGTGACAGACGAGCCACTAACGCGTGTAAACTAGACCAGGTAAGTGACAGGCGAGTGACACTCAAATCACTTAACATGCGAGTGACAGACGAGCCACTGACGCGAGTAAGCTAGACGATATGAGTGACAGGTGAGTGACACTCAAGTCACTTAGCAGGTGAGTGACACTCAAGTCACTGACGCGTGTCATCTAGATGAGGTGAGTGACAATCGAGTCACTTAACAGGTTAGCGACAGACGAGCCACTAACGCGTGTAGTCTAGACGAGGTGACTGACAGGCGAGTTACACTCAAATCACTTAACAGATGAGTGACAGGCGAGTCACTGACGCGAAACACCTAAGTAGAATAGTGTAAGAACTAAGTCCTGACACTAAGAAGCAAACCTTCCGATAGGTAATAACTCCAAAAACACCAAGATTGTAAACTCACAAAAACGTAGGCGACGAGACGCTTAAGTGAGGCACTCGCAAGGCAAGACGAGGGAGGCTATCGAGAGTGTTGAAGGCAGAAGGGTTGAAGGGTGCGCAGTCAATATCGACAGGTGAGTGACAGGCGAGCAACTGACGCGTGTAATCTAGATGAGGTGAGTGACAGTCGAGTCACTTAACATGTTAACCACTTAGCCACTAACGCGTGTAAACTAGACCAGGTGAGTAACAGGTGAGTGACACTCAATTAACTTAACAGGCGAGTGACAGACGAGCCACTGACGCGTGTAATCTAGACGAGGTGAGTGACAGTCGAGTCACTTAGCAGTTGAGTGACAGACGAGCCAAGAACGCGTGTAATCTAGACGAGGTGAGTGACAGGTGAGTGACTGTCGAGTCACTTAACAGGTGAGTGACAGACGAGCCCTCACGCGTGTAAACTAGAACAGGTGAGTGACACTCAATTCACTTAACAGGCGAGTGACAGACGAGCCACTGACGCGAGTAAGCTAGACGATGTGAGTGACAGGTGAGTGACACTCAAGTCACTTAACAGGTGACAGACGAGCCCCTGACGCGTGTAATCTAGACGAGGTGAGTGACAGTCGAGTCACTTAGCAGTTGAGTGACAGACGAGCCACGAACGCGTGTAATCTAGACGAGGTGAGTGACAGGTGAGTGACAGTCGAGTCACTTAGCAGGTGAGTAACAGACGAGTCCTCACGCGTGTAAACTAGACCAGGTGAGTGACACTCAATTCACTTAACAGGCGAGTGACAGTCGAGTCACTTAGCAGTTGAGTGACAGACGAGCCACGAACGCGTGTAATCTAGACGAGGTGAGTGACAGGTGAGTGACAGTCGAGTCACTTAGCAGGTGAGTAACAGACGAGCCCTCACGCGTGTAAACTAGACGAGGTGAGTGACAGGCGAGTGACACTCAAGTCACTTAACATGCGAGTGACAGACGAGCCACTGACGCGAGTAAGCTAGACGATATGAGTGACAGGTGAGTGACACTCAAGTCACTTAGCAGGTGAGTGACAGACGAGCCACTAACGCGTGTAATCTAGACGAGGTGAGTGACAATCGAGTCACTTAACAGGTTAGCGACAGACGAGCCACTAACGCGTGTAGTCTAGACGAGGTGAGTGACAGGCGAGTTACACTCAAATCACTTAACAGATGAGTGACAGGCGAGTCACTGACGCGAAACACCTAAGTAGAATAGTGTAAGAACTAAGTCCTGACACTAAGAAGCAAACCTTCCGATAGGTAATAACTCCAAAAACACCAAGATTGTAAACTCACAAAAACGTAGGCGACGAGACGCTTAAGTGAGGCACTCGCAAGGCAAGACGAGGGAGGCTATCGAGAGTGTTGAAGGCAGAAGGGTTGAAGGGTGCGCAGTCAATATCGACAGGTGAGTGACAGGCGAGCAACTGACGCGTGTAATCTAGATGAGGTGAGTGACAGTCGAGTCACTTAACATGTTAACCACTTAGCCACTAACGCGTGTAAACTAGACCAGGTGAGTAACAGGTGAGTGACACTCAATTAACTTAACAGGTGAGTGACACTCAAGTCACTTAACAGGTGAGTGACAGACGAGCCCTCACGCGTGTAAACTAGACCATGTGAGTGACACTCAATTCACTTAACTGGCGAGTGACAGACGAGCCACTGACGCGAGTAAGCTAGACGATGTGAGTGACAGGTGAGAGACAGTCGGGTCACTAACGTTTGTAATCTAGACGAGATGAGTGACAGGTGAGTGACACTCAAGTCACTTAGCAGTTGAGTGACAGACGAGCCACTGACGCGTGTAATCTAGATGAGGTTGAGTGACAGGTGAGTGACACTCAAGTCACTTAACAGGTGAGTGACAGGCGAGCCACTGACGCGTGTAATCTTGATGAGGTGAGTGACAATCGAGTCACTTAACAGGTTAGCGACAGACGAGCCACTAACGCGTGTAGTCTAGACGAGGTGAGTGACAGGCGAGTTACACTCAAATCACTTAACAGATGAGTGACAGGCGAGTCACTGACGCGAAACACCTAAGTAGAATAGTGTAAGAACTAAGGTGAGTGACAGGTGAGTGACTGTCGAGTCACTTAACAGGTGAGTGACAGACGAGCCCTCACGCGTGTAAACTAGAACAGGTGAGTGACACTCAATTCACTTAACAGGCGAGTGACAGACGAGCCACTGACGCGAGTAAGCTAGACGATGTGAGTGACAGGTGAGTGACACTCAAGTCACTTAACAGGTGACAGACGAGCCCCTGACGCGTGTAATCTAGACGAGGTGAGTGACAGTCGAGTCACTTAGCAGTTGAGTGACAGACGAGCCACGAACGCGTGTAATCTAGACGAGGTGAGTGACAGGTGAGTGACAGTCGAGTCACTTAGCAGGTGAGTAACAGACGAGTCCTCACGCGTGTAAACTAGACCAGGTGAGTGACACTCAATTCACTTAACAGGCGAGTGACAGTCGAGTCACTTAGCAGTTGAGTGACAGACGAGCCACGAACGCGTGTAATCTAGACGAGGTGAGTGACAGGTGAGTGACAGTCGAGTCACTTAGCAGGTGAGTAACAGACGAGTCCTCACGCGTGTAAACTAGACCAGGTGAGTGACACTCAATTCACTTAACAGGCGAGTGACAGTCGAGTCACAGACGAGCCACGAACGCGTGTAATCTAGACGAGGTGAGTGATAGGTGAGTGACAGTCGAGTCACTTAGCAGGTGAGTAACAGACGAGCCCTCACGCGTGTAAACTAGACCAGGTGAGTGACACTCAATTCACTTAACAGGCGAGTGACAGACGAGCCACAGACGCGAGTAAGCTAGACGATGTGAGTGACAGGTGAGAGACAATCGGGTCACTAACGTGTGTAATCTAGACGAGATGAGTGACAGGTGAGTGACACTCAAGTCACTTAACAGGTGAGTGACAGACGAGCCACTAACGCGTTTAATCTAGACGAGGTGAGTGACAGTCGAGTCACTTAGCAGTTGAGTGACAGACGAGCCACTAACGCGTTTAATCTAGACGAGGTGAGTGACAGGTGAGTGACACTCAAATCACTTAACAGGCGAGTGACAGACGAGCCACTAACGCGTGTAAACTAGACCAGGTAAGTGACAGGCGAGTGACACTCAAATCACTTAACATGCGAGTGGCAGACGAGCCACTGACGCGAGTAAGCTAGACGATGTGAGTGACAGGTGAGTGACACTCAAGTCACTTAACAGGTGAGTGACAGACGACCCACTGACGTGTGTAATCAAGACGAGGTGAGTGACAGTCGAGTCACTTAGCAGTAGAGTGACAGACGAGCCACTAACGCGTGTAATCTAGACGAGATGAGTGACAGGTGAGTGACACTCAAGTCACTAAACAGGTGACAGACGAGCCACTGACGCGTGTAATCTAGACGAGGTGAGTGACAATCGAGTCACTTAACAGGTTAGCGACAGACGAGCCACTAACGCGTGTAGTCTAGACGAGGTGAGTGACAGGCGAGTTACACTCAAATCACTTAACAGATGAGTGACAGGCGAGTCACTGACGCGAAACACCTAAGTAGAATAGTGTAAGAACTAAGTCCTGACACTAAGAAGCAAACCTTCCGATAGGTAATAACTCCAAAAACACCAAGAGTGTAAACTCACAAAAACGTAGGCGACGAGACGCTTAAGTGAGGCACTCGCAAGGCAAGACGAGGGAGGCTATCGAGATTGTTGAAGGCAGAAGAGTTGAAGGGTGCGCAGTCAATATCGACAGGTGAGTGACAGGCGAGCAACTGACGCGTGTAATCTAGATTAGGTGAGTGACAGTCGAGTCACTTAACATGTTAGCCACTTAGCCACTAACGCGTGTAAACTAGACGAGGTGAGTGACAAGTGAGTGACACTCAATTCACTTAACAGGCGAGTAACAGACGAGCCACTGACGCGAGTAAGCTTGACGATGTGAGTGACAGGTGAAAGACAGTCGGGTCACTAACGCGTGAAATCTAGACGAGATGAGTGACAGGTGAGTGACACTCAAGTCACTTAACAGGTGAGTGACAGACGAGCCACTGACGCGTGTAATCTAGACGAGGTGAGTGACAGTCGAGTCACTTAGCAGTTGAGTGACAGACGAGCCCTCACGCGTGTAAACTAGACCAGGTGAGTGACACTCAATTCACTTAACAGGCGAGTGACAGACGAGCCACTGACGCGAGTAAGCTAGACGATGTGAGTGACAGGTGAGAGACAGTCGGGTCACTAACGTGTGTAATCTAGACGTGACAGGTGAGTGACACTCAAGTCACTTAGCAGTTGAGTGACAGACGAGCCACTGACGCGTGTAATCTAGACGAGGTGAGTGACACTCAATTCACTTAACAGGCGAGTGACAGACGAGCCACTGACGCGAGTAAGCTAGACGATGTGAGTGACAGGTGAGAGACAGTCGGGTCACTAACGTGTGTAATCTAGACGAGATGAGTGACAGGTGAGTGACACTCAAGTCACTTAACAGGTGAGTGACAGACGAGCCACTAACGCGTTTAATCTAGACGAGGTGAGTGACAGTCGAGTCACTTAGCAGTTGAATGACAGACGAGCCACTAACGCGTTTAATCTAGACGAGGTGAGTGACAGGTGAGTGACACTCAAATCACTTAACAGGCGAGTGACAGACAAGCCACTAACGCGTGTAAACTAGACCAGGTAAGTGACAGGCGAGTGACACTCAAATCACTTCTGAGAGACAGTCGGGTCACTAACGTGTGTAATCTAGACGAGATGAGTGACAGGTGAGTGACACTCAAGTCACTTAACAGGTCGGGTGACAGACGAGCCATTGACGTGTGTAATCTACACGAGGTGAACCGATAAAAAAGAGTTCTAAAACGAATGTACGCTGTTCCGTTAAGCCATGTTCACGTTAAAATGTCCACTCCAAGGGTGCTCAAGTGATCTGACTGATGTAGCGATACCTTAACACTCAGAGTGGAGTTTTTAAAATGGTACGATGATGGAATGGTCAACCATCTTGCTATCTGAACTCTTAAAATCTCATGCAAATCTATTTCTCACACTGAATTGTCGCTTTATATGTCGTACCATTTTCTTCCAATCATCTTTCATACATCTTATTGGGTCGTGTAATAATATGTTTTATCCTCCAATGTTACACTATATTGTTTTAACTTTAATAATAAATAGAAAATTTGAGAAGACAATTGTATGCCACAAAAAATGTGTTACAGCGCCTTTAAAGATGTATCATTAATATCAGTATTTCGTTTAAATCTAATATATCTTATCCAAAATTCAATTGTTACTCCTTTCAATGAACATTTATGATGGTTAACTTTACAAATTCAAATTTATGTTTAGTGTTAAATTTGTATTTTGATTTTACAGTTAAATTTAATTTCACTAGTTCTTGCAAATAACCTGTACGTGCAAATATTTGAACAATTATAATAGCTAGATTACACATATGAAGAATCATATTTCAAGGTGTAATTGGTTTATCATAAAAATTTACTGATAATTTCTTTCATTGAACATGGATTTACATTCTTCATTTTAGAATAGCCTACCAGCACAATTAGTGAGTATACACAAATTAATAAATCATCCTTCAGATTTCATGTCATATTCTTGATGTATTTCATATTTTCACAAAATAGTACGTTTTTGATTAAACGTAATTATTTATACTTAAATGTTGACTAGACTTACTATGCCTACCTCCTCTCTAGGTATGATATTTCAACCTTAACACAGACGAAACATGAACAGTGGAGTAGGAGATGCGTAAAATCCCTATCCAAGGGCGGTAACTCAATTCACTTAACAGGCGTGTGACAGACGATGACAGGTGACAGGTGAGTGACACTCAAGTCACTTAACAGGTGAGTGACAGACGAGCCACGAACGCGTGTAATCTAGACGAGGTGAGTGACAGTCGAGTCACTTAGCAGGTGAGTAACAGACGAGTCCTCACGCGTGTAAACTAGACCAGGTGAGTGACACTCAATTCACTTAACAGGCGAGTGACAGACGAGCCACTGACGCGAGTTAGCTAGACGATGTGAGTGACAGGTGAGAGACAGTCGGGTCACTAACGTGTGTAATCTAGACGACATGAGTGACAGGTGAGTGACACTCAAGTCACTTAACATGCGAGTGGCAGACGAGCCACTGACGCGAGTAGGCTAGACGATGTGAGTGACAGGTGAGAGACAGTCGGGTCACTAACGTGTGTAATCTAGACGAGATGACTGACAGGTGAGTGACACTCAAGTCACTTAGCAGTTGAGTGACAGACGAGCCACTGACGCGTGTAATCTAGACGAGGTGAGTGAGAGGCGAGTGACACTCAATTCACTTAACAGGCGAGTAACAGACGAGCCACTAACGCGAGTAAGCTTGACGATGTGAGTGACAGGTGAAAGACAGTCGGGTCACTAACGCGTGTAATCTAGACGAGATGAGTGACAGGCGAGTGACACTCAATTCACTTAACAGGCGAGTAACAGACGAGCCACTAACGCGAGTAAGCTTGACGATGTGAGTGACAGGTGAAAGACAGTCGGGTCACTAACGCGTGTAATCTAGACGAGATGAGTGACAGGCGAGTGACACTCAAATCACTTAACATGCGAGTGGCAGACGAGCCACTGACGCGAGTAAGCTAGACTATGTGAGTGACAGGTGAGTGACACTCAAGTCACTTAGCAGGTGAGTGACAGACGAGCCACTAACGCGTGTAATCTAGACGAGGTGAGTGACAGGTGAGTGACACTCAAGTCACTTAACAGGTGAGTGACAGACGACCCACTGACGTGTGTAATCAAGACGAGGTGAGTGACAGTCGAGTCTCTTAGCAGTAGAGTGACAGACGAGCCACTAACGCGTATAATCTAGACCAGATGAGTGACAGGTGAGTGACACTCAAGTCACTTAACAGGTGACAGACGAGCCACTGACGCGTGTAATCTAGACGAGGTGAGTGACAGTCGAGTCACTTAGCAGTTGAGTGACAGACGAGCCACGAACGCGTGTAATCTAGACGAGGTGAGTGACAGGTGAGTGACAGTCGAGTCACTTAGCAGGTGAGTAACAGACGAGTCCTCACGCGTGTAAACTAGACCAGGTGAGTGACACTCAATTCACTTAACAGGCGAGTGACAGTAGAGTCACAGACGAGCCACGAACGCGTGTAATCTAGACGAGGTGAGTGATAGGTGAGTGACAGTCGAGTCACTTAGCAGGTGAGTAACAGACGAGCCCTCACGCGTGTAAACTAGACCAGGTGAGTGACACTCAATTCACTTAACAGGCGAGTGACAGACGAGCCACAGACGCGAGTAAGCTAGACGATGTGAGTGACAGGTGAGAGACAATCGGGTCACTAACGTGTGTAATCTAGACGAGATGAGTGACAGGTGAGTGACACTCAAGTCACTTAACAGGTGAGTGACAGACGAGCCACTAACGCGTTTAATCTAGACGAGGTGAGTGACAGTCGAGTCACTTAGCAGTTGAGTGACAGAGGAGCCACTAACGCGTTTAATCTAGACGAGGTGAGTGACAGGTGAGTGACACTCAAATCACTTAACAGGCGAGTGACAGACGAGCCACTAACGCGTGTAAACTAGACCAGGTAAGTGACAGGTGAGTGACACTCAAGTCACTTAACAGGTGAGTGACAGACGACCCACTGACGTGTGTAATCAAGACGAGGTGAGTGACAGTCGAGTCACTTAGCAGTAGAGTGACAGACGAGCCACTAACGCGTGTAATCTAGACGAGATGAGTGACAGGTGAGTGACACTCAAGTCACTAAACAGGTGACAGACGAGCCACTGACGCGTGTAATCTAGACGAGGTGAGTGACAATCGAGTCACTTAACAGGTTAGCGACAGACGAGCCACTAACGCGTGTAGTCTAGACGAGGTGAGTGACAGGCGAGTTACACTCAAATCACTTAACAGATGAGTGACAGGCGAGTCACTGACGCGAAACACCTAAGTAGAATAGTGTAAGAACTAAGTCCTGACACTAAGAGGCAAACCTTCCGATAGGTAATAACTCCAAAAACACCAAGAGTGTAAACTCACAAAAACGTAGGCGACGAGACGCTTAAGTGAGGCACTCGCAAGGCAAGACGAGGGAGGCTATCGAGAGTGTTGAAGGCAGAAGAGTTGAAGGGTGCGCAGTCAATATCGACAGGTGAGTGACAGGCGAGCAACTGACGCGTGTAATCTAGATTAGGTGAGTGACAGTCGAGTCACTTAACATGTTAGCCACTTAGCCACTAACGCGTGTAAACTAGACGAGGTGAGTGACAAGTGAGTGACACTCAAGTCACTTAACAAGTGAGTGACAGACGAGCCACTAACGCGTTTAATCTAGACGAGGTGAGTGACAGTCGAGTCACTTAGCAGTTGAGTGACAGACGAGCCACTAACGCGTTTAATCTAGACGAGGTGAGTGACAGGTGAGTGACACTCAAATCACTTAACAGGCGAGTGACAGACGAGCCACTAACGCGTGTAAACTAGACCAGGTAAGTGACAGGCGAGTGACACTCAAATCACTTAACATGCGAGTGGCAGACGAGCCACTGACGCGAGTAAGCTAGACGATGTGAGTGACAGGTGAGTGACACTCAAGTCACTTAACAGGTGAGTGACAGACGACCCACTGACGTGTGTAATCAAGACGAGGTGAGTGACAGTCGAGTCACTTAGCAGTAGAGTGACAGACGAGCCACTAACGCGTGTAAACTAGACCAGGTGAGTAACAGGTGAGTGACACTCAAATAACTTAACAGGCGAGTGACAGACGAGCCACTGACGCGTGTAATCTAGACGAGGTGAGTGACAGTCGAGTCACTTAGCAGTTGAGTGACAGACGAGCCAAGAACGCGTGTAATCTAGACGAGGTGAGTGACAGGTGAGTGACTGTCGAGTCACTTAACAGGTGAGTGACAGACGAGCCCTCACGCGTGTAAACTAGAACAGGTGAGTGACACTCAATTCACTTAACAGGCGAGTGACAGACGAGCCACTGACGCGAGTAAGCTAGACGATGTGAGTGACAGGTGAGTGACACTCAAGTCACTTAACAGGTGACAGACGAGCCCCTGACGCGTGTAATCTAGACGAGGTGAGTGACAGTCGAGTCACTTAGCAGTTGAGTGACAGACGAGCCACGAACGCGTGTAATCTAGACGAGGTGAGTGACAGGTGAGTGACAGTCGAGTCACTTAGCAGGTGAGTAACAGACGAGTCCTCACGCGTGTAAACTAGACCAGGTGAGTGACACTCAATTCACTTAACAGGCGAGTGACAGTCGAGTCACTTAGCAGTTGAGTGACAGACGAGCCACGAACGCGTGTAATCTAGACGAGGTGAGTGACAGGTGAGTGACAGTCGAGTCACTTAGCAGGTGAGTAACAGACGAGTCCTCACGCGTGTAAACTAGACCAGGTGAGTGACACTCAATTCACTTAACAGGCGAGTGACAGTCGAGTCACAGACGAGCCACGAACGCGTGTAATCTAGACGAGGTGAGTGATAGGTGAGTGACAGTCGAGTCACTTAGCAGGTGAGTAACAGACGAGCCCTCACGCGTGTAAACTAGACCAGGTGAGTGACACTCAATTCACTTAACAGGCGAGTGACAGACGAGCCACAGACGCGAGTAAGCTAGACGATGTGAGTGACAGGTGAGAGACAATCGGGTCACTAACGTGTGTAATCTAGACGAGATGAGTGACAGGTGAGTGACACTCAAGTCACTTAACAGGTGAGTGACAGACGAGCCACTAACGCGTTTAATCTAGACGAGGTGAGTGACAGTCGAGTCACTTAGCAGTTGAGTGACAGACGAGCCACTAACGCGTTTAATCTAGACGAGGTGAGTGACAGGTGAGTGACACTCAAATCACTTAACAGGCGAGTGACAGACGAGCCACTAACGCGTGTAAACTAGACCAGGTAAGTGACAGGCGAGTGACACTCAAATCACTTAACATGCGAGTGGCAGACGAGCCACTGACGCGAGTAAGCTAGACGATGTGAGTGACAGGTGAGTGACACTCAAGTCACTTAACAGGTGAGTGACAGACGACCCACTGACGTGTGTAATCAAGACGAGGTGAGTGACAGTCGAGTCACTTAGCAGTAGAGTGACAGACGAGCCACTAACGCGTGTAATCTAGACGAGATGAGTGACAGGTGAGTGACACTCAAGTCACTAAACAGGTGACAGACGAGCCACTGACGCGTGTAATCTAGACGAGGTGAGTGACAATCGAGTCACTTAACAGGTTAGCGACAGACGAGCCACTAACGCGTGTAGTCTAGACGAGGTGAGTGACAGGCGAGTTACACTCAAATCACTTAACAGATGAGTGACAGGCGAGTCACTGACGCGAAACACCTAAGTAGAATAGTGTAAGAACTAAGTCCTGACACTAAGAAGCAAACCTTCCGATAGGTAATAACTCCAAAAACACCAAGAGTGTAAACTCACAAAAACGTAGGCGACGAGACGCTTAAGTGAGGCACTCGCAAGGCAAGACGAGGGAGGCTATCGAGATTGTTGAAGGCAGAAGAGTTGAAGGGTGCGCAGTCAATATCGACAGGTGAGTGACAGGCGAGCAACTGACGCGTGTAATCTAGATTAGGTGAGTGACAGTCGAGTCACTTAACATGTTAGCCACTTAGCCACTAACGCGTGTAAACTAGACGAGGTGAGTGACAAGTGAGTGACACTCAATTCACTTAACAGGCGAGTAACAGACGAGCCACTGACGCGAGTAAGCTTGACGATGTGAGTGACAGGTGAAAGACAGTCGGGTCACTAACGCGTGAAATCTAGACGAGATGAGTGACAGGTGAGTGACACTCAAGTCACTTAACAGGTGAGTGACAGACGAGCCACTGACGCGTGTAATCTAGACGAGGTGAGTGACAGTCGAGTCACTTAGCAGTTGAGTGACAGACGAGCCCTCACGCGTGTAAACTAGACCAGGTGAGTGACACTCAATTCACTTAACAGGCGAGTGACAGACGAGCCACTGACGCGAGTAAGCTAGACGATGTGAGTGACAGGTGAGAGACAGTCGGGTCACTAACGTGTGTAATCTAGACGTGACAGGTGAGTGACACTCAAGTCACTTAGCAGTTGAGTGACAGACGAGCCACTGACGCGTGTAATCTAGACGAGGTGAGTGACACTCAATTCACTTAACAGGCGAGTGACAGACGAGCCACTGACGCGAGTAAGCTAGACGATGTGAGTGACAGGTGAGAGACAGTCGGGTCACTAACGTGTGTAATCTAGACGAGATGAGTGACAGGTGAGTGACACTCAAGTCACTTAACAGGTGAGTGACAGACGAGCCACTAACGCGTTTAATCTAGACGAGGTGAGTGACAGTCGAGTCACTTAGCAGTTGAGTGACAGACGAGCCACTAACGCGTTTAATCTAGACGAGGTGAGTGACAGGTGAGTGACACTCAAATCACTTAACAGGCGAGTGACAGACGAGCCACTAACGCGTGTAAACTAGACCAGGTAAGTGACAGGCGAGTGACACTCAAATCACTTAACATGCGAGTGGCAGACGAGCCACTGACGCGAGTAAGCTAGACGATGTGAGTGACAGGTGAGTGACACTCAAGTCACTTAACAGGTGAGTGACAGACGACCCACTGACGTGTGTAATCAAGACGAGGTGAGTGACAGTCGAGTCACTTAGCAGTAGAGTGACAGACGAGCCACTAACGCGTGTAATCTAGACGAGATGAGTGACAGGTGAGTGACACTCAAGTCACTAAACAGGTGACAGACGAGCCACTGACGCGTGTAATCTAGACGAGGTGAGTGACAATCGAGTCACTTAACAGGTTAGCGACAGACGAGCCACTAACGCGTGTAGTCTAGACGAGGTGAGTGACAGGCGAGTTACACTCAAATCACTTAACAGATGAGTGACAGGCGAGTCACTGACGCGAAACACCTAAGTAGAATAGTGTAAGAACTAAGTCCTGACACTAAGAAGCAAACCTTCCGATAGGTAATAACTCCAAAAACACCAAGAGTGTAAACTCACAAAAACGTAGGCGACGAGACGCTTAAGTGAGGCACTCGCAAGGCAAGACGAGGGAGGCTATCGAGAGTGTTGAAGGCAGAAGAGTTGAAGGGTGCGCAGTCAATATCGACAGGTGAGTGACAGGCGAGCAACTGACGCGTGTAATCTAGATTAGGTGAGTGACAGTCGAGTCACTTAACATGTTAGCCACTTAGCCACTAACGCGTGTAAACTAGACGAGGTGAGTGACAAGTGAGTGACACTCAATTCACTAAACAGGCGAGTAACAGACGAGCCACTGACGCGAGTAAGCTTGACGATGTGAGTGACAGGTGAAAGACAGTCGGGTCACTAACGCGTGTAATCTAGACGAGATGAGTGACAGGTGAGTGACACTCAAGTCACTTAACAGGTGAGTGACAGACGAGCCACTGACGCGTGTAATCTAGACGAGGTGAGTGACAGTCGAGTCACTTAGCAGTTGAGTGACAGACGAGCCCTCACGCGTGTAAACTAGACCAGGTGAGTGACACTCAATTCACTTAACAGGCGAGTGACAGACGAGCCACTGACGCGAGTTAGCTAGACGATGTGAGTGACAGGTGAGAGACAGTCGGGTCACTAACGTGTGTAATCTAGACGACATGAGTGACAGGTGAGTGACACTCAAGTCACTTAACATGCGAGTGGCAGACGAGCCACTGACGCGAGTAGGCTAGACGATGTGAGTGACAGGTGAGAGACAGTCGGGTCACTAACGTGTGTAATCTAGACGAGATGAGTGACAGGTGAGTGACACTCAAGTCACTTAGCAGTTGAGTGACAGACGAGCCACTGACGCGTGTAATCTAGACGAGGTGAGTGAGAGGCGAGTGACACTCAATTCACTTAACAGGCGAGTAACAGACGAGCCACTAACGCGAGTAAGCTTGACGATGTGAGTGACAGGTGAAAGACAGTCGGGTCACTTAGCAGGTGAGTAACAGACGAGTCCTCACGCGTGTAAACTAGACCAGGCGAGTGACACTCAATTCACTTAACAGGCGAGTAACAGACGAGCCACTAACGCGAGTAAGCTTGACGATGTGAGTGACAGGTGAGTGACAGTCGAGTCACTTAGCAGGTGAGTAACAGACGAGTCCTCACGCGTGTAAACTAGACCAGGTGAGTGACACTCAATTCACTTAACAGGCGAGTGACAGTCGAGTCACTTAGCAGTTGAGTGACAGACCAGCCACGAACGCGTGTAATCTAGACGAGGTGAGTGACAGGTGAGTGACAGTCGAATCACTTAGCAGGTGAGTAACAGACGAGCCCTCACGCGTGTAAACTAGACCAGGTGAGTGACACTCAATTCACTTAACAGGCGAGTGACAGTCGAGTCACAGACGAGCCACGAACGCGTGTAATCTAGACGAGGTGAGTGATAGGTGAGTGACAGTCGAGTCACTTAGCAGGTGAGTAACAGACGAGCCCTCACGCGTGTAAACTAGACCAGGTGAGTGACACTCAATTCACTTAACAGGCGAGTGACAGACGAGCCACAGACGCGAGTAAGCTAGACGATGTGAGTGACAGGTGAGAGACAGTCGGGTCACTAACGTGTGTAATCTAGACGAGATGAGTGACACTCAAGTCACTTAACAGGTGAGTGACAGACGAGCCACTAACGCGTTTAATCTAGACGAGGTGAGTGACAGTCGAGTCACTTAGCAGTTGAGTGACAGACGAGCCACTAACGCGTTTAATCTAGACGAGGTGAGTGACAGGTGAGTGACACTCAAATCACTTAACAGGCGAGTGACAGACGAGCCACTAACGCGTGTAAACTAGACCAGGTAAGTGACAGGCGAGTGACACTCAAATCACTTAACATGCGAGTGGCAGACGAGCCACTGACGCGAGTAAGCTAGACGATGTGAGTGGCAGGTGAGTGACACTCAAGTCACTTAACAGGTGAGTGACAGACGACCCACTGACGTGTGTAATCAAGACGAGGTGAGTGACAGTCGAGTCACTTAGCAGTAGAGTGACAGACGAGCCACTAACGCGTGTAATCTAGACGAGATGAGTGACAGGTGAGTGACACTCAAGTCACTAAACAGGTGACAGACGAGCCACTGACGCGTGTAATCTAGATAAGGCTAGTGACAATCGAGTCACTTAACAGGTTAGCGACAGACGAGCCACTAACGCGTGTAGTCTAGACGAGGTGAGTGACAGGCGAGTTACACTCAAATCACTTAACAGATGAGTGAAAGGCGAGTCACTGACGCGAAACACCTAAGTAGAATAGTGTAAGAACTAAGTCCTGACACTTAGAAGCAAACCTTCCGATAGGTAATAACTCCAAAAACACCAAGAGTGTAAACTCACAAAAACGTAGGCGACGAGACGCTTAAGTGAGGCACTCGCAAGGCAAGACGAGGGAGGCTATCGAGAGTGTTGAAGGCAGAAGGGTTGAAGGGTGCGCAGTCAATATCGACAGGTGAGTGACAGGCGAGCAACTGACGCGTGTAATCTAGATGAGGTGAGTGACAGTCGAGTCACTTAACATGTTAGCCACTTAGCCACTAACGCGTGTAAACTAGACGAAGTGAGTGACACTCAATTCACTTAACAGGCGAGTAACAGACGAGCCACTGACGCGAGTAAGTTTGACGATGTGAGTGACATGTGAAAGACAGTCGGGTCACTAACGCGTGTAATCTAGACGAGATGAGTGACAGGTGAGTGACGCTCAAGTCACTTAACAGGTGAGTGACAGACGAGCCACTGACGCGTGTAATCTAGACGAGGTGAGTGACACTCAAATCACTTAACATGCGAGTGGCAGACGAGCCACTGACGCGAGTAAGCTAGACGATGTGAGTGACAGGTGAGTGACACTCAAGTCACTTAACAGGTGAGTGACAGACGACCCACTGACGTGTGTAATCAAGACGAGGTGAGTGACAGTCGAGTCACTTAGCAGTAGAGTGACAGACGAGCCACTAACGCGTGTAATCTAGACGAGATGAGTGACAGGTGAGTGACACTCAAGTCACTAAACAGGTGACAGACGAGCCACTGACGCGTGTAATCTAGACGAGGTGAGTGACAATCGAGTCACTTAACAGGTTAGCGACAGACGAGCCACTAACGCGTGTAGTCTAGACGAGGTGAGTGACAGGCGAGTTACACTCAAATCACTTAACAGATGAGTGACAGGCGAGTCACTGACGCGAAACACCTAAGTAGAATAGTGTAAGAACTAAGTCCTGACACTAAGAAGCAAACCTTCCGATAGGTAATAACTCCAAAAACACCAAGAGTGTAAACTCACAAAAACGTAGGCGACGAGACGCTTAAGTGAGGCACTCGCAAGGCAAGACGAGGGAGGCTATCGAGAGTGTTGAAGGCAGAAGAGTTGAAGGGTGCGCAGTCAATATCGACAGGTGAGTGACAGGCGAGCAACTGATGCGTGTAATCTAGATTAGGTGAGTGACAGTCGAGTCACTTAACATGTTAGCCACTTAGCCACTAACGCGTGTAAACTAGACGAGGTGAGTGACAAGTGAGTGACACTCAATTCACTAAACAGGCGAGTAACAGACGAGCCACTGACGCGAGTAAGCTTGACGATGTGATACTGTAATCACCGATGATATCCGCGAAGGTGATAGCATGATCTGCGCAAGATCCGCGGCCACATTGCCGAATGCTATGTTATGTTACAAAATAATACATGACGAGATAACTGTAGCTCTCATAAAAATGTAAATAAGTGTTACAAATGGCTAAATGATACACCTGAACCGATAAAAAAGAGTTCTAAAACGAATGTACGCTGTTCCGTTAAGCCATGTTCACATTAAAATGTCCACTCCAAGGGTGCTCAAGTGATCTGTTTGATGTAGCGATACCTTAACACTCAGAGTGGAGTTTTTATAATGGTACGATGATGGAATGGTCAACCATCTTGCTATCTGAACTCTTAAAATCTCATGCAAATCTATTTCTCACACTGAATTGTCGCTTTATATGTCGTACCATTTTCTTCCAATCATCTTTCATACATCTTATTGGGTCGTGTAATAATATGTTTTAACCTCCAATGTTACACTATATTGTTTTAACTTTAATAATAAATAGAAAATTTGAGAAGACAATTGTATGCCACAAAAAGTGTGTTTCAGCGCCTTTAAAGATGTATCATTAATATCAGTATTTCGTTTAAATCTAATATATCTTATCCAACATTCAATTGTTACTCCTTTCAATGAACATTTATGATGGTTAACTTTACAAATTCAAATTAATGTTTAGTGTTAAATTTGTATTTTGATTTTACAGTTAAATTTAATTTCACTAGTTCTTGCAAATAACCTGTACGTGCAAATATTTGAACAATTATAATAGCTAGATTACACATATAAAGAATCATATTTTAAAGGTTGACTAGACCTACTATGCCTACCTCCTCTCTAGGTATGATATTTCAACCTTAACACAGACGAAACTTGAACAGTGGAGTAGGGGATGGGTAAAATCCCTATCCAAGGGCGGTAACTCAATTCACTTAACAGGCGAGTGACAGACGAGCCACTGATACGAGTAAGCTTGACGATGTGAGTGACAGGTGAAAGACAGTCGGGTCACTAACGCGTGTAATCTAGACGAGATGAGTGACAGGTGAGTGACACTCAAGTCACTTAACAGGTGAGTGACAGACGAGCCACTGACGCGTGTAATCTAGACGAGGTGAGTGACACTCAATTCACTTAACAGGCGAGTGACAGACGAGCCACTAACGCGTGTAATCTAGACGAGGTGAGTGACAGGTGAGTGACACTCAAGTCACTTAACAGGCGAGTGACAGACGAGCCACTGACGCGAGTTAGCTACACGATGTGAGTGACATGTGAGTGACAGTCGAGTCACTTAGCAGGTGAGTGACAGACGAGCCACTAACGCGTGTAAACTAGACCAGGTGAGTGACAGGTGAGTGACACTCAAATCAATTAACAGGCGAGTGACAGACGAGCCACTGACGCGAGTTAGCTAGACGATGTGAGTGACATGTGAGTGACAGTCGAGTCACTTAGCAGGTGAGTGACAGACGAGCCACTAACGCGTGTAAACTAGACCAGGTGAGTGACAGGTGAGTGACACTCAATTCAATTAACAGGCGAGTGACAGACGAGCCACTGACGCGAGTAAGCTAGACGATGTGAGTGACAGGTGAGAGACTGTCGGGTCACTAACGCGTGTAATCTAGACGAGATGAGTGACAGGTAAGTGACACTCAAGTCACTTAACAGGTGAGTGACAGACGAGCCACTGACGCGAAACACCTAAGTAGAATAGTGTAAGAACTAAGTCCTGACATTAAGAAGCAAACCTTCCGATAGGTAATAACTCCAAAAACACCAAGAGTGTAAACTCACAAAAACGTAGGCGACGAGACGCACAAGTGAGGCACACGCAAAAAGAGTTTCAGAGTGGGCAGGGGCCTGCCGGAGGAAAGATTTCTGATCGGGATTGAGACCTGAACGATGTAAAAAATTGTCTCTACGCAATACTGTAATCACCGATGATATCCGCGAAGGTGATAGCATGATCTGCGCAAGATCCGCGGCCACATTGCCGAATGCTATGTTATGTTACAAAAGAATACATGACGAGATAACTGTAGCTCTCATAAAAATGTAAATAAGTGTTACAAATGGCTAAATGATACTCCTGAACCGATAAAAAAGAGTTCTAAAACGAATGTACGCTGTTCCGTTAAGCCATGTTCACATTAAAATGTCCACTCCAAGGGTGCTCAAGTGATCTGTTTGATGTAGCGATACCTTAACACTCAGAGTGGAGTTTTTATAATGGTACGATGATGGAATGGTCAACCATCTTGCTATCTGAACTCTTAAAATCTCATGCAAATCTATTTCTCACACTGAATTGTCGCTTTATATGTCGTACCATTTTCTTCCAATCATCTTTCATACATCTTATTGGGTCGTGTAATAATATGTTTTAACCTCCAATGTTACACTATATTGTTTTAACTTTAATAATAAATAGAAAATTTGAGAAGACAATTGTATGCCACAAAAAGTGTGTTTCAGCGCCTTTAAAGATGTATCATTAATATCAGTATTTCGTTTAAATCTAATATATCTTATCCAACATTCAAGTGTTACTCCTTTCAATGAACATTTATGATGGTTAACTTTACAAATTCAAATTTATGTTTAGTGTTAAATTTGTATTTTGATTTTACAGTTAAATTTAATTTCACTAGTTCTTGCAAATAACCTGTACGTGCAAATATTTGAACAATTATAATAGCTAGATTACACATATGAAAAATCATATTTCAAGGTGTAATTGGTTTATCATAAAAATTTTCTGATAATTTCTTTCATTGAACATGGATTTACATTCTTCATTTTAGAATAGCCTACCAGCACAATTAGTGAGTATACACAAATTAATAAATCATCCTTCAGATTTCATGTCATATTCTTGATGTATTTCATATTTTCACAAAATAGTACGTTTTTGATTAAACGTAATTATTTATACTTAAATGTTGACTAGACTTACTATGCCTACCTCCTCTCTAGGTATGATATTTCAACCTTAACACAGACGAAACATGAACAGTGGAGTAGGAGATGCGTAAAATCCCTATCCAAGGGCGGTAACTCAATTCACTTAACAGGCGTGTGACAGACGATGACAGGTGACAGGTGAGTGACACTCAAGTCACTTAACAGGTGAGTGACAGACGAGCCACGAACGCGTGTAATCTAGACGAGGTGAGTGACAGGTGAGTGACAGTCGAGTCACTTAGCAGGTGAGTAACAGACGAGTCCTCACGCGTGTAAACTAGACCAGGTGAGTGACACTCAATTCACTTAACAGGCGAGTGACAGTCGAGTCACTTAGCAGTTGAGTGACAGACCAGCCACGAACGCGTGTAATCTAGACGAGGTGAGTGACAGGTGAGTGACAGTCGAATCACTTAGCAGGTGAGTAACAGACGAGCCCTCACGCGTGTAAACTAGACCATGTGAGTGACACTCAATTCACTTAACAGGCGAGTGACAGTCGAGTCACAGACGAGCCACGAACGCGTGTAATCTAGACGAGGTGAGTGATAGGTGAGTGACAGTCGAGTCACTTAGCAGGTGAGTAACAGACGAGCCCTCACGCGTGTAAACTAGACCAGGTGAGTGACACTCAATTCACTTAACAGGCGAGTGACAGACGAGCCACAGACGCGAGTAAGCTAGACGATGTGAGTGACAGGTGAGAGACAGTCGGGTCACTAACGTGTGTAATCTAGACGAGATGAGTGACACTCAAGTCACTTAACAGGTGAGTGACAGACGAGCCACTAACGCGTTTAATCTAGACGAGGTGAGTGACAGTCGAGTCACTTAGCAGTTGAGTGACAGACGAGCCACTAACGCGTTTAATCTAGACGAGGTGAGTGACACTCAAATCACTCAACAGGCGAGTGACAGACGAGCCACTAACGCGTGTAAACTAGACCAGGTAAGTGACAGGCGAGTGACACTCAAATCACTTAACAGGTTAGCGACAGACGAGCCACTAACGCGTGTAGTCTAGACGAGGTGAGTGACACTCAAGTCACTTAACAGGTGAGTGACAGACGAGCCACTGACGCGAAACACCTAAGTAGAATAGTGTAAGAACTAAGTCCTGACATTAAGAAGCAAACCTTCCGATAGGTTATAACTCCAAAAACACCAAGAGTGTAAACTCACAAAAACGTAGGCGACGAGACGCACAAGTGAGGCACACGCAAAAAGAGTTTCAGAGTGGGCAGGGGCCTGCCGGAGGAAAGATTTCTGATCGGGATTGAGACCTGAACGATGTAAAAAATTGTCTCTACGCAATACTGTAATCACCGATGATATCCGCGAAGGTGATAGCATGATCTGCGCAAGATCCGCGGCCACATTGCCGAATGCTATGTTATGTTACAAAAGAATACATGACGAGATAACTGTAGCTCTCATAAAAATGTAAATAAGTGTTACAAATGGCTAAATGATACTCCTGAACCGATAAAAAAGAGTTCTAAAACGAATGTACGCTGTTCCGTTAAGCCATGTTCACATTAAAATGTCCACTCCAAGGGTGCTCAAGTGATCTGTTTGATGTAGCGATACCTTAACACTCAGAGTGGAGTTTTTATAATGGTACGATGATGGAATGGTCAACCATCTTGCTATCTGAACTCTTAAAATCTCATGCAAATCTATTTCTCACACTGAATTGTCGCTTTATATGTCGTACCATTTTCTTCCAATCATCTTTCATACATCTTATTGGGTCGTGTAATAATATGTTTTAACCTCCAATGTTACACTATATTGTTTTAACTTTAATAATAAATAGAAAATTTGAGAAGACAATTGTATGCCACAAAAAGTGTGTTTCAGCGCCTTTAAAGATGTATCATTAATATCAGTATTTCGTTTAAATCTAATATATCTTATCCAACATTCAATTGTTACTCCTTTCAATGAACATTTATGATGGTTAACTTTACAAATTCAAATTAATGTTTAGTGTTAAATTTGTATTTTGATTTTACAGTTAAATTTAATTTCACTAGTTCTTGCAAATAACCTGTACGTGCAAATATTTGAACAATTATAATAGCTAGATTACACATATAAAGAATCATATTTTAAAGGTTGACTAGACCTACTATGCCTACCTCCTCTCTAGGTATGATATTTCAACCTTAACACAGACGAAACTTGAACAGTGGAGTAGGGGATGGGTAAAATCCCTATCCAAGGGCGGTAACTCAATTCACTTAACAGGCGAGTAACAGACGAGCCACTGACGCGAGTAAGCTTGACGATGTGAGTGACATGTGAAAGACAGTCGGGTCACTAACGCGTGTAATCTAGACGAGATGAGTGACAGGTGAGTGACGCTCAAGTCACTTAACAGGTGAGTGACAGACGAGCCACTGACGCGTGTAATCTAGACGAGGTGAGTGACACTCAATTCACTTAACAGGCGAGTGACAGACGAGCCACTAACGCGTGTAATCTAGACGAGGTGAGTGACAGGTGAGTGACACTCAAGTCACTTAACAGGCGAGTGACAGACGAGCCACTGACGCGAGTTAGCTACACGATGTGAGTGACATGTGAGTGACAGTCGAGTCACTTAGCAGGTGAGTGACAGACGAGCCACTAACGCGTGTAAACTAGACCAGGTGAGTGACAGGTGAGTGACACTCAAATCAATTAACAGGCGAGTGACAGACGAGCCACTGACGCGAGTTAGCTAGACGATGTGAGTGACATGTGAGTGACAGTCGAGTCACTTAGCAGGTGAGTGACAGACGAGCCACTAACGCGTGTAATCTAGACCAGGTGAGTGACAGGTGAGTGACACTCAATTCAATTAACAGGCGAGTGACAGACGAGCCACTGACGCGAGTAAGCTAGACGATGTGAGTGACAGGTGAGAGACTGTCGGGTCACTAACGCGTGTAATCTAGACGAGATGAGTGACAGGTAAGTGACACTCAAGTCACTTAACAGGTGAGTGACAGACGAGCCACTGACGCGAAACACCTAAGTAGAATAGTGTAAGAACTAAGTCCTGACATTAAGAAGCAAACCTTCCGATAGGTAATAACTCCAAAAACACCAAGAGTGTAAACTCACAAAAACGTAGGCGACGAGACGCACAAGTGAGGCACACGCAAAAAGAGTTTCAGAGTGGGCAGGGGCCTGCCGGAGGAAAGATTTCTGATCGGGATTGAGACCTGAACGATGTAAAAAATTGTCTCTACGCAATACTGTAATCACCGATGATATCCGCGAAGGTGATAGCATGATCTGCGCAAGATCCGCGGCCACATTGCCGAATGCTATGTTATGTTACAAAAGAATACATGACGAGATAACTGTAGCTCTCATAAAAATGTAAATAAGTGTTACAAATGGCTAAATGATACTCCTGAACCGATAAAAAAGAGTTCTAAAACGAATGTACGCTGTTCCGTTAAGCCATGTTCACATTAAAATGTCCACTCCAAGGGTGCTCAAGTGATCTGTTTGATGTAGCGATACCTTAACACTCAGAGTGGAGTTTTTATAATGGTACGATGATGGAATGGTCAACCATCTTGCTATCTGAACTCTTAAAATCTCATGCAAATCTATTTCTCACACTGAATTGTCGCTTTATATGTCGTACCATTTTCTTCCAATCATCTTTCATACATCTTATTGGGTCGTGTAATAATATGTTTTAACCTCCAATGTTACACTATATTGTTTTAACTTTAATAATAAATAGAAAATTTGAGAAGACAATTGTATGCCACAAAAAGTGTGTTTCAGCGCCTTTAAAGATGTATCATTAATATCAGTATTTCGTTTAAATCTAATATATCTTATCCAACATTCAAGTGTTACTCCTTTCAATGAACATTTATGATGGTTAACTTTACAAATTCAAATTTATGTTTAGTGTTAAATTTGTATTTTGATTTTACAGTTAAATTTAATTTCACTAGTTCTTGCAAATAACCTGTACGTGCAAATATTTGAACAATTATAATAGCTAGATTACACATATGAAAAATCATATTTCAAGGTGTAATTGGTTTATCATAAAAATTTTCTGATAATTTCTTTCATTGAACATGGATTTACATTCTTCATTTTAGAATAGCCTACCAGCACAATTAGTGAGTATACACAAATTAATAAATCATCCTTCAGATTTCATGTCATATTCTTGATGTATTTCATATTTTCACAAAATAGTACGTTTTTGATTAAACGTAATTATTTATACTTAAATGTTGACTAGACTTACTATGCCTACCTCCTCTCTAGGTATGATATTTCAACCTTAACACAGACGAAACATGAACAGTGGAGTAGGAGATGCGTAAAATCCCTATCCAAGGGCGGTAACTCAATTCACTTAACAGGCGTGTGACAGACGATGACAGGTGACAGGTGAGTGACACTCAAGTCACTTAACAGGTGAGTGACAGACGAGCCACGAACGCGTGTAATCTAGACGAGGTGAGTGACAGGTGAGTGACAGTCGAGTCACTTAGCAGGTGAGTAACAGACGAGTCCTCACGCGTGTAAACTAGACCAGGTGAGTGACACTCAATTCACTTAACAGGCGAGTGACAGTCGAGTCACTTAGCAGTTGAGTGACAGACCAGCCACGAACGCGTGTAATCTAGACGAGGTGAGTGACAGGTGAGTGACAGTCGAATCACTTAGCAGGTGAGTAACAGACGAGCCCTCACGCGTGTAAACTAGACCATGTGAGTGACACTCAATTCACTTAACAGGCGAGTGACAGTCGAGTCACAGACGAGCCACGAACGCGTGTAATCTAGACGAGGTGAGTGATAGGTGAGTGACAGTCGAGTCACTTAGCAGGTGAGTAACAGACGAGCCCTCACGCGTGTAAACTAGACCAGGTGAGTGACACTCAATTCACTTAACAGGCGAGTGACAGACGAGCCACAGACGCGAGTAAGCTAGACGATGTGAGTGACAGGTGAGAGACAGTCGGGTCACTAACGTGTGTAATCTAGACGAGATGAGTGACACTCAAGTCACTTAACAGGTGAGTGACAGACGAGCCACTAACGCGTTTAATCTAGACGAGGTGAGTGACAGTCGAGTCACTTAGCAGTTGAGTGACAGACGAGCCACTAACGCGTTTAATCTAGACGAGGTGAGTGACACTCAAATCACTCAACAGGCGAGTGACAGACGAGCCACTAACGCGTGTAAACTAGACCAGGTAAGTGACAGGCGAGTGACACTCAAATCACTTAACAGGTTAGCGACAGACGAGCCACTAACGCGTGTAGTCTAGACGAGGTGAGTGACACTCAAGTCACTTAACAGGTGAGTGACAGACGAGCCACTGACGCGAAACACCTAAGTAGAATAGTGTAAGAACTAAGTCCTGACATTAAGAAGCAAACCTTCCGATAGGTTATAACTCCAAAAACACCAAGAGTGTAAACTCACAAAAACGTAGGCGACGAGACGCACAAGTGAGGCACACGCAAAAAGAGTTTCAGAGTGGGCAGGGGCCTGCCGGAGGAAAGATTTCTGATCGGGATTGAGACCTGAACGATGTAAAAAATTGTCTCTACGCAATACTGTAATCACCGATGATATCCGCGAAGGTGATAGCATGATCTGCGCAAGATCCGCGGCCACATTGCCGAATGCTATGTTATGTTACAAAAGAATACATGACGAGATAACTGTAGCTCTTAACAGGTGAGTGGACTAGACGATGTGAGTGACAGGTGAGAGACAGTCGGGTCACTAACGTGTGTAATCTAGACGAGATGAGTGACAGGTGAGTGACACTCAAGTCACTTAACATGCGAGTGGCAGACGAGCCACTGACGCGAGTGGGCTAGACGATGTGAGTGACAGGTGAGAGACAGTCGGGTCACTAACGTGTGTAATCTAGACGAGACGAGTGACAGGTGAGTGACACTCAAGTCACTTAGCAGTTGAGTGACAGACGAGCCACTTACGCGTGTAATCTAGACGAGGTGAGTGAGAGGCGAGTGACACTCAAGTCACTTAACAGGTGAGTGACAGACGAGCCACGAACGCGTGTAATCTAGACGAGGTGAGTGACAGGTGAGTGACAGTCGAGTCACTTAGCAGGTGAGTAACAGACGAGTCCTCACGCGTGTAAACTAGACCAGGTGAGTGACACTCAATTCACTTAACAGGCGAGTGACAGTCGAGTCACTTAGCAGTTGAGTGACAGACCAGCCACGAACGCGTGTAATCTAGCCGAGATGAGTTTCAGGTGAGTGCCACTCAAGTCACTTAACAGGTGAGTGACAGACGAGTCACTGACGCGAAACACCTAAGTAGAATAGTGTAAGAACTAAGTCCTGACATTAAGAAGCAAACCTTCCGATAGGTAATAACTCCAAAAACACCAAGAGTGTAAACTCACAAAAACGTAGGCGACGAGACGCACAAGTGAGGCACACGCAAAAAGAGTTTCAGAGTGGGCAGGGGCCTGCCGGAGGAAAGATTTCTGATCGGGATTGAGACCTGAACGATGTAAAAAATTGTCTCTACGCAATACTGTAATCACCGATGATATCCGCGAAGGTGATAGCATGATCTGCGCAAGATCCGCGGCCACATTGCCGAATGCTATGTTATGTTACAAAAGAATACATGACGAGATAACTGTAGCTCTCATAAAAATGTAAATAAGTGTTACAAATGGCTAAATGATACTCCTGAACCGATAAAAAAAGAGTTCTAAAACGAATGTACGCTGTTTCGTTAAGCCATGTTCACATTAAAATGTCCACTCCAAGGGTGCTCAAGTGATCTGTTTGATGTAGCGATACCTTAACACTCAGAGTGGAGTTTTTATAATGGTACGATGATGGAATGGTCAACCATCTTGCTATCTGAACTCTTAAAATCTCATGCAAATCTATTTCTCACACTGAATTGTCGCTTTATATGTCGTACCATTTTCTTCCAATCATCTTTCATACATCTTATTGGGTCGTGTAATAATATGTTTTAACCTCCAATGTTACACTATATTGTTTTAACTTTAATAATAAATAGAAAATTTGAGAAGACAATTGTATGCCACAAAAAGTGTGTTTCAGCGCCTTTAAAGATGTATCATTAATATCAGTATTTCGTTTAAATCTAATATATCTTATCCAACATTCAATTGTTACTCCTTTCAATGAACATTTATGATGGTTAACTTTACAAATTCAAATTAATGTTTAGTGTTAAATTTGTATTTTGATTTTACAGTTAAATTTAATTTCACTAGTTCTTGCAAATAACCTGTACGTGCAAATATTTGAACAATTATAATAGCTAGATTACACATATAAAGAATCATATTTTAAAGGTTGACTAGACCTACTATGCCTACCTCCTCTCTAGGTATGATATTTCAACCTTAACACAGACGAAACTTGAACAGTGGAGTAGGGGATGGGTAAAATCCCTATCCAAGGGCGGTAACTCAATTCACTTAACAGGCGAGTGACAGACGAGCCACTGATACGAGTAAGCTTGACGATGTGAGTGACAGGTGAAAGACAGTCGGGTCACTAACGCGAGTAAGCTAGACGATGTGAGTGGCAGGTGAGTGACACTCAAGTCACTTAACAGGTGAGTGACAGACGACCCACTGACGTGTGTAATCAAGACGAGGTGAGTGACAGTCGAGTCACTTAGCAGTAGAGTGACAGACGAGCCACTAACGCGTGTAATCTAGACGAGATGAGTGACAGGTGAGTGACACTCAAGTCACTAAACAGGTGACAGACGAGCCACTGACGCGTGTAATCTAGATAAGGCTAGTGACAATCGAGTCACTTAACAGGTTAGCGACAGACGAGCCACTAACGCGTGTAGTCTAGACGAGGTGAGTGACAGGCGAGTTACACTCAAATCACTTAACAGATGAGTGAAAGGCGAGTCACTGACGCGAAACACCTAAGTAGAATAGTGTAAGAACTAAGTCCTGACACTTAGAAGCAAACCTTCCGATAGGTAATAACTCCAAAAACACCAAGAGTGTAAACTCACAAAAACGTAGGCGACGAGACGCTTAAGTGAGGCACTCGCAAGGCAAGACGAGGGAGGCTATCGAGAGTGTTGAAGGCAGAAGGGTTGAAGGGTGCGCAGTCAATATCGACAGGTGAGTGACAGGCGAGCAACTGACGCGTGTAATCTAGATGAGGTGAGTGACAGTCGAGTCACTTAACATGTTAGCCACTTAGCCACTAACGCGTGTAAACTAGACGAGGTGAGTGACAAGTGAGTGACACTCAATTCACTTAACAGGCGAGTAACAGACGAGCCACTGACGCGAGTAAGCTTGACGATGTGAGTGACATGTGAAAGACAGTCGGGTCACTAACGCGTGTAATCTAGACGAGATGAGTGACAGGTGAGTGACGCTCAAGTCACTTAACAGGTGAGTGACAGACGAGCCACTGACGCGTGTAATCTAGACGAGGTGAGTGACACTCAATTCACTTAACAGGCGAGTGACAGACGAGCCACTGACGCGAGTAAGCTAGACGATGTGAGTGACAGGTGAGAGACAGTCGGGTCACTAACGTGTGTAATCTAGACGAGATGAGTGACAGGTGAGTGACACTCAAGTAACTTAACAGGTGAGTGACAGACGAGCCACTAACGCGTTTAATCTAGACGAGGTGAGTGACAGTCGAGTCACTTAGCAGTTGAATGACAGACGAGCCACTAACGCGTTTAATCTAGACGAGGTGAGTGACAGGTGAGTGACACTCAAATCACTTAACAGGCGAGTGACAGACAAGCCACTAACGCGTGTAAACTAGACCAGGTAAGTGACAGGCGAGTGACACTCAAATCACTTCTGAGAGACAGTCGGGTCACTAACGTGTGTAATCTAGACGAGATGAGTGACAGGTGAGTGACACTCAAGTCACTTAACAGGTCGGGTGACAGACGAGCCATTGACGTGTGTAATCTACACGAGGTGAACCGATAAAAAAGAGTTCTAAAACGAATGTACGCTGTTCCGTTAAGCCATGTTCACGTTAAAATGTCCACTCCAAGGGTGCTCAAGTGATCTGTTTGATGTAGCGATACCTTAACACTCAGAGTGGAGTTTTTATAATGGTACGATGATGGAATGGTCAACCATCTTGCTATCTGAACTCTTAAAATCTCATGCAAATCTATTTCTCACACTGAATTGTCGCTTTATATGTCGTACCATTTTCTTCCAATCATCTTTCATACATCTTATTGGGTCGTGTAATAATATGTTTTAACCTCCAATGTTACACTAAATTGTTTTAACTTTAATAATAAATAGAAAATTTGAGAAGACAATTGTATGCCACAAAAAGTGTGTTTCAGCGCCTTTAAAGATGTATCAGTATTTCGTTTAAATCTAATATATCTTATCCAACATTCAATTGTTACTCCTTTCAATGAACATTTATGATGGTTAACTTTACAAATTCAAATTAATGTTTAGTGTTAAATTTGTATTTTGATTTTACAGTTAAATTTAATTTCACTAGTTCTTGCAAATAACCTGTACGTGCAAATATTTGAACAATTATAATAGCTAGATTACACATATAAAGAATCATATTTTAAAGGTTGACTAGACCTACTATGCCTACCTCCTCTCTAGGTATGATATTTCAACCTTAACACAGACGAAACTTGAACAGTGGAGTAGGGGATGGGTAAAATCCCTATCCAAGGGCGGTAACTCAATTCACTTAACAGGCGAGTGACAGACGAGCCACTGATACGAGTAAGCTTGACGATGTGAGTGACAGGTGAAAGACAGTCGGGTCACTAACGCGAGTAAGCTAGACGATGTGAGTGGCAGGTGAGTGACACTCAAGTCACTTAACAGGTGAGTGACAGACGACCCACTGACGTGTGTAATCAAGACGAGGTGAGTGACAGTCGAGTCACTTAGCAGTAGAGTGACAGACGAGCCACTAACGCGTGTAATCTAGACGAGATGAGTGACAGGTGAGTGACACTCAAGTCACTAAACAGGTGACAGACGAGCCACTGACGCGTGTAATCTAGATAAGGCTAGTGACAATCGAGTCACTTAACAGGTTAGCGACAGACGAGCCACTAACGCGTGTAGTCTAGACGAGGTGAGTGACAGGCGAGTTACACTCAAATCACTTAACAGATGAGTGAAAGGCGAGTCACTGACGCGAAACACCTAAGTAGAATAGTGTAAGAACTAAGTCCTGACACTTAGAAGCAAACCTTCCGATAGGTAATAACTCCAAAAACACCAAGAGTGTAAACTCACAAAAACGTAGGCGACGAGACGCTTAAGTGAGGCACTCGCAAGGCAAGACGAGGGAGGCTATCGAGAGTGTTGAAGGCAGAAGGGTTGAAGGGTGCGCAGTCAATATCGACAGGTGAGTGACAGGCGAGCAACTGACGCGTGTAATCTAGATGAGGTGAGTGACAGTCGAGTCACTTAACATGTTAGCCACTTAGCCACTAACGCGTGTAAACTAGACGAGGTGAGTGACAAGTGAGTGACACTCAATTCACTTAACAGGCGAGTAACAGACGAGCCACTGACGCGAGTAAGCTTGACGATGTGAGTGACATGTGAAAGACAGTCGGGTCACTAACGCGTGTAATCTAGACGAGATGAGTGACAGGTGAGTGACGCTCAAGTCACTTAACAGGTGAGTGACAGACGAGCCACTGACGCGTGTAATCTAGACGAGGTGAGTGACACTCAATTCACTTAACAGGCGAGTGACAGACGAGCCACTGACGCGAGTAAGCTAGACGATGTGAGTGACAGGTGAGAGACAGTCGGGTCACTAACGTGTGTAATCTAGACGAGATGAGTGACAGGTGAGTGACACTCAAGTAACTTAACAGGTGAGTGACAGACGAGCCACTAACGCGTTTAATCTAGACGAGGTGAGTGACAGTCGAGTCACTTAGCAGTTGAATGACAGACGAGCCACTAACGCGTTTAATCTAGACGAGGTGAGTGACAGGTGAGTGACACTCAAATCACTTAACAGGCGAGTGACAGACAAGCCACTAACGCGTGTAAACTAGACCAGGTAAGTGACAGGCGAGTGACACTCAAATCACTTCTGAGAGACAGTCGGGTCACTAACGTGTGTAATCTAGACGAGATGAGTGACAGGTGAGTGACACTCAAGTCACTTAACAGGTCGGGTGACAGACGAGCCATTGACGTGTGTAATCTACACGAGGTGAACCGATAAAAAAGAGTTCTAAAACGAATGTACGCTGTTCCGTTAAGCCATGTTCACGTTAAAATGTCCACTCCAAGGGTGCTCAAGTGATCTGTTTGATGTAGCGATACCTTAACACTCAGAGTGGAGTTTTTATAATGGTACGATGATGGAATGGTCAACCATCTTGCTATCTGAACTCTTAAAATCTCATGCAAATCTATTTCTCACACTGAATTGTCGCTTTATATGTCGTACCATTTTCTTCCAATCATCTTTCATACATCTTATTGGGTCGTGTAATAATATGTTTTAACCTCCAATGTTACACTAAATTGTTTTAACTTTAATAATAAATAGAAAATTTGAGAAGACAATTGTATGCCACAAAAAGTGTGTTTCAGCGCCTTTAAAGATGTATCAGTATTTCGTTTAAATCTAATATATCTTATCCAACATTCAATTGTTACTCCTTTCAATGAACATTTATGATGGTTAACTTTACAAATTCAAATTAATGTTTAGTGTTAAATTTGTATTTTGATTTTACAGTTAAATTTAATTTCACTAGTTCTTGCAAATAACCTGTACGTGCAAATATTTGAACAATTATAATAGCTAGATTACACATATAAAGAATCATATTTTAAAGGTTGACTAGACCTACTATGCCTACCTCCTCTCTAGGTATGATATTTCAACCTTAACACAGACGAAACTTGAACAGTGGAGTAGGGGATGGGTAAAATCCCTATCCAAGGGCGGTAACTCAATTCACTTAACAGGCGAGTGACAGACGAGCCACTGATACGAGTAAGCTTGACGATGTGAGTGACAGGTGAAAGACAGTCGGGTCACTAACGCGAGTAAGCTAGACGATGTGAGTGGCAGGTGAGTGACACTCAAGTCACTTAACAGGTGAGTGACAGACGACCCACTGACGTGTGTAATCAAGACGAGGTGAGTGACAGTCGAGTCACTTAGCAGTAGAGTGACAGACGAGCCACTAACGCGTGTAATCTAGACGAGATGAGTGACAGGTGAGTGACACTCAAGTCACTAAACAGGTGACAGACGAGCCACTGACGCGTGTAATCTAGATAAGGCTAGTGACAATCGAGTCACTTAACAGGTTAGCGACAGACGAGCCACTAACGCGTGTAGTCTAGACGAGGTGAGTGACAGGCGAGTTACACTCAAATCACTTAACAGATGAGTGAAAGGCGAGTCACTGACGCGAAACACCTAAGTAGAATAGTGTAAGAACTAAGTCCTGACACTTAGAAGCAAACCTTCCGATAGGTAATAACTCCAAAAACACCAAGAGTGTAAACTCACAAAAACGTAGGCGACGAGACGCTTAAGTGAGGCACTCGCAAGGCAAGACGAGGGAGGCTATCGAGAGTGTTGAAGGCAGAAGGGTTGAAGGGTGCGCAGTCAATATCGACAGGTGAGTGACAGGCGAGCAACTGACGCGTGTAATCTAGATGAGGTGAGTGACAGTCGAGTCACTTAACATGTTAGCCACTTAGCCACTAACGCGTGTAAACTAGACGAGGTGAGTGACAAGTGAGTGACACTCAATTCACTTAACAGGCGAGTAACAGACGAGCCACTGACGCGAGTAAGCTTGACGATGTGAGTGACATGTGAAAGACAGTCGAGTCACTAACGCGTGTAATCTAGACGAGATGAGTGACAGGTGAGTGACGCTCAAGTCACTTAACAGGTGAGTGACAGACGAGCCACTGACGCGTGTAATCTAGACGAGGTGAGTGACACTCAATTCACTTAACAGGCGAGTGACAGACGAGCCACTGACGCGAGTAAGCTAGACGATGTGAGTGACAGGTGAGAGACAGTCGGGTCACTAACGTGTGTAATCTAGACGAGATGAGTGACAGGTGAGTGACACTCAAGTAACTTAACAGGTGAGTGACAGACGAGCCACTAACGCGTTTAATCTAGACGAGGTGAGTGACAGTCGAGTCACTTAGCAGTTGAATGACAGACGAGCCACTAACGCGTTTAATCTAGACGAGGTGAGTGACAGGTGAGTGACACTCAAATCACTTAACAGGCGAGTGACAGACAAGCCACTAACGCGTGTAAACTAGACCAGGTAAGTGACAGGCGAGTGACACTCAAATCACTTCTGAGAGACAGTCGGGTCACTAACGTGTGTAATCTAGACGAGATGAGTGACAGGTGAGTGACACTCAAGTCACTTAACAGGTCGGGTGACAGACGAGCCATTGACGTGTGTAATCTACACGAGGTGAACCGATAAAAAAGAGTTCTAAAACGAATGTACGCTGTTCCGTTAAGCCATGTTCACGTTAAAATGTCCACTCCAAGGGTGCTCAAGTGATCTGTTTGATGTAGCGATACCTTAACACTCAGAGTGGAGTTTTTATAATGGTACGATGATGGAATGGTCAACCATCTTGCTATCTGAACTCTTAAAATCTCATGCAAATCTATTTCTCACACTGAATTGTCGCTTTATATGTCGTACCATTTTCTTCCAATCATCTTTCATACATCTTATTGGGTCGTGTAATAATATGTTTTAACCTCCAATGTTACACTATATTGTTTTAACTTTAATAATAAATAGAAAATTTGAGAAGACAATTGTATGCCACAAAAAGTGTGTTTCAGCGCCTTTAAAGATGTATCATTAATATCAGTATTTCGTTTAAATCTAATATATCTTATCCAACATTCAATTGTTACTCCTTTCAATGAACATTTATGATGGTTAACTTTACAAATTCAAATTAATGTTTAGTGTTAAATTTGTATTTTGATTTTACAGTTAAATTTAATTTCACTAGTTCTTGCAAATAACCTGTACGTGCAAATATTTGAACAATTATAATAGCTAGATTACACATATGAAGAATCATATTTTAAAGGTTGACTAGACCTACTATGCCTACCTCCTCTCTAGGTATGATATTTCAACCTTAACACAGACGAAACTTGAACAGTGGAGTAGGGGATGGGTAAAATCCCTATCCAAGGGCGGTAACTCAATTCACTTAACAGGCGAGTGACAGACGAGCCACTGATACGAGTAAGCTTGACGATGTGAGTGACAGGTGAAAGACAGTCGGGTCACTAACGCGAGTAAGCTAGACGATGTGAGTGGCAGGTGAGTGACACTCAAGTCACTTAACAGGTGAGTGACAGACGACCCACTGACGTGTGTAATCAAGACGAGGTGAGTGACAGTCGAGTCACTTAGCAGTAGAGTGACAGACGAGCCACTAACGCGTGTAATCTAGACGAGATGAGTGACAGGTGAGTGACACTCAAGTCACTAAACAGGTGACAGACGAGCCACTGACGCGTGTAATCTAGATAAGGCTAGTGACAATCGAGTCACTTAACAGGTTAGCGACAGACGAGCCACTAACGCGTGTAGTCTAGACGAGGTGAGTGACAGGCGAGTTACACTCAAATCACTTAACAGATGAGTGAAAGGCGAGTCACTGACGCGAAACACCTAAGTAGAATAGTGTAAGAACTAAGTCCTGACACTTAGAAGCAAACCTTCCGATAGGTAATAACTCCAAAAACACCAAGAGTGTAAACTCACAAAAACGTAGGCGACGAGACGCTTAAGTGAGGCACTCGCAAGGCAAGACGAGGGAGGCTATCGAGAGTGTTGAAGGCAGAAGGGTTGAAGGGTGCGCAGTCAATATCGACAGGTGAGTGACAGGCGAGCAACTGACGCGTGTAATCTAGATGAGGTGAGTGACAGTCGAGTCACTTAACATGTTAGCCACTTAGCCACTAACGCGTGTAAACTAGACGAGGTGAGTGACAAGTGAGTGACACTCAATTCACTTAACAGGCGAGTAACAGACGAGCCACTGACGCGAGTAAGCTTGACGATGTGAGTGACATGTGAAAGACAGTCGGGTCACTAACGCGTGTAATCTAGACGAGATGAGTGACAGGTGAGTGACGCTCAAGTCACTTAACAGGTGAGTGACAGACGAGCCACTGACGCGTGTAATCTAGACGAGGTGAGTGACACTCAATTCACTTAACAGGCGAGTGACAGACGAGCCACTGACGCGAGTAAGCTAGACGATGTGAGTGACAGGTGAGAGACAGTCGGGTCACTAACGTGTGTAATCTAGACGAGATGAGTGACAGGTGAGTGACACTCAAGTAACTTAACAGGTGAGTGACAGACGAGCCACTAACGCGTTTAATCTAGACGAGGTGAGTGACAGTCGAGTCACTTAGCAGTTGAATGACAGACGAGCCACTAACGCGTTTAATCTAGACGAGGTGAGTGACAGGTGAGTGACACTCAAATCACTTAACAGGCGAGTGACAGACAAGCCACTAACGCGTGTAAACTAGACCAGGTAAGTGACAGGCGAGTGACACTCAAATCACTTCTGAGAGACAGTCGGGTCACTAACGTGTGTAATCTAGACGAGATGAGTGACAGGTGAGTGACACTCAAGTCACTTAACAGGTCGGGTGACAGACGAGCCATTGACGTGTGTAATCTACACGAGGTGAACCGATAAAAAAGAGTTCTAAAACGAATGTACGCTGTTCCGTTAAGCCATGTTCACGTTAAAATGTCCACTCCAAGGGTGCTCAAGTGATCTGACTGATGTAGCGATACCTTAACACTCAGAGTGGAGTTTTTAAAATGGTACGATGATGGAATGGTCAACCATCTTGCTATCTGAACTCTTAAAATCTCATGCAAATCTATTCCTCACACTGAATTGTCGCTTTATATGTCGTACCATTTTCTTCCAATCATCTTTCATACATCTTATTGGGTCGTGTAATAATATGTTTTATCCTCCAATGTTACACTATATTGTTTTAACTTTAATAATAAATAGAAAATTTGAGAAGACAATTGTATGCCACAAAAAATGTGTTACAGCGCCTTTAAAGATGTATCATTAATATCAGTTTTTCGTTTAAATCTAATATATCTTATCCAAAATTCAATTGTTACTCCTTTCAATGAACATTTATGATGGTTAACTTTACAAATTCAAATTTATGTTTAGTGTTAAATTTGTATTTTGATTTTACAGTTAAATTTAATTTCACTAGTTCTTGCAAATAACCTGTACGTGCAAATATTTGAACAATTATAATAGCTAGATTACACATATGAAGAATCATATTTCAAGGTGTAATTGGTTTATCATAAAAATTTTCTGATAATTTCTTTCATTGAACATGGATTTACATTCTTCATTTTAGAATAGCCTACCAGCACAATTAGTGAGTATACACAAATTAATAAATCATCCTTCAGATTTCATGTCATATTCTTGATGTATTTCATATTTTCACAAAATAGTACGTTTTTGATTAAACGTAATTATTTATACTTAAATGTTGACTAGACTTACTATGCCTACCTCCTCTCTAGGTATGATATTTCAACCTTAACACAGACGAAACATGAACAGTGGAGTAGGAGATGCGTAAAATCCCTATCCAAGGGCGGTAACTCAATTCACTTAACAGGCGTGTGACAGACGATGACAGGTGACAGGTGAGTGACACTCAAGTCACTTAACAGGTGAGTGACAGACGAGCCACGAACGCGTGTAATCTAGACGAGGTGAGTGACAGGTGAGTGACAGTCGAGTCACTTAGCAGGTGAGTAACAGACGAGTCCTCACGCGTGTAAACTAGACCAGGTGAGTGACACTCAATTCACTTAACAGGCGAGTGACAGTCGAGTCACTTAGCAGTTGAGTGACAGACCAGCCACGAACGCGTGTAATCTAGCCGAGATGAGTTTCAGGTGAGTGCCACTCAAGTCACTTAACAGGTGAGTGACAGACGAGCCACTGACGCGAGTTAGCTACACGATGTGAGTGACATGTGAGTGACAGTCGAGTCACTTAGCAGGTGAGTGACAGACGAGCCACTAACGCTTGTAAACTAGACCAGGTGAGTGACAGGTGAGTGACACACCAAGAGTGTAAACTCACAAAAACGTAGGCGACGAGACGCACAAGTGAGGCACACGCAAAAAGAGTTTCAGAGTGGGCAGGGGCCTGCCGGAGGAAAGATTTCTGATCGGGATTGAGACCTGAACGATGTAAAAAATTGTCTCTACGCAATACTGTAATCACCGATGATATCCGCGAAGGTGATAGCATGATCTGCGCAAGATCCGCGGCCACATTGCCGAATGCTATGTTATGTTACAAAAGAATACATGACGAGATAACTGTAGCTCTCATAAAAATGTAAATAAGTGTTACAAATGGCTAAATGATACTCCTGAACCGATAAAAAAAGAGTTCTAAAACGAATGTACGCTGTTTCGTTAAGCCATGTTCACATTAAAATGTCCACTCCAAGGGTGCTCAAGTGATCTGTTTGATGTAGCGATACCTTAACACTCAGAGTGGAGTTTTTATAATGGTACGATGATGGAATGGTCAACCATCTTGCTATCTGAACTCTTAAAATCTCATGCAAATCTATTTCTCACACTGAATTGTCGCTTTATATGTCGTACCATTTTCTTCCAATCATCTTTCATACATCTTATTGGGTCATGTAATAATATGTTTTAACCTCTTATGTTACACTATATTGTTTTAACTTTAATAATAAATAGAAAATTTGAGAAGACAATTGTATGCCACAAAAAGTGTGTTTCAGCGCCTTTAAATATGTATCATTAATATCAGTATTTCGTTTAAATCTAATATATCTTATCCAACATTCAATTGTTACTCCTTTCAATGAACATTTATGATGGTTAACTTTACAAATTCAAATTAATGTTTAGTGTTAAATTTGTATTTTGATTTTACAGTTAAATTTAATTTCACTAGTTCTTGCAAATAACCTGTACGTGCAAATATTTGAACAATTATAATAGCTAGATTACACATATAAAGAATCATATTTTAAAGGTTGACTAGACCTACTATGCCTACCTCCTCTCTAGGTATGATATTTCAACCTTAACACAGACGAAACTTGAACAGTGGAGTAGGGGATGGGTAAAATCCCTATCCAAGGGCGGTAACTCAATTCACTTAACAGGCGAGTGACAGACGAGCCACTGATACGAGTAAGCTTGACGATGTGAGTGACAGGTGAAAGACAGTCGGGTCACTAACGCGTGTAATCTAGACGAGATGAGTGACAGGTGAGTGACACTCAAGTCACTTATTAGGTGAGTGACAGACGAGCCACTAACGCGTGTAGTCTAGACGAGGTGAGTGACAGTCGAGTCACTTAGCAGTTGAGTGACAGACGAGCCACTAACGCGTGTAATCTAGACGAGGTGAGTGACAGGTGAGTTACACTCAAGTCACTTAACAGGCGAGTGACAGACGAGCCACTGACGCGAGTTAGCTACACGATGTGAGTGACATGTGAGTGACAGTCGAGTCACTTAGCAGGTGAGTGACAGACGAGCCACTAACGCGTGTAAACTAGACCAGGTGAGTGACAGGTGAGTGACACTCAAATCAATTAACAGGCGAGTGACAGACGAGCCACTGACGCGAGTTAGCTAGACGATGTGAGTGACATGTGAGTGACAGTCGAGTCACTTAGCAGGTGAGTGACAGACGAGCCACTAACGCGTGTAAACTAGACCAGGTGAGTGACACTCAATTCAATTAACAGGCGAGTGACAGACGAGCCACTGACGCGAGTAAGCTAGACGATGTGAGTGACAGGTGAGAGACTGTCGGGTCACTAACGCGTGTAATCTAGACGAGATGAGTGACAGGTGAGTGACACTCAAGTCACTTAACAGGTGAGTGACAGACGAGCCACTGACGCGAAACACCTAAGTAGAATAGTGTAAGAACTAAGTCCTGACATTAAGAAGCAAACCTTCCGATAGGTAATAACTCCAAAAACACCAAGAGTGTAAACTCACAAAAACGTAGGCGACGAGACGCACAAGTGAGGCACACGCAAAAAGAGTTTCAGAGTGGGCAGGGGCCTGCCGGAGGAAAGATTTCTGATCGGGATTGAGACCTGAACGATGTAAAAAATTGTCTCTACGCAATACTGTAATCACCGATGATATCCGCGAAGGTGATAGCATGATCTGCGCAAGATCCGCGGCCACATTGCCGAATGCTATGTTATGTTACAAAAGAATACATGACGAGATAACTGTAGCTCTCATAAAAATGTAAATAAGTGTTACAAATGGCTAAATGATACTCCTGAACCGATAAAAAAGAGTTCTAAAACGAATGTACGCTGTTCCGTTAAGCCATGTTCACATTAAAATGTCCACTCCAAGGGTGCTCAAGTGATCTGTTTGATGTAGCGATACCTTAACACTCAGAGTTGAGTTTTTAAAATGGTACGATGATGGAATGGTCAACCATCTTGCTATCTGAACTCTTAAAATCTCATGCAAATCTATTTCTCACACTGAATTGTCGCTTTATATGTCGTACCATTTTCTTCCAATCATCTTTCATACATCTTATTGGGTCGTGTAATAATATGTTTTATCCTCCAATGTTACACTATATTGTTTTAACTTTAATAATAAATAGCAAATTTGAGAAGACAATTGTATGCCACAAAAAATGTGTTACAGCGCCTTTAAAGATGTATCATTAATATCAGTATTTCGTTTAAATCTAATATATCTTATCCAACATTCAATTGTTACTCCTTTCAATGAACATTTATGATGGTTAACTTTACAAATTCAAATTAATGTTTAGTGTTAAATTTGTATTTTGATTTTACAGTTAAATTTAATTTCACTAGTTCTTGCAAATAACCTGTACGTGCAAATATTTGAACAATTATAATAGCTAGATTACACATATAAAGAATCATATTTTAAAGGTTGACTAGACCTACTATGCCTACCTCCTCTCTAGGTATGATATTTCAACCTTAACACAGACGAAACTTGAACAGTGGAGTAGGGGATGGGTAAAATCCCTATCCAAGGGCGGTAACTCAATTCACTTAACAGGCGAGTGACAGACGAGCCACTGATACGAGTAAGCTTGACGATGTGAGTGACAGGTGAAAGACAGTCGGGTCACTAACGCGTGTAATCTAGACGAGATGAGTGACAGGTGAGTGACACTCAAGTCACTTATTAGGTGAGTGACAGACGAGCCACTAACGCGTGTAGTCTAGACGAGGTGAGTGACAGTCGAGTCACTTAGCAGTTGAGTGACAGACGAGCCACTAACGCGTGTAATCTAGACGAGGTGAGTGACAGGTGAGTTACACTCAAGTCACTTAACAGGCGAGTGACAGACGAGCCACTGACGCGAGTTAGCTACACGATGTGAGTGACAGTCGAGTCACTTAGCAGGTGAGTGACAGACGAGCCACTAACGCGTGTAAACTAGACCAGGTGAGTGACAGGTGAGTGACACTCAAATCAATTAACAGGCGAGTGACAGACGAGCCACTGACGCGAGTTAGCTAGACGATGTGAGTGACATGTGAGTGACAGTCGAGTCACTTAGCAGGTGAGTGACAGACGAGCCACTAACGCGTGTAAACTAGACCAGGTGAGTGACACTCAATTCAATTAACAGGCGAGTGACAGACGAGCCACTGACGCGAGTAAGCTAGACGATGTGAGTGACAGGTGAGAGACTGTCGGGTCACTAACGCGTGTAATCTAGACGAGATGAGTGACAGGTGAGTGACACTCAAGTCACTTAACAGGTGAGTGACAGACGAGCCACTGACGCGAAACACCTAAGTAGAATAGTGTAAGAACTAAGTCCTGACATTAAGAAGCAAACCTTCCGATAGGTAATAACTCCAAAAACACCAAGAGTGTAAACTCACAAAAACGTAGGCGACGAGACGCACAAGTGAGGCACACGCAAAAAGAGTTTCAGAGTGGGCAGGGGCCTGCCGGAGGAAAGATTTCTGATCGGGATTGAGACCTGAACGATGTAAAAAATTGTCTCTACGCAATACTGTAATCACCGATGATATCCGCGAAGGTGATAGCATGATCTGCGCAAGATCCGCGGCCACATTGCCGAATGCTATGTTATGTTACAAAAGAATACATGACGAGATAACTGTAGCTCTCATAAAAATGTAAATAAGTGTTACAAATGGCTAAATGATACTCCTGAACCGATAAAAAAGAGTTCTAAAACGAATGTACGCTGTTCCGTTAAGCCATGTTCACATTAAAATGTCCACTCCAAGGGTGCTCAAGTGATCTGTTTGATGTAGCGATACCTTAACACTCAGAGTTGAGTTTTTAAAATGGTACGATGATGGAATGGTCAACCATCTTGCTATCTGAACTCTTAAAATCTCATGCAAATCTATTTCTCACACTGAATTGTCGCTTTATATGTCGTACCATTTTCTTCCAATCATCTTTCATACATCTTATTGGGTCGTGTAATAATATGTTTTATCCTCCAATGTTACACTATATTGTTTTAACTTTAATAATAAATAGCAAATTTGAGAAGACAATTGTATGCCACAAAAAATGTGTTACAGCGCCTTTAAAGATGTATCATTAATATCAGTATTTCGTTTAAATCTAATATATCTTATCCAACATTCAATTGTTACTCCTTTCAATGAACATTTATGATGGTTAACTTTACAAATTCAAATTTATGTTTAGTGTTAAATTTGTATTTTGATTTTACAGTTAAATTTAATTTCACTAGTTCTTGCAAATAACCTGTACGTGCAAATATTTGAACAATTATAATAGCTAGATTACACATATAAAGAATCATATTTTAAAGGTTGACTAGACCTACTATGCCTACCTCCTCTCTAGGTATGATATTTCAACCTTAACACAGACGAAACTTGAACAGTGGAGTAGGGGATGGGTAAAATCCCTATCCAAGGGCGGTAACTCAATTCACTTAACAGGCGAGTGACAGACGAGCCACTGATACGAGTAAGCTTGACGATGTGAGTGACAGGTGAAAGACAGTCGGGTCACTAACGCGTGTAATCTAGACGAGATGAGTGACAGGTGAGTGACACTCAAGTCACTTATTAGGTGAGTGACAGACGAGCCACTAACGCGTGTAGTCTAGACGAGGTGAGTGACAGTCGAGTCACTTAGCAGTTGAGTGACAGACGAGCCACTAACGCGTGTAATCTAGACGAGGTGAGTGACAGGTGAGTGACACTCAAGTCACTTAACAGGCGAGTGACAGACGAGCCACTGACGCGAGTTAGCTACACGATGTGAGTGACAGTCGAGTCACTTAGCAGGTGAGTGACAGACGAGCCACTAACGCGTGTAAACTAGACCAGGTGGGTGACAGGTGAGTGACACTCAATTCAATTAACAGGCGAGTGACAGACGAGCCACTGACGCGAGTTAGCTAGACGATGTGAGTGACATGTGAGTGACAGTCGAGTCACTTAGCAGGTGAGTGACAGACGAGCCACTAACGCGTGTAAACTAGACCAGGTGGGTGACAGGTGAGTGACACTCAATTCAATTAACAGGCGAGTGACAGACGAGCCACTGACGCGAGTAAGCTAGACGATGTGAGTGACAGGTGAGAGACTGTCGGGTCACTAACGCGTGTAATCTAGACGAGATGAGTGACAGGTGAGTGACACTCAAGTCACTTAACAGGTGAGTGACAGACGAGTCACTGACGCGAAACACCTAAGTAGAATAGTGTAAGAACTAAGTCCTGACATTAAGAAGCAAACCTTCCGATAGGTAATAACTCCAAAAACACCAAGAGTGTAAACTCACAAAAACGTAGGCGACGAGACGCACAAGTGAGGCACACGCAAAAAGAGTTTCAGAGTGGGCAGGGGCCTGCCGGAGGAAAGATTTCTGATCGGGATTGAGACCTGAACGATGTAAAAAATTGTCTCTACGCAATACTGTAATCACCGATGATATCCGCGAAGGTGATAGCATGATCTGCGCAAGATCCGCGGCCACATTGCCCGAATGCTATGTTATGTTACAAAAGAATACATGACGAGATAACTGTAGCTCTCATAAAAATGTAAATAAGTGTTACAAATGGCTAAATGATACTCCTGAACCGATAAAAAAGAGTTCTAAAACGAATGTACGCTGTTCCGTTAAGCCATGTTCACATTAAAATGTCCACTCCAAGGGTGCTCAAGTGATCTGTTTGATGTAGCGATACCTTAACACTCAGAGTGGAGTTTTTAAAATGGTACGATGATGGAATGGTCAACCATCTTGCTATCTGAACTCTTAAAATCTCATGCAAATCTATTTCTCACACTGAATTGTCGCTTTATATGTCGTACCATTTTCTTCCAATCATCTTTCATACATCTTATTGGGTCGTGTAATAATATGTTTTATCCTCCAATGTTACACTATATTGTTTTAACTTTAATAATAAATAGCAAATTTGAGAAGACAATTGTATGCCACAAAAAATGTGTTACAGCGCCTTTAAAGATGTATCATTAATATCAGTATTTCGTTTAAATCTAATATATCTTATCCAACATTCAATTGTTACTCCTTTCAATGAACATTTATGATGGTTAACTTTACAAATTCAAATTTATGTTTAGTGTTAAATTTGTATTTTGATTTTACAGTTAAATTTAATTTCACTAGTTCTTGCAAATAACCTGTACGTGCAAATATTTGAACAATTATAATAGCTAGATTACACATATAAAGAATCATATTTTAAAGGTTGACTAGACCTACTATGCCTACCTCCTCTCTAGGTATGATATTTCAACCTTAACACAGACGAAACTTGAACAGTGGAGTAGGGGATGGGTAAAATCCCTATCCAAGGGCGGTAACTCAATTCACTTAACAGGCGAGTGACAGACGAGCCACGGGTAATAACTCCAAAAACACCAAGAGTGTAAACTCACAAAAACGTAGGCGACGAGACGCACAAGTGAGGCACACGCAAAAAGAGTTTCAGAGTGGGCAGGGGCCTGCCGGAGGAAAGATTTCTGATCGGGATTGAGACCTGAACGATGTAAAAAATTGTCTCTACGCAATACTGTAATCACCGATGATATCCGCGAAGGTGATAGCATGATCTGCGCAAGATCCGCGGCCACATTGCCCGAATGCTATGTTATGTTACAAAAGAATACATGACGAGATAACTGTAGCTCTCATAAAAATGTAAATTAGTGTTACAAATGGCTAAATGATACTCCTGAACCGATAAAAAAGAGTTCTAAAACGAATGTACGCTGTTCCGTTAAGCCATGTTCACATTAAAATGTCCACTCCAAGGGTGCTCAAGTGATCTGTTTGATGTAGCGATACCTTAACACTCAGAGTGGAGTTTTTAAAATGGTACGATGATGGAATGGTCAACCATCTTGCTATCTGAACTCTTAAAATCTCATGCAAATCTATTTCTCACACTGAATTGTCGCTTTATATGTCGTACCATTTTCTTCCAATCATCTTTCATACATCTTATTGGGTCGTGTAATAATATGTTTTATCCTCCAATGTTACACTATATTGTTTTAACTTTAATAATAAATAGCAAATTTGAGAAGACAATTGTATGCCACAAAAAATGTGTTACAGCGCCTTTAAAGATGTATCATTAATATCAGTATTTCGTTTAAATCTAATATATCTTATCCAACATTCAATTGTTACTCCTTTCAATGAACATTTATGATGGTTAACTTTACAAATTCAAATTTATGTTTAGTGTTAAATTTGTATTTTGATTTTACAGTTAAATTTAATTTCACTAGTTCTTGCAAATAACCTGTACGTGCAAATATTTGAACAATTATAATAGCTAGATTACACATATAAAGAATCATATTTTAAAGGTTGACTAGACCTACTATGCCTACCTCCTCTCTAGGTATGATATTTCAACCTTAACACAGACGAAACTTGAACAGTGGAGTAGGGGATGGGTAAAATCCCTATCCAAGGGCGGTAACTCAATTCACTTAACAGGCGAGTGACAGACGAGCCACTGATACGAGTAAGCTTGACGATGTGAGTGACAGGTGAAAGACAGTCGGGTCACTAACGCGTGTAATCTAGACGAGATGAGTGACAGGTGAGTGACACTCAAGTCACTTATTAGGTGAGTGACAGACGAGCCACTAACGCGTGTAGTCTAGACGAGGTGAGTGACAGTCGAGTCACTTAGCAGTTGAGTGACAGACGAGCCACTAACGCGTGTAATCTAGACGAGGTGAGTGACAGGTGAGTGACACTCAAGTCACTTAACAGGCGAGTGACAGACGAGCCACTGACGCGAGTTAGCTACACGATGTGAGTGACAGTCGAGTCACTTAGCAGGTGAGTGACAGACGAGCCACTAACGCGTGTAAACTAGACCAGGTGGGTGACAGGTGAGTGACACTCAATTCAATTAACAGGCGAGTGACAGACGAGCCACTGACGCGAGTTAGCTACACGATGTGAGTGACATGTGAGTGACAGTCGAGTCACTTAGCAGGTGAGTGACAGACGAGCCACTAACGCGTGTAAACTAGACCAGGTGAGTGACAGGTGAGTGACACTCAATTCAATTAACAGGCGAGTGACAGACGAGCCACTGACGCGAGTAAGCTAGACGATGTGAGTGACAGGTGAGAGACTGTCGGGTCACTAACGCGTGTAATCTAGACGAGATGAGTGACAGGTGAGTGACACTCAAGTCACTTAACAGGTGAGTGACAGACGAGTCACTGACGCGAAACACCTAAGTAGAATAGTGTAAGAACTAAGTCCTGACATTAAGAAGCAAACCTTCCGATAGGTAATAACTCCAAAAACACCAAGAGTGTAAACTCACAAAAACTTAGGCGACAAGACGCACAAGTGAGGCACACGCAAAAAGAGTTTCAGAGTTGGCAGGGGCCTGCCGGAGGAAAGATTTCTGATCGGGATTGAGACCTGAACGATGTAAAAAATTGTCTCTACGCAATACTGTAATCACCGATGATATCCGCGAAGGTGATAGCATGATCTGCGCAAGATCCGCGGCCACATTGCCCGAATGCTATGTTATGTTACAAAAGAATACATGACGAGATAACTGTAGCTCTCATAAAAATGTAAATAAGTGTTACAAATGGCTAAATGATACTCCTGAACCGATAAAAAAGAGTTCTAAAACGAATGTACGCTGTTCCGTTAAGCCATGTTCACATTAAAATGTCCACTCCAAGGGTGCTCAAGTGATCTGTTTGATGTAGCGATACCTTAACACTCAGAGTGGAGTTTTTAAAATGGTACGATGATGGAATGGTCAACCATCTTGCTATCTGAACTCTTAAAATCTCATGCAAATCTATTTCTCACACTGAATTGTCGCTTTATATGTCGTACCATTTTCTTCCAATCATCTTTCATACATCTTATTGGGTCGTGTAATAATATGTTTTATCCTCCAATGTTACACTATATTGTTTTAACTTTAATAATAAATAGCAAATTTGAGAAGACAATTGTATGCCACAAAAAATGTGTTACAGCGCCTTTAAAGATGTATCATTAATATCAGTATTTCGTTTAAATCTAATATATCTTATCCAACATTCAATTGTTACTCCTTTCAATGAACATTTATGATGGTTAACTTTACAAATTCAAATTAATGTTTAGTGTTAAATTTGTATTTTGATTTTACAGTTAAATTTAATTTCACTAGTTCTTGCAAATAACCTGTACGTGCAAATATTTGAACAATTATAATAGCTAGATTACACATATAAAGAATCATATTTTAAAGGTTGACTAGACCTACTATGCCTACCTCCTCTCTAGGTATGATATTTCAACCTTAACACAGACGAAACTTGAACAGTGGAGTAGGGGATGGGTAAAATCCCTATCCAAGGGCGGTAACTCAATTCACTTAACAGGCGAGTGACAGACGAGCCACTGATACGAGTAAGCTTGACGATGTGAGTGACAGGTGAAAGACAGTCGGGTCACTAACGCGTGTAATCTAGACGAGATGAGTGACAGGTGAGTGACACTCAAGTCACTTATTAGGTGAGTGACAGACGAGCCACTAACGCGTGTAGTCTAGACGAGGTGAGTGACAGTCGAGTCACTTAGCAGTTGAGTGACAGACGAGCCACTAACGCGTGTAATCTAGACGAGGTGAGTGACAGGTGAGTTACACTCAAGTCACTTAACAGGCGAGTGACAGACGAGCCACTGACGCGAGTTAGCTACACGATGTGAGTGACAGTCGAGTCACTTAGCAGGTGAGTGACAGACGAGCCACTAACGCGTGTAAACTAGACCAGGTGAGTGACAGGTGAGTGACACTCAAATCAATTAACAGGCGAGTGACAGACGAGCCACTGACGCGAGTTAGCTAGACGATGTGAGTGACATGTGAGTGACAGTCGAGTCACTTAGCAGGTGAGTGACAGACGAGCCACTAACGCGTGTAAACTAGACCAGGTGAGTGACACTCAATTCAATTAACAGGCGAGTGACAGACGAGCCACTGACGCGAGTAAGCTAGACGATGTGAGTGACAGGTGAGAGACTGTCGGGTCACTAACGCGTGTAATCTAGACGAGATGAGTGACAGGTGAGTGACACTCAAGTCACTTAACAGGTGAGTGACAGACGAGCCACTGACGCGAAACACCTAAGTAGAATAGTGTAAGAACTAAGTCCTGACATTAAGAAGCAAACCTTCCGATAGGTAATAACTCCAAAAACACCAAGAGTGTAAACTCACAAAAACGTAGGCGACGAGACGCACAAGTGAGGCACACGCAAAAAGAGTTTCAGAGTGGGCAGGGGCCTGCCGGAGGAAAGATTTCTGATCGGGATTGAGACCTGAACGATGTAAAAAATTGTCTCTACGCAATACTGTAATCACCGATGATATCCGCGAAGGTGATAGCATGATCTGCGCAAGATCCGCGGCCACATTGCCGAATGCTATGTTATGTTACAAAAGAATACATGACGAGATAACTGTAGCTCTCATAAAAATGTAAATAAGTGTTACAAATGGCTAAATGATACTCCTGAACCGATAAAAAAGAGTTCTAAAACGAATGTACGCTGTTCCGTTAAGCCATGTTCACATTAAAATGTCCACTCCAAGGGTGCTCAAGTGATCTGTTTGATGTAGCGATACCTTAACACTCAGAGTTGAGTTTTTAAAATGGTACGATGATGGAATGGTCAACCATCTTGCTATCTGAACTCTTAAAATCTCATGCAAATCTATTTCTCACACTGAATTGTCGCTTTATATGTCGTACCATTTTCTTCCAATCATCTTTCATACATCTTATTGGGTCGTGTAATAATATGTTTTATCCTCCAATGTTACACTATATTGTTTTAACTTTAATAATAAATAGCAAATTTGAGAAGACAATTGTATGCCACAAAAAATGTGTTACAGCGCCTTTAAAGATGTATCATTAATATCAGTATTTCGTTTAAATCTAATATATCTTATCCAACATTCAATTGTTACTCCTTTCAATGAACATTTATGATGGTTAACTTTACAAATTCAAATTTATGTTTAGTGTTAAATTTGTATTTTGATTTTACAGTTAAATTTAATTTCACTAGTTCTTGCAAATAACCTGTACGTGCAAATATTTGAACAATTATAATAGCTAGATTACACATATAAAGAATCATATTTTAAAGGTTGACTAGACCTACTATGCCTACCTCCTCTCTAGGTATGATATTTCAACCTTAACACAGACGAAACTTGAACAGTGGAGTAGGGGATGGGTAAAATCCCTATCCAAGGGCGGTAACTCAATTCACTTAACAGGCGAGTGACAGACGAGCCACTGATACGAGTAAGCTTGACGATGTGAGTGACAGGTGAAAGACAGTCGGGTCACTAACGCGTGTAATCTAGACGAGATGAGTGACAGGTGAGTGACACTCAAGTCACTTATTAGGTGAGTGACAGACGAGCCACTAACGCGTGTAGTCTAGACGAGGTGAGTGACAGTCGAGTCACTTAGCAGTTGAGTGACAGACGAGCCACTAACGCGTGTAATCTAGACGAGGTGAGTGACAGGTGAGTGACACTCAAGTCACTTAACAGGCGAGTGACAGACGAGCCACTGACGCGAGTTAGCTACACGATGTGAGTGACAGTCGAGTCACTTAGCAGGTGAGTGACAGACGAGCCACTAACGCGTGTAAACTAGACCAGGTGGGTGACAGGTGAGTGACACTCAATTCAATTAACAGGCGAGTGACAGACGAGCCACTGACGCGAGTTAGCTAGACGATGTGAGTGACATGTGAGTGACAGTCGAGTCACTTAGCAGGTGAGTGACAGACGAGCCACTAACGCGTGTAAACTAGACCAGGTGAGTGACAGGTGAGTGACACTCAATTCAATTAACAGGCGAGTGACAGACGAGCCACTGACGCGAGTAAGCTAGACGATGTGAGTGACAGGTGAGAGACTGTCGGGTCACTAACGCGTGTAATCTAGACGAGATGAGTGACAGGTGAGTGACACTCAAGTCACTTAACAGGTGAGTGACAGACGAGTCACTGACGCGAAACACCTAAGTAGAATAGTGTAAGAACTAAGTCCTGACATTAAGAAGCAAACCTTCCGATAGGTAATAACTCCAAAAACACCAAGAGTGTAAACTCACAAAAACGTAGGCGACGAGACGCACAAGTGAGGCACACGCAAAAAGAGTTTCAGAGTGGGCAGGGGCCTGCCGGAGGAAAGATTTCTGATCGGGATTGAGACCTGAACGATGTAAAAAATTGTCTCTACGCAATACTGTAATCACCGATGATATCCGCGAAGGTGATAGCATGATCTGCGCAAGATCCGCGGCCACATTGCCCGAATGCTATGTTATGTTACAAAAGAATACATGACGAGATAACTGTAGCTCTCATAAAAATGTAAATAAGTGTTACAAATGGCTAAATGATACTCCTGAACCGATAAAAAAGAGTTCTAAAACGAATGTACGCTGTTCCGTTAAGCCATGTTCACATTAAAATGTCCACTCCAAGGGTGCTCAAGTGATCTGTTTGATGTAGCGATACCTTAACACTCAGAGTGGAGTTTTTAAAATGGTACGATGATGGAATGGTCAACCATCTTGCTATCTGAACTCTTAAAATCTCATGCAAATCTATTTCTCACACTGAATTGTCGCTTTATATGTCGTACCATTTTCTTCCAATCATCTTTCATACATCTTATTGGGTCGTGTAATAATATGTTTTATCCTCCAATGTTACACTATATTGTTTTAACTTTAATAATAAATAGCAAATTTGAGAAGACAATTGTATGCCACAAAAAATGTGTTACAGCGCCTTTAAAGATGTATCATTAATATCAGTATTTCGTTTAAATCTAATATATCTTATCCAACATTCAATTGTTACTCCTTTCAATGAACATTTATGATGGTTAACTTTACAAATTCAAATTTATGTTTAGTGTTAAATTTGTATTTTGATTTTACAGTTAAATTTAATTTCACTAGTTCTTGCAAATAACCTGTACGTGCAAATATTTGAACAATTATAATAGCTAGATTACACATATAAAGAATCATATTTTAAAGGTTGACTAGACCTACTATGCCTACCTCCTCTCTAGGTATGATATTTCAACCTTAACACAGACGAAACTTGAACAGTGGAGTAGGGGATGGGTAAAATCCCTATCCAAGGGCGGTAACTCAATTCACTTAACAGGCGAGTGACAGACGAGCCACTGATACGAGTAAGCTTGACGATGTGAGTGACAGGTGAAAGACAGTCGGGTCACTAACGCGTGTAATCTAGACGAGATGAGTGACAGGTGAGTGACACTCAAGTCACTTATTAGGTGAGTGACAGACGAGCCACTAACGCGTGTAGTCTAGACGAGGTGAGTGACAGTCGAGTCACTTAGCAGTTGAGTGACAGACGAGCCACTAACGCGTGTAATCTAGACGAGGTGAGTGACAGGTGAGTGACACTCAAGTCACTTAACAGGCGAGTGACAGACGAGCCACTGACGCGAGTTAGCTACACGATGTGAGTGACAGTCGAGTCACTTAGCAGGTGAGTGACAGACGAGCCACTAACGCGTGTAAACTAGACCAGGTGGGTGACAGGTGAGTGACACTCAATTGAATTAACAGGCGAGTGACAGACGAGCCACTGACGCGAGTTAGCTACACGATGTGAGTGACATGTGAGTGACAGTCGAGTCACTTAGCAGGTGAGTGACAGACGAGCCACTAACGCGTGTAAACTAGACCAGGTGAGTGACAGGTGAGTGACACTCAATTCAATTAACAGGCGAGTGACAGACGAGCCACTGACGCGAGTAAGCTAGACGATGTGAGTGACAGGTGAGAGACTGTCGGGTCACTAACGCGTGTAATCTAGACGAGATGAGTGACAGGTGAGTGACACTCAAGTCACTTAACAGGTGAGTGACAGACGAGTCACTGACGCGAAACACCTAAGTAGAATAGTGTAAGAACTAAGTCCTGACATTAAGAAGCAAACCTTCCGATAGGTAATAACTCCAAAAACACCAAGAGTGTAAACTCACAAAAACTTAGGCGACAAGACGCACAAGTGAGGCACACGCAAAAAGAGTTTCAGAGTTGGCAGGGGCCTGCCGGAGGAAAGATTTCTGATCGGGATTGAGACCTGAACGATGTAAAAAATTGTCTCTACGCAATACTGTAATCACCGATGATATCCGCGAAGGTGATAGCATGATCTGCGCAAGATCCGCGGCCACATTGCCCGAATGCTATGTTATGTTACAAAAGAATACATGACGAGATAACTGTAGCTCTCATAAAAATGTAAATAAGTGTTACAAATGGCTAAATGATACTCCTGAACCGATAAAAAAGAGTTCTAAAACGAATGTACGCTGTTCCGTTAAGCCATGTTCACATTAAAATGTCCACTCCAAGGGTGCTCAAGTGATCTGTTTGATGTAGCGATACCTTAACACTCAGAGTGGAGTTTTTAAAATGGTACGATGATGGAATGGTCAACCATCTTGCTATCTGAACTCTTAAAATCTCATGCAAATCTATTTCTCACACTGAATTGTCGCTTTATATGTCGTACCATTTTCTTCCAATCATCTTTCATACATCTTATTGGGTCGTGTAATAATATGTTTTATCCTCCAATGTTACACTATATTGTTTTAACTTTAATAATAAATAGCAAATTTGAGAAGACAATTGTATGCCACAAAAAATGTGTTACAGCGCCTTTAAAGATGTATCATTAATATCAGTATTTCGTTTAAATCTAATATATCTTATCCAACATTCAATTGTTACTCCTTTCAATGAACATTTATGATGGTTAACTTTACAAATTCAAATTTATGTTTAGTGTTAAATTTGTATTTTGATTTTACAGTTAAATTTAATTTCACTAGTTCTTGCAAATAACCTGTACGTGCAAATATTTGAACAATTATAATAGCTAGATTACACATATAAAGAATCATATTTTAAAGGTTGACTAGACCTACTATGCCTACCTCCTCTCTAGGTATGATATTTCAACCTTAACACAGACGAAACTTGAACAGTGGAGTAGGGGATGGGTAAAATCCCTATCCAAGGGCGGTAACTCAATTCACTTAACAGGCGAGTGACAGACGAGCCACTGATACGAGTAAGCTTGACGATGTGAGTGACAGGTGAAAGACAGTCGGGTCACTAACGCGTGTAATCTAGACGAGATGAGTGACAGGTGAGTGACACTCAAGTCACTTATTAGGTGAGTGACAGACGAGCCACTAACGCGTGTAGTCTAGACGAGGTGAGTGACAGTCGAGTCACTTAGCAGTTGAGTGACAGACGAGCCACTAACGCGTGTAATCTAGACGAGGTGAGTGACAGGTGAGTGACACTCAAGTCACTTAACAGGCGAGTGACAGACGAGCCACTGACGCGAGTTAGCTACACGATGTGAGTGACAGTCGAGTCACTTAGCAGGTGAGTGACAGACGAGCCACTAACGCGTGTAAACTAGACCAGGTGGGTGACAGGTGAGTGACACTCAATTCAATTAACAGGCGAGTGACAGACGAGCCACTGACGCGAGTTAGCTACACGATGTGAGTGACATGTGAGTGACAGTCGAGTCACTTAGCAGGTGAGTGACAGACGAGCCACTAACGCGTGTAAACTAGACCAGGTGAGTGACACTCAATTCAATTAACAGGCGAGTGACAGACGAGCCACTGACGCGAGTAAGCTAGACGATGTGAGTGACAGGTGAGAGACTGTCGGGTCACTAACGCGTGTAATCTAGACGAGATGAGTGACAGGTGAGTGACACTCAAGTCACTTAACAGGTGAGTGACAGACGAGTCACTGACGCGAAACACCTAAGTAGAATAGTGTAAGAACTAAGTCCTGACATTAAGAAGCAAACCTTCCGATAGGTAATAACTCCAAAAACACCAAGAGTGTAAACTCACAAAAACTTAGGCGACGAGACGCACAAGTGAGGCACACGCAAAAAGAGTTTCAGAGTTGGCAGGGGCCTGCCGGAGGAAAGATTTCTGATCGGGATTGAGACCTGAACGATGTAAAAAATTGTCTCTACGCAATACTGTAATCACCGATGATATCCGCGAAGGTGATAGCATGATCTGCGCAAGATCCGCGGCCACATTGCCCGAATGCTATGTTATGTTACAAAAGAATACATGACGAGATAACTGTAGCTCTCATAAAAATGTAAATAAGTGTTACAAATGGCTAAATGATACTCCTGAACCGATAAAAAAGAGTTCTAAAACGAATGTACGCTGTTCCGTTAAGCCATGTTCACATTAAAATGTCCACTCCAAGGGTGCTCAAGTGATCTGTTTGATGTAGCGATACCTTAACACTCAGAGTGGAGTTTTTAAAATGGTACGATGATGGAATGGTCAACCATCTTGCTATCTGAACTCTTAAAATCTCATGCAAATCTATTTCTCACACTGAATTGTCGCTTTATATGTCGTACCATTTTCTTCCAATCATCTTTCATACATCTTATTGGGTCGTGTAATAATATGTTTTATCCTCCAATGTTACACTATATTGTTTTAACTTTAATAATAATAGCAAATTTGAGAAGACAATTGTATGCCACAAAAAATGTGTTACAGCGCCTTTAAAGATGTATCATTAATATCAGTATTTCGTTTAAATCTAATATATCTTATCCAACATTCAATTGTTACTCCTTTCAATGAACATTTATGATGGTTAACTTTACAAATTCAAATTTATGTTTAGTGTTAAATTTGTATTTTGATTTTACAGTTAAATTTAATTTCACTAGTTCTTGCAAATAACCTGTACGTGCAAATATTTGAACAATTATAATAGCTAGATTACACATATAAAGAATCATATTTTAAAGGTTGACTAGACCTACTATGCCTACCTCCTCTCTAGGTATGATATTTCAACCTTAACACAGACGAAACTTGAACAGTGGAGTAGGGGATGGGTAAAATCCCTATCCAAGGGCGGTAACTCAATTCACTTAACAGGCGAGTGACAGACGAGCCACTGATACGAGTAAGCTTGACGATGTGAGTGACAGGTGAAAGACAGTCGGGTCACTAACGCGTGTAATCTAGACGAGATGAGTGACAGGTGAGTGACACTCAAGTCACTTATTAGGTGAGTGACAGACGAGCCACTAACGCGTGTAGTCTAGACGAGGTGAGTGACAGTCGAGTCACTTAGCAGTTGAGTGACAGACGAGCCACTAACGCGTGTAATCTAGACGAGGTGAGTGACAGGTGAGTGACACTCAAGTCACTTAACAGGCGAGTGACAGACGAGCCACTGACGCGAGTTAGCTACACGATGTGAGTGACAGTCGAGTCACTTAGCAGGTGAGTGACAGACGAGCCACTAACGCGTGTAAACTAGACCAGGTGGGTGACAGGTGAGTGACACTCAATTCAATTAACAGGCGAGTGACAGACGAGCCACTGACGCGAGTTAGCTACACGATGTGAGTGACATGTGAGTGACAGTCGAGTCACTTAGCAGGTGAGTGACAGACGAGCCACTAACGCGTGTAAACTAGACCAGGTGAGTGACAGGTGAGTGACACTCAAGTCACTTAACAGGCGAGTGACAGACGAGCCACTGACGCGAGTAAGCTAGACGATGTGAGTGACAGGTGAGAGACTGTCGGGTCACTAACGCGTGTAATCTAGACGAGATGAGTGACAGGTGAGTGACACTCAAGTCACTTAACAGGTGAGTGACAGACGAGTCACTGACGCGAAACACCTAAGTAGAATAGTGTAAGAACTAAGTCCTGACATTAAGAAGCAAACCTTCCGATAGGTAATAACTCCAAAAACACCAAGAGTGTAAACTCACAAAAACTTAGGCGACAAGACGCACAAGTGAGGCACACGCAAAAAGAGTTTCAGAGTTGGCAGGGGCCTGCCGGAGGAAAGATTTCTGATCGGGATTGAGACCTGAGCGATGTAAAAAATTGTCTCTACGCAATACTGTAATCACCGATGATATCCGCGAAGGTGATAGCATGATCTGCGCAAGATCCGCGGCCACATTGCCCGAATGCTATGTTATGTTACAAAAGAATACATGACGAGATAACTGTAGCTCTCATAAAAATGTAAATAAGTGTTACAAATGGCTAAATGATACTCCTGAACCGATAAAAAAGAGTTCTAAAACGAATGTACGCTGTTCCGTTAAGCCATGTTCACATTAAAATGTCCACTCCAAGGGTGCTCAAGTGATCTGTTTGATGTAGCGATACCTTAACACTCAGAGTGGAGTTTTTAAAATGGTACGATGATGGAATGGTCAACCATCTTGCTATCTGAACTCTTAAAATCTCATGCAAATCTATTTCTCACACTGAATTGTCGCTTTATATGTCGTACCATTTTCTTCCAATCATCTTTCATACATCTTATTGGGTCGTGTAATAATATGTTTTATCCTCCAATGTTACACTATATTGTTTTAACTTTAATAATAAATAGCAAATTTGAGAAGACAATTGTATGCCACAAAAAATGTGTTACAGCGCCTTTAAAGATGTATCATTAATATCAGTATTTCGTTTAAATCTAATATATCTTATCCAACATTCAATTGTTACTCCTTTCAATGAACATTTATGATGGTTAACTTTACAAATTCAAATTTATGTTTAGTGTTAAATTTGTATTTTGATTTTACAGTTAAATTTAATTTCACTAGTTCTTGCAAATAACCTGTACGTGCAAATATTTGAACAATTATAATAGCTAGATTACACATATAAAGAATCATATTTTAAAGGTTGACTAGACCTACTATGCCTACCTCCTCTCTAGGTATGATATTTCAACCTTAACACAGACGAAACTTGAACAGTGGAGTAGGGGATGGGAAAAATCCCTATCCAAGGGCGGTAACTCAATTCACTTAACAGGCGAGTGACAGACGAGCCACTGATACGAGTAAGCTTGACGATGTGAGTGACAGGTGAAAGACAGTCGGGTCACTAACGCGTGTAATCTAGACGAGATGAGTGACAGGTGAGTGACACTCAAGTCACTTATTAGGTGAGTGACAGACGAGCCACTAACGCGTGTAGTCTAGACGAGGTGAGTGACAGTCGAGTCACTTAGCAGTTGAGTGACAGACGAGCCACTAACGCGTGTAATCTAGACGAGGTGAGTGACAGGTGAGTGACACTCAAGTCACTTAACAGGCGAGTGACAGACGAGCCACTGACGCGAGTTAGCTACACGATGTGAGTGACAGTCGAGTCACTTAGCAGGTGAGTGACAGACGAGCCACTAACGCGTGTAAACTAGACCAGGTGGGTGACAGGTGAGTGACACTCAATTCAATTAACAGGCGAGTGACAGACGAGCCACTGACGCGAGTTAGCTACACGATGTGAGTGACATGTGAGTGACAGTCGAGTCACTTAGCAGGTGAGTGACAGACGAGCCACTAACGCGTGTAAACTAGACCAGGTGAGTGACAGGTGAGTGACACTCAATTCAATTAACAGGCGAGTGACAGACGAGCCACTGACGCGAGTAAGCTAGACGATGTGAGTGACAGGTGAGAGACTGTCGGGTCACTAACGCGTGTAATCTAGACGAGATGAGTGACAGGTGAGTGACACTCAAGTCACTTAACAGGTGAGTGACAGACGAGTCACTGACGCGAAACACCTAAGTAGAATAGTGTAAGAACTAAGTCCTGACATTAAGAAGCAAACCTTCCGATAGGTAATAACTCCAAAAACACCAAGAGTGTAAACTCACAAAAACTTAGGCGACAAGACGCACAAGTGAGGCACACGCAAAAAGAGTTTCAGAGTTGGCAGGGGCCTGCCGAAGGAAAGATTTCTGATCGGGATTGAGACCTGAGCGATGTAAAAAATTGTCTCTACGCAATACTGTAATCACCGATGATATCCGCGAAGGTGATAGCATGATCTGCGCAAGATCCGCGGCCACATTGCCCGAATGCTATGTTATGTTACAAAAGAATACATGACGAGATAACTGTAGCTCTCATAAAAATGTAAATAAGTGTTACAAATGGCTAAATGATACTCCTGAACCGATAAAAAAGAGTTCTAAAACGAATGTACGCTGTTCCGTTAAGCCATGTTCACATTAAAATGTCCACTCCAAGGGTGCTCAAGTGATCTGTTTGATGTAGCGATACCTTAACACTCAGAGTGGAGTTTTTAAAATGGTACGATGATGGAATGGTCAACCATCTTGCTATCTGAACTCTTAAAATCTCATGCAAATCTATTTCTCACACTGAATTGTCGCTTTATATGTCGTACCATTTTCTTCCAATCATCTTTCATACATCTTATTGGGTCGTGTAATAATATGTTTTATCCTCCAATGTTACACTATATTGTTTTAACTTTAATAATAAATAGCAAATTTGAGAAGACAATTGTATGCCACAAAAAATGTGTTACAGCGCCTTTAAAGATGTATCATTAATATCAGTATTTCGTTTAAATCTAATATATCTTATCCAACATTCAATTGTTACTCCTTTCAATGAACATTTATGATGGTTAACTTTACAAATTCAAATTTATGTTTAGTGTTAAATTTGTATTTTGATTTTACAGTTAAATTTAATTTCACTAGTTCTTGCAAATAACCTGTACGTGCAAATATTTGAACAATTATAATAGCTAGATTACACATATAAAGAATCATATTTTAAAGGTTGACTAGACCTACTATGCCTACCTCCTCTCTAGGTATGATATTTCAACCTTAACACAGACGAAACTTGAACAGTGGAGTAGGGGATGGGAAAAATCCCTATCCAAGGGCGGTAACTCAATTCACTTAACAGGCGAGTGACAGACGAGCCACTGATACGAGTAAGCTTGACGATGTGAGTGACAGGTGAAAGACAGTCGGGTCACTAACGCGTGTAATCTAGACGAGATGAGTGACAGGTGAGTGACACTCAAGTCACTTATTAGGTGAGTGACAGACGAGCCACTAACGCGTGTAGTCTAGACGAGGTGAGTGACAGTCGAGTCACTTAGCAGTTGAGTGACAGACGAGCCACTAACGCGTGTAATCTAGACGAGGTGAGTGACAGGTGAGTGACACTCAAGTCACTTAACAGGCGAGTGACAGACGAGCCACTGACGCGAGTTAGCTACACGATGTGAGTGACAGTCGAGTCACTTAGCAGGTGAGTGACAGACGAGCCACTAACGCGTGTAAACTAGACCAGGTGGGTGACAGGTGAGTGACACTCAATTCAATTAACAGGCGAGTGACAGACGAGCCACTGACGCGAGTTAGCTACACGATGTGAGTGACATGTGAGTGACAGTCGAGTCACTTAGCAGGTGAGTGACAGACGAGCCACTAACGCGTGTAAACTAGACCAGGTGAGTGACAGGTGAGTGACACTCAATTCAATTAACAGGCGAGTGACAGACGAGCCACTGACGCGAGTAAGCTAGACGATGTGAGTGACAGGTGAGAGACTGTCGGGTCACTAACGCGTGTAATCTAGACGAGATGAGTGACAGGTGAGTGACACTCAAGTCACTTAACAGGTGAGTGACAGACGAGTCACTGACGCGAAACACCTAAGTAGAATAGTGTAAGAACTAAGTCCTGACATTAAGAAGCAAACCTTCCGATAGGTAATAACTCCAAAAACACCAAGAGTGTAAACTCACAAAAACTTAGGCGACAAGACGCACAAGTGAGGCACACGCAAAAAGAGTTTCAGAGTTGGCAGGGGCCTGCCGGAGGAAAGATTTCTGATCGGGATTGAGACCTGAGCGATGTAAAAAATTGTCTCTACGCAATACTGTAATCACCGATGATATCCGCGAAGGTGATAGCATGATCTGCGCAAGATCCGCGGCCACATTGCCCGAATGCTATGTTATGTTACAAAAGAATACATGACGAGATAACTGTAGCTCTCATAAAAATGTAAATAAGTGTTACAAATGGCTAAATGATACTCCTGAACCGATAAAAAAGAGTTCTAAAACGAATGTACGCTGTTCCGTTAAGCCATGTTCACATTAAAATGTCCACTCCAAGGGTGCTCAAGTGATCTGTTTGATGTAGCGATACCTTAACACTCAGAGTGGAGTTTTTAAAATGGTACGATGATGGAATGGTCAACCATCTTGCTATCTGAACTCTTAAAATCTCATGCAAATCTATTTCTCACACTGAATTGTCGCTTTATATGTCGTACCATTTTCTTCCAATCATCTTTCATACATCTTATTGGGTCGTGTAATAATATGTTTTATCCTCCAATGTTACACTATATTGTTTTAACTTTAATAATAAATAGCAAATTTGAGAAGACAATTGTATGCCACAAAAAATGTGTTACAGCGCCTTTAAAGATGTATCATTAATATCAGTATTTCGTTTAAATCTAATATATCTTATCCAACATTCAATTGTTACTCCTTTCAATGAACATTTATGATGGTTAACTTTACAAATTCAAATTTATGTTTAGTGTTAAATTTGTATTTTGATTTTACAGTTAAATTTAATTTCACTAGTTCTTGCAAATAACCTGTACGTGCAAATATTTGAACAATTATAATAGCTAGATTACACATATAAAGAATCATATTTTAAAGGTTGACTAGACCTACTATGCCTACCTCCTCTCTAGGTATGATATTTCAACCTTAACACAGACGAAACTTGAACAGTGGAGTAGGGGATGGGAAAAATCCCTATCCAAGGGCGGTAACTCAATTCACTTAACAGGCGAGTGACAGACGAGCCACTGATACGAGTAAGCTTGACGATGTGAGTGACAGGTGAAAGACAGTCGGGTCACTAACGCGTGTAATCTAGACGAGATGAGTGACAGGTGAGTGACACTCAAGTCACTTATTAGGTGAGTGACAGACGAGCCACTAACGCGTGTAGTCTAGACGAGGTGAGTGACAGTCGAGTCACTTAGCAGTTGAGTGACAGACGAGCCACTAACGCGTGTAATCTAGACGAGGTGAGTGACAGGTGAGTGACACTCAAGTCACTTAACAGGCGAGTGACAGACGAGCCACTGACGCGAGTTAGCTACACGATGTGAGTGACAGTCGAGTCACTTAGCAGGTGAGTGACAGACGAGCCACTAACGCGTGTAAACTAGACCAGGTGGGTGACAGGTGAGTGACACTCAATTCACTTAACAGGCGAGTGACAGACGAGCCACTGACGCGAGTAAGCTAGACGATGTGAGTGACATGTGAGTGACAGTCGAGTCACTTAGCAGGTGAGTGACAGACGAGCCACTAACGCGTGTAAACTAGACCAGGTGAGTGACACTCAATTCAATTAACAGGCGAGTGACAGACGAGCCACTGACGCGAGTAAGCTAGACGATGTGAGTGACAGGTGAGAGACTGTCGGGTCACTAACGCGTGTAATCTAGACGAGATGAGTGACAGGTGAGTGACACTCAAGTCACTTAACAGGTGAGTGACAGACGAGTCACTGACGCGAAACACCTAAGTAGAATAGTGTAAGAACTAAGTCCTGACATTAAGAAGCAAACCTTCCGATAGGTAATAACTCCAAAAACACCAAGAGTGTAAACTCACAAAAACTTAGGCGACAAGACGCACAAGTGAGGCACACGCAAAAAGAGTTTCAGAGTTGGCAGGGGCCTGCCGGAGGAAAGATTTCTGATCGGGATTGAGACCTGAGCGATGTAAAAAATTGTCTCTACGCAATACTGTAATCACCGATGATATCCGCGAAGGTGATAGCATGATCTGCGCAAGATCCGCGGCCACATTGCCCGAATGCTATGTTATGTTACAAAAGAATACAAGACGAGATAACTGTAGCTCTCATAAAAATGTAAATAAGTGTTACAAATGGCTAAATGATACTCCTGAACCGATAAAAAAGAGTTCTAAAACGAATGTACGCTGTTCCGTTAAGCCATGTTCACATTAAAATGTCCACTCCAAGGGTGCTCAAGTGATCTGTTTGATGTAGCGATACCTTAACACTCAGAGTGGAGTTTTTAAAATGGTACGATGATGGAATGGTCAACCATCTTGCTATCTGAACTCTTAAAATCTCATGCAAATCTATTTCTCACACTGAATTGTCGCTTTATATGTCGTACCATTTTCTTCCAATCATCTTTCATACATCTTATTGGGTCGTGTAATAATATGTTTTATCCTCCAATGTTACACTATATTGTTTTAACTTTAATAATAAATAGCAAATTTGAGAAGACAATTGTATGCCACAAAAAATGTGTTACAGCGCCTTTAAAGATGTATCATTAATATCAGTATTTCGTTTAAATCTAATATATCTTATCCAACATTCAATTGTTACTCCTTTCAATGAACATTTATGATGGTTAACTTTACAAATTCAAATTTATGTTTAGTGTTAAATTTGTATTTTGATTTTACAGTTAAATTTAATTTCACTAGTTCTTGCAAATAACCTGTACGTGCAAATATTTGAACAATTATAATAGCTAGATTACACATATAAAGAATCATATTTTAAAGGTTGACTAGACCTACTATGCCTACCTCCTCTCTAGGTATGATATTTCAACCTTAACACAGACGAAACTTGAACAGTGGAGTAGGGGATGGGTAAAATCCCTATCCAAGGGCGGTAACTCAATTCACTTAACAGGCGAGTGACAGACGAGCCACGGGTAATAACTCCAAAAACACCAAGAGTGTAAACTCACAAAAACGTAGGCGACGAGACGCACAAGTGAGGCACACGCAAAAAGAGTTTCAGAGTGGGCAGGGGCCTGCCGGAGGAAAGATTTCTGATCGGGATTGAGACCTGAACGATGTAAAAAATTGTCTCTACGCAATACTGTAATCACCGATGATATCCGCGAAGGTGATAGCATGATCTGCGCAAGATCCGCGGCCACATTGCCCGAATGCTATGTTATGTTACAAAAGAATACATGACGAGATAACTGTAGCTCTCATAAAAATGTAAATTAGTGTTACAAATGGCTAAATGATACTCCTGAACCGATAAAAAAGAGTTCTAAAACGAATGTACGCTGTTCCGTTAAGCCATGTTCACATTAAAATGTCCACTCCAAGGGTGCTCAAGTGATCTGTTTGATGTAGCGATACCTTAACACTCAGAGTGGAGTTTTTAAAATGGTACGATGATGGAATGGTCAACCATCTTGCTATCTGAACTCTTAAAATCTCATGCAAATCTATTTCTCACACTGAATTGTCGCTTTATATGTCGTACCATTTTCTTCCAATCATCTTTCATACATCTTATTGGGTCGTGTAATAATATGTTTTATCCTCCAATGTTACACTATATTGTTTTAACTTTAATAATAAATAGCAAATTTGAGAAGACAATTGTATGCCACAAAAAATGTGTTACAGCGCCTTTAAAGATGTATCATTAATATCAGTATTTCGTTTAAATCTAATATATCTTATCCAACATTCAATTGTTACTCCTTTCAATGAACATTTATGATGGTTAACTTTACAAATTCAAATTTATGTTTAGTGTTAAATTTGTATTTTGATTTTACAGTTAAATTTAATTTCACTAGTTCTTGCAAATAACCTGTACGTGCAAATATTTGAACAATTATAATAGCTAGATTACACATATAAAGAATCATATTTTAAAGGTTGACTAGACCTACTATGCCTACCTCCTCTCTAGGTATGATATTTCAACCTTAACACAGACGAAACTTGAACAGTGGAGTAGGGGATGGGTAAAATCCCTATCCAAGGGCGGTAACTCAATTCACTTAACAGGCGAGTGACAGACGAGCCACTGATACGAGTAAGCTTGACGATGTGAGTGACAGGTGAAAGACAGTCGGGTCACTAACGCGTGTAATCTAGACGAGATGAGTGACAGGTGAGTGACACTCAAGTCACTTATTAGGTGAGTGACAGACGAGCCACTAACGCGTGTAGTCTAGACGAGGTGAGTGACAGTCGAGTCACTTAGCAGTTGAGTGACAGACGAGCCACTAACGCGTGTAATCTAGACGAGGTGAGTGACAGGTGAGTGACACTCAAGTCACTTAACAGGCGAGTGACAGACGAGCCACTGACGCGAGTTAGCTACACGATGTGAGTGACAGTCGAGTCACTTAGCAGGTGAGTGACAGACGAGCCACTAACGCGTGTAAACTAGACCAGGTGGGTGACAGGTGAGTGACACTCAATTCAATTAACAGGCGAGTGACAGACGAGCCACTGACGCGAGTTAGCTACACGATGTGAGTGACATGTGAGTGACAGTCGAGTCACTTAGCAGGTGAGTGACAGACGAGCCACTAACGCGTGTAAACTAGACCAGGTGAGTGACAGGTGAGTGACACTCAATTCAATTAACAGGCGAGTGACAGACGAGCCACTGACGCGAGTAAGCTAGACGATGTGAGTGACAGGTGAGAGACTGTCGGGTCACTAACGCGTGTAATCTAGACGAGATGAGTGACAGGTGAGTGACACTCAAGTCACTTAACAGGTGAGTGACAGACGAGTCACTGACGCGAAACACCTAAGTAGAATAGTGTAAGAACTAAGTCCTGACATTAAGAAGCAAACCTTCCGATAGGTAATAACTCCAAAAACACCAAGAGTGTAAACTCACAAAAACTTAGGCGACGAGACGCACAAGTGAGGCACACGCAAAAAGAGTTTCAGAGTGGGCAGGGGCCTGCCGGAGGAAAGATTTCTGATCGGGATTGAGACCTGAACGATGTAAAAAATTGTCTCTACGCAATACTGTAATCACCGATGATATCCGCGAAGGTGATAGCATGATCTGCGCAAGATCCGCGGCCACATTGCCCGAATGCTATGTTATGTTACAAAAGAATACATGACGAGATAACTGTAGCTCTCATAAAAATGTAAATTAGTGTTACAAATGGCTAAATGATACTCCTGAACCGATAAAAAAGAGTTCTAAAACGAATGTACGCTGTTCCGTTAAGCCATGTTCACATTAAAATGTCCACTCCAAGGGTGCTCAAGTGATCTGTTTGATGTAGCGATACCTTAACACTCAGAGTGGAGTTTTTAAAATGGTACGATGATGGAATGGTCAACCATCTTGCTATCTGAACTCTTAAAATCTCATGCAAATCTATTTCTCACACTGAATTGTCGCTTTATATGTCGTACCATTTTCTTCCAATCATCTTTCATACATCTTATTGGGTCGTGTAATAATATGTTTTATCCTCCAATGTTACACTATATTGTTTTAACTTTAATAATAAATAGCAAATTTGAGAAGACAATTGTATGCCAAAAAAAATGTGTTACAGCGCCTTTAAAGATGTATCATTAATATCAGTATTTCGTTTAAATCTAATATATCTTATCCAACATTCAATTGTTACTCCTTTCAATGAACATTTATGATGGTTAACTTTACAAATTCAAATTTATGTTTAGTGTTAAATTTGTATTTTGATTTTACAGTTAAATTTAATTTCACTAGTTCTTGCAAATAACCTGTACGTGCAAATATTTGAACAATTATAATAGCTAGATTACACATATAAAGAATCATATTTTAAAGGTTGACTAGACCTACTATGCCTACCTCCTCTCTAGGTATGATATTTCAACCTTAACACAGACGAAACTTGAACAGTGCAGTAGGGGATGGGTAAAATCCCTATCCAAGGGCGGTAACTCAATTCACTTAACAGGCGAGTGACAGACGAGCCACTGATACGAGTAAGCTTGACGATGTGAGTGACAGGTGAAAGACAGTCGGGTCACTAACGCGTGTAATCTAGACGAGATGAGTGACAGGTGAGTGACACTCAAGTCACTTATTAGGTGAGTGACAGACGAGCCACTAACGCGTGTAGTCTAGACGAGGTGAGTGACAGTCGAGTCACTTAGCAGTTGAGTGACAGACGAGCCACTAACGCGTGTAATCTAGACGAGGTGAGTGACAGGTGAGTGACACTCAAGTCACTTAACAGGCGAGTGACAGACGAGCCACTGACGCGAGTTAGCTACACGATGTGAGTGACAGTCGAGTCACTTAGCAGGTGAGTGACAGACGAGCCACTAACGCGTGTAAACTAGACCAGGTGGGTGACAGGTGAGTGACACTCAATTCAATTAACAGGCGAGTGACAGACGAGCCACTGACGCGAGTTAGCTACACGATGTGAGTGACATGTGAGTGACAGTCGAGTCACTTAGCAGGTGAGTGACAGACGAGCCACTAACGCGTGTAAACTAGACCAGGTGAGTGACAGGTGAGTGACACTCAATTCAATTAACAGGCGAGTGACAGACGAGCCACTGACGCGAGTAAGCTAGACGATGTGAGTGACAGGTGAGAGACTGTCGGGTCACTAACGCGTGTAATCTAGACGAGATGAGTGACAGGTGAGTGACACTCAAGTCACTTAACAGGTGAGTGACAGACGAGTCACTGACGCGAAACACCTAAGTAGAATAGTGTAAGAACTAAGTCCTGACATTAAGAAGCAAACCTTCCGATAGGTAATAACTCCAAAAACACCAAGAGTGTAAACTCACAAAAACTTAGGCGACAAGACGCACAAGTGAGGCACACGCAAAAAGAGTTTCAGAGTTGGCAGGGGCCTGCCGGAGGAAAGATTTCTGATCGGGATTGAGACCTGAACGATGTAAAAAATTGTCTCTACGCAATACTGTAATCACCGATGATATCCGCGAAGGTGATAGCATGATCTGCGCAAGATCCGCGGCCACATTGCCCGAATGCTATGTTATGTTACAAAAGAATACATGACGAGATAACTGTAGCTCTCATAAAAATGTAAATAAGTGTTACAAATGGCTAAATGATACTCCTGAACCGATAAAAAAGAGTTCTAAAACGAATGTACGCTGTTCCGTTAAGCCATGTTCACATTAAAATGTCCACTCCAAGGGTGCTCAAGTGATCTGTTTGATGTAGCGATACCTTAACACTCAGAGTGGAGTTTTTAAAATGGTACGATGATGGAATGGTCAACCATCTTGCTATCTGAACTCTTAAAATCTCATGCAAATCTATTTCTCACACTGAATTGTCGCTTTATATGTCGTACCATTTTCTTCCAATCATCTTTCATACATCTTATTGGGTCGTGTAATAATATGTTTTATCCTCCAATGTTACACTATATTGTTTTAACTTTAATAATAAATAGCAAATTTGAGAAGACAATTGTATGCCACAAAAAATGTGTTACAGCGCCTTTAAAGATGTATCATTAATATCAGTATTTCGTTTAAATCTAATATATCTTATCCAACATTCAATTGTTACTCCTTTCAATGAACATTTATGATGGTTAACTTTACAAATTCAAATTTATGTTTAGTGTTAAATTTGTATTTTGATTTTACAGTTAAATTTAATTTCACTAGTTCTTGCAAATAACCTGTACGTGCAAATATTTGAACAATTATAATAGCTAGATTACACATATAAAGAATCATATTTTAAAGGTTGACTAGACCTACTATGCCTACCTCCTCTCTAGGTATGATATTTCAACCTTAACACAGACGAAACTTGAACAGTGGAGTAGGGGATGGGAAAAATCCCTATCCAAGGGCGGTAACTCAATTCACTTAACAGGCGAGTGACAGACGAGCCACTGATACGAGTAAGCTTGACGATGTGAGTGACAGGTGAAAGACAGTCGGGTCACTAACGCGTGTAATCTAGACGAGATGAGTGACAGGTGAGTGACACTCAAGTCACTTATTAGGTGAGTGACAGACGAGCCACTAACGCGTGTAGTCTAGACGAGGTGAGTGACAGTCGAGTCACTTAGCAGTTGAGTGACAGACGAGCCACTAACGCGTGTAATCTAGACGAGGTGAGTGACAGGTGAGTGACACTCAAGTCACTTAACAGGCGAGTGACAGACGAGCCACTGACGCGAGTTAGCTACACGATGTGAGTGACAGTCGAGTCACTTAGCAGGTGAGTGACAGACGAGCCACTAACGCGTGTAAACTAGACCAGGTGGGTGACAGGTGAGTGACACTCAATTCAATTAACAGGCGAGTGACAGACGAGCCACTGACGCGAGTTAGCTACACGATGTGAGTGACATGTGAGTGACAGTCGAGTCACTTAGCAGGTGAGTGACAGACGAGCCACTAACGCGTGTAAACTAGACCAGGTGAGTGACACTCAATTCAATTAACAGGCGAGTGACAGACGAGCCACTGACGCGAGTAAGCTAGACGATGTGAGTGACAGGTGAGAGACTGTCGGGTCACTAACGCGTGTAATCTAGACGAGATGAGTGACAGGTGAGTGACACTCAAGTCACTTAACAGGTGAGTGACAGACGAGTCACTGACGCGAAACACCTAAGTAGAATAGTGTAAGAACTAAGTCCTGACATTAAGAAGCAAACCTTCCGATAGGTAATAACTCCAAAAACACCAAGAGTGTAAACTCACAAAAACTTAGGCGACGAGACGCACAAGTGAGGCACACGCAAAAAGAGTTTCAGAGTGGGCAGGGGCCTGCCGGAGGAAAGATTTCTGATCGGGATTGAGACCTGAACGATGTAAAAAATTGTCTCTACGCAATACTGTAATCACCGATGATATCCGCGAAGGTGATAGCATGATCTGCGCAAGATCCGCGGCCACATTGCCCGAATGCTATGTTATGTTACAAAAGAATACATGACGAGATAACTGTAGCTCTCATAAAAATGTAAATTAGTGTTACAAATGGCTAAATGATACTCCTGAACCGATAAAAAAGAGTTCTAAAACGAATGTACGCTGTTCCGTTAAGCCATGTTCACATTAAAATGTCCACTCCAAGGGTGCTCAAGTGATCTGTTTGATGTAGCGATACCTTAACACTCAGAGTGGAGTTTTTAAAATGGTACGATGATGGAATGGTCAACCATCTTGCTATCTGAACTCTTAAAATCTCATGCAAATCTATTTCTCACACTGAATTGTCGCTTTATATGTCGTACCATTTTCTTCCAATCATCTTTCATACATCTTATTGGGTCGTGTAATAATATGTTTTATCCTCCAATGTTACACTATATTGTTTTAACTTTAATAATAAATAGCAAATTTGAGAAGACAATTGTATGCCACAAAAAATGTGTTACAGCGCCTTTAAAGATGTATCATTAATATCAGTATTTCGTTTAAATCTAATATATCTTATCCAACATTCAATTGTTACTCCTTTCAATGAACATTTATGATGGTTAACTTTACAAATTCAAATTTATGTTTAGTGTTAAATTTGTATTTTGATTTTACAGTTAAATTTAATTTCACTAGTTCTTGCAAATAACCTGTACGTGCAAATATTTGAACAATTATAATAGCTAGATTACACATATAAAGAATCATATTTTAAAGGTTGACTAGACCTACTATGCCTACCTCCTCTCTAGGTATGATATTTCAACCTTAACACAGACGAAACTTGAACAGTGGAGTAGGGGATGGGTAAAATCCCTATCCAAGGGCGGTAACTCAATTCACTTAACAGGCGAGTGACAGACGAGCCACTGATACGAGTAAGCTTGACGATGTGAGTGACAGGTGAAAGACAGTCGGGTCACTAACGCGTGTAATCTAGACGAGATGAGTGACAGGTGAGTGACACTCAAGTCACTTATTAGGTGAGTGACAGACGAGCCACTAACGCGTGTAGTCTAGACGAGGTGAGTGACAGTCGAGTCACTTAGCAGTTGAGTGACAGACGAGCCACTAACGCGTGTAATCTAGACGAGGTGAGTGACAGGTGAGTGACACTCAAGTCACTTAACAGGCGAGTGACAGACGAGCCACTGACGCGAGTTAGCTACACGATGTGAGTGACAGTCGAGTCACTTAGCAGGTGAGTGACAGACGAGCCACTAACGCGTGTAAACTAGACCAGGTGGGTGACAGGTGAGTGACACTCAATTCAATTAACAGGCGAGTGACAGACGAGCCACTGACGCGAGTTAGCTACACGATGTGAGTGACATGTGAGTGACAGTCGAGTCACTTAGCAGGTGAGTGACAGACGAGCCACTAACGCGTGTAAACTAGACCAGGTGAGTGACAGGTGAGTGACACTCAATTCAATTAACAGGCGAGTGACAGACGAGCCACTGACGCGAGTAAGCTAGACGATGTGAGTGACAGGTGAGAGACTGTCGGGTCACTAACGCGTGTAATCTAGACGAGATGAGTGACAGGTGAGTGACACTCAAGTCACTTAACAGGTGAGTGACAGACGAGTCACTGACGCGAAACACCTAAGTAGAATAGTGTAAGAACTAAGTCCTGACATTAAGAAGCAAACCTTCCGATAGGTAATAACTCCAAAAACACCAAGAGTGTAAACTCACAAAAACTTAGGCGACGAGACGCACAAGTGAGGCACACGCAAAAAGAGTTTCAGAGTGGGCAGGGGCCTGCCGGAGGAAAGATTTCTGATCGGGATTGAGACCTGAACGATGTAAAAAATTGTCTCTACGCAATACTGTAATCACCGATGATATCCGCGAAGGTGATAGCATGATCTGCGCAAGATCCGCGGCCACATTGCCCGAATGCTATGTTATGTTACAAAAGAATACATGACGAGATAACTGTAGCTCTCATAAAAATGTAAATTAGTGTTACAAATGGCTAAATGATACTCCTGAACCGATAAAAAAGAGTTCTAAAACGAATGTACGCTGTTCCGTTAAGCCATGTTCACATTAAAATGTCCACTCCAAGGGTGCTCAAGTGATCTGTTTGATGTAGCGATACCTTAACACTCAGAGTGGAGTTTTTAAAATGGTACGATGATGGAATGGTCAACCATCTTGCTATCTGAACTCTTAAAATCTCATGCAAATCTATTTCTCACACTGAATTGTCGCTTTATATGTCGTACCATTTTCTTCCAATCATCTTTCATACATCTTATTGGGTCGTGTAATAATATGTTTTATCCTCCAATGTTACACTATATTGTTTTAACTTTAATAATAAATAGCAAATTTGAGAAGACAATTGTATGCCAAAAAAAATGTGTTACAGCGCCTTTAAAGATGTATCATTAATATCAGTATTTCGTTTAAATCTAATATATCTTATCCAACATTCAATTGTTACTCCTTTCAATGAACATTTATGATGGTTAACTTTACAAATTCAAATTTATGTTTAGTGTTAAATTTGTATTTTGATTTTACAGTTAAATTTAATTTCACTAGTTCTTGCAAATAACCTGTACGTGCAAATATTTGAACAATTATAATAGCTAGATTACACATATAAAGAATCATATTTTAAAGGTTGACTAGACCTACTATGCCTACCTCCTCTCTAGGTATGATATTTCAACCTTAACACAGACGAAACTTGAACAGTGCAGTAGGGGATGGGTAAAATCCCTATCCAAGGGCGGTAACTCAATTCACTTAACAGGCGAGTGACAGACGAGCCACTGATACGAGTAAGCTTGACGATGTGAGTGACAGGTGAAAGACAGTCGGGTCACTAACGCGTGTAATCTAGACGAGATGAGTGACAGGTGAGTGACACTCAAGTCACTTATTAGGTGAGTGACAGACGAGCCACTAACGCGTGTAGTCTAGACGAGGTGAGTGACAGTCGAGTCACTTAGCAGTTGAGTGACAGACGAGCCACTAACGCGTGTAATCTAGACGAGGTGAGTGACAGGTGAGTGACACTCAAGTCACTTAACAGGCGAGTGACAGACGAGCCACTGACGCGAGTTAGCTACACGATGTGAGTGACAGTCGAGTCACTTAGCAGGTGAGTGACAGACGAGCCACTAACGCGTGTAAACTAGACCAGGTGGGTGACAGGTGAGTGACACTCAATTCAATTAACAGGCGAGTGACAGACGAGCCACTGACGCGAGTTAGCTACACGATGTGAGTGACATGTGAGTGACAGTCGAGTCACTTAGCAGGTGAGTGACAGACGAGCCACTAACGCGTGTAAACTAGACCAGGTGAGTGACAGGTGAGTGACACTCAATTCAATTAACAGGCGAGTGACAGACGAGCCACTGACGCGAGTAAGCTAGACGATGTGAGTGACAGGTGAGAGACTGTCGGGTCACTAACGCGTGTAATCTAGACGAGATGAGTGACAGGTGAGTGACACTCAAGTCACTTAACAGGTGAGTGACAGACGAGTCACTGACGCGAAACACCTAAGTAGAATAGTGTAAGAACTAAGTCCTGACATTAAGAAGCAAACCTTCCGATAGGTAATAACTCCAAAAACACCAAGAGTGTAAACTCACAAAAACTTAGGCGACAAGACGCACAAGTGAGGCACACGCAAAAAGAGTTTCAGAGTTGGCAGGGGCCTGCCGGAGGAAAGATTTCTGATCGGGATTGAGACCTGAACGATGTAAAAAATTGTCTCTACGCAATACTGTAATCACCGATGATATCCGCGAAGGTGATAGCATGATCTGCGCAAGATCCGCGGCCACATTGCCCGAATGCTATGTTATGTTACAAAAGAATACATGACGAGATAACTGTAGCTCTCATAAAAATGTAAATAAGTGTTACAAATGGCTAAATGATACTCCTGAACCGATAAAAAAGAGTTCTAAAACGAATGTACGCTGTTCCGTTAAGCCATGTTCACATTAAAATGTCCACTCCAAGGGTGCTCAAGTGATCTGTTTGATGTAGCGATACCTTAACACTCAGAGTGGAGTTTTTAAAATGGTACGATGATGGAATGGTCAACCATCTTGCTATCTGAACTCTTAAAATCTCATGCAAATCTATTTCTCACACTGAATTGTCGCTTTATATGTCGTACCATTTTCTTCCAATCATCTTTCATACATCTTATTGGGTCGTGTAATAATATGTTTTATCCTCCAATGTTACACTATATTGTTTTAACTTTAATAATAAATAGCAAATTTGAGAAGACAATTGTATGCCACAAAAAATGTGTTACAGCGCCTTTAAAGATGTATCATTAATATCAGTATTTCGTTTAAATCTAATATATCTTATCCAACATTCAATTGTTACTCCTTTCAATGAACATTTATGATGGTTAACTTTACAAATTCAAATTTATGTTTAGTGTTAAATTTGTATTTTGATTTTACAGTTAAATTTAATTTCACTAGTTCTTGCAAATAACCTGTACGTGCAAATATTTGAACAATTATAATAGCTAGATTACACATATAAAGAATCATATTTTAAAGGTTGACTAGACCTACTATGCCTACCTCCTCTCTAGGTATGATATTTCAACCTTAACACAGACGAAACTTGAACAGTGGAGTAGGGGATGGGAAAAATCCCTATCCAAGGGCGGTAACTCAATTCACTTAACAGGCGAGTGACAGACGAGCCACTGATACGAGTAAGCTTGACGATGTGAGTGACAGGTGAAAGACAGTCGGGTCACTAACGCGTGTAATCTAGACGAGATGAGTGACAGGTGAGTGACACTCAAGTCACTTATTAGGTGAGTGACAGACGAGCCACTAACGCGTGTAGTCTAGACGAGGTGAGTGACAGTCGAGTCACTTAGCAGTTGAGTGACAGACGAGCCACTAACGCGTGTAATCTAGACGAGGTGAGTGACAGGTGAGTGACACTCAAGTCACTTAACAGGCGAGTGACAGACGAGCCACTGACGCGAGTTAGCTACACGATGTGAGTGACAGTCGAGTCACTTAGCAGGTGAGTGACAGACGAGCCACTAACGCGTGTAAACTAGACCAGGTGGGTGACAGGTGAGTGACACTCAATTCAATTAACAGGCGAGTGACAGACGAGCCACTGACGCGAGTTAGCTACACGATGTGAGTGACATGTGAGTGACAGTCGAGTCACTTAGCAGGTGAGTGACAGACGAGCCACTAACGCGTGTAAACTAGACCAGGTGAGTGACACTCAATTCAATTAACAGGCGAGTGACAGACGAGCCACTGACGCGAGTAAGCTAGACGATGTGAGTGACAGGTGAGAGACTGTCGGGTCACTAACGCGTGTAATCTAGACGAGATGAGTGACAGGTGAGTGACACTCAAGTCACTTAACAGGTGAGTGACAGACGAGTCACTGACGCGAAACACCTAAGTAGAATAGTGTAAGAACTAAGTCCTGACATTAAGAAGCAAACCTTCCGATAGGTAATAACTCCAAAAACACCAAGAGTGTAAACTCACAAAAACTTAGGCGACGAGACGCACAAGTGAGGCACACGCAAAAAGAGTTTCAGAGTGGGCAGGGGCCTGCCGGAGGAAAGATTTCTGATCGGGATTGAGACCTGAACGATGTAAAAAATTGTCTCTACGCAATACTGTAATCACCGATGATATCCGCGAAGGTGATAGCATGATCTGCGCAAGATCCGCGGCCACATTGCCCGAATGCTATGTTATGTTACAAAAGAATACATGACGAGATAACTGTAGCTCTCATAAAAATGTAAATTAGTGTTACAAATGGCTAAATGATACTCCTGAACCGATAAAAAAGAGTTCTAAAACGAATGTACGCTGTTCCGTTAAGCCATGTTCACATTAAAATGTCCACTCCAAGGGTGCTCAAGTGATCTGTTTGATGTAGCGATACCTTAACACTCAGAGTGGAGTTTTTAAAATGGTACGATGATGGAATGGTCAACCATCTTGCTATCTGAACTCTTAAAATCTCATGCAAATCTATTTCTCACACTGAATTGTCGCTTTATATGTCGTACCATTTTCTTCCAATCATCTTTCATACATCTTATTGGGTCGTGTAATAATATGTTTTATCCTCCAATGTTACACTATATTGTTTTAACTTTAATAATAAATAGCAAATTTGAGAAGACAATTGTATGCCACAAAAAATGTGTTACAGCGCCTTTAAAGATGTATCATTAATATCAGTATTTCGTTTAAATCTAATATATCTTATCCAACATTCAATTGTTACTCCTTTCAATGAACATTTATGATGGTTAACTTTACAAATTCAAATTTATGTTTAGTGTTAAATTTGTATTTTGATTTTACAGTTAAATTTAATTTCACTAGTTCTTGCAAATAACCTGTACGTGCAAATATTTGAACAATTATAATAGCTAGATTACACATATAAAGAATCATATTTTAAAGGTTGACTAGACCTACTATGCCTACCTCCTCTCTAGGTATGATATTTCAACCTTAACACAGACGAAACTTGAACAGTGGAGTAGGGGATGGGTAAAATCCCTATCCAAGGGCGGTAACTCAATTCACTTAACAGGCGAGTGACAGACGAGCCACTGATACGAGTAAGCTTGACGATGTGAGTGACAGGTGAAAGACAGTCGGGTCACTAACGCGTGTAATCTAGACGAGATGAGTGACAGGTGAGTGACACTCAAGTCACTTATTAGGTGAGTGACAGACGAGCCACTAACGCGTGTAGTCTAGACGAGGTGAGTGACAGTCGAGTCACTTAGCAGTTGAGTGACAGACGAGCCACTAACGCGTGTAATCTAGACGAGGTGAGTGACAGGTGAGTGACACTCAAGTCACTTAACAGGCGAGTGACAGACGAGCCACTGACGCGAGTTAGCTACACGATGTGAGTGACAGTCGAGTCACTTAGCAGGTGAGTGACAGACGAGCCACTAACGCGTGTAAACTAGACCAGGTGGGTGACAGGTGAGTGACACTCAATTCAATTAACAGGCGAGTGACAGACGAGCCACTGACGCGAGTTAGCTACACGATGTGAGTGACATGTGAGTGACAGTCGAGTCACTTAGCAGGTGAGTGACAGACGAGCCACTAACGCGTGTAAACTAGACCAGGTGAGTGACAGGTGAGTGACACTCAATTCAATTAACAGGCGAGTGACAGACGAGCCACTGACGCGAGTAAGCTAGACGATGTGAGTGACAGGTGAGAGACTGTCGGGTCACTAACGCGTGTAATCTAGACGAGATGAGTGACAGGTGAGTGACACTCAAGTCACTTAACAGGTGAGTGACAGACGAGTCACTGACGCGAAACACCTAAGTAGAATAGTGTAAGAACTAAGTCCTGACATTAAGAAGCAAACCTTCCGATAGGTAATAACTCCAAAAACACCAAGAGTGTAAACTCACAAAAACTTAGGCGACGAGACGCACAAGTGAGGCACACGCAAAAAGAGTTTCAGAGTTGGCAGGGGCCTGCCGGAGGAAAGATTTCTGATCGGGATTGAGACCTGAACGATGTAAAAAATTGTCTCTACGCAATACTGTAATCACCGATGATATCCGCGAAGGTGATAGCATGATCTGCGCAAGATCCGCGGCCACATTGCCCGAATGCTATGTTATGTTACAAAAGAATACATGACGAGATAACTGTAGCTCTCATAAAAATGTAAATAAGTGTTACAAATGGCTAAATGATTTTCCTGAACCGATAAAAAAGAGTTCTAAAACGAATGTACGCTGTTCCGTTAAGCCATGTTCACATTAAAATGTCCACTCCAAGGGTGCTCAAGTGATCTGTTTGATGTAGCGATACCTTAACACTCAGAGTGGAGTTTTTAAAATGGTACGATGATGGAATGGTCAACCATCTTGCTATCTGAACTCTTAAAATCTCATGCAAATCTATTTCTCACACTGAATTGTCGCTTTATATGTCGTACCATTTTCTTCCAATCATCTTTCATACATCTTATTGGGTCGTGTAATAATATGTTTTATCCTCCAATGTTACACTATATTGTTTTAACTTTAATAATAAATAGCAAATTTGAGAAGACAATTGTATGCCACAAAAAATGTGTTACAGCGCCTTTAAAGATGTATCATTAATATCAGTATTTCGTTTAAATCTAATATATCTTATCCAACATTCAATTGTTACTCCTTTCAATGAACATTTATGATGGTTAACTTTACAAATTCAAATTTATGTTTAGTGTTAAATTTGTATTTTGATTTTACAGTTAAATTTAATTTCACTAGTTCTTGCAAATAACCTGTACGTGCAAATATTTGAACAATTATAATAGCTAGATTACACATATAAAGAATCATATTTTAAAGGTTGACTAGACCTACTATGCCTACCTCCTCTCTAGGTATGATATTTCAACCTTAACACAGACGAAACTTGAACAGTGGAGTAGGGGATGGGTAAAATCCCTATCCAAGGGCGGTAACTCAATTCACTTAACAGGCGAGTGACAGACGAGCCACTGATACGAGTAAGCTTGACGATGTGAGTGACAGGTGAAAGACAGTCGGGTCACTAACGCGTGTAATCTAGACGAGATGAGTGACAGGTGAGTGACACTCAAGTCACTTATTAGGTGAGTGACAGACGAGCCACTAACGCGTGTAGTCTAGACGAGGTGAGTGACAGTCGAGTCACTTAGCAGTTGAGTGACAGACGAGCCACTAACGCGTGTAATCTAGACGAGGTGAGTGACAGGTGAGTGACACTCAAGTCACTTAACAGGCGAGTGACAGACGAGCCACTGACGCGAGTTAGCTACACGATGTGAGTGACAGTCGAGTCACTTAGCAGGTGAGTGACAGACGAGCCACTAACGCGTGTAAACTAGACCAGGTGGGTGACAGGTGAGTGACACTCAATTCAATTAACAGGCGAGTGACAGACGAGCCACTGACGCGAGTTAGCTACACGATGTGAGTGACATGTGAGTGACAGTCGAGTCACTTAGCAGGTGAGTGACAGACGAGCCACTAACGCGTGTAAACTAGACCAGGTGAGTGACAGGTGAGTGACACTCAATTCAATTAACAGGCGAGTGACAGACGAGCCACTGACGCGAGTAAGCTAGACGATGTGAGTGACAGGTGAGAGACTGTCGGGTCACTAACGCGTGTAATCTAGACGAGATGAGTGACAGGTGAGTGACACTCAAGTCACTTAACAGGTGAGTGACAGACGAGTCACTGACGCGAAACACCTAAGTAGAATAGTGTAAGAACTAAGTCCTGACATTAAGAAGCAAACCTTCCGATAGGTAATAACTCCAAAAACACCAAGAGTGTAAACTCACAAAAACTTAGGCGACAAGACGCACAAGTGAGGCACACGCAAAAAGAGTTTCAGAGTTGGCAGGGGCCTGCCGGAGGAAAGATTTCTGATCGGGATTGAGACCTGAACGATGTAAAAAATTGTCTCTACGCAATACTGTAATCACCGATGATATCCGCGAAGGTGATAGCATGATCTGCGCAAGATCCGCGGCCACATTGCCCGAATGCTATGTTATGTTACAAAAGAATACATGACGAGATAACTGTAGCTCTCATAAAAATGTAAATAAGTGTTACAAATGGCTAAATGATACTCCTGAACCGATAAAAAAGAGTTCTAAAACGAATGTACGCTGTTCCGTTAAGCCATGTTCACATTAAAATGTCCACTCCAAGGGTGCTCAAGTGATCTGTTTGATGTAGCGATACCTTAACACTCAGAGTGGAGTTTTTAAAATGGTACGATGATGGAATGGTCAACCATCTTGCTATCTGAACTCTTAAAATCTCATGCAAATCTACTTCTCACACTGAATTGTCGCTTTATATGTCGTACCATTTTCTTCCAATCATCTTTCATACATCTTATTGGGTCGTGTAATAATATGTTTTATCCTCCAATGTTACACTATATTGTTTTAACTTTAATAATAAATAGCAAATTTGAGAAGACAATTGTATGCCACAAAAAATGTGTTACAGCGCCTTTAAAGATGTATCATTAATATCAGTATTTCGTTTAAATCTAATATATCTTATCCAACATTCAATTGTTACTCCTTTCAATGAACATTTATGATGGTTAACTTTACAAATTCAAATTTATGTTTAGTGTTAAATTTGTATTTTGATTTTACAGTTAAATTTAATTTCACTAGTTCTTGCAAATAACCTGTACGTGCAAATATTTGAACAATTATAATAGCTAGATTACACATATAAAGAATCATATTTTAAAGGTTGACTAGACCTACTATGCCTACCTCCTCTCTAGGTATGATATTTCAACCTTAACACAGACGAAACTTGAACAGTGCAGTAGGGGATGGGTAAAATCCCTATCCAAGGGCGGTAACTCAATTCACTTAACAGGCGAGTGACAGACGAGCCACTGATACGAGTAAGCTTGACGATGTGAGTGACAGGTGAAAGACAGTCGGGTCACTAACGCGTGTAATCTAGACGAGATGAGTGACAGGTGAGTGACACTCAAGTCACTTATTAGGTGAGTGACAGACGAGCCACTAACGCGTGTAGTCTAGACGAGGTGAGTGACAGTCGAGTCACTTAGCAGTTGAGTGACAGACGAGCCACTAACGCGTGTAATCTAGACGAGGTGAGTGACAGGTGAGTGACACTCAAGTCACTTAACAGGCGAGTGACAGACGAGCCACTGACGCGAGTTAGCTACACGATGTGAGTGACAGTCGAGTCACTTAGCAGGTGAGTGACAGACGAGCCACTAACGCGTGTAAACTAGACCAGGTGGGTGACAGGTGAGTGACACTCAATTCAATTAACAGGCGAGTGACAGACGAGCCACTGACGCGAGTTAGCTACACGATGTGAGTGACATGTGAGTGACAGTCGAGTCACTTAGCAGGTGAGTGACAGACGAGCCACTAACGCGTGTAAACTAGACCAGGTGAGTGACACTCAATTCAATTAACAGGCGAGTGACAGACGAGCCACTGACGCGAGTAAGCTAGACGATGTGAGTGACAGGTGAGAGACTGTCGGGTCACTAACGCGTGTAATCTAGACGAGATGAGTGACAGGTGAGTGACACTCAAGTCACTTAACAGGTGAGTGACAGACGAGTCACTGACGCGAAACACCTAAGTAGAATAGTGTAAGAACTAAGTCCTGACATTAAGAAGCAAACCTTCCGATAGGTAATAACTCCAAAAACACCAAGAGTGTAAACTCACAAAAACTTAGGCGACAAGACGCACAAGTGAGGCACACGCAAAAAGAGTTTCAGAGTTGGCAGGGGCCTGCCGGAGGAAAGATTTCTGATCGGGATTGAGACCTGAACGATGTAAAAAATTGTCTCTACGCAATACTGTAATCACCGATGATATCCGCGAAGGTGATAGCATGATCTGCGCAAGATCCGCGGCCACATTGCCCGAATGCTATGTTATGTTACAAAAGAATACATGACGAGATAACTGTAGCTCTCATAAAAATGTAAATAAGTGTTACAAATGGCTAAATGATACTCCTGAACCGATAAAAAAGAGTTCTAAAACGAATGTACGCTGTTCCGTTAAGCCATGTTCACATTAAAATGTCCACTCCAAGGGTGCTCAAGTGATCTGTTTGATGTAGCGATACCTTAACACTCAGAGTGGAGTTTTTAAAATGGTACGATGATGGAATGGTCAACCATCTTGCTATCTGAACTCTTAAAATCTCATGCAAATCTATTTCTCACACTGAATTGTCGCTTTATATGTCGTACCATTTTCTTCCAATCATCTTTCATACATCTTATTGGGTCGTGTAATAATATGTTTTATCCTCCAATGTTACACTATATTGTTTTAACTTTAATAATAAATAGCAAATTTGAGAAGACAATTGTATGCCACAAAAAATGTGTTACAGCGCCTTTAAAGATGTATCATTAATATCAGTATTTCGTTTAAATCTAATATATCTTATCCAACATTCAATTGTTACTCCTTTCAATGAACATTTATGATGGTTAACTTTACAAATTCAAATTTATGTTTAGTGTTAAATTTGTATTTTGATTTTACAGTTAAATTTAATTTCACTAGTTCTTGCAAATAACCTGTACGTGCAAATATTTGAACAATTATAATAGCTAGATTACACATATAAAGAATCATATTTTAAAGGTTGACTAGACCTACTATGCCTACCTCCTCTCTAGGTATGATATTTCAACCTTAACACAGACGAAACTTGAACAGTGCAGTAGGGGATGGGTAAAATCCCTATCCAAGGGCGGTAACTCAATTCACTTAACAGGCGAGTGACAGACGAGCCACTGATACGAGTAAGCTTGACGATGTGAGTGACAGGTGAAAGACAGTCGGGTCACTAACGCGTGTAATCTAGACGAGATGAGTGACAGGTGAGTGACACTCAAGTCACTTATTAGGTGAGTGACAGACGAGCCACTAACGCGTGTAGTCTAGACGAGGTGAGTGACAGTCGAGTCACTTAGCAGTTGAGTGACAGACGAGCCACTAACGCGTGTAATCTAGACGAGGTGAGTGACAGGTGAGTGACACTCAAGTCACTTAACAGGCGAGTGACAGACGAGCCACTGACGCGAGTTAGCTACACGATGTGAGTGACAGTCGAGTCACTTAGCAGGTGAGTGACAGACGAGCCACTAACGCGTGTAAACTAGACCAGGTGGGTGACAGGTGAGTGACACTCAATTCAATTAACAGGCGAGTGACAGACGAGCCACTGACGCGAGTTAGCTACACGATGTGAGTGACATGTGAGTGACAGTCGAGTCACTTAGCAGGTGAGTGACAGACGAGCCACTAACGCGTGTAAACTAGACCAGGTGAGTGACACTCAATTCAATTAACAGGCGAGTGACAGACGAGCCACTGACGCGAGTAAGCTAGACGATGTGAGTGACAGGTGAGAGACTGTCGGGTCACTAACGCGTGTAATCTAGACGAGATGAGTGACAGGTGAGTGACACTCAAGTCACTTAACAGGTGAGTGACAGACGAGTCACTGACGCGAAACACCTAAGTAGAATAGTGTAAGAACTAAGTCCTGACATTAAGAAGCAAACCTTCCGATAGGTAATAACTCCAAAAACACCAAGAGTGTAAACTCACAAAAACTTAGGCGACAAGACGCACAAGTGAGGCACACGCAAAAAGAGTTTCAGAGTTGGCAGGGGCCTGCCGGAGGAAAGATTTCTGATCGGGATTGAGACCTGAACGATGTAAAAAATTGTCTCTACGCAATACTGTAATCACCGATGATATCCGCGAAGGTGATAGCATGATCTGCGCAAGATCCGCGGCCACATTGCCCGAATGCTATGTTATGTTACAAAAGAATACATGACGAGATAACTGTAGCTCTCATAAAAATGTAAATAAGTGTTACAAATGGCTAAATGATACTCCTGAACCGATAAAAAAGAGTTCTAAAACGAATGTACGCTGTTCCGTTAAGCCATGTTCACATTAAAATGTCCACTCCAAGGGTGCTCAAGTGATCTGTTTGATGTAGCGATACCTTAACACTCAGAGTGGAGTTTTTAAAATGGTACGATGATGGAATGGTCAACCATCTTGCTATCTGAACTCTTAAAATCTCATGCAAATCTATTTCTCACACTGAATTGTCGCTTTATATGTCGTACCATTTTCTTCCAATCATCTTTCATACATCTTATTGGGTCGTGTAATAATATGTTTTATCCTCCAATGTTACACTATATTGTTTTAACTTTAATAATAAATAGCAAATTTGAGAAGACAATTGTATGCCACAAAAAATGTGTTACAGCGCCTTTAAAGATGTATCATTAATATCAGTATTTCGTTTAAATCTAATATATCTTATCCAACATTCAATTGTTACTCCTTTCAATGAACATTTATGATGGTTAACTTTACAAATTCAAATTTATGTTTAGTGTTAAATTTGTATTTTGATTTTACAGTTAAATTTAATTTCACTAGTTCTTGCAAATAACCTGTACGTGCAAATATTTGAACAATTATAATAGCTAGATTACACATATAAAGAATCATATTTTAAAGGTTGACTAGACCTACTATGCCTACCTCCTCTCTAGGTATGATATTTCAACCTTAACACAGACGAAACTTGAACAGTGCAGTAGGGGATGGGTAAAATCCCTATCCAAGGGCGGTAACTCAATTCACTTAACAGGCGAGTGACAGACGAGCCACTGATACGAGTAAGCTTGACGATGTGAGTGACAGGTGAAAGACAGTCGGGTCACTAACGCGTGTAATCTAGACGAGATGAGTGACAGGTGAGTGACACTCAAGTCACTTATTAGGTGAGTGACAGACGAGCCACTAACGCGTGTAGTCTAGACGAGGTGAGTGACAGTCGAGTCACTTAGCAGTTGAGTGACAGACGAGCCACTAACGCGTGTAATCTAGACGAGGTGAGTGACAGGTGAGTGACACTCAAGTCACTTAACAGGCGAGTGACAGACGAGCCACTGACGCGAGTTAGCTACACGATGTGAGTGACAGTCGAGTCACTTAGCAGGTGAGTGACAGACGAGCCACTAACGCGTGTAAACTAGACCAGGTGGGTGACAGGTGAGTGACACTCAATTCAATTAACAGGCGAGTGACAGACGAGCCACTGACGCGAGTTAGCTACACGATGTGAGTGACATGTGAGTGACAGTCGAGTCACTTAGCAGGTGAGTGACAGACGAGCCACTAACGCGTGTAAACTAGACCAGGTGAGTGACACTCAATTCAATTAACAGGCGAGTGACAGACGAGCCACTGACGCGAGTAAGCTAGACGATGTGAGTGACAGGTGAGAGACTGTCGGGTCACTAACGCGTGTAATCTAGACGAGATGAGTGACAGGTGAGTGACACTCAAGTCACTTAACAGGTGAGTGACAGACGAGTCACTGACGCGAAACACCTAAGTAGAATAGTGTAAGAACTAAGTCCTGACATTAAGAAGCAAACCTTCCGATAGGTAATAACTCCAAAAACACCAAGAGTGTAAACTCACAAAAACTTAGGCGACAAGACGCACAAGTGAGGCACACGCAAAAAGAGTTTCAGAGTTGGCAGGGGCCTGCCGGAGGAAAGATTTCTGATCGGGATTGAGACCTGAACGATGTAAAAAATTGTCTCTACGCAATACTGTAATCACCGATGATATCCGCGAAGGTGATAGCATGATCTGCGCAAGATCCGCGGCCACATTGCCCGAATGCTATGTTATGTTACAAAAGAATACATGACGAGATAACTGTAGCTCTCATAAAAATGTAAATAAGTGTTACAAATGGCTAAATGATACTCCTGAACCGATAAAAAAGAGTTCTAAAACGAATGTACGCTGTTCCGTTAAGCCATGTTCACATTAAAATGTCCACTCCAAGGGTGCTCAAGTGATCTGTTTGATGTAGCGATACCTTAACACTCAGAGTGGAGTTTTTAAAATGGTACGATGATGGAATGGTCAACCATCTTGCTATCTGAACTCTTAAAATCTCATGCAAATCTATTTCTCACACTGAATTGTCGCTTTATATGTCGTACCATTTTCTTCCAATCATCTTTCATACATCTTATTGGGTCGTGTAATAATATGTTTTATCCTCCAATGTTACACTATATTGTTTTAACTTTAATAATAAATAGCAAATTTGAGAAGACAATTGTATGCCACAAAAAATGTGTTACAGCGCCTTTAAAGATGTATCATTAATATCAGTATTTCGTTTAAATCTAATATATCTTATCCAACATTCAATTGTTACTCCTTTCAATGAACATTTATGATGGTTAACTTTACAAATTCAAATTTATGTTTAGTGTTAAATTTGTATTTTGATTTTACAGTTAAATTTAATTTCACTAGTTCTTGCAAATAACCTGTACGTGCAAATATTTGAACAATTATAATAGCTAGATTACACATATAAAGAATCATATTTTAAAGGTTGACTAGACCTACTATGCCTACCTCCTCTCTAGGTATGATATTTCAACCTTAACACAGACGAAACTTGAACAGTGCAGTAGGGGATGGGTAAAATCCCTATCCAAGGGCGGTAACTCAATTCACTTAACAGGCGAGTGACAGACGAGCCACTGATACGAGTAAGCTTGACGATGTGAGTGACAGGTGAAAGACAGTCGGGTCACTAACGCGTGTAATCTAGACGAGATGAGTGACAGGTGAGTGACACTCAAGTCACTTATTAGGTGAGTGACAGACGAGCCACTAACGCGTGTAGTCTAGACGAGGTGAGTGACAGTCGAGTCACTTAGCAGTTGAGTGACAGACGAGCCACTAACGCGTGTAATCTAGACGAGGTGAGTGACAGGTGAGTGACACTCAAGTCACTTAACAGGCGAGTGACAGACGAGCCACTGACGCGAGTTAGCTACACGATGTGAGTGACAGTCGAGTCACTTAGCAGGTGAGTGACAGACGAGCCACTAACGCGTGTAAACTAGACCAGGTGGGTGACAGGTGAGTGACACTCAATTCAATTAACAGGCGAGTGACAGACGAGCCACTGACGCGAGTTAGCTACACGATGTGAGTGACATGTGAGTGACAGTCGAGTCACTTAGCAGGTGAGTGACAGACGAGCCACTAACGCGTGTAAACTAGACCAGGTGAGTGACACTCAATTCAATTAACAGGCGAGTGACAGACGAGCCACTGACGCGAGTAAGCTAGACGATGTGAGTGACAGGTGAGAGACTGTCGGGTCACTAACGCGTGTAATCTAGACGAGATGAGTGACAGGTGAGTGACACTCAAGTCACTTAACAGGTGAGTGACAGACGAGTCACTGACGCGAAACACCTAAGTAGAATAGTGTAAGAACTAAGTCCTGACATTAAGAAGCAAACCTTCCGATAGGTAATAACTCCAAAAACACCAAGAGTGTAAACTCACAAAAACTTAGGCGACAAGACGCACAAGTGAGGCACACGCAAAAAGAGTTTCAGAGTTGGCAGGGGCCTGCCGGAGGAAAGATTTCTGATCGGGATTGAGACCTGAACGATGTAAAAAATTGTCTCTACGCAATACTGTAATCACCGATGATATCCGCGAAGGTGATAGCATGATCTGCGCAAGATCCGCGGCCACATTGCCCGAATGCTATGTTATGTTACAAAAGAATACATGACGAGATAACTGTAGCTCTCATAAAAATGTAAATAAGTGTTACAAATGGCTAAATGATACTCCTGAACCGATAAAAAAGAGTTCTAAAACGAATGTACGCTGTTCCGTTAAGCCATGTTCACATTAAAATGTCCACTCCAAGGGTGCTCAAGTGATCTGTTTGATGTAGCGATACCTTAACACTCAGAGTGGAGTTTTTAAAATGGTACGATGATGGAATGGTCAACCATCTTGCTATCTGAACTCTTAAAATCTCATGCAAATCTATTTCTCACACTGAATTGTCGCTTTATATGTCGTACCATTTTCTTCCAATCATCTTTCATACATCTTATTGGGTCGTGTAATAATATGTTTTATCCTCCAATGTTACACTATATTGTTTTAACTTTAATAATAAATAGCAAATTTGAGAAGACAATTGTATGCCACAAAAAATGTGTTACAGCGCCTTTAAAGATGTATCATTAATATCAGTATTTCGTTTAAATCTAATATATCTTATCCAACATTCAATTGTTACTCCTTTCAATGAACATTTATGATGGTTAACTTTACAAATTCAAATTTATGTTTAGTGTTAAATTTGTATTTTGATTTTACAGTTAAATTTAATTTCACTAGTTCTTGCAAATAACCTGTACGTGCAAATATTTGAACAATTATAATAGCTAGATTACACATATAAAGAATCATATTTTAAAGGTTGACTAGACCTACTATGCCTACCTCCTCTCTAGGTATGATATTTCAACCTTAACACAGACGAAACTTGAACAGTGCAGTAGGGGATGGGTAAAATCCCTATCCAAGGGCGGTAACTCAATTCACTTAACAGGCGAGTGACAGACGAGCCACTGATACGAGTAAGCTTGACGATGTGAGTGACAGGTGAAAGACAGTCGGGTCACTAACGCGTGTAATCTAGACGAGATGAGTGACAGGTGAGTGACACTCAAGTCACTTATTAGGTGAGTGACAGACGAGCCACTAACGCGTGTAGTCTAGACGAGGTGAGTGACAGTCGAGTCACTTAGCAGTTGAGTGACAGACGAGCCACTAACGCGTGTAATCTAGACGAGGTGAGTGACAGGTGAGTGACACTCAAGTCACTTAACAGGCGAGTGACAGACGAGCCACTGACGCGAGTTAGCTACACGATGTGAGTGACAGTCGAGTCACTTAGCAGGTGAGTGACAGACGAGCCACTAACGCGTGTAAACTAGACCTGGTGGGTGACAGGTGAGTGACACTCAATTCAATTAACAGGCGAGTGACAGACGAGCCACTGACGCGAGTTAGCTACACGATGTGAGTGACATGTGAGTGACAGTCGAGTCACTTAGCAGGTGAGTGACAGACGAGCCACTAACGCGTGTAAACTAGACCAGGTGAGTGACACTCAATTCAATTAACAGGCGAGTGACAGACGAGCCACTGACGCGAGTAAGCTAGACGATGTGAGTGACAGGTGAGAGACTGTCGGGTCACTAACGCGTGTAATCTAGACGAGATGAGTGACAGGTGAGTGACACTCAAGTCACTTAACAGGTGAGTGACAGACGAGTCACTGACGCGAAACACCTAAGTAGAATAGTGTAAGAACTAAGTCCTGACATTAAGAAGCAAACCTTCCGATAGGTAATAACTCCAAAAACACCAAGAGTGTAAACTCACAAAAACTTAGGCGACAAGACGCACACGTGAGGCACACGCAAAAAGAGTTTCAGAGTTGGCAGGGGCCTGCCGGAGGAAAGATTTCTGATCGGGATTGAGACCTGAACGATGTAAAAAATTGTCTCTACGCAATACTGTAATCACCGATGATATCCGCGAAGGTGATAGCATGATCTGCGCAAGATCCGCGGCCACATTGCCCGAATGCTATGTTATGTTACAAAAGAATACATGACGAGATAACTGTAGCTCTCATAAAAATGTAAATAAGTGTTACAATTGGCTAAATGATACTCCTGAACCGATAAAAAAGAGTTCTAAAACGAATGTACGCTGTTCCGTTAAGCCATGTTCACATTAAAATGTCCACTCCAAGGGTGCTCAAGTGATCTGTTTGATGTAGCGATACCTTAACACTCAGAGTGGAGTTTTTAAAATGGTACGATGATGGAATGGTCAACCATCTTGCTATCTGAACTCTTAAAATCTCATGCAAATCTATTTCTCACACTGAATTGTCGCTTTATATGTCGTACCATTTTCTTCCAATCATCTTTCATACATCTTATTGGGTCGTGTAATAATATGTTTTATCCTCCAATGTTACACTATATTGTTTTAACTTTAATAATAAATAGCAAATTTGAGAAGACAATTGTATGCCACAAAAAATGTGTTACAGCGCCTTTAAAGATGTATCATTAATATCAGTATTTCGTTTAAATCTAATATATCTTATCCAACATTCAATTGTTACTCCTTTCAATGAACATTTATGATGGTTAACTTTACAAATTCAAATTTATGTTTAGTGTTAAATTTGTATTTTGATTTTACAGTTAAATTTAATTTCACTAGTTCTTGCAAATAACCTGTACGTGCAAATATTTGAACAATTATAATAGCTAGATTACACATATAAAGAATCATATTTTAAAGGTTGACTAGACCTACTATGCCTACCTCCTCTCTAGGTATGATATTTCAACCTTAACACAGACGAAACTTGAACAGTGCAGTAGGGGATGGGTAAAATCCCTATCCAAGGGCGGTAACTCAATTCACTTAACAGGCGAGTGACAGACGAGCCACTGATACGAGTAAGCTTGACGATGTGAGTGACAGGTGAAAGACAGTCGGGTCACTAACGCGTGTAATCTAGACGAGATGAGTGACAGGTGAGTGACACTCAAGTCACTTATTAGGTGAGTGACAGACGAGCCACTAACGCGTGTAGTCTAGACGAGGTGAGTGACAGTCGAGTCACTTAGCAGTTGAGTGACAGACGAGCCACTAACGCGTGTAATCTAGACGAGGTGAGTGACAGGTGAGTGACACTCAAGTCACTTAACAGGCGAGTGACAGACGAGCCACTGACGCGAGTTAGCTACACGATGTGAGTGACAGTCGAGTCACTTAGCAGGTGAGTGACAGACGAGCCACTAACGCGTGTAAACTAGACCAGGTGGGTGACAGGTGAGTGACACTCAATTCAATTAACAGGCGAGTGACAGACGAGCCACTGACGCGAGTTAGCTACACGATGTGAGTGACATGTGAGTGACAGTCGAGTCACTTAGCAGGTGAGTGACAGACGAGCCACTAACGCGTGTAAACTAGACCAGGTGAGTGACACTCAATTCAATTAACAGGCGAGTGACAGACGAGCCACTGACGCGAGTAAGCTAGACGATGTGAGTGACAGGTGAGAGACTGTCGGGTCACTAACGCGTGTAATCTAGACGAGATGAGTGACAGGTGAGTGACACTCAAGTCACTTAACAGGTGAGTGACAGACGAGTCACTGACGCGAAACACCTAAGTAGAATAGTGTAAGAACTAAGTCCTGACATTAAGAAGCAAACCTTCCGATAGGTAATAACTCCAAAAACACCAAGAGTGTAAACTCACAAAAACTTAGGCGACGAGACGCACAAGTGAGGCACACGCAAAAAGAGTTTCAGAGTGGGCAGGGGCCTGCCGGAGGAAAGATTTCTGATCGGGATTGAGACCTGAACGATGTAAAAAATTGTCTCTACGCAATACTGTAATCACCGATGATATCCGCGAAGGTGATAGCATGATCTGCGCAAGATCCGCGGCCACATTGCCCGAATGCTATGTTATGTTACAAAAGAATACATGACGAGATAACTGTAGCTCTCATAAAAATGTAAATTAGTGTTACAAATGGCTAAATGATACTCCTGAACCGATAAAAAAGAGTTCTAAAACGAATGTACGCTGTTCCGTTAAGCCATGTTCACATTAAAATGTCCACTCCAAGGGTGCTCAAGTGATCTGTTTGATGTAGCGATACCTTAACACTCAGAGTGGAGTTTTTAAAATGGTACGATGATGGAATGGTCAACCATCTTGCTATCTGAACTCTTAAAATCTCATGCAAATCTATTTCTCACACTGAATTGTCGCTTTATATGTCGTACCATTTTCTTCCAATCATCTTTCATACATCTTATTGGGTCGTGTAATAATATGTTTTATCCTCCAATGTTACACTATATTGTTTTAACTTTAATAATAAATAGCAAATTTGAGAAGACAATTGTATGCCACAAAAAATGTGTTACAGCGCCTTTAAAGATGTATCATTAATATCAGTATTTCGTTTAAATCTAATATATCTTATCCAACATTCAATTGTTACTCCTTTCAATGAACATTTATGATGGTTAACTTTACAAATTCAAATTTATGTTTAGTGTTAAATTTGTATTTTGATTTTACAGTTAAATTTAATTTCACTAGTTCTTGCAAATAACCTGTACGTGCAAATATTTGAACAATTATAATAGCTAGATTACACATATAAAGAATCATATTTTAAAGGTTGACTAGACCTACTATGCCTACCTCCTCTCTAGGTATGATATTTCAACCTTAACACAGACGAAACTTGAACAGTGGAGTAGGGGATGGGTAAAATCCCTATCCAAGGGCGGTAACTCAATTCACTTAACAGGCGAGTGACAGACGAGCCACTGATACGAGTAAGCTTGACGATGTGAGTGACAGGTGAAAGACAGTCGGGTCACTAACGCGTGTAATCTAGACGAGATGAGTGACAGGTGAGTGACACTCAAGTCACTTATTAGGTGAGTGACAGACGAGCCACTAACGCGTGTAGTCTAGACGAGGTGAGTGACAGTCGAGTCACTTAGCAGTTGAGTGACAGACGAGCCACTAACGCGTGTAATCTAGACGAGGTGAGTGACAGGTGAGTGACACTCAAGTCACTTAACAGGCGAGTGACAGACGAGCCACTGACGCGAGTTAGCTACACGATGTGAGTGACAGTCGAGTCACTTAGCAGGTGAGTGACAGACGAGCCACTAACGCGTGTAAACTAGACCAGGTGGGTGACAGGTGAGTGACACTCAATTCAATTAACAGGCGAGTGACAGACGAGCCACTGACGCGAGTTAGCTACACGATGTGAGTGACATGTGAGTGACAGTCGAGTCACTTAGCAGGTGAGTGACAGACGAGCCACTAACGCGTGTAAACTAGACCAGGTGAGTGACAGGTGAGTGACACTCAATTCAATTAACAGGCGAGTGACAGACGAGCCACTGACGCGAGTAAGCTAGACGATGTGAGTGACAGGTGAGAGACTGTCGGGTCACTAACGCGTGTAATCTAGACGAGATGAGTGACAGGTGAGTGACACTCAAGTCACTTAACAGGTGAGTGACAGACGAGTCACTGACGCGAAACACCTAAGTAGAATAGTGTAAGAACTAAGTCCTGACATTAAGAAGCAAACCTTCCGATAGGTAATAACTCCAAAAACACCAAGAGTGTAAACTCACAAAAACTTAGGCGACGAGACGCACAAGTGAGGCACACGCAAAAAGAGTTTCAGAGTTGGCAGGGGCCTGCCGGAGGAAAGATTTCTGATCGGGATTGAGACCTGAACGATGTAAAAAATTGTCTCTACGCAATACTGTAATCACCGATGATATCCGCGAAGGTGATAGCATGATCTGCGCAAGATCCGCGGCCACATTGCCCGAATGCTATGTTATGTTACAAAAGAATACATGACGAGATAACTGTAGCTCTCATAAAAATGTAAATAAGTGTTACAAATGGCTAAATGATTTTCCTGAACCGATAAAAAAGAGTTCTAAAACGAATGTACGCTGTTCCGTTAAGCCATGTTCACATTAAAATGTCCACTCCAAGGGTGCTCAAGTGATCTGTTTGATGTAGCGATACCTTAACACTCAGAGTGGAGTTTTTAAAATGGTACGATGATGGAATGGTCAACCATCTTGCTATCTGAACTCTTAAAATCTCATGCAAATCTATTTCTCACACTGAATTGTCGCTTTATATGTCGTACCATTTTCTTCCAATCATCTTTCATACATCTTATTGGGTCGTGTAATAATATGTTTTATCCTCCAATGTTACACTATATTGTTTTAACTTTAATAATAAATAGCAAATTTGAGAAGACAATTGTATGCCACAAAAAATGTGTTACAGCGCCTTTAAAGATGTATCATTAATATCAGTATTTCGTTTAAATCTAATATATCTTATCCAACATTCAATTGTTACTCCTTTCAATGAACATTTATGATGGTTAACTTTACAAATTCAAATTTATGTTTAGTGTTAAATTTGTATTTTGATTTTACAGTTAAATTTAATTTCACTAGTTCTTGCAAATAACCTGTACGTGCAAATATTTGAACAATTATAATAGCTAGATTACACATATAAAGAATCATATTTTAAAGGTTGACTAGACCTACTATGCCTACCTCCTCTCTAGGTATGATATTTCAACCTTAACACAGACGAAACTTGAACAGTGGAGTAGGGGATGGGTAAAATCCCTATCCAAGGGCGGTAACTCAATTCACTTAACAGGCGAGTGACAGACGAGCCACTGATACGAGTAAGCTTGACGATGTGAGTGACAGGTGAAAGACAGTCGGGTCACTAACGCGTGTAATCTAGACGAGATGAGTGACAGGTGAGTGACACTCAAGTCACTTATTAGGTGAGTGACAGACGAGCCACTAACGCGTGTAGTCTAGACGAGGTGAGTGACAGTCGAGTCACTTAGCAGTTGAGTGACAGACGAGCCACTAACGCGTGTAATCTAGACGAGGTGAGTGACAGGTGAGTGACACTCAAGTCACTTAACAGGCGAGTGACAGACGAGCCACTGACGCGAGTTAGCTACACGATGTGAGTGACAGTCGAGTCACTTAGCAGGTGAGTGACAGACGAGCCACTAACGCGTGTAAACTAGACCAGGTGGGTGACAGGTGAGTGACACTCAATTCAATTAACAGGCGAGTGACAGACGAGCCACTGACGCGAGTTAGCTACACGATGTGAGTGACATGTGAGTGACAGTCGAGTCACTTAGCAGGTGAGTGACAGACGAGCCACTAACGCGTGTAAACTAGACCAGGTGAGTGACAGGTGAGTGACACTCAATTCAATTAACAGGCGAGTGACAGACGAGCCACTGACGCGAGTAAGCTAGACGATGTGAGTGACAGGTGAGAGACTGTCGGGTCACTAACGCGTGTAATCTAGACGAGATGAGTGACAGGTGAGTGACACTCAAGTCACTTAACAGGTGAGTGACAGACGAGTCACTGACGCGAAACACCTAAGTAGAATAGTGTAAGAACTAAGTCCTGACATTAAGAAGCAAACCTTCCGATAGGTAATAACTCCAAAAACACCAAGAGTGTAAACTCACAAAAACTTAGGCGACAAGACGCACAAGTGAGGCACACGCAAAAAGAGTTTCAGAGTTGGCAGGGGCCTGCCGGAGGAAAGATTTCTGATCGGGATTGAGACCTGAACGATGTAAAAAATTGTCTCTACGCAATACTGTAATCACCGATGATATCCGCGAAGGTGATAGCATGATCTGCGCAAGATCCGCGGCCACATTGCCCGAATGCTATGTTATGTTACAAAAGAATACATGACGAGATAACTGTAGCTCTCATAAAAATGTAAATAAGTGTTACAAATGGCTAAATGATACTCCTGAACCGATAAAAAAGAGTTCTAAAACGAATGTACGCTGTTCCGTTAAGCCATGTTCACATTAAAATGTCCACTCCAAGGGTGCTCAAGTGATCTGTTTGATGTAGCGATACCTTAACACTCAGAGTGGAGTTTTTAAAATGGTACGATGATGGAATGGTCAACCATCTTGCTATCTGAACTCTTAAAATCTCATGCAAATCTATTTCTCACACTGAATTGTCGCTTTATATGTCGTACCATTTTCTTCCAATCATCTTTCATACATCTTATTGGGTCGTGTAATAATATGTTTTATCCTCCAATGTTACACTATATTGTTTTAACTTTAATAATAAATAGCAAATTTGAGAAGACAATTGTATGCCACAAAAAATGTGTTACAGCGCCTTTAAAGATGTATCATTAATATCAGTATTTCGTTTAAATCTAATATATCTTATCCAACATTCAATTGTTACTCCTTTCAATGAACATTTATGATGGTTAACTTTACAAATTCAAATTTATGTTTAGTGTTAAATTTGTATTTTGATTTTACAGTTAAATTTAATTTCACTAGTTCTTGCAAATAACCTGTACGTGCAAATATTTGAACAATTATAATAGCTAGATTACACATATAAAGAATCATATTTTAAAGGTTGACTAGACCTACTATGCCTACCTCCTCTCTAGGTATGATATTTCAACCTTAACACAGACGAAACTTGAACAGTGCAGTAGGGGATGGGTAAAATCCCTATCCAAGGGCGGTAACTCAATTCACTTAACAGGCGAGTGACAGACGAGCCACTGATACGAGTAAGCTTGACGATGTGAGTGACAGGTGAAAGACAGTCGGGTCACTAACGCGTGTAATCTAGACGAGATGAGTGACAGGTGAGTGACACTCAAGTCACTTATTAGGTGAGTGACAGACGAGCCACTAACGCGTGTAGTCTAGACGAGGTGAGTGACAGTCGAGTCACTTAGCAGTTGAGTGACAGACGAGCCACTAACGCGTGTAATCTAGACGAGGTGAGTGACAGGTGAGTGACACTCAAGTCACTTAACAGGCGAGTGACAGACGAGCCACTGACGCGAGTTAGCTACACGATGTGAGTGACAGTCGAGTCACTTAGCAGGTGAGTGACAGACGAGCCACTAACGCGTGTAAACTAGACCAGGTGGGTGACAGGTGAGTGACACTCAATTCAATTAACAGGCGAGTGACAGACGAGCCACTGACGCGAGTTAGCTACACGATGTGAGTGACATGTGAGTGACAGTCGAGTCACTTAGCAGGTGAGTGACAGACGAGCCACTAACGCGTGTAAACTAGACCAGGTGAGTGACACTCAATTCAATTAACAGGCGAGTGACAGACGAGCCACTGACGCGAGTAAGCTAGACGATGTGAGTGACAGGTGAGAGACTGTCGGGTCACTAACGCGTGTAATCTAGACGAGATGAGTGACAGGTGAGTGACACTCAAGTCACTTAACAGGTGAGTGACAGACGAGTCACTGACGCGAAACACCTAAGTAGAATAGTGTAAGAACTAAGTCCTGACATTAAGAAGCAAACCTTCCGATAGGTAATAACTCCAAAAACACCAAGAGTGTAAACTCACAAAAACTTAGGCGACGAGACGCACAAGTGAGGCACACGCAAAAAGAGTTTCAGAGTTGGCAGGGGCCTGCCGGAGGAAAGATTTCTGATCGGGATTGAGACCTGAACGATGTAAAAAATTGTCTCTACGCAATACTGTAATCACCGATGATATCCGCGAAGGTGATAGCATGATCTGCGCAAGATCCGCGGCCACATTGCCCGAATGCTATGTTATGTTACAAAAGAATACATGACGAGATAACTGTAGCTCTCATAAAAATGTAAATAAGTGTTACAAATGGCTAAATGATACTCCTGAACCGATAAAAAAGAGTTCTAAAACGAATGTACGCTGTTCCGTTAAGCCATGTTCACATTAAAATGTCCACTCCAAGGGTGCTCAAGTGATCTGTTTGATGTAGCGATACCTTAACACTCAGAGTGGAGTTTTTAAAATGGTACGATGATGGAATGGTCAACCATCTTGCTATCTGAACTCTTAAAATCTCATGCAAATCTATTTCTCACACTGAATTGTCGCTTTATATGTCGTACCATTTTCTTCCAATCATCTTTCATACATCTTATTGGGTCGTGTAATAATATGTTTTATCCTCCAATGTTACACTATATTGTTTTAACTTTAATAATAAATAGCAAATTTGAGAAGACAATTGTATGCCACAAAAAATTTGTTACAGCGCCTTTAAAGATGTATCATTAATATCAGTATTTCGTTTAAATCTAATATATCTTATCCAACATTCAATTGTTACTCCTTTCAATGAACATTTATGATGGTTAACTTTACAAATTCAAATTTATGTTTAGTGTTAAATTTGTATTTTGATTTTACAGTTAAATTTAATTTCACTAGTTCTTGCAAATAACCTGTACGTGCAAATATTTGAACAATTATAATAGCTAGATTACACATATAAAGAATCATATTTTAAAGGTTGACTAGACCTACTATGCCTACCTCCTCTCTAGGTATGATATTTCAACCTTAACACAGACGAAACTTGAACAGTGGAGTAGGGGATGGGTAAAATCCCTATCCAAGGGCGGTAACTCAATTCAATTAACAGGCGAGTGACAGACGAGCCACTGACGCGAGTAAGCTAGACGATGTGAGTGACAGGTGAGAGACTGTCGGGTCACTAACGCGTGTAATCTAGACGAGATGAGTGACAGGTGAGTGACACTCAAGTCACTTAACAGGTGAGTGACAGACGAGTCACTGACGCGAAACACCTAAGTAGAATAGTGTAAGAACTAAGTCCTGACATTAAGAAGCAAACCTTCCGATAGGTAATAACTCCAAAAACACCAAGAGTGTAAACTCACAAAAACTTAGGCGACGAGACGCACAAGTGAGGCACACGCAAAAAGAGTTTCAGAGTTGGCAGGGGCCTGCCGGAGGAAAGATTTCTGATCGGGATTGAGACCTGAACGATGTAAAAAATTGTCTCTACGCAATACTGTAATCACCGATGATATCCGCGAAGGTGATAGCATGATCTGCGCAAGATCCGCGGCCACATTGCCCGAATGCTATGTTATGTTACAAAAGAATACATGACGAGATAACTGTAGCTCTCATAAAAATGTAAATAAGTGTTACAAATGGCTAAATGATACTCCTGAACCGATAAAAAAGAGTTCTAAAACGAATGTACGCTGTTCCGTTAAGCCATGTTCACATTAAAATGTCCACTCCAAGGGTGCTCAAGTGATCTGTTTGATGTAGCGATACCTTAACACTCAGAGTGGAGTTTTTAAAATGGTACGATGATGGAATGGTCAACCATCTTGCTATCTGAACTCTTAAAATCTCATGCAAATCTATTTCTCACACTGAATTGTCGCTTTATATGTCGTACCATTTTCTTCCAATCATCTTTCATACATCTTATTGGGTCGTGTAATAATATGTTTTATCCTCCAATGTTACACTATATTGTTTTAACTTTAATAATAAATAGCAAATTTGAGAAGACAATTGTATGCCACAAAAAATTTGTTACAGCGCCTTTAAAGATGTATCATTAATATCAGTATTTCGTTTAAATCTAATATATCTTATCCAACATTCAATTGTTACTCCTTTCAATGAACATTTATGATGGTTAACTTTACAAATTCAAATTTATGTTTAGTGTTAAATTTGTATTTTGATTTTACAGTTAAATTTAATTTCACTAGTTCTTGCAAATAACCTGTACGTGCAAATATTTGAACAATTATAATAGCTAGATTACACATATAAAGAATCATATTTTAAAGGTTGACTAGACCTACTATGCCTACCTCCTCTCTAGGTATGATATTTCAACCTTAACACAGACGAAACTTGAACAGTGGAGTAGGGGATGGGTAAAATCCCTATCCAAGGGCGGTAACTCAATTCACTTAACAGGCGAGTGACAGACGAGCCACTGATACGAGTAAGCTTGACGATGTGAGTGACAGGTGAAAGACAGTCGGGTCACTAACGCGTGTAATCTAGACGAGATGAGTGACAGGTGAGTGACACTCAAGTCACTTATTAGGTGAGTGACAGACGAGCCACTAACGCGTGTAGTCTAGACGAGGTGAGTGACAGTCGAGTCACTTAGCAGTTGAGTGACAGACGAGCCACTAACGCGTGTAATCTAGACGAGGTGAGTGACAGGTGAGTGACACTCAAGTCACTTAACAGGCGAGTGACAGACGAGCCACTGACGCGAGTTAGCTACACGATGTGAGTGACAGTCGAGTCACTTAGCAGGTGAGTGACAGACGAGCCACTAACGCGTGTAAACTAGACCAGGTGGGTGACAGGTGAGTGACACTCAATTCAATTAACAGGCGAGTGACAGACGAGCCACTGACGCGAGTTAGCTACACGATGTGAGTGACATGTGAGTGACAGTCGAGTCACTTAGCAGGTGAGTGACAGACGAGCCACTAACGCGTGTAAACTAGACCAGGTGAGTGACAGGTGAGTGACACTCAATTCAATTAACAGGCGAGTGACAGACGAGCCACTGACGCGAGTAAGCTAGACGATGTGAGTGACAGGTGAGAGACTGTCGGGTCACTAACGCGTGTAATCTAGACGAGATGAGTGACAGGTGAGTGACACTCAAGTCACTTAACAGGCGAGTGACAGACGAGTCACTGACGCGAAACACCTAAGTAGAATAGTGTAAGAACTAAGTCCTGACATTAAGAAGCAAACCTTCCGATAGGTAATAACTCCAAAAACACCAAGAGTGTAAACTCACAAAAACTTAGGCGACGAGACGCACAAGTGAGGCACACGCAAAAAGAGTTTCAGAGTTGGCAGGGGCCTGCCGGAGGAAAGATTTCTGATCGGGATTGAGACCTGAACGATGTAAAAAATTGTCTCTACGCAATACTGTAATCACCGATGATATCCGCGAAGGTGATAGCATGATCTGCGCAAGATCCGCGGCCACATTGCCCGAATGCTATGTTATGTTACAAAAGAATACATGACGAGATAACTGTAGCTCTCATAAACATGTAAATAAGTGTTACAAATGGCTAAATGATACTCCTGAACCGATAAAAAAGAGTTCTAAAACGAATGTACGCTGTTCCGTTAAGCCATGTTCACATTAAAATGTCCACTCCAAGGGTGCTCAAGTGATCTGTTTGATGTAGCGATACCTTAACACTCAGAGTGGAGTTTTTAAAATGGTACGATGATGGAATGGTCAACCATCTTGCTATCTGAACTCTTAAAATCTCATGCAAATCTATTTCTCACACTGAATTGTCGCTTTATATGTCGTACCATTTTCTTCCAATCATCTTTCATACATCTTATTGGGTCGTGTAATAATATGTTTTATCCTCCAATGTTACACTATATTGTTTTAACTTTAATAATAAATAGCAAATTTGAGAAGACAATTGTATGCCACAAAAAATGTGTTACAGCGCCTTTAAAGATGTATCATTAATATCAGTATTTCGTTTAAATCTAATATATCTTATCCAACATTCAATTGTTACTCCTTTCAATGAACATTTATGATGGTTAACTTTACAAATTCAAATTTATGTTTAGTGTTAAATTTGTATTTTGATTTTACAGTTAAATTTAATTTCACTAGTTCTTGCAAATAACCTGTACGTGCAAATATTTGAACAATTATAATAGCTAGATTACACATATAAAGAATCATATTTTAAAGGTTGACTAGACCTACTATGCCTACCTCCTCTCTAGGTATGATATTTCAACCTTAACACAGACGAAACTTGAACAGTGGAGTAGGGGATGGGTAAAATCCCTATCCAAGGGCGGTAACTCAATTCACTTAACAGGCGAGTGACAGACGAGCCACTGATACGAGTAAGCTTGACGATGTGAGTGACAGGTGAAAGACAGTCGGGTCACTAACGCGTGTAATCTAGACGAGATGAGTGACAGGTGAGTGACACTCAAGTCACTTATTAGGTGAGTGACAGACGAGCCACTAACGCGTGTAGTCTAGACGAGGTGAGTGACAGTCGAGTCACTTAGCAGTTGAGTGACAGACGAGCCACTAACGCGTGTAATCTAGACGAGGTGAGTGACAGGTGAGTGACACTCAAGTCACTTAACAGGCGAGTGACAGACGAGCCACTGACGCGAGTTAGCTACACGATGTGAGTGACAGTCGAGTCACTTAGCAGGTGAGTGACAGACGAGCCACTAACGCGTGTAAACTAGACCAGGTGGGTGACAGGTGAGTGACACTCAATTCAATTAACAGGCGAGTGACAGACGAGCCACTGACGCGAGTTAGCTACACGATGTGAGTGACATGTGAGTGACAGTCGAGTCACTTAGCAGGTGAGTGACAGACGAGCCACTAACGCGTGTAAACTAGACCAGGTGAGTGACAGGTGAGTGACACTCAATTCAATTAACAGGCGAGTGACAGACGAGCCACTGACGCGAGTAAGCTAGACGATGTGAGTGACAGGTGAGAGACTGTCGGGTCACTAACGCGTGTAATCTAGACGAGATGAGTGACAGGTGAGTGACACTCAAGTCACTTAACAGGTGAGTGACAGACGAGTCACTGACGCGAAACACCTAAGTAGAATAGTGTAAGAACTAAGTCCTGACATTAAGAAGCAAACCTTCCGATAGGTAATAACTCCAAAAACACCAAGAGTGTAAACTCACAAAAACTTAGGCGACAAGACGCACAAGTGAGGCACACGCAAAAAGAGTTTCAGAGTTGGCAGGGGCCTGCCGGAGGAAAGATTTCTGATCGGGATTGAGACCTGAACGATGTAAAAAATTGTCTCTACGCAATACTGTAATCACCGATGATATCCGCGAAGGTGATAGCATGATCTGCGCAAGATCCGCGGCCACATTGCCCGAATGCTATGTTATGTTACAAAAGAATACATGACGAGATAACTGTAGCTCTCATAAAAATGTAAATAAGTGTTACAAATGGCTAAATGATACTCCTGAACCGATAAAAAAGAGTTCTAAAACGAATGTACGCTGTTCCGTTAAGCCATGTTCACATTAAAATGTCCACTCCAAGGGTGCTCAAGTGATCTGTTTGATGTAGCGATACCTTAACACTCAGAGTGGAGTTTTTAAAATGGTACGATGATGGAATGGTCAACCATCTTGCTATCTGAACTCTTAAAATCTCATGCAAATCTATTTCTCACACTGAATTGTCGCTTTATATGTCGTACTATTTTCTTCCAATCATCTTTCATACATCTTATTGGGTCGTGTAATAATATGTTTTATCCTCCAATGTTACACTATATTGTTTTAACTTTAATAATAAATAGCAAATTTGAGAAGACAATTGTATGCCACAAAAAATGTGTTACAGCGCCTTTAAAGATGTATCATTAATATCAGTATTTCGTTTAAATCTAATATATCTTATCCAACATTCAATTGTTACTCCTTTCAATGAACATTTATGATGGTTAACTTTACAAATTCAAATTTATGTTTAGTGTTAAATTTGTATTTTGATTTTACAGTTAAATTTAATTTCACTAGTTCTTGCAAATAACCTGTACGTGCAAATATTTGAACAATTATAATAGCTAGATTACACATATAAAGAATCATATTTTAAAGGTTGACTAGACCTACTATGCCTACCTCCTCTCTAGGTATGATATTTCAACCTTAACACAGACGAAACTTGAACAGTGGAGTAGGGGATGGGTAAAATCCCTATCCAAGGGCGGTAACTCAATTCACTTAACAGGCGAGTGACAGACGAGCCACTGATACGAGTAAGCTTGACGATGTGAGTGACAGGTGAAAGACAGTCGGGTCACTAACGCGTGTAATCTAGACGAGATGAGTGACAGGTGAGTGACACTCAAGTCACTTATTAGGTGAGTGACAGACGAGCCACTAACGCGTGTAGTCTAGACGAGGTGAGTGACAGTCGAGTCACTTAGCAGTTGAGTGACAGACGAGCCACTAACGCGTGTAATCTAGACGAGGTGAGTGACAGGTGAGTGACACTCAAGTCACTTAACAGGCGAGTGACAGACGAGCCACTGACGCGAGTTAGCTACACGATGTGAGTGACAGTCGAGTCACTTAGCAGGTGAGTGACAGACGAGCCACTAACGCGTGTAAACTAGACCAGGTGGGTGACAGGTGAGTGACACTCAATTCAATTAACAGGCGAGTGACAGACGAGCCACTGACGCGAGTTAGCTACACGATGTGAGTGACATGTGAGTGACAGTCGAGTCACTTAGCAGGTGAGTGACAGACGAGCCACTAACGCGTGTAAACTAGACCAGGTGAGTGACACTCAATTCAATTAACAGGCGAGTGACAGACGAGCCACTGACGCGAGTAAGCTAGACGATGTGAGTGACAGGTGAGAGACTGTCGGGTCACTAACGCGTGTAATCTAGACGAGATGAGTGACAGGTGAGTGACACTCAAGTCACTTAACAGGTGAGTGACAGACGAGTCACTGACGCGAAACACCTAAGTAGAATAGTGTAAGAACTAAGTCCTGACATTAAGAAGCAAACCTTCCGATAGGTAATAACTCCAAAAACACCAAGAGTGTAAACTCACAAAAACTTAGGCGACGAGACGCACAAGTGAGGCACACGCAAAAAGAGTTTCAGAGTTGGCAGGGGCCTGCCGGAGGAAAGATTTCTGATCGGGATTGAGACCTGAACGATGTAAAAAATTGTCTCTACGCAATACTGTAATCACCGATAATATACGCGAAGGTGATAGCATGATCTGCGCAAGATCCGCGGCCACATTGCCCGAATGCTATGTTATGTTACAAAAGAATACATGACGAGATAACTGTAGCTCTCATAAAAATGTAAATAAGTGTTACAAATGGCTAAATGATACTCCTGAACCGATAAAAAAGAGTTCTAAAACGAATGTACGCTGTTCCGTTAAGCCATGTTCACATTAAAATGATACTCCTGAACCGATAAAAAAGAGTTCTAAAACGAATGTACGCTGTTCCGTTAAGCCATGTTCACATTAAAATGTCCACTCCAAGGGTGCTCAAGTGATCTGTTTGATGTAGCGATACCTTAACACTCAGAGTGGAGTTTTTAAAATGGTACGATGATGGAATGGTCAACCATCTTGCTATCTGAACTCTTAAAATCTCATGCAAATCTATTTCTCACACTGAATTGTCGCTTTATATGTCGTACCATTTTCTTCCAATCATCTTTCATACATCTTATTGGGTCGTGTAATAATATGTTTTATCCTCCAATGTTACACTATATTGTTTTAACTTTAATAATAAATAGCAAATTTGAGAAGACAATTGTATGCCACAAAAAATGTGTTACAGCGCCTTTAAAGATGTATCATTAATATCAGTATTTCGTTTAAATCTAATATATCTTATCCAACATTCAATTGTTACTCCTTTCAATGAACATTTATGATGGTTAACTTTACAAATTCAAATTTATGTTTAGTGTTAAATTTGTATTTTGATTTTACAGTTAAATTTAATTTCACTAGTTCTTGCAAATAACCTGTACGTGCAAATATTTGAACAATTATAATAGCTAGATTACACATATAAAGAATCATATTTTAAAGGTTGACTAGACCTACTATGCCTACCTCCTCTCTAGGTATGATATTTCAACCTTAACACAGACGAAACTTGAACAGTGGAGTAGGGGATGGGTAAAATCCCTATCCAAGGGCGGTAACTCAATTCACTTAACAGGCGAGTGACAGACGAGCCACTGATACGAGTAAGCTTGACGATGTGAGTGACAGGTGAAAGACAGTCGGGTCACTAACGCGTGTAATCTAGACGAGATGAGTGACAGGTGAGTGACACACAAGTCACTTATTAGGTGAGTGACAGACGAGCCACTAACGCGTGTAGTCTAGACGAGGTGAGTGACAGTCGAGTCACTTAGCAGTTGAGTGACAGACGAGCCACTAACGCGTGTAATCTAGACGAGATGAGTGACAGGTGAGTGACACTCAAGTCACTTAACAGGCGAGTGACAGACGAGTCACTGACGCGAAACACCTAAGTAGAATAGTGTAAGAACTAAGTCCTGACATTAAGAAGCAAACCTTCCGATAGGTAATAACTCCAAAAACACCAAGAGTGTAAACTCACAAAAACTTAGGCGACGAGACGCACAAGTGAGGCACACGCAAAAAGAGTTTCAGAGTTGGCAGGGGCCTGCCGGAGGAAAGATTTCTGATCGGGATTGAGACCTGAACGATGTAAAAAATTGTCTCTACGCAATACTGTAATCACCGATGATATCCGCGAAGGTGATAGCATGATCTGCGCAAGATCCGCGGCCACATTGCCCGAATGCTATGTTATGTTACAAAAGAATACATGACGAGATAACTGTAGCTCTCATAAACATGTAAATAAGTGTTACAAATGGCTAAATGATACTCCTGAACCGATAAAAAAGAGTTCTAAAACGAATGTACGCTGTTCCGTTAAGCCATGTTCACATTAAAATGTCCACTCCAAGGGTGCTCAAGTGATCTGTTTGATGTAGCGATACCTTAACACTCAGAGTGGAGTTTTTAAAATGGTACGATGATGGAATGGTCAACCATCTTGCTATCTGAACTCTTAAAATCTCATGCAAATCTATTTCTCACACTGAATTGTCGCTTTATATGTCGTACCATTTTCTTCCAATCATCTTTCATACATCTTATTGGGTCGTGTAATAATATGTTTTATCCTCCAATGTTACACTATATTGTTTTAACTTTAATAATAAATAGCAAATTTGAGAAGACAATTGTATGCCACAAAAAATGTGTTACAGCGCCTTTAAAGATGTATCATTAATATCAGTATTTCGTTTAAATCTAATATATCTTATCCAACATTCAATTGTTACTCCTTTCAATGAACATTTATGATGGTTAACTTTACAAATTCAAATTTATGTTTAGTGTTAAATTTGTATTTTGATTTTACAGTTAAATTTAATTTCACTAGTTCTTGCAAATAACCTGTACGTGCAAATATTTGAACAATTATAATAGCTAGATTACACATATAAAGAATCATATTTTAAAGGTTGACTAGACCTACTATGCCTACCTCCTCTCTAGGTATGATATTTCAACCTTAACACAGACGAAACTTGAACAGTGGAGTAGGGGATGGGTAAAATCCCTATCCAAGGGCGGTAACTCAATTCACTTAACAGGCGAGTGACAGACGAGCCACTGATACGAGTAAGCTTGACGATGTGAGTGACAGGTGAAAGACAGTCGGGTCACTAACGCGTGTAATCTAGACGAGATGAGTGACAGGTGAGTGACACTCAAGTCACTTATTAGGTGAGTGACAGACGAGCCACTAACGCGTGTAGTCTAGACGAGGTGAGTGACAGTCGAGTCACTTAGCAGTTGAGTGACAGACGAGCCACTAACGCGTGTAATCTAGACGAGGTGAGTGACAGGTGAGTGACACTCAAGTCACTTAACAGGCGAGTGACAGACGAGCCACTGACGCGAGTTAGCTACACGATGTGAGTGACAGTCGAGTCACTTAGCAGGTGAGTGACAGACGAGCCACTAACGCGTGTAAACTAGACCAGGTGGGTGACAGGTGAGTGACACTCAATTCAATTAACAGGCGAGTGACAGACGAGCCACTGACGCGAGTTAGCTACACGATGTGAGTGACATGTGAGTGACAGTCGAGTCACTTAGCAGGTGAGTGACAGACGAGCCACTAACGCGTGTAAACTAGACCAGGTGAGTGACAGGTGAGTGACACTCAATTCAATTAACAGGCGAGTGACAGACGAGCCACTGACGCGAGTAAGCTAGACGATGTGAGTGACAGGTGAGAGACTGTCGGGTCACTAACGCGTGTAATCTAGACGAGATGAGTGACAGGTGAGTGACACTCAAGTCACTTAACAGGTGAGTGACAGACGAGTCACTGACGCGAAACACCTAAGTAGAATAGTGTAAGAACTAAGTCCTGACATTAAGAAGCAAACCTTCCGATAGGTAATAACTCCAAAAACACCAAGAGTGTAAACTCACAAAAACTTAGGCGACGAGACGCACAAGTGAGGCACACGCAAAAAGAGTTTCAGAGTTGGCAGGGGCCTGCCGGAGGAAAGATTTCTGATCGGGATTGAGACCTGAACGATGTAAAAAATTGTCTCTACGCAATACTGTAATCACCGATAATATACGCGAAGGTGATAGCATGATCTGCGCAAGATCCGCGGCCACATTGCCCGAATGCTATGTTATGTTACAAAAGAATACATGACGAGATAACTGTAGCTCTCATAAAAATGTAAATAAGTGTTACAAATGGCTAAATGATACTCCTGAACCGATAAAAAAGAGTTCTAAAACGAATGTACGCTGTTCCGTTAAGCCATGTTCACATTAAAATGATACTCCTGAACCGATAAAAAAGAGTTCTAAAACGAATGTACGCTGTTCCGTTAAGCCATGTTCACATTAAAATGTCCACTCCAAGGGTGCTCAAGTGATCTGTTTGATGTAGCGATACCTTAACACTCAGAGTGGAGTTTTTAAAATGGTACGATGATGGAATGGTCAACCATCTTGCTATCTGAACTCTTAAAATCTCATGCAAATCTATTTCTCACACTGAATTGTCGCTTTATATGTCGTACCATTTTCTTCCAATCATCTTTCATACATCTTATTGGGTCGTGTAATAATATGTTTTATCCTCCAATGTTACACTATATTGTTTTAACTTTAATAATAAATAGCAAATTTGAGAAGACAATTGTATGCCACAAAAAATGTGTTACAGCGCCTTTAAAGATGTATCATTAATATCAGTATTTCGTTTAAATCTAATATATCTTATCCAACATTCAATTGTTACTCCTTTCAATGAACATTTATGATGGTTAACTTTACAAATTCAAATTTATGTTTAGTGTTAAATTTGTATTTTGATTTTACAGTTAAATTTAATTTCACTAGTTCTTGCAAATAACCTGTACGTGCAAATATTTGAACAATTATAATAGCTAGATTACACATATAAAGAATCATATTTTAAAGGTTGACTAGACCTACTATGCCTACCTCCTCTCTAGGTATGATATTTCAACCTTAACACAGACGAAACTTGAACAGTGGAGTAGGGGATGGGTAAAATCCCTATCCAAGGGCGGTAACTCAATTCACTTAACAGGCGAGTGACAGACGAGCCACTGAAACGAGTAAGCTTGACGATGTGAGTGACAGGTGAAAGACAGTCGGGTCACTAACGCGTGTAATCTAGACGAGATGAGTGACAGGTGAGTGACACTCAAGTCACTTATTAGGTGAGTGACAGACGAGCCACTAACGCGTGTAGTCTAGACGAGGTGAGTGACAGTCGAGTCACTTAGCAGTTGAGTGACAGACGAGCCACTAACGCGTGTAATCTAGACGAGGTGAGTGACAGGTGAGTGACACTCAAGTCACTTAACAGGCGAGTGACAGACGAGCCACTAACGCGTGTAGTCTAGACGAGGTGAGTGACAGTCGAGTCACTTAGCAGTTGAGTGACAGACGAGCCACTAACGCGTGTAATCTAGACGAGGTGAGTGACAGGTGAGTGACACTCAAGTCACTTAACAGGCGAGTGACAGACGAGCCACTGACGCGAGTTAGCTACACGATGTGAGTGACAGTCGAGTCACTTAGCAGGTGAGTGACAGACGAGCCACTAACGCGTGTAAACTAGACCAGGTGGGTGACAGGTGAGTGACACTCAATTCAATTAACAGGCGAGTGACAGACGAGCCACTGACGCGAGTTAGCTACACGATGTGAGTGACATGTGAGTGACAGTCGAGTCACTTAGCAGGTGAGTGACAGACGAGCCACTAACGCGTGTAAACTAGACCAGGTGAGTGACAGGTGAGTGACACTCAATTCAATTAACAGGCGAGTGACAGACGAGCCACTGACGCGAGTAAGCTAGACGATGTGAGTGACAGGTGAGAGACTGTCGGGTCACTAACGCGTGTAATCTAGACGAGATGAGTGACAGGTGAGTGACACTCAAGTCACTTAACAGGTGAGTGACAGACGAGTCACTGACGCGAAACACCTAAGTAGAATAGTGTAAGAACTAAGTCCTGACATTAAGAAGCAAACCTTCCGATAGGTAATAACTCCAAAAACACCAAGAGTGTAAACTCACAAAAACTTAGGCGACGAGACGCACAAGTGAGGCACACGCAAAAAGAGTTTCAGAGTTGGCAGGGGCCTGCCGGAGGAAAGATTTCTGATCGGGATTGAGACCTGAACGATGTAAAAAATTGTCTCTACGCAATACTGTAATCACCGATAATATACGCGAAGGTGATAGCATGATCTGCGCAAGATCCGCGGCCACATTGCCCGAATGCTATGTTATGTTACAAAAGAATACATGACGAGATAACTGTAGCTCTCATAAAAATGTAAATAAGTGTTACAAATGGCTAAATGATACTCCTGAACCGATAAAAAAGAGTTCTAAAACGAATGTACGCTGTTCCGTTAAGCCATGTTCACATTAAAATGATACTCCTGAACCGATAAAAAAGAGTTCTAAAACGAATGTACGCTGTTCCGTTAAGCCATGTTCACATTAAAATGTCCACTCCAAGGGTGCTCAAGTGATCTGTTTGATGTAGCGATACCTTAACACTCAGAGTGGAGTTTTTAAAATGGTACGATGATGGAATGGTCAACCATCTTGCTATCTGAACTCTTAAAATCTCATGCAAATCTATTTCTCACACTGAATTGTCGCTTTATATGTCGTACCATTTTCTTCCAATCATCTTTCATACATCTTATTGGGTCGTGTAATAATATGTTTTATCCTCCAATGTTACACTATATTGTTTTAACTTTAATAATAAATAGCAAATTTGAGAAGACAATTGTATGCCACAAAAAATGTGTTACAGCGCCTTTAAAGATGTATCATTAATATCAGTATTTCGTTTAAATCTAATATATCTTATCCAACATTCAATTGTTACTCCTTTCAATGAACATTTATGATGGTTAACTTTACAAATTCAAATTTATGTTTAGTGTTAAATTTGTATTTTGATTTTACAGTTAAATTTAATTTCACTAGTTCTTGCAAATAACCTGTACGTGCAAATATTTGAACAATTATAATAGCTAGATTACACATATAAAGAATCATATTTTAAAGGTTGACTAGACCTACTATGCCTACCTCCTCTCTAGGTATGATATTTCAACCTTAACACAGACGAAACTTGAACAGTGGAGTAGGGGATGGGTAAAATCCCTATCCAAGGGCGGTAACTCAATTCACTTAACAGGCGAGTGACAGACGAGCCACTGATACGAGTAAGCTTGACGATGTGAGTGACAGGTGAAAGACAGTCGGGTCACTAACGCGTGTAATCTAGACGAGATGAGTGACAGGTGAGTGACACTCAAGTCACTTATTAGGTGAGTGACAGACGAGCCACTAACGCGTGTAGTCTAGACGAGGTGAGTGACAGTCGAGTCACTTAGCAGTTGAGTGACAGACGAGCCACTAACGCGTGTAATCTAGACGAGGTGAGTGACAGGTGAGTGACACTCAAGTCACTTAACAGGCGAGTGACAGACGAGCCACTGACGCGAGTTAGCTACACGATGTGAGTGACAGTCGAGTCACTTAGCAGGTGAGTGACAGACGAGCCACTAACGCGTGTAAACTAGACCAGGTGGGTGACAGGTGAGTGACACTCAATTCAATTAACAGGCGAGTGACAGACGAGCCACTGACGCGAGTTAGCTACACGATGTGAGTGACATGTGAGTGACAGTCGAGTCACTTAGCAGGTGAGTGACAGACGAGCCACTAACGCGTGTAAACTAGACCAGGTGAGTGACAGGTGAGTGACACTCAATTCAATTAACAGGCGAGTGACAGACGAGCCACTGACGCGAGTAAGCTAGACGATGTGAGTGACAGGTGAGAGACTGTCGGGTCACTAACGCGTGTAATCTAGACGAGATGAGTGACAGGTGAGTGACACTCAAGTCACTTAACAGGTGAGTGACAGACGAGTCACTGACGCGAAACACCTAAGTAGAATAGTGTAAGAACTAAGTCCTGACATTAAGAAGCAAACCTTCCGATAGGTAATAACTCCAAAAACACCAAGAGTGTAAACTCACAAAAACTTAGGCGACAAGACGCACAAGTGAGGCACACGCAAAAAGAGTTTCAGAGTTGGCAGGGGCCTGCCGGAGGAAAGATTTCTGATCGGGATTGAGACCTGAACGATGTAAAAAATTGTCTCTACGCAATACTGTAATCACCGATGATATCCGCGAAGGTGATAGCATGATCTGCGCAAGATCCGCGGCCACATTGCCCGAATGCTATGTTATGTTACAAAAGAATACATGACGAGATAACTGTAGCTCTCATAAAAATGTAAATAAGTGTTACAAATGGCTAAATGATACTCCTGAACCGATAAAAAAGAGTTCTAAAACGAATGTACGCTGTTCCGTTAAGCCATGTTCACATTAAAATGTCCACTCCAAGGGTGCTCAAGTGATCTGTTTGATGTAGCGATACCTTAACACTCAGAGTGGAGTTTTTAAAATGGTACGATGATGGAATGGTCAACCATCTTGCTATCTGAACTCTTAAAATCTCATGCAAATCTATTTCTCACACTGAATTGTCGCTTTATATGTCGTACTATTTTCTTCCAATCATCTTTCATACATCTTATTGGGTCGTGTAATAATATGTTTTATCCTCCAATGTTACACTATATTGTTTTAACTTTAATAATAAATAGCAAATTTGAGAAGACAATTGTATGCCACAAAAAATGTGTTACAGCGCCTTTAAAGATGTATCATTAATATCAGTATTTCGTTTAAATCTAATATATCTTATCCAACATTCAATTGTTACTCCTTTCAATGAACATTTATGATGGTTAACTTTACAAATTCAAATTTATGTTTAGTGTTAAATTTGTATTTTGATTTTACAGTTAAATTTAATTTCACTAGTTCTTGCAAATAACCTGTACGTGCAAATATTTGAACAATTATAATAGCTAGATTACACATATAAAGAATCATATTTTAAAGGTTGACTAGACCTACTATGCCTACCTCCTCTCTAGGTATGATATTTCAACCTTAACACAGACGAAACTTGAACAGTGGAGTAGGGGATGGGTAAAATCCCTATCCAAGGGCGGTAACTCAATTCACTTAACAGGCGAGTGACAGACGAGCCACTGATACGAGTAAGCTTGACGATGTGAGTGACAGGTGAAAGACAGTCGGGTCACTAACGCGTGTAATCTAGACGAGATGAGTGACAGGTGAGTGACACTCAAGTCACTTATTAGGTGAGTGACAGACGAGCCACTAACGCGTGTAGTCTAGACGAGGTGAGTGACAGTCGAGTCACTTAGCAGTTGAGTGACAGACGAGCCACTAACGCGTGTAATCTAGACGAGGTGAGTGACAGGTGAGTGACACTCAAGTCACTTAACAGGCGAGTGACAGACGAGCCACTGACGCGAGTTAGCTACACGATGTGAGTGACAGTCGAGTCACTTAGCAGGTGAGTGACAGACGAGCCACTAACGCGTGTAAACTAGACCAGGTGGGTGACAGGTGAGTGACACTCAATTCAATTAACAGGCGAGTGACAGACGAGCCACTGACGCGAGTTAGCTACACGATGTGAGTGACATGTGAGTGACAGTCGAGTCACTTAGCAGGTGAGTGACAGACGAGCCACTAACGCGTGTAAACTAGACCAGGTGAGTGACAGGTGAGTGACACTCAATTCAATTAACAGGCGAGTGACAGACGAGCCACTGACGCGAGTAAGCTAGACGATGTGAGTGACAGGTGAGAGACACTCAAGTCACTTAACAGGCGAGTGACAGACGAGCCACTGACGCGTGTAATCTAGACGAGGTGAGTGACAGGTGAGTGACACTCAAGTCACTTAACAGGCGAGTGACAGACGAGCCACTGACGCGAGTTAGCTACACGATGTGAGTGACAGTCGAGTCACTTAGCAGGTGAGTGACAGACGAGCCACTAACGCGTGTAAACTAGACCAGGTGGGTGACAGGTGAGTGACACTCAATTCAATTAACAGGCGAGTGACAGACGAGCCACTGACGCGAGTTAGCTACACGATGTGAGTGACATGTGAGTGACAGTCGAGTCACTTAGCAGGTGAGTGACAGACGAGCCACTAACGCGTGTAAACTAGACCAGGTGAGTGACAGGTGAGTGACACTCAATTCAATTAACAGGCGAGTGACAGACGAGCCACTGACGCGAGTAAGCTAGACGATGTGAGTGACAGGTGAGAGACTGTCGGGTCACTAACGCGTGTAATCTAGACGAGATGAGTGACAGGTGAGTGACACTCAAGTCACTTAACAGGTGAGTGACAGACGAGTCACTGACGCGAAACACCTAAGTAGAATAGTGTAAGAACTAAGTCCTGACATTAAGAAGCAAACCTTCCGATAGGTAATAACTCCAAAAACACCAAGAGTGTAAACTCACAAAAACTTAGGCGACGAGACGCACAAGTGAGGCACACGCAAAAAGAGTTTCAGAGTTGGCAGGGGCCTGCCGGAGGAAAGATTTCTGATCGGGATTGAGACCTGAACGATGTAAAAAATTGTCTCTACGCAATACTGTAATCACCGATGATATCCGCGAAGGTGATAGCATGATCTGCGCAAGATCCGCGGCCACATTGCCCGAATGCTATGTTATGTTACAAAAGAATACATGACGAGATAACTGTAGCTCTCATAAAAATGTAAATAAGTGTTACAAATGGCTAAATGATACTCCTGAACCGATAAAAAAGAGTTCTAAAACGAATGTACGCTGTTCCGTTAAGCCATGTTCACATTAAAATGTCCACTCCAAGGGTGCTCAAGTGATCTGTTTGATGTAGCGATACCTTAACACTCAGAGTGGAGTTTTTAAAATGGTACGATGATGGAATGGTCAACCATCTTGCTATCTGAACTCTTAAAATTTCATGCAAATCTATTTCTCACACTGAATTGTCGCTTTATATGTCGTACTATTTTCTTCCAATCATCTTTCATACATCTTATTGGGTCGTGTAATAATATGTTTTATCCTCCAATGTTACACTATATTGTTTTAACTTTAATAATAAATAGCAAATTTGAGAAGACAATTGTATGCCACAAAAAATGTGTTACAGCGCCTTTAAAGATGTATCATTAATATCAGTATTTCGTTTAAATCTAATATATCTTATCCAACATTCAATTGTTACTCCTTTCAATGAACATTTATGATGGTTAACTTTACAAATTCAAATTTATGTTTAGTGTTAAATTTGTATTTTGATTTTACAGTTAAATTTAATTTCACTAGTTCTTGCAAATAACCTGTACGTGCAAATATTTGAACAATTATAATAGCTAGATTACACATATAAAGAATCATATTTTAAAGGTTGACTAGACCTACTATGCCTACCTCCTCTCTAGGTATGATATTTCAACCTTAACACAGACGAAACTTGAACAGTGGAGTAGGGGATGGGTAAAATCCCTATCCAAGGGCGGTAACTCAATTCACTTAACAGGCGAGTGACAGACGAGCCACTGATACGAGTAAGCTTGACGATGTGAGTGACAGGTGAAAGACAGTCGGGTCACTAACGCGTGTAATCTAGACGAGATGAGTGACAGGTGAGTGACACTCAAGTCACTTATTAGGTGAGTGACAGACGAGCCACTAACGCGTGTAGTCTAGACGAGGTGAGTGACAGTCGAGTCACTTAGCAGTTGAGTGACAGACGAGCCACTAACGCGTGTAATCTAGACGAGGTGAGTGACAGGTGAGTGACACTCAAGTCACTTAACAGGCGAGTGACAGACGAGCCACTGACGCGAGTTAGCTACACGATGTGAGTGACAGTCGAGTCACTTAGCAGGTGAGTGACAGACGAGCCACTAACGCGTGTAAACTAGACCAGGTGGGTGACAGGTGAGTGACACTCAATTCAATTAACAGGCGAGTGACAGACGAGCCACTGACGCGAGTTAGCTACACGATGTGAGTGACATGTGAGTGACAGTCGAGTCACTTAGCAGGTGAGTGACAGACGAGCCACTAACGCGTGTAAACTAGACCAGGTGAGTGACACTCAATTCAATTAACAGGCGAGTGACAGACGAGCCACTGACGCGAGTAAGCTAGACGATGTGAGTGACAGGTGAGAGACTGTCGGGTCACTAACGCGTGTAATCTAGACGAGATGAGTGACAGGTGAGTGACACTCAAGTCACTTAACAGGTGAGTGACAGACGAGTCACTGACGCGAAACACCTAAGTAGAATAGTGTAAGAACTAAGTCCTGACATTAAGAAGCAAACCTTCCGATAGGTAATAACTCCAAAAACACCAAGAGTGTAAACTCACAAAAACTTAGGCGACGAGACGCACAAGTGAGGCACACGCAAAAAGAGTTTCAGAGTTGGCAGGGGCCTGCCGGAGGAAAGATTTCTGATCGGGATTGAGACCTGAACGATGTAAAAAATTGTCTCTACGCAATACTGTAATCACCGATAATATACGCGAAGGTGATAGCATGATCTGCGCAAGATCCGCGGCCACATTGCCCGAATGCTATGTTATGTTACAAAAGAATACATGACGAGATAACTGTAGCTCTCATAAAAATGTAAATAAGTGTTACAAATGGCTAAATGATACTCCTGAACCGATAAAAAAGAGTTCTAAAACGAATGTACGCTGTTCCGTTAAGCCATGTTCACATTAAAATGATACTCCTGAACCGATAAAAAAGAGTTCTAAAACGAATGTACGCTGTTCCGTTAAGCCATGTTCACATTAAAATGTCCACTCCAAGGGTGCTCAAGTGATCTGTTTGATGTAGCGATACCTTAACACTCAGAGTGGAGTTTTTAAAATGGTACGATGATGGAATGGTCAACCATCTTGCTATCTGAACTCTTAAAATCTCATGCAAATCTATTTCTCACACTGAATTGTCGCTTTATATGTCGTACCATTTTCTTCCAATCATCTTTCATACATCTTATTGGGTCGTGTAATAATATGTTTTATCCTCCAATGTTACACTATATTGTTTTAACTTTAATAATAAATAGCAAATTTGAGAAGACAATTGTATGCCACAAAAAATGTGTTACAGCGCCTTTAAAGATGTATCATTAATATCAGTATTTCGTTTAAATCTAATATATCTTATCCAACATTCAATTGTTACTCCTTTCAATGAACATTTATGATGGTTAACTTTACAAATTCAAATTTATGTTTAGTGTTAAATTTGTATTTTGATTTTACAGTTAAATTTAATTTCACTAGTTCTTGCAAATAACCTGTACGTGCAAATATTTGAACAATTATAATAGCTAGATTACACATATAAAGAATCATATTTTAAAGGTTGACTAGACCTACTATGCCTACCTCCTCTCTAGGTATGATATTTCAACCTTAACACAGACGAAACTTGAACAGTGGAGTAGGGGATGGGTAAAATCCCTATCCAAGGGCGGTAACTCAATTCACTTAACAGGCGAGTGACAGACGAGCCACTGATACGAGTAAGCTTGACGATGTGAGTGACAGGTGAAAGACAGTCGGGTCACTAACGCGTGTAATCTAGACGAGATGAGTGACAGGTGAGTGACACTCAAGTCACTTATTAGGTGAGTGACAGACGAGCCACTAACGCGTGTAGTCTAGACGAGGTGAGTGACAGTCGAGTCACTTAGCAGTTGAGTGACAGACGAGCCACTAACGCGTGTAATCTAGACGAGATGAGTGACAGGTGAGTGACACTCAAGTCACTTAACAGGCGAGTGACAGACGAGTCACTGACGCGAAACACCTAAGTAGAATAGTGTAAGAACTAAGTCCTGACATTAAGAAGCAAACCTTCCGATAGGTAATAACTCCAAAAACACCAAGAGTGTAAACTCACAAAAACTTAGGCGACGAGACGCACAAGTGAGGCACACGCAAAAAGAGTTTCAGAGTTGGCAGGGGCCTGCCGGAGGAAAGATTTCTGATCGGGATTGAGACCTGAACGATGTAAAAAATTGTCTCTACGCAATACTGTAATCACCGATGATATCCGCGAAGGTGATAGCATGATCTGCGCAAGATCCGCGGCCACATTGCCCGAATGCTATGTTATGTTACAAAAGAATACATGACGAGATAACTGTAGCTCTCATAAACATGTAAATAAGTGTTACAAATGGCTAAATGATACTCCTGAACCGATAAAAAAGAGTTCTAAAACGAATGTACGCTGTTCCGTTAAGCCATGTTCACATTAAAATGTCCACTCCAAGGGTGCTCAAGTGATCTGTTTGATGTAGCGATACCTTAACACTCAGAGTGGAGTTTTTAAAATGGTACGATGATGGAATGGTCAACCATCTTGCTATCTGAACTCTTAAAATCTCATGCAAATCTATTTCTCACACTGAATTGTCGCTTTATATGTCGTACCATTTTCTTCCAATCATCTTTCATACATCTTATTGGGTCGTGTAATAATATGTTTTATCCTCCAATGTTACACTATATTGTTTTAACTTTAATAATAAATAGCAAATTTGAGAAGACAATTGTATGCCACAAAAAATGTGTTACAGCGCCTTTAAAGATGTATCATTAATATCAGTATTTCGTTTAAATCTAATATATCTTATCCAACATTCAATTGTTACTCCTTTCAATGAACATTTATGATGGTTAACTTTACAAATTCAAATTTATGTTTAGTGTTAAATTTGTATTTTGATTTTACAGTTAAATTTAATTTCACTAGTTCTTGCAAATAACCTGTACGTGCAAATATTTGAACAATTATAATAGCTAGATTACACATATAAAGAATCATATTTTAAAGGTTGACTAGACCTACTATGCCTACCTCCTCTCTAGGTATGATATTTCAACCTTAACACAGACGAAACTTGAACAGTGGAGTAGGGGATGGGTAAAATCCCTATCCAAGGGCGGTAACTCAATTCACTTAACAGGCGAGTGACAGACGAGCCACTGATACGAGTAAGCTTGACGATGTGAGTGACAGGTGAAAGACAGTCGGGTCACTAACGCGTGTAATCTAGACGAGATGAGTGACAGGTGAGTGACACTCAAGTCACTTATTAGGTGAGTGACAGACGAGCCACTAACGCGTGTAGTCTAGACGAGGTGAGTGACAGTCGAGTCACTTAGCAGTTGAGTGACAGACGAGCCACTAACGCGTGTAATCTAGACGAGGTGAGTGACAGGTGAGTGACACTCAAGTCACTTAACAGGCGAGTGACAGACGAGCCACTGACGCGAGTTAGCTACACGATGTGAGTGACAGTCGAGTCACTTAGCAGGTGAGTGACAGACGAGCCACTAACGCGTGTAAACTAGACCAGGTGGGTGACAGGTGAGTGACACTCAATTCAATTAACAGGCGAGTGACAGACGAGCCACTGACGCGAGTTAGCTACACGATGTGAGTGACATGTGAGTGACAGTCGAGTCACTTAGCAGGTGAGTGACAGACGAGCCACTAACGCGTGTAAACTAGACCAGGTGAGTGACAGGTGAGTGACACTCAATTCAATTAACAGGCGAGTGACAGACGAGCCACTGACGCGAGTAAGCTAGACGATGTGAGTGACAGGTGAGAGACTGTCGGGTCACTAACGCGTGTAATCTAGACGAGATGAGTGACAGGTGAGTGACACTCAAGTCACTTAACAGGTGAGTGACAGACGAGTCACTGACGCGAAACACCTAAGTAGAATAGTGTAAGAACTAAGTCCTGACATTAAGAAGCAAACCTTCCGATAGGTAATAACTCCAAAAACACCAAGAGTGTAAACTCACAAAAACTTAGGCGACAAGACGCACAAGTGAGGCACACGCAAAAAGAGTTTCAGAGTTGGCAGGGGCCTGCCGGAGGAAAGATTTCTGATCGGGATTGAGACCTGAACGATGTAAAAAATTGTCTCTACGCAATACTGTAATCACCGATGATATCCGCGAAGGTGATAGCATGATCTGCGCAAGATCCGCGGCCACATTGCCCGAATGCTATGTTATGTTACAAAAGAATACATGACGAGATAACTGTAGCTCTCATAAAAATGTAAATAAGTGTTACAAATGGCTAAATGATACTCCTGAACCGATAAAAAAGAGTTCTAAAACGAATGTACGCTGTTCCGTTAAGCCATGTTCACATTAAAATGTCCACTCCAAGGGTGCTCAAGTGATCTGTTTGATGTAGCGATACCTTAACACTCAGAGTGGAGTTTTTAAAATGGTACGATGATGGAATGGTCAACCATCTTGCTATCTGAACTCTTAAAATCTCATGCAAATCTATTTCTCACACTGAATTGTCGCTTTATATGTCGTACTATTTTCTTCCAATCATCTTTCATACATCTTATTGGGTCGTGTAATAATATGTTTTATCCTCCAATGTTACACTATATTGTTTTAACTTTAATAATAAATAGCAAATTTGAGAAGACAATTGTATGCCACAAAAAATGTGTTACAGCGCCTTTAAAGATGTATCATTAATATCAGTATTTCGTTTAAATCTAATATATCTTATCCAACATTCAATTGTTACTCCTTTCAATGAACATTTATGATGGTTAACTTTACAAATTCAAATTTATGTTTAGTGTTAAATTTGTATTTTGATTTTACAGTTAAATTTAATTTCACTAGTTCTTGCAAATAACCTGTACGTGCAAATATTTGAACAATTATAATAGCTAGATTACACATATAAAGAATCATATTTTAAAGGTTGACTAGACCTACTATGCCTACCTCCTCTCTAGGTATGATATTTCAACCTTAACACAGACGAAACTTGAACAGTGGAGTAGGGGATGGGTAAAATCCCTATCCAAGGGCGGTAACTCAATTCACTTAACAGGCGAGTGACAGACGAGCCACTGATACGAGTAAGCTTGACGATGTGAGTGACAGGTGAAAGACAGTCGGGTCACTAACGCGTGTAATCTAGACGAGATGAGTGACAGGTGAGTGACACTCAAGTCACTTATTAGGTGAGTGACAGACGAGCCACTAACGCGTGTAGTCTAGACGAGGTGAGTGACAGTCGAGTCACTTAGCAGTTGAGTGACAGACGAGCCACTAACGCGTGTAATCTAGACGAGGTGAGTGACAGGTGAGTGACACTCAAGTCACTTAACAGGCGAGTGACAGACGAGCCACTGACGCGAGTTAGCTACACGATGTGAGTGACAGTCGAGTCACTTAGCAGGTGAGTGACAGACGAGCCACTAACGCGTGTAAACTAGACCAGGTGGGTGACAGGTGAGTGACACTCAATTCAATTAACAGGCGAGTGACAGACGAGCCACTGACGCGAGTTAGCTACACGATGTGAGTGACATGTGAGTGACAGTCGAGTCACTTAGCAGGTGAGTGACAGACGAGCCACTAACGCGTGTAAACTAGACCAGGTGAGTGACAGGTGAGTGACACTCAATTCAATTAACAGGCGTGAGTGACAGACGAGCCACTAACGCGTGTAGTCTAGACGAGGTGAGTGACAGTCGAGTCACTTAGCAGTTGAGTGACAGACGAGCCACTAACGCGTGTAATCTAGACGAGATGAGTGACAGGTGAGTGACACTCAAGTCACTTAACAGGCGAGTGACAGACGAGTCACTGACGCGAAACACCTAAGTAGAATAGTGTAAGAACTAAGTCCTGACATTAAGAAGCAAACCTTCCGATAGGTAATAACTCCAAAAACACCAAGAGTGTAAACTCACAAAAACTTAGGCGACGAGACGCACAAGTGAGGCACACGCAAAAAGAGTTTCAGAGTTGGCAGGGGCCTGCCGGAGGAAAGATTTCTGATCGGGATTGAGACCTGAACGATGTAAAAAATTGTCTCTACGCAATACTGTAATCACCGATGATATCCGCGAAGGTGATAGCATGATCTGCGCAAGATCCGCGGCCACATTGCCCGAATGCTATGTTATGTTACAAAAGAATACATGACGAGATAACTGTAGCTCTCATAAACATGTAAATAAGTGTTACAAATGGCTAAATGATACTCCTGAACCGATAAAAAAGAGTTCTAAAACGAATGTACGCTGTTCCGTTAAGCCATGTTCACATTAAAATGTCCACTCCAAGGGTGCTCAAGTGATCTGTTTGATGTAGCGATACCTTAACACTCAGAGTGGAGTTTTTAAAATGGTACGATGATGGAATGGTCAACCATCTTGCTATCTGAACTCTTAAAATCTCATGCAAATCTATTTCTCACACTGAATTGTCGCTTTATATGTCGTACCATTTTCTTCCAATCATCTTTCATACATCTTATTGGGTCGTGTAATAATATGTTTTATCCTCCAATGTTACACTATATTGTTTTAACTTTAATAATAAATAGCAAATTTGAGAAGACAATTGTATGCCACAAAAAATGTGTTACAGCGCCTTTAAAGATGTATCATTAATATCAGTATTTCGTTTAAATCTAATATATCTTATCCAACATTCAATTGTTACTCCTTTCAATGAACATTTATGATGGTTAACTTTACAAATTCAAATTTATGTTTAGTGTTAAATTTGTATTTTGATTTTACAGTTAAATTTAATTTCACTAGTTCTTGCAAATAACCTGTACGTGCAAATATTTGAACAATTATAATAGCTAGATTACACATATAAAGAATCATATTTTAAAGGTTGACTAGACCTACTATGCCTACCTCCTCTCTAGGTATGATATTTCAACCTTAACACAGACGAAACTTGAACAGTGGAGTAGGGGATGGGTAAAATCCCTATCCAAGGGCGGTAACTCAATTCACTTAACAGGCGAGTGACAGACGAGCCACTGATACGAGTAAGCTTGACGATGTGAGTGACAGGTGAAAGACAGTCGGGTCACTAACGCGTGTAATCTAGACGAGATGAGTGACAGGTGAGTGACACTCAAGTCACTTATTAGGTGAGTGACAGACGAGCCACTAACGCGTGTAGTCTAGACGAGGTGAGTGACAGTCGAGTCACTTAGCAGTTGAGTGACAGACGAGCCACTAACGCGTGTAATCTAGACGAGGTGAGTGACAGGTGAGTGACACTCAAGTCACTTAACAGGCGAGTGACAGACGAGTCACTGACGCGAAACACCTAAGTAGAATAGTGTAAGAACTAAGTCCTGACATTAAGAAGCAAACCTTCCGATAGGTAATAACTCCAAAAACACCAAGAGTGTAAACTCACAAAAACTTAGGCGACGAGACGCACAAGTGAGGCACACGCAAAAAGAGTTTCAGAGTTGGCAGGGGCCTGCCGGAGGAAAGATTTCTGATCGGGATTGAGACCTGAACGATGTAAAAAATTGTCTCTACGCAATACTGTAATCACCGATGATATCCGCGAAGGTGATAGCATGATCTGCGCAAGATCCGCGGCCACATTGCCCGAATGCTATGTTATGTTACAAAAGAATACATGACGAGATAACTGTAGCTCTCATAAACATGTAAATAAGTGTTACAAATGGCTAAATGATACTCCTGAACCGATAAAAAAGAGTTCTAAAACGAATGTACGCTGTTCCGTTAAGCCATGTTCACATTAAAATGTCCACTCCAAGGGTGCTCAAGTGATCTGTTTGATGTAGCGATACCTTAACACTCAGAGTGGAGTTTTTAAAATGGTACGATGATGGAATGGTCAACCATCTTGCTATCTGAACTCTTAAAATCTCATGCAAATCTATTTCTCACACTGAATTGTCGCTTTATATGTCGTACCATTTTCTTCCAATCATCTTTCATACATCTTATTGGGTCGTGTAATAATATGTTTTATCCTCCAATGTTACACTATATTGTTTTAACTTTAATAATAAATAGCAAATTTGAGAAGACAATTGTATGCCACAAAAAATGTGTTACAGCGCCTTTAAAGATGTATCATTAATATCAGTATTTCGTTTAAATCTAATATATCTTATCCAACATTCAATTGTTACTCCTTTCAATGAACATTTATGATGGTTAACTTTACAAATTCAAATTTATGTTTAGTGTTAAATTTGTATTTTGATTTTACAGTTAAATTTAATTTCACTAGTTCTTGCAAATAACCTGTACGTGCAAATATTTGAACAATTATAATAGCTAGATTACACATATAAAGAATCATATTTTAAAGGTTGACTAGACCTACTATGCCTACCTCCTCTCTAGGTATGATATTTCAACCTTAACACAGACGAAACTTGAACAGTGGAGTAGGGGATGGGTAAAATCCCTATCCAAGGGCGGTAACTCAATTCACTTAACAGGCGAGTGACAGACGAGCCACTGATACGAGTAAGCTTGACGATGTGAGTGACAGGTGAAAGACAGTCGGGTCACTAACGCGTGTAATCTAGACGAGATGAGTGACAGGTGAGTGACACTCAAGTCACTTATTAGGTGAGTGACAGACGAGCCACTAACGCGTGTAGTCTAGACGAGGTGAGTGACAGTCGAGTCACTTAGCAGTTGAGTGACAGACGAGCCACTAACGCGTGTAATCTAGACGAGGTGAGTGACAGGTGAGTGACACTCAAGTCACTTAACAGGCGAGTGACAGACGAGCCACTGACGCGAGTTAGCTACACGATGTGAGTGACAGTCGAGTCACTTAGCAGGTGAGTGACAGACGAGCCACTAACGCGTGTAAACTAGACCAGGTGGGTGACAGGTGAGTGACACTCAATTCAATTAACAGGCGAGTGACAGACGAGCCACTGACGCGAGTTAGCTACACGATGTGAGTGACATGTGAGTGACAGTCGAGTCACTTAGCAGGTGAGTGACAGACGAGCCACTAACGCGTGTAAACTAGACCAGGTGAGTGACAGGTGAGTGACACTCAATTCAATTAACAGGCGAGTGACAGACGAGCCACTGACGCGAGTAAGCTAGACGATGTGAGTGACAGGTGAGAGACTGTCGGGTCACTAACGCGTGTAATCTAGACGAGATGAGTGACAGGTGAGTGACACTCAAGTCACTTAACAGGTGAGTGACAGACGAGTCACTGACGCGAAACACCTAAGTAGAATAGTGTAAGAACTAAGTCCTGACATTAAGAAGCAAACCTTCCGATAGGTAATAACTCCAAAAACACCAAGAGTGTAAACTCACAAAAACTTAGGCGACAAGACGCACAAGTGAGGCACACGCAAAAAGAGTTTCAGAGTTGGCAGGGGCCTGCCGGAGGAAAGATTTCTGATCGGGATTGAGACCTGAACGATGTAAAAAATTGTCTCTACGCAATACTGTAATCACCGATGATATCCGCGAAGGTGATAGCATGATCTGCGCAAGATCCGCGGCCACATTGCCCGAATGCTATGTTATGTTACAAAAGAATACATGACGAGATAACTGTAGCTCTCATAAAAATGTAAATAAGTGTTACAAATGGCTAAATGATACTCCTGAACCGATAAAAAAGAGTTCTAAAACGAATGTACGCTGTTCCGTTAAGCCATGTTCACATTAAAATGTCCACTCCAAGGGTGCTCAAGTGATCTGTTTGATGTAGCGATACCTTAACACTCAGAGTGGAGTTTTTAAAATGGTACGATGATGGAATGGTCAACCATCTTGCTATCTGAACTCTTAAAATCTCATGCAAATCTATTTCTCACACTGAATTGTCGCTTTATATGTCGTACTATTTTCTTCCAATCATCTTTCATACATCTTATTGGGTCGTGTAATAATATGTTTTATCCTCCAATGTTACACTATATTGTTTTAACTTTAATAATAAATAGCAAATTTGAGAAGACAATTGTATGCCACAAAAAATGTGTTACAGCGCCTTTAAAGATGTATCATTAATATCAGTATTTCGTTTAAATCTAATATATCTTATCCAACATTCAATTGTTACTCCTTTCAATGAACATTTATGATGGTTAACTTTACAAATTCAAATTTATGTTTAGTGTTAAATTTGTATTTTGATTTTACAGTTAAATTTAATTTCACTAGTTCTTGCAAATAACCTGTACGTGCAAATATTTGAACAATTATAATAGCTAGATTACACATATAAAGAATCATATTTTAAAGGTTGACTAGACCTACTATGCCTACCTCCTCTCTAGGTATGATATTTCAACCTTAACACAGACGAAACTTGAACAGTGGAGTAGGGGATGGGTAAAATCCCTATCCAAGGGCGGTAACTCAATTCACTTAACAGGCGAGTGACAGACGAGCCACTGATACGAGTAAGCTTGACGATGTGAGTGACAGGTGAAAGACAGTCGGGTCACTAACGCGTGTAATCTAGACGAGATGAGTGACAGGTGAGTGACACTCAAGTCACTTATTAGGTGAGTGACAGACGAGCCACTAACGCGTGTAGTCTAGACGAGGTGAGTGACAGTCGAGTCACTTAGCAGTTGAGTGACAGACGAGCCACTAACGCGTGTAATCTAGACGAGGTGAGTGACAGGTGAGTGACACTCAAGTCACTTAACAGGCGAGTGACAGACGAGCCACTGACGCGAGTTAGCTACACGATGTGAGTGACAGTCGAGTCACTTAGCAGGTGAGTGACAGACGAGCCACTAACGCGTGTAAACTAGACCAGGTGGGTGACAGGTGAGTGACACTCAATTCAATTAACAGGCGAGTGACAGACGAGCCACTGACGCGAGTTAGCTACACGATGTGAGTGACATGTGAGTGACAGTCGAGTCACTTAGCAGGTGAGTGACAGACGAGCCACTAACGCGTGTAAACTAGACCAGGTGAGTGACAGGTGAGTGACACTCAATTCAATTAACAGGCGTGAGTGACAGACGAGCCACTAACGCGTGTAGTCTAGACGAGGTGAGTGACAGTCGAGTCACTTAGCAGTTGAGTGACAGACGAGCCACTAACGCGTGTAATCTAGACGAGGTGAGTGACAGGTGAGTGACACTCAAGTCACTTAACAGGCGAGTGACAGACGAGTCACTGACGCGAAACACCTAAGTAGAATAGTGTAAGAACTAAGTCCTGACATTAAGAAGCAAACCTTCCGATAGGTAATAACTCCAAAAACACCAAGAGTGTAAACTCACAAAAACTTAGGCGACGAGACGCACAAGTGAGGCACACGCAAAAAGAGTTTCAGAGTTGGCAGGGGCCTGCCGGAGGAAAGATTTCTGATCGGGATTGAGACCTGAACGATGTAAAAAATTGTCTCTACGCAATACTGTAATCACCGATGATATCCGCGAAGGTGATAGCATGATCTGCGCAAGATCCGCGGCCACATTGCCCGAATGCTATGTTATGTTACAAAAGAATACATGACGAGATAACTGTAGCTCTCATAAACATGTAAATAAGTGTTACAAATGGCTAAATGATACTCCTGAACCGATAAAAAAGAGTTCTAAAACGAATGTACGCTGTTCCGTTAAGCCATGTTCACATTAAAATGTCCACTCCAAGGGTGCTCAAGTGATCTGTTTGATGTAGCGATACCTTAACACTCAGAGTGGAGTTTTTAAAATGGTACGATGATGGAATGGTCAACCATCTTGCTATCTGAACTCTTAAAATCTCATGCAAATCTATTTCTCACACTGAATTGTCGCTTTATATGTCGTACCATTTTCTTCCAATCATCTTTCATACATCTTATTGGGTCGTGTAATAATATGTTTTATCCTCCAATGTTACACTATATTGTTTTAACTTTAATAATAAATAGCAAATTTGAGAAGACAATTGTATGCCACAAAAAATGTGTTACAGCGCCTTTAAAGATGTATCATTAATATCAGTATTTCGTTTAAATCTAATATATCTTATCCAACATTCAATTGTTACTCCTTTCAATGAACATTTATGATGGTTAACTTTACAAATTCAAATTTATGTTTAGTGTTAAATTTGTATTTTGATTTTACAGTTAAATTTAATTTCACTAGTTCTTGCAAATAACCTGTACGTGCAAATATTTGAACAATTATAATAGCTAGATTACACATATAAAGAATCATATTTTAAAGGTTGACTAGACCTACTATGCCTACCTCCTCTCTAGGTATGATATTTCAACCTTAACACAGACGAAACTTGAACAGTGGAGTAGGGGATGGGTAAAATCCCTATCCAAGGGCGGTAACTCAATTCACTTAACAGGCGAGTGACAGACGAGCCACTGATACGAGTAAGCTTGACGATGTGAGTGACAGGTGAAAGACAGTCGGGTCACTAACGCGTGTAATCTAGACGAGATGAGTGACAGGTGAGTGACACTCAAGTCACTTATTAGGTGAGTGACAGACGAGCCACTAACGCGTGTAGTCTAGACGAGGTGAGTGACAGTCGAGTCACTTAGCAGTTGAGTGACAGACGAGCCACTAACGCGTGTAATCTAGACGAGGTGAGTGACAGGTGAGTGACACTCAAGTCACTTAACAGGCGAGTGACAGACGAGCCACTGACGCGAGTTAGCTACACGATGTGAGTGACAGTCGAGTCACTTAGCAGGTGAGTGACAGACGAGCCACTAACGCGTGTAAACTAGACCAGGTGGGTGACAGGTGAGTGACACTCAATTCAATTAACAGGCGAGTGACAGACGAGCCACTGACGCGAGTTAGCTACACGATGTGAGTGACATGTGAGTGACAGTCGAGTCACTTAGCAGGTGAGTGACAGACGAGCCACTAACGCGTGTAAACTAGACCAGGTGAGTGACAGGTGAGTGACACTCAATTCAATTAACAGGCGAGTGACAGACGAGCCACTGACGCGAGTAAGCTAGACGATGTGAGTGACAGGTGAGAGACTGTCGGGTCACTAACGCGTGTAATCTAGACGAGATGAGTGACAGGTGAGTGACACTCAAGTCACTTAACAGGTGAGTGACAGACGAGTCACTGACGCGAAACACCTAAGTAGAATAGTGTAAGAACTAAGTCCTGACATTAAGAAGCAAACCTTCCGATAGGTAATAACTCCAAAAACACCAAGAGTGTAAACTCACAAAAACTTAGGCGACAAGACGCACAAGTGAGGCACACGCAAAAAGAGTTTCAGAGTTGGCAGGGGCCTGCCGGAGGAAAGATTTCTGATCGGGATTGAGACCTGAACGATGTAAAAAATTGTCTCTACGCAATACTGTAATCACCGATGATATCCGCGAAGGTGATAGCATGATCTGCGCAAGATCCGCGGCCACATTGCCCGAATGCTATGTTATGTTACAAAAGAATACATGACGAGATAACTGTAGCTCTCATAAAAATGTAAATAAGTGTTACAAATGGCTAAATGATACTCCTGAACCGATAAAAAAGAGTTCTAAAACGAATGTACGCTGTTCCGTTAAGCCATGTTCACATTAAAATGTCCACTCCAAGGGTGCTCAAGTGATCTGTTTGATGTAGCGATACCTTAACACTCAGAGTGGAGTTTTTAAAATGGTACGATGATGGAATGGTCAACCATCTTGCTATCTGAACTCTTAAAATCTCATGCAAATCTATTTCTCACACTGAATTGTCGCTTTATATGTCGTACTATTTTCTTCCAATCATCTTTCATACATCTTATTGGGTCGTGTAATAATATGTTTTATCCTCCAATGTTACACTATATTGTTTTAACTTTAATAATAAATAGCAAATTTGAGAAGACAATTGTATGCCACAAAAAATGTGTTACAGCGCCTTTAAAGATGTATCATTAATATCAGTATTTCGTTTAAATCTAATATATCTTATCCAACATTCAATTGTTACTCCTTTCAATGAACATTTATGATGGTTAACTTTACAAATTCAAATTTATGTTTAGTGTTAAATTTGTATTTTGATTTTACAGTTAAATTTAATTTCACTAGTTCTTGCAAATAACCTGTACGTGCAAATATTTGAACAATTATAATAGCTAGATTACACATATAAAGAATCATATTTTAAAGGTTGACTAGACCTACTATGCCTACCTCCTCTCTAGGTATGATATTTCAACCTTAACACAGACGAAACTTGAACAGTGGAGTAGGGGATGGGTAAAATCCCTATCCAAGGGCGGTAACTCAATTCACTTAACAGGCGAGTGACAGACGAGCCACTGATACGAGTAAGCTTGACGATGTGAGTGACAGGTGAAAGACAGTCGGGTCACTAACGCGTGTAATCTAGACGAGATGAGTGACAGGTGAGTGACACTCAAGTCACTTATTAGGTGAGTGACAGACGAGCCACTAACGCGTGTAGTCTAGACGAGGTGAGTGACAGTCGAGTCACTTAGCAGTTGAGTGACAGACGAGCCACTAACGCGTGTAATCTAGACGAGGTGAGTGACAGGTGAGTGACACTCAAGTCACTTAACAGGCGAGTGACAGACGAGCCACTGACGCGAGTTAGCTACACGATGTGAGTGACAGTCGAGTCACTTAGCAGGTGAGTGACAGACGAGCCACTAACGCGTGTAAACTAGACCAGGTGAGTGACAGGTGAGTGACACTCAATTCAATTAACAGGCGAGTGACAGACGAGCCACTGACGCGAGTTAGCTACACGATGTGAGTGACATGTGAGTGACAGTCGAGTCACTTAGCAGGTGAGTGACAGACGAGCCACTAACGCGTGTAAACTAGACCAGGTGAGTGACAGGTGAGTGACACTCAATTCAATTAACAGGCGAGTGACAGACGAGCCACTGACGCGAGTAAGCTAGACGATGTGAGTGACAGGTGAGAGACACTCAAGTCACTTAACAGGCGAGTGACAGACGAGCCACTGACGCGTGTAATCTAGACGAGGTGAGTGACAGGTGAGTGACACTCAAGTCACTTAACAGGCGAGTGACAGACGAGCCACTGACGCGAGTTAGCTACACGATGTGAGTGACAGTCGAGTCACTTAGCAGGTGAGTGACAGACGAGCCACTAACGCGTGTAAACTAGACCAGGTGGGTGACAGGTGAGTGACACTCAATTCAATTAACAGGCGAGTGACAGACGAGCCACTGACGCGAGTTAGCTACACGATGTGAGTGACATGTGAGTGACAGTCTAGTCACTTAGCAGGTGAGTGACAGACGAGCCACTAACGCGTGTAAACTAGACCAGGTGAGTGACAGGTGAGTGACACTCAATTCAATTAACAGGCGAGTGACAGACGAGCCACTGACGCGAGTAAGCTAGACGATGTGAGTGACAGGTGAGAGACTGTCGGGTCACTAACGCGTGTAATCTAGACGAGATGAGTGACAGGTGAGTGACACTCAAGTCACTTAACAGGTGAGTGACAGACGAGTCACTGACGCGAAACACCTAAGTAGAATAGTGTAAGAACTAAGTCCTGACATTAAGAAGCAAACCTTCCGATAGGTAATAACTCCAAAAACACCAAGAGTGTAAACTCACAAAAACTTAGGCGACGAGACGCACAAGTGAGGCACACGCAAAAAGAGTTTCAGAGTTGGCAGGGGCCTGCCGGAGGAAAGATTTCTGATCGGGATTGAGACCTGAACGATGTAAAAAATTGTCTCTACGCAATACTGTAATCACCGATGATATCCGCGAAGGTGAAAGCATGATCTGCGCAAGATCCGCGGCCACATTGCCCGAATGCTATGTTATGTTACAAAAGAATACATGACGAGATAACTGTAGCTCTCATAAAAATGTAAATAAGTGTTACAAATGGCTAAATGATACTCCTGAACCGATAAAAAAGAGTTCTAAAACGAATGTACGCTGTTCCGTTAAGCCATGTTCACATTAAAATGATACTCCTGAACCGATAAAAAAGAGTTCTAAAACGAATGTACGCTGTTCCGTTAAGCCATGTTCACATTAAAATGTCCACTCCAAGGGTGCTCAAGTGATCTGTTTGATGTAGCGATACCTTAACACTCAGAGTGGAGTTTTTAAAATGGTACGATGATGGAATGGTCAACCATCTTGCTATCTGAACTCTTAAAATCTCATGCAAATCTATTTCTCACACTGAATTGTCGCTTTATATGTCGTACCATTTTCTTCCAATCATCTTTCATACATCTTATTGGGTCGTGTAATAATATGTTTTATCCTCCAATGTTACACTATATTGTTTTAACTTTAATAATAAATAGCAAATTTGAGAAGACAATTGTATGCCACAAAAAATGTGTTACAGCGCCTTTAAAGATGTATCATTAATATCAGTATTTCGTTTAAATCTAATATATCTTATCCAACATTCAATTGTTACTCCTTTCAATGAACATTTATGATGGTTAACTTTACAAATTCAAATTTATGTTTAGTGTTAAATTTGTATTTTGATTTTACAGTTAAATTTAATTTCACTAGTTCTTGCAAATAACCTGTACGTGCAAATATTTGAACAATTATAATAGCTAGATTACACATATAAAGAATCATATTTTAAAGGTTGACTAGACCTACTATGCCTACCTCCTCTCTAGGTATGATATTTCAACCTTAACACAGACGAAACTTGAACAGTGGAGTAGGGGATGGGTAAAATCCCTATCCAAGGGCGACAGACGAGCCACTGATACGAGTAAGCTTGACGATGTGAGTGACAGGTGAAAGACAGTCGGGTCACTAACGCGTGTAATCTAGACGAGATGAGTGACAGGTGAGTGACACTCAAGTCACTTATTAGGTGAGTGACAGACGAGCCACTAACGCGTGTAGTCTAGACGAGGTGAGTGACAGTCGAGTCACTTAGCAGTTGAGTGACAGACGAGCCACTAACGCGTGTAATCTAGACGAGGTGAGTGACAGGTGAGTGACACTCAAGTCACTTAACAGGCGAGTGACAGACGAGCCACTGACGCGAGTTAGCTACACGATGTGAGTGACATGTGAGTGACAGTCGAGTCACTTAGCAGGTGAGTGACAGACGAGCCACTAACGCGTGTAAACTAGACCAGGTGGGTGACAGGTGAGTGACACTCAATTCAATTAACAGGCGAGTGACAGACGAGCCACTGACGCGAGTTAGCTACACGATGTGAGTGACATGTGAGTGACAGTCGAGTCACTTAGCAGGTGAGTGACAGACGAGCCACTAACGCGTGTAAACTAGACCAGGTGAGTGACAGGTGAGTGACACTCAATTCAATTAACAGGCGAGTGACAGACGAGCCACTGACGCGAGTAAGCTAGACGATGTGAGTGACAGGTGAGAGACTGTCGGGTCACTAACGCGTGTAATCTAGACGAGATGAGTGACAGGTGAGTGACACTCAAGTCACTTAACAGGTGAGTGACAGACGAGTCACTGACGCGAAACACCTAAGTAGAATAGTGTAAGAACTAAGTCCTGACATTAAGAAGCAAACCTTCCGATAGGTAATAACTCCAAAAACACCAAGAGTGTAAACTCACAAAAACGTAGGCGACGAGACGCACAAGTGAGGCACACGCAAAAAGAGTTTCAGAGTGGGCAGGGGCCTGCCGGAGGAAAGATTTCTGATCGGGATTGAGACCTCAACGATGTAAAAAATTGTCTCTACGCAATACTGTAATCACCGATGATATCCGCGAAGGTGATAGCATGATCTGCGCAAGATCCGCGGCCACATTGCCCGAATGCTATGTTATGTTACAAAAGAATACATGACGAGATAACTGTAGCTCTCATAAAAATGTAAATAAGTGTTACAAATGGCTAAATGATACTCCTGAACCGATAAAAAAGAGTTCTAAAACGAATGTACGCTGTTCCGTTAAGCCATGTTCACATTAAAATGTCCACTCCAAGGGTGCTCAAGTGATCTGTTTGATGTAGCGATACCTTAACACTCAGAGTGGAGTTTTTAAAATGGTACGATGATGGAATGGTCAATCATCTTGCTATCTGAACTCTTAAAATCTCATGCAAATCTATTTCTCACACTGAATTGTCGCTTTATATGTCGTACCATTTTCTTCCAATCATCTTTCATACATCTTATTGGGTCGTGTAATAATATGTTTTATCCTCCAATGTTACACTATATTGTTTTAACTTTAATAATAAATAGCAAATTTGAGAAGACAATTGTATGCCACAAAAAATGTGTTACAGCGCCTTTAAAGATGTATCATTAATATCAGTATTTCGTTTAAATCTAATATATCTTATCCAACATTCAATTGTTACTCCTTTCAATGAACATTTATGATGGTTAACTTTACAAATTCAAATTTATGTTTAGTGTTAAATTTGTATTTTGATTTTACAGTTAAATTTAATTTCACTAGTTCTTGCAAATAACCTGTACGTGCAAATATTTGAACAATTATAATAGCTAGATTACACATATAAAGAATCATATTTTAAAGGTTGACTAGACCTACTATGCCTACCTCCTCTCTAGGTATGATATTTCAACCTTAACACAGACGAAACTTGAACAGTGGAGTAGGGGATGGGTAAAATCCCTATCCAAGGGCGGTAACTCAATTCACTTAACAGGCGAGTGACAGACGAGCCACAGGTAATAACTCCAAAAACACCAAGAGTGTAAACTCACAAAAACGTAGGCGACGAGACGCACAAGTGAGGCACACGCAAAAAGAGTTTCAGAGTGGGCAGGGGCCTGCCGGAGGAAAGATTTCTGATCGGGATTGAGACCTGAACGATGTAAAAAATTGTCTCTACGCAATACTGTAATCACCGATGATATCCGCGAAGGTGATAGCATGATCTGCGCAAGATCCGCGGCCACATTGCCCGAATGCTATGTTATGTTACAAAAGAATACATGACGAGATAACTGTAGCTCTCATAAAAATGTAAATAAGTGTTACAAATGGCTAAATGATACTCCTGAACCGATAAAAAAGAGTTCTAAAACGAATGTACGCTGTTCCGTTAAGCCATGTTCACATTAAAATGATACTCCTGAACCGATAAAAAAGAGTTCTAAAACGAATGTACGCTGTTCCGTTAAGCCATGTTCACATTAAAATGTCCACTCCAAGGGTGCTCAAGTGATCTGTTTGATGTAGCGATACCTTAACACTCAGAGTGGAGTTTTTAAAATGGTACGATGATGGAATGGTCAACCATCTTGCTATCTGAACTCTTAAAATCTCATGCAAATCTATTTCTCACACTGAATTGTCGCTTTATATGTCGTACCATTTTCTTCCAATCATCTTTCATACATCTTATTGGGTCGTGTAATAATATGTTTTATCCTCCAATGTTACACTATATTGTTTTAACTTTAATAATAAATAGCAAATTTGAGAAGACAATTGTATGCCACAAAAAATGTGTTACAGCGCCTTTAAAGATGTATCATTAATATCAGTATTTCGTTTAAATCTAATATATCTTATCCAACATTCAATTGTTACTCCTTTCAATGAACATTTATGATGGTTAACTTTACAAATTCAAATTTATGTTTAGTGTTAAATTTGTATTTTGATTTTACAGTTAAATTTAATTTCACTAGTTCTTGCAAATAACCTGTACGTGCAAATATTTGAACAATTATAATAGCTAGATTACACATATAAAGAATCATATTTTAAAGGTTGACTAGACCTACTATGCCTACCTCCTCTCTAGGTATGATATTTCAACCTTAACACAGACGAAACTTGAACAGTGGAGTAGGGGATGGGTAAAATCCCTATCCAAGGGCGGTAACTCAATTCACTTAACAGGCGAGTGACAGACGAGCCACTGATACGAGTAAGCTTGACGATGTGAGTGACAGGTGAAAGACAGTCGGGTCACTAACGCGTGTAATCTAGACGAGATGAGTGACAGGTGAGTGACACTCAAGTCACTTATTAGGTGAGTGACAGACGAGCCACTAACGCGTGTAGTCTAGACGAGGTGAGTGACAGTCGAGTCACTTAGCAGTTGAGTGACAGACGAGCCACTAACGCGTGTAATCTAGACGAGGTGAGTGACAGGTGAGTGACACTCAAGTCACTTAACAGGCGAGTGACAGACGAGCCACTGACGCGAGTTAGCTAGACGATGTGAGTGACATGTGAGTGACAGTCGAGTCACTTAGCAGGTGAGTGACAGACGAGCCACTAACGCGTGTAAACTAGACCAGGTGGGTGACAGGTGAGTGACACTCAATTCAATTAACAGGCGAGTGACAGACGAGCCACTGACGCGAGTTAGCTACACGATGTGAGTGACATGTGAGTGACAGTCGAGTCACTTAGCAGGTGAGTGACAGACGAGCCACTAACGCGTGTAAACTAGACCAGGTGAGTGACAGGTGAGTGACACTCAATTCAATTAACAGGCGAGTGACAGACGAGCCACTGACGCGAGTAAGCTAGACGATGTGAGTGACAGGTGAGAGACTGTCGGGTCACTAACGCGTGTAATCTAGACGAGATGAGTGACAGGTGAGTGACACTCAAGTCACTTAACAGGTGAGTGACAGACGAGTCACTGACGCGAAACACCTAAGTAGAATAGTGTAAGAACTAAGTCCTGACATTAAGAAGCAAACCTTCCGATAGGTAATAACTCCAAAAACACCAAGAGTGTAAACTCACAAAAACGTAGGCGACGAGACGCACAAGTGAGGCACACGCAAAAAGAGTTTCAGAGTGGGCAGGGGCCTGCCGGAGGAAAGATTTCTGATCGGGATTGAGACCTCAACGATGTAAAAAATTGTCTCTACGCAATACTGTAATCACCGATGATATCCGCGAAGGTGATAGCATGATCTGCGCAAGATCCGCGGCCACATTGCCCGAATGCTATGTTATGTTACAAAAGAATACATGACGAGATAACTGTAGCTCTCATAAAAATGTAAATAAGTGTTACAAATGGCTAAATGATACTCCTGAACCGATAAAAAAGAGTTCTAAAACGAATGTACGCTGTTCCGTTAAGCCATGTTCACATTAAAATGTCCACTCCAAGGGTGCTCAAGTGATCTGTTTGATGTAGCGATACCTTAACACTCAGAGTGGAGTTTTTAAAATGGTACGATGATGGAATGGTCAATCATCTTGCTATCTGAACTCTTAAAATCTCATGCAAATCTATTTCTCACACTGAATTGTCGCTTTATATGTCGTACCATTTTCTTCCAATCATCTTTCATACATCTTATTGGGTCGTGTAATAATATGTTTTATCCTCCAATGTTACACTATATTGTTTTAACTTTAATAATAAATAGCAAATTTGAGAAGACAATTGTATGCCACAAAAAATGTGTTACAGCGCCTTTAAAGATGTATCATTAATATCAGTATTTCGTTTAAATCTAATATATCTTATCCAACATTCAATTGTTACTCCTTTCAATGAACATTTATGATGGTTAACTTTACAAATTCAAATTTATGTTTAGTGTTAAATTTGTATTTTGATTTTACAGTTAAATTTAATTTCACTAGTTCTTGCAAATAACCTGTACGTGCAAATATTTGAACAATTATAATAGCTAGATTACACATATAAAGAATCATATTTTAAAGGTTGACTAGACCTACTATGCCTACCTCCTCTCTAGGTATGATATTTCAACCTTAACACAGACGAAACTTGAACAGTGGAGTAGGGGATGGGTAAAATCCCTATCCAAGGGCGGTAACTCAATTCACTTAACAGGCGAGTGACAGACGAGCCACAGGTAATAACTCCAAAAACACCAAGAGTGTAAACTCACAAAAACGTAGGCGACGAGACGCACAAGTGAGGCACACGCAAAAAGAGTTTCAGAGTGGGCAGGGGCCTGCCGGAGGAAAGATTTCTGATCGGGATTGAGACCTGAACGATGTAAAAAATTGTCTCTACGCAATACTGTAATCACCGATGATATCCGCGAAGGTGATAGCATGATCTGCGCAAGATCCGCGGCCACATTGCCCGAATGCTATGTTATGTTACAAAAGAATACATGACGAGATAACTGTAGCTCTCATAAAAATGTAAATAAGTGTTACAAATGGCTAAATGATACTCCTGAACCGATAAAAAAGAGTTCTAAAACGAATGTACGCTGTTCCGTTAAGCCATGTTCACATTAAAATGATACTCCTGAACCGATAAAAAAGAGTTCTAAAACGAATGTACGCTGTTCCGTTAAGCCATGTTCACATTAAAATGTCCACTCCAAGGGTGCTCAAGTGATCTGTTTGATGTAGCGATACCTTAACACTCAGAGTGGAGTTTTTAAAATGGTACGATGATGGAATGGTCAACCATCTTGCTATCTGAACTCTTAAAATCTCATGCAAATCTATTTCTCACACTGAATTGTCGCTTTATATGTCGTACCATTTTCTTCCAATCATCTTTCATACATCTTATTGGGTCGTGTAATAATATGTTTTATCCTCCAATGTTACACTATATTGTTTTAACTTTAATAATAAATAGCAAATTTGAGAAGACAATTGTATGCCACAAAAAATGTGTTACAGCGCCTTTAAAGATGTATCATTAATATCAGTATTTCGTTTAAATCTAATATATCTTATCCAACATTCAATTGTTACTCCTTTCAATGAACATTTATGATGGTTAACTTTACAAATTCAAATTTATGTTTAGTGTTAAATTTGTATTTTGATTTTACAGTTAAATTTAATTTCACTAGTTCTTGCAAATAACCTGTACGTGCAAATATTTGAACAATTATAATAGCTAGATTACACATATAAAGAATCATATTTTAAAGGTTGACTAGACCTACTATGCCTACCTCCTCTCTAGGTATGATATTTCAACCTTAACACAGACGAAACTTGAACAGTGGAGTAGGGGATGGGTAAAATCCCTATCCAAGGGCGGTAACTCAATTCACTTAACAGGCGAGTGACAGACGAGCCACTGATACGAGTAAGCTTGACGATGTGAGTGACAGGTGAAAGACAGTCGGGTCACTAACGCGTGTAATCTAGACGAGATGAGTGACAGGTGAGTGACACTCAAGTCACTTATTAGGTGAGTGACAGACGAGCCACTAACGCGTGTAGTCTAGACGAGGTGAGTGACAGTCGAGTCACTTAGCAGTTGAGTGACAGACGAGCCACTAACGCGTGTAATCTAGACGAGGTGAGTGACAGGTGAGTGACACTCAAGTCACTTAACAGGCGAGTGACAGACGAGCCACTGACGCGAGTTAGCTACACGATGTGAGTGACATGTGAGTGACAGTCGAGTCACTTAGCAGGTGAGTGACAGACGAGCCACTAACGCGTGTAAACTAGACCAGGTGGGTGACAGGTGAGTGACACTCAATTCAATTAACAGGCGAGTGACAGACGAGTCACTGACGCGAATTAGCTACACGATGTGAGTGACATGTGAGTGACAGTCGAGTCACTTAGCAGGTGAGTGACAGACGAGCCACTAACGCGTGTAAACTAGACCAGGTGAGTGACAGGTGAGTGACAGGTGAGTGACACTCAATTCAATTAACAGGCGAGTGACAGACGAGCCACTGACGCGAGTAAGCTAGACGATGTGAGTGACAGGTGAGAGACTGTCGGGTCACTAACGCGTGTAATCTAGACGAGATGAGTGACAGGTGAGTGACACTCAAGTCACTTAACAGGTGAGTGACAGACGAGTCACTGACGCGAAACACCTAAGTAGAATAGTGTAAGAACTAAGTCCTGACATTAAGAAGCAAACCTTCCGATAGGTAATAACTCCAAAAACACCAAGAGTGTAAACTCACAAAAACGTAGGCGACGAGACGCACAAGTGAGGCACACGCAAAAAGAGTTTCAGAGTGGGCAGGGGCCTGCCGGAGGAAAGATTTCTGATCGGGATTGAGACCTCAACGATGTAAAAAATTGTCTCTACGCAATACTGTAATCACCGATGATATCCGCGAAGGTGATAGCATGATCTGCGCAAGATCCGCGGCCACATTGCCCGAATGCTATGTTATGTTACAAAAGAATACATGACGAGATAACTGTAGCTCTCATAAAAATGTAAATAAGTGTTACAAATGGCTAAATGATACTCCTGAACCGATAAAAAAGAGTTCTAAAACGAATGTACGCTGTTCCGTTAAGCCATGTTCACATTAAAATGTCCACTCCAAGGGTGCTCAAGTGATCTGTTTGATGTAGCGATACCTTAACACTCAGAGTGGAGTTTTTAAAATGGTACGATGATGGAATGGTCAATCATCTTGCTATCTGAACTCTTAAAATCTCATGCAAATCTATTTCTCACACTGAATTGTCGCTTTATATGTCGTACCATTTTCTTCCAATCATCTTTCATACATCTTATTGGGTCGTGTAATAATATGTTTTATCCTTCAATGTTACACTATATTGTTTTAACTTTAATAATAAATAGCAAATTTGAGAAGACAATTGTATGCCACAAAAAATGTGTTACAGCGCCTTTAAAGATGTATCATTAATATCAGTATTTCGTTTAAATCTAATATATCTTATCCAACATTCAAATGTTACTCCTTTCAATGAACATTTATGATGGTTAACTTTACAAATTCAAATTTATGTTTAGTGTTAAATTTGTATTTTGATTTTACAGTTAAATTTAATTTCACTAGTTCTTGCAAATAACCTGTACGTGCAAATATTTGAACAATTATAATAGCTAGATTACACATATAAAGAATCATATTTTAAAGGTTGACTAGACCTACTATGCCTACCTCCTCTCTAGGTATGATATTTCAACCTTAACACAGACGAAACTTGAACAGTGGAGTAGGGGATGGGTAAAATCCCTATCCAAGGGCGGTAACTCAATTCACTTAACAGGCGAGTGACAGACGAGCCACAGGTAATAACTCCAAAAACACCAAGAGTGTAAACTCACAAAAACGTAGGCGACGAGACGCACAAGTGAGGCACACGCAAAAAGAGTTTCAGAGTGGGCAGGGGCCTGCCGGAGGAAAGATTTCTGATCGGGATTGAGACCTGAACGATGTAAAAAATTGTCTCTACGCAATACTGTAATCACCGATGATATCCGCGAAGGTGATAGCATGATCTGCGCAAGATCCGCGGCCACATTGCCCGAATGCTATGTTATGTTACAAAAGAATACATGACGAGATAACTGTAGCTCTCATAAAAATGTAAATAAGTGTTACAAATGGCTAAATGATACTCCTGAACCGATAAAAAAGAGTTCTAAAACGAATGTACGCTGTTCCGTTAAGCCATGTTCACATTAAAATGATACTCCTGAACCGATAAAAAAGAGTTCTAAAACGAATGTACGCTGTTCCGTTAAGCCATGTTCACATTAAAATGTCCACTCCAAGGGTGCTCAAGTGATCTGTTTGATGTAGCGATACCTTAACACTCAGAGTGGAGTTTTTAAAATGGTACGATGATGGAATGGTCAACCATCTTGCTATCTGAACTCTTAAAATCTCATGCAAATCTATTTCTCACACTGAATTGTCGCTTTATATGTCGTACCATTTTCTTCCAATCATCTTTCATACATCTTATTGGGTCGTGTAATAATATGTTTTATCCTCCAATGTTACACTATATTGTTTTAACTTTAATAATAAATAGCAAATTTGAGAAGACAATTGTATGCCACAAAAAATGTGTTACAGCGCCTTTAAAGATGTATCATTAATATCAGTATTTCGTTTAAATCTAATATATCTTATCCAACATTCAATTGTTACTCCTTTCAATGAACATTTATGATGGTTAACTTTACAAATTCAAATTTATGTTTAGTGTTAAATTTGTATTTTGATTTTACAGTTAAATTTAATTTCACTAGTTCTTGCAAATAACCTGTACGTGCAAATATTTGAACAATTATAATAGCTAGATTACACATATAAAGAATCATATTTTAAAGGTTGACTAGACCTACTATGCCTACCTCCTCTCTAGGTATGATATTTCAACCTTAACACAGACGAAACTTGAACAGTGGAGTAGGGGATGGGTAAAATCCCTATCCAAGGGCGACAGACGAGCCACTGATACGAGTAAGCTTGACGATGTGAGTGACAGGTGAAAGACAGTCGGGTCACTAACGCGTGTAATCTAGACGAGATGAGTGACAGGTGAGTGACACTCAAGTCACTTATTAGGTGAGTGACAGACGAGCCACTAACGCGTGTAGTCTAGACGAGGTGAGTGACAGTCGAGTCACTTAGCAGTTGAGTGACAGACGAGCCACTAACGCGTGTAATCTAGACGAGGTGAGTGACAGGTGAGTGACACTCAAGTCACTTAACAGGCGAGTGACAGACGAGCCACTGACGCGAGTTAGCTACACGATGTGAGTGACATGTGAGTGACAGTCGAGTCACTTAGCAGGTGAGTGACAGACGAGCCACTAACGCGTGTAAACTAGACCAGGTGGGTGACAGGTGAGTGACACTCAATTCAATTAACAGGCGAGTGACAGACGAGCCACTGACGCGAGTTAGCTACACGATGTGAGTGACATGTGAGTGACAGTCGAGTCACTTAGCAGGTGAGTGACAGACGAGCCACTAACGCGTGTAAACTAGACCAGGTGAGTGACAGGTGAGTGACACTCAATTCAATTAACAGGCGAGTGACAGACGAGCCACTGACGCGAGTAAGCTAGACGATGTGAGTGACAGGTGAGAGACTGTCGGGTCACTAACGCGTGTAATCTAGACGAGATGAGTGACAGGTGAGTGACACTCAAGTCACTTAACAGGTGAGTGACAGACGAGTCACTGACGCGAAACACCTAAGTAGAATAGTGTAAGAACTAAGTCCTGACATTAAGAAGCAAACCTTCCGATAGGTAATAACTCCAAAAACACCAAGAGTGTAAACTCACAAAAACGTAGGCGACGAGACGCACAAGTGAGGCACACGCAAAAAGAGTTTCAGAGTGGGCAGGGGCCTGCCGGAGGAAAGATTTCTGATCGGGATTGAGACCTCAACGATGTAAAAAATTGTCTCTACGCAATACTGTAATCACCGATGATATCCGCGAAGGTGATAGCATGATCTGCGCAAGATCCGCGGCCACATTGCCCGAATGCTATGTTATGTTACAAAAGAATACATGACGAGATAACTGTAGCTCTCATAAAAATGTAAATAAGTGTTACAAATGGCTAAATGATACTCCTGAACCGATAAAAAAGAGTTCTAAAACGAATGTACGCTGTTCCGTTAAGCCATGTTCACATTAAAATGTCCACTCCAAGGGTGCTCAAGTGATCTGTTTGATGTAGCGATACCTTAACACTCAGAGTGGAGTTTTTAAAATGGTACGATGATGGAATGGTCAATCATCTTGCTATCTGAACTCTTAAAATCTCATGCAAATCTATTTCTCACACTGAATTGTCGCTTTATATGTCGTACCATTTTCTTCCAATCATCTTTCATACATCTTATTGGGTCGTGTAATAATATGTTTTATCCTCCAATGTTACACTATATTGTTTTAACTTTAATAATAAATAGCAAATTTGAGAAGACAATTGTATGCCACAAAAAATGTGTTACAGCGCCTTTAAAGATGTATCATTAATATCAGTATTTCGTTTAAATCTAATATATCTTATCCAACATTCAATTGTTACTCCTTTCAATGAACATTTATGATGGTTAACTTTACAAATTCAAATTTATGTTTAGTGTTAAATTTGTATTTTGATTTTACAGTTAAATTTAATTTCACTAGTTCTTGCAAATAACCTGTACGTGCAAATATTTGAACAATTATAATAGCTAGATTACACATATAAAGAATCATATTTTAAAGGTTGACTAGACCTACTATGCCTACCTCCTCTCTAGGTATGATATTTCAACCTTAACACAGACGAAACTTGAACAGTGGAGTAGGGGATGGGTAAAATCCCTATCCAAGGGCGGTAACTCAATTCACTTAACAGGCGAGTGACAGACGAGCCACAGGTAATAACTCCAAAAACACCAAGAGTGTAAACTCACAAAAACGTAGGCGACGAGACGCACAAGTGAGGCACACGCAAAAAGAGTTTCAGAGTGGGCAGGGGCCTGCCGGAGGAAAGATTTCTGATCGGGATTGAGACCTGAACGATGTAAAAAATTGTCTCTACGCAATACTGTAATCACCGATGATATCCGCGAAGGTGATAGCATGATCTGCGCAAGATCCGCGGCCACATTGCCCGAATGCTATGTTATGTTACAAAAGAATACATGACGAGATAACTGTAGCTCTCATAAAAATGTAAATAAGTGTTACAAATGGCTAAATGATACTCCTGAACCGATAAAAAAGAGTTCTAAAACGAATGTACGCTGTTCCGTTAAGCCATGTTCACATTAAAATGATACTCCTGAACCGATAAAAAAGAGTTCTAAAACGAATGTACGCTGTTCCGTTAAGCCATGTTCACATTAAAATGTCCACTCCAAGGGTGCTCAAGTGATCTGTTTGATGTAGCGATACCTTAACACTCAGAGTGGAGTTTTTAAAATGGTACGATGATGGAATGGTCAACCATCTTGCTATCTGAACTCTTAAAATCTCATGCAAATCTATTTCTCACACTGAATTGTCGCTTTATATGTCGTACCATTTTCTTCCAATCATCTTTCATACATCTTATTGGGTCGTGTAATAATATGTTTTATCCTCCAATGTTACACTATATTGTTTTAACTTTAATAATAAATAGCAAATTTGAGAAGACAATTGTATGCCACAAAAAATGTGTTACAGCGCCTTTAAAGATGTATCATTAATATCAGTATTTCGTTTAAATCTAATATATCTTATCCAACATTCAATTGTTACTCCTTTCAATGAACATTTATGATGGTTAACTTTACAAATTCAAATTTATGTTTAGTGTTAAATTTGTATTTTGATTTTACAGTTAAATTTAATTTCACTAGTTCTTGCAAATAACCTGTACGTGCAAATATTTGAACAATTATAATAGCTAGATTACACATATAAAGAATCATATTTTAAAGGTTGACTAGACCTACTATGCCTACCTCCTCTCTAGGTATGATATTTCAACCTTAACACAGACGAAACTTGAACAGTGGAGTAGGGGATGGGTAAAATCCCTATCCAAGGGCGGTAACTCAATTCACTTAACAGGCGAGTGACAGACGAGCCACTGATACGAGTAAGCTTGACGATGTGAGTGACAGGTGAAAGACAGTCGGGTCACTAACGCGTGTAATCTAGACGAGATGAGTGACAGGTGAGTGACACTCAAGTCACTTATTAGGTGAGTGACAGACGAGCCACTAACGCGTGTAGTCTAGACGAGGTGAGTGACAGTCGAGTCACTTAGCAGTTGAGTGACAGACGAGCCACTAACGCGTGTAATCTAGACGAGGTGAGTGACAGGTGAGTGACACTCAAGTCACTTAACAGGCGAGTGACAGACGAGCCACTGACGCGAGTTAGCTACACGATGTGAGTGACATGTGAGTGACAGTCGAGTCACTTAGCAGGTGAGTGACAGACGAGCCACTAACGCGTGTAAACTAGACCAGGTGGGTGACAGGTGAGTGACACTCAATTCAATTAACAGGCGAGTGACAGACGAGCCACTGACGCGAGTTAGCTACACGATGTGAGTGACATGTGAGTGACAGTCGAGTCACTTAGCAGGTGAGTGACAGACGAGCCACTAACGCGTGTAAACTAGACCAGGTGAGTGACAGGTGAGTGACACTCAATTCAATTAACAGGCGAGTGACAGACGAGCCACTGACGCGAGTAAGCTAGACGATGTGAGTGACAGGTGAGAGACTGTCGGGTCACTAACGCGTGTAATCTAGACGAGATGAGTGACAGGTGAGTGACACTCAAGTCACTTAACAGGTGAGTGACAGACGAGTCACTGACGCGAAACACCTAAGTAGAATAGTGTAAGAACTAAGTCCTGACATTAAGAAGCAAACCTTCCGATAGGTAATAACTCCAAAAACACCAAGAGTGTAAACTCACAAAAACGTAGGCGACGAGACGCACAAGTGAGGCACACGCAAAAAGAGTTTCAGAGTGGGCAGGGGCCTGCCGGAGGAAAGATTTCTGATCGGGATTGAGACCTCAACGATGTAAAAAATTGTCTCTACGCAATACTGTAATCACCGATGATATCCGCGAAGGTGATAGCATGATCTGCGCAAGATCCGCGGCCACATTGCCCGAATGCTATGTTATGTTACAAAAGAATACATGACGAGATAACTGTAGCTCTCATAAAAATGTAAATAAGTGTTACAAATGGCTAAATGATACTCCTGAACCGATAAAAAAGAGTTCTAAAACGAATGTACGCTGTTCCGTTAAGCCATGTTCACATTAAAATGTCCACTCCAAGGGTGCTCAAGTGATCTGTTTGATGTAGCGATACCTTAACACTCAGAGTGGAGTTTTTAAAATGGTACGATGATGGAATGGTCAATCATCTTGCTATCTGAACTCTTAAAATCTCATGCAAATCTATTTCTCACACTGAATTGTCGCTTTATATGTCGTACCATTTTCTTCCAATCATCTTTCATACATCTTATTGGGTCGTGTAATAATATGTTTTATCCTCCAATGTTACACTATATTGTTTTAACTTTAATAATAAATAGCAAATTTGAGAAGACAATTGTATGCCACAAAAAATGTGTTACAGCGCCTTTAAAGATGTATCATTAATATCAGTATTTCGTTTAAATCTAATATATCTTATCCAACATTCAATTGTTACTCCTTTCAATGAACATTTATGATGGTTAACTTTACAAATTCAAATTTATGTTTAGTGTTAAATTTGTATTTTGATTTTACAGTTAAATTTAATTTCACTAGTTCTTGCAAATAACCTGTACGTGCAAATATTTGAACAATTATAATAGCTAGATTACACATATAAAGAATCATATTTTAAAGGTTGACTAGACCTACTATGCCTACCTCCTCTCTAGGTATGATATTTCAACCTTAACACAGACGAAACTTGAACAGTGGAGTAGGGGATGGGTAAAATCCCTATCCAAGGGCGGTAACTCAATTCACTTAACAGGCGAGTGACAGACGAGCCACAGGTAATAACTCCAAAAACACCAAGAGTGTAAACTCACAAAAACGTAGGCGACGAGACGCACAAGTGAGGCACACGCAAAAAGAGTTTCAGAGTGGGCAGGGGCCTGCCGGAGGAAAGATTTCTGATCGGGATTGAGACCTGAACGATGTAAAAAATTGTCTCTACGCAATACTGTAATCACCGATGATATCCGCGAAGGTGATAGCATGATCTGCGCAAGATCCGCGGCCACATTGCCCGAATGCTATGTTATGTTACAAAAGAATACATGACGAGATAACTGTAGCTCTCATAAAAATGTAAATAAGTGTTACAAATGGCTAAATGATACTCCTGAACCGATAAAAAAGAGTTCTAAAACGAATGTACGCTGTTCCGTTAAGCCATGTTCACATTAAAATGATACTCCTGAACCGATAAAAAAGAGTTCTAAAACGAATGTACGCTGTTCCGTTAAGCCATGTTCACATTAAAATGTCCACTCCAAGGGTGCTCAAGTGATCTGTTTGATGTAGCGATACCTTAACACTCAGAGTGGAGTTTTTAAAATGGTACGATGATGGAATGGTCAACCATCTTGCTATCTGAACTCTTAAAATCTCATGCAAATCTATTTCTCACACTGAATTGTCGCTTTATATGTCGTACCATTTTCTTCCAATCATCTTTCATACATCTTATTGGGTCGTGTAATAATATGTTTTATCCTCCAATGTTACACTATATTGTTTTAACTTTAATAATAAATAGCAAATTTGAGAAGACAATTGTATGCCACAAAAAATGTGTTACAGCGCCTTTAAAGATGTATCATTAATATCAGTATTTCGTTTAAATCTAATATATCTTATCCAACATTCAATTGTTACTCCTTTCAATGAACATTTATGATGGTTAACTTTACAAATTCAAATTTATGTTTAGTGTTAAATTTGTATTTTGATTTTACAGTTAAATTTAATTTCACTAGTTCTTGCAAATAACCTGTACGTGCAAATATTTGAACAATTATAATAGCTAGATTACACATATAAAGAATCATATTTTAAAGGTTGACTAGACCTACTATGCCTACCTCCTCTCTAGGTATGATATTTCAACCTTAACACAGACGAAACTTGAACAGTGGAGTAGGGGATGGGTAAAATCCCTATCCAAGGGCGGTAACTCAATTCACTTAACAGGCGAGTGACAGACGAGCCACTGATACGAGTAAGCTTGACGATGTGAGTGACAGGTGAAAGACAGTCGGGTCACTAACGCGTGTAATCTAGACGAGATGAGTGACAGGTGAGTGACACTCAAGTCACTTATTAGGTGAGTGACAGACGAGCCACTAACGCGTGTAGTCTAGACGAGGTGAGTGACAGTCGAGTCACTTAGCAGTTGAGTGACAGACGAGCCACTAACGCGTGTAATCTAGACGAGGTGAGTGACAGGTGAGTGACACTCAAGTCACTTAACAGGCGAGTGACAGACGAGCCACTGACGCGAGTTAGCTACACGATGTGAGTGACATGTGAGTGACAGTCGAGTCACTTAGCAGGTGAGTGACAGACGAGCCACTAACGCGTGTAAACTAGACCAGGTGGGTGACAGGTGAGTGACACTCAATTCAATTAACAGGCGAGTGACAGACGAGCCACTGACGCGAGTTAGCTACACGATGTGAGTGACATGTGAGTGACAGTCGAGTCACTTAGCAGGTGAGTGACAGACGAGCCACTAACGCGTGTAAACTAGACCAGGTGAGTGACAGGTGAGTGACAGGTGAGTGACACTCAATTCAATTAACAGGCGAGTGACAGACGAGCCACTGACGCGAGTAAGCTAGACGATGTGAGTGACAGGTGAGAGACTGTCGGGTCACTAACGCGTGTAATCTAGACGAGATGAGTGACAGGTGAGTGACACTCAAGTCACTTAACAGGTGAGTGACAGACGAGTCACTGACGCGAAACACCTAAGTAGAATAGTGTAAGAACTAAGTCCTGACATTAAGAAGCAAACCTTCCGATAGGTAATAACTCCAAAAACACCAAGAGTGTAAACTCACAAAAACGTAGGCGACGAGACGCACAAGTGAGGCACACGCAAAAAGAGTTTCAGAGTGGGCAGGGGCCTGCCGGAGGAAAGATTTCTGATCGGGATTGAGACCTCAACGATGTAAAAAATTGTCTCTACGCAATACTGTAATCACCGATGATATCCGCGAAGGTGATAGCATGATCTGCGCAAGATCCGCGGCCACATTGCCCGAATGCTATGTTATGTTACAAAAGAATACATGACGAGATAACTGTAGCTCTCATAAAAATGTAAATAAGTGTTACAAATGGCTAAATGATACTCCTGAACCGATAAAAAAGAGTTCTAAAACGAATGTACGCTGTTCCGTTAAGCCATGTTCACATTAAAATGTCCACTCCAAGGGTGCTCAAGTGATCTGTTTGATGTAGCGATACCTTAACACTCAGAGTGGAGTTTTTAAAATGGTACGATGATGGAATGGTCAATCATCTTGCTATCTGAACTCTTAAAATCTCATGCAAATCTATTTCTCACACTGAATTGTCGCTTTATATGTCGTACCATTTTCTTCCAATCATCTTTCATACATCTTATTGGGTCGTGTAATAATATGTTTTATCCTTCAATGTTACACTATATTGTTTTAACTTTAATAATAAATAGCAAATTTGAGAAGACAATTGTATGCCACAAAAAATGTGTTACAGCGCCTTTAAAGATGTATCATTAATATCAGTATTTCGTTTAAATCTAATATATCTTATCCAACATTCAAATGTTACTCCTTTCAATGAACATTTATGATGGTTAACTTTACAAATTCAAATTTATGTTTAGTGTTAAATTTGTATTTTGATTTTACAGTTAAATTTAATTTCACTAGTTCTTGCAAATAACCTGTACGTGCAAATATTTGAACAATTATAATAGCTAGATTACACATATAAAGAATCATATTTTAAAGGTTGACTAGACCTACTATGCCTACCTCCTCTCTAGGTATGATATTTCAACCTTAACACAGACGAAACTTGAACAGTGGAGTAGGGGATGGGTAAAATCCCTATCCAAGGGCGGTAACTCAATTCACTTAACAGGCGAGTGACAGACGAGCCACAGGTAATAACTCCAAAAACACCAAGAGTGTAAACTCACAAAAACGTAGGCGACGAGACGCACAAGTGAGGCACACGCAAAAAGAGTTTCAGAGTGGGCAGGGGCCTGCCGGAGGAAAGATTTCTGATCGGGATTGAGACCTGAACGATGTAAAAAATTGTCTCTACGCAATACTGTAATCACCGATGATATCCGCGAAGGTGATAGCATGATCTGCGCAAGATCCGCGGCCACATTGCCCGAATGCTATGTTATGTTACAAAAGAATACATGACGAGATAACTGTAGCTCTCATAAAAATGTAAATAAGTGTTACAAATGGCTAAATGATACTCCTGAACCGATAAAAAAGAGTTCTAAAACGAATGTACGCTGTTCCGTTAAGCCATGTTCACATTAAAATGATACTCCTGAACCGATAAAAAAGAGTTCTAAAACGAATGTACGCTGTTCCGTTAAGCCATGTTCACATTAAAATGTCCACTCCAAGGGTGCTCAAGTGATCTGTTTGATGTAGCGATACCTTAACACTCAGAGTGGAGTTTTTAAAATGGTACGATGATGGAATGGTCAACCATCTTGCTATCTGAACTCTTAAAATCTCATGCAAATCTATTTCTCACACTGAATTGTCGCTTTATATGTCGTACCATTTTCTTCCAATCATCTTTCATACATCTTATTGGGTCGTGTAATAATATGTTTTATCCTCCAATGTTACACTATATTGTTTTAACTTTAATAATAAATAGCAAATTTGAGAAGACAATTGTATGCCACAAAAAATGTGTTACAGCGCCTTTAAAGATGTATCATTAATATCAGTATTTCGTTTAAATCTAATATATCTTATCCAACATTCAATTGTTACTCCTTTCAATGAACATTTATGATGGTTAACTTTACAAATTCAAATTTATGTTTAGTGTTAAATTTGTATTTTGATTTTACAGTTAAATTTAATTTCACTAGTTCTTGCAAATAACCTGTACGTGCAAATATTTGAACAATTATAATAGCTAGATTACACATATAAAGAATCATATTTTAAAGGTTGACTAGACCTACTATGCCTACCTCCTCTCTAGGTATGATATTTCAACCTTAACACAGACGAAACTTGAACAGTGGAGTAGGGGATGGGTAAAATCCCTATCCAAGGGCGGTAACTCAATTCACTTAACAGGCGAGTGACAGACGAGCCACTGATACGAGTAAGCTTGACGATGTGAGTGACAGGTGAAAGACAGTCGGGTCACTAACGCGTGTAATCTAGACGAGATGAGTGACAGGTGAGTGACACTCAAGTCACTTATTAGGTGAGTGACAGACGAGCCACTAACGCGTGTAGTCTAGACGAGGTGAGTGACAGTCGAGTCACTTAGCAGTTGAGTGACAGACGAGCCACTAACGCGTGTAATCTAGACGAGGTGAGTGACAGGTGAGTGACACTCAAGTCACTTAACAGGCGAGTGACAGACGAGCCACTGACGCGAGTTAGCTACACGATGTGAGTGACAGTCGAGTCACTTAGCAGGTGAGTGACAGACGAGCCACTAACGCGTGTAAACTAGACCAGGTGGGTGACAGGTGAGTGACACTCAATTCAATTAACAGGCGAGTGACAGACGAGCCACTGACGCGAGTTAGCTACACGATGTGAGTGACATGTGAGTGACAGTCGAGTCACTTAGCAGGTGAGTGACAGACGAGCCACTAACGCGTGTAAACTAGACCAGGTGAGTGACAGGTGAGTGACACTCAATTCAATTAACAGGCGAGTGACAGACGAGCCACTGACGCGAGTAAGCTAGACGATGTGAGTGACAGGTGAGAGACTGTCGGGTCACTAACGCGTGTAATCTAGACGAGATGAGTGACAGGTGAGTGACACTCAAGTCACTTAACAGGTGAGTGACAGACGAGTCACTGACGCGAAACACCTAAGTAGAATAGTGTAAGAACTAAGTCCTGACATTAAGAAGCAAACCTTCCGATAGGTAATAACTCCAAAAACACCAAGAGTGTAAACTCACAAAAACGTAGGCGACGAGACGCACAAGTGAGGCACACGCAAAAAGAGTTTCAGAGTGGGCAGGGGCCTGCCGGAGGAAAGATTTCTGATCGGGATTGAGACCTCAACGATGTAAAAAATTGTCTCTACGCAATACTGTAATCACCGATGATATCCGCGAAGGTGATAGCATGATCTGCGCAAGATCCGCGGCCACATTGCCCGAATGCTATGTTATGTTACAAAAGAATACATGACGAGATAACTGTAGCTCTCATAAAAATGTAAATAAGTGTTACAAATGGCTAAATGATACTCCTGAACCGATAAAAAAGAGTTCTAAAACGAATGTACGCTGTTCCGTTAAGCCATGTTCACATTAAAATGTCCACTCCAAGGGTGCTCAAGTGATCTGTTTGATGTAGCGATACCTTAACACTCAGAGTGGAGTTTTTAAAATGGTACGATGATGGAATGGTCAATCATCTTGCTATCTGAACTCTTAAAATCTCATGCAAATCTATTTCTCACACTGAATTGTCGCTTTATATGTCGTACCATTTTCTTCCAATCATCTTTCATACATCTTATTGGGTCGTGTAATAATATGTTTTATCCTCCAATGTTACACTATATTGTTTTAACTTTAATAATAAATAGCAAATTTGAGAAGACAATTGTATGCCACAAAAAATGTGTTACAGCGCCTTTAAAGATGTATCATTAATATCAGTATTTCGTTTAAATCTAATATATCTTATCCAACATTCAATTGTTACTCCTTTCAATGAACATTTATGATGGTTAACTTTACAAATTCAAATTTATGTTTAGTGTTAAATTTGTATTTTGATTTTACAGTTAAATTTAATTTCACTAGTTCTTGCAAATAACCTGTACGTGCAAATATTTGAACAATTATAATAGCTAGATTACACATATAAAGAATCATATTTTAAAGGTTGACTAGACCTACTATGCCTACCTCCTCTCTAGGTATGATATTTCAACCTTAACACAGACGAAACTTGAACAGTGGAGTAGGGGATGGGTAAAATCCCTATCCAAGGGCGGTAACTCAATTCACTTAACAGGCGAGTGACAGACGAGCCACAGGTAATAACTCCAAAAACACCAAGAGTGTAAACTCACAAAAACGTAGGCGACGAGACGCACAAGTGAGGCACACGCAAAAAGAGTTTCAGAGTGGGCAGGGGCCTGCCGGAGGAAAGATTTCTGATCGGGATTGAGACCTGAACGATGTAAAAAATTGTCTCTACGCAATACTGTAATCACCGATGATATCCGCGAAGGTGATAGCATGATCTGCGCAAGATCCGCGGCCACATTGCCCGAATGCTATGTTATGTTACAAAAGAATACATGACGAGATAACTGTAGCTCTCATAAAAATGTAAATAAGTGTTACAAATGGCTAAATGATACTCCTGAACCGATAAAAAAGAGTTCTAAAACGAATGTACGCTGTTCCGTTAAGCCATGTTCACATTAAAATGATACTCCTGAACCGATAAAAAAGAGTTCTAAAACGAATGTACGCTGTTCCGTTAAGCCATGTTCACATTAAAATGTCCACTCCAAGGGTGCTCAAGTGATCTGTTTGATGTAGCGATACCTTAACACTCAGAGTGGAGTTTTTAAAATGGTACGATGATGGAATGGTCAACCATCTTGCTATCTGAACTCTTAAAATCTCATGCAAATCTATTTATCACACTGAATTGTCGCTTTATATGTCGTACCATTTTCTTCCAATCATCTTTCATACATCTTATTGGGTCGTGTAATAATATGTTTTATCCTCCAATGTTACACTATATTGTTTTAACTTTAATAATAAATAGCAAATTTGAGAAGACAATTGTATGCCACAAAAAATGTGTTACAGCGCCTTTAAAGATGTATCATTAATATCAGTATTTCGTTTAAATCTAATATATCTTATCCAACATTCAATTGTTACTCCTTTCAATGAACATTTATGATGGTTAACTTTACAAATTCAAATTTATGTTTAGTGTTAAATTTGTATTTTGATTTTACAGTTAAATTTAATTTCACTAGTTCTTGCAAATAACCTGTACGTGCAAATATTTGAACAATTATAATAGCTAGATTACACATATAAAGAATCATATTTTAAAGGTTGACTAGACCTACTATGCCTACCTCCTCTCTAGGTATGATATTTCAACCTTAACACAGACGAAACTTGAACAGTGGAGTAGGGGATGGGTAAAATCCCTATCCAAGGGCGGTAACTCAATTCACTTAACAGGCGAGTGACAGACGAGCCACTGATACGAGTAAGCTTGACGATGTGAGTGACAGGTGAAAGACAGTCGGGTCACTAACGCGTGTAATCTAGACGAGATGAGTGACAGGTGAGTGACACTCAAGTCACTTATTAGGTGAGTGACAGACGAGCCACTAACGCGTGTAGTCTAGACGAGGTGAGTGACAGTCGAGTCACTTAGCAGTTGAGTGACAGACGAGCCACTAACGCGTGTAATCTAGACGAGGTGAGTGACAGGTGAGTGACACTCAAGTCACTTAACAGGCGAGTGACAGACGAGCCACTGACGCGAGTTAGCTACACGATGTGAGTGACATGTGAGTGACAGTCGAGTCACTTAGCAGGTGAGTGACAGACGAGCCACTAACGCGTGTAAACTAGACCAGGTGGGTGACAGGTGAGTGACACTCAATTCAATTAACAGGCGAGTGACAGACGAGCCACTGACGCGAGTTAGCTACACGATGTGAGTGACATGTGAGTGACAGTCGAGTCACTTAGCAGGTGAGTGACAGACGAGCCACTAACGCGTGTAAACTAGACCAGGTGAGTGACAGGTGAGTGACACTCAATTCAATTAACAGGCGAGTGACAGACGAGCCACTGACGCGAGTAAGCTAGACGATGTGAGTGACAGGTGAGAGACTGTCGGGTCACTAACGCGTGTAATCTAGACGAGATGAGTGACAGGTGAGTGACACTCAAGTCACTTAACAGGTGAGTGACAGACGAGTCACTGACGCGAAACACCTAAGTAGAATAGTGTAAGAACTAAGTCCTGACATTAAGAAGCAAACCTTCCGATAGGTAATAACTCCAAAAACACCAAGAGTGTAAACTCACAAAAACGTAGGCGACGAGACGCACAAGTGAGGCACACGCAAAAAGAGTTTCAGAGTGGGCAGGGGCCTGCCGGAGGAAAGATTTCTGATCGGGATTGAGACCTCAACGATGTAAAAAATTGTCTCTACGCAATACTGTAATCACCGATGATATCCGCGAAGGTGATAGCATGATCTGCGCAAGATCCGCGGCCACATTGCCCGAATGCTATGTTATGTTACAAAAGAATACATGACGAGATAACTGTAGCTCTCATAAAAATGTAAATAAGTGTTACAAATGGCTAAATGATACTCCTGAACCGATAAAAAAGAGTTCTAAAACGAATGTACGCTGTTCCGTTAAGCCATGTTCACATTAAAATGTCCACTCCAAGGGTGCTCAAGTGATCTGTTTGATGTAGCGATACCTTAACACTCAGAGTGGAGTTTTTAAAATGGTACGATGATGGAATGGTCAATCATCTTGCTATCTGAACTCTTAAAATCTCATGCAAATCTATTTCTCACACTGAATTGTCGCTTTATATGTCGTACCATTTTCTTCCAATCATCTTTCATACATCTTATTGGGTCGTGTAATAATATGTTTTATCCTCCAATGTTACACTATATTGTTTTAACTTTAATAATAAATAGCAAATTTGAGAAGACAATTGTATGCCACAAAAAATGTGTTACAGCGCCTTTAAAGATGTATCATTAATATCAGTATTTCGTTTAAATCTAATATATCTTATCCAACATTCAATTGTTACTCCTTTCAATGAACATTTATGATGGTTAACTTTACAAATTCAAATTTATGTTTAGTGTTAAATTTGTATTTTGATTTTACAGTTAAATTTAATTTCACTAGTTCTTGCAAATAACCTGTACGTGCAAATATTTGAACAATTATAATAGCTAGATTACACATATAAAGAATCATATTTTAAAGGTTGACTAGACCTACTATGCCTACCTCCTCTCTAGGTATGATATTTCAACCTTAACACAGACGAAACTTGAACAGTGGAGTAGGGGATGGGTAAAATCCCTATCCAAGGGCGGTAACTCAATTCACTTAACAGGCGAGTGACAGACGAGCCACAGGTAATAACTCCAAAAACACCAAGAGTGTAAACTCACAAAAACGTAGGCGACGAGACGCACAAGTGAGGCACACGCAAAAAGAGTTTCAGAGTGGGCAGGGGCCTGCCGGAGGAAAGATTTCTGATCGGGATTGAGACCTGAACGATGTAAAAAATTGTCTCTACGCAATACTGTAATCACCGATGATATCCGCGAAGGTGATAGCATGATCTGCGCAAGATCCGCGGCCACATTGCCCGAATGCTATGTTATGTTACAAAAGAATACATGACGAGATAACTGTAGCTCTCATAAAAATGTAAATAAGTGTTACAAATGGCTAAATGATACTCCTGAACCGATAAAAAAGAGTTCTAAAACGAATGTACGCTGTTCCGTTAAGCCATGTTCACATTAAAATGATACTCCTGAACCGATAAAAAAGAGTTCTAAAACGAATGTACGCTGTTCCGTTAAGCCATGTTCACATTAAAATGTCCACTCCAAGGGTGCTCAAGTGATCTGTTTGATGTAGCGATACCTTAACACTCAGAGTGGAGTTTTTAAAATGGTACGATGATGGAATGGTCAACCATCTTGCTATCTGAACTCTTAAAATCTCATGCAAATCTATTTCTCACACTGAATTGTCGCTTTATATGTCGTACCATTTTCTTCCAATCATCTTTCATACATCTTATTGGGTCGTGTAATAATATGTTTTATCCTCCAATGTTACACTATATTGTTTTAACTTTAATAATAAATAGCAAATTTGAGAAGACAATTGTATGCCACAAAAAATGTGTTACAGCGCCTTTAAAGATGTATCATTAATATCAGTATTTCGTTTAAATCTAATATATCTTATCCAACATTCAATTGTTACTCCTTTCAATGAACATTTATGATGGTTAACTTTACAAATTCAAATTTATGTTTAGTGTTAAATTTGTATTTTGATTTTACAGTTAAATTTAATTTCACTAGTTCTTGCAAATAACCTGTACGTGCAAATATTTGAACAATTATAATAGCTAGATTACACATATAAAGAATCATATTTTAAAGGTTGACTAGACCTACTATGCCTACCTCCTCTCTAGGTATGATATTTCAACCTTAACACAGACGAAACTTGAACAGTGGAGTAGGGGATGGGTAAAATCCCTATCCAAGGGCGGTAACTCAATTCACTTAACAGGCGAGTGACAGACGAGCCACTGATACGAGTAAGCTTGACGATGTGAGTGACAGGTGAAAGACAGTCGGGTCACTAACGCGTGTAATCTAGACGAGATGAGTGACAGGTGAGTGACACTCAAGTCACTTATTAGGTGAGTGACAGACGAGCCACTAACGCGTGTAGTCTAGACGAGGTGAGTGACAGTCGAGTCACTTAGCAGTTGAGTGACAGACGAGCCACTAACGCGTGTAATCTAGACGAGGTGAGTGACAGGTGAGTGACACTCAAGTCACTTAACAGGCGAGTGACAGACGAGCCACTGACGCGAGTTAGCTACACGATGTGAGTGACATGTGAGTGACAGTCGAGTCACTTAGCAGGTGAGTGACAGACGAGCCACTAACGCGTGTAAACTAGACCAGGTGGGTGACAGGTGAGTGACACTCAATTCAATTAACAGGCGAGTGACAGACGAGCCACTGACGCGAGTTAGCTACACGATGTGAGTGACATGTGAGTGACAGTCGAGTCACTTAGCAGGTGAGTGACAGACGAGCCACTAACGCGTGTAAACTAGACCAGGTGAGTGACAGGTGAGTGACACTCAATTCAATTAACAGGCGAGTGACAGACGAGCCACTGACGCGAGTAAGCTAGACGATGTGAGTGACAGGTGAGAGACTGTCGGGTCACTAACGCGTGTAATCTAGACGAGATGAGTGACAGGTGAGTGACACTCAAGTCACTTAACAGGTGAGTGACAGACGAGTCACTGACGCGAAACACCTAAGTAGAATAGTGTAAGAACTAAGTCCTGACATTAAGAAGCAAACCTTCCGATAGGTAATAACTCCAAAAACACCAAGAGTGTAAACTCACAAAAACGTAGGCGACGAGACGCACAAGTGAGGCACACGCAAAAAGAGTTTCAGAGTGGGCAGGGGCCTGCCGGAGGAAAGATTTCTGATCGGGATTGAGACCTCAACGATGTAAAAAATTGTCTCTACGCAATACTGTAATCACCGATGATATCCGCGAAGGTGATAGCATGATCTGCGCAAGATCCGCGGCCACATTGCCCGAATGCTATGTTATGTTACAAAAGAATACATGACGAGATAACTGTAGCTCTCATAAAAATGTAAATAAGTGTTACAAATGGCTAAATGATACTCCTGAACCGATAAAAAAGAGTTCTAAAACGAATGTACGCTGTTCCGTTAAGCCATGTTCACATTAAAATGTCCACTCCAAGGGTGCTCAAGTGATCTGTTTGATGTAGCGATACCTTAACACTCAGAGTGGAGTTTTTAAAATGGTACGATGATGGAATGGTCAATCATCTTGCTATCTGAACTCTTAAAATCTCATGCAAATCTATTTCTCACACTGAATTGTCGCTTTATATGTCGTACCATTTTCTTCCAATCATCTTTCATACATCTTATTGGGTCGTGTAATAATATGTTTTATCCTCCAATGTTACACTATATTGTTTTAACTTTAATAATAAATAGCAAATTTGAGAAGACAATTGTATGCCACAAAAAATGTGTTACAGCGCCTTTAAAGATGTATCATTAATATCAGTATTTCGTTTAAATCTAATATATCTTATCCAACATTCAATTGTTACTCCTTTCAATGAACATTTATGATGGTTAACTTTACAAATTCAAATTTATGTTTAGTGTTAAATTTGTATTTTGATTTTACAGTTAAATTTAATTTCACTAGTTCTTGCAAATAACCTGTACGTGCAAATATTTGAACAATTATAATAGCTAGATTACACATATAAAGAATCATATTTTAAAGGTTGACTAGACCTACTATGCCTACCTCCTCTCTAGGTATGATATTTCAACCTTAACACAGACGAAACTTGAACAGTGGAGTAGGGGATGGGTAAAATCCCTATCCAAGGGCGGTAACTCAATTCACTTAACAGGCGAGTGACAGACGAGCCACAGGTAATAACTCCAAAAACACCAAGAGTGTAAACTCACAAAAACGTAGGCGACGAGACGCACAAGTGAGGCACACGCAAAAAGAGTTTCAGAGTGGGCAGGGGCCTGCCGGAGGAAAGATTTCTGATCGGGATTGAGACCTGAACGATGTAAAAAATTGTCTCTACGCAATACTGTAATCACCGATGATATCCGCGAAGGTGATAGCATGATCTGCGCAAGATCCGCGGCCACATTGCCCGAATGCTATGTTATGTTACAAAAGAATACATGACGAGATAACTGTAGCTCTCATAAAAATGTAAATAAGTGTTACAAATGGCTAAATGATACTCCTGAACCGATAAAAAAGAGTTCTAAAACGAATGTACGCTGTTCCGTTAAGCCATGTTCACATTAAAATGATACTCCTGAACCGATAAAAAAGAGTTCTAAAACGAATGTACGCTGTTCCGTTAAGCCATGTTCACATTAAAATGTCCACTCCAAGGGTGCTCAAGTGATCTGTTTGATGTAGCGATACCTTAACACTCAGAGTGGAGTTTTTAAAATGGTACGATGATGGAATGGTCAACCATCTTGCTATCTGAACTCTTAAAATCTCATGCAAATCTATTTCTCACACTGAATTGTCGCTTTATATGTCGTACCATTTTCTTCCAATCATCTTTCATACATCTTATTGGGTCGTGTAATAATATGTTTTATCCTCCAATGTTACACTATATTGTTTTAACTTTAATAATAAATAGCAAATTTGAGAAGACAATTGTATGCCACAAAAAATGTGTTACAGCGCCTTTAAAGATGTATCATTAATATCAGTATTTCGTTTAAATCTAATATATCTTATCCAACATTCAATTGTTACTCCTTTCAATGAACATTTATGATGGTTAACTTTACAAATTCAAATTTATGTTTAGTGTTAAATTTGTATTTTGATTTTACAGTTAAATTTAATTTCACTAGTTCTTGCAAATAACCTGTACGTGCAAATATTTGAACAATTATAATAGCTAGATTACACATATAAAGAATCATATTTTAAAGGTTGACTAGACCTACTATGCCTACCTCCTCTCTAGGTATGATATTTCAACCTTAACACAGACGAAACTTGAACAGTGGAGTAGGGGATGGGTAAAATCCCTATCCAAGGGCGGTAACTCAATTCACTTAACAGGCGAGTGACAGACGAGCCACTGATACGAGTAAGCTTGACGATGTGAGTGACAGGTGAAAGACAGTCGGGTCACTAACGCGTGTAATCTAGACGAGATGAGTGACAGGTGAGTGACACTCAAGTCACTTATTAGGTGAGTGACAGACGAGCCACTAACGCGTGTAGTCTAGACGAGGTGAGTGACAGTCGAGTCACTTAGCAGTTGAGTGACAGACGAGCCACTAACGCGTGTAATCTAGACGAGGTGAGTGACAGGTGAGTGACACTCAAGTCACTTAACAGGCGAGTGACAGACGAGCCACTGACGCGAGTAAGCTAGACGATGTGAGTGACAGGTGAGAGACTGTCGGGTCACTAACGCGTGTAATCTAGACGAGATGAGTGACAGGTGAGTGACACTCAAGTCACTTAACAGGTGAGTGACAGACGAGTCACTGACGCGAAACACCTAAGTAGAATAGTGTAAGAACTAAGTCCTGACATTAAGAAGCAAACCTTCCGATAGGTAATAACTCCAAAAACACCAAGAGTGTAAACTCACAAAAACGTAGGCGACGAGACGCACAAGTGAGGCACACGCAAAAAGAGTTTCAGAGTGGGCAGGGGCCTGCCGGAGGAAAGATTTCTGATCGGGATTGAGACCTCAACGATGTAAAAAATTGTCTCTACGCAATACTGTAATCACCGATGATATCCGCGAAGGTGATAGCATGATCTGCGCAAGATCCGCGGCCACATTGCCCGAATGCTATGTTATGTTACAAAAGAATACATGACGAGATAACTGTAGCTCTCATAAAAATGTAAATAAGTGTTACAAATGGCTAAATGATACTCCTGAACCGATAAAAAAGAGTTCTAAAACGAATGTACGCTGTTCCGTTAAGCCATGTTCACATTAAAATGTCCACTCCAAGGGTGCTCAAGTGATCTGTTTGATGTAGCGATACCTTAACACTCAGAGTGGAGTTTTTAAAATGGTACGATGATGGAATGGTCAATCATCTTGCTATCTGAACTCTTAAAATCTCATGCAAATCTATTTCTCACACTGAATTGTCGCTTTATATGTCGTACCATTTTCTTCCAATCATCTTTCATACATCTTATTGGGTCGTGTAATAATATGTTTTATCCTCCAATGTTACACTATATTGTTTTAACTTTAATAATAAATAGCAAATTTGAGAAGACAATTGTATGCCACAAAAAATGTGTTACAGCGCCTTTAAAGATGTATCATTAATATCAGTATTTCGTTTAAATCTAATATATCTTATCCAACATTCAATTGTTACTCCTTTCAATGAACATTTATGATGGTTAACTTTACAAATTCAAATTTATGTTTAGTGTTAAATTTGTATTTTGATTTTACAGTTAAATTTAATTTCACTAGTTCTTGCAAATAACCTGTACGTGCAAATATTTGAACAATTATAATAGCTAGATTACACATATAAAGAATCATATTTTAAAGGTTGACTAGACCTACTATGCCTACCTCCTCTCTAGGTATGATATTTCAACCTTAACACAGACGAAACTTGAACAGTGGAGTAGGGGATGGGTAAAATCCCTATCCAAGGGCGGTAACTCAATTCACTTAACAGGCGAGTGACAGACGAGCCACAGGTAATAACTCCAAAAACACCAAGAGTGTAAACTCACAAAAACGTAGGCGACGAGACGCACAAGTGAGGCACACGCAAAAAGAGTTTCAGAGTGGGCAGGGGCCTGCCGGAGGAAAGATTTCTGATCGGGATTGAGACCTGAACGATGTAAAAAATTGTCTCTACGCAATACTGTAATCACCGATGATATCCGCGAAGGTGATAGCATGATCTGCGCAAGATCCGCGGCCACATTGCCCGAATGCTATGTTATGTTACAAAAGAATACATGACGAGATAACTGTAGCTCTCATAAAAATGTAAATAAGTGTTACAAATGGCTAAATGATACTCCTGAACCGATAAAAAAGAGTTCTAAAACGAATGTACGCTGTTCCGTTAAGCCATGTTCACATTAAAATGATACTCCTGAACCGATAAAAAAGAGTTCTAAAACGAATGTACGCTGTTCCGTTAAGCCATGTTCACATTAAAATGTCCACTCCAAGGGTGCTCAAGTGATCTGTTTGATGTAGCGATACCTTAACACTCAGAGTGGAGTTTTTAAAATGGTACGATGATGGAATGGTCAACCATCTTGCTATCTGAACTCTTAAAATCTCATGCAAATCTATTTATCACACTGAATTGTCGCTTTATATGTCGTACCATTTTCTTCCAATCATCTTTCATACATCTTATTGGGTCGTGTAATAATATGTTTTATCCTCCAATGTTACACTATATTGTTTTAACTTTAATAATAAATAGCAAATTTGAGAAGACAATTGTATGCCACAAAAAATGTGTTACAGCGCCTTTAAAGATGTATCATTAATATCAGTATTTCGTTTAAATCTAATATATCTTATCCAACATTCAATTGTTACTCCTTTCAATGAACATTTATGATGGTTAACTTTACAAATTCAAATTTATGTTTAGTGTTAAATTTGTATTTTGATTTTACAGTTAAATTTAATTTCACTAGTTCTTGCAAATAACCTGTACGTGCAAATATTTGAACAATTATAATAGCTAGATTACACATATAAAGAATCATATTTTAAAGGTTGACTAGACCTACTATGCCTACCTCCTCTCTAGGTATGATATTTCAACCTTAACACAGACGAAACTTGAACAGTGGAGTAGGGGATGGGTAAAATCCCTATCCAAGGGCGGTAACTCAATTCACTTAACAGGCGAGTGACAGACGAGCCACTGATACGAGTAAGCTTGACGATGTGAGTGACAGGTGAAAGACAGTCGGGTCACTAACGCGTGTAATCTAGACGAGATGAGTGACAGGTGAGTGACACTCAAGTCACTTATTAGGTGAGTGACAGACGAGCCACTAACGCGTGTAGTCTAGACGAGGTGAGTGACAGTCGAGTCACTTAGCAGTTGAGTGACAGACGAGCCACTAACGCGTGTAATCTAGACGAGGTGAGTGACAGGTGAGTGACACTCAAGTCACTTAACAGGCGAGTGACAGACGAGCCACTGACGCGAGTTAGCTACACGATGTGAGTGACATGTGAGTGACAGTCGAGTCACTTAGCAGGTGAGTGACAGACGAGCCACTAACGCGTGTAAACTAGACCAGGTGGGTGACAGGTGAGTGACACTCAATTCAATTAACAGGCGAGTGACAGACGAGCCACTGACGCGAGTTAGCTACACGATGTGAGTGACATGTGAGTGACAGTCGAGTCACTTAGCAGGTGAGTGACAGACGAGCCACTAACGCGTGTAAACTAGACCAGGTGAGTGACAGGTGAGTGACACTCAATTCAATTAACAGGCGAGTGACAGACGAGCCACTGACGCGAGTAAGCTAGACGATGTGAGTGACAGGTGAGAGACTGTCGGGTCACTAACGCGTGTAATCTAGACGAGATGAGTGACAGGTGAGTGACACTCAAGTCACTTAACAGGTGAGTGACAGACGAGTCACTGACGCGAAACACCTAAGTAGAATAGTGTAAGAACTAAGTCCTGACATTAAGAAGCAAACCTTCCGATAGGTAATAACTCCAAAAACACCAAGAGTGTAAACTCACAAAAACGTAGGCGACGAGACGCACAAGTGAGGCACACGCAAAAAGAGTTTCAGAGTGGGCAGGGGCCTGCCGGAGGAAAGATTTCTGATCGGGATTGAGACCTCAACGATGTAAAAAATTGTCTCTACGCAATACTGTAATCACCGATGATATCCGCGAAGGTGATAGCATGATCTGCGCAAGATCCGCGGCCACATTGCCCGAATGCTATGTTATGTTACAAAAGAATACATGACGAGATAACTGTAGCTCTCATAAAAATGTAAATAAGTGTTACAAATGGCTAAATGATACTCCTGAACCGATAAAAAAGAGTTCTAAAACGAATGTACGCTGTTCCGTTAAGCCATGTTCACATTAAAATGTCCACTCCAAGGGTGCTCAAGTGATCTGTTTGATGTAGCGATACCTTAACACTCAGAGTGGAGTTTTTAAAATGGTACGATGATGGAATGGTCAATCATCTTGCTATCTGAACTCTTAAAATCTCATGCAAATCTATTTCTCACACTGAATTGTCGCTTTATATGTCGTACCATTTTCTTCCAATCATCTTTCATACATCTTATTGGGTCGTGTAATAATATGTTTTATCCTCCAATGTTACACTATATTGTTTTAACTTTAATAATAAATAGCAAATTTGAGAAGACAATTGTATGCCACAAAAAATGTGTTACAGCGCCTTTAAAGATGTATCATTAATATCAGTATTTCGTTTAAATCTAATATATCTTATCCAACATTCAATTGTTACTCCTTTCAATGAACATTTATGATGGTTAACTTTACAAATTCAAATTTATGTTTAGTGTTAAATTTGTATTTTGATTTTACAGTTAAATTTAATTTCACTAGTTCTTGCAAATAACCTGTACGTGCAAATATTTGAACAATTATAATAGCTAGATTACACATATAAAGAATCATATTTTAAAGGTTGACTAGACCTACTATGCCTACCTCCTCTCTAGGTATGATATTTCAACCTTAACACAGACGAAACTTGAACAGTGGAGTAGGGGATGGGTAAAATCCCTATCCAAGGGCGGTAACTCAATTCACTTAACAGGCGAGTGACAGACGAGCCACAGGTAATAACTCCAAAAACACCAAGAGTGTAAACTCACAAAAACGTAGGCGACGAGACGCACAAGTGAGGCACACGCAAAAAGAGTTTCAGAGTGGGCAGGGGCCTGCCGGAGGAAAGATTTCTGATCGGGATTGAGACCTGAACGATGTAAAAAATTGTCTCTACGCAATACTGTAATCACCGATGATATCCGCGAAGGTGATAGCATGATCTGCGCAAGATCCGCGGCCACATTGCCCGAATGCTATGTTATGTTACAAAAGAATACATGACGAGATAACTGTAGCTCTCATAAAAATGTAAATAAGTGTTACAAATGGCTAAATGATACTCCTGAACCGATAAAAAAGAGTTCTAAAACGAATGTACGCTGTTCCGTTAAGCCATGTTCACATTAAAATGATACTCCTGAACCGATAAAAAAGAGTTCTAAAACGAATGTACGCTGTTCCGTTAAGCCATGTTCACATTAAAATGTCCACTCCAAGGGTGCTCAAGTGATCTGTTTGATGTAGCGATACCTTAACACTCAGAGTGGAGTTTTTAAAATGGTACGATGATGGAATGGTCAACCATCTTGCTATCTGAACTCTTAAAATCTCATGCAAATCTATTTCTCACACTGAATTGTCGCTTTATATGTCGTACCATTTTCTTCCAATCATCTTTCATACATCTTATTGGGTCGTGTAATAATATGTTTTATCCTCCAATGTTACACTATATTGTTTTAACTTTAATAATAAATAGCAAATTTGAGAAGACAATTGTATGCCACAAAAAATGTGTTACAGCGCCTTTAAAGATGTATCATTAATATCAGTATTTCGTTTAAATCTAATATATCTTATCCAACATTCAATTGTTACTCCTTTCAATGAACATTTATGATGGTTAACTTTACAAATTCAAATTTATGTTTAGTGTTAAATTTGTATTTTGATTTTACAGTTAAATTTAATTTCACTAGTTCTTGCAAATAACCTGTACGTGCAAATATTTGAACAATTATAATAGCTAGATTACACATATAAAGAATCATATTTTAAAGGTTGACTAGACCTACTATGCCTACCTCCTCTCTAGGTATGATATTTCAACCTTAACACAGACGAAACTTGAACAGTGGAGTAGGGGATGGGTAAAATCCCTATCCAAGGGCGGTAACTCAATTCACTTAACAGGCGAGTGACAGACGAGCCACAGGTAATAACTCCAAAAACACCAAGAGTGTAAACTCACAAAAACGTAGGCGACGAGACGCACAAGTGAGGCACACGCAAAAAGAGTTTCAGAGTGGGCAGGGGCCTGCCGGAGGAAAGATTTCTGATCGGGATTGAGACCTGAACGATGTAAAAAATTGTCTCTACGCAATACTGTAATCACCGATGATATCCGCGAAGGTGATAGCATGATCTGCGCAAGATCCGCGGCCACATTGCCCGAATGCTATGTTATGTTACAAAAGAATACATGACGAGATAACTGTAGCTCTCATAAAAATGTAAATAAGTGTTACAAATGGCTAAATGATACTCCTGAACCGATAAAAAAGAGTTCTAAAACGAATGTACGCTGTTCCGTTAAGCCATGTTCACATTAAAATGTCCACTCCAAGGGTGCTCAAGTGATCTGTTTGATGTAGCGATACCTTAACACTCAGAGTGGAGTTTTTAAAATGGTACGATGATGGAATGGTCAACCATCTTGCTATCTGAACTCTTAAAATCTCATGCAAATCTATTTCTCACACTGAATTGTCGCTTTATATGTCGTACCATTTTCTTCCAATCATCTTTCATACATCTTATTGGGTCGTGTAATAATATGTTTTATCCTCCAATGTTACACTATATTGTTTTAACTTTAATAATAAATAGCAAATTTGAGAAGACAATTGTATGCCACAAAAAATGTGTTACAGCGCCTTTAAAGATGTATCATTAATATCAGTATTTCGTTTAAATCTAATATATCTTATCCAACATTCAATTGTTACTCCTTTCAATGAACATTTATGATGGTTAACTTTACAAATTCAAATTTATGTTTAGTGTTAAATTTGTATTTTGATTTTACAGTTAAATTTAATTTCACTAGTTCTTGCAAATAACCTGTACGTGCAAATATTTGAACAATTATAATAGCTAGATTACACATATAAAGAATCATATTTTAAAGGTTGACTAGACCTACTATGCCTACCTCCTCTCTAGGTATGATATTTCAACCTTAACACAGACGAAACTTGAACAGTGGAGTAGGGGATGGGTAAAATCCCTATCCAAGGGCGGTAACTCAATTCACTTAACAGGCGAGTGACAGACGAGCCACTGATACGAGTAAGCTTGACGATGTGAGTGACAGGTGAAAGACAGTCGGGTCACTAACGCGTGTAATCTAGACGAGATGAGTGACAGGTGAGTGACACTCAAGTCACTTATTAGGTGAGTGACAGACGAGCCACTAACGCGTGTAGTCTAGACGAGGTGAGTGACAGTCGAGTCACTTAGCAGTTGAGTGACAGACGAGCCACTAACGCGTGAAATCTAGACGAGGTGAGTGACAGGTGAGTGACACTCAAGTCACTTAACAGGCGAGTGACAGACGAGCCACTGACGCGAGTTAGCTACACGATGTGAGTGACATGTGAGTGACAGTCGAGTCACTTAGCAGGTGAGTGACAGACGAGCCACAACTGCGTGTATACTAGACCAGGTGAGTGACAGGTGAGTGACACTCAATTCAATTAACAGGCGAGTGACAGACGAGCCACTGACGCGAGTTAGCTAGACGATGTGAGTGACATGTGAGTGACAGTCGAGTCACTTAGCAGGTGAGTGACAGACGAGCCACTAACGCGTGTAAACTAGACCAGGTGAGTGACAGGTGAGTGACACTCAATTCAATTAACAGGCGAGTGACAGACGAGCCACTGACGCGAGTAAGCTAGACGATGTGAGTGACAGGTGAGAGACTGTCGGGTCACTAACGCGTGTAATCTAGACGAGATGAGTGACAGGTGAGTGACACTCAAGTCACTTAACAGGTGAGTGACAGACGAGTCACTGACGCGAAACACCTAAGTAGAATAGTGTAAGAACTAAGTCCTGACATTAAGAAGCAAACCTTCCGATAGGTAATAACTCCAAAAACACCAAGAGTGTAAACTCACAAAAACGTAGGCGACGAGACGCACAAGTGAGGCACACGCAAAAAGAGTTTCAGAGTGGGCAGGGGCCTGCCGGAGGAAAGATTTCTGATCGGGATTGAGACCTGAACGATGTAAAAAATTGTCTCTACGCAATACTGTAATCACCGATGATATCCGCGAAGGTGATAGCATGATCTGCGCAAGATCCGCGGCCACATTGCCGAATGCTATGTTATGTTACAAAAGAATACATGACGAGATAACTGTAGCTATCATAAAAATGTAAATAAGTGTTACAAATGGCTAAATGATACTCCTGAACCGATAAAAAAGAGTTCTAAAACGAATGTACGCTGTTCCGTTAAGCCATGTTCACATTAAAATGTCCACTCCAAGGGTGCTCAAGTGATCTGTTTGATGTAGCGATACCTTAACACTCAGAGTGGAGTTTTTAAAATGGTACGATGATGGAATGGTCAACCATCTTGCTATCTGAACTCTTAAAATCTCATGCAAATCTATTTCTCACACTGAATTGTCGCTTTATATGTCGTACCATTTTCTTCCAATCATCTTTCATACATCTTATTGGGTCGTGTAATAATATGTTTTATCCTCCAATGTTACACTATATTGTTTTAACTTTAATAATAAATAGCAAATTTGAGAAGACAATTGTATGCCACAAAAAATGTGTTACAGCGCCTTTAAAGATGTATCATTAATATCAGTATTTCGTTTAAATCTAATATATCTTATCCAACATTCAATTGTTACTCCTTTCAATGAACATTTATGATGGTTAACTTTACAAATTCAAATTTATGTTTAGTGTTAAATTTGTATTTTGATTTTACAGTTAAATTTAATTTCACTAGTTCTTGCAAATAACCTGTACGTGCAAATATTTGAACAATTATAATAGCTAGATTACACATATAAAGAATCATATTTTAAAGGTGTAATTTGGTTTATCATAAATGCTTTCTGATAATTTCTTTTATTGAATATGGATTTACTTACTTTATTTTAGAACGGAATATCATCACCATTCGTGAGTATACACAAATTAATAAATCATCCTTCAGATTTCATGTCATATTCTTGATGTGTTTCATATTTTCACAAAATAGTACGTTTTTGATTCAACGTAATTATTTATACTTACCTGTTGACTAGACCTACTATGCCTACCTCCTCTCTAGGTATGATATTTCAACCTTAACACAGACGAAACTTGAACAGTGGAGTAGGGGATGGGTAAAATCCCTATCCAAGGGCGGTAACTCAATTCACTTAACAGGCGAGTGACAGACGAGCCACTGATACGAGTAAGCTTGACGATGTGAGTGACAGGTGAGTGACACTCAAGTCACTTATTAGGTGAGTGACAGACGAGCCAGTAACGCGTGTAGTCTAGACGAGGTGAGTGACAGTCGAGTCACTTAGCAGTTGAGTGACAGACGAGCCACTAACGCGTGTAATCTAGACGAGGTGAGTGACAGGTGAGTGACACTCAAGTCACTTAACAGGCGAGTGACAGACGAGCCACTGACGAGAGTTAGCTACACGATGTGAGTGACAGGTGAGAGACAGTCGAGTCACTTAGCAGGTGAGTGACAGACGAGCCCTCACGCGTGTAAACTAGACCAGGTGAGCGACAGGTGAGTGACACTCAAGTCACTTAACAGGCGAGTGACAGACGAGCCACTGACGCGAGTTAGCTAGACGATGTGAGTGACATGTGAGTGACAGTCGAGTCACTTAGCAGGTGAGTGACAGACGAGCCACTAACGCGTGTAAACTAGACCAGGTGAGTGACAGGTGAGTGACAATCAATTCAATTAACAGGCGAGTGACAGACGAGCCACTGACGCGAGTAAGCTAGACGATGTGAGTGACAGATGAGAGACTGTCGGGTCACTAACGCGTGTAATCTAGACGAGATGAGTGACAGGTGAGTGACACTCAAGTCACTTAACAGGTGAGTGACAGACGAGTCACTGACGCGAAACACCTTAGTGTTAAATTTGTATTTTGATTTTACAGTTAAATTTAATTTCACTAGTTCTTGCAAATAACCTGTACGTGCAAATATTTGAACAATTATAATAGCTAGATTACACATATAAAGAATCATATTTTAAAGGTTGACTAGACCTACTATGCCTACCTCCTCTCTAGGTATGATATTTCAACCTTAACACAGACGAAACTTGAACAGTGGAGTAGGGGATGGGTAAAATCACTATCCAAGGGCGGTAACTCAATTCACTTAACAGGCGAGTGACAGACGAGCCACTGATACGAGTAAGCTTGACGATGTGAGTGACAGGTGAAAGACAGTCGGGTCACTAACGCGTGTAATCTAGACGAGATGAGTGACAGGTGAGGGACACTCAAGTCACTTAACAGGTGAGTGACAGACGAGCCACTGACGTGTGTAATCTAGACGAGGTGAGTGACAGTCGAGTCACTTAGCAGGTGAGTGACAGACGAGCCACTAACGCGTGTAATCTAGACGAGGTGAGTGACAGGTGAGTGACACTCAAGTCACTTAACAGGCGAGTGACAGACGAGCCACTGACGCGAGTTAGCTACACGATGTTAGTGACATGTGAGTGACAGTCGAGTCACTTAGCAGGTGAGTGACAGACGAGCCACTAACGCGTGTAAACTAGACCAGGTGAGTGACAGGTGAGTGACACTCAATTCAATTAACAGGCGAGTGACAGACGAGCCACTGACGCGAGTTAGCTAGACGATGTGAGTGACAGTCGAGTCACTTAGCAGGTGAGTGACAGACGAGCCACTAACGCGTGTAAACTGTGACAGGTGAGTGACACTCAATTCAATTAACAGGCGAGTGACAGACGAGCCACTGACGCGAGTAAGCTAGACGATGTGAGTGACAGGTGAGAGACTGTCGGGTCACTAACGCGTGTAATCTAGACGAGATGAGTGACAGGTGAGTGACACTCAAGTCACTTAACAGGTGAGTGACAGACGAGTCACTGACGCGAAACACCTAAGTAGAATAGTGTAAGAACTAAGTCCTGACATTAAGAAGCAAACCTTCCGATAGGTAATAACTCCAAAAACACCAAGAGTGTAAACTCACAAAAACGTAGGCGACGAGACGCACAAGTGAGGCACACGCAAAAAGAGTTTCAGAGTGGGCAGGGGCCTGCCGGAGGAAAGATTTCTGATCGGGATTGAGACCTGAACGATGTAAAAAATTGTCTCTACGCAATACTGTAATCACCGATGATATCCGCGAAGGTGATAGCATGATCTGCGCAAGATCCGCGGCCACATTGCCGAATGCTATGTTATGTTACAAAAGAATACATGACGAGATAACTGTAGCTCTCATAAAAATGTAAATAAGTGTTACAAATGGCTAAATGATACTCCTGAACCGATAAAAAAAGAGTTCTAAAACGAATGTACGCTGTTCCGTTAAGCCATGTTCACATTAAAATGTCCACTCCAAGGGTGCTTAAGTGATCTGTTTGATGTAGCGATACCTTAACACTCAGAGTGGAGTTTTTAAAATGGTACGATGATGGAATGGTCAACCATCTTGCTATCTGAACTCTTAAAATCTCATGCAAATCTATTTCTCACACTGAATTGTCGCTTTATATGTCGTACCATTTTCTTCCAATCATCTTTCATACATCTTATTGGGTCGTGTAATAATATGTTTTATCCTCCAATGTTACACTATATTGTTTTAACTTTAATGATAAATAGCAAATTTGAGAAGACAATTGTATGCCACAAAAAGTGTGTTACAGCGCCTTTAAAGATGTATCATTAATATCAGTATTTCGTTTAAATCTAATATATCTTATCCAACATTCAATTGTTACTCCTTTCAATGAACATTTATGATGGTTAACTTTACAAATTCAAATTTATGTTTAGTGTTAAATTTGTATTTTGATTTTACAGTTAAATTTAATTTCACTAGTTCTTGCAAATAACCTGTACGTGCAAATATTTGAACAATTATAATAGCTAGATTACACATATAAAGAATCATATTTTAAAGGTGTAATTTGGTTTATCATAAATGCTTTCTGATAATTTCTTTTATTGAACATGGATTTACTTACTTTATTTTAGAACGGAATATCATCACCATTCGTGAGTATACACAAATTAATAAATCATCCTTCAGATTTCATGTCATATTCTTGATGTGTTTCATATTTTCACAAAATAGTACGTTTTTGATTCAACGTAATTATTTATACTTACCTGTTGACTAGACCTACTATGCCTTCCTCCTCTCTAGGTATGATATTTCAACCTTAACACAGACGAAACTTGAACAGTGGAGTAGGGGATGGGTAAAATCCCTATCCAAGGGCGGTAACTCAATTCACTTAACAGGCGAGTGACAGACGAGCCACTGATACGAGTAAGCTTGACGATGTGAGTGACAGGTGAAAGACAGTCGGGTCACTAACGCGTGTAATCTAGACGAGATGAGTGACAGGTGAGTGACACTCAAGTCACTTATTAGGTGAGTGACAGACGAGCCACTAACGCGTGTAGTCTAGACGAGGTGAGTGACAGTCGAGTCACTTAGCAGTTGAGTGACAGACGAGCCACTAACGCGTGTAATCTAGACGAGGTGAGTGACAGGTGAGTGACACTCAAGTCACTTAACAGGCGAGTGACAGACGAGCCACTGACGCGAGTTAGCTACACGACGTGAGTGACAGGTGAGAGACAGTCGAGTCACTTAGCAAGTGAGTGACAGACGAGCCCTCACGCGTGTAAACTAGACCAGGTGAGCGACAGGTGAGTGACACTCAATTCAATTAACAGGCGAGTGACAGACGAGCCACTGACGCGAGTTAGCTAGACGATGTGAGTGACAGTCGAGTCACTTAGCAGGTGAGTGACAGACGAGCCACTAACGCGTGTAAACTGTGACAGGTGAGTGACACTCAATTCAATTAACAGGCGAGTGACAGACGAGCCACTGACGCGAGTAAGCTAGACGATGTGAGTGACAGGTGAGAGACTGTCGGGTCACTAACGCGTGTAATCTAGACGAGATGAGTGACAGGTGAGTGACACTCAAGTCACTTAACAGGTGAGTGACAGACGAGTCACTGACGCGAAACACCTAAGTAGAATAGTGTAAGAACTAAGTCCTGACATTAAGAAGCAAACCTTCCGATAGGTAATAACTCCAAAAACACCAAGAGTGTAAACTCACAAAAACGTAGGCGACGAGACGCACAAGTGAGGCACACGCAAAAAGAGTTTCAGAGTGGGCAGGGGCCTGCCGGAGGAAAGATTTCTGATCGGGATTGAGACCTGAACGATGTAAAAAATTGTCTCTACGCAATACTGTAATCACCGATGATATCCGCGAAGGTGATAGCATGATCTGCGCAAGATCCGCGGCCACATTGCCGAATGCTATGTTATGTTACAAAAGAATACATGACGAGATAACTGTAGCTCTCATAAAAATGTAAATAAGTGTTACAAATGGCTAAATGATACTCCTGAACCGATAAAAAAAGAGTTCTAAAACGAATGTACGCTGTTCCGTTAAGCCATGTTCACATTAAAATGTCCACTCCAAGGGTGCTTAAGTGATCTGTTTGATGTAGCGATACCTTAACACTCAGAGTGGAGTTTTTAAAATGGTACGATGATGGAATGGTCAACCATCTTGCTATCTGAACTCTTAAAATCTCATGCAAATCTATTTCTCACACTGAATTGTCGCTTTATATGTCGTACCATTTTCTTCCAATCATCTTTCATACATCTTATTGGGTCGTGTAATAATATGTTTTATCCTCCAATGTTACACTATATTGTTTTAACTTTAATGATAAATAGCAAATTTGAGAAGACAATTGTATGCCACAAAAAGTGTGTTACAGCGCCTTTAAAGATGTATCATTAATATCAGTATTTCGTTTAAATCTAATATATCTTATCCAACATTCAATTGTTACTCCTTTCAATGAACATTTATGATGGTTAACTTTACAAATTCAAATTTATGTTTAGTGTTAAATTTGTATTTTGATTTTACAGTTAAATTTAATTTCACTAGTTCTTGCAAATAACCTGTACGTGCAAATATTTGAACAATTATAATAGCTAGATTACACATATAAAGAATCATATTTTAAAGGTGTAATTTGGTTTATCATAAATGCTTTCTGATAATTTCTTTTATTGAATATGGATTTACTTACTTTATTTTAGAACGGAATATCATCACCATTCGTGAGTATACACAAATTAATAAATCATCCTTCAGATTTCATGTCATATTCTTGATGTGTTTCATATTTTCACAAAATAGTACGTTTTTGATTCAACGTAATTATTTATACTTACCTGTTGACTAGACCTACTATGCCTACCTCCTCTCTAGGTATGATATTTCAACCTTAACACAGACGAAACTTGAACAGTGGAGTAGGGGATGGGTAAAATCCCTATCCAAGGGCGGTAACTCAATTCACTTAACAGGCGAGTGACAGACGAGCCACTGATACGAGTAAGCTTGACGATGTGAGTGACAGGTGAAAGACAGTCGGGTCACTAACGCGTGTAATCTAGACGAGATGAGTGACAGGTGAGTGACACTCAAGTCACTTATTAGGTGAGTGACAGACGAGCCACTAACGCGTGTAGTCTAGACGAGGTGAGTGACAGTCGAGTCACTTAGCAGTTGAGTGACAGACGAGCCACTAACGCGTGTAATCTAGACGAGGTGAGTGACAGGTGAGTGACACTCAAGTCACTTAACAGGCGAGTGACAGACGAGCCACTGACGAGAGTTAGCTACACGATGTGAGTGACAGGTGAGAGACAGTCGAGTCACTTAGCAGGTGAGTGACAGACGAGCCCTCACGCGTGTAAACTAGACCAGGTGAGCGACAGGTGAGTGACACTCAAGTCACTTAACAGGCGAGTGACAGACGAGCCACTGACGCGAGTTAGCTAGACGATGTGAGTGACATGTGAGTGACAGTCGAGTCACTTAGCAGGTGAGTGACAGACGAGCCACTAACGCGTGTAAACTAGACCAGGTGAGTGACAGGTGAGTGAATTGTCGCTTTATATGTCGTACCATTTTCTTCCAATCATCTTTCATACATCTTATTGGGTCGTGTAATAATATGTTTTATCCTCCAATGTTATACTATATTGTTTTAACTTTAATGATAAATAGCAAATTTGAGAAGACAATTGTATGCCACAAAAAGTGTGTTACAGCGCCTTTAAAGATGTATCATTAATATCAGTATTTCGTTTAAATCTAATATATCTTATCCAACATTCAATTGTTACTCCTTTCAATGAACATTTATGATGGTTAACTTTACAAATTCAAATTTATGTTTAGTGTTAAATTTGTATTTTGATTTTACAGTTAAATTTAATTTCACTAGTTCTTGCAAATAACCTGTACGTGCAAATATTTGAACAATTATAATAGCTAGATTACACATATAAAGAATCATATTTTAAAGGTGTAATTTGGTTTATCATAAATGCTTTCTGATAATTTCTTTTATTGAACATGGATTTACTTACTTTATTTTAGAACGGAATATCATCACCATTCGTGAGTATACACAAATTAATAAATCATCCTTCAGATTTCATGTCATATTCTTGATGTGTTTCATATTTTCACAAAATAGTACGTTTTTGATTCAACGTAATTATTTATACTTACCTGTTGACTAGACCTACTATGCCTTCCTCCTCTCTAGGTATGATATTTCAACCTTAACACAGACGAAACTTGAACAGTGGAGTAGGGGATGGGTAAAATCCCTATCCAAGGGCGGTAACTCAATTCACTTAACAGGCGAGTGACAGACGAGCCACTGATACGAGTAAGCTTGACGATGTGAGTGACAGGTGAAAGACAGTCGGGTCACTAACGCGTGTAATCTAGACGAGATGAGTGACAGGTGAGTGACACTCAAGTCACTTATTAGGTGAGTGACAGACGAGCCACTAACGCGTGTAGTCTAGACGAGGTGAGTGACAGTCGAGTCACTTAGCAGTTGAGTGACAGACGAGCCACTAACGCGTGTAATCTAGACGAGGTGAGTGACAGGTGAGTGACACTCAAGTCACTTAACAGGCGAGTGACAGACGAGCCACTGACGCGAGTTAGCTACACGACGTGAGTGACAGGTGAGAGACAGTCGAGTCACTTAGCAGGTGAGTGACAGACGAGCCCTCACGCGTGTAAACTAGACCAGGTGAGCGACAGGTGAGTGACACTCAAGTCACTTAACAGGCGAGTGACAGACGAGCCACTGACGCGAGTTAGCTAGACGATGTGAGTGACATGTGAGTGACAGTCGAGTCACTTAGCAGGTGAGTGACAGACGAGCCACTAACGCGTGTAAACTAGACCAGGTGAGTGACAGGTGAGTGACAATCAATTCAATTAACAGGCGAGTGACAGACGAGCCACTGACGCAAGTAAGCTAGACGATGTGAGTGACAGGTGAGAGACTGTCGGGTCACTAACGCGTGTAATCTAGACGAGATGAGTGACAGGTGAGTGACACTCAAGTCACTTAACAGGTGAGTGACAGACGAGTCACTGACGCGAAACACCTAAGTAGAATAGTGTAAGAACTAAGTCCTGACATTAAGAAGCAAACCTTCCGATAGGTAATAACTCCAAAAACACCAAGAGTGTAAACTCACAAAAACGTAGGCGACGAGACGCACAAGTGAGGCACACGCAAAAAGAGTTTCAGAGTGGGCAGAGGCCTGCCGGAGGAAAGATTTCTGATCGGGATTGAGACCTGAACGATGTAAAAAATTGTCTCTACGCAATACTGTAATCTCCGATGATATCCGCGAAGGTGATAGCATGATCTGCGCAAGATCCGCGGCCACATTGCCGAATGCTATGTTATGTTACAAAAGAATACATGACGAGATAACTGTAGCTCTCATAAAAATGTAAATAAGTGTTACAAATGGCTAAATGATACTCCTGAACCGATAAAAAAGAGTTCTAAAACGAATGTACGCTGTTCCGTTAAGCCATGTTCACATTAAAATGTCCACTCCAAGGGTGCTCAAGTGATCTGTTTGATGTAGCGATACCTTAACACTCAGAGTGGAGTTTTTAAAATGGTACGATGATGGAATGGTCAACCATCTTGCTATCTGAACTCTTAAAATCTCATGCAAATCTATTTCTCACACTGAATTGTCGCTTTATATGTCGTACCATTTTCTTCCAATCATCTTTCATACATCTGATTGGGTCGTGTAATAATATGTTTTATCCTCCAATGTTACACTATATTGTTTTAACTTTAATAATAAATAGCAAATTTGAGAAGACAATTGTATGCCACAAAAAGTGTGTTACAGCGCCTTTAAAGATGTATCATTAATATCAGTATTTCGTTTAAATCTAATATATCTTATCCAACATTCAATTGTTACTCCTTTCAATGAACATTTATGAAGGTTAACTTTACAAATTCAAATTTATGTTTAGTGTTAAATTTGTATTTTGATTTTACAGTTAAATTTAATTTCACTAGTTCTTGCAAATAACCTGTACGTGCAAATATTTGAACAATTATAATAGCTAGATTACACATATAAAGAATCATATTTTAAAGGTGTAATTTGGTTTATCATAAATGCTTTCTGATAATTTCTTTTATTGAACATGGATTTACTTACTTTATTTTAGAACGGATTATCATCACCATTCGTGAGTATACACAAATTAATAAATCATCCTTCAGATTTCATGTGATATTCTTGATGTGTTTCATATTTTCACAAAATAGTACGTTTTTGATTCAACGTAATTATTTATACTTACCTGTTGACTAGACCTACTATGCCTACCTCCTCTCTAGGTATGATATTTCAACCTTAACACAGACGAAACTTGAACAGTGGAGTAGGGGATGGGTAAAATCCCTATCCAAGGGCGGTAACTCAATTCACTTAACAGGCGAGTGACAGACGAGCCACTGATACGAGTAAGCTTGACGATGTGAGTGACAGGTGAAAGACAGTCGGGTCACTAACGCGTGTAATCTAGACGAGATGAGTGACAGGTGAGTGACACTCAAGTCACTTATTAGGTGAGTGACAGACGAGCCACTAACGCGTGTAGTCTAGACGAGGTGAGTGACAGTCGAGTCACTTAGCAGTTGAGTGACAGACGAGCCACTAACGCGTGTAATCTAGCCGAGATGAGTGGCAGGTGAGTGACACTCAAGTCACTTAACAGGCGAGTGACAGACGAGCCACTGACGCGAGTTAGCTACACGATGTGAGTGACAGTCGAGTCACTTAGCAGGTGAGTGACAGACGAGCCCTCACGCGTGTAAACTAGACCAGGTGAGCGACAGGTGAGTGACACTCAAGTCACTTAACAGGCGAGTGACAGACGAGCCACTGACGCGAGTTAGCTAGACGATGTGAGTGACATGTGAGTGACAGTCGAGTCACTTAGCAGGTGAGTGACAGACGAGCCACTAACGCGTGTAAACTAGACCAGGTGAGTGACAGGTGAGTGACAATCAATTCAATTAATAGGCGAGTGACAGACGAGCCACTGACGCGAGTAAGCTAGACGATGTGAGTGACAGGTGAGAGACTGTCGAGTCACTTAGCAGGTGAGTGACAGACGAGCCACTAACGCGTGTAAACTAGACCAGGTGAGTGACAGGTGAGTGACAATCAATTCAATTAATAGGCGAGTGACAGACGAGCCACTGACGCGAGTAAGCTAGACGATGTGAGTGACAGGTGAGAGACTGTCGGGTCACTAACGCGTGTAATCTAGACGAGATGAGTGACAGGTGAGTGACACTCAAGTCACTTAACAGGCGAGTGACAGACGAGCCACTGACGCGAGTAAGCTAGACGATGTGAGTGACAGGTGAGAGATAGTCGGGTCACTAACGCGTGTAATCTAGCCGAGATGAGTGGCAGGTGAGTGACACTCAAGTCACTTAACAGGTGAGTGACAGGCGAGCCACTGACGCGTGTAAGCTAGGGGAGGTGAGTGACACTCAATTCACTTCACAGGCGAGTGACAGACGAGCCACTGCCGCGAGTAAGCTAGGCGATGTGAGTGACAGTCGAGTCACTTAGCAGGTGAGTGACAGACGAGCCACTAACGCGTGTAAACTAGACCAGTTGAGTGACAGGTGAGTGACACTCAATTCACTTAACAGGCGAGTGACAGACGAGCCACTGACGCGAGTAAGCTAGACGATGTGAGTGACAGGTGAGAGACTGTCGGGTCACTAACGCGTGTAATCTAGTTAGATGAGTGACAGGTGAGTGACACTCAAGTATCTTAACAGGTGAGTGACAGACGAGCCACTGACGTGTGCAATCTAGACGAGGTGAGTGAAAGTCGAGTCACTTAGCAGGTGAGTGACAGACGAGCCACTAACGCGTGTAATCTAGACGAGGTGAGTTAGAGGTGAGTGATACTCAAGTCACTTAACAGGTGAGTGACAGGCGAGCCACTGACGCGTGTAATCTAGACGAGGTGAGTGACAGTCGAGTCACTTAACAGGTTAGCGACAGACTGACGCGTGTAGTCTAGATGAGGTGAGTGACAGGTGAGTGACACTCAAGTCACTTAACAGGCGAGTGACAGACGAGCCACTGACGCGTGTAATCTAGACGAGGTGAGTGACAGTCGATTCACTTAGCAGTTGAGTGACAGACGAGCCACTAACGCGTGTAATCTAGACGAGATGAGTGACACTCAAGTCACTTAACAGGTGAGTGACAGACGAGCCACTAACGCGTGTAAACTAGACCAGGTGAGTGACAGGGGAGAGACAATCGGGTCACTAACGCGTGTAATCTAGACGAGATGAGTGACACTCAAGTCACTTAACAGGTGACAGACGAGCCACTGACGCGTGTAATCTAGACGAGGTGAGTGACAGGCGAGTGACACTCAAATCACTTAACAGATGAGTGACAGGCGAGTCACTTACGCGAAACACCTAAGTAGAATAGTGTAAGAACTAAGTCCTGACATTAAGAAGCAAACCTTCCGATAGGTAATAACTCCAAAAACACCAAGAGTGTAAACTCACAAAAACGTAGGCGACGAGACGCACAAGTGAGGCACACGCAAAAAGAGTTTCAGAGTGGGCAGGGGCCTGCCGGAGGAAAGATTTCTGATCGGGATTGAGACCTGAACGATGTAAAAATTTGTCTCTACGCAATACTGTAATCTCCGATGATATCCGCGAAGGTGATAGCATGATCTGCGCAAGATCCGCGGCCACATTGCCGAATGCTATGTTATGTTACAAAAGAATACATGACGAGATAACTGTAGCTCTCATAAAAATGTAAATAAGTGTTACAAATGGCTAAATGATACTCCTGAACCGATAAAAAAGAGTTCTAAAACGAATGTACGCTGTTCCGTTAAGCCATGTTCACATTAAAATGTCCACTCCAAGGGTGCTCAAGTGATCTGTTTGATGTAGCGATACCTTAACACTCAGAGTGGAGTTTTTAAAATGGTACGATGATGGAATGGTCAACCATCTTGCTATCTGAACTCTTAAAATCTCATGCAAATCTATTTCTCACACTGAATTGTCGCTTTATATGTCGTACCATTTTCTTCCAATCATCTTTCATACATCTGATTGGGTCGTGTAATAATATGTTTTATCCTCCAATGTTACACTATATTGTTTTAACTTTAATAATAAATAGCAAATTTGAGAAGACAATTGTATGCCACAAAAAGTGTGTTACAGCGCCTTTAAAGATGTATCATTAATATCAGTATTTCGTTTAAATCTAATATATCTTATCCAACATTCAATTGTTACTCCTTTCAATGAACATTTATGATGGTTAACTTTACAAATTCAAATTTATGTTTAGTGTTAAATTTGTATTTTGATTTTACAGTTAAATCTAATTTCACTAGTTCTTGCAAATAACCTGTACGTGCAAATATTTGATCAATTATAATAGCTAGATTACACATATGAAGAATCATATTTCAAGTTGAATTGGTTTTTCATAATTTTTTTCTGATAATTTCTTTCATTGAACATGGATTTACATTCTTCATTTTAGAACGGCATACCATCACAATTCGTGAGTATACACAAATTAATAAATCATCCTTCAGATTTCATGTCATATTCTTGATGTGTTTCATATTTTCACAAAATGGTACGTTTTTGATTAAACGTAATTATTTATACTTACCTGTTGACTAGACCTACTATGCCTACCTCCTCTCTAGGTATGATATTTCAACCTTAACACAGACGAAACTTGAACAGTGGAGTAGGGGATGGGTAAAATCCCTATCCAAGGGCGGTAACTCAATTCACTTAACAGGCGAGTGACAGACGAGCCACTGATGCGAGTAAGCTTGACGATGTGAGTGACAGGTGAAAGACAGTCGGGTCACTAACGCGTGTAATCTAGACGAGATGAGTGACAGGTGAGGGACACTCAAGTCACTTAACAGGTGAGTGACAGACGAGCCACTGACGTGTGTAATCTAGACGAGGTGAGTGACAGTCGAGTCACTTAGCAGGTGAGTGACAGACGAGCCACTAACGCGTGTAATCTAGACGAGGTGAGTGACAGGTGAGTGACACTCAAGTCACTTAACAGGTGAGTGTCAGGCGAGCCACTGACGCGTGTAATCTAGACGAGGTGAGTGACAGTCGAGTCACTTAGCAGTTGAGTGGCAGACGAGCCACTTTCGCGTGTAATCTAGACGAGGTGAGTGACAGGTGAGTGACACTCAAGTCACTTAACAGGCGAGTGACAGACGAGCCACTGACGCGAGTAAGCTAGACGATGTGAGTGACAGGTGAGAGACAGTCTGGTCACTAACGCGTGTAATCTAGACGAGATGAGTGACACTCAAGTCACTTAACAGGTGACAGACGAGCCACTGACGCGTGTAATCTAGACGAGGTGAGTGACAGGCGAGTGACACTCAAATCACTTAACAGATGAGTGACAGGCGAGTCACTTACGCGAAACACCTAAGTAGAATAGTGTAAGAACTAAGTCCTGACATTAAGAAGCAAACCTTCCGATAGGTAATAACTCCAAAAACACCAAGAGTGTAAACTTACAAAAACGTAGGCGACGAGACGCACAAGTGAGGCACACGCAAGTCAAGACGAGGGAGGCTATCGAGAGTGTTGAAGGGTGCGAAGTCAATATCGACTGACGAAACTTTGAAGCCGGCCCCCCAACGAGTAACGAGCAGAGGAAGCATAGGGGGTGACCATGAGTCACTTCCTCCGCTTCCCCTTCTGAGGGGTACGACCCCCGGAGCCGGGACGGGGGGACTTGGGTCACTGACCCGAGGATCCGTGGCCACGCCCTCCCCGCCAAAAGTCCGTCGTGGTGAGTGACAGACGAGCCACTGACGCGTGTAATCTAGACGAGGTGAGTGACAGTCGAGTCACTTAGCAGTTGAGTGACAGACGAGCCACTAACGCGTGTAATCTAGACGAGGTGAGTGACACTCAAGTCACTTAACAGGCGAGTGACAGACGAGCCACTGACGCGAGTTAGCTAGACGATGTGAGTGACATGTGAGAGCCATCGGGTCACTAACGCGTGTAATCTAGACGAGATGAGTGACAGGTGAGTGACACTCAAGTCACTTAACAGGTGACAGACGAGCCAATGACGCCTGTAATCTAGACGATGTGAGTGACAGTCGAGTCACTTAACAGGTTAGCGTCAGACAAGCCACTAACGCGTGTAGTCTAGACGAGGTGAATGACAGGCGAGTGACACTCAAATCACTTAACAGATGAGTGACAGGCGAGTCACTGACGCGAAACACCTAAGTAGAATAGTGTAAGAACTAAGTCCTGACACTAAGAAGCAAACCTTCCGATAGGTAATAACTCCAAAAACACCAAGAGTGTAAACTCACAAAAACGTAGGCGACGATACGCTTAAAGAGCCATCACGGATGTTAGTGTTTCAAATTTTGGGAAAATATACTTTTAACGTCATTCGCCAGAGAAATCTTTTATCTACAACATGGCTTATGTTAAATAATGTTCATATCACGACAATGTATTGCAATTTGGTTTCAAAGAGAAGTATCACTTCGACTAGCGCGCGCTACGGGTATCTGACGTATATAAACAGAGTCCCCTTTTTTGCGTAATACGTACTACACAAACAGTTAGCACTTCCGAAGCGTGAAGGCTCGTCTCTAGCGAAAGTCGCCATAACAACCCATGTGCTAAGTTGAGTGACAGGTGATTGACTGGCGAAGCGAATGACTAGCGAGGCGAGACACTGACGAGGCGAGACACTGACGAGGCGAGACACTGACGAAGCTAATCACAGGCGAGACGAGGCGAGTCAACGTAGAATCGAGCCTAAGGCGAATGACTGGCGAAGCGAGTGACTGGCAAGCGAGTGACTGGCGAGACGATGCGAGTCAAGTAGAATGAAACCGAAAGCAAATGACTGGCGAAGCGAATGACAGGAGAAGCGAGTGACTCAAGTAGAATCGAGCCTAAGGCGAATGACTGGCGAAGCGAGTCACTGGCGAGACGATGCTAGTCAAGTAGAATCAAACCGAAGGCGAATGACTGGCGAAGCGAGTGACAGGCAAAGCGAGTCACTTGTGAGACGATGCGAGTCAAGTAGAATCAAACCGAAAGCAAATGACTGGCGAAGCGAATGACAGGAGAAGCGAGTGACTCAAGTAGAATCGAGCCTAAGGCGAATGACTGGCGAAGCGAGTCACTGGCGAGACGATGCTAGTCAAGTAGAATCAAACCGAAGGCGAATGACTGGCGAAGCGAGTGACAGGCAAAGCGAGTCACTTGTGAGACGATGCGAGTCAAGTAGAATCAAACCGAAGGCGAATGACTGGCGAAGCGAATCACTGGCGAGACAATGCGAGTCAAGTGGATTCGAAACCCGAAGGCGAATGACTAGCAAAGCGAGTGACAGGCGAAGCGAGTCACTGACGAGACGATGCGAGTCAAGTCGATTTGAAAACCGAAGGTGAATGACTGGCGAAGCGAGTGATTGGCGAATCGAATGACTGGCAAGGCGAGTCGAGTTGAATGCCAACGGCGAGTTTCAGTTCACAAAAACGTAGACGACGAGACGCTTAAGTGAAGTCACTGACGAGTCGAAGGTGAAAGCCAACCGAAGCAGACGACGAGCTATCGGAAAATTCACCTGATCTAGAGGACAAAGGGACTGGCGGAAGGTACGACCCAGGCCGTGCGAACCGAGCAGTCACCCGACGAAGGTGAGAGAAAAACAAAAGACACGAATTGCACGTGCAAAGCATGCGTCCACCCGACAGGTAGCCCACACCTAGCACATGTCAACAAGGCCCCTTGTAACTCAACACCTACATAAAACAGATTGTCAAAAACAACCTGTTTTAACGACGAACGTAGATTAAGGCGTTGATACTACCTCTTAAATTAATAAGATGTAGATAGCAAGTTAGCGAAAGAAGGCGCTAAAAATACCCAGTCTCAGAGCGAAAACACACACGACTGTCTTGCTCTGCAACTGAAAGGAGAGTGAGGTTTCCAGTGGTGACGTCACGAGACCATGCAGACTTACCGCCCTTGGATAGGGATTTTACGCATCCCCTACTCCACTGTTCAAGTTTCGTCTGTGTTAAGGTTGAAATAGCATACCTAGAGAGGAGGTAGGCATAGTAGGTCTAGTCAACAGATAGGTATTTAAATAATGATTATTTTACATTATTAATCCTTATTTTAAATTGTAAAGAACAATACAAATTATTAACGATAAGTATACACTTCATTTTTCTTTATATACCCAAAGCGATTACTTATACCATTGTATTGTATAGCATCAATATGCGACTAAAGTAAACTAAAAGTAAATGACTGAAATAAAAATCGTTTATTTGTATTTATAATTGCAGGTGCTGAATATCGGGCAATGTAACGTAAGTAAAACTAGTATTTACTTTGTAGAATTCTGGGATATACATTGTTTGTGCATGTCACATTCTGAATATTGAGCATAAACCTATATGGAAATCTTATACAGTGTGTCATATGATTTTTACGTAAAAAGTGCATTTCTTTTATTCCAAAATGAGAGAAGGTTAAAAACAAAGCTGAACGAGTTAAGTAAAAGTGATACGTAACACTTCCAAGTTCATTGATTGATTTATAACCTACAATTTATAATTTCGATATTCATACACCATGTGAATGACTGTACCCCATTTGGTCATGAAATGTAACTATTTTATCATTTGCCACCAAAAAATATTAAAAATATATATATTTTGTTTATGTATTACTTATTTTAATTCCTTATTTAGATATTCATACACCACAGAGAAAGTCACTATAAATTGTCAACTGAAAGATGTCGATGGCAAGCATTAGCTAGAGTGGAACGGGTACATGTATGCTTTGTCCTGCTCCATGACTGTGTATTATTAAGAGCCTTCAATACAGTCTAGATTTTTATTCAGCAAGTCTAGATAAACTGAATACACACATGGAACTGGAAGTAAAACAAAATATGTAATCAAAATGATGAAGGTACAGTAATTATAAAAATTCCATAGACTAATGTATGCTATGCTATGCATATTCAGTAATGGAGAATGCATGAGGAGCCGTGGACTCGTTAAAAATAATCAACGAGCCCCGAAGGGGCGAGTTGATTATTTTTAACGAATCCACGGCTCCGAAGGCATTCTCCATCTTAATCCATGTATGACGTCACGAAACATACATATGTGATTATCTAGCATTATAGACAATACATTTCAATTACGTAACCTAAAAAAATATTATTTTGCAAATTTCGGTGCCCATTCATCGGATATGGTACACGTTGCTTCGACCCTTATGAAATGGATTCTTCCACGCACGTGCATGGCCCAAATCTTCCACGCAAAGCGATTTGACTGACAGCCGAACTCCTGCATTTCATGTGTTTCAGCACGATCCCCACGGGTTTCACACCTTACCAGTCTTGTTTAGAATGCAGGGATCTTACTGACAAACAATCAAATGATTACCAGCAGGCCTGGTAGTCGAATAGGTTAGGGTGCTGCGTAAAAGACGAAGAGTTTCATGTTCGATTCCCAGGTCAGACATTACAAAAATGATCAGATATTTTAAGATTCTAATCAGATATACTAAGACAAAATACATCATTCTTGAACAAATTACTTTGTGAGCCATTACGAAAATGTCAAAACCTGACACCACCTGACTGGATTAGTCAATGACCAGTAGATTCTTAAAAATAATCCACTGTTAATACAATAGAGTGACGTCATCACCATGGATTAAAGCTCTATTAATGAGATCAACTACCAGTCGAGGGACGAGACTCTTCAATACAAGCGGACACGGTTGATTAGCTGCTCTTATTTGACTTGCCAATATCTTTTAAAATCAAAATATAAAGTCAACTAGGAATACCAAGTTATGAACATAATTTATTTTTAAACATTCCGAATTTGCATTTATTTTTATGAAATAACAATAACTTTAAATTATATTTTAATGTGTACATACCGTAAATCCTTGAATAAGCTCCAGGCGATTATTGAATTCAACCACCAGATATAATATATAACAGAATAACGCATCAACTGTTGCTGACGGGTACAAAACGGTAACTGGTACAAAACAAACTTCCGAATTTGCATCTTAATGAGGGCAATAAAGTGTCATTATGAGTATTACCAGGGCTCTGTTCCATAACAGGGAGCACTTATTATCGCTCAATGTAGCCCATTCTCTCCTGAACGACACAGTGCAATTCCTCATAGTTTGCTCGCCTTGCTACGTAGCGCTACATTGAGCAATCACGTTCAAGAGATGTTTAAAAGTAATCGCTCATTTAGTTGTAGAGGTGACCTTAATAATAGATGGACCTTTGAGCGCTACAGCAGCTCTGGATAGACCAGGGTAATAATGTTGAAAGCGCCAAACGTGTCCACAACGTGGGGATTTGTGTGCTATATTATATCCACTATTATTTATGACCGGGTGTAAGTCAACCTCCCATTTAAATTTATAATATATAATAATATAATTTCCGAAATTAATGTGGATAAAACTTTACTGATCATCGACATGTAAGACGTATGTTATTTGATGTTCAATAAATGTCTCTCGTTCTGAAGATATTTACAACAATTTATACATGGTAGGGGTCATGTTTGTGTAAATTTCATTTCTTACCTCGGTCTACATAAAATAAAAATATTTTAACTAAAAATAAACCAGTCGCCAATAAATGCCTTTAAAGTACAGCATATATGTATTATTGTAATCGTGCCATAATCATATACATATATTTTCTTCTAAAATATTGAATTAATCAAAACGAACTGGGTCTGTATTTTCTTGTATACTTCAGTTTATGTTTGTAAGCAGTGCAATCAACCTAGATGATAGTTGTGAAGCTATGCTTGGTTTAATGCTAGCTGCATTATCCGGAACATTCTCTTACCACCAATGTTACTCAAGCCATTTCTTTCCACTTACCTCTATTCAAATCGAATGCTTTATTGTGCTATATATGCGCACATATGTAAGATGACTTTTATGGACAGAAGAAAGGACTGATTCGGTCTGCACCCTTTCACCGCCAGGGGATGTTAGTGATAACCATGAAAATCATAGGATTGTCACTGAGTTTAAATTGGAAGACATTATTTGACAGGTGAGTGACACTCAAGTCACTTAACAGGTGACAGACGAGCCAATGACGCCTGTAATCTAGACGATGTGAGTGACAGTCGAGTCACTTAACAGGTTAGCGTCAGACAAGCCACTAACGCGTGTAGTCTAGACGAGGTGAATGACAGGCGAGTGACACTCAAATCACTTAACAGATGAGTGACAGGCGAGTCACTGACGCGAAACACCTAAGTAGAATAGTGTAAGAACTAAGTCCTGACACTAAGAAGCAAACCTTCCGATAGGTAATAACTCCAAAAACACCAAGAGTGTAAACTCACAAAAACGTAGGCGACGATACGCTTAAAGAGCCATCACGGATGTTAGTGTTTCAAATTTTGGGAAAATATACTTTTAACGTCATTCGCCAGAGAAATCTTTTATCTACAACATGGCTTATGTTAAATAATGTTCATATCACGACAATGTATTGCAATTTGGTTTCAAAGAGAAGTATCACTTCGACTAGCGCGCGCTACGGGTATCTGACGTATATAAACAGAGTCCCCTTTTTTGCGTAATACGTACTACACAAACAGTTAGCACTTCCGAAGCGTGAAGGCTCGTCTCTAGCGAAAGTCGCCATAACAACCCATGTGCTAAGTTGAGTGACAGGTGATTGACTGGCGAAGCGAATGACTAGCGAGGCGAGACACTGACGAGGCGAGACACTGACGAGGCGAGACACTGACGAAGCTAATCACAGGCGAGACGAGGCGAGTCAACGTAGAATCGAGCCTAAGGCGAATGACTGGCGAAGCGAGTGACTGGCAAGCGAGTGACTGGCGAGACGATGCGAGTCAAGTAGAATGAAACCGAAAGCAAATGACTGGCGAAGCGAATGACAGGAGAAGCGAGTGACTCAAGTAGAATCGAGCCTAAGGCGAATGACTGGCGAAGCGAGTCACTGGCGAGACGATGCTAGTCAAGTAGAATCAAACCGAAGGCGAATGACTGGCGAAGCGAGTGACAGGCAAAGCGAGTCACTTGTGAGACGATGCGAGTCAAGTAGAATCAAACCGAAAGCAAATGACTGGCGAAGCGAATGACAGGAGAAGCGAGTGACTCAAGTAGAATCGAGCCTAAGGCGAATGACTGGCGAAGCGAGTCACTGGCGAGACGATGCTAGTCAAGTAGAATCAAACCGAAGGCGAATGACTGGCGAAGCGAGTGACAGGCAAAGCGAGTCACTTGTGAGACGATGCGAGTCAAGTAGAATCAAACCGAAGGCGAATGACTGGCGAAGCGAATCACTGGCGAGACAATGCGAGTCAAGTGGATTCGAAACCCGAAGGCGAATGACTAGCAAAGCGAGTGACAGGCGAAGCGAGTCACTGACGAGACGATGCGAGTCAAGTCGATTTGAAAACCGAAGGTGAATGACTGGCGAAGCGAGTGATTGGCGAATCGAATGACTGGCAAGGCGAGTCGAGTTGAATGCCAACGGCGAGTTTCAGTTCACAAAAACGTAGACGACGAGACGCTTAAGTGAAGTCACTGACGAGTCGAAGGTGAAAGCCAACCGAAGCAGACGACGAGCTATCGGAAAATTCACCTGATCTAGAGGACAAAGGGACTGGCGGAAGGTACGACCCAGGCCGTGCGAACCGAGCAGTCACCCGACGAAGGTGAGAGAAAAACAAAAGACACGAATTGCACGTGCAAAGCATGCGTCCACCCGACAGGTAGCCCACACCTAGCACATGTCAACAAGGCCCCTTGTAACTCAACACCTACATAAAACAGATTGTCAAAAACAACCTGTTTTAACGACGAACGTAGATTAAGGCGTTGATACTACCTCTTAAATTAATAAGATGTAGATAGCAAGTTAGCGAAAGAAGGCGCTAAAAATACCCAGTCTCAGAGCGAAAACACACACGACTGTCTTGCTCTGCAACTGAAAGGAGAGTGAGGTTTCCAGTGGTGACGTCACGAGACCATGCAGACTTACCGCCCTTGGATAGGGATTTTACGCATCCCCTACTCCACTGTTCAAGTTTCGTCTGTGTTAAGGTTGAAATAGCATACCTAGAGAGGAGGTAGGCATAGTAGGTCTAGTCAACAGATAGGTATTTAAATAATGATTATTTTACATTATTAATCCTTATTTTAAATTGTAAAGAACAATACAAATTATTAACGATAAGTATACACTTCATTTTTCTTTATATACCCAAAGCGATTACTTATACCATTGTATTGTATAGCATCAATATGCGACTAAAGTAAACTAAAAGTAAATGACTGAAATAAAAATCGTTTATTTGTATTTATAATTGCAGGTGCTGAATATCGGGCAATGTAACGTAAGTAAAACTAGTATTTACTTTGTAGAATTCTGGGATATACATTGTTTGTGCATGTCACATTCTGAATATTGAGCATAAACCTATATGGAAATCTTATACAGTGTGTCATATGATTTTTACGTAAAAAGTGCATTTCTTTTATTCCAAAATGAGAGAAGGTTAAAAACAAAGCTGAACGAGTTAAGTAAAAGTGATACGTAACACTTCCAAGTTCATTGATTGATTTATAACCTACAATTTATAATTTCGATATTCATACACCATGTGAATGACTGTACCCCATTTGGTCATGAAATGTAACTATTTTATCATTTGCCACCAAAAAATATTAAAAATATATATATTTTGTTTATGTATTACTTATTTTAATTCCTTATTTAGATATTCATACACCACAGAGAAAGTCACTATAAATTGTCAACTGAAAGATGTCGATGGCAAGCATTAGCTAGAGTGGAACGGGTACATGTATGCTTTGTCCTGCTCCATGACTGTGTATTATTAAGAGCCTTCAATACAGTCTAGATTTTTATTCAGCAAGTCTAGATAAACTGAATACACACATGGAACTGGAAGTAAAACAAAATATGTAATCAAAATGATGAAGGTACAGTAATTATAAAAATTCCATAGACTAATGTATGCTATGCTATGCATATTCAGTAATGGAGAATGCATGAGGAGCCGTGGACTCGTTAAAAATAATCAACGAGCCCCGAAGGGGCGAGTTGATTATTTTTAACGAATCCACGGCTCCGAAGGCATTCTCCATCTTAATCCATGTATGACGTCACGAAACATACATATGTGATTATCTAGCATTATAGACAATACATTTCAATTACGTAACCTAAAAAAATATTATTTTGCAAATTTCGGTGCCCATTCATCGGATATGGTACACGTTGCTTCGACCCTTATGAAATGGATTCTTCCACGCACGTGCATGGCCCAAATCTTCCACGCAAAGCGATTTGACTGACAGCCGAACTCCTGCATTTCATGTGTTTCAGCACGATCCCCACGGGTTTCACACCTTACCAGTCTTGTTTAGAATGCAGGGATCTTACTGACAAACAATCAAATGATTACCAGCAGGCCTGGTAGTCGAATAGGTTAGGGTGCTGCGTAAAAGACGAAGAGTTTCATGTTCGATTCCCAGGTCAGACATTACAAAAATGATCAGATATTTTAAGATTCTAATCAGATATACTAAGACAAAATACATCATTCTTGAACAAATTACTTTGTGAGCCATTACGAAAATGTCAAAACCTGACACCACCTGACTGGATTAGTCAATGACCAGTAGATTCTTAAAAATAATCCACTGTTAATACAATAGAGTGACGTCATCACCATGGATTAAAGCTCTATTAATGAGATCAACTACCAGTCGAGGGACGAGACTCTTCAATACAAGCGGACACGGTTGATTAGCTGCTCTTATTTGACTTGCCAATATCTTTTAAAATCAAAATATAAAGTCAACTAGGAATACCAAGTTATGAACATAATTTATTTTTAAACATTCCGAATTTGCATTTATTTTTATGAAATAACAATAACTTTAAATTATATTTTAATGTGTACATACCGTAAATCCTTGAATAAGCTCCAGGCGATTATTGAATTCAACCACCAGATATAATATATAACAGAATAACGCATCAACTGTTGCTGACGGGTACAAAACGGTAACTGGTACAAAACAAACTTCCGAATTTGCATCTTAATGAGGGCAATAAAGTGTCATTATGAGTATTACCAGGGCTCTGTTCCATAACAGGGAGCACTTATTATCGCTCAATGTAGCCCATTCTCTCCTGAACGACACAGTGCAATTCCTCATAGTTTGCTCGCCTTGCTACGTAGCGCTACATTGAGCAATCACGTTCAAGAGATGTTTAAAAGTAATCGCTCATTTAGTTGTAGAGGTGACCTTAATAATAGATGGACCTTTGAGCGCTACAGCAGCTCTGGATAGACCAGGGTAATAATGTTGAAAGCGCCAAACGTGTCCACAACGTGGGGATTTGTGTGCTATATTATATCCACTATTATTTATGACCGGGTGTAAGTCAACCTCCCATTTAAATTTATAATATATAATAATATAATTTCCGAAATTAATGTGGATAAAACTTTACTGATCATCGACATGTAAGACGTATGTTATTTGATGTTCAATAAATGTCTCTCGTTCTGAAGATATTTACAACAATTTATACATGGTAGGGGTCATGTTTGTGTAAATTTCATTTCTTACCTCGGTCTACATAAAATAAAAATATTTTAACTAAAAATAAACCAGTCGCCAATAAATGCCTTTAAAGTACAGCATATATGTATTATTGTAATCGTGCCATAATCATATACATATATTTTCTTCTAAAATATTGAATTAATCAAAACGAACTGGGTCTGTATTTTCTTGTATACTTCAGTTTATGTTTGTAAGCAGTGCAATCAACCTAGATGATAGTTGTGAAGCTATGCTTGGTTTAATGCTAGCTGCATTATCCGGAACATTCTCTTACCACCAATGTTACTCAAGCCATTTCTTTCCACTTACCTCTATTCAAATCGAATGCTTTATTGTGCTATATATGCGCACATATGTAAGATGACTTTTATGGACAGAAGAAAGGACTGATTCGGTCTGCACCCTTTCACCGCCAGGGGATGTTAGTGATAACCATGAAAATCATAGGATTGTCACTGAGTTTAAATTGGAAGACATTATTTCAGTAGGGAGAGTATGTTTTGGGTGGGGATTGTATGTATGCTTCTGTGAGAAAATTAAAGGAAGATGGTATACATCCAATATATAAATCAATTAATATTGAGGAACATAGAAACCTGAGGTAAATATTGATATTTCTTTTTTTCTTTAAGGTAAACAACTTTTATCAGGTAAGTTTCATTGATTTTAAAAGATAGTTTTGTCTCGGAAGTTTTTTGTCTACTGCTTTCTATATGTATTTTAAAAAAGCCGAAAACAGTTGACAAAAGTAATGTATATATTATCTTTAAGTAAAGTAAAAATAAATATTTATAATACAAATGAAATGTTGTTACCACTTTAGTAAGTTGGGATATTGTTGAAAAATGTAATATTGTAAAACATTCATGTATTACATGCACTTTACCCTTACGTTTATTTTGTGATTATTAACGAAATTGATTGAAAACCATTTAAATTATTATTATTCAACAGACACCAAGGTTTGAACAACTTGAAGGGGTGAGTAACGTTTATCCTGTATATGTAATAAGTATTATATGTGATTTAGACAATGCCATGCACGACCTATGACATTATCGTTGCGACGATTTAGTAGAACATGTTTGAAACACTGGACTGGCGGGTCTTTTTTCCCAGAAGCTTTATAAGCTTTTGTTTTTCAACCGCTAGTAAGATCGATTGGAATGTATATCCTTCTTATTTATTTTTATTTATTTATTTTTTTTATCTCAGTACTTAAAAGGCCTCAGGCCTATAGTACAAAATATACAGTGCGCTGACATTTCATGAAATATTGCGATTTCTATGTACAAACGCATAAAAGATAACATGGACAGGATTTCAATTTCTTTTTTGTTTACACTGTTTAAAAGTAGAGACAAGTTTAAACTTTAGCTTATTTGGATTAACATAGTATTTTGTATAGGTGAATGTCCGAAAACTGGAGATTATTTTAGCACGAGGAGCGTGCGAAAATAATCTCCAGTTTGAGGACTTTCTCCTACTTAAAACAAAGTTCGACCTCGCAGTACACCGAGCACGTGAATTAATAATGTTGAGTTGTTTCAATAAACGCGAACGCGGGACGCTGTGCTCAAACACAACTTTACACCTGCACGTGCCTAACTATGGGAGAGTTGTTGGTATAAAAGGCAGTGACGGAGCAGATTGCGTGCATTTCGAGTGTCCGCTGCAAACAATAATGTCTTCAGATTCCGACGACGATATTTTTATCACCCAAAGTAGCTTTTCCATTTCAAATGTTAGTGTTAATTCAGACTTTGAAAAATTGATAAATGAATCGTCAGAAGAAAACTTTAATTCTAATTTTGACCTTGACTCAAATGAATTCTCTGACTCTGATTCAGTTTTAATCGAAGAGAGTCAGAAAGTAGAAATAGAACTTTACTCTTAAACCATATCTGAACAGAGAGATTTCGAATTAAAGGAAACAAACTCCCGCGATGAAGACTCGAGGTTTGGTGCACCTCTGTCACCTTCAGAATTGCAAACACTTTGCAACTCTGCATATTCCGTCAACACAGAAAACAAAAGTCGATGGGCGTATCGTCTTTACAAGGCATGGGTTGAGGAGAGGAGCAGAAAAAAAGTCTGTTTGTAATTTCGAATTAAATGTTGATATTTTGACACTAGCGAGGGACGAGGCAAAATTAAATAAAACTTTCGTTTCCTTCATCGCGGAGGTGAGAAATCAGAAGGGGGAGGAATATCGTGGTAACACACTGTACTAGATAGTGAGCTCTCTCCAGTACTACATCAGGCGAAGCGGCATTCCAATAAATGTCTTTGAGTCTCCTTATTTCGCCGAATTAAGGAATACCCTCGATGCCAGAATGAAGATTCTAGCACAGCAAGGAATAGGCATCGACAAACGTCAGGCGTGCGTCATCAGTGTCAGTCAGGAGGATCAGCTGTGGGAGAAGAGGCTGCTTGGTGAGGACACACCCCAGCAGCTTATAGACACTCTCGTCTACCTCATAGGTAATACACATTCCTCTATCATACACTATTTACAAATATATTAAACATTTTTATTTGAAATAAACAATGTTTCCAACTTTAATAAATATCAACTCAACTTTGAAATCATACTTTCTCTGTTAAAATAATATATATCAGTTAAGTATATACATTTACTGTATAATGATGTTATACGTACAGCACACGTCATTTCAACGGGAAAATGTTTAGAATAATTTTACAATGCCAGTGTATTTAATGTATTTCAGTAAATATTTAATGTATTTAACCCTTCGAGTTCATATATTTTAACTTGTCATGTGTCTGTAATTTTTTTTATTTTATTTAATATGGAGAACTGTAATTGTATGTGAAACAAATTTCCTTCGGGATAATAAAGACGTTTATTAATCACCCGTTGAAGATATCCAAGTTTAATAAATCTACCGTGTTATTACACTTAGTGTAATAATTATAACATCGCGTGCTTTCGATTGACGTGACGTCATAATGGAAATATAAGACGTCACAATGTCAGCGCGGCGGTCACAATGGAGTGTGTCCCATTTATGGACGAGTTGTTGGAATTAATTGGCATTTAAATCATTGACTAATAAATAAAACACTAAACTCGCTTCCGTTATATAACATATTTATGAAACTCGTGAGATGGTATTTGTATTTAACTCGCTTTCGCTCGTTAGATTACAAACCACTCACTCGTTTCATAAATATGTTATTAAACGGAACATCGTTTAGAATTCTCTATATCTTAACTTATCTTCCACTTGACTTCGTAATAAAACTATTTGTGTTCAACCTGATAGGACTCAACTGTGCCCTGAGAGCTGGCGATGAACACCGCAACCTGAGGGTAGGTCCAAACTCTCAGTTTCAACTGGTCGACACCCAAAACGGCAAGAAACAATTGCAATACACAGAGGATATCTCCAAGACGAACAGAGGGGGACTTAAGCATCGCAAACTGGACGCATCTTATTTATGTTAACAGAATACTGTTTGAGTTGATTGAAGTCCACTCGACGCTCATTTTCATCCCTAATCATCCCAGAGTGTCAACTATATGCAATTTACATGTAAATTTTCAAAGAAAACCGATTAAAGTTCATATTTGTGGGACCGAGCCAAGATTGTGCATTAGAATTAAGTAACATCAGGGTCATAACACCCATTGAATGATATCAAACTGAATTTATCTCCCTAAGTGCTTTAGTAAAAATTCTAAAATCACATCTTCTCGAATGGCGCGCCAATCAAAGCACATTGTCCGGTTTTCGATAATAATTTGACGCATATATTACTGCTACAAGTACATTGAATCTGTTGACCCCAAAATTGTTATTTTCTGTTTAGTATTTTTCGGTGAAATAGCACAAATTATGAAATTTGACTTACCTGACCCTAACACAAATCTTTGAGATAAAACAATACCGTAATGAAAAATGTGTAAATCTTGTCAACTGAATTAACTAGTATACAAAATCTACTTATAAGTTTGTGCAAGATGAATTCCATTTTTACTTGTCTGAAAACGTGAATATAGAAACTTGTTTTTATATGTTACTAAGATAGTTTATTTCCATACGACACGCGAGAACTCGAAATTGTTAAAGGCTACACAGAATATTGAATACTAGCAAAAAAAAACTAGCAATATTTAAAAAAAATTATGAGTATTACATTTTGTATACAATATTATAATTTTGGCCATGTTTCTTTCAATTTCGGAAGTTGATTTGAATTACGCCCAACACATCTCCTAGATTAGCCTATGAGTTCTAAGTAGTAACAATATGTAGTCACTCTATTCCCTAAAACTTTCTACGGTTATTGTCTCCTTATTGTTTCATATTTCTGTATTCATTAAAGAGAACATCAGCTGAAATGGAAGCAACAGTTGATGCGATTATCCAAAGAAAGGGGCCATCCGCATCGACCTTTGCGGCATCTACGTCTACGTCATCGACAGAATCTACATCGACAAAAGAACTGCCCCCTGCTGATCCCCGAGATTTGAAACTCGTCTTGAAAGGTGGCGTGACGCTGTCTCTTAAATTCTGAACTAAACAATAAAGTGTGAATTTGAATTTGTTGTGTTCTTTTTCTTGCCACAGTATAATGAAAACATTGCTTTTATTTTCAATAAAAGTTGTTTTTCATGTTTAATCTTATTAAAATCAATTCTTTGATTGGCTTTCTTAGCTAGACCTATTCAAATATTTCAACGTCAAGCACAATATTAAACTTAAGTCTCGGGAACGAATCAAAGATATGATTTAATGAGATTGTTTTACGACACATGGTTGCGTTTTGTTGACATTTTAGCTAACTATGGGAGGATACCATGAACTATGGGGAGGATGAACATAAGTTGAAAACTATGGGACACCTAATTTGATTTCGTAAAAATATAGGTCATTTCGCATATCATCATACTTTTTAAGAGTAAAACTAATGTTCACAAAACTTTGTTTTAATCTTTGATATATTTCTTTCGGATGTTGCTGTACAAAGGACAAATCAGTAAAAAATGGTATTCATCTTCTATTATATTAGACTTACATATTTGACAAAATCTTTGTGAGTGAGTGAGTTATTGCTTAACGCCGCTTCGGCAGTATTGCAGCCATTAGCGGCGAGAAATTTAAGTTAATTGATTAATTTAAATATAATTGCAAAAGCAAAACGTAATGACACAAAGGTCATAAAAGACATCAGCAAATTATCACAATTTGGTTAAAAACTGATTTAGAATAGTTTAAAGAGTTACAATTTGTCGAAAAGATTTACAGCTTTTAAAAAGTCTAAAACACGATGTTCGCCAAATTGGCTAAAAACTTGAGATATGGTAATATCTGGATAAAAGGTTTCCCTTATGTGCGCAGTGTCCCAACACTCGCACAAGATGTGTTTAATTATGAGGGGGCACTGGCAGGGAATACATACTGGGGGGTCTTCCCCCTTTAAAAGGTACGAATGGGTGAGATGACTGTCCAATACGACATCGTCGTAGGACACAGGCTTCCTGTCGGGTAAAAGAAGAAAGATTTAAAGCCTAAATGAGGTTGTAAATTATGAAGTTTGTTATGATGTTGTTGGTCCCATTGGGACTTCCAACGTTGTTTAATGTAAGATTTAATAGCAGGCTTAGAATCCGTATATGGAACTTTAGTGGGAGAAATATGTTTGAGGTTTAATGTTGATTTAGCTACCGAGTCAGCTTTGTTATTACCTCTTATACCCATAAGGCTAGGAAGCCAGCAGAAGACGATGTCGCATTGGAGACAAGGATTATGAAGTAATAAAATATCCCTGATAATTGGGTGATCACTCTTACAGTTTTTAATTGTTTGTAGGCAAGAAAGTGAATCCGAAAAAAATAATGTAATTATTTGGAGTTGAGTTTTTAATGTGATTGACGGCCTTTAGGATGGCCTTAGCTTCTGCAGTAAAGATGCTGCTGCCATCATGCAGCCTTGAAGCATATGTTGTTGAAGGAGTCACAGTTGCCGCTGCAACTGTGGGTCCATCCTTAGAACCGTCAGTGTAAATTGGTTTATAATCTGCGAAAAAATTACGTAATTTAAAAAATGCATGTTTAGATATTAATTGGTCTGTATTTTCTTTTTTATGGGTAGATAAAGAGAGGTTGATACGGGGCCTGACCACCTGCCATGGCGGAGTGGCAAGCAAACCGTGCTCTGCTATTGTTGAGAGGTCGATATCAGAATCTTCAACATGTTGTTGAAGTCTGATACCGAGTGGTGGAATTGCTTTAGGTTTTGAGTTATACAACTGCTGGTATTCAGGATTGAATACGCAGTTGTATGCAGGATTTGAAGGGTTTGATTTTAATTTGGTTATATATTGAAGTGCTAGCTTGATGCGCCGATCTTCAAGAGATGGCTCATCAGCCTCAACCTAAAGGCTTTCAACAGGTGAAGTTCTGAAGGCCCCAAGACAAAGCCGGAGACCCTGGTGGTGGATTGCATCTAGCATTTTGATATATGAGGGGCGGGCAGATCCATATATTATGGATCCATAATCCAGTTTGGAGCGGATGAGTGATCGATAGAGATGAAGAAGAGTTTCCTTATCTCCACCCCATTTATTATTTGAAACTACCTTTAAAAGGTCTAATGCCTAATGTTTAATTTAGCTTTTAGATTTTTAAAATGAGGAATAAATGAAAGTTTACTGTCAAAAGTGAGACCAAGAAACTTGGCCTCAGGAACGTCTTTGATTGGAGTTTTATCAAGGAATAATTCTGGATCTTTGTGCATTTTGCGCATATTGCAAAAATGCACACAAGATGTTTTAGCTTTGGAAAATTTGAAGCCGTTTTCCAACGACCATTTGTGTATTTTATTGAGGCAGAGCTGCAATTGACGCTCGAATGATGGCATAGTTTTGCCTCTGCAGGAAACTCCAAAATCGCCCACAAAAAGTGAACCATCTGTATGGTCATTTAAAACTTTAGCTAAACTGTTGATTTTGATGCTAAATAATGTGACAGATAAAATGCTTCCTTGTGGGACACCCATTTCTTGATCAAAGAAATCAGAAAGGGTGGAACCCACGCGCACTTTAAATTGGCGGTCATGTAAAAAATTAGATATAAAATGAGGCATACGACCTCGCAAGCCAAATTCAAATAAATCTTTTAGGATGCCATGCTTCCATGTAGTGTCGTAAGCTTTTTTCTAAATCGAAAAAGATAGACACAGCATGTTGTTTGTTAATAAATGCATCACGAATAAATGATTCTAAACGGACGAGATGATCAGTGGTACTGGGGGGGGGGGGGGGGGGGGGGGGGGGGGGGGGTGTTCTTAAGCAACAGTTTACCAATAAAATCGAATATTTCACAATCATATTGAAAAACCTTTGTTGAAGCAGTTTTACCTCATTAGAAAAGAAAACTAACCTAAACAGAGACTTGTCTGTGATAAGCATAGGCGTAAGAACCGGGAAGGAACCTCTCCAGAAAAAAATCCCACTTCTCCACAGCCTGAAATTCTTTGGGGGGACCTGGTTTCAAATCGTTGGGCAAACTGGCATAATATCCATTGCTAAAAGATTATCCGAAGCCCAAATATTACAAATATTACACCTCAAAAGCACCACCCCCAAGCGCCAAACGCTTTATGTTCTAATTCGCTTCGCTCAAACGAACATAAAATATTTACTTCCTAAAACAATCATATCAAGGGTTACGTCTACGCAGGTTCGAGGTGAGCAGGTTTATTTCTGATATAACTGTACAATGTGAACGATTGGGGCTTCGTAACAGTTGCTGGGCCCGGAGTTCATCCAAGGTTGAGTATGTACTGGGCAGTCCAAACGCTAGGTTCCAGACAAGAAGACTAGCCATCCCACCACGATGATAGGAGGTATACATCCATCAGTAAACATGGGCCGTAGGGGGCGTCACTGTGAATCCTCAACATTCGGGGGTACAGTAACCTGGATAGGTCTGTCCTCATTAGGCAAACGCCTCATATTTTCCTGCAACATATAAAACAATCATAACTATCGATTTAAGTCAGATACGCCCTTATGCAAAAACTCGAACAATCACTTGTCATGGATTAAATTCTTATTTTGCAATTCCGTGTGAATACAAATGCATCTTGGCACTGCCATGCGCGTGTTATACATACATGTTATACTCATCTTAAACAAGATCAGATCAGATTAGCCCCTAGTCCAATCGGCGAGGCCCGAAGATCAAACAGTATGGTCGCAAATACCATAGGCGTTGTCCCAATCCCAATTGGTGTTGCCCCAATTCCATCGGAATTGCTCCAAGTCCCATCGGTATCACCTTGGCATCATCAAACCACCACTCGGCTCCACACTTCCACTCAGTTGCCAGTCGACACCATCAGCCTTGCCATTAGGCACAATCAGCATTGCCACTCGGCACCATCAGCATTGCCACTCGGCACCATCAACATTGCCACTCGGCACCATCAGCATTGCCACTCGGCACCATCAGCATTGCCACTCGGCACCATCAACATTGCCACTCGGCACCATCAGCATTGCCGCTCGGCACCATCAGCATTGCCACTCGGCACAATCAGCATTGCCACTCGGCACCATCAGCATTGCCACTCGGCACCATCAGCATTGCCACTCGGCACCATCAGCATTGCCACTCGGCACCATCAGCATTGCCACTCGGCACAATCAGCATTGCCAGTCGGCACCATCAGCATTGCCACTCGGCACAATCAGCATTGCCAATCGGCACAATCAGCATTGCCACTCGGCACAATCAGCATTGCCAGTCGGCACCATCAGCATTGCCACTCGGCACAATCAGCATTGCCAATCGGCACAATCAGCATTGCCACTCGGCACAATCAGTATTGCTACTCATTACACTGCCTCTCAATACTCAGTGCCGATGTCACTCAATCTTTATTTTCAGTACTTAGAAGGCCTCAGGCCTATAGTACAAGATATACAGTGCACTGACATTTCATGAAATAATGTGATTTCTATGTACAAACGCATAAAAGATAAACATGGACAGGTTTTCAATTTCTTCTTTGTTTACACTGTTTAAAAGAAGAGACAATTTTTGCTTATTTGGATTTACATAGTATTTTTCTTTGGTATATTTCTTTCGGATGATGCTGTACAAAGGACAAATCAGTAAAAAATGGTATTCATCTTCTATAATATTAGACTTACATATTTGACAAAATCTTTGTTCTCTACTTATATTGTTATATCTACCCGTTTCAATATAAAGTTCATGAGACGAGCATCGAAATCGTGCTAGACTAATTCTGTATTTCTTTACATTTAAACAAGATAAGTAATATTCGGTATGGATATTGCTTTTAAAGGTTAGGTACGTGTCACATTTACTTGAAAGTGATAATTTTTCCATCCAATTTTGAAAATATATATCTTTTAGTCTTTGTGTAAATTCACTCATGAATTCGGGATCTACACCTATTTCTTGATTTTGCCAAATATTCCCAAATCCCACTGAAAATAGTGTTGCTTTAACGTCGGTAACCCAATTCTTGTGACCATTCTTGTCGTATAAGAGCATCATTTCATAACATTTTTTAGGTAGGCGGTATGATGGCATGTTTAGAAGCTTTATCCAATACCGAATAGCTTTACAATATGAGTGGATATATAAAGGGAATCTGCCACATTCTCCATAAATCATTAAGTTTGGAGTATTTTGTTTAACACCTAAGAACTTTTTACATGCATAAAGATGAACCATTTCTAGTTTTGCGAAAGAATTTAACCCCCAGATTTCTGCCCCGTATAAGAGAATGGGGTATATTTTGGCATTGAATATTTTGAAAAATGTGTTAATGCTTAGGTCACCTAGTATACTCATCTGTCTTATAATACCAACAAGTACTTTTTTCCCCTGTATTGCTGCATAGCTTGTATGAGTAGACCATGATAATTGATTAGTGAAAAATACTCCAAGATAGTTGTAGGAATTTGTTTTATCTAATTCACAATCCTTATAATACCATTGTTCCTTCTTCGAAAGTTTTCCACCCTTTTTAAATACCATCACCTTTGTTTTATCCAAGTTAACTGATAATTTTGAATTGTCACAAAAACTTTCAGGTTCATTAATTTGTTTTTGGAGACCTGAAATAGTACTTGAAATGAGCACAATATCGTCTGCAAAAAGTAAAAGGAATATCTGGAAAACATCAGGATGTAGTTGTACACCATGTGAACAGTTATTCTCGATCTGCATAGCCAATTCATTTATGAAAAATGAGAATAAAAACGGGCTCAGTACACAACCTTGCCTCACTCCAATCTGTATATCAAGGGTTTCTGATAATATATTATTATTTCTGACACAAGCTTTGACATTTTCATATATGCTACGCAGAAGGTTATTCATCTTTGGGCTTACACCACTCATTTGAAGGAGGTTCCACAATTTGTCCCGTTTTACAGAATCGAATGCTTTTTTAAAATCAACAAATAAAGCATAAAATTCCCCCCCTTTCGAATGTAGATATCTTTGTATTAAACTCTGTAGAACAAACATATTGTCAATAGTTGTATAATTCTTTCTGAAGCCTGCCTGACATTCCGTTAATTTATTCATAGTCTCACCCCAAAATACCAATCTCTTGTTGATGATAGAAGTGAAAATTTTACTAAAAATACTTAATAGCGTTATTCCTCTGTAATTATTAACATTCTTCACATCACCATTTTTGTGTAATGGTATAATTATCCCCATTGACCAGTCTGTGGGGAATTGACCTGTTTCTAGTATTTGATTAAACACTAAGTCGAGATACGGTATCAAAAGATCAGCCGAGTATCTAAACAATTCTGGTATAATATTGTCTGCACCTGGTGACTTTCCAAGTTTAAGATTTTGGATACTATTTGTTATTTCTTCTCTGGATATAGGTGAATCAAGTATTTGATCGGAAAGTTCTCGGTTTGGATCATACGGTGAATAATCAAGGACATCAAATTGGTCAGTTTCGTTATTTACTGTATTTTCTGAAGCAAAAAGATTTTTGAAGTGTTGGAACCACTCGTTAGTAGAGATTACATTTGTTTTAGGCTTCGGGTTAAGATGTTTTAGCTCACGCCAAAACGATTTGGCATTATTTATATTACTTTCTATCAGACTTTGTTTATTTTTGTAGTATTCTGTACGTTTACGTTTACAAACAGAATGGTATTTATTCCTTATGTTATTATAAGATGTAAGTGAGTCTTTGTCTTTATATTTTCTGAATTTGTTTAGAGATCTACAGCGTTCAGTCTTTAGTTTCCTGCATTCTTTATCAAACCAAAAGTTATTGTTATTTGTTCTGGGTTTCTTGAGTGTTTTCTTCATATCAGATGCAGCTAAACAAAGCGCCTCGACAATGTAGTCTATGCTTTTGTCAATACATGAAAATGCGTTGTCTACGGATTTATCAAGAAGTTGCTGCACTTTATCTGATAATATTTTCTCTAAACAACTCGAGTTTATCGCTATCCCAGACGAATTTAAACCCACTATTACTCACACTATCAGTGTCTAAGTCCGGTTGTCGCGCATGAAGCGCTCGTAAACTCATCGTGACTGGGAAGTGGGATGACTCAGCTCTGGATGCTATAGTAAAGTCGTTAACAGAATCAAAGAGCGGCGAAGAGGCTATTACATAATCAATCAAACTGGCACCATTTTGGCCGATATATGTAAAGTCACCAGTTCCAGAGTCAGATCCACATCTCCCATTCATTATATGTAAATTCAATACAGAGCATAGATCAATCAAATGTTTACCAAAATTGTTTACTATCTTGTCGGCGGAAAAGCAATGGAGATTGAAAAAGTCACATATAAAATCAGTATAAGATTGGTTTTCACACTCGGTGTATTCTAGAATATCGTCTTCAATCAAATCTGCCTTTGTTCCGGTTCGTGCATTAAAGTCGCCGCCGCACAAGATACACACATCTGGTAAATCAGAAATTATCTCTAACAGAATATTTTGAAACATAGTTATTCCATTCTTACACTCCGGAGACATTTTGTCATACCATGTAGACTTTTCTTGGTGAATGTAGTTACATGAATATAAAAGGTCACAATCTAGATCAAACAGGGACTTGTCAAATAGGATAAATATTCCGTTTTCAGTTATTTTCTTCCATTTTATAAAGGACACGAAATCTCTCTTTATCAAAACAGTGATTCCACCAGAAAGTCTCCCACAGTGTGATATTTTGTCAGCATGTTTAATTATATGTAAATACTCTGAGAAATAGTTTGAAAGATCAATATCATCACACCACGTTTCAATTAGACCAACAATATCAAATTGTTTTACGTAGTCAACGAAAATATTATCATTTAACTTTTGTTTTAAACCTGATATGTTCCAAAACAAGAAACTAACGTTATCTCTTTCAATAATTTTGTGTATAGTTTCACAAGTCCTAATTTTCGTATTTGGATGAGGAGTAAAATCATCATCGCCCTGGCCTCTATGTTACCGATTGAGAGTTCTGTTAGAGCGACGTGTTCCTGGTCTGGGATCACGTCTGTTACCCCTGGTACCCTGTGAGCTCGAACTAGAGCTAGAAGCTTGCTGTGAGTCCGGCTGTGTGTTGGTACCACTAGCTGTTTCACCACGATCTTCTCTTGGTTCACTCACAAGTTTGCTTCCCTTGAAGTAATAACGTCTGTCCGGGTTGTCAGAACGCTTCTTGTATAGCTCCTGTCTCTGTGCTGATGTAAGGTCGTTAGCGATCCCGATTCCTTGGTCTTTGAGAGTGCTCCTCATCTTCACAGAGTGCCACTTGTCCTCCCAGTGACACATCTTCACGATCACAGGCCTGTGGGAGTCAGACTTCCTGGTCGAAATCCTGTGTGCTCTCTCGATATCCCGGGGGACGAGGGGAGGGAGATCCTTCTCTAGCCTCGCAGTGTTCAATATCTCTAGTACTTTGGTCTTACTCTCTGTATAAGTCTCTTTAGTTCCTGTCTCGGGTATGCCATAAAGTACCATGTTATTCCTTCTGCTCCTTTGCTCCTGATCTTCTAACCTCTCCCCCAAATCAGCTAGTGCCTCCTCCAGATCAAGTGTCGTCTCATCCAGTGAATCTATGTCAGCCCTCAATACTTCCTGTTCCCTTTTGCTGTTCTCAAATTCAGATCTTAAACTGTTCATCTCTGCTTTGATAGATTTTACGTCCTCTTTAATCGTGCCCATTTCCTTACACACTCTATCTTCCGAATCCTGGATTTTCTTGAGAATACACTGTTTCACCTCCTCCAGCTCGCGAGAACCAGGTCCTGGGTTGAGGTCTATATCCCCGGAGAGTAGCAGAGTAGATGGAAGGAACGTGTACTGCGAGGGTGGGTGAGTTACCAAGTGTAGCATGGAGTAGCTCGTGACGTCACAGGCCTGACACAAGTGTACACAATGTTCATCTACACGATCAGAGGTGATAAAACTAGCATAGTGATTCATGAAATGTTCTCCATAACATGTCAAAGTGGAAGCTAGTATTAGGTGAACAGAAATCAGAAATGTACACAGTATGAGACGGTAGGTCATATCAGAGCTGTCGCTGTATGGCGTGTATCGGAGATCAACATGGTCTACCTGTCTTGTCCCACTCGGTTGCTTGAACCGGCCGATCCTCGCTCTGTAGACCGCTATGTCTATCATGATGAATGACGAAGTGATCCAGGATATCAGATGGATATATTGAGACAGTTATGGCTCTAATAATGATCTTATAACTTAATTATCAGACTTTTTTTCTTCGCTACTGTTTATCTTCGTCCAGTCAGTCAGGGGCGCATAACTCCAATCTCGACATAGACATGTATACGTATCATCAAACCACTGTATACCACATGAACCTTTCCCATATGCACAGACGTTATCAAAGCACACAACCTTACAGTTCACAATAAATACACATGCATACACTTAAAGCAATTGTTTTCAACCTCAGCCTTACCGATGTCACACAAGATAAACATGCACACGCATTATCAAAATCAGTGTATACCACATCATCTTAACTGATGTCACAAGAAGTAAATATGCATACACATTCTCAAACTGTTCTCACACTGCCTTACAGATCCTGCAATACAATTATATCGCCAGCATTGCCACTCGGCATCAGAAAATTGCCACTCAGCATCATGACACTGCCTCTCAATAATCAGTAGCTATGTCACTCGACATAAACAAGCTACATATCATCAAACCAGTGAATACCACATAACCTATCCGATGTCACATGAAATAAATATTCATACACATCATCCAAGCAGTTGCTTTCACACAGCCTTAACGATGCCACTCGACATAAACATACATAAGGCAACTGTTTCACAAATCAGTTTTACTGATGTCACGCTACTTAACCATGCATACGTATTTTCACAGCAACTGTTTAACACAGCCTTACCGTTATCACACGTTACACATGCATTCGTATTATCAAAGCAACTGCTTTCACAAAGCCTTACCAATGTATCAATACATAAAAATGCATACGCATAAACAAAGCAATTGATTCACACGTCAGCCTTACTGATGTCACAACACACATGCGTACATATTATCAAGGCAATTATTTCAAACGTCAGCCTAGCTGATGTCACGCGACATAAACATACATACGTATTACCAAAGCAACTCTTTCACAATACCTCACGGATGTCCCTACACATGCACATGCACACACATTATCAAGGCAATGCCATTTATTTCACACGTCAGCCTTACTGATGTCACGACATAAACATACGTATTACCAAAGCAACTATTTCACATATCAACCTCACGGATGTCTCAACACATGCACACACATTATCAAGGCAATGCCATTTATTTCACACGTCGGCCTTGCTGATGTCACACGACGCACATCCGTAACTATTGTCTAATCGGTTCAGTGCCATAAGACAGAATTCCCAAAAGACAAAATTCCCAAAAGACAGAATCAATTACAACACTAATTGGCTGAGCAGTACTGATCACCCCTAATTAATCAGTGAACTGGCCCGACACGCACTATGTTCTTGTAAACACACTCTGACCATCTGACTAATCTCCTGCCTCATCATTTAAGGAGTTAGTTAACTGGTACTGAGTAGAAGAGCTTAAAACATCAAACTGAATTATGAAATGTAGTACTAACATCTCAAGTTGGTGATATTGTAGCATTTTACCAGAGATGCTAAGGATGTTCTCAAGTAATTTCCTCTTGAAATATTTAGAGTATATATACCCAAATATGCATGGTTGCAGAATTGTCTTATTTCGATATGGCTGGCCTACAAAGAGCAGAGTATGTCCCATCACAGAAAGGTGCACCCCAGTTACTTCTAGATGGACATCTGTATGTAAAGAACAAGGTTAAAGAAGATACAATCTATTGGAGATGTGTAGATAAGTCCTGTCGAGGAAAGTGTACCACTGTTAGGGATTATATCCGGAATACTACTGAGCACAACCACACGCCTAAGGATGAACGGGAGATCAAGTTCATTGGAACACTGAGGAAGAGGGCCAGAGAAGAGACGACGCCCAAGCAGCAACTCTACAACAACGTCATCAACGATGAAGATGCCTGGATGGAAGCTATGGATCAGTGCCCTGACATCCACCACGCCCTGGAGATGAATGACTACATCGTTGCAGGGAGAAGACGCCACTTCAGTTCCTTGATGCCGTTAGACCACTGATGATGTTTAAGTGAACTGGCACTGAACTAGAAATGAACTGACAACAAACAAACAAACAAATGTACATAGTTTGAAGAATATGTGTATATGATGAAATGAACTGGCAATGAACTAGAAATGAATTGACAACAAACAAACAAATGTACATATTTTGAAGAATATGTGTATGTATGTTAGAGTCAACAATATGTGAAGTGAATGAACTGGTTACAATACATCCTGCGAAAAAATAAATAATGTTGTATCTTAATTGTGTCCTTTTCTGTCTTTTGGGAATTCTGTCTGCTTTTATCTGGGCCGTTCCATTATTTTCAAAGGATAGAGCCCATGTCACACATCATTGGTCAGTGTTGTTTTAAGCGTTCTGTCTTTTGGGAATTCTGTCTTTTGGGACGTTACCGTCTAATCAACTATTTCACACGTGAGCCTTACTGCATGAGGTCACACGACACATTCGTGCGTATTATCTAAACAACTGTTTCAGTGAGTGAATTATTGCTTAACGCCGCTTCGGCAGTACAACTGTTTCACACATCAGTCTTACTAATGTCACACGACAGACGCGTGTACGTATTATCAAAGCATATGTTTCACTAATCAGCCACACAGAAGTGACATAAACATGCATACATATTATAGAACTACTGCAATCCACATCGGGTCTGCCGACACTCTACGTTAACATGCATACGTATTCTCAAAACAATATTGCATATCAGTCTTACCGATGTTACTCGACATAAACAGACATAGTATCGTCTATCTTCCTCCACATCCTTTACCACAAGCCATAACCATTCACTAGTTTTCACTTCTTCATTCAAAGTCAGTATTCTCAATGACATGACCTGTAACAAGCACCTTAATTAAAATAAAATGTTGATTTTGAAAAAGATTTGTTTGAATTTAGTGAAATATTGACTTTGATCACATATTGACTTTGGTGAAATGATGTCGTTGAAAATATTTATTGACTTTTACGAAAGTTTAAATTATATAAAATGTTGACTTTGGTGACATGTTGCTTTTGAAAAAGATATTTTGCATTAAGTGAAATATTGACTTTGATCAGGTATTGACTTTGATGAAATGTTGACTTTGGAAATAATCATTGACTTTTGTGAAAGTTTAACTAAAATTAAATGTTGACTTTGAAAAAGATTTTTTTCAATTTAGCGAAATGTTGACTTAGATCAAGTATTTATTTGGTGGAATGTTGATTTTGAAAATATTTATTGACTTTTGTGAAAGTTTAATTTAAATAAAATGTTGACTTTGATAAAGATATTTTGCATTAAGTGAAATATTGACTTTGATCAAGTATTGACTTTGATGAATTGTTGACTTTGAAAAAGATTTTTTTTAATTTAGTGAAATATTGACTTTGATCAGGTATTGACTTTGATGAATTGTTGACTTTGGAAATATTTATTGACTTTTGTGAAAGTTTAACCTAAATAAAATGTTGACTTTGAAAAAGATTTTTTGAATTTAGTAAAATGTTGACTTTATCACATATTGACTTTGGTGCAATGATGACTTTGAAAATATTTATTGACTTTTGCGAAAGTTTAACATATATAAAATGTTGACTTTGGTGACATGTTGCTTTTGAAAAAGATATTTTGCATTAAGTGAAATATTGACTTTGATCAGGTATTGGCTTTGATGAAAAGTTGACTTTGGAAATAAGTATTGACTTTTGTGGAAGTTTAACTTAAAGAAAAGGTTGACTTTGAAAAAGATTTTTTGGATTTAGTGAAATGTTGACTTTGATCACATATTGACTTTGGTGAAATGATGACTTTGAAAATATTTATTGACTTCTGTGAAAGTTAAACTCAAATGCAATATTGACTTTGAAAAGTGTCCTTCCCCTTAAACATACAGAGATTATAGATATGTAGTATTTTAAAAAAAAGACTTTTCAACAATATACTCTCCTTTAAAATATTCACCTTTGCGAAATGTTGACATCATCATTTGACTAGGCTATTGCCCACATTACATCAGTCACGTTGACTGATTATTTATACACACCTGATTGCAGGTTACAGATATATAGCGATAGAACCATTGCAATTTGATCGTGCAACTGAGGTTTAAGGGATATATCAGACTTGTGTATTGACTCTCAGAATACCCTACGGCGTCCCTCTCGGTATTACGTAACATGTGTATTCGATCAACTCATTAAGGTCAACAGGTAGTTACCTACCGGTTCAACGTCACTGACCCAGCAGTTAAGTGTTACGAGAACACCAATGTCGTCAGACTTCGATAGAGTGACAACATGAGCATTTCCGTTCTGTGTGCATTACACTGCCAATTTATCTGCGATCAGATGACATTCTCGACCATGAACTAAACTTGGTAAAGGTATTGAGAATGTTTAGGTGGAACCTAACACACGTAAATATTGTAACTTTAACATATCAGATAATGAATTTATTTTGTTTTTGTTACAGGCGAACAGTTATAATATGCATATTATCCATGTAGGATTTGCTGACTTTTAAGAGATTGACTTCGGTGACTGGAAACTATTTATTGGCTTATAGCCTAATAAGGTAAAAATTATTCTAAATCCCTATGTGTGACGTCATGGCTTTCTAAAAGGTTTAACACTTTCAATTGGACATCAAAGTCTGATTCTTTCAAATATGTCCAAACCCATGTATATCACAACTAAGCTGATGTTGGTGCATTCTATGTGAGACACAAAATATTTTCATCGCTTTGACGGTTATTAACTAGTGATTGACCTCTCATTTGTATCATATGCATACTGAAATATTGAATCAACATCGCATTTCATTCGATATAAACCAAGAAAAACATGGAGTGATTGTGACAAAGGAACTAACGAAATTAATTTGAAGCGATAATATAATGATTTTAACGGTATTTAAGTGTGCTGTGTATTAGAAAGTCCAAGGTCTTACATAATGTGCATGAAGCAGAGAATGTCTCCCCGTCAGTGGTCATGGGAATTCGCGTGTTGATGTAATTACAGGTAGCGGGAATGACCATTAACTAATTATCATGTATCGACCCTCACTTAATTGTTTGTGTATCTCCTATCAGACTATTAGGGGTGGCCTAAATGCCGACACGTTCAAATGTTCTTATAGATCTAATGCACAATTATTATATAACATGTGATCCTAGAAAGGCAGTAATGAAACTTCGATTATCGTATCTATGTATATTGGAAATCATATATTATTATCTTATTGTGTTCTGTATAAATGAACACATAAAACACATGCATTCGCTGTTGGAAAAAGGCATTTAGTAGCTCCACATTTAAGGTTGTGATGTATGATGTCATTAAAACCGATGCCGTTGAAATCTGGTCAATTTAAACATAAAACACAGAATTCTTCTTCTTCTATATTCTCACTTGCGCCGTCGCTGCATGCGAAAATATAAACTTGTACTTCACTCGATGAGATAATCCTGGTATAAATCAAGAAAATCAGATAGACAAGAAATAATCAATATCATCTATATATTTATATTTATATTTAATTGTATTGTGCTGTATATCACGAGGTCATGGATAGACGCATAGGATTTTCTTTCCCAGAGATCGACCACATTTTCTATTCGTTTGATTTATGTAAAACATTAACAATTTAACTGTAAAAAACATTGATTAAACATCGTATTTATCATAAAATATTTCTTGCCGTCACAAATCATAAGCATAAGCCATTTTAGTTTGTTGTACATTTAAATAGATCTCATATATATGCATATATGAATATTCAAAATAAAGTACACCTATTGTATAATGTAAGAATCGACGGAATTCTTAATTATCATTTTCTATAAACATGAAGACACAAAATGGAAATGGGAGAGTTATGGGACATGGATTTTGATGTCTCGGTAATGTACGTATATAATAAATGTATGTATGATAACTTGATAAGATACGTGCTTTCAAATCATTGATTACAATATGAATACGAAATGCAAACGTGTAGAATGCAATGTTTATGTAACTGCATGAATATTTAGATATTATGACACTTCCAACAACCATAAACACTATTTGAAACGTAATATATGTTGTTAACCGTTAAATGTGATAAACATTGTCATGATATCGGTACCTGTCTATCTATAATAATTTGAATTTCAAACTGTCTTGTAACAAACATTTTAAACTATTTCCGTGATGTACTAACACTTATATTTAGCAACATTGTCAACACTAAAATAAAAAGAGAACACATTTTACACACAACACAAATTATTCATTAAGTTCTCAAACAAAATTTGAAATCAACCAGTGTGTATACAGTACAGTATTGTAGTATCTAATTACCATCACTAGTCATCCTGTGAGGAGCCAAGTCGCGCTCTTAACGAGTTAAATGGAATATGCAAGTCTGGATATACTGGGATATGTGTGTATTGCAATGGGGCAGTCTGTGCGGGTATTACCATAAACCAATCTAAAAATACGTACGAATGTGTATTGTCGCCAATACTGTTATTTCAATCTGAGCACTGTGACACATGTTGAGTTGACTCAGAGATACACACAAGTTGTCACTGGGATGTTCAGGAGATACGGTTCACTGACTTGATGGATAAACGCTAAAGAATTTTCTGGGATTTAAGAAAAAGATTTCACTTATCATATGTTATTTTGATCATATATTGTTTTTAGAATGTGTGCTTTTATGCGTATGTTTTTTGTACGAGAGAATGAATTTGATAGTATGGGAATGTGTATGGGGTGTGTACGAGAGTGAATAGGATTATTTTTGTATGTGATGTTTGAATGAGAACATGTGATGGGATAATAGTGTGTGCGTGTGTGTGTGTGTGTGCGTTTGTAAACCTCTACTTTTGAGGTACATTATATGTTTACACACCAACATAATGGGGTACACCAAACTACTGAGGTACATTTTATCATTACCTCAGAAGTTTTACCTCACTTCTTACGTGCATTCATCGAGTGTTTCACACACTCAAAATATCTCATGTACCTCGGTATAGCGGCCAAATACGTGTCTGTGTGTTTGGAGTGTGTAGTGCAAAAGGAGCACACATGGGGCCATCGTACCGCGCATCTATCTGCGCATACATGTATTGACGGTACCTAATTTGCATATGACGTTCCGTCTGCCTGGGCATGCGCATAGTATCTATACCGGAAGTGCAGAGAGAACTGCCGGGACTGCCAAACAAAACCACATCAAAGCATGATCTTGACCACTGCCATGATTTGGATCAACGATGATGAAAGGTAAGATACAATTTAATTCAACCATGGCGTTTTACACTCTCACAATAAACTCTAAGTCAGAAGTAAAGTGTGAAAGGTCGCAGAGTTTTCAGTGTGTATATATAAGTTCTTTATCGCTATTTTGAGGTATATACCATCGTTTCCTGGTATGATTAGTATTGGGATATCAATAACTGTCGAATTTAGCCTTATTGACAAACATCATTAGTACGATAACGTGATAGCTTACACATGTTCCCAATATGTGATGATACACAATCATTTATTTTATTATTTTGTCTATTTTAGTTACATTTGTCAAAGTTGCTAATTTGTACAATATGGAGGTGTCACTTGTTTTCGTGGTATTTGATTTTGTTTAAGGTGAAATAAGGACAGTACATCACATGCTACGATGATTTATTTTACTCCGTTTCAATCACAGATGGTCATAAAATAGAAATGCATAAACTAAAGTTGTTATATGTTTTGTTTTTACATTCTCGCTGAATAATTAATCTTAGTACAGCCATGTAGGCTGAAGATATGCGACGGGAAATCATACTCACTCACACAAAATTCATGATAATCAATAAAGTATCACGTAAACAATATTTTCATTTGCAAAGTTTGGACAATGTAGCCTTGTTTGTAAAAAATTTTAAAAAATAAAATTGCTTAAAGAGCCATAAATGATAACACAGAAAGAATAACCTTGCCCTTTATAATATAGCACGTACATTTCTAACATATACTTTGCCTTATTTCTAGAGCAGAGAATGTTATGCATCGCTTGTAGAGTTCAATAATAAAAAAAAAACTTATATCAACTTCAATTTGAATGTAATTCTACACCAGTCCTTTTATAAAAAGTGATTGTTTCTTGTTTCTGTCCGGCTCAAATGTTGTTTTTTCCGGATTTTAATAAGGGTAATGGGGAGGTAACTCTATTCCCATAACTTAGGTAAATATTGGACGTTGGTCAGGTATGGCTCTGGTTTCTGTAAAAATCAAGTATGGGGTATACATATTAGAACATTTGATCTTATATATTGATCTTATATTATAGTTTAGATTTGTGATTGCTTAAACTATAGGTATCAGCCGTTGACATGTTTGTATTACCTCCTGAACTGCTGAATACGACGATATCTGAACCATTATCATCGTTGGTCTATGTAGAACTGTTGGCTGCTTGTTGGGAGAGGAGGGGGAAAGAAGCAGGCCCAGGTGACGCAGTCAAACTTTGTTTGGAAAATATTTGTTCCTATTTGTTAAACAGATTGCAGTTTGTATGTAATCAAAGACATAAATACAAGTACCGGTATTGAAGACACTTGTTTAGCCTTTTAGGGTGAGATATTCAGAAAAAAATAGAATTTATAAATATCTATACAGTCAAAATGATTGCAAAAAACACAAACCTTAATAAGTGTTTAAAAATAGAATTGATTGATTGATTGATTGTCATATGAAAATTTAATAAATACAGCAATTCAATTGTGATATTTCAATTATTTTCAACAGATTAAAAAGTATAGTTTATTTATGAAACATTTCCCCAGAATATTAAAGCATATGGTCAAAATTAAAACTGTAGCATTGCAATATAAATGTATTCAATGAAATAGGCATGAGTGTGTAATATACCCGGGTATAGAGTATATGACATCTGGATATGTTAATTTTTGGTGTATTGTGAACACTGGTCACAACTGGTCAATTTAGGGTAAAGTTCTATAGTGCACTCAGGCGATTACACCTGAGTACTGGCCAAACGGGCAAGGAGGCAAAACTCAACTTACTCGGCGTGTGGCTTGTACAGAACTGCTGCTGCGCGGGGCTTCATCCGGGCTCTTCGCCGGACTGGCACTCTCGTGACCTCTCGTGGACCCGGAAGTCACCGCCGATCACCACATCCCTCCCCGTCTAATAGGCTTTGGTCTGGTGGGCGGCGGTCTCCTCTGGTGGGTCGGGACAGGTCGTCAAAGTCCAACCCGTCGCTCTTCCGAGTCTTGGTATACGGGGCACCCCAGCACAGCATCAGATGGAAGGTCGGTCCCTTCCGGTCAGGCGTTTTCACGCCCGTCAATGGATCGTCAGGCATCGGTTCCAGGGTTCTCGTCACCCGACGAAAACCCTCCAGTTAGACACACTGCTCCGGTGCATCGTTCCCCCTGGTCGTTCACAGGGAGTAGAGGCGGCGCGCGTGTGGTATAGCAGTATAGTGGTATAGCGCGCCACTTCCTGAAGAGATTCCCCCGGATCCTTCCAATCTCGGCCAGGACATACCCGACCAGCTGGGGCCCGTTGACGTCGTGTCCGGGAGGCGGGTGCCTTGGGGCGTCAGTCTCCGCCAGGATTTGGTCCTTGGGGGCACCCGGTCCAGCTCTCTCAGGCTCCATGGGTCCATTCTCGATCTCTGCGGCATACCGCCGCGGGCCACGGAACCAGTCTGGTCCCGTGTGGCTGTGGTGGTTGACGTCCTCGGTGGGGCGAGAGCCACGGAACCGGTCTGGTCCCGTGCTGGTGTGGTGGTTGACGTCCTTGGTGGGGCAGGAGCCACGGAACCGGTCTGGTCCCGTGCTGGCCGAAAAGGGGGTCGTTCGTCCTCCCCTCTCGTGGTTTGCAGACCCCTGGGCCCGGGCCTGTTTTGTCTTCCCACCAGGTAAGTGGAGAACTCTTCCTTCTTTCTGGGCGCCAGGTGATTTGTCATAAGGAGGAGCACCCTCCAATGGATGAGGGTCGCCTCGGAGTTCAGGGGGTGCAGGTCAAAGCGCCTTGGCTGCACCCATCCCATCGCCTCACACATCCTTCTCATGACGGCTGCCTGGTTGGGTTCCACCTGGCTCTGGGGCGGGATCTCCAGGTGTTCCTGGGCCCAGGTTAGGAGTTCTTTGATTGTGGCCCGCCGTCCAAGGATCCAGACGGCCATCATCTCCAGGGCCTTCCTCATCCGGTTTATGTTCACCAGGGCTCCTTTGGGCGTCTGGCTGACCCTCTCGGAGAAATAGGCGGGAAGGTGGCACTCCAAGGCATGCTTAGCCAGCTTCCGGGTCTTCGCCGCAGAGCATCCCACGACGGGGCACACCGAACCCTTCCCGTTTCCTCTGCTCCTGGTGCTGGACGGATCCCTTCCTCCTCGGCTGGGGGCGTCGGTCATGGCTCGGCTAGAGTTTCCGAACCGGAAGGTAGGGCTGGAGCCAGCAGGGCGGTACCTCACTCTACTGTCTCCACGGGATTCCTCCCGTGACTCCCTGGTTCTCTTGCGCTGGGGGGGCTTGCCTTCCTCAGGATCTCGGCGGCTGGAGCCCTCCCGATCGAGGAATCTTTCCTGGGCCCAGCTCCTGGCCCCTGGTGCCTCGTCCTCTGTGTCGCTGCCGGTGGTGGTGGAAGGGGACCTGCTGGTCCCGGGGGAGAAAGACGGGCTGTCTCTCTCCGTAGCGTCAATTAGGCTGGCTCCCTCTAGGGCGAGTGTTCGTCCGGCCTGGGAGGAGAAAGACGGGCTGTCTCTCTCCGAGGGGACGTCTTGACTGGCTCTTCGGGTCATGAAGAAAGACGGGCTGTCTCTCTCCGCTGGGCCAGGCCTCCCGGCTCCCTCAAAGAGCCACCTGGCCTCGTCCCGATCTGTGCCCTCAGGATCCATAATGCTGGTGGTCCCCCGTGCTCCCCGGGTATCTGTTCTTTCCTGTCGTCCTGGCCTGGGCAGGCCCTGGCTCCAGTGCCTGTCCGGAAGGGGTAGCCCGCGGGAGTGGGCGAACCCCGGTCGGGGTAGAACAGGGGATACCGTTCCTCTCATCCTCCCCAGTCCACCCCTCGTGATCACTTCCCTCTGTACCCAGGTCATGGTGGCGATCCCCTCGTTGAATCCGCACGGGACGGCGAACGAGAGCAGCTGCTCCCGTACCGTCTCCTCCCTCCTCCCTGGCTCTCCTTGCTCTTCCATCCTCTTTTCCATTTTGCTGGTTGTCTTTCTTTGGGTTGTCTGTCCTAGAAAGAGAAACACACATAATAATGGGGGGTACGCCCTTTTCGCATAGCTGGCAGGCGTACTCCGCCATGGAATCAGCCATTTCTGCCGTCACCCCTACACACCCCCCATGGAACCAACCATTGCAACTGTCACATGCGATCATAAACGACCCATCATCTGGCTGTCTACACACACAATATACGGGGACCTCCGGATCGAGATCCTCCGCTTCCCCCGCCCTTCCTGCTGGAACTGTCTTCGAATCGGGGCCTCCCCCAGGGAGGGCCCTACGTAACAACCACTTCGGCAAGGAACGGTCCGTGCACTCCTTCATGCTGTCATGATGGGCCGTGAATCGCCGTCCAGTCGAGCACACCACAAACAGCGCCGCTGATAGCTGCTTTTTGGCACCAGGTAGGGGCCCTTCCACACTGGGCACAATTTCTTACACAACCCCGGAGCGACCGCGCGGTCCAAGATGTAGACAGCTCGACCCACGTCGATGCCCCTTTTGTTGGCCCGTAGGTCGTAGTCCCTTTTCATTCGTAAGGTGGCGGACCTGAGGTGTTCCCGGGCCAGGGCGTGGGACCCCTTCATTGCCTCTTCCAGCCCTTGAAGGTATTCATGGGGGCTCTTGTCCGTCTCATGCGGGCTCCCAAACATCAGGTCAGCCGGAGTGTTCACCTCTCGCCCTAACATCAGACGGTTAGCGGAATATCCTGTCTGCCGGTTTACCGACGACCAGATTGCCCCGGCGAGTTGAGGCAAATACTCATCCCACGACGTCTGTGCCTTGTTTACATGACACCTTATCATAGCCATGAGAGTCCGGTTGTACCGCTCCACCTGACCGTTCGATGACGGGCGGTACGGCGTGGTCCGAGTCTTTGAGATGTGCAACAGGTCGCACATTGAGCTGAACAGGTTGCTTTCAAAGTTTCTCCCCTGGTCCGAGTGTAGCTGGAACGGAGCCCCGAACCTGCTAAAGAACTCATTCACCGCGGTGCCTGCTGTTAGCTCAGCTCTCTGGTGTGGGAGTGGGATGCACTCCACCCACTTCGTGAACTGATCCACCATCATCAAAATATGCTTGTTCCCTTGGTTGCTCATGGGGAGAGGTCCCACAAAGTCTATGTGTACCCTTTCCATCGGGGCGCCTGCGTGGAATAGCTTCATTTCTGCCCTGGCGTGCCTAGTCGGTTTCTTGTTTTTGTTACATTGAGAGCACCCCTCGACATACTCCTTGGCCTCCCGCCCACAGCGGTACCAGTGAAATTTCGCTCGGAGTCGGTCCTTGGTCTTCGTCACCCCCAGGTGACCACTAGCGGGCACGTCATGCAGACAACGGAGTACCTCACTCCTAAGGCTGGTGGGCACGAGTAACACCTCCTGTCCCTCGCCACCCTCTCCAGTCCTACGCACCAGCAACCCTCTCTTGTTCCTGGCATACAGGTTCCTATCTAGCCAATATGCCTTGGTGGCAGGACTGGCCAGGTACAACTCTGAATCGTTAGGGGTTATTCCAGAGTCCACCCAATCCCTCAGTATTCCGAAGTCCTCCTCTTTGTCTTGCTCCTCTCGCATCTCCTTGGCTCGTCCATCTTGGAGGCCCTGATCCAGTCCCTGGTCGGGGACGGCCGATACCTCTGTGCTGGCCGCATTCACCCGCACTCCAGGCGAAGGTGGGATCGCTTCCCACACCTGGCCCTCCTTAAGTGCCACTGTTAGGGTGCGCACCTGGACCTCTTTTTTGAGTGCCTGCACCGTGCGCGGTCGAGCGAACAGCGGGACCACAAAGTCCACCTCCTCATGGAAACGACCCCAGTTTTGGTCGGCCTTCACGCAGTATCGGCACCCCCCACAGGGCAAGCTCGTCACACCCACGAACTTTCGGTATTCGTCACACAGGTTCCCCTCGGGCACCCTGGACAGTCCATCGGCATTCTGATGTTTATTCCCGGGCCTATGCGCCACTGTCATGTCGTACTGGCTCAGTTCTTCCAACCAGCGCGCCAGTTGTCCCTCGGGGTGGCGGAAGTTTAACAACCACCTCAAACTGCTATGGTCTGTCCGCACCCGAAAGGGCGCCCCCAAGAGGTAGTTGCGGAACTGCCGGGTGAATCGGACCACCGCCAGCAGCTCCTTTCTTGTTGTACAGTATCGGCGCTGCTCCGATGTGAGGGCAAAGCTCCCATAACAAATCACCCTCTCCTCTCCATCCTGCACCTGCAGGAGCTCCGCACCGATCGCGTAGTCAGAAGCGTCTGTATCAAGGACAAATGGGTCACCCTTGTTAGGTAACCCCAGCACTGGAGTCTGCAATATGCACCCTTGAGGTTCTCAAAGCTCTGTGCCTGATCATCTTCCCACAGGAACGGTTTCTTCCCCGTGAGTGCATACAGTGGGAGCGCCAACCAAGCGTAATCCTTAATGAAGGTTCTGTGGTAATTGGCGAATCCCAGGAAACGTTCCACCTCCCGGGTATTCTTTGGTCGGGGCCATTCCCTGACCGGGGCCAACGAGTCGGAGTTCACCTTGAGACCGGCAGTGCCGACCACCCTGCCCAAGAACTCCACTTCTTTCTGGAAAAGCTCGCATTTTCGGGGTTTCAGCTTCAGCCCGTACTGTCGGAATCTCCCCAACACTGCACGGAGGTTGGCAAAGTGGTCGGAGATGGTTTTCCCCAAGACCACTGCGTCGTCTAAAAAAGCTAGAACTATTTCCCAACTCAGGCCCGCTAGGATGAGGGACATTACCCGCGCGTACGTGGCGGGGGCATTGCAGAGTCCAAAGGCCATCCACACGTGCTCGAACAGCCCATATTTCTGTAATGAAGGCAGTTTTCCTTTGGTCCTCCTTCTTTATTTTGACTTGCCAGTATGCAGAGTTTGCGTCAAGCTTCGAGAACCAAGTGCACCCGGACAGAGTATCGAGACACTCATCTATCAACGGAAGCGGGAATTGGTCTTTCGAGCATTTGGCATTTACCGCTCGAAAATCAATGCAGTAACAGACATTTCCGTCCTTTTTGCGTATGAGGACAGGGGCTGACGCCCATTCTGACACCGAGGGACGAATCACCCCAGCCTTCAGCATCTTCTTGAGGTGAGCCTCTTCCTCCTTCTCAAATCCTAGCGGTGTGCGGCGCATTCGTTGACGGACCGGTGCCGCCAAGCCTGTCTCGATGCTATGCTCAATGGCGGTGAACTCGCCGAGGTCCAAGTCATGCTTTGCAAACACATCTTGGTATTCCACTAGCATCCTATGCAACTCTTCTCGATCCGGTCCATCCAACTCCTCCTGGGAACGGACAAAGAGGTCCGTCAAGTGTCCCGGAAGATCGTCCTTGCCGCCCTCTGTCACCTGACGAACCACAGCATGGCTCGTTGCAGATTCACTTCCCCTGCCGCTAACCAGAGGTTCGGCGGCATAGGCCCATCCAACCTGATGTCCCTGCTTGATGGTAACTGAGGAGTCTGAAGCATTAACCAAGCAGACGGTGAGCCCCTCCCGGGTGTCGTGAAATGTCCTCGGCAAAATGGCTCTCCCACCTAACTCCTCCGCGGGTTCCACTACGAAAGCATCTAGCGGCTGACTAAGCTGGCCTTTGACCAGTACCACTGTGCGAGGTGGCAACAGCGTGCCCCTACTGCAGAACACTTGGCACCCTTGGGCCTCCTGTACCCGCGGGGTCATGATGATCTCCTCTCCCCCTATAACTATAGTCTGTCTGTCCATGTGGATGGTCGTACAGTGTTTCTTCAGGAAATCCATGCCCAGGAGTAAGGCGTCGTTTATAGGGGCCTCCAACACCTGCTGGGTGTATTCCACGTTCCCCAATCTCAACTTCACCCCGTCCATTATGCGCCCCTTCATGTCCAGGGTCCAACCGGCGTTATGAATGAGGACCTCCCGGACTGAGGTGGGCGGGGTCTCCAGCTGAGCGATGAACCTGTCAGAGACAATGGTATTATCCGCCGCCGTATCAATGATGCCCATGGTCTCGTGTCCCTGGAATTTCACAGGAATGGTGAACGAACCGCCACTCTCCAACGCTTGGACCGTCACCACTGACATACTGCCATTGTCCTCCATAGAGCCACCATCTCGCTCCAGGGAGGAGCTCTCAGCAAACCCAACCTCGAGAGTCCGGGGTGGCTCGTCCGCAATGGACGCGCGAGCCACTTGGGGGGAGGAGCTATTGGCTTTCCCCTCCCCAAACGATACCTTCTTGTCCAGGCTTTTCCCCAACTGTGGGCATTCCGCCTTGAAGGGACCAAGGCCCCCACACTGGAAGCACTCCCGGCTGCGAGGCCCTGGACTCCGGGAACGGGAACGGTCACGGCCGCTATCCTGCATCGGCCTATTTGGCATGGCCTGTATCATGGCTTGGGTCTTCGTGGCGGAACTCTGCAGCTCCCGAATCCCTGCCTCCATCTTTGAGACACACACCTTTAGCTCCGACACGCTGGTCTCCACCGCAGTCAACCCATTCTCCCACCCCCTATCGGTTTGACCTGATTTCGGGTCCCAACTCATCGCCCTAACCTGGGGAATTTCATCTTCCTGTCCCGTCACCACGGAACGACAGTCTCTACGCGGTCTGTTTGATCCCGGCCCGTGTTGCAAGTAATGGCGCACGGATTCAATTGCGGCGTCCAGGCTGCCTGGTCTCAGGTTGTATACCAGGGTCCCCGCCTCTCTATTCTCACACCCCACGCAAAAACGGGTGGTGACTTCTTGTTCCACGGGTCTCGCTCTCTAAACCCGAGAGCTTCACTCCACTGTCCTGGGCCCTGAGGCCCAAATCGGGGGTCTCCATGTGCGAAACTTTGGTCTCGCTCCCATACTCCTTGAGCTTTTATCCCATATCGGGGGCCTGCATCCCCGTAACCCTGAGCATTGGCTCCCGACCCCAGGATAGCCTCATCTGAATCCTCGTCCGTAGGTGGGCTCCCTACTCGGCTCCTAGTCCGACTTCTCCTCCTTGGGGTCTTGTCCCGCCGATCCTTATCCGCCGTTGGCAACCACCCCATCTGTCCTTTGCCTTGTCTCAATTGAGCCGTCTTCCTTTCATTTCTGTCATTCATCATTACCGACACATTGTGTGCCATCAACGGCTCCTGCCTCTGACGGGCGCCCCCCATAGCTGTGGAGGGCGGATACCCCGCAAGGCCATACCCCGCAGGGGAGACTGGCTCCCTTTTTACTTTCGCCTCCGGACTGCGACCAGGCGAGACTAGTTCCCTTACTTCGTCTAGCGAGGCCTTCATCACCTTATCCAACTTGGACGCTTGTGCCTGCATTACTCTGTCCAACTGTGTCTGCATTATTTGACCCATTTGAGCCTGCATGGTTGCTTGCACCTCAAGCAAACTAGGTTGGGATGGACCACTCCTGGAGTTCCGGTTCACCACCTCCAGAATATTAGCAAGTTGACCCGCCATGTCTACGGCGCCAGCAGCCAGAGTCTTATGTGGACTCTTCCCCGAACTTGCATGCCCCATTGGAAAGGTCCCAGACGGTGCCCCTGTAGCGAATCCTCTTGCACTCTCTGACGTGCCCTTGGCCTCGTCTATCTCATCCCCTGGTTGTCCCTGCCAGTGAGGACCCACGCTCACCTCGTCCCACTGCTCGTCTGCAGAATCTTGGCAAGGCCCGTCTATACCCTCATGCCCCTCCTGAGAGTTCCTCTCCCTGACCGGCAGCTTCTCGTTAAAACGAAAATCTAGAACCCGGCGAAGATTCGGAGAGTCCACCCACGAGGAAAGGGCTAGAACCTGGCCCAATCTTACGTTGTACCCCTCTGCCAGCAAAAGCAGGAGCTCCCCTACTTGCTCATCGGTAAACCCCCGGTCTCTCAAGTCTTTGGGGTTTCCGAAATTCACAAAATGTGCTGAATCCATATCGAATTGTGTCCTTATCCCTTGAATGAAAAAGAATCACTAGTGACACCCCTCCGCACAAAGTGTCACTCTCCCTTTAATGAAAAGTCACTAGTCCCACGAAAAGTGTCACGACGAGACCACAAAGCACAGAATTCACTCTTTAAGCGTCACAATGGTTAATCACACACAAAATTTTGGGCAGCACCTCCCGGCCAACTTGCTCAGAACACACATGTAATTGTCACAATGAAGGATGTCACAGAAAATTCAAGCAGCACCTCCCGGCTGACTGCTAGAATGCACGTTTAAGTCACACAATGTAGGATACACAGAAAATTTGGGCAGCACCTCCCGGCCGACTGCAAGAATTTACATTTCAGTCACACAATCTAAAATACACAGTAAATTTGGGCAGCACCTCCTGGCCGACTGCAAGAAAGTTCACATTTGAATCTCCCAATGAATATGAGCACAAACATTTTGGCAGAACCTCCCAGCTAGCTGCATGAAATTCACCTTTAATCTCACAATGTATATGAGCACAAAAAAATTTTGGCAGAACCTCCCGGCAAGCTGCATGAAATTCACATTTAAATCTCACAATGTATATGAGCACAAACAATTTTGGCAGAACCTCCCGGCTAGCTGCATGCAATTCACATTTAAATCTCACAATGTATATGAGCACAAACAATTTTGGCAAAACCTCCCGGCTAGCTGCAAACAAGTCACATGTAAATGTCACAAGAGAAAAAAAATTGTGTGGCCATTGCTTTCACTGAAACATGTACAAGACCGCAGTGAACACTATACTGACCACACTTATGGTGTAAACAATATCACACCGGAAGTCAAATGTGGCAGACCTTCAGGCACTGCAACAAGAAAAAAATATTACACAAAAATCACAATGCTATAATGAATCACAATACACTGTAATTCTTACCGGTTATCTCCGGAATCCATGAATCACAAACACTCACGAATCAATCCATGAATCCTCGAAATCCCGGAACTCACAAATTGTCAACAAACACTAATGTCAACAATACAGTGTTAATGGCGGCTGCGCATCCGGACATGCGCAGTCACGCGGCACTGCTTGGCACTAGAAATCCAGAAACTAATCCATACGAATCACAATTCCAAAGTTCGCACACAACACCATCCGTGTGGGAAATCACATCACATGTCACTTCCACACAATATTCAGTAGAAACAAATAATACAAAAGTTCGCCCGGCGAAGACACGCCCCGTTCCGGGTCGAAATGCCACCAGCGTCTCAAGACGCAATGGCGGCTATCACGAACTTACTTATTGTATTAAAACACACGCTGCAGAATAATCTTACCAATTTACCAATAAAAGAATTACAGAAAAGATTGAAGGGGTGTAAGACCCGTAAAAACGAAAGTCAAACACCGCTGAAGAGTGAGTAATCACTCGATGACGCAATTCCTGTCACAACAACGGGAAAAATCTCGCGTGCGACAAGATGGCTGACTTGCTGCAGTGGTTGGTACCGTCGGAAAAACGGCAAAAATGGCTAATTCCCAGTTTGACAACTGTTCGCAGCGCCACTATTGTGAACACTGGTCACAACTGGTCAATTTAGGGTAAAGTTCTATAGTGCACTCAGGCGATTACACCTGAGTACTGGCCAAACGGGCAAGGAGGCAAAACTCAACTTACTCGGCGTGTGGCTTGTACAGAACTGCTGCTGCGCGGGGCTTCATCCGGGCTCTTCGCCGGACTGGCACTCTCGTGACCTCTCGTGGACCCGGAAGTCACCGCCGATCACCACAGGTGTTTGACAATGCCATTTTTTTAGCACACATACATATTAATGGTGAGGTATCAGAAAAGCAAAGCCTTGCTTATTTACCAAGCCATATTCATTTTGAATAAGAATTTTTGTTATAATTTGAATAAATACAGCAAATTTACTTGATATTTAAATTATTTTGAACAGTTTATAAAATAAAAAGTATACGCGTACATGTTTATCATGAAGTATTTCCCAAAATGTTTAGGAGTTAAGTGTAGAATTGCAATGACCTTGAGTGATTTTTTTTCTGCCATTTAAGACACACATCAATATTGCGAATAAACTTGTTTTAAAATTAATAAATACACTTCACTATTAGAGACAATTTGTAGGGGAAAATGTTTTGATGACTTATATATTGTCCCATTTGGTGAGTGCTTCTGGTATTTTTACAGTGAGTCAGCGAGCCAATGTCGGAATGAGATATCCCAAGCTATTGATGGAAGTTCCGTTGCCCCTGATATGTCCATTACACCAAGGCGTAGAAATTTTGTTGGCAGTCGGTAAGACTTGTTTGAATTATTAAATTATTGACTTTTTCATAACATGCAAAATGTAGTTCAGAATAGAAATCATATTAAGCATAAAAGAGAAGTTTGTGTGACATTATAAATCTAAAGGAAGTTTAACACAAAGCATGTTATTCTGACGGCTAGCGACATCACATCGTTACAAATATCACGAAAAAATAAACACATGTGAGCTGTTCGAAAACCATTTTCTTGGTAATATATATATATGTATTCAATTAAATCTTTTGAAATCTATTACAAATACACCAGTGCTGCTTCATTTTCATTTTCTAACATTGTTTACAAGGTACATTTATTAAAAATATTTCTCTAGTTCACTAGAAAATCTCTAGTGTATTGTGAAAAATTATATGTACCGGGTATGTCATTGCCAGTAAATCTGTACCGTATAATAGAAAATTTGAGAAAAAAATTAACATTTGTAAACAATGTTGCAATATATTAAAATTTTTAGAGGATATTTAGGTTTTCTTGACTAATACCACGTTTATCTCATCGAATGAGGTAGAAAGGTCATATTTTCACAAGTGGCACAGCCACTGGTGAAAATATATTACTTTTCTACATCACGAGATGAGATAAATATGGCATTGTCAAGAAAAGACAAATTTTCTATTTATTATATGACCAAATCTTTGCATATTCACTGAAATAGACTTGCATTTACGTTAGTCGTCTCCGGACTGAGCTTGTCGCCTCAGCAACAATGTGACGTCATGAACGTGTCATTGTTATATCAGTCACTAGTGACTGATAACACGTTCCATTGTTATTTTTCACTAGTAACTGATAACACGGTTTATTTTCATTGATAGATCCGGGTATTTCACCTGCAATCATATAATAAATATAGGATATCTGTCTTTTCTTCACTAATACCATGTTTATCTCATCGAGTGAGGTAGAAAGGTTATATTTTCACGAGATGAGATAAACATGGTATTTGTCAAGAATTGACGGATATTCTATTTATTATATGATATTATCCATGTAATTACGTCCGAAAAGGGTCCTTTTTCACCAAACGGTCGCAAGGAACAGTCCGTCACCACAGTAACACTGTGACGTCATAAGCCAAATCGCCTCGCGAGACCATTGTTTTTTTTAAGTCCTATCAAATTATACCAGTCACCGTTCGCAGTGAAAATATAAGTTATTTTCACTGTAGCTTGATAGACAGTTTATTTCACTGATAAATCCCGGTATTTCACTGCTCGTCATATAAAAAAAAATATAATGCTAATGCTAAATTGATCGCCTCATAAATTTTCAGCTCAACAGGCCTCAACCTTCCCATTCATAATACTGCCAGTCTAGTCACTGAGCACTATGCTTCTGACTGAGCCCTTGGCTAATAAGATGAGCCATCACAGCTGTGTGACACTGGTGCATGTTAGTCCTCTGTTAGAGAGTTAGTCTCTAGTTACCTAGATTAGACGGGCTACATGTGGTTGGTTGTTTATCGGAGGAAAGGGGGAGGGATGTTTGGGATAGATCACAGGAAATGGGTTAGAGGGTGGAGTTAGAAGATAATTTATTCTGAATCGCTTCAATGCATGTAATTTTGATTCATTTATATGTGATGAATTCCTTCAAATTTTGTACCATTTTGTATTATGATTTTGGGAGCATTTGTTCAAAATATTTGCATTAATAGTGATTTCAAACAACAATGTGACCAATTTATTTTATATTTAGTGTCAAGTCATGTTGGTCTCATGCAATCACATTAGACTGTTTTCATGGTCTTTGTTTTCAACTTAATGCAAGGATTTCACTCTATTTAAGCCCATCAGGGCTGATGGGCTTATGGCATGGGCGTATGTATGGGGTCTGACTTCTTCTCCAGAACTGCTAGACCCCTAGACCTGCAATTTTGTGAGGGGGGTAATTTCAATCTTGTACCTAGTCTAGAGGATCAATGTTTGTTCATCTTAGCCTCATTTTCAACCTTAATTTGACTCCAGGAACTTGTAGGGCAAACTGACTGAAGTTTTGCTCCCATTCATATATTATGAATGATAACATACTAATTATTATGTGTAAAAATAAATTTCAGCAAATCAAACTATTGAACATAAAGACTTAAGTATTTTACTTGATTTTGATATATGGTATATGTAATTGCTTTCGGTTACCCTCAAAATAACGGTTTAAGTTGCGTATGTCAATTGGTGACCCTGTGACACATATATGGATCATGACCTAAAAAGCTATTCATCTTTTTCTCATGGGTCACAAGGGTCAGCAGCCTTCAACAATAAATGATGACGGTATATAAATGAAACCTAATTAATGTTCATGCATTTTGAGATTGTACACACATACATATAATTAAAATACTGATGTTACTATGTATATAGTTTTTGTCCATTTATGAAAGCACATATTTTTCAGACTCTGGACATGTTGGGTTCACAACTGAATCTGCAGTGATGGTTCCATCTTCCAGGTTTATGAAGGGCCTTGGAGAAAATGGAAGCATCTTACTTGTTTAGTATTCCAGACAGGAGTGAAACATTTCACTCAGCAAAGGCAACCAGAGGTAAGTGAATAAAACCATTAGGTTGCAATGCCTACAATTTGAGGTACCACACATACATAGATTATTTACAAACTTCAGAGATTGAAGCATCTTTAACACCTACAGATAAATGTCTTCAACCATTGTACATAGTGAGATAGATGTGTTAAAAAGTACTGGTGTATACATTGTGAGGTAGTACACATGTTGCTATTTTATACCACATACTGTGGTAGTTATCTTAGGGTAATGTGGAAACATTTGGTAGTGATGTGTACATTGTGAGGTAGTACACACATGTATATTATTAACATACTGAGGTGAATATGTGTACAGTTTTTTATCCCACCGGTATGTAATACTGTGGAATATATTCGCCCTGTCCGTCCGTCCGTAATCATTTCTTTTCCGGAGTAGAAGAGAACTGAAGTGGTGCCTTTTGATATTTTCAGTTATCTGAAATTTTTATTTTTCCATTTCCTTAGAAACATGTTTCATTTAGACTTTGTTCAGAGATGGGTTTGCTTCCGGAGCAGAACTCCAAAACCCTTCATCATATCTGAAACTCAGCATGTTTATTATTACCCTGAAGTAGTAGATATACAATTATCTGTCAAAGATGTGTTTTACAAATTATGTGGGACCGGTGGGATATGTCATCTTCAGATAACGATTGTTCAACTATGTAAGTACTTTTTTTTCAGATGGTGGTCGAGTTGATTCCACAAATGATGCTGCAGTGAACTGAACCATTCCTCAGAACTACCAACCCATCCTCAGCAACCAAAGGTAAATTGGAAATTTTAAATTGTGATGCATACATTATAAACAATGAGGTATTATACACACATATATGATTAAGATACCAAGGTTACTCATGACAAAGCCTCAGAGATTGATGTGTGTGTTTTGGCATACATGCACAGATAAATGCGGTCAAAGAGAGGACAGACGAAAAAATAATGTATTTTAGTATTCAAGTTTATTGTGTCTTTTATCCAAAAATTTGAGAAAACGCAGCTCATCAAACCATTTTAAAGGGATTACTGCATTCATAATAATTCTGCTATTTTAACCAATTCTTACGATTAAACCATTATCAGTGTGTAAACTACACATTTCAATCACTTACAAAGATCTTTAGTTTATCTTTATATGAAAATTGTTTGTTTGAACAGTGTAAATCGAAACAAATTACTTTTATAAGAAAAATGGCAATTTTCTTATCAAATTTTGGATATTCAACAATATATTTTACTTGCTCAAACAGTTTAGATATTGCTAAAAATGTTACATGATATTGTAATATTGTGTGTAGACTCTTTAGCCTAAATTGTAGGGCTCACAGGCCATGAACTAAAAACCTAATTTTGTCTTTCGTAAAGAAAAGACTTGGAAGGCTGTAATATTGTGTACAGACTCTTTAGCCAATGGAAATTCTAAATTGTAGATTTGGTGACCTATCACCCAATATAAGGGCATCACGGGCCATGACCTAAAAACCTATTTTCATCTTTTTCTCCAAAATGAAAAGACTTAGAACAATAGTCAATGGATATTCTTAATTGAACTATCAGAGACCAATCAGATTGCTTCTTCTCTCTCAGCCTTAGTTTGATCAGTGCTGCCAGTGTTTGGAGCCTGGCAGGGGCTATACATAATTACGTGCAAGAGAGGGTGATAGTTTTCATGGGTTAAAAGGCATGGGGTGGGGTTTGTGAGAGGGGGTAGGTTGGAGAGAGTAAGAGAGGGTATGGCAAGGCGTAACTTTAAAGTGGTGCACCCCTTTAAAAACTATGATAAAACATGGGAGGATCACCTTTTCTTCAATGTCCTTGCAGGAATTGTGATACTTGGACAACTAATTTTATCAAAATTTAGCGTCAACTGTCAATTCATGGGGTTTTTTTTGCACTGACAATTTCAAGACAGATTTGTCAGGGCTAGGGATTGTTCATTATATTGTGAGCAATCTATCTCAGTCTTCAAACATCAAACAATATAAACCCGCATGAGCTACAGAGCCCATTGCTCTATTTCTTTGTCTTGTAATGACCAAAGTAGTCCATTTCAATGTCTTACTTAGTTTTCAGTTAAATTACTCCTTAAAAGATGTTATTTTTTTGTTTATTGTGAGGAAGTACAATGTCCCTTAATGTAAACATGATGTTTTTCAGATTCTGAGCAAGTTAAGTCATTACTGACACTACGGGGATGGAACCATCTCACAGGTCTACAAGAACCTCCAAGGAAGAATCCAAAGCCTTTGGCAGCCAAAGGTAAATGATTGAACAGATTAAATTGTGATTCGTACATTTTGAGGCATTGTTTTGGTTTTGTTGAGCCAGGAAATTGGTACCCACAAATTATTTGTTAAATTGTTTAGACAGAGATGATATGCTATATGATCCCAATCCTGGCAATCATCTCTGGATAACAATAATAAATGTCACTATTACAAACATTTCAAATGTTTTTTTAAATATAGGGAACTATTTTAATATGTAATGACAACCCTCAATATCTGTTTTTGAAAATAAATGGCATGTACTTTTTTATATTTGTTATACATATTCTGATATTATAATTAATTACATATCAAAATATTCCAGGAAATCTTGAACTATGATCACATTCATATCCAATTTCCAAAGTAACAATGTTAATATCATGAAGGATATTATGTCTTTTTTATACTATGATGATAAAAAACACAAATCTAAATGAAAATATATTGAACTCTTATTTATATACTTATTTTATTATACAAAAAATGATGTACATTTATTTTGAGCTGGAGGCCTGGTTCTGTCTGTTTTTCATATAATATTAACAAACCTAGGTTACCAATGTAGAGCCTCTAAATTGATGCAAAATGCAGAGATACACTTGCTAAACGAGAGTGAGGATTTTAAGGTAGCATATGAAAATATGTGAGCACATTAAATGTGATGTTAGCATTGTGAAGTAGTACACAGGTTGCTATGTGTGATACTCGGCGAATAAATGTAAACATACATTTCATATGTTTCAGAGTCTGTTACTGATGCTGCAGTGAACTCGCTCACTTGTATTGAAGAGTCTGGGAGAGCAGAGCATCGACTCGCCCACATCAACAACATTAAATGCAGCTAAGGTACTTTATAGCCTTACACAAGTGATATAATTTGCCAATGAGTTCATTGAAATATGTATATATTTTTTATCCCGTCAACAACGTTGTTGCTTGGGTTTTAAATTTGACTGTCCATCCATAACATGTATACGTCTGGCTTTTAACTTTGTAACTTTTAAATATGGAAATACCCATATGTGAACAGTAGAATCCCTCAACTTTGTCTTATGTGGAGAACTGTTCAACATACAGTAAGGTTTGGGTGCAATGCTTTCAGCGCAGTACCACCCATAGCAAGTTCCAGCTGATGGTCACTATATCACAGTTATAAATCTTGCTGCTTTTTGTAAATCAGGATAGGTTACTAGTATAACTAAGCTGGGACAAAGTGAAAGAGACAATTTTCAACTAAATTGCATCAGAATAAAGAAAGACAAGAATTTGAGAGTTAATGTAAGTTAGTAATAGCAAAATAGAAACAAAAAGTATAGGTCATTGTCAGTTGAGATATGGTCAAAGGGGAGACAATAGGCACAGATTATCTCCCCCTTGACTATCATTTGTAATGATATTTTACCAAAGTCCACAGCCATCAGTTTTGGAGACATTATTTATCCGTCATCTTTTTTTGCCAATTTTTGTTTGTTTCAGAGTCTTGAATTTGTACCTGTCAAGCCCTTTTGCAACAAGTCGGGGCTGTTGTTGGGGCTGTTGTCAGTTTTTGCGCAGTTTCCACCGCCACCGTGTTTTGTTTTGGCTATAACTTTTTTCCAATAGGGTTTCAAGAACTCATATACATAAGTTCCTCTATATACCCTTGGGAATGTTTTTGACATGTTTACATTCAATGTCAAAGGTCAAGGTCACGAGTTCTGAAAGCGCTAAAACATCCTTGTAAACACAGTAACTTGAAAAATATTTGTGCTATCAGGCTGTTTTGTGGTGTATATCAAGTATGGAAAATGGCCGAGATTTGAAAAACTTTTCAATAAAATCCATCAAAGGTCAAGGTCACAATGAGGTCACGACTTAAGCTTGCTTTTGTAAAAATGCCTTATTTAAACTATTAACACTTTGAATCATTACATAATTGTAATACACAATGAAAAGTGATCATTGATTGTGTGACCTTGGTGGTCAAAGGTCAAGGTCACGAGATATCGTCAAGCTCACCAATTTTGAAATCACCAAATAACGTTTTTTCCATAAAGATATTAACACCTCTTATATATTGTTTCTTTATACCCGGGGAATAATTATACCCCCACTATGACGTAGTCGGGGTATATAGCGCTCCACATTTCCATCCGTGTGTCCGTCCATCCGAAATTGTTTCCGGAGCATATCTAAAAAACTATTTCACTTGGAAACTTCAAATTTAGTCTGGAAGTAACCTATATAGTGCTGTTGTGTCTTTTAGGGGTCTTGACTCAAAGGTTCAAATAATTTTGAAATTGTGACCAAAAACGGTCCGATTTTTAGCTCATCAGGCCTGAAAGGCCCGATGGGCTTATGGCATGGCATGGCGTCCGGCGTCCGTCCGTCCGTCCGTCCATCCGTCCATCTGTCTGTAAACTTTTCGCTTCTTCGACTTCTTCTCCAGAACCAATGACTCTAGAGAGCTGAAATTTTATGTACAGACTCCTTGGCTAATGGGGATTTTAAATTGTAAATTTCGTGACCCCATGACCCCAAATGGGGTCACAGGGGTCACAACCTTAAAAACCTATTTTCATCTTCTTCTCAAGTTCCAAAAGGTCTAGAGAGCTGAAAAGTTGTGTGGAGTCCTCTTTGGCTAATGGGGATTTCAGCAATGACCATGACCCAAAATGGGGTCACAGGGGTCACAACCTTAAACACCTGTTTTCATCTTCTTCTCCAAAGGTCTAGAGAGCTGAAAAGTTGTATGCAGCCCTCTTTGGCTAATGGGGATTCTAAATTGTAGATTTCGTGACCCCATGACCCCAATTGGGGTCACAGGGGTCACAACCTGAAAAACCTATTTCCATCTTCTTCTCCAGTTCCAATAGGTCTAGAGAGCTGAAAAGTTGTGTGCAGACTCCTTGGCCAATGGGGATTCTAAATTGTAGATTTCGTGACCCCATGACCACAAATGGGGTCACAGGGGTCATGATCTAAGAACCCATCTTTTGCTTGTAAACAATGTATTATTTGAATATTTAACCTTAGGTGGTAAATCAATGAAATCCTGATTAGCTAAGTAGGCCATTTAAATGTCTTAGTATGTCTTAAATGTACTTGGCTTTCAGTTAATTAATCCTTTAAAGATCGTAACTATAGGATACATGTGTTTTATCTTTTAACATTATGTGTCTTTTGGATACGCGTACAGTTTTTTATGTGACTAATTTTCATAATTTACATTTCAGGCAGGGACGCGGCTGGTAGCTGCTGAAGATCAAGTTCTGTTCAGATATTTATGTCAAGAATAAAAATAAATTTTGAATAAAAAGTATTGTTTTTTTTAACTGCAGTCTCTTGCTGCTAAGAGGATTGGATGACTAAGTTCATAGCTCTGATTATAAAGTCGGTCATTGAATGTCATTCAGAGTATGACTATTTTCCACTAATTTATTACAATAATATTATATAAGCAATGGTGTTATTATGGTCTATAGAGGCGGGCTGCTATAACTTTGGGAGTTGGAGAATGTGGAAGAGGTATTGATGCTCCTGTAATTTTACTCGGGAACTTGCTTTGGACTTTGCATGCTGAGATATATGTATACATATAGGGGTATGACACACACTTGCATCTTTAACTTTGAGAGGTATGTGGTTGCTTTGCCCTGCTTCCATGCATATGTAGGTGGTAGCAAGAAAGGTAACAACACTTCACGCAGGTCAATATTCTCAATAATGTTATGACATGTGATGCTGTTTAACCAGTGATGTTAATACGATGCAGAACTTTTGAATATAAAAGGCATTCTAAACTGATGAGTAAATATACAGGAGTACATGTATGAATACTTCTGTCCTTATACATTCTGAGGAATAAATGTGATCATACACACATTTTACTCTGTATGTTTGACTTCTTTTTTTTATCCCACCGGTATGTAATACCGTGGGATATAGTCATCGCCCCGTCCGTCTGTCCGTCCGTCCGTCCGTCCGTCTGTCCGTCTGTAATCATTTCGTTTCCGGAGCAGAACTCGAAAACCATTCATGATATCTTTCTGAAACTTTGCATGTGTATTACCCACCAACTGAAGTGGTGCCTTTTGATATTTTCAGATTTCTGAAAATTTTATTTTTTTTCGTTTCCATAGAAACATGTTGAAGTTGGACTTTGTTCAGAGACAGGTTCGTTTCCGGAGCACAGCTCGAAAACCATTCATGATATCTTTCTGAAACTTTGCATGTGTATTGCCCACTAACTGAAGTGGTGCCCTTTTATATTTTCAGATTTCTGAAAAAAAAATTATTTTTCGTTTCCATAGAAACATGTTGAAGTTGGACTTTGTTCAGAGACAGGTTCGTTTCCGGATCACAGCTCCAAAACCGTTCATCATATCTTCCTGAAACTTTGCATGTGTATTGCCCACTAACTTAAGTGGTGCCTTTTTATATTTTCAGATTTCTGAAAATTTTATGTTTTTTCGTTTCCATAGAAACATGTTGAAGTTGGACTTTGTTCAGAGACAGGTTCGTTTCCGGAGCACAGCTCCAAAACTGTTAATCACATCTTCCTGAAACTTTGCATGTGTATTACCCATTGACTGAAGTGGTGCCTTTTGATATTATCAGATTTTTTCTGAAAAATTAATTGTTTTCTGTTTCCATAGAAACATGAGAGGGATGTTGGTTGTTGTTGATTTTGACTGCTTCTGGAGCAGAAGTCTAAAACCCTTAACATTCCTGAAACTCTGTAATACCCACTAACTGAAGTACGGTAGTAGATACACAAGTATCTGTAAAATATGTGTTTTACAAATTTTGTGGAACCGGTGGGATATGTCATCTTCTGATGACTCTTGTTAAGTGTATGTACTTTATTTCTTTTTAGCCATAATAATATAAGTGACGTACCTCTCCGAGTGTATGTAATATTGACCACACAAACATCTACTGCTGAATGCTTGCGACACATTTTATATGCAAGTGTTAAATACCTCAGAGTGTATCTGGTATTATATGCATATATCTGTGTTCTACCCCAGAAAGTTGATGGGATATCACATATGTGATATACCTCATTATGCGTGGAATGGGCACAGAGTCACTTGATTATACCTCTATATGTGTGTGACAGACGTGTGTGTACTACCTCTGAATTATCTGGTATTATATGCATATATATGTGTGTTCTACCTCAGAAAGTTAGTGAGACACCATATGTTTGATGTACCTCATTTTGCGTGGAACGGGTAATACAGAGTCACTTGATTATACCTATCTAAGTGTTTGATAGACTTATGTGTACTACTTCTAAACGTATCTGGTATTATATGCATATATCTTTATAACATGGTTATATTTGGGATAACACTACCTTCAATAGTACAAATTCTTGTACTTTTGCGGGCCGAGTCCCATGCGAGATTTGAACCCGCGCCCTCAGAGTAAGGCAACTATCACCAGCATAGACTGTACCAACAGCTTACCACACGACCATTTCGCCTCGACATATATCTGTGTTCTACCCCAGGAAGTTAATGGGATATCATATGTGTGATATACCTAATTATGCTTGGAATGAACAACACATAGTGTGATGTACCTCATTTTGCGTGGAACGGGCAATACAGAGTCTTAACGTATCTGGTATTATATGCATTTGTCTGTGTGTTCTACCCCAGACAGTTAGTGAGACACCATATGTGTGATGTACCTATTTTGCGTGGAACGGGTAATACAGTCACTTGATTATACCTATCTAAGTGTTTGATAGACTTATGTGTACTACTTCTAAACGTATCTGGTATTATATGCATATATCTTTATAACATGGTTATATTTGGGATAACACTACCTTCAATAGTACAAATTCTTGTACTTTTGCGGGCCGAGTCCCATGCGAGATTTGAACCCGCGCCCTCAGAGTAAGGCAACTATCACCAGCATAGACTGTACCAACAGCTTACCACACGACCATTTCGCCTCGACATATATCTGTGTTCTACCCCAGGAAGTTAATGGGATATCATATGTGTGATATACCTAATTATGCTTGGAATGAACAACACATAGTGTGATGTACCTCATTTTGCGTGGAACGGGCAATACAGAGTCTAAACGTATCTGGTATTATATGCATTTGTCTGTGTGTTCTACCCCAGACAGTTAGTGAGACACCATATGTGTGATGTACCTATTTTGCGTGGAACGGGTAATACAGTCACTTGATTATACCTATCTAAGTGTTTGATAGACGTATGTGTACTGCTGCTAAATGTATCTGGTATTATATGCATATATGTATGTGTGTTCTACCTCAGAACGATAGTGATACAACATATATCTTTATAACATGGTTATATTTGGGATAACACTTGTACTTTTGAGGGCCGAGTTCCATGCGAGATTAGAACCCGCGCCCTCAGAGTAAGGCAACTATCGCCAGCATTGACTCTACCAACAGCTTACCACAGGACCATTTCGCCTCGACATATGTCTGTGTTCTATCCCAGGAAGTCGATGGGATATCACATCTGTGATATACCTCATTATGCGTGGAGTGGGCAACACATATTCACTTGATTATACCTCTCTATGTATTTGGTAGACGTATGTGTACTACTTCTAAATGTATCTGGTATTATATGCATATGTGTCTGTGTGTTCTACCTCAGAAAGATAGTGATACACCATATTGTGATGTACCTCATTTTGCGTGGAACGGGCAATACATAGTCACTTGATTATACCTATCTAAGTGTTTGATATAGTTGTGTGTATTACCTCAAAATTTATCAGGTATTGTATGCATATATCTCTGTGTTCTGCATTATATACTGGTACATATTCAACCTCAGAAACTTGGTCAGATACTATCTGTGTGATATACCTCTGTCTGCGTATGACATTGGCAATACGTTATACCTCTGTTGTATGATAGACGTGTATGTACATGTACTACCTCTTAATGAACCTCAGAAAGTTGTTGAGACACCATATATAGCTCTTTGTAAAGATGGCAATACAAAGTTAATTTTGTATAATTATCTATGCATTTATCTGTGTGCTCCGCATTATATATTTTATTGGTACAGGTTCAACCTAAACAAGAACTTAATTATCTATTAATTTAAGAACTATCAGGAAATAAGTGCTCATGAATGAAAGAATTTCATTTAATCAGCAAGAAATTTCATTTCCCAAAATGAGTTGCATACAAATATTCCATACTAAGAATGTTCCTCACAATGGTGAATGTGTACTATGCCCTTTTTTGGAAAATACCTCAAAAGGTAGCAGCCGAATATGCACTTCCTTATTTGGAAGTACCTCATTAATATGCAAAACCTCAGAATGTTGCTGATGTGTTTACGGCTTTATTTTCATTATTTGTCGAAAGTCAACATATGACATGATTTTGGTCATTGTGCAAATGAGTATTTTATTTACAATTTCCATATAGTATGCTTATAAAGGGTAGACCTCATTACGTTGGTGTGGTAACATATACCTCACTTGTATATGAAAACGAGTATGTGTGTGTGTGTGTGTGTGTGTGTGTGTTGGGGGGGGGGGGGGGGGGGGGGGGGGGGGGTAGTTGATCGAATACACATGTTACGTAATACTTAGACAACCTCGTTTACAGACAGGATGTTCTGATAGCTAGGAAGTCTGGTATATCATGGAAGAAGTAGAAGAATATTTTATTTACGTGTCATATATCTGTAACCTGCAATCAGTTGTGTATAAATCATCAGTCTTGGTGACTGGTGTATTGTGGGCAATAGCGTAGTCAAATGATCTAACACTTACTGTCTGAAACGCGCTCCTTTAGCCAGACATTTGTGTTTTCAAAATGTCATTAAATTCCAACTTCAACAACGCCAACAAATATTTCAAAGTCAACTTGTCACCAAAGTCAATCTTTTGATAGTCAACAATTCAGTAAACTCAAAATATCATCGCAAAGTCAATATGTCACCAAAGTTAACATATCATTAAAGATAAACTTTTACCAAAGTCATTCAATATTTCCAAAGTCAACATGTCATCAAACTCGGGATATCTTTTCAACGTCAAGATGTCACTAAACAATCTGTTACAGTACATGATAATTGAAGTTTCATTACTGCCTCTCTAAGATCACATGTTATATAATACTTGTGCATTTGATATATAAGAACATTTGAACGTGTCGGAATGTTGGCCACCCCTAATATTCTGGTAGGAGATACACAAACAATTAAGTAAGGGTCGGTACATGATAATTAGTTAATGGTCATTCCCGCTACCTGTAATTACATCAACACGCGAATTCCCATGGCTACTGACGGGGAGACGTTCTCTGCTTCATGCACATTATGTAAGACCTGGGACTTTCTAATACACATCACACTTAAATATTGTTAAAATCATTATATTATCGCTTTAAATTAAATATTCGTTACTTCCTTTCTTCACAATCACTCCATGTTTTTCTTGGAATATGTTTATATCGAATGTAATGCCATGTATATACAACCTCGTTTACAGACAGGATGTTCTGATAGCTAGGAAGTCTGGTATATCATATATCTGTAACCTGCAATCAGTTGTGTATAAATCATCAGTCTTGGTGACTGGTGTATTGTGGGCAATAGCGTAGTCAAATGATCTAACACTTACTGTCTGAAACGCACTCCTTTAGCCAGACATTTGTGTTTTCAAAATGTCATTAAATTCCAACTTCAACAACGCCAACAAATGTTTCAAAGTCAACATGTCACCAAAGTCAATATTTTGATAGTCAACAATTCAGTAAACTCAAAATATCATCGCAAGGTCAATATGTCACCAAAGTTAACATATCATTAAAGATAAACTTTTACCAAAGTCATTCAATATTTCCAAAGTCAACATGTCATCAAACTCGGGATATCTTTTCAACGTCAAGATGTCACTAAACAATCTGTTACAGTACATGATAATTGAAGTTTCATTACTGCCTCTCTAAGATCACATGTTATATAATACTTGTGCATTAGATATATAAGAACATTTGAACGTGTCGGAATGTTGGCCACCCCTAATATTCTGGTAGGAGATACACAAACAATTAAGTAAGGGTCGGTACATGATAATTAGTTAATGGTCATTCCCGCTACCTGTAATTACATCAACACGCGAATTCCCATGGCTACTGACGGGGAGACGTTCTCTGCTTCATGCACATTATGTAAGACCTGGGACTTTCAAATGCACAGCACACTTAAATACTGTTAAAATCATTATATTAATGCTTTAAATTGAATATTCGTTACTTCCTTTGTCACAATCACTCCATGTTTTTCTTGGAATATGTTTATATCGAATGTAATGCGATGTTTATTCAATATTTCAGTATGCATATGATACACATGAGAGGTCAATCACTAGTTAATAACCGTCAAAGCGATGAAAATATTTTGGGTCTCACAGAGAATGCAACACCGTCAGCTTAGTTGGTTTGGACATATTTGAAACAATCAGACTTTGATGTTCAATTGAAAGTGTTAAATCTTTCCGAAAAGCCATGACGTCACATGTAGGGATTTAGAATCATGTGTACCTTATTAGGCTATAAGCCAATAAATAGTTTCCAGTCACCAAAGTCAATCTCTTAAAAGTCAGCAAATCCTACATGGATAATATTATGCATATTATAACTATTCGCCTGTACCACAACAAAAGAAATTCAGTATCTGATATGTTAAAGTTACATAACTTACGTTTGTTAGGTCCCACCTAAACATTCTCAATACCTTTACCAAGCACTATTAGTTCATGGTCGAGAATGTCATCTGATCGCAGAAAAATTTGCAGTGTAATGCACACAGATCGGAAACAAATAAGTGCTCATGTGGTCACTCTATTGAAGTCTGACTACATTTGTGTTCTTGTAACACCTAGCTGCTGGGTCAATGCTGTTGAACCGGTAATTACTTACCTGTTGGCCTTAATGAGTTGATCGAATATACATGTTACGTAATACCGAGAGGGACGCCGTAGGGTATTCTGAGAGTCAATACACAAGTCTGATATATCCCTTAAACCTCAGTTGCATGATTAAATTGCAATTGTTATATCGTTATATATATGTAATTTGCAAACAGGTGTGTATAAATAATCAGTCATGGTGCCTGATGTAATGTTGGCAATAGCCTAGTCAAATGACCTAACACATACTGTCTGAAACATCCACCTTTAGCCAGACATTAGTGTTCAACTTAAAAAAAGTCATTAGATAGAAACCTTATCAACGCAATTATTATTTCAAGAGTCAACGTTTCGCAAAGGTGAATATTTGATAGGAGAATATATTGTGGAAAAGTCTTATTACTACATATCTATAATCTCAATATATGTTTTAGGGGAAGGACACTTGATAATTTTCTTTTTCAAAGTCAACTTTTTATTTGAGTTAGACTTTCACAAAGGTCAATAAATATTTCCAAAGTCAACATTTCATCAAAGTCAATATGTGACCAAAGTCAATATTTCACTAAATTCAAAATATCTTTTTCAAAACCAACATGTCACCAAAGTCAATATTTTATATAAGTTAAACTTTCGCAAAAGTCAATAAAAAAATTTCAAAGTAAACATTTCATCAAAGTCAATACTTGATCAAAGTCAATATTTCACTTAATTCAAAATATCTTTTTCAAAGTTTACATTTTATTTAAGTTAAACTTTCACAAAAGTCAATGATTATTTCCAAAGTCGACATTTCATCAAAGTCAATATCTGATCAAAGTCAATATTTCGCTTAATGCAAAATATCTTTGTCAAAAGCAACATGTCACCAAAGTCAACAGTTTATACAAGTTAAACTTTCACAAAAGTCAATAAATATTTTCAAAGTCATCATTTCACCAAAGTCAATATGTGATAAAAGTCAACATTTCACTAAATTCAAAAAATCTTTTTCAATGTCAACCTTTTATTTCAGTTAAACTTTCACAAAAGTCAATAATTATTTCCAAAGTCAACATTTCATCAAATTCAATATCTGATCAAAGTCAATATTTCGCTTAATGCAAAATATCTTTCTCAAAAGCAACATGTCACCAAAGTCAACATTTTATATAAGTTAAACTTTCGCAAAAGTCAATAAATATTTTCAAAGTCATTATTTCACCAAAGTCAATATGTGATCAAAGTCAACATTTTACTAAATTCAAAAAATCTTTTTCAAAGTCAACATTTTATTTAGGTTAAATTTTCACAAAAGTCAATATATATTTCCAAAGTCAACAATTCATCAAAGTCAATACCTGATCAAAGTCAATATTTCACTAAATTCAAAAAAACTTTTTCAAAGTCAACAATTCATCAAAGTCAATACTTGATCAAAGTCAACATTTCGCTAAATTCCAAAATTCTTTTTCAAAGTCAACATTTATTTAAATTAAACTTTCACAAAAGTCAATAATTATTTCCAAAGTCAACATTTCATCAAAGTCAATACTTGATCAAAGTCAACATTTCGCTAAATTGAAAAAAAATCTTTTTCAAAGTCAACATTTTATTTAAGTTAAACTTTCACAAAAGTCAATAATTATTTCCAAAGTCAATATTTTATACCTTATCATAGTCAATATTTCACTTAATGCAAAATACCTTTTTCAAAAGCAACATGTCACCAAAGTCAACATTTTATATAATTTAAACTTTCGTAAAAGTCAATAAATATTTTCAACGTCATCATTTCACCAAAGTCAATATGTGATCAAAGTCAATATTTCACTAAATTCAAACAAATCTTTTTCAAAATCAACATTTTATTTTAATTAAACTTTCACAAAAGTCAATGAATATTTTCAAAGTCAACATTTCACCAAATAAATACTTGATCAAAGTCAACATTTCACTAGATCCAAAATATCTTTTACAAACTCTACATTTTATAAAAGTAAAACTTTCACAAAAGTCAATAAATATTTCAAAAGTCAACAATTCACATAACTCCAAAAATATTTTAAAAGTCAACATGTCATCAATTTCAATATTTTATCAAAGTAAAACTTCCACCAAAGTCAATAAATATTTCCAAAGTCAACATTTCACAAACATTATATTTTTTCGAAAATCAATATTTCATCTAACTCAATATATGTTATTAAAATCAACATTTCATTGAAAACTTCACCAAATTAAAAAAAATAGAATTATAATATTTCATAAATTCATTATTATGAAAACTGCCTTCAATGACCAATCCCACCACCCTTTTCCACATTGGAAAAAAAAAATTCCATTGGAAAAAAAAAATTCCAATGGAAAAATAAATTCCATTGGAAAAAAAAATTCCATTGGAATTTGTTTACAAAAATTGAAAAAAATAATTTTAACCTGAAAATTTCCAGAGAACTCATGCAGGGCATTTAAACAATGAAATTTGTTTGTAAAAAAATGTGAGTCGCGACACTTTTATTGTTGCGATAAACTTCGGACTCGATCGGCTTTCCAAAGATAAGCCGGAGAGCCTTATATGTAATCAACAATTCATATAATTCATCCCTGTATGCATCACATACAATGTTTGTATCGTACTGGCGACGTCGGCCAAATGTACAAAGGTGGTGTTGACCTTCCTCCGCAATCAGCATACCGTCGTATTACCGTAGTTACTTGGGTTAAAACGTGGCCACATTCAACCTGCTGATGTCGCGTGAATTGACACACAGCGACTCGTTGTCAACAAATCCTGACTGTAAAATTGACTTGAAGGGCCGGCCTTCCCAAATTGAATCTTCTTAGGACCTGCACCTCACCGCTTATGTGTTCGCTCACACCATCTTAAATCTCATAAACTCTCGTGTATACAGGTAGAAACAACCATAGATTGACGTATGAATGCGGTCATAACAGATAACCACACACAAAAGGATAAAAGTGTAGCGATAAAATCAATGAATAGGAACCATGCGAAGAAAGCGAAGACCTCGAATGAAGACACAACTTCTTCAACCTTCTTTATAACCTCTGCCACGTGACCACATCTGCACGTCCTTCACGTGCATTGAATGCACCCGACTGCAGTAGTACTCTCTCATAATACCGTATTTACCATAAGTAAATACATTTATCATTGTATGTCATTATGAAAATAAGCGTTTTGTTGTGTAAAAGTGGTAAGAGAATTGACCCAGTATTAGCGGAGTAATTTCATGGAAGGTACATCAAAGTGACGGTCACGACATCAGCTGTGAAGTGCCTAGAAATAGTTCTTAATCAAAACAATTTAAAAACACGATGTGCACGATTCTTTCAAAAATAAACAATTGATCCTTGATTTCTTGTTCATGGAGATATTTTCAATCAGTTCATAAGCATCTATCTAATAATTAAAAAGCACTCATTCAAAAATCACTTTGGTCACGCGAGTAGAACGAGGGAAGTAACTCTAATTTCAACGTTTTGGAAGCTGCATTGCAGGGTTGCTTCGGATTGCTTCATAACAGTATCTTTCACACTTTAACGGTAGTGAGGTGGGATTGTTTCTTTTGTTTATGACAATAAGTACCTATTAATGTATCTAATACCGTATGATCAGCCCTCAAGAACTGCCAAAGGCTAGTGCAATCGACGAGGCGCGTCGGTAGGTCACACGCTGACTGACAGTGACACTGACATCAAATTCATTTTGTACATAGGACACTGCAGCTACATGCTGATGCTGTTAGTCAATAGCGCACTGAAGTTTTGAATGATTTTTAAAACAAATCTACAATATATTGACTTTATTAAAACTATAAATGCACTGTACCATATCAGATGATTTCGTGTTTTCGAATATCCATTCATTCAAGCCGAAATACGCGGGTAAACTCCCGGTTACGCTTTTCAATGATGCATAAACAGTTTTAGGATTCGCATGGAAAGAGTAGAATTTTGCGAAAGTAGTTCGTGTATTTGACCTTTGACCTGTTTTGCATATTTATCAGATTTGGATACCAGGTTTATCAGATTGCTTTATGCATCGATAACACCCTCAATTATATAATAAATCCACTATATTACATATAATTTTATCCAAAATTCAATTGTTACTCCTTTCAATGAACATTTATGATGGTTAACTTTACAAATTCAAATTTATGTTTCGTGTTAAATTTGTATTTTGCTTTTACAGTTAAATTTAATTTCACTAGTTCTTGCAAATGACCTGTACGTGCAAATATTTGAACAATTATAATAGCTAGATTACACATATAAAGAATCATATTTCAAGGTATAATTGGTTTATCATAAATGTTTTCTGATAATTTATTTTATTGAACATGTATTTACTTACTTTATTTTAGAACGGCATATCATCACCATTCGTGAGAATACACAAATTAATAAATCATCCTTCAGATGTCATGTCATGTCGGAAGTTATTTGTCTACTGCTTTCCATATGTATTTTAAAAAAGCCGAAAACAATTGACAAAAGTAATGTATATATTAACTTTAAGTAAAGTAAAAATAAATAGTTATGATACAAATGAAATGTTGTTACCACTTTAGTAAGTTGGGATATTGTTGAAAAATGTAATATTGTAAAACATCCATGTATTACATGCACTTTACCCTTACGTTAATTTTGTGATTATTAATGAAATTGATTGAAAACCATTTAAATTATTATTATTCAACAGACACCAAGGTTTGCACAACCTGAAGGGGTGAGTAACGTTTATCCTGTATTTAGAGCACAGTCAAATGCTTTCGTCCAATCATATGAGTGTATTTTGGTCACGTTGAGTACATTTATATCCAGATAGATGTACGGTTGTCTGGTTGCGTTCGGGTATCATCCTCATAAATTGGTTCACAGACTTTCATAAAAACAACAAACAATGCCAATTGATTGTTTTATTTATGGAGATAATACACAATTACACACTTATTACATTGACAAATGACCTGCTGTGTTCCCTTTCCGAAAGGAAATAGTCGCTTCCGTTGATGGGGGGTCTTCTATATTAAGGAGCTTGATATTCCTAAAAGAAGAATAAAAGAATGTAAATAAAGAAAATAATGTGAGGTCAATTAGGATTTTTCAAGTGTATTTCATTTATATCACGAGTAAGTGAAACAATGACAAGCATCAAACCATGTTACCAATGTTTTATATATTTTCAACCACGATATAAAAAATAATGTCAAAAGTTATATAGAATGACATAAAAATGAGAAATAAGAAAGTGATATAAAATTACCTTCTTGGAGTGTTAGAGGATGAAGACTGCATTGTCGTCTCACTGAAACTCCTGTATCGCCACACAGCGTCCGAGCGATGTCCAGTACGACGTTACATTCTTTCCTACAGACAGATCAAGTTCCTTTGCTGCAGTAATCTGAAATAATTTATATGCAATATAGACGGATGAACACTAGCATATGCAACAATAGATATAACAACTCGCATATTGATAAATACAGTTCAACAAACAACTTATATAATTAACGTGTTGGTAAAAAAATAAAATCATATCAAATAACTGTTATTAAAGAAACCAATTTAATGAAAATTAGTCTGAATTTTAAAATTGCAGAGTTTGAAAAGTAAGGAGTAAAAAAGTAAAGGTACCTTTCCTGAATGAATAGTGTACTTGTCCTTGGACTGTCCATGATGAAGCCATTGTGTGAACTGATTCATTCCACAAACCACACAGTCTTTAAAGGCAATGAGATGTATTACTGCTCAATGTTGCTGATTAAAAACGTGCTTAAATCATGCATTTGCGTGATTCAAGCACGACGCTTATGCTGTAGCACGACTCGTACGCTTTATATAAAATGTACGCCTCATGCACCTCGGACAATTTCAGAAATTCAGTGCTCACAGTGCCGAAGATGACGTCAATGTCCCTAACATTTGCATATGAAAATGAGAGATGTCAATGTTTTGCATGTTGTGTTCGAGAGAATGTTTCCCAAATTTGTTGACAAAACATTTGAAATAAATTCATTTTAAGACATTAAGACGCCTCGCCCAACCCTCTCAAACCCGTACATTTATATCCCGATAATGTACTGCTACTCGTCCTCTATCTATTACATGTAATAAGTATTATATGTGATTTAGAAAACGTACAGACAATGCCATGCACGACCTATGACATTATCGTTGCGACGACTTAGTAAAACATGTTTGAAACACTGGACTGGCGGGTCCTTTTTTCCAGAAGCTTTATTTGTAATGGTTTTTCAACCCCTAGTATGACCCCTATACTTCTTATTTACCTTGAGATTACAATTGTATGCCAAAAAATGTGTTACAGCGCCTTTAAAGATGTATCATTAATATCTGTATTTCGTTTAAATTTACTATATTGTATCCAAAATTCAATTGTTACTTCTTTCAATGAACATTTATGATGGTTAACTTTACAAGTTCAAATTTATGTTTAGTGTTAAATTTCGATTTTGATTTTACAGTTAAATTTAATTTCATTAGTTTTTGCAAATGACCTGTACGTGCAAATATTTGAACAATTATAATGGCTAGATTACACATATAAAGAATCACATTTCAAGGTGTAATTGGTTTTTCATAAATGTTTTCTGATAATTTCTTTTATTGAACATGTATTTACTTACTTTATTTTAGAACGGCATATCATCACCAGTCGTGAGTATACACAAATTAATAAATCATCCTTCAGATGTCATGTCATGTCGGAAGTTATTTGTCTACTGCTTTCTATATGTATTTTTTTTAAAACGAAAACAATTGACAAAAGTAATGTATATATTAACTTTAAGTAAAGTAAAAATAAATATTTATAATACAAATGAAATGTTGTTACCACTTTAGTAAGTTGGGATATTGTTGAAAAATGTAATATTGTAAAACATTCATGTATTACATGCACTTTCCCATTCCATTAATTTTGTGATTATTAATGAAATTGATTGAAAACCATTTAAATTATTATCATTCAACAGACACCAAGGTTTGAACAACTTAAAAGGGTGAGTAACGTTTATCCTGTATATGTAATAAGTTTTATATGTGATTTAGAAAACGTACAGACAATGCCATGCACGACCTATGACATTATCATTGCTACGAACATGTTTGAAACACTGGACTTGCGGGTCTTTTTTTCCCAGAAGCTTTATTTGTGATGGTTTTTCAACCCCTAGTATGACCGATTGGAATGTATATCCTTCTTATTTACCTTAAAGACGACTGTGAAAGGAATAAGAACTGGTGACACATGCACATGATATGTGCTATCCCGGTTCTTAAGCTACAGTTTACCAATAAAATCGAATATATTTCACAATCATATTGAAAAGCCTTTTTGCATACTGTATTGCCGTATAACCTTGAAGCAGTTTTACCTCATTAGAAAAGAAAACTAACCTAAATAGACTTGTCTGTGATAAGAATAGGCGTAGGAACCAGGAAGGAACCCCTCCAGAAAAAAAATCCCACTTTTCCAAAATCGAGATGTAAACGCAAATCCAGATATTTAAGGCCACATACGCTCGTATATAGATAAAAACTTTGATTTTGCATGGTAACCCCCCAAAAATGGCAGTTTTTTGGGATGTAGGGGTTCTTGAGAAGGCGAAAGTTTTATATTTTCGGCTTAAAGGACTAAAACGGCACTGTCAAACACCCAAAATATGATCTGGTTTCAACCATTGATCAAACTGGCGTAATAACCATTGTTAAAAGGTTATCTGAAGCCCAAATATTACAAATAATACACCTCAAAAGCACCCCCCACCCCCTTTACAAAGTCCCCCCCCCCCCCCCCCCCCCCCCCCAAAGCTTTACAACCGTTCCTACGCCTATGATAAGCTCATGCTTTCATATTCACAGAAAATCAACTGTAACCCCTACATCTCGCACAGCGACGTAAGCGAGTTCATCAGAAACCACAACCTATCAGCCAAGGACAAAAGAATTATGCAGGCAGTTTACACACTTCTCAACGAGGAGCCGAACTGGGTCTGGAAAAAAGCCAACATTGAGGTCCACGGAGAAAACATCTCCATTACTTTCTACGCTGGTGGTCAAAGCAACAAGTTCGTCGTGCACCTGAATGAAAACAACGGAGTTTCCTCTTCTTGCCGAGAGAAGGGTCTTCGGCTCCGGCTCAGTGATGGGTTCAAGTCCATCTGGAATGGAATTAAGAGTGGCGCCAGATCTGTTCTCGGTGCAATTGTAGGAGGTAGAACAACAATCCTGAACATAAATAATGATTGAGAATCTCCTTATCTAGGAGAGTAAAAAGGAACATATCAGTTGTTGTATGATTCCTACAGTACTGATGCTTCAACAAATTGAAGTCCAAGAAGGTTATTTATGTCGCCATAATATTGTATGATTAACATTTCTTCATTTTATGAATTTTTAATTTTTATGCAAATCATTCCTGCAAGTAACAAGTCGTGTAATTAAGCGAATCATCATTTTTATTAAATTGCATAGAGAGGATTTGAAATGCTACTGTGCGAATGGGCAGGTTTCCGGATATACGGAGTCCGGTTAAACGAGGTATATCTGTATCTTGAAATTTTTCTACTTGTTATTAATCTTCACTTAACACTTCCAGCAGTGTATGGGATTAATAGATATACATTTGATGAACAAGTCACGGTGATGATGACTGAAGTGTTCGCGTGTAGCTATATATATAGCATCCTGCAGTCGTCATTCACCACTACCTACATGTAACGATTTTCTGGATATCCCACTAAAACTTTTTAAAAATCCTCATTGTAAAAAGTACTCATGTATTTTAATACCCTTGACTAAGTTTCCTCACAATTGTTAACATGCTTTATAAATGTAGCCTACCTTGTTGTACCCCTGCTAAAGAAGTTGGTATCGAGAAAATATTGTTTCTTATATTACTCTACTTCTAAACGCCCCTCAATGACCTACCTTCTTTGAGATGAATTTAAAGGGGCAGTAGCACGCTTTTTGCGCTGAAATAAGTCGATGAAATGTATTTAAACAATAATGTCACCAATAATAAAACACCCCTCTCTCTTCGGAAAAACAAGTTTAAATATGAGTGTACGTGGTTCCGCAAAGCCATGGGAATCGTTTTGTCATTCGAAATAATAAAATGTGTTCACAATAAAATTAGCTTTTTTTGCTGTATATGCAACATCCTTATTACCACTACGGATAATTGGTTTGTGTAATATGATGTTTTACGCTCTATAGTAAATATAAATGACATAAACTATCATTATAAATGGGAAATTTGAAAAATAAAATTTGCAAAAAACGTGCTACTGCCCCTTTAAGATACATTTCCCTGTAGATTTATGGTGTGTTATGATTCAACTTAACAAATCTGTAGTACAGTATCTGTAACCACGATGTGTATTATACTAAGAAATGTACATGTATGTAATGCCAATAATATGAATGATGATTGACAAGTTTGGTTGCAAATACTACCCTGATAATAAACTTAACTAAAGAACTCTTCTCATTTTTGTCTTCCATTGTTGTTAGAAACCTTAAAGAGGTGAGGTGAGTTAGGGTTTAACGCCGCCTTGAAGAGTATTTCACTTATATCGCGGCTGCTAGTATTACGGCAGGGAGAAAGCCCGCAACGCCATGTGGCTATGCATTGCGGTGAAACCGGCGAGCAACGGCTGGAACTAGCGAACCATGGGTGGTACTACTCTGAAGTTCAGTGTAGCATTGCACCCAAACCTTACTGCGTGTAGAACTGGTCTCTACTGCAGACAAAGTTGCCGTGCCCCTGGCGGGATTCGAACCCCGGAACTCTTGATCCGAAGCCGAAGGCGCTAACCAGAAACCTTATTATAAAAGAGCCATCAAGGATGTTAGTGTTTCAAATAAACAAAATTTTGTTGGAAAATATACTTATAACGACAATCGCTAGAGAACTCTTTTATCCACAATATGACATGTGATAAATAATTTTCATATCACGACCATATAATGAAATTTGGTTTAAAAAAGAAGTACTCTTCGAGTAACGCGCGCTAAGGGTATCTGACGTCATATAAACAGAATTGCCTTTATTGCATAACACGTACTACACAGTTGCAAGCGTTTCCGAAGCGTGAAGGCTGTCTTTAGCACAAGTCGCCATAGAAATCCACGGGCTGCACGTGCTGCACGTGCTTCTCTTGGAAGTTAGGCTACCCTTGTCACACATTACTGAATGCCACGATTGTTTTATAAACAATGATTCCAAATGTCCTAAGAACAAACAAATAATTGCCTGTTTATTGCCTGTACTTTTTATTGAGCTAAGACCGGCAAATTAATGACAAATATATTCTCATTGATTATAAAACTCAAGCAAAATACCTAGTTGGGTAAAACATTTATTCCAATATCTGTAGAAAATACATAAAATTAAAATTAAATGGTAAATAAATAACCGCCAAAAATTATATATTTCTAATTCTTTCATTGCTCACAAACTTTATTTTTCTTTCGTGTCTTTGTATACACTGTGTGAGAAAGACCATAATGTTTTGCGCTTGAAAATAATAGACTTTATCTATATTAAGACTGGAAAACACCTTTACTAATTTCTCGGCTTATTTGGGTTCAAAAAGTCTATGAAAAATGAAGTGTATATATTTCACGGAGACAGATTTTTGGCAATTTCACGATATGTTCATCAACATCCTTGATGGCTCTTTAATATATTCGATGAAGCGACCGTAAAATGCATTATTCGCCCACTTCTATTTACAGTATATATGCGTATGTTGTCGCAAATTACTTGTAATAAATGAATTTACATTCGGTTTTTGAATGGATAAGGTGGTCCAGTCGGTGTTAAAGTTCATAGTTAACCAATCAAATTACTTGAAGGTGAACCGATTGTTATGATTGTGTAGCATTGCAACCAAACCTTACTGCGTGTAGAACAGTCCTCTCCTGCGGGATTCGAACCACGGACCTGTTGATCCGAAGCCATTAAGGCACGTAAAAAAGCTGAACGCAAGCTCAGTAAACGAACTACAAGAATTAACTTAGATAACTGTCGCAAGGCTCGAGCTAAAGCTCGACGCACAGTCAACCAACAAAAACGCGAATCTTGGAGAGGCTATGTCTCTAAGATCAATTCCAGAACACCTATCAGCAAAGTCTGGAATATGATTAGTAGAATTAAAGGCAAAGGTTCCAAATCTACAATAAAACATCTTAAGGTCAATGATGACCTTCTCACATCAAAATCTGACATTGCCAATAAGTTGGCTGAAAAAATCTCTAAAAATTCTTCATCAGCAAATTATGTCCCTGCTTTCCAAAAGAACCAAAAGGTACAGGAAAAACGACCACTTAATTTCAAATCTGACAATGGAGAAGATTATAATGAACACTTCTCCTTGTCAGAGCTTAAAACTGCACTTTCTAAAGCTCATGATACAGCAACCGGCCCTGATGAAATCCATTATCAGCTTCTTAAACATTTACCGAAACCTTGCCTTGAGGTTCTACTTCAGGTATTTAATCATATATGGGAAACAGGTGATTTTCCATCTTGTTGGCACAATGCTACTATTGTGCCAATCCCAAAACCTGGGAAGGATCATACAGACCGTTCCAACTACCGTCATATAGCCTTAACAAGTTGCGTATGTAAAACTATGGAACGGATGATCAATGATCGTCTAGTTTGGTACTTGGAAACTAATAAATTACTAACTGATATTTTTTACATGATCGCCAATTTAAAGTGCGCGTGGGCTCCACCCTTTCTGATTTCTTTGATCAAGAAATGGGTGTCCCACAAGGTAGCATTTTATCTGTCACATTATTTAGCATTAAAATCAACAGCTTGGCTAAAGTTTTAAATGATCATACAGATGGTTCACTTTTTGTGGACGATTTTGGAGTTTCCTGCAGAGGTAAAAATATGCCATCAATCGAGCACCAATTGCAACTCTGCCTCAATAAAATCCATAAATGGTCGTTGGAAAACGGCTTCAAATTTTCCAAAGCTAAAACATCTTGTGTGCATTTTTGCAATATGCGCAAAATGCACCAAGATCATGAACTATTTCTAGATAAAACTCCAATCAAAGTCGTTCCTGAGGCCAAGTTTCTTGGTCTCACATTTGATAGTAAATTATCATTTATCCCACATATTAAAAGCCTTAAAGCTAAATGCTTAAAGGCATTAGACCTTTTAAAGGTCGTTTCAAATAATAAATGGGGTGGAGATGAAGAAACTCTTCTTCATCTCTATCGATCACTCATCCGTTCCAAATTGGATTATGGGTCCATAATTTATGGTTCCGCCCATTCTAAAATCTAAGATTCTAAACCTGCTATTAAATCTTACATTAAACAACGTTGGAAGTCCCAATGGGACCAACAACATCATAACAAACTTCACACTATTCAACCTCATTTAGGTTAAAAATCTCTATCCTCTTTTACCCGACAGGAAGCTTGTGTCCTACGACGATGGCGTATTGGACACTCTCATCTTACACACTCATATCTTTTAAAGGGGGAAGTTCCCCCGGTATGTTTACCCTGTCAGTGTCCTCTCACAATCAAACACATTCTATGTGAGTGTTGGGACACTGCACATATCAGGGAAACTTTTTATCCTTCTATTTCAATCAATCAAGTTTTTACTCATTTCGGTGAGCATCGTGTTTTAGATTTTCTAAAGGCTATACACCTTATTGACAAATTGTAAATTTTAACTTTTCATTATCAGCTTTTATTCAACATGTGATAATATGCTGATGTTTTTGCGGCCTTCGTGCCGTGTTCTGTTTTTCAATTGCAATTTTCTTTTTAAATTAGGCATATAAATTAAATATCTCGCCGCTAATGGCTGCAATACTGCCGAAGCGGCGTTAAACAATAATTCACTCACTCACTTGAATGGATAAGGTGGTCCAGTCGGTGTTAAAGTTCATAGTTAACCAATCAAATTACTTGAAGGTGAACCGATTGTTATGATTGTGTAGCATTGCAACCAAACCTTACTGTGTGTAGAACAGTCCTCTCCTGCGGGATTCGAACCACGGACCTCTTGATCCGAAGCCGAACGCGCTAACCAATGCGCTATCCCGGCTCAAAGATAGATGAAACATAATGGATATATCATCATGAATACAATATTATTGACAAGACGTTGTAAATTATTATAATATTATTGATATAACATTATAGTTACAATGTTATTAATATAATATTATAGTACAATATCATGGATACAAAATCTTTAGGTCACTGATACTGAGGTCATGTTTGTTTATTGGCAATTGCCATTCAGTTACTCGAATTTGCAAATGACCTTGGATAAACTTTGTGTTCCTGCAGTCAGTCGACTTGTTACAGTCATTTTGTGTTCAACACAGGGTAGAATAAACACGTGTCTCACTTTAATCAGTCTAGTTTATTTCACATCCTTCAATGTCCCACATTCGTCGAGTAGTAGATAAGTGTGGTTTGATATCTTCCTTGAGTAGGGTGAGTTGATTTTTCCAATACAGATAATAAGTTGCTGGAGTTGTTATTTATCTACTACATCATGTGCAAAAATTGTTTTGATCACGATTAATAATTCTTTCACAGAAGATACAATCTCTATTGGTGTAGCAATGTCAAGTGAAATTCCGATTTTTTTGTGATTCAATTTATCAAACAATTTTCAGATACAACATTATCAAGCTTTGGCAAAACCTTATCTATCGATAGTAAAATTACTATTGTTTACACAGTTACGCAGCTACAATAAACACAATAACATATATGTTTATTTTGTGCATTTAACTTTTCACCAAATGTAGTGCATTACTTTGACTAAGGTAGTGTTTAGGCATATCTCTGATGAAATAAAACAATAATTTCGAAGAGCCCATTGAAATTCATTGCAAAAGGGAACCTAATAGATTTTGATTACTTATATATGCCAGTCATTCCGAATTTCAGTATTACTGTATTATTATAAAATCTTTAGCTTAAACCACAGTATGTTTCAGACACGTATCGTTATATATAATACTTTTTGTTTTAAATGATTGTCAGTGTTGTTTTTACTGTGTCAACTGTATATATTGTTATTACATTATGGTTATGGAAATAATATGGGAATATCTTATGTTATATTAATTAATTATTTAATGTTTTACATTTGATCATAATGCATTGTTTTCTTTGCACATTTCATAATGTAAAATATTTAATTAATCAACTTTGTGATATCTTTATAATCTTGAAAATATTATCATTTGTACATATAGTAGAATGCCTTGTAAGTAAGTGTGTCACTTGGTCATTCTCCGAGAAGTTACAGCCTTCTCTGTAAACGCCACTGATTATGATGCGTCACTTTATCATGCAAAGCGCGGTTCATGTAAAGGTGCTATTTTTTCAGGTCAGGAGAAATCCGATTAAATGATATTAAAGGTACATCCATTGTGTTGTTTGAGGTCATATTTGCCAAACGCTATACACTGCGTAATCTTATCGAGAAGTACTGACTGTTGCCGAAAATTGGCATTATGATGATAGTCGACTCAGTATATTGACGATATGAAGGTAAAAGTAGCGATTTGTGACAGAAAACCGGACAATGTACTGCGTGTTGCGCGCGTCAATTAGTCAAACGTTATTTTGAAAAGTTATTTACAACAGACAAGTAGACAGCTTTGGGTTGAAAATGTTTAATAGGTCATATAACTACTGTTCATGTAAATGGGACGTGTAGTTTCGGTTTCTGCACATGCATAATGATGCTGCTAGATTTTAACTGGAAACTAGTGATGATTATATACTTGACGATGAGGGATGACTATGCAATTTGAGTGAAATTATTTGAACTGAAATCAGCACACTCCTTATATTAGCACATATTAAAACCAAATAAAATTTATGAAACACAATTGATGCATCTTTAAGTTAGTGGTTGAATGCTCAGATCTAGGGGCGTGATAGCGCAGTGGTTAGCGCGTTTTGCTTCGGATCAAGCTGTCCGGGGTTCGAATCCCGCCAGGGGCACGGCAACTTTGTCTGCAGTCGAGAACTGTTCTACACACAGTCAGGTTTGGGTGCAATGCTACACTGAATTTCAATGCAGTACCACCAATGGTTCGCTAGTTCCAGCCGGTTTCACCGCAATGCATAGTCACATGGCGTTGCGGGCTTTCTCCCGGCCATAATACTAGTTGCCACACACACACCCCATCTCAGATCTGCATTATATACAATAGATACATGACAACACCAGGGGTGAATCATAATAATAATAACGAGGATACTTATACCGCGCTGAACTCCTCGCCACGAAGGCCATGCAAAATACTCATTAGTACCCTTGCACAAACATCGTTGCTTCTTCATTCTCAACTTACTGAGATGATGCAACCTAGCTGACAATTAAGGCTCTTTTTAATGACATCTCTCACAATGTCTTCACTTCCATACCAGGTACTCAATTGTACTGCTGAGTGAACAGAGGAAAGCTTTGTATAAAGTCACTTGCCAAGGTAACACCCCACACGTCTTCCCAACTCATGTCACTATGTGGGGCAGGACAACGAAGTGAGGTGGATGTAGCGTAATTTCTAAACCTTATCCCATCGAGTACTACATTAGGAGAGAGAGAAAGTGAGTGAGTGTTTAACACCGATCTGACAATTGCAGCCATTAGTGGAGGGGAGGGGGGATTCAATATCCTTGATTTGGGATGAAGCTAAATAGTTTGAGCTACAGCAAGTATAGAAGCTGCACTCTACATTTGAATAAAGCACAGCACTCAAACTTGACTGCGCATAACGGTTTTTTCATCTGACAAAATACTGGGATTGGAACTCTGAATTTATTGATATGAATTCGAACTTGCTGACCTTCAAGGAAAAACAATCAAACTATTTTAAGTTTGAAACAGGTTTCTATCAAATTTTGTCATATTTAAAGATGAAATAACTCGTGTAGTTTGCATAACATTTAATTCTTTTCAATCGCATAATCTGTTTTGTTGTCTCAATTTTGAAAAGTTAAAATCTGGACAAAATATCTCAGAGCATATACATAACATTTATATTATTTGACATTACGAAGTGAAAATCCTTCCATTTTAATAGATAAAAATATATACAGTCGGATCAGTAATTTCTATAGAGGTCGAGGGTAAATTTGTAATGGATGTACATATACCAACAGGTCCAACCTTCCAACTATTTCTCTAGGGTGAACTTTCATTTCAACTTAACAAGATTTATGTCATCGTTCTCATCCAGATGAACCATGAGCCTGGTTCCGCCCTGACCGGATTCGATCACATATTCGTGTCCATCAGAGTCTATGAACATAACACGGGAGTTTCTCCACACATCTGCTTTATAGTTGGGGATGTTGCTGATACACGTCTGGACCTGTCGTCTCAAGATGGATTCCTTCTCGTTGTTGTCTGATCCTTCGTTACCAACCACCTTCAGAATCAACTTGGCCAGCGTTCGTTTGTTGATCTCTTCCACTTTCAGCTGAAATTTGATGATAGATTTTAAAACAAACATTTCATTTCAAACATACATGTATGCATGAAAGATGTACTTACTGCCATAGTTTAGGAGTTGTATCGGGAAATACCAGGGCCATGTTCAAGAGAGGTTTAAAAGTAAACCTCTCATGAACGAGATTGCTCAATGTAGCACTACGTAGCAAGGCGTGCAAACTTCGAGGAATTTGCACCGTGTCGTTCAAGAGAGAATGAGCGCTACCTGAGCGCTACATTGAGCAATCAATGAGCGATTATAAGCGCTCGCTGTTATGGAACGGAGCCCTGGGCAGTTTGTCCGAGAGACAGCACGTGTTCTCACGTGTCAAACTAAGTGCACGAATTAAATGTTCGGAAATCGTGCAATCCATGCAATCCATTCCAATTTGCACAATATGTACATTTCGAGGCGAGGTTTAAAAGGCGTAGGAACAGAGGGGGCTGGGCACCAACTAGCACACTTCATCTCGCCTATTGGGGGTCAGTATTGTCAAAAATAGGCGACTAGAAATCACATGAAGTTGACGACCCAGCCCCTTAAACTACAAAAAAAGTTAAATGATGTAACGAGGTCAGAACATTGTCACCGTATTATCCTTCAATATCATATACCAGGCTACAGTCAATATATATTCCTTTAAAATAAGCTATAAAACATAAAAATCCAACGCGTATTTTCAAGATATGATTTTTTAAAGCTTTAGATATGAACATATATATTGCTCCAGTGAGCACACCAAAGTGATAAAAAAAACCAACATAGAATCACTTAAGATATCCCGTCAGCTAAAAGTGACCCAGTTTCAAAACCCAGTACTTGTTGCATCAGATCACGCAAGAATTATAACATGACTGACAATTTTTCGACAATATTGGCCCCTGTGGGCAAGAAAAAAATACAAGTTCATAGTTTTCTCTCAAAAAGTGGTGTGAAAGGGGGACTGCATTTATTATATAGAGTTTAACGTGTACGCCTAACTCCAAAAGTCTTATTTGACCACAATTGGCTATGAGGTGTAAAATACAGGATTTCATAGTGTTATAGAGTTATACACCCTTTATTTTCTCAAAAATACTGAATAAGAATAACGTTTTGATTCAGAAATAATGTTTGCATTGGCGATTTGGAACAACTTTTTCCTATCAAGTAGTGAAATCGTAAATGTTCACATAATGAGCTTCAATAAACTCAAGCTAGCATGTGATAAAAACATTAATTTTCAACCATTTTCTGAAATTTGTTTACACAATTGTAATTTGAATTAATTTTTTTGGCATACAACATCATTTTGATTGCTAGGCCTCTATACATAATCCATACAAGACCCATTTTAGCCTATGATCTGTGTCGCACAACGCCAGTGAAATTTCGAAAGTGGATGCTTAATATAAATATATTTGCTGGGACTGTCTCTGTTTAGGTAACTGAAACTTCTTATTTCTTTATTTGATATGTGTTACTATTATTCATTAAAACGTTTAACGTTTCAAACTAGTTGATTAATTAATTTCTAGATAAATGATTAATTTAATAAAATTGCGAATGTTGTGGATCAAGGTTTATCATCCAAAACTGGCTCCCACAGTAGATATCGCTTGTGTGAGGTCAAGCGATATCTACAAGCGATATCTACATTGTAGATATCGCTACAATCAAATTGTAATAATCCTATTACATCATCAGTTAAATACATCACACAGCTTTTGCATCACTGAGAACACTGCTGACAATGCTATGACGTCACAATGGTGATGACGCAACAATGCTATGATGTCATAATGCTTATGACGTCACAATGCTATGACCTCACTGAGATCATTGCTGAAGAAGCAAAATGGCAGTTTTGTGTTTCAGCTATGTCATTCTCTGGCTAATAATTGTTGAAGAATGATTTTGAATGATAAATAAAATCTCACCCTCGTGTCTTCTGATATCAAATATATCAAAACTCGTTGATTAAAGTAAAACTTTAATCAACTCGTGTTGATATTTTTGATATCAGAAGACACTTGGGTGAGATTCTCTATTTATCAAAAGCTATGCTTATTTGTTCGTTCATTTCTTTCCAGCGTAATATCTGCCAAATTCAATATGTTGATTAAAATATTTTTTGTTTCGATATTATCGGTAAACATTAAAATTGGTGCTCTTGCGTCATGATTTTATTCAATTAATCATTTAGCTCACTGTACTTTGAAATTTTACTTTGTTAACATTTTTTTTTTTAAATGTCCGTGTATCAGATATCAGATATCAGATATATCTTTCACCCAAAAGAGTCCCGATATCGATAATGAACAGGACATTTTTAGGAATTTTTGTAACGGACAAGATAGGATGCAATTGCAATGATGTCTAGTTTAGATCCTTCTCCCTGTCAATGTATTTTCAACAGTTGTCAACAGTTATCTAATTTCCTACCGTAGCAACAATTAACCTAATTAATTTGATTGTTAAAGGTTTTTGAAAGTATTTTTCAAATTAATGCTGCAAGATAGAATGGGATGCACGTGTTCTATTTTCAAACCTACTTGAGATAATGATAGCTCGATAGAGACATGCAGATGATAGATAACGGTGTACTCTTGACACGCATGCCACTTTATGTGCACGAGATACTGCATGTCAAATGTCGACAGTGAAAGGACAAGGTACACGAGTTCTTATCAGCATACATGAAACTACATTGAGGTGAACAATAACATTGAATAAATACCAGCAGTTACATTAAAGGGGCAGTATCACGTTTTTTACAAATTTTATTTTTTCAAATTTCCCATTTATAATGATAATTTATGTCATTTATATTTACTTTAGAGGGTAAAACATGTTATTACTCACACCGATTATCCGTAGTGGTAATTATGGTGTTCCGTATATAGCAACAAGTGCATGGCGGCCATTTTATTCTGAACACAATTTATTATTTCGAATGACAAAAATTATTTCCATGGCTTTACGGAACTATGTACACTAATTTTTAACTTGACTTTCCGAAGAGAGAAGGGATTTTATTTTTAGTGACATTATTTTTCAAATACATTTCATCAACTTATATCAGCGAAAAAAACGTGCTACGGCCCCTTTAATGAACTGAACACATTTTAAGGTTTTTTATGTTTTAAATATTCATCATTTCGGTTAATTACTTGGTTTAAATCACTAATTTGAATTATATTGATGGATAAAGATATGGAAGTATACAGGATCGGATGTATTTTATTTCATATCATTCAGCATTTGACACGTTGCTATGATATCTTTATTCTTTGTTCTCATTCCTATACGCAAAAATGCAGAAATTGATAATGAATCATTTGTGTGTGTATGTATTGAATGAGTATATATGGTGTTATCAATGTGAGGGTGGACCGATCCCTCTTATGAACCTATGAAGGGTTGTCAGTCAATGATTAACACAATAGATGTTGTTAAGGCTAAGTTTACACTGGTTAACGCGAGTGTGAACTTCAAGTTCCACTGAATCAACGTAAAAGAAAAATTAAAATATTTTGATTAGAACGTCACCTTTAAGTAAAACAACGATATTCTGGTGAATACTCATTTACTCATGTAAATCTAAAAAAAATGTTGTGTATTTACATAGTTAGGATTTTTTTATCTAGGTATGTTGCTTTTCTTAGTGTATTCCAAGGTTAAATATCAACCAAAGACGTAAAACTTCTTAAACTAGCACTGAAACTGACTTTGATTAAGAACATTAAGTGTTATCCCATAAACAATTTTTGTATATAAACTGAGGTGCAAAAGAAAGTATATCACTCAGTTGTATTTATCATACGTATAATTTTCAAAGTCACATATCTCAAGTTTTCGACGCCGTATTCAAAAACTGACTAGTTTGGCAAATTAGTCCAAAACATTAAATCAGTCAAAGAAAACCTATACGCGTTTGTTTCTTTTTTAATTAAAATTTTAAATTTTAAATTTTGAAATTCCCCCAAATTAATTTTGACAAAACACAACTGTTCATCGACATATAAGACATACTCTGTGTGAAAATCAATAAATGTGCCTAGTCCTGCACACATCTACAACATTTTAAACATGGTAGGGGTCATGTTGGTGTAAATTTCATTTCTTACCCCCGTCTACTTTAAATAATGATATTTAAGTTAAAAAATAAAACAGTCACTAATTAAGTCATGCAAACTACTGCCGAAAGGTGTTATTGTATCGTGCCATAATCAAATGCAACTTATTTCTTTAAAATATTGAATTAATGGAAAACAACTGAGTGATATACTTTCTTTTGCACCTCAGTTTAGAAATAGCATTAAGTAAACAGAATACCACAGTAGCTTCTAAACTAAACTGAAGAAGCGACGAAACAGGCCTGTTAATCTAAAGTTGGTTCACGTGTTTCTCTCGATACATCCATCGAGCCGGCGGGTTGGTCACGTTTTTGTGCAAGGCGCTAAACACAGATTACGAGTCGCTTTAAAGCAAAGCTTTTTCTTGAATGTTGCATATAGTCGAGTCAGTGAAGGCAATGTAATTTTCAGGGTTGTTAGCATGTTAGCAAGTCAAAACATCGAACCTTATTATCTCGAGACGTGATCAAGATAATTTCACAAAACCTGTTATCGTATTTGTCGCTTTATCGCTCTTTCGCTTTATCACTCTTTCGCTTTATAACAAAGGAAATTATTTCCTTTATACAATTATGTAAAGTGGTGGAAGGTATAAAGTACGCATGGTATATATGAAAATTGGAGACATTCTGTTTCTCTTTACAATGATAAAGAAACAAGTTGAAAACCTTCCCCTGGTTCAGAAGATACATGTATAAGTACATAAGATAATGTTACAATCTTCCGACTTGGCGCATGCAGATCTCGGTTCTGAACAAAGATCTTGTATATTTTCACCTTAAAGGGGCAGTAGTACGTTTTTTGCCCAAAAATTTTTTCATTTATAATGATAGTTTATGTCATTTAAATCTACTTTAGAGGGTAAACATATAATTACACAAGCCAATTATCCGTAGTGGTAATAATGGTGTTGCGTATAAAGCAAAAAATGTATGCCGGCCATTTTATTGTGAACACATTTTATTATTTCGAATAAAAAAAAAACGATTCCCATGGCTTTACTGATCCATGTACACTAATTTTTAAGTTCATTTTCCGAAGAGAGAAGTGTATTTTACTATTCGTGTAATTATTGTTCAAATACATTTCATCGACTTATTTGAGCGAAAAAACGTGCTACAGCCCCTTTAAAGGCCACGTGCCAACAAAATTCAAAATTCCGCTGTGACCTTCGAGAAAATTGTCATGGTAACCAAAATATCTTTTATCTCCCAAATGTGAAGCGATGTGTAAGATATGAGGAGAAAAAAGTGAACCGTTCATGAGAAACGTCGCTGACAAGCTCAATATGTCACATGTCGCAAAATGTATAGTTCATCTCTCGGAAAGGTGAAAACCTATCGAGGTAAACCTTACCCGTTTTTTTTTACCTCGCGACATCTATTGTGATCACGAGTTACGTCCCTTACCAACTGCTTACATGCAGTCAATGAAATCACCGTTTACATTCGGTACTGCAGTACTGTAGAGTAGCAATGTTTCTATCACTTTCACAAATATCGATTCTAATATTTCACTAATTACATGCCTTCTCCGATAAAATAACAAATTATAAAAAAGCTGTCAAACCTGCAAATGACAAACCGCTTTATGAAATAAAATCAGGAATAAAAAAAAAAGCTGTCGAAACTGCAGATCGAAGTCGATTTTGCACATGTTTGTTAAAGAGCCATCGAGTATGTTGAAAGACATACAGTGAAATTGCCCAAAATGAATCTCATTGAAATATCTACACTTTGCTGACCTTTGCGACCCAAAATAGCTGAGAAATAGCACTAATTAGAAAAGGGTTTTTTTTTCAGTTGAAATATAGATGACGTCTATTATATTCAAGCGTAAATCATTAAATACAACATACTTGAAAGTATTTTAATTTAAAATCGACATGTCATCGCTGCTATCTTTGTTGTTGACACCGGAAGTTAATTTTGAAAGCTGTCCTCTGATTGGGCTATTAGACGTGTACATAGGGGTTTGTATTGCTGAAAACAAACAGTTCCTAGGTTCAATACTACGATACGATATACCTATACTTATAAATAAAGAAAGGGATGCAACGCCAATTTTACCACCTGGCCAATCAAGTCCAAATTTCAAAATGTTAACAGACGTTGTACACCTAAAACACATTGTAGATTACCCGTTCGATTAAAACAAACAACAACACAATCGGTCCAATATTTCTAAAGTTATGACACTTCAAACACGATTTTTTTTATCATCAAACTCGAGTGGGCCAAAATGGTGTCTCAGTAATACATCGACAAAAATCGAGGAAAAAGTCGATATTTCATTCCTAGCAAAAGCAATCAATCTAGTTTGCTACTATCACTTTACATCCCAGATACATTTGTCATACTTGAATAGTTCGGGTATCTTACCGTAACAAGTTTATTGCAACTTTTTGTTATCAATTATATTTAGAAAAAGAAGTGTTATAGTTGGAAAGTATTTTAACACAAATATAACTTGATATAGGTCAGAGTCTGATGAAAAACGACCGTTTTGCGAGGAATGCAAGTTGCAAAATAGTTCATATCCTTCGCAGGTTTCCTCGCCAAACCGACTTCTATTCCTCAGAACAAGATTATCAGAGCGATAAGGGTCACGGGACGATGTATCTGAACTGATAATGCCACCTGGTTACCCAAGTATGGATGTCATATGACAGGAGAATTTGAACTGATAACTGATAATGAATCAACGACACACGCATCAGCAAATTTATCAAACACGTAGCAGTCAATATATAAAACTTACTTTGATCACCTGTCAATCAAAATCGTGTCAATGACGTGGGTATAAGACACCACCGATATTCCTCAGGAGAGACTTTTATCGGGAAATATATTTACATGTTTGTCAATCTATTACAGTTGGTGTACCCTGTCTAAACTATCTTATGCGACACCTCATGTCAACCGTATTGTCCACTTTATATCCGACTGTTGTCATATTTAATAAGATTTCATGTTGGTTGGGCTTTTAAAAATCCTAATATACCCTTCGTATGATATGTTGTAGAGGGTAATGTCCGAGTAACTCTCCATTCCTTAAAAATAATGGAGCCGAGGCCCCGGAGGGGCCGAGGCCCATTATTTTTAAGGAATTGAGAGTTACGAGGACATTACCCTACTTAAATTACACTCAAAGTATTGCTATTTTATCAAAATTGCTTTAAAAAGTTAAAGTAATTAAATTTATACTTAAAAAATATGATGTGATGTGTAACTCTCCATTACTGAAAAATAATGGAGGGACAGAACAATAGGATGACGTCACAAGTGTGATTTAAATGATTGATAATGTTTTTAGAAGTGGAATACATTCGAAATCAGGATTTTCTAAGTAACAACTTTTTATAATGAAAATACACAGGTTTAACAAGATGGGCAACTTTGTGCAACATATTAAAGGCTCTGTAGCACGATTTTCTTACTGAAATTAAGTGCTCTCACACAAATATGAATAAGTGTTACCAATGGCTGCATAATATTCCTGAATCAATTAAAAGAGTTTTAAACGAATGTACATGGTTCGGATAAGCCATGCGTTCGCATTAAAATGACCGCTCGAAGGTAGTTCAAGTGGTCTGATTTAGCGTGACCTAAACACTCACAGTTTTAAATAGGGTTCAATGATTGAATGGTCATTACCATCTTGCTGTCTGAACTCTTAAATTCTCATGAGATCTACAAATCTACCTCTCACACTGAATAGTTCCACACCGCTGTCCCTTTATACGTCGCACCATTTTCTTCGTATGTACGGATAACCTTTTTTTATACGGTTTGTCGGGTGGTGTTATGATATGTTTTATCCATTAACGTAACATTCTATTGTATAAACATGAATAATAAATGGCAAATTTGATAACAACATAATTTGCAAAAAACGTGCTACAGCGCCTTTAACAAGAGTCCGGATACTAAATCAAGGAGATGAAAATACCTGAGTATGTTATACAATTAGGATTAAACCTCACGAGCAGATTACCCATTTACAGTACAAACATCGGAGAGGGAAATCTGAAATTTAAAGGGATACTCACATAAACGTCCGGGTTGCTTTTAGTTGGGGTGTCATTCTGAAAGCAAACGATTATATATATCTTGGTTTTAAACAATACATTTATTTCATATTCATTTGTTTTACAAGATAGTCAGGTAGACACACACAAAATGAATACAAAACCAGTCATATTAATATCCATAGATTCCAATAATATTAACAAATTAAAGAAAAATAGCTCAAAAAGGAACCGGGTTTTGTATTTTATTTATCATTCGTTGATCCAAAATGAAGCTAGCTTGCAAGTACATCATTGATATAACGCTCACTGGTACAAATATTCATAGTACATCATTGTAGACCAACCGCGAAATTAGAATCTCCGTATTCAGAGCGAGATGCGAAGTTCCAAGTTAGAACATTTTATTTCTATAGGAAACTCTTCTCATATTGCTTTTATACCATCCGAGGATACCAACAGAATATTTAAACGTTTTAAGGAAGAATGGCGAGCGAGCGAGCATGAAGAATCTCAGCTGTAAGCAAGGCTAAGGTGGAAAACTACGGCTGTATATGTATTTTGTGTCTTCAATGTGATATCACTTATATCCAATCGGGTGACAGGGAAAAGCAGGTATTTTCAGAAGTAGCGAGATCTTGCTTTATGTCTTTTGATGTTTATTTTGTATTTACCAGTCTCTCATGCTAATGATACATTTATCCAGTACTATTACATCATTAAGAAACGTTCGACAGACGTAATTCAGATGCATTTTATGCAGATAAACGACATTGTTTGGTAAAACCACGTGAAAGAACGCCAATGGCAACAGTTTAACCCACATGTGTCGCGAGGTAGAACAAGGGGGAAATCAGAATACAAGGGTAGAATAAGGGTTCGTGTGAATTAAAAAACTATGTTTGAAATTGGAACGACGCCCACTAGCTAATTAAGGTACATAGCTCTGACAGATGTCATATAGGCCCCAATGGAGGAATTCTTTTGTCGCACTTTCGCGCACTTGTTACTACTTTCGCGCATGAACAAACCATTGAAATCTCTTTATTGCATTAATAGCTATCCGTCTGCTCCATTTTCGATCGTCAAATCTTAGGAATAATATATTTTCTGAGCCATCAAACATCGCAATCGATGCTTCGATAAGCGCGTCGCCATATTGAATGACGTGGTACCGGGGATCCCCTTCTTGAAATAGATCCACTCGCGTGATGCACCAAGAGGATGCACGTTTGACAAGAGAATATAAAACTACCCAGGTCGGTTAATTACTCTACTGTTGAAAACACTCATTTATTTTACTTGTGAATATATTATTTAACTGGCGAGTAAAATAAAATAAATATGCAATCGTTTTGATTCAATATGCTGAAAATTGGATTTAATGGTTTAAAAAAAAAAAAAGCAAAACAAGAATCACATATTCATAAAATACAAATAGATTCAAAATCAATTTATTCTAATAAATATATGTGTATATTATAAATTTGTGTTATTGTATTATGACTACGAAGTTAACCGTTGTACATCTGTATTAAAGGAATTTTGTAAAAAGGTAATTATAAAAGGTATCCTAAAAGAGTTCTCTTTGTAAACGATACAATGGCATCTGCTTTGATGGTTCATTTTCAACTGCTTAAACATGGTTGTGTTATTTTTCAGCTCTATGTTCTTTCTATGACTTTGTTTATATGTGTACCTCCAAAATAAATTTAAAAATCTACAATAAATGTATCACACACATAAGAAAGCAAAAAATTTCAAGTAAATAATGTATGTTATGGTGGACGTTCTATATCATATGTCATATATCCAATGAAACTAAAATGGTATATTGCAGATTTTTCAATGTTTTCATCGTGTTCGTAATTTAAGGAAAACGCAATATGTTGAGAATGAGCCCGTTGTCTATCCTCAGATGAAGTTCAAATATACAAATGTTAGTTCATTTATGTATTTAAAGCTTATGAAGAAAAAAATAAAACGTATATAGTATTGTTTTCTGCACCTTTTGCAGATTAAAAAAACATTTGATAACGGTATCATCGGCAAGTCTGAACTTTGTACATGCAAGTCAAATCTTAATCAATCTCATCAGAACAGTACTGTTATACTTTGCAATCTGTAATGTATACTTAAATTTGGTGAACGGTTACATAGACGTTGCATCTGCTGTTTGGCCATTACTCTTTTAGTCTATGACTAAATTCTCAACTCAATACGATTACTAGTAATTAACCAGGGGTAGAAACCACCCTGGGCTAGTAGCTTTCAGATCTTACTCGCCCAGCCAACATTCTTCTAGCCCAGTAACAAACAGACAGGAGACGTAGCAAACAGATGATTAATAAATGATTTGCTTTATTGCAAATTCAGAAACTCCTTTACTTCAAATTATTAACTCATTTCACTTTAACATTATTATATTCCAATTTACTAGTATTGGCTAGAATTTTCAATGAGGGACCGCGTGGGGTCAAAATTAACCTTTCAATGCAGTAGCATTTCTAAAAGTACTAGTCCAGACTTATTCCAGCTAGCCAAATACATCTCCATGATCATTTCACCTCAAATTTGAACTCGTCCTTTGGACTATCAGTTTTTACACTCTACTAGCCCAGCTTCTTTTTCACTAGCCATGGGCTAGCGGGCTAGTGCTAGTTTCTATCCCTGATTAACCTTTTTATGTTGGAAATAATGAAGTTTGCAATGTTCAAAACAACACATAGGCCTAATTTCCAAAATACTGTTACTAAACTAAATTATTCTGGAAACTTTAATATGAGTACATGAAAATTCTCCATCTGTTATAACGCGAGACAATTGAAATATTTTGAAATTAAGGATTACGGCATGGTGTTAATCTCTAATACGCACATGTTATGTTTACATTAGCTTTCTCTCTCATCAATTAACAAATAGTGTCAAAACTTAAATTTGAACTATTTACATTTATTTCCAAACGTCAACGTTTTGCATAACTAATGTATGTGACATAAAATTGAACAATGAATTTGATTCCAGTATGATTTCAGAATCTGAAGACTTATTTCTGTAAATTGTCCTTAGATTATCACATCTTAACATGGTGGTTATATACATATGAGGAAGTTAGATTCAGTTGGTAGAGTAACTTGGGCTACTTCTGTTAAATATTTGTTAAATTCCTGTGGATTTAGCTTTGCTTGGTACAATCAAGATGTCGGCGATATATCTTCATTTATATATAGTTTTAAGAACAGAATTATTGATTGTGATAAACAGAGTATACTTGGTAGGATAAATCAATCTACCCATTTGATGCCTTATAAGGAAATAAAGTCACTTCTGAATGTTGAATTTTATGTGAGAGATATACCCATACTTTTCCTTGTGTATCGAATGATACCCTCACTTTTCCCAGTGGGGCCCTTACGAGGCGTAGCCGAGTAAGGCTCCGCCGGGAAAAGTGTAGGGTATCATTCGATACACAAGGAAAAGTATGGGTATATCTGTCTTATACCCCACTTGCGGTCGAGTTTAAACGGATACTATTTCATATTATTTCTAAAACAAATACAGCCGTAAACAAGCTTGTGTATGAAACGCACAACCAAAATACGGCCTCATCTGTTCAACTCCCGGGTACACTCAGCTCGTGCTTCGTTGTATGGTGACCCATGTTTGGGGCTCGAAATCTAATTGATATGGCCCAATGATGGTATTGTCAACGCAGACGCACGTGCATATCGCTGAAATGTACAGCTAACGCCATAAACTGAATGGCTAATGTCAACATGGCCAAAGTTTAGAGAAGACAGAAGTAACGTTTAGTATGTTAAGACATTTTGCGCCCAAAATTAAATAACATTCTTATATAAAAAGAAACATAGAATTTTGTGATAATATATCACGTATTATAAGAACCATATTCATTTGGTCAGGAACAAATGTACGAAGTTCCAACTGGCTTCGTGGTGTAATGATACTCGGCCAGAAAACAACAGGACACAGGTTCGATCTCAGGTGTAGTATATGTTCATTTATTACACTCTCGTTGAAGATACTACTGTTGTGAAACATCGAAATGTTATTCAACACTGTTGTGAAACATTGCACGTGAAAGCGATCGCAGTCGGAACTACTTTCCAGTAGTCACATGGCCTTTGGGATCGCACTGGATTTCTTGGGACATGTTTTTTCACGCAACGTCGTTATGATTAATATTGTACGGACGCTTCTATCACAATTTACCGTCAATCAGTATCCCTTGGTTGATTCAGAGTTAGTTCCCTTGACACGTATGTTATCTCGTTACGGCTTTCGGGATTTGACCGCCATTTTGCTTCGTCATGCAACTTGACGTAGCCTCAGTTTATGTAAATATTCACAAGGAATAAACGTCACGTTGAAACCACGTATCCTGTGACAGTCGTCAGTTGAGTATTATTGCAACTACATTGTAATCCTTAAAGGTACATTTTGATATTTTCTTCTCCTTTTGAGGAATGGTTTTGAAAGTTCAGAATGTAAAAAATTTGTTTCGTGTCGACATGTAAGTTTTCCAGGTTGTGTAGGCATTGTTCATGTCTGTCTGTTGTACAGAAGATAACATACCAAGATAAATGAATAAAAATGCTTCAAGGTAAGTATCAATGCTGATATACAATTTTAACGTTTGCTATAAATGTCGGAACTCCATTTTCGGCGGTGCTGCTAATTTGTGCCGTCAATGTTAACTTCATCGGCAACAAGGACAATGATCCCCACAATTTCGCTAGATAAAACTAGCTGCAGAACTGAATGTAACTTTTCTCCCCAGTATCATTGTCATCAGGGTGTTACAGAGCCTATTTTGGCAAAGCAACTGCAGCTACATACAACTGTAAATAGCCTTGAATCGCGCTTGAAACAGTCGCATTCCGATGACGTCACAATCACCTGACATCATTCATAATATCTAGTGAGATTAATACGATGTTTTTGTTTACTCGTCAATTTGCGCTTCTTATAGTTCAACATAAAGACAATGTAATGAGTGTTTCTAAATTGTGTTGTTCAAAATTGAAACTGTTATTAACGGATATTTGCTTGGTCTATTTTTGGTGTTTAGTGAGATGGCGTTATGCGTCCATGGTAAGAGATGTATCCCTACGCACATCTACATGAATGAATAGTAAACTTTAATTACATATTTCATTAACTTAGAGCGTGTAATAAATAAAATACTAAACTCCGTCCCGTTTAATAACATATTTATGAAACTCGTGGATGGTATTGGTATCTAACTCGCTTTCGCTCGTTAAATACCAAAACCATCCACTCGTTTCATAAATATGTTATTAAACGGGACGTCGTTTAGTATTCTCTATTTATGATATAATTTGGAGTGAGATACGCGGTTCTATCAGTGAAATAAACCCTCTATCAAGCTACAGTGGTGATAACCTTTATCACTACTCTACTGAGTCACGATAAACTTTTTATTACTCACCCGTTGAAAATATCACTGTTAATGAAGCTACCGTGTTATTACACTTAGTGTAATAACATCGCGTGCTGCCGATTGACGTGACGTCATAATGGCAAAATTATGACGTCACAATGTCAGCGCCGCGGTCGCAATAGAGTGTGTCCCATTTATCGACGAGTTTGTGGGACTAAGTGGCATTTAAATAAGTGAGTAATAAATAAAATACTAAACTCGGTCCCGTTTAATAACATATTTATGAAACTCGTGAGGTGGTATTTGTATTTAACTTTTATCAACCAAGTTACTGTTAGAAGGAATATTTGTCTACTGCGGTTAAATTCACTCTAATTGCATTGTAATATAAGAAACCGTTTATAAGCCAGTGAACAAACACATTATTAAATCTATTTCTTAAATAAAACAATTGAATAAAATATATATCTGTTGTACTTTTAAAAATAGATTATTTCATACTGAGCCTTTTTTTACAAGTAAAATAGCAAATTGGAGTTAGCTGTGAACAATATAATTTACACGAAAGAAGCTGGACTCTATAAAGCATTAGTTAATCACAGTTTAATTATATCAATGTAAATCAGTTTCGACCATTGTAGAACGGGTGCATCACGCGAGTGGATCTATTTTAAGAAGGGAATCCCCGGTATCACGTGATCAATATGGCGACGCGCTTATCGAAGCATCGACTGCGATGTTTGATGTCTTAGAAAACATATATTTCCTAAGATTTGACGAGCGAAAATGGGGCAGACGGATAGCTATTAATCCAATAAAGATATTTCAATGGTTTGGTCATGCGCGAAAGTAGATGTGGTGACCCCGTGACATTGGAACTCGATATATATATAAATTTATTACCTATATGGTTGAAAATAACCGAGTTAATATTATTGATATGAGCATATGTGCACATATCACGTTTGCTTAGCAACCATTGTTTAACCGCGACTTCCCGTCTAGCTGTGATGTCATAAAACTATTGTTCGTGACGTCACTGTAGCTTGTCGTCGCAAGGAAACTGGGTCGTTTCCTGGCTACTTTTACGCGAGTCAAACGGAACAAAATGGGTAATAAAGAAATTATTACACTCAAAAGTGTGTCGTATGACTTTTACGAAACTCGCTCTCGCTCGGGCAATACAAAAATTCACACTTGTTTCGTAGAAGTCATATGACACACTTCCTCGGGTAATAATCTCTATATATGGTAAAATGATGGATTTAGAAGTAGAAAACATTCATTTTAATGGTGTGCGCTTTCAGCTTCATAATACATAAAGTGATATATATTTTCCAACGGGCTCTACAAATAAAAGTCTACGTCAAATTAATTGCCACGCTATAGTAACTACATCAATTATATCCAATACCTCAACCGGTACAACATTAACAGTACATTTAGAAATTCATAATGAAAATCCAACATACCTGATTTCCCATTGTTCACGTGCTGGGGCTTAGTAGAGAGACGATATCTTTATAACGTAATGTTGGTACGAAACTCGATTGGTTCAGTTCAAGCTTGTAGCTTTAGTCTTGAGGAAGCTAGAGTATAACACATCTATGTTATACATATTGACGGTACGAAACGCGATTGGTTGCTGTATGCCTATAACTAGTTCAATCGTTTACAATTCAGACAGATAAAACATTGCGTTGGCCAGCTTCGGTATATCTTACATGACGTTATCTGTATTAAGCAATATCAAGGGTTGCAAGCTGATTTGTTAGTCTGAACATTTTAGTCTGGTATCAACATGGAGAGTGTAAGTATTTATGTTTTTTTAAATTCAAGTTGTATTTCCACTGATTTCACAAATATTCTATTAACAATTATATTGCAATGACGTTTAATCCTTTGAAGTTTGTTATTGTGTATGTTATGTTACAAAAGAAGACATTACGAGATAACTGTAGCTCTCATAAAAATGTAAATAAGTGTTACCAATGGCTAAATGATACTCCTGAACCAATAAGAAGAGTTCTTAAACGAATGTACGTTGTTCGGTTAAGCCATGTCCACTCCAAGGGTGCTCAAATGATCTGACTGATGTAGCGATACCTTAACACTCAGAGTGGAGTTTTTAATATGGTACAATGATGAAATGGTCAACCATATTGCTGTCTGAACTCTTAAAATCTCATGCAAATCTACCTCTCACACTGAATTGTCGCTTTATATGTGGTACCATTTTCTTCCAATACAGACAATCATCTTTCGATACATCTTATCGGGTCGTGTAATAATATGTTTTATCCTCCAATGTTACAATATATTGTATAAACTTTAATAATAAATGGCAAATTTGAGAACACAATTGTATGCCAGAAAAATGTGTTACAGCGCCTTAAAAGATGTATCATTAATATCAGTATTTCGTTTAAATTAATATATTTTATCCAAACTTATTATTACTCCTTTCAATGAACATTTATGATGGTTAACTTTACAAATTCAAATTAATATTTAGTGTTAAATTCGTATTTTGATTTTATAGTTAAAGTCCATTTCACTAGTTCTTGCAACTGACCTGTACGTGCAAATATTTGAACAATTATAATAGCTAGATTACACATATAAGGAATCATATTTCAAGGTGTAAATGGTTCATCATGAATGTTTTCTGATAATTTCTTTCATTGAACATGGATTTACATTCTTCATTTTAGAACGACATAGATGTATCAACACCATTCGTGAGTATACACAAATTAATAAATCATCCTTCAGATGTCATGCCATATTATTGATGTGTTTCATGTTTTCACAAAAAGATTATAATACATTATTAATCCTTATTTTAAATTGTAGAGAACAATAAAATTATTAACGATAAGTATACACTTAATTTTGCTATACATGCCCAAAGCGATTAATTATACTATTGTATTGTATAACATCAACATGCGACCTAAGTAAACTAAAAGTAGAAGACTAAAATAATAATCGTTTATTTGTATTTACAATTGCAGATCCTGAAAGGACAGCAGGCTGTTAATGTAAGTAAAACTATTATTTACTTTGTAGACTTCTGGGATATACATTGTTTGTGCATGTCACATTCTGAATACTGAGCATAAACCTATATGAATATCTTATACCGTGTGTCATATGATTTTTACACAACCAGTGCATTTTTTTATTCCCAAATGAGAGAGAGGGTTAAAAACAAAGCTAAATGAGTTAGGTAAAAGTGATACATAACCCTTTCAAGTTCATTGATTGATTTATTACCTATAATTCATAATTTCGATATTCATACACCATGTGAATGACTGTACCCAATTTTGTCATGAAATGTAACTATTTTATCATTTGCCACCCAAAAATATTAAAAATAAAATTATTTTTTTAATGTATTCCCAGCAGGCACATGACGTTGTTATAACGTCACATTTTGGTTGAAATAATGTCGCGACGTGGTTTCAACGTTGTAATTTTTGACGGCGATAATATATTCGATATCAGACGTCGTTTCAACGTCGGTATTTTCAACGTCGGTGTTATGTCGATATCTGACATCACTTTAACGTTATGATTTTCGACGTTGATAATAAGTCTATTTGCGACGGCATTTCAACGTCTTCACTTATTCATTTAGTAAGCTTACTAAATGAATGAGTAAGCTTACTAATGTGATCGATTTAGTAAGCTTACTAAATGAATTAGTAAGCTTACTTATTCATTTAGTAAGCTTCCTAATTCATTTATTAAGCTTACTAAATAGAAACGATTTAGTAAGCTTACTAAATGAATTAGTAAGCTTTATAATTCATTTAGTAAGCTTTATAATTCATTTAGTAAGCTTACTAAATCACTTCCGGTTTCACGATTTAGTAAGCTGACCAATTCATTTCCGGTCCGTTGACATCTCAATAAATGACTGCTCCCAAGAACGATCAGACATATAGCCCTATATAGGCTATTTAAGACAAGCGTCAGTATTTGCTGAAATAATAATTTTATCATCCAAAACTGTGTTCCACAGGAGATATCGCTTGTGGGAGATCAAGCGATATCTCCTAGGAGATATCTTTTTGGCAGTAGATGTTGCACAATGCCCTGTCACAGTCAACTGCATGACATCACAATGCTTTTGCGTCATCGAGTAATGACATCACAATGCTATGACGTCATAAACATGATGACGTCACAATGCTATGACCTCACCGCACTGGAAGTCAAATGCAGAAATGTACTTAGATATGTACACTATTTTCACTTAAACGTACTAAGAATGATTTTGGATGATAAATAGAATCTCACCCTCGTGTCTTCTGATATCAAATATATCAACACTCGTTGATAAAAGTGAAAATATCCTCGGCAAGCCTCGGATATTTGTAACTTTAATCAACTCGTGTTGATATATTTGATATCAGAAGACACTTGGGTGAGATTCTCTATATATTGTTGTTCATTGTAGATTGCTCAGATAATAGTTTAACAAGCACATTAAATAGGGGAGACTGACAAAAACCCGTGTTTAGTAAGTAAGCTTACTAAATAGGGATTAAAGTCCCGTTTGGCACCCCACACATTTACTTATTTATCATTCGAGACTCTTTTCTAAAACGTAACAAATATTTGTGAAGCTGTGTACGTTTTCGCGCCAGCACAAAAGCTTATGACGTCATGTGTGCAACGATTACGTCACAAGCCAAGTACTTTCGCCACCATGTTTGACGTCGCCGTATTAAGAGGGAATCTGCCTTGCGTTCAGTACACTTTTGTTCGCAAACAATGTTCCCGAACATGTTTTCTTGTTACCGAACGCCAAAACGGCCCGTTCTCGCTCGTCAGTAGATGGCACATCCTCCAAGCAGCGGCGTGCGCATGTCAAGTCAAGCTTACACACCCCTGCCGTTAGGTCATTTGCATATGACCTATGCCCTCTGACCGTAAGCTCTGTACAGCGTTCGATGTCCTTCACCCCGGATGTAAACAAAATGGCAGCTCCGAGATGACTGAATCAACGCCGGGCTAGGTTTGTTCATGAGATCATTTGTTTTCGTGTTTAAAGTTAACAAATCTAGTACCTATTTATAATATAAATAGGGAAAGACTACAGAATACCGGATACATTTTTTTAGAACGCCACCATTTTCAGAACTGCGCTAGAAAAATTCGCAGACCACGCCCTTAGCAACGAGAAGCGTCAGCTGATCGTTTGTTTACCTTCTCGCTAGAACTGCATTCTTCCGTCTTACTTTAGACCTCGGGCACATAATTCGTACCTCTTTGGGGTTAGTTTTCTTTTTAAAGGTTAGAATAAGGATCACTTACCTTTACACGACAAAATCATCAAGGTCATCGTCAAAGTTAGCATTGTCACTCGTCTGTATTGGTGCGAGAGGACGCCGCGGTGGTCTCCGAACGATCTCGTCGTCCTTTCCGTGGGGATTATATATCCTCCTGATCAGTTCCAAGAATTTTTGAAATTTGTTTTCCTTATTATTGTTCCTGGTTTTATATTATTGAGAATAATGGGGATAAAGTCTCAGAATCTCTTTTCTCAACACAAGCGAAAAAACACTGCTTGGAATCTCTGTCAATACCCCCAAAGACCCACTGTCCCTCAACCCTTTTCCCTTTATTAAATTTTCTTTTCCCAAATTTGGACTCATCGATCTTAACTATTCTTCCCACGCCACCAATCTTTTCGGAATCTTCATCTGCCACACAAACGCACACTTCTCGGCAAAAATGAAACCAGTCTACACTGGTGTTACATGAAGATATTGCTAGTTCCCGTCTGATGAAATCTTGGGGTAGTTTCCAGACCCAACAGTATGTCAAAAGTAAAATCTTTCCACAGTCCAACTTACTGTTCTCAAACCACGAATTGTGCCGAATAGATAATTTTTTCCCGCAGTCATGCTTGTTGCACTTCAAACAATAGCCGTCTTTGCTGTAACTTGAATCCTTGCATAAATAAAATTTCCCACACTTTCCACAAATTCTCCCGTCCCAAATTCCCAAACATTTCCTTTCTTCTTAAAAACTGAAATAACTCCTCCTTGTCTTCTGATAACTTAAACACATCCCACAATCTCATATTGAACACACATTCCTACACGCTGGCTGTAGTACGATTTCCAAATAAGGCTGTTACTAGGGTATGACGTAAGACGAAAATTGACCAATCGCTTAGCACTTACCTGTCTGAACTTTCCGACGCTCATTCTCTCCATCTCCCAGAATTCCGTAGGACAAATATTTTTCAACAAGCATAATTTTTTTTATTTACTATTACTTACCGTTCCCTTTCAAAATCGTTGGTTAGTTTTACTAACCGGAAGTCGCTACGAGGAATCTGAATTTTTTGTTCATTTTAATTTTGGGCGCTTCCTTCTTTTTTAGAATTTTAAAATTTTATAGCTCGTGCTTACTTATTATAGGACATGCACGCGCAGCTGAACAATATGGCTGATATGTATCCGGTATTCTGTAGTTTGTAATATTTTCACGTATCATCGTTTTTCTACACACGCAAACGGCGTTGACAAGCAAACCGATGAACTACTCAGCAACGGACGACAAACGCTGTATACAATAACACCAACTATAATCGTAATGTTTTGAAGATTTGTTCACCTTATACTTACTGAAGTTGATATAAAACTTTATTTCTAAACGAACTATTAAAATACCAACATTGCACTCGATCTTGCTCGTATCCCCTAAAGTTTCTGCTAAATTTTAGCAGGCGGAGGGAATGGCTAGTGGCAGGGGTCTGAAAGCTGACGAAGGAGGAAATCCGGAGTGCGCAGACCGGCTGCGTGGAGGATGTAGATGGCACTGTACATCCAACACGGCGACTATTAACAAGGAAGTAGAGCAGACGACGCCTTCGCCGATGAAATTTAGCCAGTGACAAAACGGGGTCATTTTCTTACAGGTAAGTAGCTTGAACATCAGATTGGTCATCATGTTTAGAGTATATATATATATTTATATTTAAGTTCGGTCATCGTAGTTCACTGTTCCGCGCATTACGAATCGCAATATCACTGAATCACTGATGTCGAAGAAGACAATACTGTTTCGATGCAGTAAAATGATATATACGATCGTATATATAATCATCAATGTACGAGTACAAAGTTTACAAAGCGTTGTGTTGATGAAAGCAACATTTATTAATTTATAATTACAAAATGGTTTTGTTACACTAATTTCCGCGTTTCTGATTGGACGAGAGCTCTCAAAAACCTGCTGCCATTTCTCGATGAATGCAGATAAAATGTGCTACCATACCTCGTGCATTCGTACCTTAAGACGTCACAATCAATCAGAACAAACGGACGTGTCAGTTGGTTCTTACAACTGAGCGTAACGTTTTGATGCAAAATAAGATATACACATGTCATTTCGTCTTCAAAGCCACGCCAATAACTGGAATATTCATTCCTTTTCCGAATGAGACAATTAATGTCGGCGGGAACACTTCATTTTAATCGATACAAGTCCTCAAGTTTGTTCATCCACTAGCGCTTCGCAAACGGTAGCCATGTTTGAATGTCACGTGATATGCTAATGAGGGTTAATCACAAATTGCGTAAACCAGAAAAAACGAATCCTGATTGTATGCATTTGAATGCTGTGAAAACGAAATTGAATCCTCTGCCGTTTTAGATTAAGGATTCCTCAATTTTGCTTCAGCCATGTATTGTTGCGTGTAACAAGCTGCTGCCTCCCGTGATAAATGACAAATATATTAGATTTGTGTAAATATTTAACGAAAAACTTGTTGATTTTGTAATTATAAGGATTGTTTTACATGTTTTGTGCCTCTATCGAAGTATAACAGCAACAAATTTCGTATAACATCGCTCCGCTACGCTACGCGATGTTATACAATTTGTTGCTGTTATACTTCGATAGAGGCACAAAACATGTAAAACAATCCTTAAATGGATATTTGTGTAGTTTCATCTACGAATTTTCCTCCATTTCAGCAGCCGTTGACAAGCGAATACCGTAAATCCTTGAATAATCGTCAGATCTAATGATAAATCCCTCTTTGAAATACATGCCTTGCATATTATAGTCGTTGAGTTCAATTTAGAAAATGTAAACAAACTAGTAGGTGTCTCTATAGATTTGTTTAGGATGTATCAAACAAGAGTGCAATGTCTTTAAGTATGAAAAGAGATGTTATCACATGCATTCCAAAACCAATAAAGATAGAACATTACTTTAAAATTGGAGACAGATAACATTAATCAATGCTGTTTATAAGATTACCAGCTCCTGTATCGCACATAGACTAAAGATCACCCTAGACGAACTTATTCACTCAAATCAAACCGGTTTTATACCGGGTAGGACCATTAGCGAAAACACAAGATTATTATATGATATAATGTTTGAAGCTAACAAACAAAACATTACCGGGCTGTTGATTCTGATTGATTTGAAAAAGCATTTGACACTGTCTCTAAACATTTTATTAATCTTGTTTTACAAAAATTTAACTTTGGTCCTGAAATGATAAGATGGATTAATATACAGACATTTGAAACAACTTCTTGTGTCATCCAACATGGCAATTTCTCTGACTTTTTTGCAAATGAAAGGGGATGTAGACAAGGAGATCCACTGTCTCCATATCTCTTTCTTTTTGTAGTTAAGATTATTGGATGCATGATAAGAAATAACGAAAAATTAAAGGTATTGTTATCAATGGTGATGAATATAAACTGGATCAATATGCTGATGATACAGATCTATTTTTGGATGGATCTGAAGAGAGTTTATACTCCGCTGTTAACACAATTAACACTTTTTATGAAATGTCAGGCTTGAAAATTAACTTAGACAAATCAAAGGCAATTTGGATTGGAGCAAAGGCTAAATCTACTGATACAATCTGTAATGATATTAACATTAAATGGATAACTGGTGATTTTGAGGTACTAGGAATTAAATTCACACCAGATCTTGATAATTTATGGGTAATCAACACCAGAAAAAGACTAGAAGAAATTAATAGACTCTTAGCATCTTGGAGGAAAAGACATTTAACTCTTATTGGTAAAATCACTGTAATTAAAACTCTAGCAATATCCAAACTTGTTCATATTTTCAATTCTCTGCCCAACCCACCAGCTGAATTTATTACTGCACTTGATAAGATATTTTTTAATTTCATTTGGAATGATAACAATGATAAGATAAAGAGAAGTGTTATAAGAAACAATCATCAAGAAGGAGGATTGAGAATGATTGATACTTCAAGGTTTATTGATGCTCTGAAATTATCTACCTTTAGACTTTATTTGAAAAAAGCAATAACAATAACCCATGCAAAATACCTTTTGATGATATTTTTAATTTTGGTGCTAACTCTGAAACGTTTCTGAGGAATGAAAATCCTTTTTGGCATGATGTAGTGAAAGCATGGAAAAACTTTCAAAAACAGCACTATATTGACCCAAATAACATTGATTAAATAATATCCCAACCACTGTGGTTTAATCACAATTTCAAGAATTCAGCACATTGGGCAGATAAAGGGATTATGTATATCAGAGATATATGTGATGAATCTAGGTTACTATCAATAGAATCTTCAAAGGAAAAATACTGTATAAAAGGTACATTTTTAGATCTTAGCTATTTAGTGTATATACTACCAGATTCTTGGAAACATACTCTTCATCACTATCCTGTTCCAGTTAAGAACATTCATGTTAACAAATGCCAGATGAATTTAGCAAAACCATCTAAAGGTTGTAGGATATTTTACGACATACTCATCACCAAGAATACATATCCAGACATTTGTAAAAAATGGCAGCACCTGTTCCCAGAAACTGATTTTGACTGGAAAAGTATATTTACAGTCTATAAAATGAACTTACTAGATACAAAACCTTTAGATTTTCAATACAGATTTCTACATGGTATTATTTATACAAAGAGAGAATTACTCAAGATGAAAAAAGTGGATAACAGTTTATGCTGTTTTTGTAATGATATAGATGGGAGTGTATGTCATGTATACTGGGAGTGTCCGGAGACGCAGACCTTTTGGAATGGTATACAAATTTGGCTTAACAATGCATATCCTAACTTATGTACAATTTCCAAACACATGGTATGGTTTGGTACTCTGTTTCAAAATAGATTACTAAATCATATCATCATTGCTGCAAAGAGACATTTTTACTTATGCAATATTTAAAAAAATGCTTCCAATCCCACTTTATATGTAAAAACCCTTAAACAAATTTTCTTTGTGGAAAAACATATTGCAACTAAAAATAATAAATTAAATGATTCAAAATTAAATGGAACCCACTACTCCCAGTACTTACATGATTATAAAACCATGTTTCCTATAACCTGTTCCTGATCATGCAACTTGTCTAAACTTGTTTTTTATTTGATATACTGATATACATGTACATGTACAACTTTGACTTGACTGTATATATTATGTAATCTTGGGAACCAATAAAAAACAAAAACACAAAAAAAACCCACAAAAAAACAACAACAAAAAACTAGTAGGTGTCTCCTTTTTCAAAATAATTCAGGCATATTTATGTGACTTTAAACCTCATGGCAAGAGCTTTGTTTACAATATATTCACAATTTAAAATCTAACCTGATTATTCAAGTATTTACGGTTATATCTGATCCTTGATGTGTTGGTGAATTTGATTACCGGCAAATTCTTGACTAATAATACTGTTTTTTTGTGGGGTTTTTTTTGAGTACGGAAAATAAATCCAATTAGATTGGCTACCAAAAGGGTAAACTTAATTATTATGAACTAAAGGCAAAACTGTATCTACAAATGTATAATGATGCAAGTATTACGTTATACTATCTGATCATCTATCAATTGCTATTAACTAGAATCATTGAAAACATAAATTTATATAAAATACTTGCATCAGTTAAGTCATATATTTTTTAATGAATTGATAAAAATAATCTGATTTTGCAGAAGGAAGTGGAGAAAGAAGACACTCAGGAAGGAGTAATGAATAGAGGGGAGGAGCCAAGCCAGCAGCAGTCGACTAGAAGAGGACAGTCTTATGGCTGTACCAGGCTGATGATGTGGAGAGGTTGAGAATTTTGTATTTGATTTTAACAATAACAAAATAAATATTATGATTGAAGTGATGTTTTTTATTATTCACTTAGTGGTGTTGAAAAGTGAGCATGCATGTGCTGCAGGCCTATCAGTTTCCCAGAAAACATCCCTCCATTGTTGCATCATAGCAGTGTAAATAGCTGTAATTATGACTCAAGTTAAAAAATAGATTCAAGGGACAGAACTCAATAAAAATGAACCTTTTAAAAACTATATCAATAGTTTGGTCAGGAGAAGACAATGAGCACATCAGAAGCTCACCCCCTCTGCAATTTTGTGTTCAATGAAAGCAAGGTATCATATACAACTTCCAAACGCAAGACATAACTCTTGCCAGTCTGCATTACTGGCTGATTTAAGTCTTTGCGGTATTTCCCTCGCTTTGTTGTGTCAAGATAGTGAATCACTGCACCAGAAATGCATAGCGGGCATGGATTTCTAAACACCGAAGGAAATACTGCAAGGCCTAAATCAGCCAGTAATGGAGACTGGCAAGAGTTATGCCTTGCATTTGGAAGTTGGGTATCATACTGTGGTGTGGCGAGAACAATGGTTTATTCAACCAGCAGTACAATTGGGTACCTTTCCAAGTCAATCATAAGGCAAATTTAAGCAATGCTGTATTTCATCAACTTTTGTATGCTAGAGGAGCACCGCACATGACCTTAACTTCATATTACATATGGATTACAGATCAATGTAATATGCCAAGTGACTGAAGCTTCATCCATGGATATATGAAACATAAGATAATATTTAGACTTCAATATGGTACAATTCAGTTTATGTTCGATATGTCAATTATTAACAAGCAACCGACATGGTTAAGCTATATCCCGACTCCCGAGTATACCCTGCAACTGGCATAATGTGGAGAAGTTGATAATGTGAAAAAATGCCTCATGCCTCATGCATATATTTTTAAAATAGAGCCATGGACTCTGTAGCTCATCAGGCTTTATATACATTAACTTATTCAAAATGTCAACTTCTAGGTGAGAGGTATAACATAGGAAGCACTTTAAATGGAGAAGATGAAATAGGTCTTAAGGTCCTTACCCCTCTGATCTATCTTTGAGGCCAGAGATAAAGTCCCATACAAATAAAGTCACACTTGAAGATTTAATTCATTACATGTACTGTTGTTTTCTTAAAAATTACCTCCCTTTAAAGAGCACATAAAATGTCTAGATGAAATAGCTTTTCAGGTCATGACGTCTGTGACCTATATTTGGGGTCGCAGGATCACGAAGTCTACAATTTAGAATCCTCATTGGCCAAGGAGTCTGCACACATTTTTTTTTAGCTCTCTAGACCTTTTGGAACTGGAGAAGAAGATGAAAATTGATTATTAAGGTTGTGATCCCTGTGACCCCAATTGAGGTCACGGGGTCACCAAATCTACAATTTAAAATCCCCATTAGCCAAGGAATCTACACACAACGTTACAGCTCTCTAGACCTTTTGGAACTGGAGAAGAAGATGAAAATAGGTTTTGGAGGTATTGACCCCTGTGACCCCATTTGAGGTCACGGGGTCACCAAATCTACAATTTAGAATCCCCATTAGCCAAAGAGTAAGCACACACCATTTCAGCTCCCTAGACCAAGTGGTTCTGGAGAAGAAGATGAAAATGCGAAAAGTTTACAGTCGGACGGACGCCGGACACCATGCCATGCCATAACCCAATCGGGCCTTTCAGGCCAGATGAGCTATACCAATTCGCCCAAGGTTCGGACAGTTTTGACCTTGGTTCGGACAGGGTCGCCCGAAGTTCGGACAGTTCGTTTCCAGTCTAGCATCGACACAGAGAGGGTGACAGATAAACTGCAGTGCGATATTTGTTTCAGCCTTTAATGTACTTTAAATAATTTTTGAAAGTAATTAGTAGGCAGGATTCATATGCAGGTAAGAACGTTTTGTGTCACGTGTAAAACCTCTGAGCAATAAGAATAACTCACATTTTTAAATCTATTCAAATTGATTTCACCTTTACCATGGGCCGGATACAGTATCATTTGATTACTACTTGCTTACAATTTAATACACATGCATCTGTTAAAAAAAACTTTTCAGAGCACCGAAAATCGTTGATTTTAAGTAACTACATAAAAATGACCAAGGAGTCTAAGCAGACTGTCATTGTAATCATAATCGATCAACAGCCGTGTTTATCCCGCTGTCCCAAGTGATGCGCATCATATTTTAGCGTTTGTGGTTCAAATACATCTTAAGAAATTTCGAACAGTAAAACAATAAAAATATATGCAGGTAATGGTTCAAGTAATTACTCGGCTATAATTAAATGATTTACGGTACTCTAACCACGTGTAGATGTAAACAAAACCTCAAGGGGGAGGGGGGGGGGGGGGGGGGGGGGGGGGGGGGGGGGGGGTGTGCGTTAGCAACAATGTTGTACATGTGCATTAATTCTTTAATTAAGGATTCAGCCATTAGGATGAATCCTTATTGTTATTGGCGTGTTTATTAAGGATTCAGCACTTTAGTGCTGAATCCTTATTGTTATTTGCGTGTTTATTATTATTTCAAGATTTTTGTGTAGGCGACTTCTACAAGAAGGATTGCAACTATTACAACCAAACTTTACAGGCTGATAGCCCTTACTATGTAGTTATGCAGCGAAGCTTTTGGGCACAATTGGTTCAGCCATTTAGGGTCAGGTTCGAATCTAAAAGTCATTTTTTAACATGGGAAAAAAATGAAAAATGCAGCTAGAGACTTGCAACTTTTTCTAAAATATGCGGAATAGCCTTGCGAGCAAAAAAGTCAATCATGACGAATGTGTAAGTCACGTGGTTTCGCCGCCATTTTGATTTTAAAAAGTTTTAAAATTCTTCGGACCCCATGCATCTTTGACGATCTGCTCCTCTGAAGATATAAGATCTACAGAGCTGCTATTTGCACATAATGCAGGTTAAGCATTATATATATTGGGAATACCTTCACGGGTACTTATTTGCAATACACTTTTCACAGTGAGTACTTGAAATCTGGCATTTTTTTAAAAAGTGTAAATTTCAAAACTCAATAACTTGAAAACTTAACAAGATAATTTCATACAACTTTCACCAAAATGTGGGCAACAACATTCCCCATCGATTAAACCCATAGCGGGTTTCGGCCGTAATAATAGATTTTTTGCTATTTCGAAAAAACTGAAAAACAGGTGAATTTTCGCAAATTTGGTGTACGCGTCTTCAAAGATCTTCTCCTAAATAACGGCATCACATACAGACACATATTATAGCTTATTGTGAAGGCGAAACATTGCTGTTCATATGAATCTATAAACCAAAGCTCTACATTTAATAGTTAACGGGTTACAGCATTTTAAAAATTAAACTTTTAAAAAAATGGGATTTTCGGCCTTTGACTCTAAAGGGACATAACTCTGCCAGAAATTGTTTAATTTGTAATCTATTTCTTGCAATCTGCGTAACATGGATACCTTTACAACTCCACTGCAGAATATTATCATATAAAAGTTGATGGTTTGGGCACAATTTAAGCAGTTTTAAAAGGAATGGAATTTTTATGAACTTTCGCAAATTTGAGGGTACGCGTCTTCAAAAATCTTCTCCTAAATAACGGCAACACATACAGACACATATTATAGCTCATTTTAAAGCTGAATCAGTGATGTTGATATGAATCTATAAACCAAAGCTCTTCATTAAATAGTTTATGAGTTACAGCATTTTAAAAATTGAACTTTTTAAAAAAGGGATTTTTGGCCTTTGATTCTAAAGGGACACAACTCTGTCAGAAATTGTTTGATTAGTAATCTATTTCTTGCAATCTGTTGGACATAGTTACCTTTACAACTCCACTACAGAACATTATCATATAAAAGTTCATAGTTTTGGCATAATTTAAGCAGTTCTAAAAACATTTGAAATTTGATGATTTTGCGACTTTTTGAAGTGCATTTTCTTTAGAGAATTATTTGTCTGCAACCAATAAAGATACAAACATGAATCTTACATCATTTCAAAGCTGCAAGATATTATATTAAGCAGAATATTTTTTCAAGCATGGATCTATAAAGGTTTCCATGTAACAGTCCATTGAATATTGTCATTTTCCGAAAATCGCAATTTTAAACAAATTTCAAACGTACACAAGTGCTTAACTATATAAAGAAGTGACATATTATTTATACGTGAGTATGCACAATTTCAAGAGCAACACATTTTGTATTGAACACTTTCATCAAAAAGTTGATAGTTAAGCTTCAAACATCGCAAATGTCGTATAGGGGTCCAAAAATAAGCTTTTTTTTAGTATTTTCTTGAATATTCGAAACAAGATTTCTCATTAATTATGTATGCAATCTTTATGATGATTACATCTACTTAAGTGAAAATTAAAGCACAACATTTTCTATGTTACACCTTAATATGAAAATATTAACCGTTTTATCCTAATCATGAGAAACATAATGTAGGGGTTTATTAGTGTGTGATTTTTCCATTTTCAGTTAGAGACACAGGCAAACGTTTCAAAATAACTCTAAAGACTTGCAGCTTGTTTTGAACGATGGACATTGTCAATGATATTCAAAATAAGTGGCTCATGTATGCGCTGAATCCTTTTATCGTCACTTGTGACTATATTTAAGGATTCTGCCCTTTGGGGCAGAATCCTTATTGTTATTGGCGTGTTTTTTTTGTTTTTTTTTATTATTAGCACCGATCTTGTGGCAACGATTAAGCCAAAACGGCTGCAGATTCTTCAACCAAACTCTGCAGTCCGACAAGTCTTACTAAGGACACGGCAAAATAAGCTTTTGGGCCCAATCGTTTCAGCCATTAAAGGTCCAGTTCGTATCCAAATTTCGATTTTTAACATGGGAATTTTTTTCAAAATGCACTTAGAGACTTGGAACTTTTTGCAAAAGGTGCGCAATGACCATGCGAGCGAAAAAGTAAATCATGACGAATTCGTAAGTCACGTGATTTTTCCGCCATTTTGATTTTAGACGCATTTTACAATTTTCCGACCCCACGCACCTTTGGCAATCTTCTCCTCTGAAGATGCTAGCATCTAAGAGCTCAAACTTGTATGTATGTGTAGCTAAAGGGTTGGTGATTAAACGATACTCCAAAGCATTAGCGTGCCTCTTATACTTTTGACACAGTGACCTTTCAAAGTCCGACAATTTTTGAAAATCGCAAACTTCAAAGGGCCATAATTCAAAAACCTTGGAATGGAATTGAATGATTTTTTCAGGAGAGTAAGACAAGACTATGGTCATTATGAATCAACAATAAAATCGCTCGCGAACAGTCATTTCCGGTCATAATAAAGAAAAACTTTAACATGGGGAAAATCTTCAAAATCCACTTAGAGACTCGACACTTGTTTCAAAAGATGCGCTGGAACAATACAAGCAAAAAAGTAAATCATGACCAAATCGTAGGTCACGTGGTTAAGCCGCCATTTTGATTTTCTTAAAATTGTTAAAATTGTTTCCTCTTCCAGCAGATGGAGTTCGAATCTACAAGTCAAAAACTTTTTTGACTTGAATATAATTTTAAATGTTCAAAACTTATTTTCTTTTGTATGTTAAATTGTTTTGACTTGTTTTTGAACTTTTATTCATCTAATTTATTCAATTCGTCTGATTTTGACATGTTAAATTTGGGTCTAAATAATCCCAGTGACATTCTAGAGACTCGCAACTTGTTTTAAAAGACGCTTAATAACTAGACAAGCAAAATATGTTACCATTTCGAAGTCGTAGGTCACGTAGTTTCGACGCCATATTGAATTTTAACGTTTTTTGATCATGCACTTTTGGGGAAACACCACTTTGAAGACAGTTGCATCTAAGCGCTGAATCTTAGATTTAAATGTAGCTGAAACATTCGAGAATAACAAGTTTGCTATATTTTGAGTAAACTCCTAATACTTGTTTCACAATCACCTTTCAAAGTATGGTAATTTTGAATATTTGATAAGTTTTATTTGAACTGACTTGATGAAGATTTCATTGGAGCGTCACTAGACAATAGACCAGTCCTAATTCGATTTTCATTAATTTCTATTGTACAGTAGAGGCATTGGACATAGCTACGAACTTTTACTTCAACCCGGAAGCAATTCAGTAACAATGCAGTTCATTTCATTTTGATGTGTAAACAGAGGAAATTCCTACTTTCGTTTTGACATAGGCTACATTGTTTTGCTGGGGGATCAGTCCTGCTAAAGATTATAGATTGTATCGAGAAGTACTGAATATTGCCGAAAATTACCAATTTGAAGATAGTCGACTCAGGATAATGACAATATATATGTAAAAGTAGTTCTGATCGAAAACCGGACACTGCACCACGATTAACGCAAATCTATTCTACTTGACGAATGTGATCATACAGTACTGCTGTACAGTGTATGTTGACGTAATTGCATCAATGCATAATGATTCTCCCAAGAGCAAAGCAATGATCTTAAACAAAATATCAACCAAAGCTATATAAATTCCCTTAATTTCGATAAATATTATCGGAACAAAACAGTGTCTTATAGATGTATAAAATATAATCACTAATTTTCCTTTGTTAGTCGAACCGGACTCGTGGTCTCATGGTAGAATGTCGGATTTCTAATCCAGGGATATGTAAATGGTGGAGTTCAAATCCACCAGCGAAAAACTTTTTTGACTTAAATATAATTTTAAATGTTCAAAACTTATTTTGTTTTGTATGTTAATTTGTTTTGACTTGTTTTTGAACTTTTATTCATCTAAAAATTCATACTGGCAACACTGTCAACAATAGCGTACTGGCTACGTTTTTTGGTTGTATTTTTGAATAGTTCTCTACATGTAACCGATAATTTAAGATGATGTTTTGAAATATTTTGGTACGTTTGTCGTTTTGCCGATTTTGAATTTTCGACTTCAATGAAACTACCCTTGTTTTAAGCCAGTCTTTCTCACAGTATACTAACTGTAACCATTCAATGCGTATTCTAAAACCAGCCAAGGGTAACGGATTTGAGTCATCATTGTCTCATATACACAAACATTTATTCTACCCTTTCTAACAGTTAAATGCTGTGCTGTAAATATTCATTGTCCTTGCAAATCTAAACTATTTCAATTTTATTCTTCTCGTTTCTTTTTATTCAAACGTTATTATCAAATCATATTCTACCTAACCAGTACACCAATTGCTCCCTTTTGAAAATAGGTCTGAAAAAAAACACTTGCGGTCTATTCATTTACGTAATTACACGATCAAAACCATTTTCTATAGTCATACAATTGTTCGATTTAAACATGTAAACTTTGGATGGCAATACTCCTAAAGATATGCTAGACACTTGAATCTTGTTTTGAAAAAATACGCATTGAAACGGCAGAATCCGCTTGTCGTCGCTTGCGACTATATTTAAGGATTCAGCAATTTGCTGAATCCTTATTGTTATTGGCGTGTTTTTTATTATTTTTCTTTCAAGAATTTTGTGAACAAGATTCAGCCAAAACGGCTGAAGCAAATGCAGCCAAATTTCACATACACATAGCCCTTAATGTGGAATAGAACTGCGAAGCTTTTGGGCCATATCAACGCAGCCATGAGCCAGGTCCAGTTCGAATCCAAATGCCCATTTTTAACATTGGGAAAATTTTCAAAATGCACTTAGAGACTTGGAACTTTTTCTGAAAGATGCGCAATAACCATGCGAGCAAAAAAGGAAATCATGACGAATATGTATGTCACGTGGTTTCGCCGCCATCTTGATTTTAAAAAGTTTTAAAAATCTTCGGACCCCATGCACCTTTGACAATCTTCTCCTCTGGAGATATAAACTCTACAGAGCTGCTATTTGCACATAATGTAGCTGAAGCATTATATAAATTGGGAATCCCCTCACGAGCAGTAATTTGCAATACTCTTTTCAAAGTGAGTACTTAAAATCTGGCATTTTTTAAAAAATACCTAAATTTCAAAACTCAATAACTCGAAAACTTAACAAGATAATTTCATAAAACTTTCACCAAAATGTGGGCAACACTATTCCCAATCGATAAGGCATATAGCGGTTTTCGGCCGTAATAATAGATTTTTTTCTATTTCGAAAAGACTGAAAAACAGGTGAATTTGCGCAAATTTGAGGGTACGCATCTTCAAAAATATTCTCCTAAATAACGGCAACACATACAGATACATAGTATAGCTCATTTTAAGGCTAAAGTCTTGCTGCTTAAATGAATCTATAAACCGAAGCTTTATATTTAATAGTTCTTGAGATACAGTAGTTTATAAAATGAACTTTTAAAAAATGGAATTTTCGGCATTTGATTCTAAAGGGTCATAACTCTGTCAGAACTTGTTTGATGAGTAATCTATTTCTTGCAATCTGTTTGACATAGTTACCTTTACAACTCCACTACAGAACATTATCATATAAAAGTTGATGGTTTGGGCACAATTTAAGCAGTTTTAAAAGAAATGGAATTTTTATGAACTTTCGCAAATTTGAGGGTACACGTCTTCAAAAATCTTCTCCTAAATAACGGCAACACATACAGACACAAACTATAGCTCATGTTAAAACTGACTCATTGCTGTTTATATGAATCTATAAACAAAAGCTCTACATTTAATAGTTTATGAATTACTGCATTTTAAAAATTGAACTTTAAAAAAAAAAAATTTCGGCCTTTGATTCTAAAGGGACATAACTCTGTCAGAAATTGTTTGATTAGTAATTTATTTCTTGCAATCTGTTTGACATAGTTACCATTACAACTCCACTACAGAACATTATCATATAAAAGTTCATAGTTTGGCCATAATTTAAGCAGTTTTAATAACATTTGAAATTTGCTGATATTGCGACTCTTTGAAGTGCATTTTCTTTGGAGAATTATTTGTCTTCAACCAATAGAGATATAAAAATGAATATTATATCAATGCAAAGCGGAAAAATATTGTATTTAGCATAATATTTTTCAAGCATGGATCTATAAAAGTTTCCACGTTACAGTCCATTGAATATTGCCATTTTTCGAAAATCGTAATTTTCGACAAACTTAAAACGTACACAAGTGCTTAACTATATTAAGAAGTGACACATGATTTATACGTGCGTATGCACAATTTCAAGAGCAACAACTTTTGTATTGAACCCTTTCATCAAAAAGTTAACAGTTAAGCTTCAAGCATCGCAAATGTCGTATAGGGGTCCGAAAATAAGCATTTTTTAGTATTTTCTTTAATATTCAAAACAACATTACTCATTACTTAAGTATGCAATCTATATAATGATTATATCTACTTAAGTGGAAATACAAGCACAACATTTTCTAAGTTACACCTTAGTATGAAAATATTAGCTGTTTTATCTTAATCATGAGAAACATAATGTAGGGGTCAATTAGTGTTTGCTTTTTCCATTTTTACTTAGAGACACGGGCAAAACTTTCAAAATAACCCTAAAGACTTGCAGCTTGTTTTGAACGATGGACAATGTCAAAGACATTCAAAATAAGTGTCTCATGTATGCGCTGAATCCTTTTATCATCACTTGTGACTATATTTAAGGATTCAGCCATTAGGCTGAATCCTTATTGTTATTGGCGTGTTTATTATTATTATTAAGGATTCAGCCATTAGGCTGAATCCTTATTGTTATTGGCGTGTTTATTAGGTCTTCAGACGAAAGTCTGGAAGACCTACTGTTATTATCCTGATTATTAGGTCTTCAGACGAAAGTCTGGAAGACCTACTGTTATTATCCTGATTATTAGGTCTTCAGACTTTAGTCTGAAAGACCTATTGTTATTATCCGATTTTCCTTATTATTAGGTCTTCAGACTTTAGTCTGAAAGACCTATTGTTATTATCCGATTTTCCTTATACTTTTTATTATTTGTACCAATTTTGTGTCAAAGGTACAGCCTAAACTACTTATGCAAATTCCATGAAACTTTCAGGGATGATAGCCTCTGGTCTGAAATCTATACATATCACAAAAAATCCTGACTTCCGGCTTCTCTTTTTGTGCTACAGCCGCTTTAAATTTCGAATTTTAACATGGGATTTTTTTTCAAAATGCACTCAGAGACTAGCAACTTTTTCTAAAAGATGCGCAATCATCCTCTGAGCAAAAAAGTAAATCATGAGAAAGTCGTATGTCACGTGACTTAGACGCCATTGTGATTTTAGTGCATTTTTAAGCATTTTCAGCCTCTCCGATAGTACCAATCTTAAAAAATCTTCTCCTCTGAACTTACTGGTACTATAAAGCTGAAACTTTCACAGCATGTAGCTGATGCATTGATCTAAAAACGATACTGAAAAGCAAATGTGTAATATTAATACTTGTGTCACTCTGCCCATTGAAATTTGTCTGAAAATACGAATATATGAAAAATCGCAAACTTCAAGGGCAGATAATTCGAATACTTAACAAGCAAACTTTATCAGTTTTTCAGGGAAGGAGGACACATATGTCATGTACAGAAATCAATAATAATATTTCTTGCGTACAGTCATTTACGGTCTGTAGAAATGTCGAAAAATTGTCATTTTTCGAAATTTACATTTTTAACATGGGCAAAATTTTCAAAATAGAACTAGCGACTTGCAACTTAGTTTAAACGATAGCTAATGTCCTTCTGACAAAAAAAGTAAATCAAGACGAAATCGTAGGTCACGTGGTTTCTATATTATAATGCATTTCCTATGTTTCCCTTCAAAGGTCTGCTTTTGGCGGCATGCTCCTTGGCAAGAGGTTGCGGGAACCTTGCATCTTTTCACTATTTTCATTGTATCTTTTTTAAATATCCACTTAGAGACTTGCAACTTGTTTTAAAAGATTCACAATAACCTTGCCTGCAAATAAATAAAGCTTATGATATTCGTAGCATTGGTAAAATTTTTATAATTCAACATTTCCATCGTTCTACAGCCTGGTCTGCTTTTGGCGACATGCACCTTGTCAGGAGCTAGCGGAAATCTCTGATATCTTCAACATTATGTAAAACGTGGACAAGAAGGAAAGATTGCTCAGGCTACAATGCAGCAGTCTGAAGACCGTCAGTACTGCCATGGCAGTCCTAGTTATTATTATTATTATTTTCGGTAATTTTGTGTCAACTGTGCAGTCTAAACTACGTATGCTTATTACATGAAACTTTCAGGGGTAATAGCCTTTAGTCTGAAATTGATACATATCACAAAAAATCCTGACTTCCGGCTTCCTTTATTGTGCTACAGCCCCTTTAAATTTCGATTTTTAACATGGCAATTTTTTTCAAAATGCACTTAGAGGCTTGCAACTTCTTGCAAAAGATGCATAATCATCTTCCAAGCAAAAAAGTAAATCATGAAAAAGTCGTACGTCACTTAATTCAGACGCCATTTGGATTTTAGTGCATTTTTTGGCATTTTCAGCCTTTCCGACACTGCCGATCTTAAAAAATCTTCTTCTCTGAACATACTGGTACTACAGAGCTGAAACTTTCACAGAACGTAGCTGATGCATTGTACTGAAAACGTATCGAAACAGAAATTGCGATTTGTTTTTACTTTTTGGACAGTGCCCATTCAAATTTGTCCGAAAATTGTAAAACATGAAACATCGCAAACTTCAAGGTCAGATAACTCGAATACCTACCAAGGGAACTTTATCAGTTTTTCAGGTCAGGAGGACACATATGCCATGTACAGGTATCAGTAATAAAAGTGCTTGCGTACAGTCATTCTTTGTCTGTAGAAATGTCGTAAAATCGTCATTTTTCACAATTTAAAATTTTAACATGGGCTAAATTTTCAAAATACAACTAGAGACTTGCAACTTAGTTTAAACGATAGCTAATGTCCTTGTTACCAAAAAAGTAAATCAAGACGAAATCGTAGGTCACGTGGTTTCTATAGTATAATGCATTTCCTTTGTTTCCCTTCGAAGGTCTGCTTTTGGCGGCATGCTCCTTGGCAAGAGGTTGCGGGAACGTTGCATCTTTTCACTATTTTTATTGTATCTTTTCTAAATATCCACTTAGAGACTTGCAACATGTTTTAAAAGATGCACAATAACCTTGCCTGCAAATAAATAAAGCTTATAGTATTCGTAGCAGGGATAAAATTTGTATAATTCAACATTTCCATCGTTCTACAGCCTGGTCTGCTTTTGGCGACATGCACCTTGTCAGGAGCTAGCGGAAAGCTCTGATCTCTTCAACATTATGTAGAACGTGGACAAGAAGGAAATATTGCTCTGGCTACAATGCAGCAGTCTGAAGACCGTCAGTACTGCCCTGGCAGTCCTAGTTAGGTCTTCAGACTTTAGTCTGAAAGACCTATTGTTATTACCCGATTTTCCTTATTAGGTCTTCAGACTTTAGTCTGAAAGACCTATTGTTATTATCCGATTTTCCTTATTATACTTTTTATTATTATTATTATTTGTACCAATTTTGTGTCAAAGGTACAGCCTAAACTACTTATGCAAATTCCATGAAACTTTCAGGGATGATAGCTTCTGGGCTGAAATCTATACATATCACAAAAAATCCTGACTTGCGGCTTCTGTTTTAGTGCAACAGCCCCTTTAAATTTCGAATTTTAACATGGGAATTTTGTTCATAATGCACTCAGAGACTTGCAACTTTTTCTAAAAGATGCGCAATCATCCTTTGAGCAATAAAGTAAATCATGAGAAAGTCGTATGTCACGTGACTTAGACGCCATTGTGATTTTAGTGCATTTTTAAGCATTTTCAGCCTTTCCGATAGTACCAATCTTAAAAAATCTTCTCCTCTGAACTTACTGGTACTATAAAGCTGAAACTTTCACAGCATGTAGCTGATGCATTGATCTAAAAACGATACTGAAAAGCAAATGTGTAATATTAATACTTGTGTCATTCTGCCCATTGAAAGTTGTCTGAAAATACGAATATATGAAAAATCGCAAACTTCAAGGGCAGATTATTCGAATACTTAACAAGCAAACTTTATCAGTTTTTCAGGGAAGGAGGACACATATGTCATGTACAGAAATAAATAATAAAATTTCTTGCGTACAGTAATTTACGGTCTGTCGAAATGTCGTAAAATTGTCATTTTTCGAAATTTATATTTTTAACATGGGCAAAATTTTCAAAATAGAACTAGCGACTTGCAACTTAGTTTAAACGATAGCTAATGTCCTTGTGACAAAAAAAGTAAATCAAGACGAAATCGTAGGTCACGTGGTTTCTATAGTATAATGCATTTGCTTTGTTTCCCTTCAAAGGTCTGCTTTTGGCGGCATGCTCCTTGGCAAGAGGTTGTGGGAACCTTGCATCTTTTCACTATTTTCATTGTATCTTTTTTAAATATGCACTTAGAGACTTGCAACTTGTTTTAAAAGATGCACAATAACCTTGCCTGCAAATACTTAAGGCTTATAATATTCGTAGCAGGGTTAAAAATTTTACAATTCAACATTTTCATCGTTATAAGCCTGGTCTGCTTTTGGCGACATGCACCTTCTCAGGAGTACAACGTGGACAAGAAGGAAAGATTGCTCTGGCTACAATGCAGCAGTCTGAAGACCGTCAGTACTGCCATGGCAGTCCTAGTTAGGTCTTCAGACTTTAGTCTGAAATACCTATTGTTATTATCCGATTTTCCTTATACTTTTTATTATTTGTACCAATTTTGTGTCAAAGGTACAGCCTAAACTACTTATGCAAATTCCATGAAACTTTCAGGGATGATAGCCTCTGGTCTGAAATCTATACATATCACAAAAAATCCTGACATCCGGCTTCTCTTTTTGTGCTACAGCCGCTTTAAATTTCGAATTTTAACATGGGATTTTTTTTCAAAATGCACTCAGAGACTTGCAACTTTTTCTAAAAGATGCGCAATCATCCTCTGAGCAAAAAAGTAAATCATGAGAAAGTCGTATGTCACGTGACTTAGACGCCATTGTGATTTTAGTGCATTTTTAAGCATTTTCAGCCTCTCCGATAGTACCAATCTTAAAAAATCTTCTCCTCTGAACTTACTGGTACTATAAAGCTGAAACTTTCACAGCATGTAGCTGATGCATTGATCTAAAAACGATACTGAAAAGCAAATGTGTAATATTAATACTTGTGTCACTCTGCCCATTGAAATTTGTCTGAAAATACGAATATATGAAAAATCGCAAACTTCAAGGGCAGATAATTCGAATACTTAACAAGCAAACTTTATCAGTTTTTCAGGGAAGGAGGACACATATGTCATGTACAGAAATCAATAATAATATTTCTTGCGTACAGTCATTTACGGTCTGTAGAAATGTCGAAAAATTGTCATTTTTCGAAATTTACATTTTTAACATGGGCAAAATTTTCAAAATAGAACTAGCGACTTGCAACTTAGTTTAAACGATAGCTAATGTCCTTCTGACAAAAAAAGTAAATCAAGACGAAATCGTAGGTCACGTGGTTTCTATATTATAATGCATTTCCTATGTTTCCCTTCAAAGGTCTGCTTTTGGCGGCATGCTCCTTGGCAAGAGGTTGCGGGAACCTTGCATCTTTTCACTATTTTCATTGTATCTTTTTTAAATATCCACTTAGAGACTTGCAACTTGTTTTAAAAGATTCACAATAACCTTGCCTGCAAATAAATAAAGCTTTTGATATTCGTAGCATTGGTAAAATTTTTATAATTCAACATTTCCATCGTTCTACAGCCTGGTCTGCTTTTGGCGACATGCACCTTGTCAGGAGCTAGCGGAAATCTCTGATATCTTCAACATTATGTAAAACGTGGACAAGAAGGAAAGATTGCTCAGGCTACAATGCAGCAGTCTGAAGACCGTCAGTACTGCCATGGCAGTCCTAGTTAGGTCTTCAGACTTTAGTCTGAAAGACCTATTGTTATTACCCGATTTTCCTTATTATTATACTTTTTATTTGTACCAATTTTGTGTCAACTGTACAGGCTAAACTACTTATGCTAATTACATGAAACTTTCAGGGATGACAGCCTCTGGGCTAAATGCTGTACAATTGACAACAAATCCTGACTTCCGGTTTCGGTTTGTGTGTTACAGCCCCTTTAAATTTCAAATTTTAACATGGGAATTTTTTTCAAAATGCACTTAGAGACTTGCAACCTTTTGCAAAAGATGCACAATCAGCTTCTTAGCAAATATGTAAATCATGAGAAAGTCGTATGTCACACGACTTAGACGCCATTTTGATTTTAGTGCATTTTTTTGGCATTTTCAGCCTTCCGACACTACCGTTCTTAAAAAATCTTCTCCTCTGAAGATACTGGTGGTACAAGGCTGAAACTTTCACAGAATGTAGATGATGCATTGTACTAAAAACGATACCTACATAGAAATTGGAAACCTTAAAACTATTTTCACAGTGACCATTCAAATTTGTCTGAAAATCGAAAAACATGAAAATACACAAACTTCAAGGGCAGATAACTCGAATACATACCTAGCAAATTTTATCAGTTTTTCAGGTATGGAAGACACATATACTATGTACAGTAATCAATAATATAAGTGCTCGTGTACAGTCATTTACTGTCTGTAGAAATGTCGAAAAATTGTCATTTTTTAAATTTTGTAATTTTAACATGGGCCAAACTTTTAAAATAGGACTAGAGATTTGCAACTTAGTTTAAACGATAGCTAATGTCCTTGTGACAAAAAAAGTAAATCATGACGAAATCGTAGGTCACGTGGTTTCTATATTATAATGCATTTCCTTTGTTTCCCTTCGAAGGTCTGCTTTTGGCGGCATGCTCCTTGGCAAGAGGTTGCGGGAACCTTGAATCTTTTCACTATTTCCATTGTATCTTTTCTAAATATCCACTTAGAGACTTGCAACTGGTTTTAAAAGAAACACAATAACCTTGCCTGCAATTAAATAAAGCTTATAATATTCGTAGCAGGGGTAACATTTTTATAATTCAACATTTCCATCGTTCTACAGCCTGGTCTGCTTTTGGCGACATGCACCTTGTCAGGAGCTAGTGGAAAGCTCTGATCTCGTGGACAAGAAGGAAAGATTTCTCTGGCTACAATGCAGCAGTCTGAAGACCGTCAGTACTGCCCTGGCAGTCCTAGTTAGGTCTTCAGACTTTAGTCTGAAAGACCTATTGTTATTATCCGATTTTCCTTATTATTATTATTATTTTCGGTAATTTTGTGTCAACTGTACAGTCTAAACTACGTATGCTAATTACATGAAACTTTCATGGGTGATATACTTTGGTCTGAAATTGATACATATCACAAAAAATCCTGACTTCCGGCTTCCGTTGTTGTGCTACAGCCCCTTTAAATTTCGAATTTTAACATGGGATTTTTTTTCAAAATGAACTTAGAGACTTGCAACTTTTTTTAAAAGATGCGTAATCATCCTTTAAGCAAAAAAGGAAATCATGAGAAAGTCGTATGTCACGTGACTTAGACGCCATTCTGATTTTAGTGCAATTTTTAGCATTTTCAGCCTCTCCGATAGTACCAATCTTAAAAAATCTTCTCCTCTGAACATACTGGTACTACAGAGCTGAAACTTTTACAGAACGTAGCTGATGACTTGTACTGAAATCGTATCGAGACAGAATTTGCAAATTTGATCTATTTATTTCACAGTGCCCATTCAAAAATGTCTGAAAATGAGAAGTAGTGAAAATATGCAAACTTCAAGGGCAGATTACTCAGACATCTAGAACGGGAACTTTATGATTCTTTCAGGGAACGGAGACACATATGTCGTGTACAAGAATCAATAATAAAATAGCATGCGTACAGTCATTTCCGGTCTGTAGAAATGTCGAAAAATCGTAATTTTTCAAAAAATAGATTTTTAACATGGGCAAAATTTTCAAAATAGAACTAGCGACTTGCAATTTTTCTCAAACGATAGCTTATGTCCTTGTGACAAAAAAAGTAAATCATGACGAAATCGTAGGTCACATGGTTTCTATAGTATAACGCATTTCCTTTGTTTCCCTTCGAAGGTCTGCTTTTGGCGGCATGCTCCTTGGCAAGAGGTTGCAGGATTCTTGCATCTTCTCCTATTTTCATTGTATCTTTTCTAAATATCAACTTAGAGACTTGCAACTTGTTTTAAAAGATACACAATGACCTTGCCTACAAATAAATAAAGCTTATAATATTCTTTGCAGGGGTAACATTTTTATTTTTCAACATTTCCATCGTTCTACAGCCTGGTCTGCTTTTGGCGACATGCACCTTGTTCGGAGCTAGCGGAAATATCTGATCTCTTCAACATTATGTAAAACGTGGACTAGAAGGAAAGATTGCTCTGGCTACAATGCAGCAGTCTGAAGACCGTCAGTACTGCCATGGCAGTCCTAGTTAGGTCTTCAGACTTTAGTCTGAAAGACCTATTGTTATTATCCGATTTTCCTTATTATTATTATTATTATTATTATTATTTTCGGTAATTTTGTGCCAACTGTACAGTCTAAACTACGTATGCTAATTACATGAAACTTTCATGGGTGATAGACTTTGGTCTGAAATTGATACATATCACGAAAAATCCTGACTTCCGGCTTCCGTTATTATGCTACAGCCCCTTTAAATTTCGAATTTTAACATGGGTTTTTTTTTCAAAATGCACTCAGAGACTTGCAACTTTTTCTAAAAGATGCGCAATCATCCTCCTAGCAAAAAAGTAAATCATGAGAAAGTCGTATGTCACGTGACTTAGACGCCATTCTGATTTTAGTGTATTTTTTAGCATTTTCAGCCTCTCCGATAGTACCGATCTTAAAAAATCTTCTCCTCTGAACATACTGGTACAACAGATTTGAAACTTACACAGAACGTAGCTGATGAATTGTACTGAAAACTTATCGAGACCGAATTTGCAAATTCGATCTATTTATTTCACAGTGCCCATTCAAAAATGTCTGAAAATGAGAAAAAGTGAAAATATGCAAACTTCAAGGGCAAATTACTCAGACATCTAGAACGGGAACTTTATGATTCTTTCAGGTAACGGAGACACATATGTCGTAAACAAGAATCAATAATTAAATAGCATGCGTAAAGTCATTTCCAGTCTGTAGAAATGTCGAAAAATCGTCATTTTTCACAAAATAGATTTTTAACATGGGCAAAAATTTCAAAATAGAACTAGCGACTTGCAACTTTGTTCAAACGATAGCTTATGTCCTTGAGACAAAACAAGTAAATCATGACAAAATCGTAGGTCACGTGGTTTCTATAGTATAATGCATTTCCTTTGTTTCCCTTCGAAGGTCTGATTTTGGCGGCATGCTCCTTGGCAAGAGGTTGCGGGAACCTTGCATCTTTTCACTATTTTCATTGTATCTTTTCTAAATATCAACTTACAGACTTGCAACTTGTTTTAAAAGATACACAATAACCTTGCCTGCACATACATAAGCTTATAATATTCGTGGCAGGGGTAATATTTTTTATAATTCAACATTTCTATCTTTCTTCAACCTGGTCTGCTTTTGGTGCCATGCACCTTGTCAGGAGCTAGCTTAAAGCTCTGATCTCTTCAACATTATGTAAAACGTGGACAAGAAGGAAAGATTGCTCTGGCTACAATGCAGCAGTCTGAAGACCGTCAGTACTGCCATGGCAGTCCTAGTTATTATTATACTTATTATTATTATTATTATTATTTGTACCGATTTTGTGGCAGCTGCACAGCCTAAACTACTTACGCCAATTCCATGACACTTTTAGAGATCATAGGCTCTGGGCTGAAATTGATACAGAAGAAAACAAATCCTGACTTCCGGCTTTTGTTTGTGTGCTACAGCCCCTTTAAATTTCGATTTTTAACATGGGAATTTTTTTCAAAATACACTTAGAGACTTGAAACTTTTTGCAAAAGATGCGCATTGATCTGTTAAGCAAAATAGTAAATCATGAGAAAGTCGTATGTTACGTGACTGAGACGCCATTTTGAATTTAGAGCATTTTTATGCATTTTCAGCCTTTCCGACCATACCGATCTTCAAAAATCTTCTCCTCTGAACATACTGGTACTACAGAGCTGAAACTTTCACAGAACGTAGCTGATGACTTGTACTAAAAACGATACGAGACAGAATTCGCAAAATCGATCTAATTATTTCACAGTGCCCATTCAAATATGTCTGAAAATGAAAAAAATTGAAAACATGCAAACTTCAAGGGCAGATTACTCAGACATCTAGAACGGGAACGTTATGATTCTTTCAGGGAACGAAGATACATATGTCGTGTACAAGAATCAATAATAATATAGCATGCGTACAGTCATTTCCGGTCTGTAGAAATGTCGAAAAATCGTCATTTTTCACAAAAATGATTTTTAACATGGGCAAAATTTTCAAAATAGGACTAGAGACTTGCAACTTTATTTAAACGATAGCTAATGTCCTTGTGACAAAAAAAGTAAATCATGACGAAATCGTAGGTCACGTGGTTTCTATAGTATAATGCATTTCCTTTGTTTCCCTTCGAAGGTCTGCTTTTGGCGGCATGCTCCTTAGCAAGAGGTTGGGGGAACCTTGCATCTTTTCACAATTTTCATTGTATCTTTTTTAAATATCCACTTAGAGACGTGTAACTTGTTTTAAAAGATACACAATGACATTGTCTGCAAATAAGTAAAGTTTTTAATATTCCTAACAGGGGTAAACTTTTTATAATTCAACATTTCCATCGTTCTACAGCCTGGTCTGCTTTTGGCGACATGCACCTTGTCAGGAGTACAACGTCGACAAGAAGCAAATATTGCTCTGGCTACAATGCAGCAGTCTGAAGACCGTCAGTACTGCCCTGGCAGTCCTAGTTATTATTATTATTATTTCCGAGATTTTTGTGACAGCTGTACTGAAAAAACGGGTGACCCGATTTTCATGAAATTAACAGGGATGTTAGCCTCTGGGCTGAAATTGATACAGATGAAAACAAATCCCGACTTCCGGTTCCGGTTTCTGAGTTACGGCCCTTCGAAAATTCGAATTTTAACATGGGAAATTTTTTCAAAATGCATCTAGAGACTTTAAACTTTTTCTAAAAGATGCGCAATAAGATTGTGAACAAAAAAGTAAATCATGACGAAGTCGTGGGTCAAATGAATTAGACGTCATTTCGTTTTTAGTGAATTTTCAGCGTTTTTGACCCCACCCATCTTCAAAAATCTTCTCCTCTGAAGATTCTGGCACTACAGATCTGAAACTTTCACACAAAGTAGCTGATGCATTGTACTCAAAACGATACGAATCAGAATTTGCGAAATCTTTATACTTTTTTCACAGTGAGCTTTCAAATTTGTCTGAAATCGGAAAAAAGTGGAAAATGGCCAACTTCAAGGGCATATAACTAAAAGACCTAGGACGGGAACGTTATGACTTTTTCAGGGAAGGAAGATACATATGTCGTGTACAAGAATCAATAATAAAATGGCGTGCGAACAGTCATTTCCGGTCTGTAGGAATTTTGAAAAAAATTACATTTTTCAAAATTTAAAATTTAACATGGGCAAAAATTTCAAAATAGACCTAGAGACTTGCAACTCCATTTAAACGATAGGTTATATCGTTGTGACCAAAATTGTAAATCATGACGACTTCGTAGCTCACATGGTTTAGCCGCCATTTACATTTTCTGTATTATAATGTGTTTTCATCGGTTAACTTGGAAGCCCTGCCTTTGGATGCTCCTTGGCAAGAGGTTGCGGGAAACTGGCATCTCATCTCATGAGTGTTATTGTCATTGTATTATTTCTAAATATCTACTTTCAGACTTGCAACTTGTTTTAAAGGAATCAAAATGAAGCTCATTGCAAATAAATAAAGCTGATATGTTCGTTGTAGTTCACAAATAATTAAAATTCAATATTTCCTTCATTTTGACGCCTGGTTTGCTTATGGCAGCATGCACCTTGGCAGGAGCTTGTGGAAGAGTCTTCTCTTTAACCGAATTTCAATTTTAAAAAAAGAACAAGAGACTTGTAATTTAATTTAAAGATAGCTAATATCGCTGTGATCAAAATTGTAAATCAGGGCGAATTCGTTGCTCATATGGTTCATCCACTATTTATAATTTCTTTATTTTAATGTATTATCATCATTTCACTTCGAGGCCATGCCTTTGGCAGCATGCTCATTGGCAAGAGGTTGCGGGAACCTGGCATCTTATCTATTTAGTGTAATTGTCATCGTATTGTTTCTAAATATCTACTTAAAGACATGCAACTTGTTTTAAAAGAATCACAATAGTATTTCATGCAAATAAATAATGCTGATGTATTCGTAGTAGTTTACAAATATTTAAAATTCAACATTTCCTTCCTTTTGACGCTTGGTCTGCTTATGGCTGCATGCACCTTGGCAGGAGCTTGCGGAAATTGTAATTTCTTCTTAGGACACTGCAGGCATCGGTGAAAGATTTTAAAACAAATTTTTTATTTTAAACAAGGGTAAAATTTCCAAATGGAACTAGAGACTGTCTTATTGTATAGTATTATTTTCTAAATTCCACTTACAGATTACCAACTTGTTGTAAAAGATTGACAGTATACCGGTTCTATAAAAACATAAAGCTGATAAATTCGTTGGAAAGGGCAAATTTTAAATATCAACCTAGAGACTTAATTTTTTTAAAGATGCACAGTACAAATAAAAACAAGAAGTAAATCATTGCAAATATGAAGGTCACGTGGTTTTCTTGATATTTTGATTAATAATATAAGTTGGGAATTTTCAAAGTTTTGCTGGTATGAGGGGGGATACATGTAACATCAGTAGTTTTGACAGAATAGTATAAGTGACATTCTTCGATCAAACATGGAGGTGAAGGTCAAGCAGAAGTCTGAAGACCTAAGTACTGCCGCGGCAGTCCTAGTTAGGTCTTCAGACTTTAGTCTGAAAGACCTATTGTTATTATCCGATTTTCCTTATTAGGTCTTCAGACGAAAGTCTGGAAGACCTACTGTTATTATCCTGATTATTATTATTATTATTATTTCCGAGATTTTTGTGACAGCTGTACTGAAAAAACGGGTGACCCGATTTTCATGAAATTAACAGGGATGTTAGCCTCTGGGCTGAAGTTGATACAGATGAAAAAAAATCCCGACTTCCGGTTCCGGTTTCTGAGTTACGGCCCTTCGAAAATTCGAATTTTAACATGGGAAATTTTTTCAAAATGCATCTAGAGACTTGAAACTTTTTCTAAAAGATGCGCAATAAGATTGGGAACAAAAAAGTAAATCATGACGAAGTCGTGGGTCAAATGAATTAGACGTCATTTCGTTTTTAGTGAATTTTCAGCGTTTTTGACCCCACCCATCTTCAAAAATCTTCTCCTCTGAAGATTCTGGCACTACAGATCTGAAACTTTCACACAAAGTAGCTGATGCATTGTACTCAAAACGATACGAATCAGAATTTACGAAATCTTTATACTTTTTTCACAGTGAGCTTTCAAATTTGTCTGAAATCGGAAAAAAGTGAAAAATGGCCAACTTCAAGGGCATATAACTAAAAGACCTAGGACGGGAACGTTATGACTTTTTCAGGGAAGGAAGATACATATGTCGTGTACAAGAATCAATAATAAAATGGCGTGCGAACAGTCATTTCCGGTCTGTAGGAATTTTGAAAAAAATTACATTTTTCAAAATTTAAAATTTAACATGGGCAAAAATTTCAAAATAGACCTAGAGACTTGCAACTCCATTTAAACGATAGGTTATATCGTTGTGACCAAAATTGTAAATCATGACGACTTTGTAGCTCACATGGTTTAGCCGCCATTTACATTTTCTGTATTATAATGTTTTTTCATCGGTTAACTTGGAAGCCCTGCCTTTGGATGCTCCTTGGCAAGAGGTTGCGGGAAACTGGCATCTCATCTCATGAGTGTTATTGTCATTGTATTATTTCTAAATATCTACTTTCAGACTTGCAACTTGTTTTAAAGGAATCAAAATGAAGCTCATTGCAAATAAATAAAGCTGATATGTTCGTTGTAGTTCACAAATAATTAAAATTCAATATTTCCTTCATTTTGACGCCTGGTTTGCTTATGGCAGCATGCACCTTGGCAGGAGCTTGTGGAAGAGTCTTCTCTTTAACCGAATTTCAATTTTAAAAAAAGAACAAGAGACTTGTAATTTAATTTAAAGATAGCTAATATCGCTGTGATCAAAATTGTAAATCAGGGCGAATTCGTTGCTCATATGGTTCATCCACTATTTATAATTTCTTTATTTTAATGTATTATCATCATTTCACTTCGAGGCCATGCCTTTGGCAGCATGCTCATTGGCAAGAGGTTGCGGGAACCTGGCATCTTATCTATTTAGTGTAATTGTCATCGTATTGTTTCTAAATATCTACTTAAAGACATGCAACTTGTTTTAAAAGAATCACAATAGTATTTCATGCAAATAAATAATGCTGATGTATTCGTAGTAGTTTACAAATATTTAAAATTCAACATTTCCTTCCTTTTGACGCTTGGTCTGCTTATGGCTGCATGCACCTTGGCAGGAGCTTGCGGAAATTGTAATTTCTTCTTAGGACACTGCAGGCATCGGTGAAAGATTTTAAAACAAATTTTTTATTTTAAACAAGGGTAAAATTTCCAAATGGAACTAGAGACTGTCTTATTGTATAGTATTATTTTCTAAATTCCACTTACAGATTACCAACTTGTTGTAAAAGATTGACAGTATACCGGTTCTATAAAAACATAAAGCTGATAAATTCGTTGGAAAGGGCAAATTTTAAATATCAACCTAGAGACTTAATTTTTTTAAAGATGCACAGTACAAATAAAAACAAGAAGTAAATCATTGCAAATATGAAGGTCACGTGGTTTTCTTGATATTTTGATTAATAATATAAGTTGGGAATTTTCAAAGTTTTGCTGGTATGAGGGGGGATACATGTAACATCAGTAGTTTTGACAGAATAGTATAAGTGACATTCTTCGATCAAACATGGAGGTGAAGGTCAAGCAGAAGTCTGAAGACCTAAGTACTGCCGCGGCAGTCCTAGTTAGGTCTTCAGACTTTAGTCTGAAAGACCTATTGTTATTATCCGATTTTCCTTATTAGGTCTTCAGACGAAAGTCTGGAAGACCTACTGTTATTATCCTGATTATTATTATTATTATTATTTCCGAGATTTTTGTGACAGCTGTACTGAAAAAACGGGTGACCCGATTTTCATGAAATTAACAGGGATGTTAGCCTCTGGGCTGAAGTTGATACAGATGAAAAAAAATCCCGACTTCCGGTTCCGGTTTCTGAGTTACGGCCCTTCGAAAATTCGAATTTTAACATGGGAAATTTTTTCAAAATGCATCTAGAGACTTGAAACTTTTTCTAAAAGATGCGCAATAAGATTGGGAACAAAAAAGTAAATCATGACGAAGTCGTGGGTCAAATGAATTAGACGTCATTTCGTTTTTAGTGAATTTTCAGCGTTTTTGACCCCACCCATCTTCAAAAATCTTCTCCTCTGAAGATTCTGGCACTACAGATCTGAAACTTTCACACAAAGTAGCTGATGCATTGTACTCAAAACGATACGAATCAGAATTTACGAAATCTTTATACTTTTTTCACAGTGAGCTTTCAAATTTGTCTGAAATCGGAAAAAAGTGAAAAATGGCCAACTTCAAGGGCATATAACTAAAAGACCTAGGACGGGAACGTTATGACTTTTTCAGGGAAGGAAGATACATATGTCGTGTACAAGAATCAATAATAAAATGGCGTGCGAACAGTCATTTCCGGTCTGTAGGAATTTTGAAAAAAATTACATTTTTCAAAATTTAAAATTTAACATGGGCAAAAATTTCAAAATAGACCTAGAGACTTGCAACTCCATTTAAACGATAGGTTATATCGTTGTGACCAAAATTGTAAATCATGACGACTTTGTAGCTCACATGGTTTAGCCGCCATTTACATTTTCTGTATTATAATGTTTTTTCATCGGTTAACTTGGAAGCCCTGCCTTTGGATGCTCCTTGGCAAGAGGTTGCGGGAAACTGGCATCTCATCTCATGAGTGTTATTGTCATTGTATTATTTCTAAATATCTACTTTCAGACTTGCAACTTGTTTTAAAGGAATCAAAATGAAGCTCATTGCAAATAAATAAAGCTGATATGTTCGTTGTAGTTCACAAATAATTAAAATTCAATATTTCCTTCATTTTGACGCCTGGTTTGCTTATGGCAGCATGCACCTTGGCAGGAGCTTGTGGAAGAGTCTTCTCTTTAACCGAATTTCAATTTTAAAAAAAGAACAAGAGACTTGTAATTTAATTTAAAGATAGCTAATATCGCTGTGATCAAAATTGTAAATCAGGGCGAATTCGTTGCTCATATGGTTCATCCACTATTTATAATTTCTTTATTTTAATGTATTATCATCATTTCACTTCGAGGCCATGCCTTTGGCAGCATGCTCATTGGCAAGAGGTTGCGGGAACCTGGCATCTTATCTATTTAGTGTAATTGTCATCGTATTGTTTCTAAATATCTACTTAAAGACATGCAACTTGTTTTAAAAGAATCACAATAGTATTTCATGCAAATAAATAATGCTGATGTATTCGTAGTAGTTTACAAATATTTAAAATTCAACATTTCCTTCCTTTTGACGCTTGGTCTGCTTATGGCTGCATGCACCTTGGCAGGAGCTTGCGGAAATTGTAATTTCTTCTTAGGACACTGCAGGCATCGGTGAAAGATTTTAAAACAAATTTTTTATTTTAAACAAGGGTAAAATTTCCAAATGGAACTAGAGACTGTCTTATTGTATAGTATTATTTTCTAAATTCCACTTACAGATTACCAACTTGTTGTAAAAGATTGACAGTATACCGGTTCTATAAAAACATAAAGCTGATAAATTCGTTGGAAAGGGCAAATTTTAAATATCAACCTAGAGACTTAATTTTTTTAAAGATGCACAGTACAAATAAAAACAAGAAGTAAATCATTGCAAATATGAAGGTCACGTGGTTTTCTTGATATTTTGATTAATAATATAAGTTGGGAATTTTCAAAGTTTTGCTGGTATGAGGGGGGATACATGTAACATCAGTAGTTTTGACAGAATAGTATAAGTGACATTCTTCGATCAAACATGGAGGTGAAGGTCAAGCAGAAGTCTGAAGACCTAAGTACTGCCGCGGCAGTCCTAGTTAGGTCTTCAGACTTTAGTCTGAAAGACCTATTGTTATTATCCGATTTTCCTTATTAGGTCTTCAGACGAAAGTCTGGAAGACCTACTGTTATTATCCTGATTATTATTATTATTATTATTTCCGAGATTTTTGTGACAGCTGTACTGAAAAAACGGGTGACCCGATTTTCATGAAATTAACAGGGATGTTAGCCTCTGGGCTGAAGTTGATACAGATGAAAAAAAATCCCGACTTCCGGTTCCGGTTTCTGAGTTACGGCCCTTCGAAAATTCGAATTTTAACATGGGAAATTTTTTCAAAATGCATCTAGAGACTTGAAACTTTTTCTAAAAGATGCGCAATAAGATTGGGAACAAAAAAGTAAATCATGACGAAGTCGTGGGTCAAATGAATTAGACGTCATTTCGTTTTTAGTGAATTTTCAGCGTTTTTGACCCCACCCATCTTCAAAAATCTTCTCCTCTGAAGATTCTGGCACTACAGATCTGAAACTTTCACACAAAGTAGCTGATGCATTGTACTCAAAACGATACGAATCAGAATTTACGAAATCTTTATACTTTTTTCACAGTGAGCTTTCAAATTTGTCTGAAATCGGAAAAAAGTGAAAAATGGCCAACTTCAAGGGCATATAACTAAAAGACCTAGGACGGGAACGTTATGACTTTTTCAGGGAAGGAAGATACATATGTCGTGTACAAGAATCAATAATAAAATGGCGTGCGAACAGTCATTTCCGGTCTGTAGGAATTTTGAAAAAAATTACATTTTTCAAAATTTAAAATTTAACATGGGCAAAAATTTCAAAATAGACCTAGAGACTTGCAACTCCATTTAAACGATAGGTTATATCGTTGTGACCAAAATTGTAAATCATGACGACTTTGTAGCTCACATGGTTTAGCCGCCATTTACATTTTCTGTATTATAATGTTTTTTCATCGGTTAACTTGGAAGCCCTGCCTTTGGATGCTCCTTGGCAAGAGGTTGCGGGAAACTGGCATCTCATCTCATGAGTGTTATTGTCATTGTATTATTTCTAAATATCTACTTTCAGACTTGCAACTTGTTTTAAATGAATCAAAATGAAGCTCATTGCAAATAAATAAAGCTGATATGTTCGTTGTAGTTCACAAATAATTAAAATTCAATATTTCCTTCATTTTGACGCCTGGTTTGCTTATGGCAGCATGCACCTTGGCAGGAGCTTGTGGAAGAGTCTTCTCTTTAACCGAATTTTAATTTTAAAAAAAGAACAAGAGACTTGTAATTTAATTTAAAGATAGCTAATATCGCTGTGATCAAAATTGTAAATCAGGGCGAATTCGTTGCTCATATGGTTCATCCACTATTTATAATTTCTTTATTTTAATGTATTATCATCATTTCACTTCGAGGCCATGCCTTTGGCAGCATGCTCATTGGCAAGAGGTTGCGGGAACCTGGCATCTTATCTATTTAGTGTAATTGTCATCGTATTGTTTCTAAATATCTACTTAAAGACATGCAACTTGTTTTAAAAGAATCACAATAGTATTTCATGCAAATAAATAATGCTGATGTATTCGTAGTAGTTTACAAATATTTAAAATTCAACATTTCCTTCCTTTTGACGCTTGGTCTGCTTATGGCTGCATGCACCTTGGCAGGAGCTTGCGGAAATTGTAATTTCTTCTTAGGACACTGCAGGCATCGGTGAAAGATTTTAAAACAAATTTTTTATTTTAAACAAGGGTAAAATTTCCAAATGGAACTAGAGACTGTCTTAATGTATAGTATTATTTTCTAAATTCCACTTACAGATTACCAACTTGTTGTAAAAGATTGACAGTATACCGGTTCTATAAAAACATAAAGCTGATAAATTCGTTGGAAAGGGCAAATTTTAAATATCAACCTAGAGACTTAATTTTTGTAAAGATGCACAGTACAAATAAAAACAAGAAGTAAATCATTGCAAATATGAAGGTCACATGGTTTTCTTGATATTTTGATTAATAATATAAGTTGGGAATTTTCAAAGTTTTGCTGGTATGAGGGGGGATACATGTAACATCAGTAGTTTTGACAGAATAGTATAAGTGACATTCTTCGATCAAACATGGAGGTGAAGGTCAAGCAGAAGTCTGAAGACCTAAGTACTGCCGCGGCAGTCCTAGTTATACTTATTATTATTTGTACCGATTTTGTGGCAGCTGCACAGCCTAAACTACTTACGCCAATTCCATGACACTTTCAGAGATCATAGGCTCTGGGCTGAAGTTGATACAGAAGAAAACAAATCCTCATTTCCGGCTTCCGTTCTTGTGCTACAGGCCCTTTAACTTTCGATTTTTAACATGGGAATTTTTTTCAAAATGCACTTAGAGACTTGCAACTTTTTGCAAAAGATGCACAATCATGTTTCAAGCAAAAAAGTAAATCATGAGAAAGTCGTACGTCACGTGACTTAGACGCCATTTTGATTTTAGTGCATATTTGTGCATTTTCAGCCTTTCCGACACTACCGATCTTAAAAAATCTTCTCCTCTGAACATACTGGTACTACAAAGCCGAAACTTTTACAGAATGTAGCTGATGCATTGTACTTCAAACGATACGAGCCAGATTTTGCAAAATCGATCTATTTATTTCACAGTGCCCATTAAAAAATGTCTGAAAATGAAAAAAAGTTAAAAAGTGCAAACTTCAAGGGCAGATTACTCAGACATTTAAGACGGGAACTTTATGATTCTTTCAGGGATCGAAGATACATATGTCATGTACAAGAATCAATAATAAAATAGCATGCGTACAGTCATTTCCGGTCTGTAGAAATGTCGAAAAATCGTCATTTTTCACAAAATAGATTTTTAACATGGGCAAAATTTTCAAAATAGAACTAGCGACTTAAAATTTTGTTCAAACGATAGCTTATGTCCTTGTGACAAAAAAAGTAAATCATGACGAAATCGTAGGTCACGTGGTTTCTATAGTATAACGCATTTCCTTTGTTTCCCTTCGAAGGTCTGCTTTTGGCGGCATGCTCCTTGGCAAGAGGTTGCAGGAACCTTGCATCATTTCACTATTTTCATTGTATCTTTTCTAAATAGCAACTTAGAGACTTGCAACTTGTTTTAAAAGATACACAATGACCTTGCCTACAAATCAATAAAGCTTATAATAGTCTTAGCAGGGGTAAAAAATTTTTATTTCAACATTTCCATCGTTCTTCAGTCTGGTCTGCTTTTGGTGACATGCACCTTGGCAGGAGCCAGCGGAAAGCTCTGATCTCTTCAACATTATGTAAAACGTGGACAAGAAGGAAAGATTGCTTTGGCTACAATGCAGCAGTCTGAAGACCGTCAGTACTGCCCTGGCAGTCCTAGTTATTATTATTATTATTATTTGTACCGATTTTGTGGCAGCTGCACAGTCTAAACTACTTACGCCAATTCCATGACACTTTCAGAGATCATAGGCTCTGGGCTGAAGTTGATACAGAAGAAAACAAATCATAATTTCCGGCTTCCGTTCTTGTGCTACAGGCCCTTTAACTTTCGATTTTTAACATGGGAATTTTTTTCAAAATGCACTTAGAGACTTGCAACTTTTTGCAAAAGATGCACAATCATCTTCCAAGCAAAAAAGTAAATCATGAGAAAGTCGTACATCACATGACTAAGACGCCATTTTGATTTAAGTGCATTTTTTGGCATTTTCAGCCTTTCCGACACTGCCTATCTTCAAAAATCTTCTCCTCTGAACATACTGTTACTACAGAGCTGAAACTTTTACAGAATGTAGCTGATGCATTGTACTTCAAACGATACGAGCCAGATTTTGCAAAATCGATCTATTTATTTCACAGTGCCCATTCAAAAATGTCTGAAAATGAAAAAAAGTTAAAAAGTGCAAACTTCAAGGGCAGATTACTCAGACATTTAACTTTCGATTTTTAACATGGGAATTTTTTTCAAAATGCACTTAGAGACTTGCAACTTTTTGCAAAAGATGCACAATCATCTTCCAAGCAAAAAAGTAAATCATGAGAAAGTCGTACATCACATGACTAAGACGCCATTTTGATTTAAGTGCATTTTTTTGCATTTTCAGCCTTTCCGACACTGCCTATCTTCAAAAATCTTCTCCTCTGAACATACTGTTACTACAGAGCTGAAACTTTTACAGAATGTAGCTGATGCATTGTACTTCAAACGATACGAGCCAGATTTTGCAAAATCGATCTATTTATTTCACAGTGCCCATTCAAAAATGTCTGAAAATGAAAAAAAGTTAAAAAGTGCAAACTTCAAGGGCAGATTACTCAGACATTTAAGACGGGAACTTTATGATTCTTTCAGGGATCGAAGATACATATGTCGTGTACAAGAATCAATAATAAAATAGCATGCGTACAGTCATTTCCGGTCTGTAGAAATGTCGAAAAATCGTCATTTTTCACAAAATAGATTTTTAACATGGGCAAAATTTTCAAAATAGAACTAGCGACTTGCAATTTTGTTCAAACGATAGCTTATGTCCTTGTGACAAAAAAAGTAAATCATGACAAAATCGTAGGTCACGTGGTTTCTATAGTATAACGCATTTCCTTTGTTTCCCTTCGAAGGTCTGCTTTTGGCGGCATGCTCCTTGGCAAGAGGTTGCAGGAACCTTGCATCTTTTCACTATTTTCATTGTATCTTTTTTAAATATCAACTTAGAGACTTGCAACTTGTTTTAAAAGATACACAATGACCTTGCCTACAAATAAATAAAGCTTATAATATTCTTTGCAGGGGTAACATTTTTATTTTTCAACATTTCCATCGTTCTACAGCCTGGTCTGCTTTTGGCGACATGCAACTTGTCAGGAGCTAGCGGAAATATCTGATCTCTTCAACATTATGTAAAACGTGGACTAGAGGGAAAGATTGCTCTGGCTACAATGCAGCAGTCTGAAGACCGTCAGTACTGCCCTGGCAGTCCTAGTTAGGTCTTCAGACTTTAGTCTGAAAGACCTATTGTTATTATCCGATTTTCCTTATTATTATTATACTTATTATTAGGTCTTCAGACTTTAGTCTGAAAGACCTATTGTTATTATCCGATTTTCCTTATTATTAGGTCTTCAGACTTTAGTCTGAAAGACCTATTGTTATTATCCGATTTTCCTTATTATTATTATTATTATTTGTACCGATTTTGTGGCAGCTGCACAGCCTAAACTACTTACGCCAATTCCATGACACTTTCAGAGATCATAGGCTCTGGGCTGAAGTTGATACAGAAGAAAACAAATCATAATTTCCGGCTTCCGTTCTTGTGCTACAGGCCCTTTAACTTTCGATTTTTAACATGGGAATTTTTTTCAAAATGCACTTAGAGACTTGCAACTTTTTGCAAAAGATGCACAATCATCTTTCAAGCAAAAGAGTAAATCATGAAAAAGTCGTACGTCACGTGACTTAGACGCCATTTTGATTTTAGTGCATATTTGTGCATTTTCAGCCTTTCCGACACTACCAATCTTAAAAAATCTTCTCCTCTGAACATACTGGTACTACAAAGCCGAAACTTTCACAGGATGTAGCTGATGCATTGTACTTCAAACGATACGAGCCAGATTTTGCAAAATCGATCTATTTATTTCACAGTGCCCATTCAAAAATGTCTGAAAATGAAAAACAATTAAAAAGTGCAAACTTCAAGGGCAGATTACTCAGACATTTAAGACGGGAACTTTATGATTCTTTCAGGGATCGAAGATACATATGTCGTGTACAAGAATCAATAATAAAATAACATGTGTACAGTCATTTCCGGTCTGTAGAAATGTCGAAAAATCGTCATTTTTCACAAAATAGATTTTTAACATGGGCAAAATTTTCAAAATAGAACTAGCGACTTGCAATTTTGTTCAAACGATAGCTTATGTCCTTGTGACAAAAAAAGTAAATCATGACGAAATCGTAGGTCACGTGGTTTCTATAGTATAACGCATTTCCTTTGTTTCCGTTCGAAGGTCTGCTTTTGGAGGCATGCTCCTTGGCAAGAGGTTGCAGGAACCTTGCATCTTTTCACTATTTTCATTGTATCTTTTCTCAATATCAACTTAGAGACTCGCAACTTGTTTTAAAAGATACACAATGACCTTGCCTACAACTAAATAAAGCTTATAATATTATTTGCAGGGGTAACATTTTTATTTTTCAACATTTCCATCGTTCTACAGCCTGGTCTGCTTTTGGCGACATGCAACTTGTCAGGAGCTAGCGGAAATATCTGATCTCTTCAACATTATGTAAAACGTGGACTAGAAGGAAAGATTGCTCTGGCTACAATGCAGCAGTCTGAAGACCGTCAGTACTGCCATGGCAGTCCTAGTTATTATTATTATTATTTGTACCGATTTTGTGGCAGCTGCACAGCCTAAACTACTTACGCCAATTCCATGACACTTTCAGCGATCATAGGCTCTGGGCTGAAGTTGATACAGAAGAAAACAAATCATAATTTCCGGCTTCCGTTCTTGTGCTACAGGCCCTTTAACTTTCGATTTTTAACATGGAAATTTTTTTCAAAATGCACTTAGAGACTTGCAACTTTTTGCAAAAGATGCACAATCATCTTCCAAGCAAAAGAGTAAATCATGAAAAAGTCGTACGTCACGTGACTTAGACGCCATTTTGATTTTAGTGCATATTTGTGCATTTTCAGCCTTTCCGACGCTACCGATCTTAAAAAATCTTCTCCTCTGAACATACTGGTACTACAAAGCCGAAACTTTTACAGAATGTAGCTAATGCATTGTACTGCAAACGATACGAGCCAGATTTTGCAAAATCGATCTATTTATTTCACAGTGCCCATTCAAAAATGTCTGAAAATGAAAAAAAGTTAAAAAGTGCAAACTTCATGGGCAGATTACTCAGACATTTAATACGGGAACTTTATGATTCTTTCAGGGATCGAAGATACGTATGTCGTGTACAAGAATCAATAATAAAATAGCATGCGTACAGTCATTTCCGGTCTGTAGAAATGTCGAAAAATCGTCATTTTTCACAAAATAGATTTTTAACATGGGCAAAATTTTCAAAAAAGAACTAGCGACTTGCAATTTTGTTCAAACGATAGCTTATGTCCTTGTGACAAAAAAAGTAAATCATGACGAAATCGTAGGTCACGTGGTTTCTATAGTATAACGCATTTCCTTTGTTTCCCTTCGAAGGTCTGCTTTTGGCGGCATGCTCCTTGGCAAGAGGTTGCAGGAACCTTGCATCTTTTCACTATTTTCATTGTATCTTTTCTAAATATCAACTTAGAGACTTGCAACTTGTTTTAAAAGATGCACAATGACCTTGCCTACAAGTAAATAAAGCTTATAATATTCTTTGCAGGGGTAACATTTTTATTTTTCAACATTTCCATCGTTCTACAGCCTGGTCTGCTTTTGGCGACATGCACCTTGTCAGGAGCTAGCGGAAATATCTGATCTCTTCAACATTATGTAAAATGTGGACTAGAAGGAAAGATTGCTCTGGCTACAATGCAGCAGTCTGAAGACCGTCAGTACTGCCATGGCAGTCCTAGTTAGGTCTTCAGACTTTAGTCTGAAAGACCTATTGTTATTATCTGATTTTCCTTATTATTATTATTTTCGGTAATTTTGTGTCAACTGTACAGTCAAAACTACTTATGCCAATTACATGAAACGTTCAGGGGTGATAGCCTTTGGTCTGAAATTGATACATATCAGTATAAATCCTGACTTTCGGCTTCCGTTATTGTGCTAGAGCCCCTTTAAATTTCGATTTTTAACATGGGAAAATTTTTCAAAATGCAGTTAGAGACTTGCAACTTTTTGCAAAAGATGCATAATCATATTCCAAGCAAAAAAGTAAATCATGTAAAAGTCGTACGTCACATGACTTGGACGCCATTTTGATTTTAGTGCTTTTTCAGCCTTTCCGACCCAACCGGTCTTAAAAAATCTTCTCCTCTGAACATACTGGTACTACAGAGCTGAAACTTTCACAGAACGTAGCTGATGCATTGTACTGAAAACGTATCGAAACAGAATTTGCAAAATCGATCTATTCTTTTCACAGTGCCCATTCAAATATGTCTGAAAATTAACAAAAGTGAAAAAATGCAAACTTCAAGGGCAGATTACTCAAACACCTAGCACGGCAACTTCAAGATTTTTTCAGAGAAGGAAGATACATATGTTGGGTACAATAATCAATAATGAAATAGCATGCGTACAGTCATTTACGGTCTGTGGAAATGTCTAAAAACTGTCATTTTTCTAAACTAAATTTTTTAACATGGGCAACATTTTCAAAAGAGTGCTAGGAACTTTCAACTTTGTTCAAACGATAGCTAATGTCCTTGTGACAAAAAAAGTAAATCATGACGAAATCGTAGGTCACGTGGTTTCTATAGTATAATGCATTTCCTTTGTTTCCCTTCGAAGGCCTGCTTTTGGCGGCATGCTCCTTGGCAAGAGGTTGCGGGAACCTTGCATCGTTTCACTATTTTCATTGTATCTTTTTTAAATATCCACTTAGAGACGTGTAACTTGTTTAAAAGATACACAATAACATTGCCTGCAAATAAGTAAAGTTTTTAATATTCCTAACAGGGGTAAACTTTTTATAATTCAACATTTCCGTCGTTCTACAGCCTGGTCTGCTTTTGGCGACATGCACCTTGTCAGGAGTACAACGTGGACAAGAAGCAAATATTGCTCTGGCTACAATGCAGCAGTCTGAAGACCGTCAGTACTGCCCTGGCAGTCCTAGTTAGGTCTTCAGACTTTAGTCTGAAAGACCTATTGTTATTATCCGATTTTCCTTATTATTATTATTATTATTTTCGGTAATTTTGTGTCAACTGTGCAGTCTAAACTACGTATGCTTATTACATGAAACTTTCAGGGGTAATAGCCTTTGGTCTGAAATTGATACATATCACAAAAAATCCTGACTTCCGGCTTCCTTTATTGTGCTACAGCCCCTTTAAATTTCGATTTTTAACATGGCAATTTTTTTCAAAATGCACTTAGAGGCTTGCAACTTTTTGCAAAAGATGCATCATCATCTTCCAAGCAAAAAGGTAAATCATGAAAAAGTCGTACGTCACTTAATTTAGACGCCATTTGGATTTTAGTGCATTTTTTGGCATTTTCAGCCTTTCCGACACTGCCGATCTTAAAAAATCTTCTTCTCTGAACATACTGGTACTACAGAGCTGAAACTTTCACAGAACGTAGCTGATGCATTGTACTGAAAACGTATCGAAACAGAAATTGCGATTTGTTTTTACTTTTTGGACAGTGCCCATTCAAATTTGTCCGAAAATTGAAAAACATGAAACATCGCAAACTTCAAGGTCAGATAACTCGAATACCTACCAAGGGAACTTTATCAGTTTTTCAGGTCAGGAGGACACATATGCCATGTACAGGTATCAGTAATAAAAGTGCTTGCGTACAGTCATTCTTTGTCTGTAGAAATGTCGTAAAATCGTCATTTTTCACAATTTAAAATTTTAACATGGGCTAAATTTTCAAAATACAACTAGAGACTTGCAACTTAGTTTAAACGATAGCTAATGTCCTTGTGACCAAAAAAGTAAATCAAGACGAAATCGTAGGTCACGTGGTTTCTATAGTATAATGCATTTCCTTTGTTTCCCTTCGAAGGTCTGCTTTCGGCGGCATGCTCCTTGGCAAGAGGTTGCGGGAACCTTGCATCTTTTCACTATTTTTATTGTATCTTTTCTAAATATCCACTTAGAGACTTGCAACTTGTTTTAAAAGATGCACAATAACCTTGCCTGCAAATACATAAAGCTTATAGTATTCGTAGCAGGGATAAAATTTGTATAATTCAACATTTCCATCGTTCTACAGCCTGGTCTGCTTTTGGCGACATGCACCTTGTCAGGAGCTAGCGGAAAGCTCTGATCTCTTCAACATTATGTAGAACGTGGACAAGAAGGAAATATTGCTCTGGCTACAATGCAGCAGTCTGAAGACCGTCAGTACTGCCATGGCAGTCCTAGTTATTATTATTATTATTTGTACCGATTTTGTGGCAGCTGCACAGTCTAAACTACTTACGCCAATTCCATGACACTTTCAGAGATCATAGGCTCTGGGCTGAAGTTGATACAGAAGAAAACAAATCATAATTTCCGGCTTCCGTTCTTGTGCTACAGGCCCTTTAACTTTCGATTTTTAACATGGGAATTTTTTTCAAAATGCACTTAGAGACTTGCAACTTTTTGCAAAAGATGCACAATCATCTTCCAAGCAAAAAAGTAAATCATGAGAAAGTCGTACATCACATGACTAAGACGCCATTTTGATTTAAGTGCATTTTTTTGCATTTTCAGCCTTTCCGACACTGCCTATCTTCAAAAATCTTCTCCTCTGAACATACTGTTACTACAGAGCTGAAACTTTTACAGAATGTAGCTGATGCATTGTACTTCAAACGATACGAGCCAGATTTTGCAAAATCGATCTATTTATTTCACAGTGCCCATTCAAAAATGTCTGAAAATGAAAAAAAGTTAAAAAGTGCAAACTTCAAGGGCAGATTACTCAGACATTTAAGACGGGAACTTTATGATTCTTTCAGGGATCGAAGATACATATGTCGTGTACAAGAATCAATAATAAAATAGCATGCGTACAGTCATTTCCGGTCTGTAGAAATGTCGAAAAATCGTCATTTTTCACAAAATAGATTTTTAACATGGGCAAAATTTTCAAAATAGAACTAGCGACTTGCAATTTTGTTCAAACGATAGCTTATGTCCTTGTGACAAAAAAAGTAAATCATGACAAAATCGTAGGTCACGTGGTTTCTATAGTATAACGCATTTCCTTTGTTTCCCTTCGAAGGTCTGCTTTTGGCGGCATGCTCCTTGGCAAGAGGTTGCAGGAACCTTGCATCTTTTCACTATTTTCATTGTATCTTTTTTAAATATCAACTTAGAGACTTGCAACTTGTTTTAAAAGATACACAATGACCTTGCCTACAAATAAATAAAGCTTATAATATTCTTTGCAGGGGTAACATTTTTATTTTTCAACATTTCCATCGTTCTACAGCCTGGTCTGCTTTTGGCGACATGCAACTTGTCAGGAGCTAGCGGAAATATCTGATCTCTTCAACATTATGTAAAACGTGGACTAGAGGGAAAGATTGCTCTGGCTACAATGCAGCAGTCTGAAGACCGTCAGTACTGCCCTGGCAGTCCTAGTTATTATTATTATTATTTGTACCGATTTTGTGGCAGCTGCACAGCCTAAACTACTTACGCCAATTCCATGACACTTTCAGAGATCATAGGCTCTGGGCTGAAATTGATACAGAAGAAAACAAATCATAATTTCCGGCTTCCGTTCTTGTGCTACAGGCCCTTTAACTTTCGATTTTTAACATGGGAATTTTTTTCAAAATGCACTTAGAGACTTGCAACTTTTTGCAAAAGATGCACAATCATCTTTCAAGCAAAAGAGTAAATCATGAAAAAGTCGTACGTCACGTGACTTAGACGCCATTTTGATTTTAGTGCATATTTAGTGCATTTTCAGCCTTTCCGACACTACCGATCTTAAAAAATCTTCTCCTCTGAACATACTGGTACTACAAAGCCGAAACTTTTACAGAATGTAGCTGATGCATTGTACTTCAAACGATACGAGCCAGATTTTGCAAAATCGATCTATTTATTTCACAGTGCCCATTCAAAAATGTCTGAAAATGAAAAAAAGTTAAAAAGTGCAAACTTCAAGGGCAGATTACTCAGACATTTAAGACGGGAACTTTATGATTCTTTCAGGGATTGAAGATACATATGTCGTGTACAAGAATCAATAATAAAATAGCATGCGTACAGTCATTTCCGGTCTGTAGAAATGTCGAAAAATCGTCATTTTTCACAAAATAGATTTTTAACATGGGCAAAATTTTCAAAATAGAACTAGCGACTTGCAATTTTGTTCAAACGATAGCTTATGTCCTTGTGACAAAAAAAGTAAATCATGACGAAATCGTAGGTCACGTGGTTTCTATAGTATAACGCATTTCCTTTGTTTCCCTTCGAAGGTCTGCTTTTGGCGGCATGCTCCTTGGCAAGAGGTTGCAGGAACCTTGCATCTTTTCACTATTTTCAATGTATCTTTTCTAAATATCAACTTAGAGACTTGGAACTTGTTTTAAAAGATGCACAATGACCTTGCCTACACATAAATAAAGCTTATAATATTCTTTGCAGGGGTAACATTTTTATTTTTCAACATTTCCATCGTTCTACAGCCTGGTCTGCTTTTTGCGACATGCACCTTGTCAGGAGCTAGCGGAAATATCTGATCTCTTCAACATTATGTAAAACGTGGACTATAAGGAAAGATTGCTCTGGCTACAATGCAGCAGTCTGAAGACCGTCAGTACTGCCATGGCAGTCCTAGTTATTATTATTATTATTTCCGAGATTTTTGTGACAGCTGTACTGAAAAAACGGGCGACCCGATTTTCATGAAATTAACAGGGATGTTAGCCTCTGGGCTGAAATTGATACAGATGAAAAAAAATCCCGACTTCCGGTTCCGGTTTCTGAGTTACGGCCCTTCGAAAATTCGAATTTTAACATGGGAAATTTTTTCAAAATGCATCTAGAGACTTTAAACTTTTTCTAAAAGATGCGCAATAAGATTGTGAACAAAAAAGTAAATCATGACGAAGTCGTGGGTCAAATGACTTAGACGTCATTTCGTTTTTAGTGAATTTTCAGCGTTTTTGACCCCACCCATCTTCAAAAATCTTCTCCTCTGAACATTCTGGCACTACAGATCTGAAACTTTCACACAAAGTAGCTGATGCATTGTACTCAAAACGATACGAATCAGAATTTGCGAAATCTTTATACTTTTTCCACAGTGAGCTTTCAAATTTGTCTGAAATCGGAAAAAAGTGAAAAATGGCCAACTTCAAGGGCATATAACTAAAAGACCTAGGACGGGAACGTTATGATTTTTTCAGGGAAGTAAGATACATATGTCGTGTACAAGAATCAATAATAAAATGGCGTGCGAACAGTCATTTCCGGTCTGTAGGAATTTTGAAAAAAATGACATTTTTCAAAATTTAAATTTTAACATGGGCAAAAATTTCAAAATAGACCTAGAGACTTGCAACTCCATTTAAACGATAGGTTATATCGTTGTGACCAAAATTGTAAATCATGACGACTTCGTAGCTCACATGGTTTAGCCGCCATTTACATTTTCTGTATTATAATGTTTTTTCATCGGTGAACTTGGAAGCCCTGCCTTTGGATGCTCCTTGGCAAGAGGTTGCGGGAAACTGGCATCTCATCTCATGAGTGTTATTGTCATTGTATTATTTCTAAATATCTACTTTCAGACTTGCAACTTGTTTTAAAGGAATCAAAATGAAGTTCATTGCAAATAAATAAAGCTGATATGTTCGTTGTAGTTCACAAATAATTAAAATTCAATATTTCCTTCATTTTTACGCCTGGTTTGCTTATGGCAGCATGCACCTTAGCAGGAGCTTGTGGAAGAGTCTTCTCTTCAACCGAATTTCAATTTTCAAAAAAGAACAAGAGACTTGTAATTTAATTTAAAGATAGCTAATATCGCTGTGATCAAAATTGTAAATCAGAGCGAATTCGTTGCTCATATGGTTCAGCCACTATTTATAATTTCTTTATTTTAATGTATTATCATCATTTCACTTCGAGGCCATGCCTTTGGCAGCATGCTCATTGGCAAGAGGTTGCGGGAACCTGGCATCTTATCTATTTAGTGTAATTGTCATCGTATTGTTTCTAAATATCTACTTAAAGACATGCAACTTGTTTTGAAAGAATCACAATAGTATTTCATGCAAATAAATAATGCTGATGTATTCGTAGTAGTTTACAAATATTTAAAATTCAACATTTCCTTCCTTTTGACGCTTGGTCTGCTTATGGCTGCATGCAACTTGGCAGGAGCTTGCGGAAATTGTAATTTCTTCTTAGGACACTGCAGGCATCAGTGAAAGATTTTAAAACAAATTTTTTATTTTAAACAAGGGTAAAATTTCCAAATGGAACTAGAGACTGTCTTATTGTATAGTATTATTTTTTTAAATCCACTTACAGATTACCAACTTGTTGTAAAAGATTGACAGTATACCGGTTCTATAAAAACATAAAGCTGATAAATTCGTTGGAAAGGGCAAATTTTAAATATCAACCTAGAGACTTAATTTTTTTTAAGATGCACAGTACAAATAAAAACAAAAAGTAAATCATGGCAAATATGAAGGTCACGTGGTTTTCTTGATATTTTGATTAATATATAAGTTGGGAATTTTCAAAGTTTTGCTGGTATGAGGGGGGATACATGTAACATTAGTAGTTTTGACAGAATAGTATAAGTGACATTCTTCGATCAAACATGGAGGTGAAGGTCAAGCAGAAGTCTGAAGACCTAAGTACTGCCGCGGCAGTCCTAGTTATTATTATTATTATTATTATTATTATTTTTATTATTATTTCAAGATTTTTGTGCTGGCGACTTCTACAAGAAGGATTGCAGCTATTACAACCAAACTTCACAGGCTGATAGCCCTTACTATGTAGTTGTGCAGCGAAGCTTTTGGGCCCAATTGGTGCAACCATGTAGGGTCAGGTTCGAATCTAAAAGTCAATTTTTAACATGGGAAAAAAATGAAAATTTCAGCTAGAGACTTGCAACTTTTTTTAAAAGATGCGCAATAACCATGCGAGAAAAAAAGTTAACCATGACGAATGTGTAAGTCACGTGGTTTCGCCGCCATCTTGATTTTAAAAACTTTATAAAATCTCCAGACCCCATGCATCTTTGACGATCTTCTCCTCTAAAGATATAAACTCTACAGAGCTGATATTTGCACATAATGTAGCTGAGACATGATATATATTGTGAATCTCCCCAAGGGGCACTTATTCTCAATACTTTTTTCATACAGAGTACTTGAAATCTGACAATTTCGAAAAAAGTTAAAATTTCAAACCTAAATATCTCGAAAACTTAATAAGATAATTTCATATAACTTTCACCAAAATGTGGGCAACAACATTCCCCATCGATTTCGCCCATAGAGGTTTTCGGCCGTAATAATAGATTTTTTGCTATTTCGAAAAAACTGAAAAACAGGTGAATTTGCGCAAATTTGATGGTTCGCTTCTTCAAAAATCTTCTCCTAAATAACGGCATTACATACAGACACATGGTATAGCTCATTTTGAAGCTAAATCTTTGCTGTTTATATGAATCTATAAACCAAAGCTCTACATTTAATAGTTTATGAGTTACAGCATTTTAAAAATTGAACTTTAAAAAAAAAAAAAAATCGGCCTTTGATTCTAAAGGGACATTACTCTGTCAGAAATTGTTTAATTTGTAATCTGTTTCTTGCAATCTACTTAACATGGATACTTTTACAACTCCACTGCAGAATATTATCATATAAAAGTTTATGGTTTGGGCACAATGTAAGCAGTTTTTAAAGAAATGGAATTTTTATGAACTTTCGCAAATTTGAGGGTACGCATCTTCAAAAATCTTCTCCTAAATAACGGCAACACATACAGACACATATTATAGCTCATTGTAAAGCTGACTCATTCTTGTTTATATGAATCTATAAACCAAAGCTCTACATTTAATAGTCTATGAGTTACAGCACTTTAAAAATTGAACTTAAAAAAAAAAGATTGTTTGGCCTTAGATTCTAAAGGGACATAACTCTGTCAGAAATTGTTTGATTAGTAATTTATTTATTGCAATCTGTTTGACATAGTTACCTATACAACTCCACTACAGAACATTATCATATAAAAGTTCATAGTTTGGGCATAATTTAAGCAGTTTTAATAACATTTGTAATTTGATGATTTTGCGACTTTTTTAAGTGCATTTTCTTTGGAGAATTATTTCTCTTCAACCAATAAAGATACAAACATGAATCTTATATCATTTCAAAGCGGAAATATATTATATTAAGTAGAATATTTTTCAAGCATTGATCTATCAAGGTTTCCATGTTACGGTCCATTGAATATTGCCATTTTTCGAAAATCGTAATTTTCGACAAAATTTAAACGTACACTAGTGCTCAACTATATGAAGAAGTGACACATTATTTATACGTGCGTATGCACAATTTCAAGAGCAACAACTTTTGTATTGAACGCTTTCATCAAGAAGTTGATAGTTAAGCTTCAAGCATCGCAAATGTCGTATAGGGGTCCAAAAATAAGCATTTTTTAGTATTTTCTTGAATATTTGAAACAACATTACTCATTAAGTATGTATTCAATCTATATGATGATTATATCTACTTAAGGGGAAATACAAGCCCGACATTTCCTATGTGACACCTTAGTATGAAAATATTAACCGTTTTATCTTAATCATGAGAAACATAATGTAGGGGTCTATTAGTGTATGATTTTTCCATTTTCACTTAGAGACATTGCCAAAACTTTCAAAATACATCTACAGACTTGTAACTTGTTTTGAACGATGCACAATGTCAAGAACTTTCAGAATAAGTGTGTCATTTATGCGCTGAATCCTTTTATCGTCACTTGTGACTATATTTATTTTTATTATTTCAAGATTCTTGTGGAATCGACTTTGGCAAGAAGGATTGCAGCTATTGCAACCAAACTTTGCAGGCTGATAGCCCTTACTATGTAGTTGTGCAGCGAAGCTTTTGGGCCCAATTGGTGCAGCCATGTAGGGTCCAGTTCGAATCTAAAAGTCATTTTTTAACATGGGAAAAAACTGAAAAATGCAGTTAGAGACATGCAACTTTTTCTAAAAGATGCGCAATAACCATGCGAGCAAAAAAGTCAACCATGACGAATCTGTATGTCACGTGGTTTCGCCGCCATCTTGATTTTAAAAACTTTAAAAAATCTTCGGACCCCATGCACCTTTGACAATCTTCTTCTCTGAAGATATAAGCTCTACAGAGCTGCTATTTTCACATAATGTAGCAGAAGCATTATATATATTGTGAATCCCCTCACGGATACTTATTCGCAATATTCTTTTCACAGCGAGTACTTGAAATCTGGCAATTTTGAAAAAAGTGGAAATTTCAAAACTCAATAACTCGAAAACTTACCAAGATAATTTCATAAATTTCATCGCAAATGTCGTATAGGGGTCCAAAAATAAGCATTTTTTAGTATTTTCTTGAATATTTGAAACAACATTACTCATTAATTATGTATTCAATCTATATGATGATTATAGCTACTTAAGTGGAAATACAAGCACATCATTTCCTATGTTACACCTTAGTATGAAAATATTAACCGTTTTAACATAATCATGAGAAACATAATGTAGGGGTTGATTAGTGTGTGACTTTTCGATTTTCATTTAGAGACATGGGTAAAACTTTTAAGATAACTCTACAGACCTGCAACTTGTTTTGAAAGATGGACAATGCCAATGACATTCCAAATAAGTGTCTAATGCATGCGCTGAATCCTTTTATCGTCACTTGTGACTATATTTGTTATTCTTTTCATTCGTTATAAAATATGATAATGCTTAGTAAAAACTACAGTGTAACACATTGAAGTTATTAATTCTAATATTATTAAAATCGCAATTCTAAACCAAAGAATAAATTTGAAAGTACTGAAATACAGAGTTAATCGACTACCTAATTGTTTCTTCATGTACGTGCATATATTTGAAAGCATATGATCGCTTCCTTCATTCCCTTAATTGTCACACAAAATTTACGTTCACACAAATATTTCGTCGATTTCTTCCATGAAACCGTTATTTGTACCAACCGCTAAATTTCGTTTTTAAAATATACCTGACTGTCAGATATTTCTCAAATGAATCAAGTATTGTCAGAAAATGAACAGAAATATTTAGAAGCCAACGGAGTGTTACACTTTGCTTTGTTTTTGCGTCAGCTGTAACTTGAAAGTGTCCGAAGTTCGGGCGACTTCGGGTGGTGTCCGAGCTTAGGTCAGTTTGCCCTAGTTAATTTCAAAACAAAGAGCTAGTTTTTTAGTTTTTTCTTGAATATTCAAAACAATATTACTCATTAAGATCCAGCCTGCTGTAGGCTTGAGTTCAAGTTAGCCAGTGCATCCCCCTGTCATCTGCGGGCTGCATTTCAAGCCGAATCGCGTGCTGAGAGCGTGACCCCTGACCTCATATCAAAAAAGACAATTACACTTGTCCAGCGACTGAACTGTCGATGTAAATGCAACAGAAAGATTCTACAATAAAAATCCACTACAGTGATATGTAATACTTTTAATAAAAGTCGCTATTCATGTTACACGGATCCACGAAAAAAGTCAGTCGATGCGAGAGAAAACTTCAAGTGGAAACTGTCACATGTGCAAAAGTTGGAGATACGACGGTTTCAAAACAATGATAAATAAAGTAAATCTGACGCAGTGACAATTCATAACTGTGTTTATTCAATGTACACGATAAACAATCTTAGTCAGTATGATTCAGAATATCATTGCAATGTTTTATCAAGGCAAAATCGAACTGTCAAAACGAGAGTTTCTTTCATCTCGCTGAAGTTAGAAACCGTTAGACTCAACAAACAATGTATTGACAACAGCATCATCTACAAATCCGTAAAATTTGATGATGATCACGGATTCTAAAGATAAAAAACCTGACATTTATATAACTTGTTATGGCTAAAACTTGCATTACAATCAGGCCTACATATCATCTTGAAAAATCTACTTACAAATTGCCGATAAACAGCATGACGCCATTACGTACTTTCATGCACTGATGGCATATTTCGATCAAACACAATTTCGATCATGTTCAAGTTCAGTATCCGATTCATGGCACTTGATCGGAATATCCTAATGCACACATGCTGCATTAACATTTTGTAGTGGTGAAAAAACAATTGGCTTATTTAAAAAGATGCTGGTTCTTGAGTAATTACACTCGGACCCAAAGACAACCGTTAGCAGGTCCCGCGCGATTGTAAACAAGTTACTGTCAATGCTATTCCGAAAAAACTAATGTTTATGATAGCAACACTCTGTCGGTCATTCTTGCTCTATGGTTTTATATAAACATATTTATTTTCTATTTTAAACTATAATTCACGAAAAATGATTGTACTGTTTGTTTTCTTGTTTTTAAATACTGAAGGCAAGTAGCATGTCGATTATCGTTAGACTAGGCGATTGGAATCTCAAGTACGATTTCAAATGAAATTTTGGAATATAGGGGCGTAACTAGCTACTTAACGCCCCGAAACCCAGGTTTCCGGGCCGCTTCTAAGCCCTGTAGAAACAACATCTGGTTGGAAGAGCGAGAGACCCCACTCGCCTTCCAATGCAGATTTGGATATGTTAGCGCTTGTGTCATTATATAGCCTTTGCATTGTGTGTAAAAGAGATATTTCACTTTAAGTAAGGCCTATTTTAAAATTTCTACTGAAACGAGAACCAACCTTTATTGCCTTTATTCTAAAACATCGCTCTTTTCGTCTATGGCAGTCGCCATCTTGGGCTGTGACGTCACAGGCTATAGTCTCTTTCAATGATCTGCGCCACTTTAGATGTGATACTTCACCGTCAATAGACGGAATCATTAAAAATGCGCTTTGTTTTATCAGAGACTATTTATTTTATGGTCTCTGGTTTTATAACAAATAGATTTACAGTTAAATTGGTTACGTAAATGATAGATAGTTGAAACTACAATGGAAACTGTTTATCATGTGAATAGATGATAATAAATAAAGATAAAGAATTAATCTTTTGAATTAAAGCTGTTTGTATGTGTGACTTCTGTCAACTTTTATAAATGATAAAGGATTGTGTTGAGGTGAGCAATGAGAGTTTTATTTATAAAAAACTTGTTTTGACATGTAAAACTTGAATTGTTCCCAAATTTAGGCGATCATACAGGTCTCTAAAAATGTTTCCTCACAAAAATTGAAATGGATAGATTACAAAATAGTTATTCAAACTGGAAAGCAGTGTTTATGCACACACTACATTATCCAAATTTGTTGTGCTTTTCAGATAAAACAAACATTGAATATAGAGTTATATCTTCCATTTCAAATCCGTTTTTGATAGAAATGAAGATTGGTCCAATATGACAAACAAATATAAAACACATGTTAAAAAGAAACAATATCTTCTCTCTCCAAGTTCATGCAAAACTGATAACATTACATTTGGAAAAGGAGTGTTTTGTACATAAGTTGGCTCAAACAAGGTTGATTATTTGTAAATGATCTATTGGATTCATATGGTAGTATAAATTCAAGGGAATAATTATGTATGACAAATTCCTTAAACGCAAAAGTTCTCCAATGGGTCATTACTGTAGATGTTCAACTTGTGTCATTAGCGACAGTATTACTCAAGTTGAGCCATACTGCCTGTCTGTGCTGGGGCTGCACGTGACACGTGTCTATTGCTTGATGGCTGTTGCCTGGTCTCTCGCCTCTCGCGTGTCTGCTCCTCCGCGGGTTGGCGTTGGCTCGCGCTAGCCTTTGCTTCGCCTTGCTTTCGCCTACCTGTTGGGTAAACGAATGGGTGGGGGTACGCCCTCAGCCTTGCGAGCATTCGCGTGTGAACGAGCATTCTCTAAGCGAGAGCTCGTTCGCGAGTGAATGTCAACTCACCTGCTCTCGCGTGTCAGGTGACTAAGTGTGATTGTACGGGCGTACATAGGTCAAGCGTGAACTCACATGTGAATAGGTGTTCATTCATTTGCCGTCTCGGGTTTACGAATTGAGTTACGCTTGTGGGTTCACTTTCTGTCTCACTCACACTCGCTCGTTGAAGGTTTATCAGTGAGTGATGGCTCCCCCTGCGCCTTTCGCGTCGTTTTGTTGCCGATGTGGGATCAGCAATTCGGCGCTTAATGACCCACACTCGTTGTGCCGTATGTGTAAGGTCATCTGTACTGATAACGACAGATGTGCAGAATGTGCCTCGCTCTCTGAACAGGCCATCGCGAGCTTTATCATGACCATTCGCAAGAGTGAGAGAGACTCTGCCTCTTATAGGAACAGGAAGGTTGACCCATCCCCAACTGGGGACACTTCGCGTAGGTTGTCTCTCTCCAAAAGTCGTCGTGACCTTTCAGGTCGTAGCCCTTCGCCCACGTATGTTGATTTAGTTATTTAGGAAGACAGGGCGGAGTTCGGGGAGGACTATGACGACGAGCAGGGGCTGGGGTCTAGTTCTACTGTTATTGAGCCAACTGCCTCGCTTAAGTCACGTTCTCCTGTCCGCTCCTTTCCCCTCTGCCTTAAGAACAAGCGGGCGAGCCGCAACCCTTCCCGTTCGCCTTCTGTCTCGCCTAAGAGGAGGAAGAAGACCAGGAAGAAGAAGCACAAACGCTCGGCGTCTTGCTCTCACTCTGCCGATGAGCAGTCGGTGTCTGCTCAGCTTCTGGCTTCAATTAAGGATACGATGTCGGGCCTTATGGATGCTAGACTTTGGCCTCTTGAATCAGGCGGGCCTCGTAAGTCTCCCGCCCTCTCATCTGCATCCCCCTTTCGCAGGGTGGTACGCATTGTGTGGCCTACGCATGTAACTCTCGCCTTGCCTACGCATTCCCCCTCGGGTTCCCCAGTGAGGGAGTTTATTGACCCATGCAACCCTCCTCTCATTAGGGTTTTATCGGGGGAGGAAGAAGACCTCTTCGCGGAGGAGGACGAGGACTTGACAACTGACGCAGGTGCGAGGTTGGAGGCGATTGCAGAGTTTGCTGCTGGGGAACTAAGTTAGGTTTCACCCGACTCGTCCGCCGCCAATCGCGCTCGACACCAGTCGTTTTGCGAACCAACCACACCTCGCCAGCCTCGTAAGGTTTTGCCTCCTCACAGATTTCCGGTGTCAGCGGCACAGGACCTTCATGAGTCAGTCAGGTCGGTTGTTCCCGGCAGACTGTTACCGCCACATGTCCTGTCGGACAGACAACGCTCTGCATAACCAGTGGCTGATTTTCCCATACCTCTCGCTCCCCCCACACTGGACATGGGTATCGGACGGGTTGCCTCTCCCGCCATTCCTCAAAGGGTGTCGGACGCCTGTCTTGTGCATCTCGACAAGGAGGCATGTTCGATACTGGGTGTGAGCAATTACCTGGCGCACGCCTGTCATGCTTTTGCTGCCTTCGCCAAGGAGGCGGGTATAGAGGAGTGTTCGCCAGCTCTCTATCGAGGGTTTGGGCGGTGACCAGTGGTGTTTCCGAGGTTACGCTATCGGCCGCTGGAGTGACCAGTCTGCTCAGGGATGGGTTCCTCGCTAGGACTAACCAGTCACTTCACATTCGGAAGGGGCTGAGGGCGGCGGATGGCACCGCCAAGTCTCTGTTCGCTGGCAACATTCCTGAAGAGCTCCGCCAGCGTCAGAAAGCCCAGCAGCAGGACATCAACAACAGGTTGGCAAGTGGGGAGGTAAAAAAGAAGTTCGCGACGCCTCGCAATACCCCCACTAAGAACACCCCTGTTCAGTCCACTCCTAAGTGAACTGGCGACGTTAACTTTCGTGCAGGAGGCCGTGGCCCGAGACCCACGCCTGACACCCCCTCTCGCTACAACGGTATCGAAAGAAGGGCAATCGAGGCGGCAAGAAGTGACAGGTTGTCACAGCCGTGCCTTCCGCCTCTCGTAGTCCAGCCCACAGAGGGGCCGGTGGGTGGTCGACTGGCGGGGTTTGTCCCCAACTGGAGACAGCTGTCTCTAGACCATTTTGTGTGTCAGATCTTAGAGCGGGGTTAACATATCCCAGACTTCTCCTCGGTTCGCTCTTACGTTGGAACAGGTGGAGATTATTCTCTCCAAGGAGGGGGTGGAGGAAATCCCCCTCTCATATCTGACCCCGGGGTTCTACTCCCAGGTGTTTGTCAGACCCAAAAGGGACTCGAACAAATGAAGGAATTCAACTTCTCCTACCTCGTACGCCCGCCATACTTTCGATCATGCGGTCGCTGGAGCACTCAGACAGTATGGTGTCTCTCGACCTCCAGGATGCGTACCTGCACATTCCGATCTTCGTGTCGGACTGCAGGTACCTCCATTTCATCCTGGACGGGAGGCATTTTAAATGAAAGGTTCTACGCTTTGGGATCTCCTCCGCCCCTTGGCTGTTCACGAGAGTGACCCAGTCTATCGTTCATTACCTGCACGTCCATCAGGTGCAGTTCATGATGTATCTGGACGATGGGTTTGCTCACGACCATTCGCCAGTTGTTCAGCCGTTAGTTGGACAGGGCCCTACACTCCGCGATGTCACTGCGACAGTCAGCGGGTGCTAGACCTCCTGACCTCCGCTCAGGACCTGACCGTCAGGGGCAGAGGGTATCTGCGTCCCCTTCAGGTGTTCCTGAACACACTCGTCAGGGAAGCTCGCTGCTCTCGCGCTATCCGCCTCCCCCCAGACCTCCTCCACTTCCTGGCTTGGTGGCGAGTGGAGGACAATGTTTACTCAGACGTCCCGCTGAGGCCGACCCCCGCATCCCTGCACCTGTTTGTGGACCCGTCCACTCAGGGTTGGGGGGCTCACCTCACCTGGGACCAGACTGCGGGTGTATGGTCACAAGCTCAGGGGGACAGTCAATGTCCTAGAGTTGGATGCAGTCCGCCAGGCGTTAGACCCCTTGTCAGCACGCCTGCGAGGTCACTGCCTCTTAGTTCACAAGGACAGCCTGGTTTCGGCTTGGACAATCAATCCCTAAGGCTCGACCAGGGCGGACTCACTGCTTCAGCTCGCACTCCGCCTGTTCGATCTCGTGGACAGCATTGGGTTGACAATACGTGCAGTGCATATACCAGGGGCCAAGAACATCCTCGCAGACGCTCTCTCTCCCAGACAGCCCTCCTCCCACGGAGCGGCAGCTGCACCCTCGAGTGGTTCAGTCTCTATGTCTACAGTTCGGCAGGCCTCTGATAGACCTATTCGCAACAAGGCTCAATTGCCAACTGCTGACGTACGTATCCCTGGTTCCCGACCCGGGAGCCTGGGCTCTTGACGCTCTCTCGTTAGAGTGGGAGGGGATGGACGCCTATGCTTTTCCACCGCCAGCCATCCTCTCTCAAGTAGTAGCGAAGCTACACTCCACTCTCACCATCCGACTCCTCTTCATAGCCTGGTCGGCCCTGGTTCGTTCCCCTGTGCAGGCTAGCTCTGTAGGAGCCAGTTCCGATCCCTCTTCGGGGGGATCTGCTCTGGAGCAACCAAAGCGGGTGTGTACACGAGAACCCGCAGGTTCTCCATCTTCACGCCTGACTTGTATTAAAAAGGGGTTAAGGCGGAGCGGGTACTCTAAGTGAGTGGCGATGGCCATAGCTACAGCTCAACGGCCAACCACAAGGAAGCTCTATGACTCACGTGGTGTGCCTTCGCCTCGTTCTGCGAGGAGCAGGGCTTTGAAGTGGAGGCGGCCTCGCTGTCCCAAATTGCAGAGTACTTGGTGTACATGAGGAACAAGAGAGGGCTTAAAGCCTCCTCGATCAATATCAACTTGGCAGCGATCATGTCAGTAGTTCGCAAACGCTCCCCTGGACTCGACATCTCCGTTCTGAAGGGACTGATTAAGCCCTTTCGTTAGGTCGACGGTCGGCGCAAGCCTAGACCACCGGAGTTGGATCTGGTGATAGTTCTTGGTCACCTACGTTCAGATTTCTATGAACATCACCCTCCTTTGTCTCACCGTTAAGACAGCCTTTCTGAACGCAATGGCCTCGGCTGCGAGGATATCAGAGCTCCACACTCTTCAAGCTGACCGTTTACGGTTCGAGCGCCGAGAAGGGGGGTCTGCAACGTTGGGCCTGGCCCAAGACTTTGTCTGTGAACACCAGGTCGCGGACGAGAGAGGAAGGACATTTCTGATACCATCATTAGGTCCTGAAGCCGACTCGCCAGAGGTCACAGACCTTTCCCTTTGCCCAGTCCGTGCAATCCGGTTGGGGGTGACCTAGCACTCCTCTGAACAGTACCAGTCCCCATCTGGAACATCCTCCTCAACCATTCCCAGATGGAAATGACTGCCGTTTGAGCATTTTGAGTTCGAACACTGCAACATTGCAAACTCGTTGCCTTGATCTTATAGGTGAATAAGAAACAGGAGTACTCATTAGAGCGGAAATAAAAGTAAATGGTCTCGTCGAATTGGACGCTGTAAAATACATTGTCCAAAAACAAGTTTAGTGTTTTATTAATGTACCAGACATGTACTAGCTTATATAGACATAATAGACTATACATGGTGTATATTTACCAGAATTGCAACTGTTATAATTAGATCGTATCATCAATGCATACAGTGATTGTATCACTTATCATATTAAATATCATAGACGTTATATAACCTCTTTACAAACGCAAAATACGTAGTCGGTCGACTCCTCTGTGTCGGACACGGACGAGCTGCTGCTTTTTGGATTTGGCCTCTGTGAAGGTTGTGATGTCTGGCTCAGCATCGAGCGATGTCATATGAAGCTTGTGCAATGCACCAAGAACTACATAGCACCTTGTTGACAAACTCAGCGACAGAGGAAAAGCAGTCTCCGACATCTTTTTTCACATTTCTGTGACCAAACACATTCTTCAGGTGGAACAGAGTCCCCTTCTCTGTGGCACTGGATTCGCTATAGAAGGTATCCATGAGATCCTGTATGTATTTGTAGATATTGTATTAGGCGTTCATACATATTCAGGTATCTATTGCGATATGAAATACATATGTTATTTGAACATTGACGGGGATAGTAGGAGTACATGTATGTTTAATCATGTAATACCTACATGAGAAGCATTCTCTTGTGGAACTCTTGGACTTCAGACTGTAATCCAAGAAGACGGTGACGACGAGTCGCCCCATTGACCCTTGCCTTATGGGCGTCGTTATGCCGTTCACGGGACAATCCATCCCCAAAGCAGAGTATGGGGTACACGTCCCCGTCTACCTCCGGCACATACTCGTGAAGTTGCTCAAGAATCTTAAAGGTGCATCCATTGTGTTTCATAAATTTCTATTTTGCTTTAATACGTTCCAACACACCATATGTGCTGTTTACAATAAAAAAAAATTCACCCAGCCTGCATATTCATCCCCAATCGCCAGATATGTCATAATTACTAGTTTCCAATTAAAATTGAGTAACGGCATTATGCATGTGCAGAAACCGAAAGTGAACGTCCTATGTATATGCACAGTAGTTATATGATCTATTGAACATTATCAACCCAAATTTGTTATCTTGTCTGGTTTAAATAAGATTCCAAAATTACGTTTGACTCATTGGCGCGCGCCACACGCGGTGCATTGTCCGGTTTTCGATCAGAAATCGACACTTTTACCTTCATATCGTCAATATACTAAGTCGAGTATCATCAAAATGGTAGTTTTCGGTAACAGTTGGTACTTCTCGATAAAATAAGACCATTTATAACGTTTGGCATATTTGACCCCCAATAACACAATGGATGTACCTTTAATGGTTCCAGTGATCGTGGAGGGGTTCTCATGCAAAACGCCTAGATTTGTCTATGACAACGCAGACAGAAAATCTGTTTGAATGTTAGTTTAAGCAGTTTGTTGCCTACTCCGAAGGATCAGAGTCGACTATGAGAGATTTTCTTATTGGATGATATGTTAGGTGATATATAATTTAATCTACATTAGAAGCATCATTAACAACAGTTTACGAAGGAGAGAATAGTCTTTGATTGGCCTTTACTCTCGATATAAGGTTGATGAAGAATGACACTATTTTTGAATATGCAAATTCTTTGTTTCGACGATGATTGGACCTAGAGTCTAATGTCGTTGTCAAACAAGTTATTTCCACTTGGACTTGCAATGGCATTGGAAATCTACTAAATCTATTTAGAAACGACGTTTATGCAGAATAAAGAAGTTGCATATCCATAAAATAGTATTCATTCTTTGAAAGAGAGTAAGTTTTAACTACATTTTGGAAATGAGTTTAGACCATTTTAATAACACACACACACTTCACTTTTCTGCGTTGACTGATCCCAGCGCTGTCAGGATAGTTGGAATGGAAGAAATGTATGTCATTCACAAGGATTCGTGTTATGATAATTATAACCACCATCCTCTGTTGAATAGATTCAATATCCTGTGTCTGCAATTAGAACCTATTTGTTTGGATCTCGACGGCAAGTTTCGTGTCAGTTGAATCAAGATGGGTGGTTGGTACGCGGTTTGTGGCGCAGTAAGCTGGGGCCCACATCATCATCTTGTTCTGTCGGTTTGACAACATGTGGCGTGCTTTTACCATCTTCCCCACGTTGTCCCAAACCAACGTGTACCCGGGGCATAGAATGTCGGACTCGTTTACAGCAAACAAAACATTACATACACAGAACATTTATAAATGTAAGTTTCAAATCGATCTTTAATATTATAAGAATAGTTTAGGTCTTCACTGTTCAAATTATAAACTTGGATGAACGGATATTTTCTAAAAGTATTATAAGCTCTACGTGAGTAAATTAACCTTTATCAGAATCGGGGATAGCCTCAACACCATCCATGTGAACAAGTTCGGGTTCGCTACCCTGCCAGCCTTCACACTCCGGAACGTTCACCTCTGCATCGCTCTCCCTATCGGACTCGGACTCGAGCGCAGTAGTTGGCTGTATGTTAAGCTCTTCAATTACGGGTAGCTGTGTCTTAATGACAAGAGAACGTATGTATCAGGGAGCAGTGATAACAGTACAAATATAGTAATTACTTTGTCTTATAGTTAGTTTTATAGTTTGTGTTTAATAGAAAGTACCTCGATGTTCGATTTCATCTTGACAACTTTGGAGTCGGCGCACACTTTTAAGGTTTGACATGTGTCTAAGTGTACTTTGGATGCTACAATACACTCCAAGGGCATTGAGGTGTTTGAAAAGCTACAAAGAAATAGAGAGTTAAACCATGACATACATTTTCGTGTTAAAGTACAATTGAAACAACTCTACTCATTTATATTATATTTCTATCGAGCTCACTGCAAATAGAAATGAACAAACTAACTATATTTTTTATCATTACATGTTCACTTAAAATAAGTTAAACCAGTAAAAGTAAACGGCAATATCAATCTGCTAATAATCGCGTTAATATTACTTGCATCTTTATACCATTACAGTGGCTTAAACTAGAAGTTATCTTTCAGGTAGAGATGTATGGACATTTTAGATATATTTTTTGGCATAGACAGATAAAGGCCAACATCTAAAAATCAAGTTCAAGATTTATTAACCGGCCACATGGGAGTTGGGATTCTGACTTGAGCGTTTTAGATAGCATTGACGTGAAGGTTGGTGCTGCTTCCCTGATTTCCTTCATTACAGTATTCCAGTTGAACTCTTTGATGTTGTTAAAGGTACATGGACGAATGAGAAATGATTGTGTCTTTTCAACAGATTGTATTTCATTGGTTATTGTTCATTCAAAATGTCGAGCATTGCCTTTCTGGCAGCTTGTGAAGTTTTGAAGAGTTTCCGAAAGCCCTTTCTGTATTCAAAATTTTCCAGGCATCTTAGTGCTCGGGCATGAGGATTTATTCTGATTGAAACACGTTTGCCAGGTGTCACTTTAGCCACTTTTATTTTCCTCGGCGTTTTTGAAGGGGTGAGACGATGTTTGGAACTCGACATCATTGTGGAACTATAACTATAAATTTTAGTTTACATGTTAAACAATTTATAGCTATACATGTGATGTTTTACAGCATACAGTGTGTGAGCGAGTTATTGTTTAACGCCGCTTCGGCATTTGTGCAGCCATTAGCGGCGAAAATAATATAAAATATATGATATAGGATATTGTATGACATGTTTGTGTATTTTCAATATGTTTTAGATGCATCCCCACGTTGACCACATGGCAATTGTAATCTCACCATTAATTGCCTTAATGACTGACCAAGTGGCCGAGTTAGCAAAACACAACATCAAAGCTGCCGCTATTACCTCAGATACGTCATTCGATCAATTTCAGGGTGAAGTGCCTACATATTTTTAATGTTTCGCTGACATATCTTAACATTAAAATTTACTTTGTTTCTTTCCAAAAATATTCACTGAAATAAGCATAAATAGAGAACGTTTTATTTTTGGCAGCTATAGGAATATCACACTGCGACGAAAATAGTGTGATGACCTATAATATATTTAATCTAATTACTTTCTTACCCTCTTCCTTCCTCAAATGATTTTAGACATATACGAAGGCAAGTACAAGGTAGTAATCCTATCACCGGAAGCAGCCATGACAAGCAAATGCAGAAAACTATTCCTCACACACAGGTTTCAACAGACAGACTGCATACTTGCATGTGACGAAGCACACTGTATTTCCGAATGGTATAGAAGAGTTCACATTATGTTAAAATAAAACTTAATATTAATTCAAAACCTAATTAATTCACTAATCCAATTGTAAATTTCAGTTAACACGTTATTCTGTTTCCAGAGGAAGTTATTATAATTCAATATGTTATAAAAGTTAACAACCACTAATTGTATGAATCAAGTACCTATGGTTTTCAGGGGAAATGATTTTCGCCCCGTGTACAGTGAGGTGGGGTGTGTCAGGAGTTTTTTTGTCGGCCCCTATACTAGCCGTCACTGCAACATGCGACAAAAAGTCGGAGATATTTGAGAGGCTAAATATGAATACGTCAGACACTGTTACAGTTGCAGTTGTGATAGGTAGAGTCTATATGCTTATTTGAATGATATATTTCTCAATTTGGTTCAAATCAAGTTACTAAAACATAACACATTGTCCCGATTAACAGGGGTTTTATGGCATGTCTGAAGTCATATTAAATATGTATATCCTCCTGAGACCCAGAGGTACCACCACTATGTCAACTAACAGAGTATAACTGCTTATATAGATTTTTCGGTGTGTCAGTCTTTCCTTAAGATGTAAATACATTTATTTTCCTGCTCATGTTCCCCAAAAGGGATATTTGGGAGGTCCACATTTGTGGACATTGGGACTAAGCTTGACACAAATATTGCCCATGTCCATGTGTGTGGACAGATACATTGAATACGCAACATCGTGATTTTGCATTATTGGTGCACCAATGAACTTAAGTATGATAAAAATATTTGATAAGATGACAAATTAGGTATGAAAGAATGTTTAATAACCTTTACATGCAATCATCAACCACAAGCAGATGCAACTAAATAACGTTAAACAGGAACCACTCTTTTTAAAACATCAGTATGAACATGAACAACCAATACTGGTTAGAACGTAGAAGAGTTCACAGAAAAATGAAATGGTTTCTCATCAAAGTTCACAGTAGTTATATCACCTATTAAACATCCCCAACCCCCATTTATCTTTTTATCTGCTATAGGAGCTTGTATTTTTGCGAAATTACGTTTGACCAATTGGTGCACGCCACTGACCATTTTTGATCAAACATAGACAATTATAAACACATTACAATGAATCTTAGAGATTCCCTCCTTTATGAATTATCATGTGCATATATGTATTGTACATTTCCTCCTTTGTCCTTTATACACATAATTCATTCCAAGTCATTTATGTATACAACATATTTTATTACTTTTATTTATTCAGTTTATGAAATTTTAATATAAATGCCAGTGCAAAAATGTACTTGAACAGTCATACAAATAAAAGTATTATAAAAGTATATAAAAGTATCAAATTTAGGCTACCCCTTTACAAAATCATGTCCCTAGAATAAGTATTCATAATCAACTTTCCCCGACTTATTTTCTGTCACCCAGTTACGGCATGTGTTGAATGCGAGTCATATCATAGTAACACCTTAAACGCATCTATCAGTGGTTACCGTATTTCCTCTAATACAACCCCAGGGTTCTATTTCATTAAGCACCCCCTTACCCCCGGGTTCTATTAGCGGCCCGGGTTGTATTGGAGACCGGGTTATATTTTTCCAGTCATGAATTGACGTTTACAATCTTCTTGGAGTGATTTATTGGAAAGGTAAAATAAGTGACCTAGTTCTACATATCTCGTGGCATTTCTGCTGAAATTCATTTGAAAAAAATTATATAGTTTATAGATGGACGGAGATTAACCCCACACTTTCATTAATCCAAACATTATAAGTTGGTGTGAAAAGTTTTCTATCAACTTGCATTGTAAAAGGAGAATTAACTGAAAAAGACGGATATTTGTTATCATGGACCTGTTGTGCTGAATGCCACACGGTCACACTCATAATACCCCTCAAAACGAGTGTATAACTATTTTATATTGCAACACGGAGTATTCAGTTGTTACGTAAAAACGGGGTTCTAATAGAGACCATGATTCTATTGGAGACCGGGGTTGTATTTACCTCAGCACCCCTTACCCCCGGGTTGTATTGGAGGAAATACGGTAGTTAAGATCTAATCTTATTACATGTGAATGTCGAGCTTTTAAATCACAAATGTCCTAATATGGATACATGTCTCCCTGATATGATAATAAGATATATTAAGAATCAAAGATTGGCAAAACTCAAACACAGGACAGTACAGGAGGGTGTGAAAATTGCAGCAATTCAGTGAGATGATGAACATGGGGATGATTTGTCAGCCATGTTTCAGCTATTTAAAGATCTGATGAAATGCATTTTTCTCAAGAATGACAGATGAGTCAATTGAGCATAAAATCGAGACAATATAAACTTGCAATTGATTATTAAGACGATTTTAATTTACCCATTGCCGGGAAACGTTTTGAGAAGAATCATTGAGGCGTGACTGATTAACCAGAGACGTCCGGTCGTCTGTGACCAGCGGACCGACACGCTCCGTGCAGCCTCGTTAATTAATAATGATGATTATCACTGCCGCTAGATGAAATTATGGGGTGTGTTAAATCGCCAAAAACACATGTTTATGCAATACTTATGTAATTGTCATCTGCGGAATTACTTAGTTGGATATCTAAACATTCGATATATGGAAAATTTTAGTTGTTTTATTGAAGATTTATTAGTGAAATTAACAATCAAAATGTTGCGAAATTACGTTGAATTATGACTATCGCCGAAAATCAGGTTACTCCAGTGACGTCACAGAAGTCATCCCTTTCATCCAGACTTTCATTCTATATTGGCATCCAAAATAGAGTAAACAGATCAGCTAAGGGAGGGAAAGAGAACCTGAACGTGAAAAATATTCCAAGAAAGTATTTTTATTTTTATCAAAACCAAAGTGTGACTGTGATCATTTCAGACCTTATGTCCACAAGTATGGACAAATTGTATCAGCAGTGAAACCTAATGTCCACATCGAGGGACATGTTTAATTAATTGTAATTAACAAACTCCACGTATTCACAGCTTATTTGTAGTTTGTCAAAAGAAAGATGATCTACTTGGAAGTTTGTTTTCCGTAATCAGTCAGGGACATGTCGGCTTTCCGTCTCGTTACAATGGGACGGTATGCCGTCTAAAAATTATTGTCTTATAAAGATGGCATGCCATCTATAAAACGTATTAGACGGTATCCCGTCTTAATGATTCAGAGGAGAGTTCATTGTGTCAAATGTTAAAAAATTAAGACGGCATGCCATCTTCATATTTCACAAGACGGCATGCTGTCTTATATTTAAAAATATAACAGCATGGATATATTGAGCTCACTTGGGAGTTACCGACTGAGACCGAGGTGTTCCAGTTAGAGCCCTCGCGTACGTGAATCACGAGGCCGAGGTGTTCATGTTTCACGTGCTCGATGGTTCATCTAACTTGAACCCAATCTCAACACTACATCAAACCACAAACAGAATTGACAACATTTTAGTTTTATTTCCAGTTCTCGTTTGTTTGACACATAAGGGTAAAAGAGACCTGTCCTTGTCAGAAAAAAGTGTCTATATTAGGCATCTCACAGAAAGCATGAACTAATCGTGATGCACGTGGATATGTACAATTTGGTACTGTCAATGTCAATATCGTCAGCTTACATAAAAAATTTTTAAAAACCCACAATACAACATATTGTGTTTATAAAAATGTGCACTTCCATTTAAAGTTACTGCAGCGCGTTTATTTGCATACATTTATGCTCCATTGTGTCATTTAAATTTTTTTATTTTTTTTGTATATTAAAGGGAGACACTTCGGGCGAATTCTGACCGCCGCTAACGAGCCCATTACGTATTTGATTTTATGGCCAACACGGTCACGTGACTCAAACTGGGCTTCTGCCGAGCGAGCTCGTCAATGTCAAGGCGGGGGATTTCCCCTTTCGGCACGCGATCGCTGATTGGCTGTTTCATCTCACTGCACACCGACATGTACACCTTGTCCTGAGTTTTTCACGCTTCTGATGTCGTATTTGAAGAGTAAATGTTTATACATTCTATAAATATTATTAGTAATGACAATATTTAACATCTTGAAACGAAATTAATAGAAATATTTTCAACTCGAAATTATTTGACAGGTTGTTGATACAATATTTCGGAATCTACTTCTACATTAAAACTTCACATACGGGATTAAATGTAAATGTAAGAACACGTATATATTACTTTAACGGCATGTATTTCAAGATGCCGTTAAAAGATGTCAAACAGGGTTACAGGTACACACACACATTTATCATTGCTAAACTGCATGTAATGTTCGTCCAGGATTGTGATTTCAACAAGTTTGTTACAATATTTCATAGAGAAAGTCGTCGTTTACCAAGTTTCTGAATACCAATAAATAATAATATAATTTAAATGCTACTAAATGATTTCATAAAATGCATTAGAGGGGTAATATTACGACATCGATTTCCTGAAAAGATGTGTGCGTGTTTGGTGAAAATATCATGGTTACAACTCACATTTCATTCAACGTTTCTTTGTTGCTGTCACGTTTGATATCAGTGACAAAGTATATCCAAAAGTGTAAGAACATAAACATAAAAGGTTATTTTAATTCAAGTTTGTCGATCAAATATTGTTTAGACCCCTATATGATGCAATGCAATGCAAACCATTTTCACTTGCTATATGAGTTTTATGAAATTTATTTAATGTATAAATGCATGAACTGGATTGGTCAACAACTGAACAAACTCACTGAATTTTACATGCAAATTGTTGCACTGTACTTGCACACATATACATTATGATTATTGTGTTCATAAATTTATCATCATTTTAACATGATGTATAAATGTGAACCATACATGCGTTGTTGATTGGCATTTACAAAAGTCATCTAGACTTGTTTTCCAATTCATTTCTTCTCGTTGAATAAAATACAATTAAACAACATTGTGATTATACACATTTATAGACAACGAACAAGATCGAATGAAATCATTTTTGTTACCAAACTTACTGTACATCTTGTAAATGAAAACGACACGGATCGGTAAATACGCTGATAGAATTTACTTGCCGCTCCATATACAAATGATCAGTTTCGCGTACCATATAGACGCTTCTTCAAGATCAAAGAGGGGAGAAGTGTTGTTACAGCAAATAAGTTTACGTAATTAAGCAGAACAAAGTCAAATAAGCTTAGTATAGGTGAGAAAAAGGGAGGAGCCTCGAGTGTAATTATTATGTTTTTACAGTTAACAAGTTTACTGGACCGGTTCTATTACACAACAACTGGCATCTCGGTGACCGGCATGTCAATAGACATGTTAATTGTCAAATGTTCGGTCTTGGTGACACAAGGCTGATCATGACAACAAATACACATTAATGCGACATTCAGTCTAGATATTGTCAGCCAATCAAAGTTAGGAATATTTATTCGACCAATGGAATTTAGGAATAGGATGATAGTTTTGTATTTTGTTTGTTTGACACTCATTTGAATAAAACCATATCATTGGACGATTACTAACGGTCACTATCTCTGAACGCAGACGTAAAAACGTCAGTCCAATAACAATTAGGCAACTTAGGGTGTTATACGACGATGTGCATGGATTACCAAGTTATTCAGTTATTGCGAGAATAATTTTCTTAATTTAAGTAAAAGTGCATTTGCTGCCATATTTTGTAGACAGCTTTGAAATCAACTCAGCTATGCGCACATAGTTACATTTCTTTTACCGGTTAATTAGTTTTTGAATGACACTTGTTTAAACATCATATGTACAACTTGTGATTCCAATGTCCCATTGACGGTAATCTGTAACGACGGAATGTTGCATATATGTGTTGTTTAAGAAGATGTATTTTTTTTTTATAATAATAGGAAACTTTATTGGTAATTATGTGTCTGTAGCTCAGATAATTTGCATTATTTTGGAAAGGATTTCAGAACCAGTCGCCAAACAAATAACTTATGAAAATTATTCTCGCAAAAGATAATTAACATGTAAGTCTATGGAAATTACGTCACTACGAACAGACTTTTGGCCACTGACTGTGTATAAGACGCTCGCATCCGTTGAGTATCGCGCTTGTACGGCAAGTAGTGGCGAGTAGGCCTCTGCGCAATGAAAACACCGCTGAGTAGAGGGAGCGCTGATTGAGATTTCCGCCTCGCTGTGAGCTAATTAATTAATGCCTTCCACAGCTAAATTCGCCGAAGTGTATACCTTTAAAGTTTATACAATATATTACGTTTAGAGGGTAAAACATCTCATTACCCGACCCAATAAGCCGTATCAGTAGAAAAATGTTTATCCCTATTGGTTTAAATTGGTGCGATCTGAAAAGCGACAGTTTTGTGGAAGTCTTCAGTGTGAGTAGTAGTTTGCCTGGTTTCATGCAATTTGGAGAGATTGACAGCAAGATAGTTGGCCATTCCATCATGCCATATTTTAACTCCATGTGAGTGTTAAAGAACCATTGAGTATGTTAGTGTTTTAACTACAACATTATGTTTATGTGTGTCAATCGCTAGAGAAATCTACAAAACTATGACACATAATTTTCATATAACAACAATCCGATGAAATTTGGTTTTAAAGACAAGTAAGCCTTAGATTAACGCGCGTCAATAGAATGTAACGTTATATTAACAGCTTTTCCTTTTCTGTATAAAAACAGTACCACCCAGCAACATTTCCGAGGCTGTTGGCTTATCAATTTTACAAGTCTCCGCAATGTCAACCCATATGAAGCTCGTTTTTCTCAAGTGTTTTCAACTGAATGTGACAATTGTTATATTATCATGTTTCAAAAGATCATGTTAATATACAAATTATTGACATTCTACCTGTTAAATGTATTTTATTGTGATTATACTAGCAAACTATGACATAAATAGTATCTGTATAAATTACATAATTGAAATAAATGGTAAATAAATAAACGCCAAAAACGTATTTATATTTTATGAATACTCATAAACTGTCTCTTGTATTTGTTTGTTTATTTTTATGTTTATTTGGGAGTAAACCACAATGTTTCGCGCTTGAAAATAATAGACTTGATCTATATATAAACTGAAAACGAATCATACTTATTTTGGGTCGAACAAAATTTGCGAAAAACTAAGAGTATATATTTCAATACGAAAATACGAATGTCTATTAACATACGCAATGGCTCATATAGGTATAGCTTAATCAGCCAGAATGCTTTAACTGCTTTCGAGCAGGCAATTTAGTGTGAACACCTTAAAATGACAGGGCCGGAAAACATTCGTTATATAATTCTTTAAGTGTTTCAGGGGTCTCATTTAGCCACTGGTTACACTGTTTATGTTTCTTTTCGCGAGAGTAATGGAATTTTAGTTAGACAGCGTGGTATAGTTCCTTTAAAGTGACAAAAATAAGACTACTATGCAAACATTCTCATGTCGTATGGTTGTAGTGTTAGTTCACTCGACCTGAAACCACCAGGTTGCAGGTTCGATCCCACAGTTCCTCGAACGTATTTGTGATCAGTGTGAAAGTGCCAATTCATCTGCCATCTTATACAAACGTTTGATGTAAAATGAGGAAGAATGTCACAGCATTAACATTTTAAATCGAAATATGTAATATTTTTGTCTGTGGAAATCGAGTTATTACATAACAGTGATCTTTGAGTTTGAATTATGTTGTTTGAAAATCGCCTGCATCATTAGCGTTTTGATAGTCCAGCCGTTCAATAGTAACAGTGTAAGAGATATCGATGTTTCTATATGTGTTTGCAAGATTATATTCACCATTGATGATGCTGATACCTTTCTATTATTTGTAATAAATGCCCTCAGTGGTATCGATAATTAACATATATAGTTAAAGACATTAACACACTCTCATGGATGTCATGTTGTTTTACAACACTCGTGCCAGTAAAATTATGTTTCCCTTGCTCTTCCTTAGGACAAGATAATTTTACAGCCTTTCGTGTTGTAAAAACATTATGACATCCCCACTTGGATATGAATCTATATTTATTCGATTGTGGAGAACTTGTTTCACCATACCATAAAACAAGGTTAAGATAATTTACAATTACTAAAACTAAAATACCATAAAGACTTATAGCTGTTTGCTGACATACTGTCCAAACATACTTGGCTCTATAACTGATCAGACCTTAGATAAAACTATATTTGAGGTTGAAACCATACATTTTCTAAATCGACAATTTATAACCCCTATTTGCCAAGACGACTGTACACATATTTTGGGGCCACATCAGATCTACAATTTAAAATCCCCATCTGCCAAGCTGTCGACGAAGAAGACGACACATGTTGATTTTTTTACCTGTGGTCCTGGGTTGAGATCACAGATTCCAATGGGAAAAAGTCTTAACACACGATAAGACAATAGTTTTAGACGACATGCCATCTTTATAAGACAATATTTTATTTTTGTAAATAGACGGAAAGCCGTCATTTATTCATAAAAATATATTTATAATTTAAATTTCAAATAATGATGTCTCCCTTCTGACAATAAAGACGGCATGCCGTTCAAATTATTTAAAGATGGCATGCCGTCAAGAATTATGTTTTTATAAGACGGCATGCCGTCTGATATCCCAAAATATGCCCATTTACTAAAAGAAATGATTCTCTTAATAAAAGAAATGATAAACATGTTTGTGCATATCCCTATGCTGTAATATATTATCTTTGAGTTTGAACTCTTTGAGTTAATTCCTAGGCACAGATATTGAGATATATCGATAAAATCACTACCACTCCTCACTCTGCCTTTCAATGTTTTTCGTAATTTTCTCTGGTCTGAAAGAGAGCATCCATCTTTTTGTAGTTCAGATCATCAGAGGGAAGGGGGCATTTATTGTTTCCAAAATATTATGGCATTGTCTGATCCTGTGTTTTCTATATGCTTGAATGAATGGGTAAGCTATCTTATAGTGTTTTAGACGGCATGCCGTTTAAAATTAAGGACGGAAAGCCGACGTGTCCCTGACTGGTAATGGAGTAGTTGGAAAAAATCTCAAATTCACATAATTTAAGAAAGTACCCGATGAGGTGGGTCTTGCATCACCACTTCCAAGGCCAGCCATCTTCTTTCGAACCTCCAAAATACAAGAGTTCCGGGTGGTCTTTCCTGAATGATCCAGATGGCGGCACTAGACTGTTCTCATGTGGGGACTTTAGGTTTTAAACATTATGAATGTAGTTTTCTGTACATAAGACTTTTATTATTTATGTATGTTTGTTCCCATGTGTGGACGCGGGTTCTCAGGAGGATATCCTTATCTCAACAACTCAATGGCGAAATCGCACTAAATGTAACAAGAAAAGCCTTTAAAAAGGCAAGCTTGGGGGGCAGCTGAGTAGATCTAGTGAATGGAACATGAGGTGTTGTTTTGGTGAATATCGGTGCTCGATGTACAGGCAGGTGGACAATCCGGGTGTTTGCAAGTCTAGTCAGAGTCTTAAAGGGACACTCCGTGTTTTTCATGAAATTTTATTTACATTTGATACATACACACAATATTACGTCCAAATCATCTCACTCGACTTGCATATGTATCCCCTAACGCAAAATATTTGACAATAACTTGTTTTCAATGGAACTCGAGCAGCTGCTTAATACACGATGAGAAGCCGAATTCATGCGTCCCATTTACATGTATGGCATATTATATGTTCCATTGAACAGTACCAACAAATATCTGTCTCTTTGTCTGCTACCTATAAGTTGTCCGGTTTTCGATCATAGTCAAGACTAAATATCCTATTAGTGTTATTATACTGAACAGAGTGGCACTAAAAGGATAATTTTTGACAACAATCAATACTTCTCGATAAAAGAACACCCTTGGTAACTTTTAACCTATGTTACTTCGATAACAGACGGAGTGTCCCTTTAAGTTTAAGAAATGACTGTCAGTACTGTTTTATAATTAGGCCTACCATTACAATAAACCCATGAGTGATTAATTGGATAAATTGACAACATGAAAACATGTTGTTTAACCTTATTTAATTTCTTATTTAACCTATGCGCAATCAAATCCAGAGTAGCCTACGCCTGACGTCATCCACGTGAATGTGCAAGCTTTCTCCATCCGGTAAAGTCTTTAAATCAGACGTCTCTTTTCATGTTCAGGTTAACGCATGTCTGATAATATCTTTTCTGTAAATTTAAAATTACCATCAATTTTGAAGTTTTACTACGACTAAGGTTTTACCGATTTTTAAAATATAACCTAGCAACTGTTTAGATTTCAACCTTTCCTACATTCTCGGTAATCCAGAGTATACCGTATTTCCTCTAATAGGGGCCCGGGCCCTAATTAACATTTAAGGGCTCTTACCCCCGGCGCTTATATTGGAGGCCCGGCTCTTATTTGAGGCCCGGCTCTTATTTGAGGCGCGGCCCTTATTTTATTTATAGGTTTGACCATAAACGTGGTAACCTCTGATAACTGACTTAAATTTCTGAGAATAACACAAAGTCCTCGTCATTTCATGTATACCGGATTTAATGTTGTACTCTAAACTTCTTAGTTCCTGGGAACATTTAAGTAAAAATGTATCTGATACCAGGGACCGTATATAGAGAGATTAGCAACTAAGCAATTATCCCGTGGAGCTCCCCTCGTCATGGTCCAACGCACATCTTGACTTGGCGCCCGTATTGCGCTAATTACTGGCGTAGCACACTAGTATATCCAGTTAGTCATTCCGCCATCTTGTCTGTAAGGAGCGTAGATGATATGTGTAATGGTTCGAGGGGGGTTCAAAACTTTTACTTTTACCTAAGACAATACATTCTAAAATAGTAAGTTAGCGAAAGATGAATAGTTTTCTGATATATCTACGTCAAGCTGGTATTTTAAGGGAAAGAAGCCAGCATGTAATACGCTCGTACTTTGCAGTAAAAATAGCTGGTCAGTCCGCCATATTGTCTGTAAGGAGCGTCAATGATATGTGAAATGGTTCGAGGGGGGTTCAAAACTTTTACTTTTACCTAAGACAATAAATTCTAAAATATTAATTTAGCAAAAGATGAATAGTTTTCTTGTGTATCTACGTCAAGCTGGTATTTTAGGGGAAAGAAGTCAGCATGTAATACGCTCGTACTTTGCAGTTAAAATAGCGAGTCAGTCCGCCATATTGACTGAACAGATGAGATATGATATTTAGAATGGTTCGAGGAAAAATGAAAACTTTTACTTTTACCCAAGGGGATAAATTCTAAAATATCAATTTTGGGAAAGATGAATGGGTTTCTGATGCGTTTGTGTCAAACTGTTATTTTAGGGGAAAGTAGTCAGACTGTAATACGCTCGTACTTTGTAGTTAAAATAGCGAGTCAGTCACTCTAATGTTTCTTGACTTTACGAAGATTGCCGATTGACGCACGAGCGAGTCGGCAAGACTCGGAAACACCAACTGGTTACAACAATACAGTGCGATAACAAAACAAGCGCTTGCGCAAGGACCAAGCCGCTTGTCCGTTGAAGCGCGACGAGGAGAGGTCTAATTGGATCGCTCAGTAGAAATGATCATGTAACGAGCAGAAGAGACGAGTCCCTCTATATAAGGTCCCTGCTGATACGGAGTAATGATTGATGCGATATAAATCGGGCCCCTTTAAGAGGCCCGACCCTTGTTGGAGGCCCGGTTCGTTTTCATTTAAACGTACCTTTACCCCCGGCTGCTATTAGAGGCCTGGCTCCTATTTGAGGCTCGGCCCCTTTTAGAGGAAATACGGTACGCTCCGATAAATTAGAGATTATAGATCGTATACTCTGGATTATCGAGAAGGCCTTACATATGAGTCGATCCGAAAAAAAAGAAGCCGTTGTAAAAGTGCATTACCAGCTATTAGAGGCAGTTTCTGAAATTATCAGCCCTTGGCCCATTAAGTCAAATTGGGGCTGACGTACCAGCGTTACGCTTGAACTGTGCTCCAACTCACTGCACAGCCCCTGCAAGGGGTTGGACCTTGTTGCGTCACTGAGGCTATGTATAACATTTCTGGGTATTGCGAATCGGTTAAACTGAGCTACTGGTTCTCGGTGGTCAGTAGTCTGCCCTATAGAACTTAGATGAAAATATTCAATTGACGACTAGCCAAGTCTAGGAAAGTATATCAAGTCTAGATTCCCCAGTTCTAATCATGGCACATTTAGGGCTGCAGTTTGAATTACTATTTGAATTATGTGTAAAGTATTGGTTTTGAAAAGTGGTCAGCGATAAAAAGGTTAACAATGGTTTGAAGTACACTAAAATTTAGTCTATGGAATTTAATAATTACCCTTCAATCATTCTTGTGATGTTATTTCTTTAAGATTCGCTGTATTAAAAAGCTACTATGTTATAAATAGTCATGGGGCATCACTAGCTTTGAGGGACTCTTCTTTTTAAAAAGAACAATATAATCAACATGTTTAAAACTCTGAAAATAATAGCCGAAATTATGTGGTTTGAAACACATCTTGAGTATGTAAACTACTGCCACATTGACAATGGCGTATTGATTGTCTACATACCCTTATACGTAATACCCTTCTACATTGTGTAATACTAAAATACATTTGTGTACAAAATACAAAAATGTTTATGAAATGTAACACGATAATCCACTGAATACAGTCATTTATTCATAAATACTACTTCTTAATTATTTTTTAAACACAAAACGATAAGACTGAAATGTATACACTTAATTAAGCTGAAACCTTTAATTTTGATATACACGATTATTCTTCACTGATAACAGAAAAGTTCAACAATATCGATGAGGACACGCAACCAATCATGGTTGTTCCATGCTTCTTAATGTTCTTTCTTCTATTGATAGCTAGTAACATATGGGTTCCGTTCAATAACAGCGAGCGCTTAAATTGCTCATTGATCGCTCAATGTAGCGCTCAATGTAGCGCTAACTCTCTATTGAACGATACAGTGCAAAATCCTTGAAGTTTGCTCGCCTTGCTACGTAGCGCTACATTGAGCAATCGCGTTCAAGATAGGTTTAAAAGTAATCGCTCATTGAGCGATTACTTTGAAACCTATCTTGAACACGGCCCTGGTGACCACATGTGTGGTTACAAACTGAATCTAGGTAATGAAAGCATTAGTCCTTCCCCATGACTGTAAAACATTGTAGTCTTTAAACAGTTTAGGTGATTTTTCATCAAGTCTAGACGAACTGAACACACACATGAAACTGAAATCTTTTAGAAGTAAAATCACGGGATGAAATTTAGTCATTATTAAATTTCATGGACAAAAGGCAGTATAATTCTGAGGTATACTATTTTGTATGCTATATTGACATCACGCTAAGCAAAAAAACTATGTCCATGTAAGAAAAGAATAAACGTATACACTTACCTTAATATGAAATATTTATTTGTATTCATAAGACTTCTTTCTACATTAATCGACTAACGACAATCATATAATGGGTACCTCTACTCATTTATATCTAATAGTAATACGTGGGTGTTAAATCATTTATACTTTCAAGATGTAATTCAATAATATAAAATGTAATGCTATTACTATTTTATACCATTCTTTCAGATGTGAACGTTGCATATCAAATGTGGAACGAACAAGTGATGATAATATTCTAAACGCAAATAAAAAAAACATGGAATTCCCATCTGCTTAAATAATTATGTGATAATTTTGGAGAATCTGCATTGCCTAATTTGGAAAAGGATTAAACTTTGTTACATTATACATGGCCAGGTCTCATATTAAACAATTAAATGCAGTTTCTAGATAAAATAGAACTAAACTAGTGGTTACAGTTAATGAGTATATGAAATGTATATCTCCAGTATCTGTACCTCCAAAGGGCATGGACGTATCATTTTCATTTCTATGAAGATTTCATTTATACATTTGGACAGCCTTTCATTTATGCTTAAAAAATGTGTCTGATCAAGAAATATAAGTATTTATACATAATTTCGGTTTGTGAAGGGTTCTTAGTAATGATGCGGGACAACAAAATATTCAAAACCTAACCTCACGCTACTCCCACAGTCTCTCTTTTCCTGTCATTGAAACTCCAAAATTTAAGTTTTCTGTAATTTGTGTTTCAATATCAGCTCAAACTAATGATGAATGGTCTGCATTGCTTATAACCATATTTATTTATTAATTTCGAAATCGTAAAGCTATCTCGATTGGCATAAACATACTGAAGGAAAAAAGAAATTGTGACAAATACGCTAGCGCTAATAAACAGTAATCCAAGCAGTGCTGAAACTACTTTTCGAACTTTATCTAGAAAGACATTCTCAAACAAAGTCAGTCATTTCAAGGTTACATTACAAGACAAACGTAATTAAAGACCACCCACTGTGACGGGTTTCCGACAGTAAGACAGAGGGTCAGGATAAACGAATAAATCCGATTTTCCTTATTTTCAAATGATCCAGGAACAATGGGTATACGTTTTAAAATAGTGTCAATTGCATATCCTTAAAGGACACTTTATCATCTTTGTAAGAATGACCTTGAATTTACGAACACATTATTAGAAATATATGATTTGGCCCGCGAAAAACAGTCTGTTCGACAGGTTTTTATCACGATATACATGTTAATAAGGAATTTATAACGAATTCTTTAGTTATATGGAAATAAAGATCTCTCTCTATAGTAATCATCTACAATACATTTGGCTCGTTAAAGGGGATTCTCGCGCATGCGCAAAATGGGGTGAGTATAATAGCTGGTAATGGACATTTGCCAATGACACGTCATAATGATGAATTAAACGTAAGGCCAACGTTTTCTTGTGTTCCTGTGTTTTCTGTGTTTTCTTCGAAATATGCTATTTGATTTTGTGAAAACAATTCATCATAATCATACTTATAAATAAAGAAGACCAAATCAGAGACACATACCCAAACAAGGTCATTTGCGTTATTTACATCAGACAAATTCGAATGACATATGCTAATGAGCAAGACCCTTCAGAGTAAAATGCCTAGATCTTTGAAGTCACTCTGTCGACATGGCCACTGAACGACGAGTTTTCATTGGTTAAGAATCAGGGATACTGTATGCGATTTCTCTTTCCACCGCTAGGGGACTTTGGTTCTGCTCACGATTTCAAGCGAAAAACAACAGAGGGTAGGATCGGAAATCTGAAGGGAGTAACCTCTGTGGGAAGAGAATGTTAAATAGAAAATAGTTCAATCTATCGTTGTGCAATGTAAATTTATATATTTCAGAATATGTGTGCTATTGCATTCATCGCCTTTGCAATGCATATTGAAATAAAGAATGCATTTTAATACGATTTTCTTTAATAAGGTAAGTTTAATATGCGAGGATCATTATATATTCTATAGGAGCGTTTCGGCCACAGTAGGTTATCACTTCTTCCTTAAGGACGAACTCGAGACCGAAGGAGTGGAGCCCGGCCTAGTGGATATGTTCCACAAGGCTATCGATGATGATAGCAAAGACAGCAAAATTCGTTGTGATGTCGCAACATTAGCTTTTGGTCTGGGGCTTAATGTACCAGATATATAAGTCATTGTACACTGGGGTGCCACGTCAAACATCCTTGGATATTGGCAGGAAGTTGGACGGGCATTGAGGGGGGATACGGACAGCATTTCTTCTCTTGCGGTCTGCTACGCCTACCCTCGAAGCAGTTCGCAGAACTGTTCGGACGGTATGAAAGACCTTGTTTCTTGTGGAAAAAAGAACACATCTTGCCTAAGGAAGAAGGTTATTTCATACCTGTCAGTAGATGGTATGGCGAAATGGGATGTTCCTTGCTCTCTCGACTGCCTATGCTGTGCCTGCCCGAAATGTTGGTGCTGCTCAGTGTGCAGTGAAACCTGCCCCTGTGAGTCCGACCTCTTCCGCCTGTATGGTCTGTGGGACTAACTGAATCTGACTCTGTTTATTACAACTGAAAGAATAAAGTTATATGTATATATGTTCATGGAACCTGCCCTTCAGCACGTCTCAGGAAGGGGTTAATGTACAAACTAACTATAGTGGTTGTTGTTCATTTTCACCATTGAGAAACTACGATAATAAAGTCATACAATCTCACTATCTTTAGCATGTAAACCTACTCTAGGTAAAAAGTCAACAATGTACGAAGGTTTTTCTGCTGCCTTACCACGTCTTAGATAAACAGATGGATCCAAATCACTTCGCTCTGAAACATGTCGACCTTGATGCTTGTCATCTGGATTAGCTTGGCCCAACAACTGGTCAAAAATTCCAACGGCATTCGGTCCGGTAAATCGATCTGGTTTTCCACCCTGTATACCACCCGTAGCTGTCATGGACGTATCTTTAGTTTTCATTGCACTGATATCAGACTTGATCGCACAACGATGACCAGTCTTTATTTAAAGAAGGTCAAAATATTCAGCCTGTATGCCAAGTAAAGCCACACGTGTCGCAAAACCCTCTCTCTGAATCAATGCGTCGGCAACAGCACATGGTAAACGCAACTTGTCGATGGATTCATCCACATCGAACGACACCGTAGCTTACTGCTCGGTCTTCATAAAGCCAGACATACCAGCAAACGATTTTTTGTCCATGTTCAGCGCCAATAGACCCAAGTGTACTAAAGATAGTAAATAAAATACTATTTGTGTTTTGACGTGACGCTCACGTCAGTCATGCCGCTTTGTTAAATGCCGGAGAAATATAGGGGAAGTAACTCTTCCTGGAATAAATCAATTTAATAAAATCCTATAGGTAAAGGGAGATAATCTGACTTGTTTTAAATATATTTCAATATGAAATACACTAATAAAGTCATACACCCAGAGACCAAAAGTTCTTCCCCACCCTGGCATTTTCCATAGACTTACATGCTAATTAACCTGTGCAAGAATAATTTTCATAATTAAACTGTATGTAAAATGGTTATCAAATATATACCAAAATTTTAAGATTGAAAATCACTTCAGCTACATACAGATACTTTCCGTATTAGTTGAGTGTCAAGAAAATTGTCTTCATATGAGCAAACCATATACATCATACGTCAATAGTTTAACATGGCGGCCAATGGTTCATTGGTACATGAACTTGTATATATACGTTCTTCAGTCGGGTGTCATTTGATGAGGGATTAACATAAAGATGAACGAAATTAACAGATGCAGAGCTAACATAATTTCAAAGATGTTTGTTAAATTTTACAACAATTTGATTTAAACTTAAATTATGAAAAATATTCTTGCAAAGGTTAATTAACATGAAAGTCTATGGGAAATCCCAGTGGGGGAAGAATTATTGACCCCAGACTGTACCTTCATGGAATGTGCCCTGAGAATAATTAGCTCATCAGGCCTGAAAGGCCCGATGGCCTTATGGCATGGCATGCTGTCCGGCGTCCGTCAATCCGTCCATCCGTCCATCCGTCCGTAAACTTTTCGCTTTTTTTACTTTTTCTTCAGAACAAATGACTCCACAGAGCTGAAATTGTATGTGCAGACTCCTTGGCCAGTGGGCATTCTAAAATGTAGATTTCGTGACCCCATGACCCGAAATGGGGTCACAGGGGTCACATCCTTAAAAACTTGTTTTCATCTTCTTCTCCAGTTCCAAAAGGTCTTGAGAGCTGAAAAGGTGTGTGCAGACTCCTTGGGGAATGAGGATTCTAAATTGTAGATTGTGTCATGTGTCAGTGGTCATGATCTAAGAACCTATCTTTTGCTTGTAAACAATTACTTAAATAACTTAAATATTCAACTTTAGATAGTAAATCAATGAAATCATGATGAGCCTACAGAGCCCATGGCTCTATTAAAAAAAAAACCCACCAGACACGGTGATTATATTGAATTCAGACACCAGACCAGGCGATTATTCAAAGCTGGAGATAATTCTATGCAGGCGATGATTTTTTCATAATATAAGGCATAATATATTTATACATTTTTAAAAACTTGCACCAAAAACTTTATTGCCGTATAATTTAAGTTGTGGATATTGTAAACAAAGTTCTTGTCATGAGGTTAAACGCCGGATACATGTACATATGATGACATGTCAGAATTATGTTTTGAAGGATATACTCACTAATTTGTTTACGTTTGCTAAATTTACCTCGGTGATTATTCAAGGCAGGCGACTTATTTCAAAGAGGGCTTAGACCCGGCGATTATACAAGGCAGGGGGTTAATCAGGGATTTACAGCAATTGCATTTACTAACTTTATGAAATAGTTGTTTTGATTGATGAATCAGTTTTTTTGTTCAAAACAGGTCGTGGACGACGACGGTACAAGAATGGTAAGTTTAATTGCTTTTTATCTTTAATTTTATTTGAGTTTTAAAATTTAATTAGTTGCATATTTCGATTACACATTTTTAATCAGGATATCGAAGACTTGAAGCCACCTAAAACAAATCATCTTGCACAAGGTGTAAACATGCATCTAATATATGAGTACTGCCTTAGCTACTCAATCAAACATTTGCTCTGCTCTAAAGGATATATGTTTCATAAGTTTTTTACACTTTTTACGACGACAAAGAAGGTGATTATATTTGCCTTGGGCAGAGGTACCATATTATTAATTATTAACAATCTATTGTGTAAAAATAGAAGAAAAGCCTAACCAAAGCCAATCTGGTTACATCTGTTTGTAATGTAACACCCGACGTCCTGTCGTTACATCTAGGGATCACTGAAACGAGGGACAGGAAGTCAGTTTTCATCGGGACTTCCCCGACGAACCGTTAGTAGTCCTACGTCATTCTAATAGTTTCTATATCGGAATATATTGTTTTGTTGTTTCCTGACATGGTATCTTCGTGTCATTCTTCACAGATTGATAAACGAAGAACATTGAACTATTAGACTGACAATGTGTATGCGTCATGGCTTTGGGCTGTCGTTATTTTTTTTTTAACGTAATTCAGCTGAGAACGTCGATAAACAATTGACTTTTTATTCGCTTTAAACCAAAATGCGAAAAAATATGCCATTATCATTCAATTGCAATTGACAAAGAGACACTGTTAATGATTGAGAGACACGAAACCGCTGGATACGTAATATGATGTGTTCTTGCAAGTGATTCTGTGTCTAGCCTAGTCGACCACTATCAGTGAAGTTAAGCAACAATGGGCGCGGCTCGCCGTATGGTTGGGTGACCCGTTCCATTGCTGATATAACGAGTTTGGAGGGTGATATCCTGCACCTTCACGAGACATGAGTTGGAAAATTTTTGTTGTCATGGGTAACTATAACCTTTATTCAACGTTTGCCGCTGTTCACTCAGCAGTATGTGGGTACCGAGATTGTACATGTAGCTCAGTTGGTTGAATGTCCGCTCATCAACGGAAGGAAATGGTTCGATTCCAGGCCGCGTCATACTAAAAGAGGTTATAAGATGGGAATTGATGCTTCGATACTTGCTTGGCACTCAGCATTTTAAAGACAGAATAACGCATAAAGTGTTGCTGACGGGTACAAAACGGTAACTGGTACAAACCAAAATTCCGAATTTACATTGAAATGAGGGCAATAAAGTGTCATTATAAGTATTAACAGGGCTCCGTTCCATAACAGCGAGCGCTTATTATTGCTCGTTGATCCCTCAAGATAGCGCTCAATGTAGCACTCAATGTAGCGCATTCTCTCCTGAACAACACAGTCAATTCCTCGAAGTTTGCTCGCCTTGCTACGTAGCGCTACATTGTGCAATCGCGTTCAAGAGAAAGTCATCGCTCATTGAGATGTGGAGGTTACCTTAATATTAGGTGGACCTTCGAGCGCTACGGCAGCTCTGGATAGACCAGGGTAATAATGTTGAAAGCACCAAACGTGTCCCCAACGTGGGGATTTGTGTGCTATATTATATCCACTATTATTTATGACCGACTGTAAGTCAACCTCCCATTTAAATTTATATTTTTTTCCGAAATTAATGTGGATAAAACACAACTGATCATTGACATGTAAGACGTATGCTATGTGATATTCAATAAATATCTCTCGTTCTTAAGATATTTACAACATTTTAAACATGGTAGGGGTCATGTTTGTGTAAATGTCATTTCTTACCCCTGGCTACATAAAACAAAAATATTTTAACTAAAAATAAACCAGTCGCCAATAAATGCCAGTACAGCAAATATGTATTATTGTAATCGTGCCAATATCATATACATATATTTTCTTCTAAAATATTGAATTAATCAAAACCAACTGGGTCTGTATTTTCCTGTGTACTTCAGTTTATGTTTGTAAGCAGTGCAATCAACCTAGATGATAGTTGTGAAGCTATGCTTAGTTTAATGCTAGCTGCATTATCCGGAACATTATCTTACCACCAATGTTACTCAAGCCATTTCTTTCCACTTCCCTCTATTCAAATCGAATGCTTTATTGTGCTATATGTGCGCACATATGTAAGACGACTTTTTATTGGACAGAAGAAAGGACTAATACGGTCTGCAGCCTTTCACCGCCAGGGGATGTTAGTGATAACCATTAAAACCATAGGATTGTCACAGAGTTTACATGGGAAGACAATATTTCAGTAGGGAAAGTATGTTTTTGGTGGGGATTGTATGTATGCTTCTGTGAGAAAATTCAAGGAAGATGGTATACATCCAATATATCAATCAATTAATATTGAGGAACATTGAAACCTGAGGTAAATATTGATGATAATTCTTTTTTTTTCTTTCAGGTATACATTCAGGAGGTAAGTTTCATTGATTTTAAAAGATATTTTTGTCTCGGAAGTTATTTTTCTACTGCTTTCCATTGTATCTTTAAAAAAACCGAAAACAATTTACAACAGTTATGTATATATTAACTTTAAGTATAGTAAAAATAAATATTTATAATACACATGAAATGTAGTTACCACATTAGTAAGTTGGGATATGGTTGAAAAATGTAATATTGTAAAAGAATTCATGTTATACATGCACTTTCCCCTTCCGTTAATTTTGTAATTATTAATTAAATTGATTTAAACCATTTAAATTATTATTATTCAACAGATTCAAATTTATGTTTAGTGTTAAATTCGTATTTTGATCTTACAGTTAAAGTCCATTTCACTAGTTCTTGCAAATGACCTGTACGTGCAAATATTTGAACAATTATAATAGCTAGATTACACATATAAGGAATCATATTTCAAGGTGTAATTGGTTTATCATAAATGTTTTTTGATAATTTCTTTCATTGAACATGGATTTACATTCCTCATTTTAGAACGGCATATCATCACCATTCGTGAGTATACACAAACTAATAAATCATCCTTCAGATGTCATGTCATATTCTTGATGTGTTTCATGTTTTCAAAAAATGATTATTTTACATTATTAATCCTTATCTTAAATTGTAAAGAACAATAAAATTATTAACGATAAGTATACACTTAATTTTGCTATACATACCGAAAGCGATTAACTATACCATTGTATTGTATAACATCAATATGCGACTTAAGAAAACTAAAAGTAGAAGACTAAAATAATAATCGTTTTTTAATATTTACAATTGCAGATGCTGAATAAAGAGCAGGCTGTTGCTGTAAGTAAAACTATTATTTACTTTGTAGACTTCTGGGATATCCAGGCGATTATTGAATTCAATCACCAAATATAATATATGTATACATTTTAAAAAAACAAACCCACCAGACCAGGTGATTATTGAAATCAAACACCGAACCAGGTGATTATTCAAAGCTGGAGATAATTCTATGCAGGGGATGATTTTTTCGAAGGCATAATATATTCATACATTTTTAAAAACTTGCACCAAACACTTTATTGCCGTATAATTTAAGTTTTGGATATTGTAAACAAAGTTCTTGTCATGAGGTTAAACGCCGGATACATATGATGACATGACAGCATTATGTTTTGAAGGATATACTCACTAATTTGTTTACATTTGCTGAATTTAACTCAGCGATTATTCAAGGCAGGCGACTTATTTCAAAGAGGGCTTAGACCCGGCGATTATACAAGGCAGGGGATTAATCAGGGATTTACGGCAATTGCATTTACTAACTTTATGAAATAGTTGTTTCGATTGATGAATCAATATTTTTGTTCAAAACAGGTCGTGGACGGCGACAGTGCAAGCATTGTAAGTTTTATTGCTTTTAATCTTTAATTTCATATGAGTTTTAAAGTCATCATTAAAATGTATTTAGTTGCAAATTTCGATTACACAGATTTAATCAGGATCTCGAAGACTTGAAGCCACCTAAAACAAATCATCTTGCACAAGGTGTAAACATGCATCTAATATATGAGAACTGCCTTGGCTACTCAATCAAATATTTTCTCTGCCCTAAAGGATATATGTTTCACAAGTTTTTTTTACACTTTTTACGACGACAAAGAATGTGATTATATTTGCCTTGAGCAGAGGTACCATATTATTAATTATTAATAATCTATTGTGTAAAAAAAGAAGAAAAGCCTAACCAAAGCCAATCTGGTTACATCTGTTTGTAATGTTACACGCAACGTCCTGTCGTTACATCTAGGGATCACTGAAACAAGGGACAGGAAGTCAGTTTTCATCAGGACTTCCCCGACAAACCGTTAGTAGTCCTACGTCAGTCTAATAGTTTATATATCGGAATATCTTGTTCTGTTGTTTCCTGACATGGTTTCTTTGTGTCATTCTTCACAGATTGATAAACGAAGAACATTGAACTATTAGACCGACAATATGTACGCGTCATGGCTTTGGGCTGTTGTATTTTTTTTCAAACGTAACTCAGCTCAAAAGTCGAGAAACAATCGACTTTTTATTCACTTTAATCCAAAAATATGCCATCATCACTCAATTGCAATTGACAAATAGACACGGTTAATGATTGAGAGACACGAAACCGGTGGATACGTAATATGATTTGTTCTTGCAAGTGATTCTGTATCTAGCCTAGTCGACCACTATCAGTGAAGTTAAGCAACAATGGGCGCGGCTCACCGTATGGTTGGGTGACCCGCTCCATTGCTGATATAACGAGTTTGGAGGGTGATATCCTGCCCCACCCAGAGACATGAGTTGGAAGAATTTTGTTGTCATGGGTAACTCTAACCTTTATTCAACGTTTGCCGCTGTTCACTCAGCAGTATGTGTGTACCGAGATTGTACATGTAGCTCATTTGGTAGAGTGTCCGCTCATCCCTGGAAGGAAATGGTTCGATTCCAGGCCGCGTCATACTAAAAGAGGTTATAAGATGGGAATTGATGTTTCGATCCTTGGCACCCACCATTATAAAGACAGAATAACGCATGAACTGCTGACGGGTACAAAACGGTAACTGGTACAAACCAAACTTCCGAATTTACATTGAAATGAGGGCAATAAAGTGTCATTATAAGTATTACCAGGGCTATGTTCCATAACAGCGAGCGCTTATTATCGCTCATTGATCGCACAAGGTAGCGCTCAATGTAGCGCTCAATGTAGCGCTCAATGTAGCGCATTCTCTCCTGAACGACACGGTGCGATTCCTCGAACTTTTCTCGCCTTGCTACGTAGCACTACATTGAGCAATCGCGTTCATGATAGGTTAAAAAGTAATCGTCCATTGAGATGTGGAGGTGACCTTAATAATAGGTGGACCTTCGAGTGCTGCGGCAGCTCTGGATAGACCAGGGTAATAATGTTGAAAGCACCAAACGTGTCCCCAACGTGGGGATTTGTGTGCTATATTATATCCACTATTATTTTTGACCGGGTGTAAGTCAACCTCCCATTTAAATTTATATTTTTTCCGAAATTAATCTGGATAAACACAACTGATCATCGACATGTAAGACGTATGCTATGTGATATTCAATAAATATCTCTCGTTCTTAAGATATTTACAACATTTTAAACATGGTAGGGGTCATGTTTGTGTAAATGTCATTTCTTACCTCTGTCAACATAAAACAAAAATATTTTAACTTAAAATAAACCAGTCGCCAATAAATGCCTTTAAAGTACAACATATATGTATTATTGTAATCGTGCCAATATCATATACATATATTTTCTTCTCAAATATTGAATTAATCACAACCAACTGGGTCTGTATTTTCTTGTGTACTTCAGTTTATGTTTGTAAGCAGTGCAATCAACCTAGATGATAGTTGTGAAGCTATGCTTAGTTTAATGCTAGCTGCATTATCCGGAACATTATCTTACCACCAATGTTACTCAAGCCATTTCTTTCCACTTCCCTCTATTCAAATCGAATGCTTTATTGTGCTATATATGCGCACATATGTAAGACGACTTTTTATTGGACAGAAGAAAGGACTAATACGGTCTGCAGCCTTTCACCGCCAGGGGATGTTAGTGATAACCATTAAAACCATAGGATTGTCACAGGTTTACATGGGAAGACAATATTTCAGTAGGGAAAGTATGATTTTGGTGGGGATTGTATGTATGCTTCTGTGAGAAAATTCAAGGAAGATGGTATACATCCAATATATCAATCAATTAATATTGAGGAACATTGAAACCTGAGGTAAATATTGATGATAATTCTTTTTTTTCTTTCAGGTATACATTCAGGAGGTAAGTTTCATTGATTTTAAAAGATATTTTTGTCTCGGAAGATACTTGTCTACTGCTTTCCATATGTATATTCTAAAAAAACGAAAACAATTTACAACAGTAATGTATATATTAACTTTAAGTAAAGTAAAAATAGATATTTATAATACACATGAAATGTTGTTACCACTTTAGTAAGTTGGGATATGGTTGAAAAATGTAATATTGTAAAAAAAAAAATCATGGACAACATTCACTTTTCCCTTCCGTTAATTTTGTTATTAGTAATTACATTGATTTAAAACCATTTAAATTATTATTATTCAAAAGATTCAAATTTATGTTTAGTGTTAAATTCGTATTTTGATTTTACAGTTAATTTCCATTTCACCAGTAGCAAATGACCTGTACGTGCAAATATTTGAACAATTATAATAGCTAGATTACACATATAAGGAATCATATTTCAAGGTGTAATTGGTTTATCATAAATGTTTTTTGATAATTTTTTTCATTGAACATGGATTTACATTCCTCGTTTTAGAACGGCATATCATCACCATTCGTGAGTATACACAAATAAATAAATCATCCTTCAGATGTCATGTCATATTCTTGATGTGTTTCATGTTTTCAAAAAATGATTATTTTACATTATTAATCCTTATTTTCAATTGTAAAGAACAATACAATTGTTAACGTTTAGTATACACTTAATTTTGGTAAACATACCCAAAGTGATTAATTATACCATTGTATTATATAACATCAATATGCGACTTAAGAAAACTAAAAGTAGAAGACTAAAATAATAATCGTTTTTTTGTATTTACAATTGCAGATCCTGGATGAAGAGCAGGCTGTTGCTGTAAGTAAAACTATTATTTACTTTGTAGACTTCTGGGATATACATTGTTTGTGCATGTCACATTCTGAATATTGAGCCTAAACCTTTATGAATATCTTATACCGTGTGTCATATGAGTTTTACGTATCAAGTGCATTTTTTAATTCCCAAATGAGAGAGAGGGTTAAAAACCAAGCTAAATGAGTTAATTAAAAGTGATACATATTGATTGATTTATTAACTATAGTTCATAATTTCGATATGCACACACTATGTGAATGACTGTACCCCATTTTGTCATGAAATGTAACTATTTTATCATTTGCCACCAAAAAATATTAAAAATAAATATTTTGTTATGTATTACCTATTTTAATTCCTCTTTTCGATATTCATACACCACAGAAAAAGTTACTATGAATTGTCAACTTAAACATGTCGATGGCAAGCAATAGCTAGAGCGTAACGGGTACATCTATGCTACATAGTATGCTGTGCATATTCAAGCTCTGTTAATGATATCCGCTACCAGCCGAGGGACGAGACTCTTCAATACAAGCGGACACGGTTCACTAGCTGCTCTTATTTGACTTGCCAATATCTTTTAAAATCAAAATATAACGTCAACTAGGAATATCAAGTTATGAAAATACTTTATTTTTAAACATTCCGAATTGGCATTTATTTTTTTTGAAATGACAATAACTTTAAATTGTATTTTAATGTTTACAAACTGTAAATCCTTGAATAATCTCCAGGCGATAATTGAATTCAATCACCAGATATAATATATGTATACAGTTAAAAAAAACCCCACCAGACCAGGTGATTATTGAATTCAAACACCAGACCAGGCGACTTATCAAAGCTGGAGATAATTCTATGCAGGCGATGATTTTTTCGAAGGCATAATATATTTATACATTTTTTAAAACTTGGACCAAAAACGTTATTGCCGTATAATTTAAGTTGTGGATATTGTAAACAAAGTTCTTGTCATGAGGTTAAACGCCGGATACATATGACGACATGTTAGAATTATGTTTTGAAGGATATACTCACTAATTTGTTAACATTTGCTAAATTTAACACAGCGATTATTCAAGGCAGGGGACTTATTTCAAAGAGGGTTTAGACCCGGCGATTATACAAGGCAGGGGATTAATCAGGGATTTACGGCAATTGCATTTACTAACTTTATGAAATAGTTGTTTTGATTGATGAATCAATATTTTTGTTCAAAACAGGTCGTGGACGGCGACAGTACAAGAGTTGTAAGTTTAATTGCTTTTAGTCTTTAATTTTATTTGAGTTTTAAAGTCATCATTAAAATTTATTTAGTTGCAAATTTCGATTACACAGATTTAATCATGATCTCGAAGTCTTGTGGCCACCTAAAACAAATCATCTTGCACAAGGTGTAAACATGCATCTAATATATGAGTACTGCCTTAGCTACTCAATCAAACATTTTCTCTGCCCTAAAGGATATATGTTTCACAAGTTTTTTTTACACTTTTCATGACAAAGAAGGTGATTATATTTGCCTTGAGCAGAGGTACCATATTATTAATTATTAATAATCTATTGTGTTAAAATAGAAGAAAAGCCTAACCAAAGCCAATCTGGTTACATCTGTTTGTAATGTTACACGCGACATCCTGTCGTTACATCTAGGGATCACTGAAACGAGGGACAGGAAGTCAGTTTTCATCGGGACTTCCCCAAAAAACCGTTAGTAGTCCTACGTCAGTCTAATAGTTTATATATCGAAATATTTTATTCTGTTGTTTCCTGACATGGTTTCTTCGTGTCATTCTTCACAGATTGATAAACAAAGAACATTGAACTATTAGAATGACAATATGTACGCATCATGGCTTTGGGCAGTCGTTATTTTTTGTGAACGCAATTCAGCTGAGAACGTCGAAAAACATTTGACTTTTTACTCGCGTTAAACCAAAATGCCCAAAAATATGCCATTATCACTTGATTGCAATTGACAAAGAGACACTGTTAATGATTGAGAGACACGAAACCGGTGGATACAAAATATGATGTGTTCTTGCAAGTGATTCTGTGTCTAGCCTAGTCGATCACTATCAGTGAAGTTAAGCAACAATGGGCGCGGCTCACCATATGGTTGGGTGACCCGCTCCATTACTGATATAACGAGTTTGGAGGGTGATATCCTGCCCCACCCAGAGACATGAGTTGGAAGAATTTTGTTGTCATGGGTAACTAGTACCTTTATTCAACGTTTGCCGCTGTTCACTCAGCAGTATGTGGGTACCGAGATTGTACATGTAGCTCAGTTGGTTGAGTGTCCGCTCATCACCGGAAGGTCGGGGTTCGATTCCAGGCCGTGTCATACTGAAAGAGGTTATAAGATGGGAATTGATGCTTCGATCCTTGGCACTCACCATTTTAAAGACAGAATAACGCATGAACTGCTGACGGGTACAAAACGGTAACTGGTACAAACCAAAATTCCGAATTTACATTGAAATGAGGGCAATAAAGTGTCATTATAAGTATTACCAGGGCTATGTTCCATAACAGCGAGCACTTATTATAGCTCATTGTTTGCTAAAGGTAGCGCTAAATGTAGCTCATTCTCTCCTGAACGACACGGTGCGATTCCTTGAAGTTTTCTAGCCTTGCTACGTAGCGATACATTGAGCAATCGCGTTCAAGAGAGGTTTAAAAGTTATCGCTCATTGAGATGTGGAGACCTTAATTATAGGTGGACCTTTGAGCGCTACGGCAGCTCTGGATAGACCAGGGTAATAATGTTGAAAGCACCAAACGTGTCCCCAACGTGGGGATTTGTGTGCTATATTATATCCACTATTATAAATGACCGGGTGTAAGTCAACCTCCCATTTAAATTTATATTTTTTCCGAAATTAATGTGGATAAAACACAACTGATCATCGACATGTAAGACGTATGCTATGTGATATTCAAAAAATGTCTCTCGTTCTTAAGATATTTACAACATTTTAAACATGGTATGGGTCATGTTTGTGTAAATGTCTTTTCTTACCTCTGTCTACATTAAACAAAACTATTTTAACTAAAAATAAACCAGTCGCCAATAAATGCATATATGTATTATTGTAATCGTGCCAATATCATATAGTATATATTCTTCTAAAATATTGAATTAATCAAAACCAACTGGGTCTGTATTTTCTTGTGTACTTCAGTTTATGTTTGTAAGCAGTGCAATCAACCTAGGTGATAGTTGTGAATCTATGCTTAGTTTAATGCTAGCTGCATTATCCGGAACATTATCTTACCACCAATGTTACTCAAGCCATTTCTTTCCACTTCCCTCTATTCAAATCGAATGCTTTATTGTGCTATATATGCGCACATATGTAAGACGACTTTTTATTGGACAGAAGAAAGGACTAATACGGTCTGCAGCCTTTCACCGCCAGGGGATGTTAGTGATAACCATGAAAATCATAGTATTGTCACAGAGTTTACATGGGAAGACATTATTTCAGTAGGGAAAGTATGTTTTTGGTGGGGATTATATGTATGCTTCTGTGAGAAAAGTCAAGGAAGATGGTATACATCCAATATATAAATCAATTAATATTGAGGAACATTGAAACCTGAAGTAAATATTGATGATAATTCTTTTTTTTCTTTCAGGTATACATTCAGGAGGTAAGTTTCATTGATTTTAAAAGATATTTTTGTCTTGGAAGTTATTTGTCTACTGCTTTCCATATGTATTTTAAAAAAAAACCGAAAATAATTGACAACAGTAATGGATATATTAACTTTAAGTAAAGTAAAAATAAATATTTATAATACACATGAAATGTTGTTACCACTTTAGTAAGTTGGGATATGGTTGAAAAAAGTAATATTGTTAAAAATCCATGTTATACATTCACTTTCCCCTTCCGTTAATTTTGTGATTATTAATTAAATTGTTTTAAAACCATTTAAATTATTATTATTCAACAGATTTAAATTTATGTTTACTATTAAATTCGTATTTTGATTTTACAGTTAATTTCCATTTCACCAGTAGCAAATGACCTGTACGTGCAAATATTTGAACAATTATAATAGCTAGATTACACATATAAGGAATCATATTTCAAGGTGTAATTGGTTTATCATAAATGTTTTTTGATAATTTCTTTCATTGAACATGGATTTACATTCCTCATTTTAGAACGGCATATCATCACCATTCGTGAGTATACACAAACTAATAAATCATCCTTCAGATGTCATGTCATATTCTTGATGTGTTTCATGTTTTCAAAAAATGATTATTTTACATTATTAATCCTTATCTTAAATTGTAAAGAACAATAAAATTATTAACGATAAGTATACACTTAATTTTGCTATACATACCGAAAGCGATTAACTATACCATTGTATTGTATAACATCAATATGCAACTTAAGAAAACTAAAAGTAGAAGATTAAAATTATAATAGTTTTTTTGTATTTACAATTGCAGATGCTGAATGAAGAGCAGGCTGTTGCTGTAAGTAAAACTATCATTTACTTTGTAGACTTCTGGGATATACATTGTTTGTGCATGTCACATTCTGAATATTGAGCATAAACCTATATGAATATCTTATACCGTGTGTCATATGATTTTACGTAACAAGTGCATTTTTTTATTCCCAAATGAGAGAGAGGGTTAAAAACAAAGCTTAATGAGTTAAGTAAAAGTGATACGTAACACTTCCAAGTTCATTGATTGATTTATTAACTATAGTTCATAATTTCGATATGCACACACTATGTGAATGACTGTACCCCATTTTGTCATGAAATGTAACTATTTTATCATTTGCCACCAAAAAAAATTAAAAAATTCAATTTTTTTTTATGTATTACCTATTTTAATTCCTAATTTCGATATTCATACACCACAGAAAAAGTCACTATAAATTGTTAACTGAAACATGTCGATGGCAAGCATAAGCTAGAGAGGAACGGGCCAAGCAGGCAATTCCACGTTGAACCGTCGTTGAAACGACGTCGTTCATCGACGTTGAAATGACGAAACGGTTGTATTAAGGTTGCATATGAAATTTGCGGCGACGTCGATTATCGACGTTGAATCGACGTCGGAACAACGTTGTGACTACGACGTTGCATCAACGTAGATTCGACGTTGCGATAACGTTGGTTCGACGTTGCATCTACGTTGATACGACGTTGCGCCAACGTTGATGCAACGTCGTATCAAAAACCTTGTTAAGACGTCGATTCAACGACAATACATTGACGTCGCCGCAAATTTCATATGCAACCATAATACAACGTCATTTCAACGTCGATAAATTACCTTCTTTCTGAGCAGTAGCAATCTCTAAAAAATAAACTCAATTCTAAAAGTTAGTATCTCTAAAAGATAGATATTATTTCTTCCGGGTTAGCTGTAGCAACAAGGGATTAGTCAAAGCAACACGAAAATCAACTTATTATTTATATCGATGCTTCATCAAATCTTGAAATGTATCTAATTTTCAAAAATAATCATGTTACTCATCATTATCACTGTAATTTAACCATCTTAATTCTATGTGTTAAATGTCTATGGACCTTTACTGAGTCTTAATCGTTTTATGTCGGAAAATATATGATGCATGATGAATAAGTGTATACCTGAGAAAGGATTCTGTATGGAGCCTGATAGATAACCCAGCTGATTTATAGATGCGATATATCCCGTCTTCAACTCTCTGCTCCCCATCTTATCCCTTCTCAAGCAGTTGACTGAAAGCAGAAATGTGAGCATTTATAATTAATCACTACAAACAGTCATACTTCTTTAACACAACTATTCATAGAAATTAATTTACAAAGGTACATTAATATAATGTTCGACACATCTACATATTTCAAGGAACAAGTTGTATAGTCAGGAAAACAATGAATTTGTCAACACAATAACTGAATTTCCACCGATACCAGCTCCTATAAATAATTATATATGACTAACTTTCAGTATATCGATATATTAGCATAAATTATACATGTCAATTACGTGTACATGCACAGATAATTACCATGAAATAAATTCTGTTTGAATCAATATACAACCTTTCAGCTTGATTAGAAATCATCTCAACAAGAAGATCATTTGAATTTAACGCATGTCATCATATAGATACTGTCATTAATTTTTTTTTAAATCCAATCGGTCATCATGTTGATGTTTTCAGAACTATGTATACTTATTAGTTAATTTAATCAAATTACTGTGATTTCTTTGATAAACGATGGAATTTTTAACATAAATTTAATGTTTTTCATAATTTATGTTTAATTTTCTGCTTTCTATCTTGAAAATGACAGTACATTAGATCAACATATATAGATAGTTGTGAAAAATTTAACATGGCGATGTATGCAAAACGTTTTATTCAATGAACACATGTAGGTAAATCGGATGACATTATTTGGATTGTCCTCGGAAAATGTCATTTATATTATGTACATGTACTTCAAGTTGAGATGATTTCAAATAAAGCTGAAAATTTTGACCTTGATCCAAGAAGAACTTATTTTATGAAAATTATTTATCCTAAAGTCGACTAAATTAACATGCATGTGTATAGAATTAACGTCACCGTCCGAATACTTTTTGCATCACTCTGTATATCACAATTGAAAATGTGCATTTCACAAAAATCTAAAGTCTGCATTAGAAGTGTTAATATGTGTTACCCCAAAGTCCTCTATTCATTAAATAAGATTGTGAAGTTTGAGCAAATAATTCCTACCAGATATCCTATAATTGCTGTCCAAACATGACATGTCAATATGTCTCAGTAGGCCTATTTTACGTAATATATAACGTTATTTGTTACAGGTAATGAACCATATACGTCAATAATTATATATTATCTAACAGTAAACGTGTCACAAGTTTCAGTTTGATTTAAATTGGTCAAAATGGTTTAATTTCTTAAACTCTGCTTGGTTTTTGTTATCTCCTTGCCATCTTATTTTAAGTTTGCATATCTTAAATGCAATGTAACTTTTAAACGTCAAATATCAAAGAAACCTCTGGTGTCATTTTTAAACAAAACTATTATCCGCGGGATTCGAACCTGTATTACGAACATGAACGTAATAGAAATCCTTGGCAGTAACCACTAGACCATTTGTCTCATCTACTGAAAGTGTAACAAGTTTTGCTCTTATCATATCTATGTTGAACAATGTATACAAGACCCGGGCCGTGCCAGTTTATCCGTCCGGTGACGTTATTTTGATATAGACTTGCATGTCCAGGATAAACAATTTTCAAGAAATGAGTTCTGGTTGGATCTAGTTTATTATATACATTCATATCGCAAGAAAATTTAAACTTCGTGAAGAATCTACGATGGATTTCATTTATTAAAAAGATTTTAAACGATTGTGGTTTATCCTTGGTATTTAGCAAACCATGGCTGTATACCACGTCTGATCTCACTTCTAAAATTAAACAGATTCTATCCGATCAACACTTACAAAACTGGCAAAGTTCGGTTAGAAATAGTTCGAAAGGTATATACTATCAAATCTTTAAGACATCCCCGTGTTTTGAAAATTATCTGTTCATGCCTCGTTCTGTATACTATCCAATTTTGAAATTTAGGACAAGTAATCATAACTTCCCGATTGAAACCGGACGCTGGCAAGATATTCCAAAACATGAACGTTTATGTAACTTATGTAATTCACCAGCTATAGGAGACGAGTTTCACTATCTCTTTCGATGTGAAGCTCTTCTCCAACAACGTATCAAGTATATCCCAGACAATCTTATGAAATTTTCTAACCTTTTAGCAATGAAACAATTATTGACCACAAAAAAGATTAAATATTTAAAACAGTTGTCATTATTTATAAATCATGTCCTTAAGATCACTAAAACTCTTAGTTAGTATTTGCACATTGTACATATTTATTGCCCTACTTGTATTTTGTATCTACATGATATGTGTATATGCATACGCCATCTTGATGAATTTATTCTGTATATAAATGTGAATGTATTATGCTCATGTACCACCGAAGGTGGAATTGAGTTTATAAAAACCTTGAACCTTGAACCTTGATCAATGTAAAACTATCCAGCTTGATTGGAAATCGTCTCCGCTTGAAGTACATAATTTGAATTAACTTTTCCAAAGACAATTTAATTAATGTCATTAGATTTACCTACATGTTTACATAGTCATTGAATAAACATGTTTCCCATAGATGTTTTCACAACTATGTAGGCCTATATTATGTTGGACAACTTAATGCCTTTCCTAAACAAACATCAAACATACATGTATCATGAGGTTGTAGCCAAGATACATTCCTTACAAATTTGATAAATGTTTGTAGGATCGGGCAAAAAGAATCGTAGGCTATCTTCGAACAATATTTATCCAAGACTATTTAAAGTCAATGGAAATAACGTATGAATTTAAGTGGTACGAGTCTATTCTGCTTTAAATAAATTGGAAACATTCACACTTCATTGCCTTCACTAACTATCTTATGAACACCAAAAAAACTTATACTTCGATTTATATGTTGTATGAATCTTTTTTATTTGAATGAACGCAAAATTTCGGCGTAAAAAGGCCTAAAATTGCATATACCGTAAATCCTTGAATAATCGCCTGCCTTGAATAATCGCCGGGTCAAGCCCTCTTTGAAATAAATAATCGCTTGCCTTGAATAATCGCCGGGTTAATTTTAGCAAATGTAAACAAACTAATTTCTATCTCCTTTTCGAAAATAATTCCCGGCACAATCATATTTACGCAAAGTTTAACCTCATGACATGCACTTGGTTAACAATATTAATAATTTAAAACATACTGAAATTATGTTTTTTGTTATTATTTAAAATTTACAGATATATTAGGACTTATTTTATATTAGGGCTTCGAAAAAAAATAATCGTCTTGAATGATCGCTGGGTCAAATCTGGGTCAAATCGCTTGGTCAAATTAATAATCGCCGGGCGATTATTCAAGGACTGACGGTATATCTAGGCCCTATTACAGTGGTTGAAATATCAGCATCAGAAATAAAAAATGAGTAAAAATGAAACACGCTAAAATGTGTTCCAAATCATATCATCACATGTAACAACATATGGTCAACATTGTATGACGTCGCCCATGACACTGCACAACGTTACACTCCTTATATGGCAGTCATACCGTATGATACCATAACGTAGAATACATAACGTAAAATACATTGGGATGTTTTATTGCAAAGGAAAGTTTTTTGGACGTCTTAGCGCAATTGCTGGTGATTACAAGGAAACTTTACAACTTTACCGAGCTGTAACTATTATTTTTAGCAAGTTTCTATTTTAGATTTTTGTAGGAGACACATAACGTAGAATACAGGCTTAACCATACGTTTTTCTTTTAACGATTGTTCTTTAATTTCTAAAAAAATAAAACAGTTAATATGACAATTGTTTCTATTTTACTTTTCTTTAATATTCAACACAAATGAATAACTGGATGTATTTAGGGTTCACTGCAGATATAATTTATTTCCCAGTTTATTTAAAATACGTAACGTAGAATACATGAAAATAGCGACAATAAACATTTGGTATTTAAAGAAATTTGAGAAAAGTGTTAACAGTTCTGCTTGTTGAAAATTCCTTAGTAAAGGTTATTCTATCTTTGGACATGTGTTATCGCATCCATGACTTATGAGTGAATTTCAGTTCCTACGTCAACATGACAGTTCTTGTTGGCGACATTGCTATTTTGACATGTTCCAAGATTACTAAGGCCTCTCTTAAAAATATCAACAGTAAAATGTAACATTTTATCTGTCGTTCGTACTACGAATTCAATTTCCTTTTTCATCGATGTTACATTGCACCATATTAACGGTACATTCATTATTAAAAACAACCATTTATAAGGACGACATCATTATTTACTAATTGTGCACTTTCATTGAGAATGAGTGTATTACGGCGACGTCAAACATGGTTGGTTTGTGACGTAATCGTTGCACACATGACGTCATAAGCTTTTGTGCTGGCGCGAAAACGTACACAGCTTCACAAATATTGTTTACGCTTTAGAAAAGAGTCTCAAATAATAAATAAGTAAATGATTAAAATACATGGACATACACAATAGATTACATATCTGTTTAAAAATAAATTCCCCGTTAACTATTAAAATAATTCATAACAGTATCATTCGTTAAAATCATTAAATCAAATAAAATGATATGTGCACACACATAGGGGAGACCAGGGCAAAGTGCGCCCCCGGGGCAAAGTGACCCAACGGTTTATTTTTAGAATGAACAGCCGATGACACTATCAGTTTCTATCTACCCATCACAAATGACGTAAAGCAACGTACAAGTTGATGACGTCATGAGCAGTCAGCGGCAAATCGACAGAAGGGCGAACAATTTGATATTGAACGTTTTCATGTAAAAATCGGGAGAAAATATCATAACTGATAGACACATTTTCTATCGCCGGAGCTAAATAATCACTTTCTATGTAAAAACAGACTATAGTTTACAATCTTAATGTTTGTATGCACTTAGTGTCCGGTCTAATTTCTTCTTCTTTGGGGCAAAGCGCGCCGCTACGCCCCCGGCGCGCTTTGCCCCCATGCAGTTTATGTTATGTTGGGCCTTCAATTGTATTTTCAAAATAAGCTTATCAGTGTCAGGTTTATACCTTTTAAAGGCCACACTTTCCACCAATAATCAAAATAAATGGAAAGAAAATTCTGTAACTTGGCATGGTGCAAGCTGAATATGTATTTTTTAAAATTCGAATAGGAAAAGTGCATGTAACGGACCTTTTTCTGCAAAATGATATTTATTGTAGTTATGTCTCAAAAACCGTAAGGGCACGCTTGTTTGATTTTGTTTGATTACTTTAATGAATATTATGGTCATCATTCAGAGTTGTTGTGTTAATTTAGTGTTGTTTTATTTAAAAAATGGAATATCAATAGAATTGAAAAAGGATTTATGTACTTTATAAGTTTAATTGTGTCAGCCTTATATGATAAAAATACAATATCGACAATGGATTCTGCAGAAATAACTTCAAAAGTCCTGTTCAAGAATAAAAAAATAAATAAAAACGATTCAAATATGAAAACAATTAACAATTCAAATATGAAAATGTACTGCTGAAGACTCACGGACCTATTTTCTGAGATATTTGGTGCTGAAGTTCAATAGTTATGAAAAACGATTGGCAAAGGAAGATAACTCTTCAGTGGAAAATATTTTTAATTTATTACATCATTCATCTATATAAGTATATATAGCAAGTATCATTATCACCATAAAACACAAATTATTCACACAACCATAACACCATTACCTTTCTTTATTAAGATAGAAAGATGATTTGATTTTAAATGTTTCTGGACATGGACAATACACCGATCCAGTATAAACCCCGCCCCTTCAACGCGATTGGCTGAAATATTAGGGGGGACAAGTTACAGGCTCAGAGCGAGCCGGGCCGCGAATCTCAACACGACACACGCTATGATTTCGGCTTTCGTTGAGGTGGAAGCTGTTTGTACATTTAAATTATGTAAATACTATAAATAAGATATAAATTTTGAATCCATAAACTTGCATTTTATCCAAACTAATGTTGTGTTTGGACTTTTTAATCAGCCGCGAACACAGCGATCGAGGTCCATACACGGTATCACGGTTCCACGTTACTCCATGCTTAGGCGAAAGTCCAGCCAGAATTACCTCCCTTCGCTTTGCGAGTAAGCGACTTCCGATTTCCATAGCCATTACATTACGTGAGATATGTTTTTGTCAAAATATGTGATAAAAACGTCTAAATAAAAAAAATTGCTACGAAAATGTCTTTGTGACCTCGTTGATGTCCAATTTGTGCAGTTGTACTGCTTCTGGGTGCTTTAAATTATAGTGATTACGAACTGCAAAAGTGCGTTGTCAATCGAACTACAAGTTACAACTGTCACTGTCGGATGAAAACACCTATAAAAAAATAGAATTGTCCAAAAATATCCAAATTATTAGTCGGACTCAATTCATATCGCGGTATATTAACCTATTAAAAAATAAAATTGAACGATAATATGCTGAATTGAACTTGTAATCAAGATATAAGTATAACGCCTAAACATTAAAAATTCTAGATGATAGCCTACCGTTATTTGACATTTAAAAATATTTTTCAACCGATTGTCTTAAATTGTGTCAACTCATGGTAAATTCATTAAAACTATAGATAACTTGCACCATCACAGCTTGAAATTATTTCAATATATTATTAAATAAATTACAGACTCGTAGGCCAACACGTTATAGAAGTCATAGAAGTTCTGAATTGATCAATGTAAAACTTTTAGCTTGATTTAAAATCATCTGCACTTGAAGTGCATACTTTTTAAGAATTAATTTTTCTGAGGACAATTTAACTTATGTCGTCCGATTTACCTACAAGTGTACATTAAATAAAAATGTTTCCCATATCAATCGCCATGTTTTCACAACTATGTAGGCCTATATATTTATATCCGTTGATGAAATTACTGTAATTTCCTAGATAGAGAATTAAATTCAATAGAGAATTAAATATCATGCGACTGTAACCAAGATTATTCTTCACAAATTTGATAAATGTGAATAGGATCAGAATTGTTTAAAGAAAATGAATTTATTATATAAGTGTCTCCGTTTTCCCATAAGATCCCATGTTATTTTAGTGCAGCATAAACATTTTCATGATAGTGACTGTGAACGAAAATTTGTTATCTATAACATCTTATTATTATGTTTATAAATTTCGATTTAATTTTTAGCATGGTTTTGGAAAACGGCAAAATACTGACTGGCTATTTTTACAGTAACGTTACTTCCCCATTGCCACCATTTAATATGTAAGCAGACGTAAAGGGTTGAAAATGTTTATATATCAGTAATTGTTTAGTTCAATAACGTTCTATCCAAAATCAGAAATTTGGTATATATTAGATTTCCTGTTTCCATGTCAATTTTCAGTCAAATATATTTTTGAAAATTGAGATAATTAAAATTATCCATGCTACACTGAAATAACGGGATCTTATGGGAAACGGCGATTCTTGCAACACTTTTGGCACATTGCTGGCACGAGTCTGTATATTGATTTGCTTCTTATAAGACCGAAACTTACTGGACTGTCGCTCGAAAGTTCAGTGCCGCGCAGAGGAAGCGAGCGACAGTTACCTGGTCAATATTGTTTTGAATTTAAAATTTGATTCCAAATTTGATAGGCCTATATTCCAAGTTTTCATACTAAAATTAAGCAGCCCCTGACTTTATTCAAGTGTCATGGTTACATTTTCGATGAGCGTCGGCAACGGATTATTTTAAAATCTTAATTGATGTTACGGACAAAAATTTTGTTGGAAAGATTGTTATTTATTCAAGTTTCAACCATTATGCTCAAGTGTTGATCATATACTCTTTGTGAAATGATTACCCCATACACCACTTTTGTTATGTAACATTTATTACCGTACTTACTTGAAATTAATAAACTCACAGACATAAATACGACACCTCGGCCCGTAATCGCGACTTTTATTTATAGAAATTGGAAAAGTTATTGGTTATTATTAGTCCTTGGAAGATATTTCTTATGTCATAAAACGGAAATTCAGATCCAACAATCACGGTAATATTTTTTAATAAGTTGGTTAGCACAGACGAAACAGAAATTATACAAACGTGTATTGCCGTAATATCTAAGGTTATGGCGTCTTGTGTCTGTTACGATAGCACAGGGAAATATAAAAAAAACCATGCATGCACAATTTAAATAATTATCATTTACTGGTTCTAAAATCTTATAAATGTTATTGAATCATATTTATATATTCAAATAAAAATGGATATTCAGTCGGAATCAGTACACAGGAGCTTTTATTCGACACACAGTTTATGACATGTGGTTGTGCAGTCAATATTTTAGTTTCTTGATTCTGGACTTTTGGAAGCGATACTCAAACTGATTGAATTATATAGTCGAGACTAAATATATAGTCAATATATAAAGTAATAAATACGTCAACAGAAAATAGCAGATTCAAATGTTTCTGAACTGAACGTACTTCAACAGTATTAACTAATAATTTACACTAACTCCAACATCAGCTATAAAGTTTAATAAGTTTAGGAAACAACGAAACTGTCAGCGTAATGCTTTCCAATAATTTACACATATGTAGTATATAGCTTATCACCTGGTAAAAATACATCATTTGATACGATTATTCGTCATGGCCGAATGTAATATAATAATACGAACTCTCCGCCACAATATCCTGTTGACATGCTATCATAATCGTAATATATATCCCCAAATCCTTTTGTAAGTAACTTTCAATGAATTATTTGAGCATATGATTGATTGATATGATTAAATATTTAACGGTTTCAATAGTCTGTTACTGTCCAAAAAATACCCATCCCCATTAATATTTCGACAATTTCATTCTTTAATCCCTTTAGTAATCGTATTCAACGCAATGATTCAGTTTTTAAAATATTACCGACTTTGAAATGTTAATACAAAGAAAAAAATCATTAATGTTAACTCCTTCAAAACTAAGTTACAGTTCATTGACGAAATCATCGTAGTCAAAACAATTTAAGTCGATCTGAACGGTCGGAAATGTACCTGTTATTGTAGAATTTAGAATGAAGTTTTAAAATATCAAATATATTTCTGAATAAAAAGAATAAATTCCCATGATTTAAGACAACGTAAATTATTAGATTCTTTTATTTTAAAAGTGTGATATGGACACGAAACGCCATCATACAGAATATAAATAGGCCTACTTTTCAATCGGGCACCTGCACGATTTAAATTGTTCGTATATATCTTTGCAACTGAATTCTTCAAATAAAAACAAGTAAGGGATTGATGTTTTAATTAACGAACAAAACTGTTTGAAATAATAGTTAATAAGTCATTCTTTAAAACTAAGCGACAACAACATGATATAGACATATAGTAATGCGAATTACTGACAAGTCGCCGTCGTTCTAGCCGTTAATTAGGCTAATATTATTTAACACAAAAGAAAATTTAGTTCTTGAATAAGACATGTCTTCATATTTAAAATCGGTAAAAAAAAGTCTTAACTATTTAATATACTTTTTAAAATCAAAGACATTGCTTCCGCAGTGCAAACTGCCCATGCTAAACGCCTCTAACCGGAAGGCTCTAACTCGCATTGTGTGCACGCAGATCGCCGCCATTACAATTTTTCCAAACCGTGATAGCGTGTATTCAAGCTCGATCATTTTGTAAACAAACACGTTTTGAGGTACACATCCTTCGCTTATAAGTCATTAGTATCCATAATATTTTCAGCTTAACATTAACATGTGTTTAAAATGATTTCACGAATAATCATCTTGTGCAACTCTACTCCTTTCAGTGAGAAAAACCTCGGAAGCGAAGGCCTGAAATCAGCAGAGGTCAAGGTCGCTTTCGCTTGTTGACAGTTTCACCTACTTGAAAACTCAGAAAAGCAGCCTCTGTGGAACAATATTCATTTGTAAAATAAAGATAGAACTGGTTTCAATAACATAAATTGTATTCCAAATTTTGAATTCAACTACTGATCTTAGATTTATGACTGTAATTATGTATTTAAAAAAAGTTTGTGTATATTAGGCCATTGTCGGCCTAGGCTACCTTTTCTGGGAAAATAATTTTAAACCTATGTCTAGAGGTCTTGAGATACACATCATTTTCTGTGTTCAAATACGCAATTATCTTTTCGTGCCTTCATTAGATAATAATCTAAGTACTCTTTTTTAAAATATTAGACACATACTTTGTTTTTAAATGCAATTGATTAACAGTACCCCACTCACACCCGGTTTCATTTACACAATGTAAATTGCAAGGCAGATGATGTATTCACAAAATAGGCTGGTCTGAATTAATACTAATATAAATGAAATATAGTAATATATATTTTTTTTAAACTAAGAATGTTTTATCATACATTTCAGTTTCAAGATATGAAAGCAAATTCCTGTCTATATCACTGCTGGATCAACATATTAATGAGTGTCACATTTATTGAACCTGGATTTTGGTATATCTGTCTGTAATTTTGTTTAAATATGTCATTAAAATCATGAATAAGTTTTGAGAAAAGATTAATGTTATATGTGCCCATTAGAGCCATGTATAGAAATGAATAGTGTTTATTTTGATAGAATAATATTTCTGAAAACAAATAACATAGTTTACTTTCAGTTGAATACATTGGGTAAATGAAAGTTTGATGCATTATTTTTTCTTCTGATAAACACATGCTTATTTGTTGCAACTGATTTTGGATACTCTTTTATAAATCATTGATAAGGTTTTCACTACAACTTATATATAATATACCTATTTTTTCAGTTTTCATGGTCATGATGTAGCAGATCAGAGGATACAATCAGACACTTTCTAAATGATAAATAAACATATATACCTATTTTTTTCAGTTTCCATGGTCAGGATTAGAAAGTGTCTGATTGTATCCTCTGATCTGCTACATCCTGACCATGAAAACTGAAAAAATAAGTTTGAACTATGTTTAATTATGAAATACTGAGCTTGTATTTGACATTCAATATCACAACGTACGTTTGACATGGTTTGTTTACTTGGTTGCCGATTGCCAAAATGTAAAGTGTTATAGTTTATGTAAGAATCTAAGCAAACTTCGAAATAAGATTGTTTTTAAATCTTGAGGTCCTAAATATCTATAATCAAACCATTGTTTGAACTGTCATCTTGCTAAATGTATGTATCGGAGATTTGAAAAATTCTATAATTCGTGCAAATTCTCACCTTAGAGCAGACGTCAGACACGCTAGTGTTTTTTTTATCGGATGATGAGTGTTTCCCACGTTGTCAGCGATTCAAAACGGCAATAATCTAATCCTTACATAATAAGAAACCACCATGTCGTGAACTAAATACATTAAAGTTAAAAGGAACGTCAAGATGTTTTGAAATCTGCAACCACCGAACTATCGCCAAATCGGTCGTTGTCCCCCGAAGTAAAATTGACAAAGCCGGGTGGTAATCTGATTGGCTAAAATTACGCATGCGCGAAGTTTTGGATCGGTGTATTGTTAGGAACGTTTTTAATAGTTATGCTAACGATAGGTCATTTGTTTTATCAGACCTTCGAAGGATATTTGAATGATTGCACTTTGAAATGTGTTAAATGTTAAATTTGTTACTTTTTTGTTTTGTTACGTTTCGACAAGTGTAGTTGCCGTTCACTAGAACATAAGACGTCCCCAAATATATTCATGTGCAAAAGAAACGTCCCCATACAAAATGCAATATATTTCAATCCACGGGCGATAAATACGATTGAAACAGCGTCTTTAGAACCCAGCAATACTTTATATGAGTTTTCAAAAATTATCTCTTCCTATTTATGAGAAAGACACGTTTAAAGATTTTTTTTGGAATCTCCTCAATTAGACGAGATAGAATAGTCAAAAGCAATTTGTGGCTTGTTTTGTGACGTCCTACAGTAATGATGCTTACACAAATTGAAATCCAAGAAGTTGTTTATGTTGAAGACACTTTTTAGTACTTAAATATCTATTTATAAATAAATTTTTAAAACTTATTATGGCCTAAAAAAATCTTGAAAAAACGATTTTAACACCCAATGTGTATTTGAACAGTCTGAATAATTAAAAGTATCATACTCTGAGGGTTGAAATTGTGAGTACTACTTAACAAAACATGTGTCTATCAAATGCATTCACAATATACTCTCTACGACATCAATATTTCATTTTCTGCTCTTTTTAAAATGTTTGGACGTTTCTTTTGCACGTCAGTAGCTTTTTTATATAAAGTTTTCTTTTTTTGTTCTGTTCTCGGCATATAGGCCTATAATCCGTTCATCCAAAAGTTGGTTCTGTTTCTGGGATAGAACTTAAAAGCAATTGACTCAAAGTATACTCGGTATTCTGTACAGTTTATTATGAACTGTGAAGACCTTATTCGTGTTTACCGTTTCAAAAAAACTTCAACGTCGTTTCAACCCACATTAGGAAGACGGGGCAAAGCGCACACCATGGGCAACTTTGCCCTGGACCACGGGGCAAAGTGGCCCATGTTAAAAAAAATGTTTTCCTTCTAAGCCGAAAACGATGGTGACCAGAAGTAAAAGAGTGTGTTAATTACATACTCCAAAACTAAGTTCTCCCGAAGGTCTAAAGATACCGAGCTGAAAATTGTATAGTTTCAAAAAAATGCCTTGCAAAGTTAAGGGGCGCGCTTTGCCCCAGTCTCCCCAACACTACGTGTATATGGATTCTGGATGGAGGGAGATAATTATAGGGCCCATAGACTTCATATCTTTATATCATAAATTAATCAAGGATAAAGATTTGAAATATATGCCTCATAAGTCATTGCGATCGCTAATAAATGAACAGTAGGATGCAATTAGGATCGATGTCGTTGAAATGCCGTCGGAAATAGACTTATTATCGACGTCGAAAATCACAATGTTGAAGAGATGTCAGATATCGACATAACACCGACGTCGGAAATACCGACGTTGAAACGACGTCTGATATCGAATATATTATCGACGTCGAAAATAACAACGTTGAAACGACGTAGTTTTATCGACGTCGAAAAAAAAGACGTTGAAACGACGTCGTTTTATAGTTGAACGACGTCACGACATTATTTCAACCAAAATGCGACGTTGTAACAACGTGGTGTGCCTGCTGGGGGTACATGTATGCTATGCTATGCTATGCATATTCAAGCTCTGTTAATGAGATCCGCTACCAGCTGAGGGACGAGACTCTTCAATACAAGCGGACACGGTTCACTAGCTGCTCTCATTTGACTTGCCAATATCTTTTAAAATCAAAATATAACTTCAACTAGGAATATCAAGTTATGAAAATACTTTAGTTTTAAACATTCCGAATTGGCATTTATTTTTATGAAATAACAATAACTTTAAATTATATTTTAATGTGTACATTCTGTAAATCCTTGAATAATCTCCAGGCGATTATTGAATTCAATCGCCATATATTATAAGAATAATCAACGAGTTGCGAGGAATTACGGATTACCTGTCCCGAGTTAATTATTATGATAAACTCCGAGCTTTAGCGAGGAGTTTGACATAATAATTCACGAGGGACAGATAATTCGTAATTCCTCGCACCGAGTTGGTTATTCTTTTTCTTACCCAATATCATTTAATGTGTAAAAATCGAAAAAATTATTATTATTTTTTATTGAATTCAAACACCAGTCCAGGCGATTATGCAAAGCTGGAGATAATTCTATGCAGGCGATGAAGTTTTCGAAGGCTTAATATATTTATACATTTTCAAAAACTTGCACCAAAAATTTTATTGTCGTATATTTTAAGTTGTGGATATTGTAAACGAAGTTCTTGTCATGAGGTTAAACGCCGGATACATATGACGACATGTCAGAATTATGTTTTGAAGGATATACTCACTAATTTGTTAACATTTGCTAAATTTAACTCGGCGATTATTCAAGGCAGGGGACTTATTTCAAAGAGGGTTTAGACCCGGCGATTATACAAGGCAGGGGGTTAATCACGGATTTACGGCAATTGCATTTACTAACTTTATGAAATAGTTGTTTTGATTGATGAATCAATATTTTTGTTCAAAACAGGTCGTGGACGGCGACAGTACAAGAGTTGTAAGTTTAATTGCTTTTAGTCTTTAATTTTATTTGAGTTTTAAAGTCATCATTAAAATTTATTTAGTTGCAAATTTCGATTACACAGATTTAATCATGATCTCGAAGTCTTGTGGCCACCTAAAACAAATCATCTTGCACAAGGTGTAACCATGCATCTAATATATGAGTACTGCCTTAGCTACTCAAACATTTTCTCTGCCCTAAAGGATATATGTTTCACAAGTTTTATTTACGCTTTTTACGACAAAGAAGGTGATTATATTTGCCTTGGCCAGAGGTATCATATTATTAATTATTAATACTCTATTGTGTAAAAATAGAAGAAAAGCCTAACAAAAGCCAATCTGGTTACATCTGTTTGTAACGTTACACGCGACGTACTGTTGTTACATCTAGGGATCACTGAAATGAGGGACAGGAAGTCAGTTTTCAACCAATCACAGGTGCGTTTCTTCAGCATCGGGACTTCCCCGACAAACCATTAGTAGTCCTACGTCAGTCTAATAGTTTCTATATCGGAATATATTGTTTTGTTGTTTCCTGACATGGTTTCTTCGTGTCATTCTTCACAGATTGATAAACGAAGAACATTGGACTATTAGACTGACAATATGTACGCGTCATGGCTTTGGGCCGTCGTTATTTTTTTGTGAACGTAATTCAGCTGAGAACGTCGAGAAAAAAATCGACTTTTTATTCGCGTTAAACCAAAATGCGAAAAAATATGCCATTATCACTCGATTGCAATTGACAAAGAGACACAGTTAATGATTGTGAGACACGAAACCGGTGGATACGTTATATGATGTGTTCTTGCAACTGATTTTGTGTCTAGCCTAGTCGACCACTATCAGTGAAGTTAAGCAACAATGGGCGCGGCTCGCCGTATGGGTGGGTGACCCGCTCCATTGCTGATATATCAAGTTTGGAGGGTGATATCCTGCCCCACCCAGAGACATGAGTTGGAAGAATTATGTTGTCATGAGAACATGAAGATTTTCTGGATAACAACTTTAATGTGAAAATACACGACGTTTCGGAGTACATACTCACTCCTTCATCAGGTAGAATGTAAGGAAATAAAAAAATATGGTACATTTATATAGCAAACAAAACAATGGCGAGGAAACTCAATCAGGTAGGTTTAACATGCATGAGAATGGTATACAATGGGGATTTGTAATACAAACATGATGGAGGTGAGGCATGAGAATGATGAGGATTTGCAATACAAACATGATGGGGAATAAGTAGATAAACAATGGCCTGTCATGGGTAACTAGTACCTTTATTCAACGTTTGCCGCTGTTCACTCAGCAGTATGTGGGTACCGAGATTGTAAATGTAGCTCAGTTGGTTGAGTGTCCGCTCATCACGGGAAGGTCGGGGTTCGATTCCAGGCCGCGTCATACTAAAAGAGGTTAAAAGATGGATATTGTTGCTTCGATACTTGCTTGGCACTCACCATTTTAAAGACAGAATAACGCATGAACTGTTCCTGACGGGTACAAAACGGTAACTGGTACAAACCAAACTTCCGAATTTACATTGAAATGAGGGCAATAAAGTGTCATTATAAGTATTAACAGGGCTCCGTTCCATAACAGCGAGCGCTTATTATCGCTCATTGATCGCACAAGGTAGCGCTCAATGTAGCGCTCAATGTAGCGCATTCTCTCCTGAACGACACGGTGCGATTCCTCGAAGTTTTCTCGCCTTGCTACGTAGCACTACATTGAGCAATCGCGTTCATGATAGGTTAAAAAGTAATCGTTCATTGAGATGTGGAGGTGACCTTAATAATAGGTGGACCTTCGAGTGCTACGGCAGCTCTGGATAGACCAGGGTAATAATGTTGAAAGCACCAAACGTGTCCCCAACATGGGGATTTGTGTGCTATATTATATCCACTATTATAAATGACCGGGTGTAAGTCAACCTCCCATTAAAATTTATATTTTTTTCCGAAATTAATCTGGATCAACACAACTGATCATCGACATGTAAGACGTATGCTATGTGATATTCAATAAATATCTCTCGTTCTTAAGATATTTACAACATTTTAAACATGGTAGGGGTCATGTTTGTGTAAATGTCATTTCTTACCTCTGTCAACATAAAACAAAAATATTTTAACTTAAAATAAACCAGTCGCCAATAAATGCCTTTAAAGTACAACATATATGTATTATTGTAATCGTGCCAATATCATATACATATATTTTCTTCTCAAATATTGAATTAATCACAACCAACTGGGTCTGTATTTTCTTGTGTACTTCAGTTTATGTTTGTAAGCAGTGCATCAACCTGGATGATAGTTGTGAAGCTATGCTTAGTTTAATGCTAACTGCATTATCCGGAACATTATCTTACCACCAATGTTACTCAAGCCATTTCTTTCCACTTACCTCTATTCAAATCGAATGCTTTATTGTGCTATATATGCGCACATATGTAAGACGACTTTTTATTGGACAGAAGAAAGGACTAATACGGTCTGCAGCCTTTCACCGCCAGGGGATGTTAGTGATAACCATGAAAATCATAGGATTGTCACAGAGTTTACATGGGAAGACAATATTTCAGTAGGGAAAATATGATTTTGGTGGGGATTGTATGTATGCTTCTGTGAGAAAATTCAAGGAAGATGGTATACATCCAATATATCAATCAATTAATATTGAGGAACATTGAAACCTGAGGTAAATATTGATAATAATTCTTTTTTTTCTTTCAGGTATACATTCAGGAGGTAAGTTTCACTGATTTTAAAAGATATTTTTGTCTCGGAAGATACTTGTCTACTGCTTTCCATTTGTATATTCTAAAAAAACGAAAACAATTTACAACAGTAATGTATATATTAACTTTTAGTAAAGTAAAAATAAATATTTATAATACACATGAAATGTTGTCATCACTTTAGTAAGTTGGGATATGGTTGAAAAATGTAATATTGTAAAAAAAATCATGGACAACATTCACTTTTCCCTTCCGTTAATTTTGTGATTATTAATTACATTGATTTAAAACCATTTAAATTAGTATTATTCAACAGATTCAAATTTATGTTTAGTGTTAAATACGTGCACATATTTGAACAATTATAATAGCTAGATTGCACATATAAGGAATCATATTTCAAGGTGTAATTGGTTTATCATAAATGTTTTTTGATAATTTTTTTCATTGAACATGGATTTACATTCCTCATTTTAGAACGGCATATCATCACCATTCGTGAGTATACACAAATTAATAAATCATCCTTCAGATGTCATGTCATATTCTTGATGTGTTTCATGTTTTCAAAAAATGATTATTTTACATTATTAATCCTTATTTTAAATTGTAAAGAACAATAAAATTATTAACGACAAGTATACACTTAATTTTGCTATACATACCCAAAGTGATTAATTATACCATTGTATTATATAACATCAATATGCGACTTAAGAAAACTAAAAGTAGAAGACTAAAATAATAATAGTTTTTTTGTATTTACAATTGCAGATCCTGAATGAAGAGCAGGCTGTTGCTGTAAGTAAAACTATTATTTACTTTGTAGACTTCTGGGATATACATTGTTTGTGCATGTCACATTCTGAATATTGAGCATAAACTTTTATGAATATCTCATGCCGTGTGTCATATGATTTTTACGTATCAAGTGCATTTTTTAATTCCCAAATGCGAGAGAGGGTTAAAAACCAAGCTAAATGAGTTAATTAAAAGTGATACATAACATTTCCAAGTTCATTGATTGATTTATTAACTATAGTTCATAATTTCGATATGCACACACCATGTGAATGACTGTACCCCATTTTGTCATGAAATGTAACTATTTTATCATTTGCCACCAAAACATATTAAAAATAATTTTTTTTTTATGTATTACCTATTTTAATTCCTCTTTTCGATATTCATACACCACAGAAAAGTTACTATGAATTGTCAACTGAAACATGTCGATGGCAAGCAATAGCTAGAAAAGTGATACATAACATTTCCAAGTTCATTGATTGATTTATTAACTATAGTTCATAATTTCGATATGCACACACCATGTGAATGACTGTACCCCATTTTGTCATGAAATGTAACTATTTTATCATTTGCCACCAAAACATATTAAAAATAATTTTTTTTTTATGTATTACCTATTTTAATTCCTCTTTTCGATATTCATACACCACAGAAAAGTTACTATGAATTGTCAACTGAAACATGTCGATGGCAAGCAATAGCTAGAAAAGTGATACATAACATTTCCAAGTTCATTGATTGATTTATTAACTATAGTTCATAATTTCGATATGCACACACCATGTGAATGACTGTACCCCATTTTGTCATGAAATGTAACTATTTTATCATTTGCCACCAAAAAATATTAAAAATAATTTTTTTTTTATGTATTACCTATTTTAATTACCCTTTTCGATATTCATACACCACAGAAAAGTTACTATGAATTGTCAACTGAAACATGTCGATGGCAAGCAATAGCTAGAGCGTAACGGGTACATCTATGCTACATAGTATGCTGTGCATATTCAAGCTCTGTTATTGATATCCGCTACCAGCCGAGGGACGAGACTCTTCAATACAAGTGGATACGGTTCACTAGCTGCTCTTATTTGACTTGCCAATATCTTTTAAAATCAAAATATAACGTCAACTAGGAATATCAAGTTATGAAAATACTTTATTTTTAACCATTCCGAATTGGCATTTATTTTTTATGAAATAACAATAACTTTAAATTGTATTTTAATGTGTTTATACCATAAATCCTTGAATAATCTCCAGGCGATAATTGAATTCAATCACCAGATATAATATATGTATACAGTTAAAAAAAAAACACCAGACCAGGTGATTATTGAATTCAAACACCAGACCAGGCGACTTATCAAAGCTGGAGATAATTCTATGCAGACGATGATTTTTTCGAAGGCATAATATATTTATACATTTTTAAAAACTTGCACCAAAAACGTTATTGCCGTATATTTTAAGCTGTGGATATTGTAAACAAAGTTGTTGTCATGAGGTTAAACGCTGGATACATATGACGACATGTCAGAATTATGTTTTGAAGGATATACTCACTAATTTGTTATCATTTGCTAAATTCAACTCAGCGATTATTCAAGGCAGGGGACTTATTTCAAAAAGGGTTTAGACCCGGCGATTATACAAGGCAGGGGATTAATCAGGGATTTACGGCAATTCCATTTACTAACTTTATGAAATAGTTGTTTTGATTGATGAATCAATATTTTTGTTCAAAACAGGTCGTGGACGGCGACAGTTCAAGAGTTGTAAGTTTAATTGCTTTTAATCTTTAATTTTATTTGAGTTTTAAAGTCATCATTAAAATGTATTTAGTTGCAAATTTCGATTACACAGATTTAATCAGGATCTCGAAGACTTGTGGCCACCTAAAACAAATCATCTTGCACAAGGTGTAAACATGCATCTAATATATGAGTACTGCCTTAGCTACTCAATCAAACATTTTCTCTGCCCTAAAGGATATATGTTTCACAAGTTTTTTTACACTTTTCATGACAAAGAAGGTGATTATATTTGCCTTGAGCAGAGGTACCATATTATTAATTGTTAATAATCTATTGTGTTAAAATAGAAGAAAAGCCTAACCAAAGCCAATCTGGTCACATCTGTTTGTAATGTTACACGCGACATCCTGTCGTTACATCTAGGGATCACTGAAACGAGGGACAGGAAGTCAGTTTTCATCGGGACTTCCCCAAAAAACCGTTAGTAGTCCTACGTCAGTCTAATAGTTTATATATCGGAATATTTTGTTCTGTTGTTTCCTGACATGGTTTCTTCGTGTCATTCTTCACAGATTGATAAACGAAGAACATTGAACTATTAGAATGACAATATGTACGCGTCATGGCTTTGGGCCGTCGTTATTTTTTGTGAACGCAATTCAGCTGAGAACATCGAAAAACAATTGACTTTTTACTCGCATTAAACCAAAATGCCCAAAAATATGCCATTATCACTTGATTGCAATTGACAAAGAGACAGTGTTAATGATTGAGAGACACGAAACTGGTGGATACATAATATGATGTGTTCTTGCAAGTGATTCTGTGTCTAGCCTAGTCGATCACTATCAATGAAGTTAAGCAACAATGGGCGCGGCTCACCATATGGTTGGGTGACCCTCTCCATTGCTGATATAACGAGTTTGGAGGGTGATATCCTTCCCCACCCAGAGACATGAGTTGGAAGAATTTTGTTGTCATGGGTAACTAGTACCTTTATTCAACGTTTGCCGCTGTTCACTCAGCAGTATGTGGGTACCGAGATTGTACATGTAGCTCAGTTGGTTGAGTGTCCGCTCATCACGGGAAGGTCGGGGTTCGATTCCAGGCCGCGTCATACTAAAAGAGGTTAAAAGATGGATATTGTTGCTTCGATACTTGCTTGGCACTCACCATTTTAAAGACAGAATAACGCATGAACTGCTGACGGGTACAAAACGGTAACTGGTACAAACCAAAATTCCGAATTTACATTGAAATGAGGGCAATAAAGTGTCATTATAAGTATTAACAGGGCTCCGTTCCATAACAGCGAGCGCTTATTATCGCTCATTGATCGCACAAGGTAGCGCTCAATGTAGCGCATTCTCTCCTGAACGACACGGTGCGATTCCTTGAAGTTTTCTAGCCTTGCTAAGTAGCGATACATTGAGCAATCGCGTTCAAGAGAGGTTTAAAAGTAATCGCTCATTGAGATGTGGAGACCTTAATTATAGGTGGACCTTTGAGCGCTACGGCAGCTCTGGATAGACCAGGGTAATAATGTTGAAAGCACCAAACGTGTCCCCAACATGGGGATTTGTGTGCTATATTATATCCACTATTATAAATGACCGGGTGTAAGTCAACCTCCCATTTAAATTTATATTTTTTTCCGAAATTAATGTGGATAATACACAACTGATCATCGACATGTAAGACGTATGCTATGTGATATTCAATAAATATCTCTCGTTCTTAAGATATTTACAACATTTTAAACATGGTATGGGTCATGTTTGTGTAAATGTCTTTTCTTACCTCTGTCTACATAAAACAAAACTATTTTAACTAAAAATAAACCAGTCGCCAATAAATGCCTTTAAAGTACAGCATATATGTATTATTGTAATCGTGCCAATATCATATAGTATATATTCTTCTAAAATATTGAATTAATCAAAACCAACTGGATCTGTATTTTCTTGTGTACTTCAGTTTATGTTTGTAAGCTGTTGTGAAGCTATGCTTAGTTTAATGCTAGCTGCATTATCCGGAACATTATCTTACCACCAATGTTACTCAAGCCGTTTCTTTCCACTTACCTCTATTCAAATCGAATGCTTTTTTGTGCTATATATGCGCACATATGTAAGACGACTTTTTATTGGACAGAAGAAAGGGCTGATACGGTCTGCAGCCTTTCACCGCCAGGGGATGTTAGTGATAACCATGAAAATCATAGTATTGTCACAGAGTTTACATGGGAAGACATTATTTCAGTAGGGAAAGTATGTTTTTGGTGGGGATTGTATGTATGCTTCTGTGAGAAAATTCAAGGAAGATGCTATACATCCAATATATAAATCAATTATAAGATAAATAGTTGCGTTTGTAAAATTTCAGGGATTGTTTGCTATTCAACATCCGCAAATTTAGTTTTAAACCGATGGCATTAGCCGGAGCTTTTAAACGTTGAAATTTGCGGTTGTTGAATAGCAATGAATCCCAGAAATTTTACAAACGCATTTATTTATCGATATTGTAACATGACCATTAGTTATCAGGCGTTTTGAAACGAACTCTCTTTTTGAGTACCTATCTCTGAGTGGAAAGGACTTTGCGACTGTTCCATTTTTGTAAGAGGTGTGGTCAGGTCAAAACAAATGTAAATACTTGGGGTAATAAGTACATTAGCAACAATTTACATATAAGCTCAAACAGTGTCACTCAACTCTGTTCACTTCACAATTTTCACGTATCCTTTTAGATAGCGATAAACATTTATCTACGACATTAACATAGTAAAAGACCTAGGAAAACAAATCTTAAACTTGCCCTCACCAATTGTGACAATGACGCTAGCATTGTGACGTCAAAACGGTTGATCACTATCACTATGACTATCACTATGACGTACAACCGCATGGAAGAAGGCGTCAAACTTGGACAAATCTTACTAGTTGAAAACATTTTAGTTACTTGAAACTAATTAATTTTGAGAGTTATTTGTTACCTATACTGTTATACACAAGTTAGAAAATGACAATGCCACCTGTCAAATTTGAGTAAGGGTCACATATTAAGAGAAATATAAAATTAAAATTTTGAGTTGGGCTGGTCATGTAAACATGATGTATATGTAAGTGGTGATTAGCCCCAAGTAATTTGCGGGTATTCATTGTCATTCAACATAGGCAAATCAACCAATCAGAATCAAGGATACACCGAAATCATGTTACAATTAATATTGAGGAACATTGAAACCTGAGGTGAATATTGACGATATTTCTTTTTTTTTTCTTACAGGTAAACATTCAGCCGGTAAGTTTCATTGATTTTAAAAGAGATTTTTGTCTCGGAAGTTAATTGTCTACTGCTTTCCATATGTATTTTTTTTAAAAACGAAAACAATTGACAATAGTAATGTATATATTAACTTTAAGTAAAGTAAAAATAAATATTTATAATACACATGAAATGTTGTTACCACTTTAGTAAGTTGGGATATGGTTGAAAAATGTAATATTGTAAAAAATCATGTAATACATGCACTTTCCCCTTCCGTTAATTTTATGATTATTAATTAAATTGATTTAAAACCATTTAAATTATTATTATTCAACATATTCAAATGTATGTTTAGTGTTAAATTCGTATTTTGATTTTACAGTTAAATTCCATTTCACTAGTTCTTGCAAATGACCTGTACGTGCAAATATTTAAACAATTATAAAAGCTAGATTACACATATAAGGAATCATATTTCAAGGTGTAATTGGTTTATCATAAATGTTTTCTGATAATTTCTTTCATTGAACATGGATTTACATTCTTCATTTTAGGACCGCAACTCATTACCATTCGTGAGTATACACAAATTAATAAATCATCCTTCAGATGTCATGTCATATTCTTGATGTGTTTCATGTTTTCACAAAATTATTATTTTACATTATTAAATCTTATTTTAAATTGTAAGAACAATAACATTATTAACGATAAGTTAATTTTACTATACATAGACAAAGCGATTAATTATACTATTGTATTGTATAACATCAACATGCGACCTAAGTAAACTAAAAGTAGAAGACTAAAATAATTATCTTTTTTTTGTTGTATTTACAATTGCAGATGCTGAAAGGACGGAAGGCCGTTATTGTAAGTAACACTATGATTTACTTTGTAGACGTCTGGGATATACATTGTTTGATCATGTCACATTCTGAATATTGAGCATAAACCTATATGAATATCTTATACCGTTTGTCATATGATTTTTACGTAACAAGTGCATTTTTTTATTCCCAAATGAGAGGATTAAAAACAAAGCTAAACGAATTAAGTAAAAGTGATACATAATACTTCTAAGTTCATTGATTGATTTATTACCTATAATTCATAATTTCGATATGCATACACCATGTGAATGACTGTACCCCATTTTGTCATGAAATGTTACTATTTTATCATTTGCCACCCAAAAATATTAAAAATATTTTTTGTGTTTATGTATTATCTATTTTAATTCCTAATTTCGATATTCATACACCACAGAAAAAGTCGCTATAAATTGGCAACTGTCGATGGCAAGCATTAGTTACGGAGGAACGGGTACATGTATGATATGCTATACATATTCAAGCTCTGTTAATGATATCCGCCACCAGCCGAGGGACGAGACTCTTCAATAAAAGCGGACACGGTTCACTAGCTGCTCTTATTTGACTTGCCAATATCTTTTCAAATCAAAATATAACGTCAAACATTCCGAATTTGCATTTATTTTTATGAAATAACAATAACCTTAAATTATATTTTAATGTGTACATTCCATAAATCCTTGAATAATCTCCAGGCGATTATTGAATTCAATCACCAGATATAATATATGTAAAAAAAAAATTAAAAACACACCAGACCAGGCGATGATTCAAAGCTGGAGATAATTCTATGCAGGCGATGGTGTTTTCGAAGGCATAATATATTTATACATTTTCAAAAACTTGCACCAAACGAAGTTCTTGTCATGCGGTTAAACGCTGGATACATATGACGACAAGTCAGAATTATGTTTTGAAGGATATACTCACTAATTTGTTCACATATGCTAAATTTAACTCGGCGATTATTTAGGCAGGGGACTTATTTCAAAGAGTGTTTAGACCCGGCGATTATACAAGGCAGGGGATTAATCAGGGATTTACGGCAATTGCATTAACTAACTTTATGAAATAGTTGTTTTGATTGATGAATCAATAGTTTTGTTCAAAACAGGTCTTGGACGGCAACAGTTCAAGAGTTGTAAGTTTAATTGCTTTTAATCTTTAATTTTATTTGAGTTTTAAAGTCATCATTAACTTTAATTTAGTTGCAAATTTCGATTACACAGATTTAATCAGGATCTCGATGACTTGAAGCCATCTAAAACAAATCATTTTGCACAAGGTGTAAACATGCATCTAATATATGAGTACTGCCTTAGCTACTCAATCAAACATTTTCTCTGCCCTAAAGGATATATGTTTCACAAGTTTTTACACATTTTACAACAACGAAGGTGATTATATTTGTCATTCGATTGCAATTGACCCCTCCGCAAGAAATGGTCACATGATCCAGTAGACCAATCATCATGCTACACGTCATAGTTGCGCGCGCATATTATCGCGGGAAAACACTTCCTTAGACAAACTTTTCTGAGCGAAGGATTCGACTGCCGTGTGTCATTTGTCACCTGTTTTTCACCTCGTAAAGCATGGTAAAACGTTGCAGTCATGGCCTGTGTAAGACAGACGACCGACATCAAGAGCGGATGGAAGGTGACATTAAGTTCATTCCTTCTTTAAGCCAAAAACCAACCGAGAAAAGTGTCTACGATGGACCACCCTGACAGTCTACTGAATGCATCCGTTATTAATAGCAACAGATATAATCTGTACTAAGGTAATAGTTTTAACTACAGAAGAAAATTATTGATTTTATTAACATTATTGTCTACTTTCAACGAAACAATAAACATTTCTGACAAGACATGTCTGTTATCACGGTATCGGTCATCTCGGTTATAAATAGCTACAGCCTACATGATACAGTAGGCGTGGCTTGTTTCGATATCTGTCAAAACATCTGGCTGACTGCTGGTTTGCTCAAACATGACTGATCATCTAACATGTGTTCAGTTTCCATAGGATTTTTTGAACCCATACTATCTACATGACAAATAAGATAAATAAATTTTCAAGTTGTCTATTTTCTATGTCTCTAAGCTTAGAATCTACCCGGAGGCTACATACAATGTTTTTTAATATCTTTGTTAGCTGATCATATCATGAATTTATTTTTCATTGTTTTATGTACATACGAATGATATTTTCAGATATATTTCTGCAAATGCATGGCCCCAATGATGAGTTAGTTCCTGTGGAAACTCTTGCACAAAGGTTAGTTTACCTCATTTTTCTCGTCAGAAAAATCATTATAAGCCCCATCCCCAAAAGCAAATATTTATGTATCTAACCATCTACAGGTAAAAATTACCTTGCAGCTGCAGTTTTGTTTCCAGCCTACTTGGTGTAAAAAAGCTGTGGCTGTTAGTTTGAATTTGATTCCATTTTATCTATTCACACTTAATAACACATCTCCAACTGTTAATGAAGATTTTAAAATTACCAAAGCCGGCCTAGCAATATCCAACTTTTGCGAGTCTACAGCAATTTCTGATAGTCTTGATTTTAGGCCTATATATATTCTCTGGAGCTCTACATATATATAGACAATTATTTGAAGTCGACAGATATTTATTCAGTACAAAAAGGTTATTCATGAAACGATCACTACAGATTTAGTGTAATACAATATTTTTTATACAAAACAAATTAAACCATCCCCTTATAATTTATTATGAATACATGTATACCTAAAATAAAAACAATGGCAATACTTTTAATTGTTACATGTCTGATCTGACAATAGTTATTTTACAGTTTTCAAATAACAAACTTTATATATGATATCTTGCAATACCTACATGCCTGTCATGATGAGTGCAACATTTTGTGATTTATCTCTGATAACTATTGTTATCCCCTCAATTTAGATCAATTTAGTATAATGACATTCTTATTTCTTTTATTTTCTAGTGATGACATGACAATACAGCCTGAGGAAGAAGAGGCAACAGAAGATCGGACAAACCCCTCCTGTGATTATCAAACTACTGCAACTGTAAGTTATGAAATATATTCACTTTAACCTAAATATAATAAAAAAACAACAACATCATGCTTTCAAATAAAATTGTGGTGATATAAAAGCTTCATTTATGTATATATCTCTATCACTATATGGGTATGTAATTTCTTTCTATACTGTGTTGTGTCCTTGGGCAATGCACTCAATAACAGAACTATTAGCTTGACCTCTGCTCTGTTCCTCTATCGCTTCACACTGCACTTGTGTAGTACTTGTCGCAGTGGTGGACTGATCACTTGTCAGGGGTGAGGCTTTGGGAAACACTAGGTTACCACACTGGGTGGACTTCACGTGGTTCGAAGAATTTTGCCTGGAAGAATAGAATAATTTTTGTCATAGTGAAAGTACTAAACATAATATGCAATGATAACACTATCACTTTATTATTATTGTTTTATTTCAGGGTGGAGCCTATTGATCTAATGGTTCTTTCTGCTGAAAATTAGATAATGAAGAGGGAACTAGCCAAGATCACCCTTGAGCAAGTTGAATGTGAACATCTCAAGAAAATGAAAACTGTCACTTTCACTATTGACTCCATTTTAGAACAAGAAAACCTGTTCCATTATTATACAGGATATCAAAATGAACTCTTTATAGCCATATCATATTAAATTTTTTGGTTCCATGACATGATAATTGTTCATTATCTTATATAGGAAATAAACAGGTATTTTTTACTCTCAATAGATTGAAAAACAATTTTGACCTGCAAGATTTGGCTTTTTGTTTTTCAATTGTTTTGAATATATTTTGTTGGTGCTTAAAAACTTTTCCCTGTGGCAGTATTTATCAAGTGTAAGCTGATCATAATGCACTGTGCTTCAGTGTATCATTGTCAAAAACTTTGTTCAAATATTATCCTATTTACTCTGTTGTGTCTTTTCTTTTTGGCAATAGTCCTATTGTAAGTTTATGACAAGGTAAATAATACAAAATCGTTATACAATTGTAAATGAATGACAATTCCTGCAATTTGTGAGTGTTCTGTATTGGCATTTTCTTTCGGTCTGGATTTTGTTTTATGAAGATGATGAAGGACATCGACCGGCTCTATCTCTGGGCAGCTCCATTGTTCAGGTAGTGCATCAGCTGCCACTGTTATAAGGCGATGGTCAGGCCTACTATGTGGGAACAAGATCCAGCCACGCTGTTAAAGATGGACAATATATTATCAGAATACAGAATTACAGACCTCAAAGACCAGAGTAAACAGTTTAGTCCAGGAGTGAACAAGCTCCTTACATATTTTTAGGAACAAAAAAAGAATTGCAAGGAGCACTTATGAATTAAGACTTTTGAAATGACCTATCAAAATATATAATCAGCAGGAAACTAATGTTGAGGCCTGTATGTATGTATATTATCAGGATTTTCAACAATATGCTTGGCCACATCAATAATTTCAACTCTACCAGCTTAATTACATCTACAATATTTTCTGTTAATCCGACAGATAACAATTTTAAACTGGATTAGGTTCGTACAGTAGGCCTAGTTTAGCTTCAGTTTTCTTAAAATCATCAGAATGGAAAAATAAATATTTTATTTAATTATTTGTTCCCATAGGTTACAAGGCAAATGTATATTGAGTGCAAGAGTGCAATACATATATGGTTAAAATATGGAAGTATATAAACAGCTGAAGGTTATGTTATGTGTCAGTTGCTAAAAAGTGGGATAAGTGATTTTCATTTATTTTGGAATTTTTCATTATTTCTTTTTAAATATCAGAAATATCTCCTAATACTTTGTAATGACTGAATTTTGGAATTACATTTTTTATGTTACATAAATATATTTATTTCTTGGCTTAAATACTGATTTAATTAATCAAGATATTTCTGTGTAATGGGACAAACCAAATCAGGTATTTGGTAAAGGAAATATTTTGTGGAAATCCAAATAAAATTAATATGGAATCAGGGCCTACGTTTTTCTACCTGAGATTATTAATACAATCTTGTTTATTCGTTTGGAAATGAATTCGTCCGAAACACAAATTATAAAATTATTGTTGAAATGATAAGGCCAACATCTGCAGTAATTCGGCTATTTGAATACCATCAATACAGACCTTTGTAGGCCTAGGTAAATACGTAATTACTGCATAAGATTTGAATAAATTTCTGGACATCACATTAAAACAAATCATAAAAATACTTAGCCTGCTTGACAATAACATTGTGCATAGGATATCTCGATCGGTTTGACGTGCAGATGAAATGAGTGAGCACTTCCGTCTTTGCCGACTTCGGTAGGCCTAGCAGCTCGGACTAACAGAAATACATATACCCATGCACATTGACACGGAATGAAAAAACTTCACTGAAGTACTTGAACCCTTTCTGCTTACTTTAGATTGAAATAGTGTTGTTATTTAGATATATGACGGAGAAATTGGCCGGGAGATCAGTCAGCTTCGCTGCTTGACGCGTCGAATCTGCCGCCATTTTGTCCAATAGTTGTCTAAGGAAGTGACGGCGGTATCCATCCTCCACGCAGTCTGTCTGCGCACCTCGGACTTCCTCCTTCGTAGTGCTTACAGAACCCTGCCACTAGCCGTTCCCTCCGCCTGCTAAAATGTAGCAGAAACTTTAGGAGGTATGAGAAAGATAGAGTGCAGTGCTGTTATTTTAATAGTTTGTTTATAAATAAAGATTTTTCAAAATATAACAACTTCAGTAAATATGAGGTGAACAAATCTTCAAAACATTACGATTATAGTTGGTTTTATTTTGTACAGCGTTTATCGTCCGTTGCCAAGTAGTTCATTGGTTTGCTTGTCAACGCCGTACGTCGGTTTTCAACAAACTTTGCATGAATTAAACAGCAATCAATCGCCGAAATTTTACAAACCAAATTTTTTTTCTTGTAAATAGGTACTAGTTTTGTTGCATTTGATCAACAAAATAAAACGATCTCATGAAAAACCTTTGCTTTGATTCAGTCGTGTCGGAGCAGCCATATTGTTTACATCCTGAGTGAAGGACATAGAACGCTGAACGGTCGACGGGCAAAGGTCATATGCAAAAATTTAATGGCAGGGGTGTGTATGCGCACACCGCTGCTTGCAGGATGGGCCGTATCATGACGTAAGAGGGGGCGTGGATAAGTGCTCTGTGCGGAGGGGTCAATTGACAAACAGCCACGGTTAATGATTGTGAGACAGGAAACCGGTGGATACGTAATATGATGTGTTCTTGCAAGTGATTCTGTGTCTAGCCTAGTCGACCACTATCAGTGAAGTTAAGCAACATTTGGCGCGGCTCGCCGTATTGGTCGGTGACCGCTCCATTGCTGATATAACAAGTTTGGAGGGTGATATCCTGCCCCACCCAGAGACATGAGTTGGAAGAATTATGTTGTCATGAGAACATGAAGATTTTCTGGATAACAACTTCTTTAATGTGAAAATACACGACGTTTCGGAGTACATACTCGAAGTTTGCTCGCCTTGCTACGTAGTGCTACATTGAGCAATCGCGTTCAAGAGAGGTTTAAAAGTAATCGCTTATTGAGATGTGGAGTTGACCTTAATAATAGGTTGACCTTCGAGAGCTACGGCAGCTCTGAATAGACCAGGGTAATAATGTTGAAAACGCCAAACGTGTCCACAACATGGGGATTTGTGTGCTATATTATATCAACTATTATTTATGACCGGGTGAAAGTCAACCTACCATTTAAATTTATAATTTTTTCTGAAAATAATGTGGATAAAACACAACTGTTCATCGACATGTAAGACGTATGCTATGTGATATTCAATAAATGTCTCTCGTTCTTAAGATATTTACAACATTTCAAACATGGTAGGGGTCATGTTTGTGTCAATGTCATTTCTTACCTCTGTCTACATAAAACAAAAATATTTAACTAAAAATAAACAAGTTGGCAATAAATGCCTTTAAAGTACAGCAAATATGTATTAATGTAATCGTGCCATAATCATATACGTATATTTTCTTCTAAAATATTGAATTAATCAAAACCAACTGGGTCTGTATTTTCTTGTGTACTTCAGTTTATGTTTGTAAGCAGTGCAATCAATCTAGATGATAGTTGCTTAGTTTATGCTTAGTTTAATCCTAGCTGCATTATCCGGAACATTATCTTACCACCAATGTTACTCAAGCCATTTCTTTCCACTTACCTCTATTCAAATCGAATGCTTTATTGTGCTATATATGCGCACATATGTAAGACGACTTTTTATTGGACAGAAGAAAGGACTAATACGGTCTGCACCCTTTCACCGCCAGGGGATGTTAGTGATAACCATGAAAATCATAGGATTGTCACAGACTTTACATGGGAAGTCATTATTTCAGTACGGAAAGTATGTTTTGGGTGGGGATTGTATGTATGCTTATGTGAGAAAATTCAATTAAGATGGTATACATCCAATATATAAATCAATTAATACTGAGGAACATTGAAACCTGAGGTAAATATTGATGATAATTCTTTTTTTTCTCTCAGGTATACATTCAGCAGGTAAGTTTCATTGATTTTGAAAGAGATTTTTGTCTCGGAAGTTATTTGTCTACTGCTTTCCATGTGTATTTTAAAACCCCCAAAAACAATTGACAACAGTTATGTATATATTAACTTTAGTAAAGTAAAAATAAATATTTATGATACACATGAAATGTTGTTACCACATTAGTAAGTTGGGATATGGTTGAAAATATAATATTGTAAAAAAAATCATGTAATACATGAACTTTCCCCTTCCGTTAATTTTGTGATTATTAATTTAATTGATTTCAAATCGAATACTCTATTGTGCTATTTATGCGCACATATGTAAGACAACTTTTTAATGGACAGAAGAAAGTACTGATACGGTCTGCACCTTTTCACCGCCAGGGGATGTTAGTGATAACCATGGAAATCATAGGATTGTCACAGAGTTTACATGGGAAGACATTATTTCAGTAGAGAAAGTATGTTTTGGGTGGGGATTGTATGTATGCTTCTGTGAGAAAATTCAAGGAAGATGGTATACATCAAATATATAAATCAATTAATATTGAGGAACATTGAAACCTGAGGTAAATATTGATGATATTTCTTTTTCTTTCTTTCAGGTAAACATTCAGCAGGTAAGTTTCATTAATTCTAAAAGAAATTTGTGTCTCGGAAGTTATTTGTCTACTGCTTTCCATATGTATTTTTTTTTAAAAAGAAAACAATTAACAACAGTAATGTATATATTAACTTTAAGTAAAGTAAAAATAAATATTTATAATACACATGAAATGTTATTACCACATAAGTAAGTTGGGATATGGTTGAAAAATGAAATATTGTAAAAAAAAAATCATGTAATACATGAACTTTCCCCTTCCGTTAATTTTGTGATTATTAATTTAATTGATTTCAAATCGAATACTCTATTGTGCTATTTATGCGCACATATGTAAGACAACTTTTTAATGGACAGAAGAAAGTACTGATACGGTCTGCACCCTTTCACCGCCAGGGGATGTTAGTGATAACCATGGAAATCATAGGATGGTCACAGAGTTTACATGGGAAGACATTATTTCAGTAGAGAAAGTATGTTTTGGGTGGGGATTGTATGTATGCTTCTGTGAGAAAATTCAAGGAAGATGGTATACATCCAATATATAAATCAATTAATATTGAGGAACATTGAAACCTGAGGTAAATATTGATGATATTTCTTTTTTTTCTTTCAGGTAAACATTCAGAGGGTAAGTTTCATTAATTCTAAAAGAGATTTTTGTCTCGGAAGTTATTTGTCTACTGCTTTCCCTATGTATTTTTTTTTTAAAAAGAAAACAATTAACAACAGTAATGTATATATTAACTTTAAGTAAAGTAAAAATAAATATTTATAATACACATGAAATGTTATTACCACATTAGTAAGTTGGGATATGGTTGAAAAATGTAATATTGTAAAAAAAATCATGTAATACATGAACTTTCCCCTTCCGTTAATTTTGTGATTATTAATTTAATTGATTTCAAATCGAATACTCTATTTTGCTATTTATGCGCACATATGTAAGACAACTTTTTAATGGACAGAAGAAAGTACTGATACGGTCTGCACCCTTTCACCGCCAGGGGATGTTAGTGATAACCATGGAAATCATAGGATTGTCACAGAGTTTACATGGGAAGACATTATTTCAGTAGAGAAAGTATGTTTTGGGTGGGGATTGTATGTATGCTTCTGTGAGAAAATTCAAGGAAGATGGTATACATCAAATATATAAATCAATTAATATTGAGGAACATTGAAACCTGAGGTAAATATTGATGATATTTCTTTTTTTTCTTTCAGGTAAACATTCAGCAGGTAAGTTTCATTAATTCTAAAAGAGATTTTTGTCTCGGAAGTTATTTGTCTACTGCTTTCCATATGTATTTTTTTTAAAAAAAGAAAACAATTAACAACAGTAATGTATATATTAACTTTTTGTAAAGTCAAAATAAATATTTATAATACACATGAAATGTTATTACCACATTAGTAAGTTGGGATATGGTTGAAAAATGTAATAGTGTAAAAGAATTCATGTAATACATGCACTTTCCCCTTCCGCTAATTTTGTGATTATCAATTAAATTGATTTAAAACCATTTAAATTATTATTATTCAACAGACACCAAGGTATGAACAACTTGAGCGGGTGAGTAACGTTTATCCTGTTTATGTCATAAGTATCATTGATGTGATTTAGAAAACGTACAGACAATGCCATGCACGACCTATGACATTATCGTTGCGACGACTTTGTAGAACATGTTTGAAACACTGCCCTGTCGGGTCTTTTTTCCAGAAGCTTTATTTGTGATGGTTTTTCAACCCTTAGTATGACCGATTGGAATCCTTCTTATCTACCTTAAAGACGACTGTGAAAGAAATAAGAACTGGTGACATATGCACATGATATATGCTATCCCGGCAAAGAATTAACGAAATTCTGAATGTTTGAAAAATGAGATACTGAAGGTTACGTGGATGCTATATGACATCACAGGAACTTGCCTATTAATCAAATATTTTACAATTGACGTGATTGGCAAGGTCTATCCTAAAGTTAGGTGATAGGCTTGAAGTCTTCGGGCCCCCGGGGGTGGGGGAGGGGGGGGGGGGGGGGGGGGGGGTGTGTATTGTCGTATAACCTTGAAGCAGTTTTACCTCATTAGAAAAGAAAACTAACCTAAACAGAGACTGGTCTGTGATAAGCTCATGCTTTTATTTTCACAGAGTATCAACTGTAACCCCTTCATCGCGCACAGCGACGCAAGCAAGTTCGTCAGAAACCACAACCTATCAGCCGAGGACAAAAGAGTAATGCAGGGAGTTTACACACTTCTAAACGAGGAGCCGAACTGGGTCTGGAGAAACGCCACCATTGACGTCTACGGAGAAAACATCTCCATCACTTTCTACGCTGGTGGTCAAAGCAACAAGTTCGTTGTGAACCTGAATGCAAACAACGAAATTTCCTCTTCTTGTCGAGAGAAGGGTTTTCGGCTCTGGGTCAGTGATGGGGTCAAGTCCATCTGGAACGGAATCAAGAGCGGCGCCAGTTCTTTTCTCGGGGCAATTGCAGGAGGTGGAATGAAAATGTTGAAGTTTTCGTAACCTTTGCTCAAAAGTCCTTCAGAGCATTTCAGATTTTTGTTATTGGTGTGGTGATGATCATGAAGTGATTATATTGAAAGTTTCATTCAGTACGATAACTTCAAATGCAAAAGAAAACTCGTCATATAAATTCAAGATATGTCAATCCATGACCGACTGAAGCAGAGTTGCATCATGTCTCATAGCCAAGAAAACTAAATGTGAAATTTCGAAACATTATCTGTTCATTTTTCTTAGAAACACGTTTTAAGAAATCGCCGATTGCGAACCTCCTCAACTAGGAGAGTAAACATTGACATATTTGCTTGTTGTATGGTTTTTCTCAGTAATGATGCTTCAACAAATTGAAGTCCAAGAAGGTTGTTTATGTCGTCGACATATTGTATGAATAACATTTCTACATTTTATATTTTTTAAAATTTAATGCCAATCATTCCTGCCAAATGCCACGATTTCAGTACGCCAATTTGATAAGTATTCGAACTGACATAAAGTAAAAGTATCATACTCTGATTTATGAAATTGTGAGTACACATTTATTAAACTAATTATTAGCGAATATATTCTCCTTATATATATCTACTTTCTCCGACAGCAGTATTTCCTTTTATTTTGTTTTAAATATGTGGGAAAGTTGCTTTTGCACTTGAGTATAAGTTGTTTAAAGTAAGAGTTTATGACTTATATGAAGTTGACAACCCGGCACCTGTAAACTTGGGATTTCTGGAGCTCTATTCGGCTGTGTATGTTTATATGTAGGATTGTGATTGCTGTGGTTTCTGGTTAGAAACAGTGAATACGAAGGATTATACGAATACCGTATTCTCGCGGGTATAAACTGTCAGACCCAGTTTATCCGCACAATATGGTTACAGTTGAAAATCGTCCGGATAACAAGTCCTGTGATTAAGCGAATCATCATTTTCATTAAATTGGATAGAGAGGATTTGAAATGCTACTGTGCGAATGGGCAGGTTTCCGGATATACAGTCTGGTTAAACAAGGTCTATCTGTATCTTGAAATTTCACTTGACACTTCCAGCAGTATATGGTTTTCTCACAATTGCTAAGATGCTTTATAGATGTAGCCTACCTTGTTGTACCCCTGCTATAGACGTTGGTATCCAGAAAATATTGTTTCTTATATACTCTACTTCTAAACGCCCCTCAATGACCTACCTACTTTGAGATGAATTTAAAGGAGCAGCACGTTTTTTTTCGTTGAAATAAGTCGATGAAATGTATTTGAACAATAATGTAATTAATAATAAAACACCCTTCTCTCTTCGGAAAAAAAACAAGTTAAAATATGAGTGTACATGGTTCCGCAAAGCCTTGGGAAGCGTTTTTGTCATTCGAAATAATAAAATGTGTTGCCATGCATTTTTTGCTGTATATGAAACATCCTTATTACCACTACGGATAATCGGTTTGTGTAATATGATGTTTTACGCTCTAAAGTAAATATAAATGACATAAACTATCATTATAAATGGGAAATTTGAAAAAATAAAATTTGCAAAAAACGTGCTTCTGCCCCTTTAAGATACATTTCCCTGTAGATTTATGGTGTGTCATGATTCAACTTAACAAATCTGTAGTACAGTATCTGTAACAATGATGTGGATTATACTAACAAATGTACATGTATGTAATGCCAATAATATCAATGATGATTGACAAGTTTGGTTGCAAATACTACCCTGATAATAAACTTAACTGAAAGAACTCTTCTTATTTTTGTCCTCCGTTGTTGTAAGAAACCTTAGAGAGCCATCAAGGCTGTTAGTGTTTCAAATACAATTCTTTTTGTTGGAAAATATACTTATAACGTCAATCGCTAGAGAAATCTTTTGTCCACAACATGACATGTGATAAATAATGTTCATATCACGACAATATAATGAAATTTGGTTTCAAAGAGAAGTACCCCTTCGAGTAACGCGCGGTAAGGTCATCTGACGTCATATAAACAGAATTGCCTTTATTGCATAACACGTACTACACAGTTGCAGGCGTTTCCGAAGCGTGAAGGCTGTCTTTAGCACAAGTCGCCATAGAAACCCACGGGTTGCACGTGCTGCACGTGCTTCTCTTGGAAGTTAGGCTACCCTTGTCACACATTACAAAATATTGCCTGTTTATTGCCTGTACTTTTTATTGAGCTAAGACCGGCAACTTATGACAAATATATTCTCATTGATTATAAAATTCAAGCAAAATACCTAGTTGGGTAAAACATTTATTCCAATATCTGTAGAAAATACATATTAAAATTAAATGGTGAATAGATAACCGCCAAAGATTATATATTTCTATTTCTTTCATTGCTCACAAACTTTATTTTTCTTTCGTGTCATTGTATACACTGTGCGAGCTAGACAAAGATGCTTTGCGCTTGAAAATAATAGACCATATTTAGACTGGAAAACACCTTTACTAATTAGTGCAATTTCTCGGCTTAGTTTGGGTCGAAAAAATCTATGAAAAATTAAGTGTATATATTTCACGGAGACAGATTTTTGGCAATTTTCCGGTATGTTCATCAACATCCTTAATATATTCGATGAAGCAACCGTAAAATGTATTATTCACCCACTTCCATTTACAGTGTAAATGCGTATGTTGTCGCAAATTACTTGTAATTTCATGAATGAATTCACATTAGTTTTTGGAATGAATAAAATGTCCAGTCGGTGTTAAAGTTCATAGTTAACCAGTCAAATTAATTGAAGGTGAACATGTACATATTGTTATGGAGCCCCTTTACGAAGTACCTACCACGTTGGTAATAAATAATATTATAGTTACAACATTTTAGATATATCATTATGGATATAACATTATGGATAAAACATTATGGGTGCAACATTATGGCTATAAAAATTATATATGTAACATGATAGAGGTGAGGTGAGTTCGGGTTTAACGCCGCTTTCAAGAGTATTGCGCTTACAAATGTATATCACGACTCCTAGTATTATTCAACACGTTCAAGAAGAGGGACAATAAGCATGCCTCCCTGTAGTCAGTCTAGTTTATTTCACATCCTTCAATGTCACACTTGTAGCGTCTCATTGATAGCGAGTCTAAACATTCGTCGAGTAGTATAGATAAGTGTGGTTTGGTCTCTACCTTGAGTAGGGTGAGTTGATTTTTCGTATACAGTTAATAAGTTGATATGTTTGTTATTTATACAGCGTGAGCAACATTTGTCCTGAACACCAAATAATGATTATTTCACACAGAAGTGACATTGCTTTAGTTGGAGAAGTAACGTTGAGTGAAATTACGATTTTTTTCATTGCAAACAATTTTCAGATACAACATTATCGAACTCTGGTTAAACCTGATCTATCACATGCGCAGCTACAGTAAACACAGTTACATATATGTTTATTTTGTGCATTTAACTGTTCACCAAATGTAGAGCATTATTTTGACTAAGGTGGTGTTTAGGCATATCTCTGATAAAATAAAACAATAATTTCGAATATTACTGTTACATTGCATAGGGGTCATTTAGCATTTTAATATTACTGTATTGTTATAATATCTTTAGCTTATACCACAGTCTGTTTCAGACACGTATCGTTATACATAATTTAGAACTCAACCTACTTTCTCAGCCAATCAGACGGTCGTATTTTCCTGACAAAATAGACTCTTAATGATTAAGAACTCAACGCTAAAACGCTCTTCATGACACGCCCTCTCTGTGCCTGAGTGGTCGAAAACAAATGACAACAATGTTTTACAACTTTTTATTGACATGTGCCCCACGTGACTCAAAGTAAACACGACCTCGACACTACGCTACATAGGCGGTATAAAGGTACAGGAAAATGAAATACTTTGCATGCAGCATGCATTTGTTAGTAAGCATAATAAGTGTACACTTTGTTTCAGCCTTATTAAAGTCGTTTTACAAACGAAAACGTTCAGTTTTAACGAACTAAAACAAAAAAAAGCGACTTCAATTTTATTATAAAATTATAAATATATTATATTCTATTTTCCTGTTATCTAAACACAAAGCATAATTACTAAATAGATATTTCCTTCCATCTGCATTAAATTATGGAACAGCAATGTTAATTTTAATGACTCGCACATTCCACAATTTGATTTAGACAACGGTTTCTACATGGTGTCCGAATGCAATGAACAGAGGAAAATGAGCTCACCTCAAAGTCAGACGGAAGATTATCTCTAGTTTTACCATAACAAATGTTACGATCAAATACGTTTTCGAAAAGTGAGAGTTCATAAAAACACGTCCATACAGCTTGGCGACATCGCGTCATATGAAACGATTACGTAGGAAATCACGGAAACAGTGACGTCATTGAACCTGTCAATCAAAAGTAGGTGGAGTTCTAAGTCAGTTAGAACCTATGAAGAGAAATCTTCGTGATTAAGAAGGGGCTCGCTCGCTACGCTCGCTCCGCCCCTTCTTAATCACGAAGATTTCTCTTCATAGGTTCTAACTATTACATAGTATTATCACATTTAAAGGATTGTCAGTGTCAGCTTACTACACCACCATTTCGCCTTACTCTGAGGGCGTGGGTTCGAATCCCGCATGGAACTCGGCCCGTAAAAGTACAATAATTTGTACTATTGGAGGTAGTGTAATCCCAAATAAACTGACTGGCAAAAGAAACCTTACACCTCAGTTGGTTTTATCATATCTTTTATGTTCAATTACAAATATCTTATGTTTTCGAAGTCGTACACTAAAACTGAAAAGTGCAGGCGTTAAGTCATCAGCCAAGGAATAATTCTATGTGGTTTTAATTTTCTGGGGAAAAAATGAAATTCTTAAATAATAAATTCTTCCAAAATTAATTTGGATAAAACACAACTGTTCATCGACATATAAGACATCTGCTAAGTGAAAATCAATAAATGTGCCTCATTCTGCACACATTTACAACATTATAAACATGGTAGGGGTCATGTTGGTGTAAAACTGATTTTATACCCCTTGGTCCTTTTCGTGACTCTAACTCTGCATCTTTGAAAAAAAAACGAGTATGATTGTTTGTCGAGTCAGTCAACATTGAACATTAAATAATATCCCGCTTCTATCATATCAATTTGTTTTGTTATGTTTACTTTATGAGTGAAACTATAGGGTGTAAAATTTCTTTTGCACCTCAGTTTTTATGTTTATTTTATGCATTTAACTGTTCACCAAATGTAGAGCATTATTTTGACTAAGGTGTTGTTTAGGCATATCTCTGATAAAATAAAACAATATTTTCGAATATTACTGTTACATGGCATAGGGGTCATTTAGCATTTTAATATTACTGTATTATTATAATAACTGTAGCTTATACCACAGTCTGTTTCTGTATCGTTATACATGTATACAGTATTTTCACATTTAAAGGATTGTCAGCTTACTACACCACCATGTTTCCTCGTGTTGTAAGCTGTTGGTACAGTCAATACTGGCGATAGTTGCCTTACTCTGAGGGCGTGGGTTAGAATCCCGCATGGGACTCGGCCCGTAAAAGTCCAAGAACTTGTACTATTGAAGGTAGTGTAAATCCCAAATATAACCGTGTTATATTTCATTTCTTCTCTATCTAAATGGCAAGTATTTCTAAAGTAAAATATGTATTTAATGACATTTGTAATATCTGTATAATCCTGATAAAATAATCATTTGTACGTATAGTAGAAGGCCTTGTAAGTGTTTCACTTGTGCCAAATCTGTTTGACCATTATATAAAAAAAAGAAGATTTAAACCACAAAGCGGGTAACTGTTTCAATCGAGGCACAAAACAAAATCAATTTTGATTTTCGTGTTGGTCGTAATTGGATCGACACAACTGGGAACATTTTATACGTACTCAGAATTTTCATTGAGATTATACAAGACACACTTTATATTTACAGGGGTGCTGCAATTTCTTTTTCAAAATGATTTTTGGCAAAAATGTTTGCCCATTAAGTTAAACATTTATAAAATGTAGAAATTTAGGTTATATGTTGTCACTTTCATTTCGGAACTATTTCATGTAAATATAGTCGTATATCTCCCAGAGTGGTACCAGTAGTTGCTCTTAAACAGATTGTTACCTATAGAACGTATCGAAATTTACGCTTAGTGGATTTGATTTCTTATTGTGACTGTTATTATTGATTGAACTACAAGACTGCTGTGCATTTGTTTTTAGATACTGCACAGTTGTCATTCTACCAATATAATGTAAATGCCTATATGTCCTGTCGTCAACAACAACGGCTAATGTACATGTACAGTGTTATGAATCATCAACTGGACGGTCCCCTACAAACGATATTGCTTTCCGGGAATATCTCTATAGACACATTCAGTACTTACTGACCATTCTCCGAGAAGTTACAGCCTTCTCTGTAAACGCCACTGATTGTGATGCTAAATATACGTCACTTTATCTTGCAAAGCTCGGTTCATGTAAAGGGTGAAATTTTTCAGGTCAGGAGAAATCCAATGAAATGATGTTTAGTAAGTGGTTGAATGCTCAGATCTGCATTATATATACTAGATACATGACAACACCCGAGGTGAATAATAATAATGAGGATACTTATACCGCGCTGAACTCCACGCCACGAAGGCCATACTCGAACAACACACTCATTATCACCCTTGCACCATCACGTTGCTTCTTCATTATCAACTCACTGAGATGATGCAACCTAGCTGCCAATCAAGGCTCTTTTTAATGTTATCCCTCACATTGCCCCTATACCGGGTACCCAGTTGTACTGCTGAACAAACAGAGGCACACTTTGAATAAAGTCACTTGCCAAGGTAACACCACACATCTTCCCAACTCATGTCACTATGTGGGGCAGGGAATCAAGTCTTCAAACTAACAGTTTATTCAGCATCGAAATGGGTAACCCACCCATTCGGCGAGCCGCGCCGGTTCTTGCTGCACTTCACTGATAACGGTCAACTGAGTTATGTACAGGACCACAGGCCATATACAATCGATGAGTCATCATATATAATGCACATTATCCGGTTGGTGATATTTAATCTCATCCAATTATTAACAAAACTACTACAATCGTACGTTTTTAAAATACTTTAGAATTCGTTTGACTTTTCTTTGATTACAAATTGTAATTTTGAAAGGATCTACCCTTGATCACTCCAAAGAGTTGCCAAAACTGTAACTGCTTACTATGAGGCATCAAAACAGATTGTGTTATGGAACACAGAGGCACCGTCTTCTTAAAATGCAAAAAATGCATAGTGGTCAACTTAGTGTTCGTGTTGATACGATGCTTCGAAGACATGCTAAATTGCATAATATTTACACTGAAATACACAGGTAGAGGAACAAACTTCCGGTATGCAGCTGTATTGTATTGGGATTGTTCAGTAGTGAAGTTATTTGAAAGCCTTAATCTATCCTTGACTGCGAATTTTGACGCTTTAAAGGGTAAACTTGCAGAAATAGATATTGATAAAATTATTGGTTTTTACAACTCTGGGATGATAGGGGGCAAGTTAATGGAAATAAGTTAAGGACATATCGGCTTTGTAAAATTTATATTTTGTACTTCGGATTATGTAACATCAATAAATGACAGAGTACTCCGCAGTTATTTAGATAAATTTAGAAGTGGCACCCTCCCCTTAGAAATAGAGACTGGTCGTTTCACAAAACCCAAAACTCTTTCTTGAAAATCGTCTATGTAAATTTTGTAATACTAACGTAATTGAAGACGAAGTACATTTTCTTCCAACATGTAATCTATATTCAGACATTAGAAAACCTCTTTGGAACCGCTCCTCGTTTCTTGATCCAAATTTCCCCCATCTGTCAGAAAAAGATCAACTTATATTTCTAATGAATTATAATCCGAATCACTCAGTTGCCGCTTTAATAAAAAAAATATCTTTAGACTTAGACTCGCACACAATATTTTATAATTTTGTATTTTAGCCATTGTTTATATTCAACGAGCAAACATCAGTTTGCTGTTTTTATATTTAGTCAATTAGTGTCAAATAGGCCCAAGTTGGCCGGGCGATGTTTTACTCTGTATTTTATATTGTATCTTATACTTTATCGCTTGAGCCCTTGTGTGTCATGACAACGAAGTGAGGTGGATGTAGCGTTATTTCTAAACCTTATCACATCGAGTACTACATAATTAGGAGAGAGAGAAAGTGAGTGAGTGTTTAACGCCGATCTGACAATTTCAGCCATTAATGGAGAGGCGGGGGGATTGAATATCCTTGATTTGGGATGAAGCTAAATAGCTGGAGCCAGAGCAAGTATAGTAGCTGTACTCTACATTTGAATAAAGCACAGTACTCAAACTTGACTCCGCATAACGGTTATTTTCATCTGACAAAATAGAAAAGACCCTGGTGGGATTGGAACTCTGAATTTATTGATATGAAGTCGAACTTGCTTACCTTCAAGGAAAAGCAATCAAACTATTTTAAGTTTGAAACAGAGTTCTATAAAATTTTGTCATATTTAAAGATGAAATAACTCGTGTAGTTTGCATAACATTTAATTCTTTTCAATCGCATAATCTGTTCTGTTGTCTCAATTTCGAAAAGTTAAAATCTGGACAAAATATTTCAGAGCATACACATAACATTTATATTATTTGACATTACGAAGTGGAAATCCTTCCACTTTCATAGATAAACATATATACAGTCGGATCAGTAATTTCTATAGAGGTCGAGTGTAAATTTGTAATGGATGTACATATACCAAGAGGTCCAATCTTCCAACTATTTCACTAGGGTGAACTTTCATTTCAACTTAACAATATTAATGTCATCGTTCTCATCCAGATGAACCATGAACCTGGTTCCGCCCTGACCGGATTCGATCACATACTCGTGTCCATCAGAGTCTATGAACATAACACGGGAGTTTCTCCACACATCTGCTTTATAGTTGGGGATGTTGCTGATACACGTCTGGACTTGTCGTCTCAAGATGGATTCCTTCTCGTTGTTCTCTGATCCTTCGTTACCAACCACCTTCAGAATCAACTTGGCCAGCGTTCTTTTGTTGATCTCCTCCACGTTCAGCTGAAAATTGGTAGATTTAAAAACAAACATTTCATTTCAAACATACATGTATGCATGAAATATGTACTTACTGCCATAGTTTAGGAGTTGTATCGGGAAATACCAGGGCCATGTTCAAGAGAGGTTTAAAAGTAAACCTCTCATGAACACGATTGCTCAATGTAGCGCTACGTAGCAAGGCGAGCAAACTTCGAGGAATTTGCACCGTGTCGTTCAAGAGAGAATGAGCGCTACTTGAGCGCTACATTGACCAATCAATGAGCGATTATAAGCGCTCGCTGTTATGGAACGGAGCACTGGACAGTTTGTCCGAGAGACAGCACGTGTTCTCGCGTGTCAAACTAAGTGCACGAATTAAATGTTCGGAAATCGTGCAATCCATGCAATCCATTCCAATTTGCACAATATGTACATTTCGAGGCGAGGTTTAAAAGGCGTAGGAACAGAGGGGGGCTGGGCACCAACTAGCACACCACATCTCGCCTATTGGGGGTCAGTATTGTCAAAAATAGGCGCTAGAAATCACATGAAGTTGACGACCCAGCCCCTTAAACTACAAAAAAAGTTAAATGATGTAACGAGGTTAGAATATTGTCATCGTATTATCCTTCAATATCATATACCAGGCTACAGTCAATATAGATTCCTTTAAAATAAGCCATAAAACATAAAAATCCAACGCGTATTTACAAGATATGATTTTTTAAAGCTTTAGATATGAACATATATATTGCTGCAGTCAGCACACCAAAGTGATAAAAAAAACCCACATAGAATCACTTAAGATATCCCGTCAGCTAAAAGTGACCCAGTTTCAAAACCCAGTACTTGTTGCATCAGATCACGCAAGAATTATAACATGACTGACAATTTTTCGACAATATTGGCCCCTGTGGGCAAGAAAAAAATACAAGTTCATAGTTTTCTCTCAAAAAGTGCTGTGAAAGGGGGACTGCATTTATTATATAGAGTTTAACGTGTACGCCTAACTCCAAAAGTCTTATTTGACCACAATTGGCTATGAGGTGTAAAATACAGGATTTCATAGTGTTATAGAGTTATACACCCTTTATTTTCTCAAAAATACTGAATAAGAATAACGTTTTGATTCAGAAAGAATGTTTGCATTGGCGATTTGGAACAACTTTTTCCTATCAAGTAGTGAAATCGTAAATGTTCACATAATGAGCTTCAATAAAGTCAAGCCAGCATGTGATAAAAACATTAATTCTCAACCATTTTCTGAAATTTGTTTACAAAATTGTAATTTGAATTAATTTTTTTGGCATACAACCTCATTTTGATTGCTAGGCCTCTATACATAATCCATACAAGATCCATTTTAGCCTATGATCTGTGTCGCAATGAAATTTCGAAAGTGGATGCTTAATACGAGTATAAATATATTTGCTGAGACTGTCTCTGTTTAGGTAACTGAAACTTCTTATTTCTTTATTTGATATGTGTTACTATTATTCATTAAAACGTTTAATGTTTCAAACTAGTTGATTAATTAATTTCTAGATAAACGATTAATTTAATAAAATTGCGAATGTTGTGGATCAAGGTTTATCAAAAGCTATGCTTATTTGTTCGTTCATTTTTTTCCAGCGTAATATCTGCCAAATTCAACATGTTGATTAAAAAAATGTTTGTTTCGATATTATCAGTAAACATTAAAATTCGTGCTCTTGCGTTATGATCTTATTCAATTAATCATTTAGCTCACTGTACTTTGAAATTTTACTTTGTTAAAAAAATTTTGAAAATGTCCGTGTATCAGATAACAGATATCAGATATCAGATATCAGATATATCTTTCACCCAAAAGAGTCCTGATATCGATAATGAACAGGACATTTTTAGGAATTTTTGTAACGGACAAGATGGGGTGCAATTGCAATGATGTCTAGTTTAGATCCTTCTCCCTGTCAATGTAGTTTTAACAGTTGTCAACAGTTATCTAATTTCCTACCTTAGCAACAATTAACCTAATTAATTTGATTGTTAAAGGTTTTTGAAAGTCTTTTTCAAATTAATGCTGCAAGATAGAATAGGATACACGTGTTCTATTTTCAAACCTACTTGAGATAATGATAGCTCGATAGAGACATGCAGATGATAGATAACGGTGTGCTCTTGACACGCATGCCACTTTATGTGCACGAGATACTGCATGTCAAATGACATTGAAAGGACAAGGTACACGAGTTCTTATCAGCATACATGAAACTACATTGAGGTGAACAAAAAAATTGAATAAATACCAGCAGTTACATTAAAGGGGCAGTATCACGTTTTTTACAAATTTTATTTTTTCAAATTTCCCATTTATAATGATAGTTTATGTCATTTATATTTACTTTAGAGGGTAAAACATGTTATTACTCACACCAATTATCCGTAGTGGTAAATACGGTGTTCCGTATAAAGCAACAAGTGCATGGCGGCCATTTTATTCTGAACACAATTTATTATTTCGAATAACAAAAATTATTTCCATGGCTTTACGGAACCATGTACACTAATTTTTAACTTGATTTTCCGAAGAGAGAAGGGGTTTTATTTTTAGTGACATTAAATCAACTTATATCAGCGGAAAAAAAACGTGCTACTGTCCCTTTAATGAACTGAACACATTTTAAGGTTTTTTTATTTTTTAAATATTCATCATTTCGGTTAATTACTTGGTTTAAATCACTAATTTGAATTATATTGATGGATATATATATGGAAGTATACAGGATTGGATGTATTTTATTTTATATCATTCAGCATTTGACACGTTGCTATGATATCTTTATTCTTTGTTCTCATTCCTATATGCAAAAATGCAGAACTTGATAATGAATCACTTGTGTGTGTATGTATTGAATGAGTATATATGGTGTTATCAATGTGAGGGTGGACCGATCCCTCTAATGAACCTATGAAGGGTTGTCAGTCAATGATTAACACAATAGATGTTGTTAAGGCTAAGTTTACACTGGTTTACGCGAGTGTGAACTTCAAGTTCGACTGAATCAACGTAAAAGAAAATTTAAAAATATTCCGATTAGAAAGTCACCTTTAAGTAAAACAACGATATTCTGGTGAATACTCATTTACTCATGTAAATCTAAAAAAATGTTGTGTATTTACTTAGTAAGGATTTTTTTTATCCAGGTATGTTGCTTTTCTTAGTGTATTCCAAGGTTAAATATCAACCAAAGACGTAAAACTTCTAAAACTAGCACTGAAACTGATTTTGATTAAGAACATTAAGTGTTATCCCATAAACAATTTTCGTATATAAACTGAGGTGCAAAAGAAAGTTTATCACTCAGTTGTATATCATACGTATAATTTTCAAAGTCACATATCTCGAGTTTTCGACGCCGTATTAAAAAACTGACTAGTTTGGCAAATTAGTCCAAAACATTAAATCAGTCAAAGAATACCTATACGCGTTTGTTTGTTTTGTAATTAACATTTTAAATTTTAAATTTTGAAATTCCCCCAAATTAATTTTGACAAAACACAACTGTTCATCGACATATAAGATATACTCTGTGTGAAAATCAATAAATGTGCCTCGTCCTGCACACATTTACAACATTTTAAACATGGCAGGGGTCATGTTGGTGTAAATTTAATTTCTTACCCCCGTCTACTTTAAATAATGATATTTAAGTTAAAAAATAAAATAGTCACTAATTAAGTCATGCAAACTACTGCCGAAAGGTGTTATTGTATCGTGCCATAATCAAATGCATCTAATTTCTTTAAAATATTGAATTAAGGGAAAACAACTGAGTGATATACTTTCTTTTGCACCGCAGTTTAGAAATATCATTAAGTAAACAGAATACCACAGTAACTTCTAATCTAAACTGAAGAAGGACGAAACAGGCCTGTTAATCTATAGTTGGTTCACGTGTTTCTCTCGATGCATTTGATACATCCATCGAGCCGGCGAGCTGGTCACGTGTTTGTGCAAGAGTCTCTTTAAAACAAAGCAAGTGTACCCACTGATATTCTTTTTCTATTATTTACTATACCTACCTTTCATCAAAATTAGTTTTTACATCAAACTCGTTTTTTTCTAAAAAGTTCTGCTATCCAAACTTGAGATAGCGATATATCCACATTTGGGATAGCCCTGAGTTGCCCACCTTTCACACCACATTTCTTTCTCGCCTATTGGGGGGCCTGTATTGTCAAAAATGAAGTTGACGACCCAGCCCCTTAAACTACAAAAAAAGTAAAATGATGTAATGAGGTCAGAATATTGTCATCGTATTATCCTTAAATATCATATACAAGACCACAGTCAATATAGATTCCTTTAAAATAAGCCATAAAACATACAAAATCCAACGCGTATATACAAAGATATGAATTTTCAAAGCTTTAGATATTAAAGGGGCAGTAGCACGTTTTTTGCAAAAATTATTTATTCAAATTTCCATTTTTAAATGATAGTTTATATCATTTAAACTAACTTTAGAGGGTAAAACATCTTGTTACACAAACCAAGTATCTGTAGTGGTAAAAACTATGTTGCGTATAAAGCAAAAAATGTATGGCGGCCATTTTATTGTGAACACAATTTATTATTTTGTATTACAAAAACGATTCCCATGGCTTTACCGAAACATGTACACACATTTTAAACTTTATTTTCCGCAGAGAGAAGGATGTTTTACTATTGGTGAAATTATTTTTCAAATACATTTCATAAACTTATTTGAGCGAAAAAAACGTGCTACTGCCCCTTTAATATATTGATATATTGCTGCAGTTAGCCCACCAAAGTTTAGCACTGAACATAATTTTGATTATGGTATATATAAGTGTTATCCCATAAAATAAAATCTTTATATATAGAAATATCATTTTTATAATTAGGTTAGCAGAATATCACATTAACTTCTAATCTAAACTGAAGAAGGGACGAAACAGGCCTGTTAATCTATAGTTGGTTCACGTGTTTCTCTCGATGCATTTGATACATCCATTGAGCCAGCGGGCTGGTCACGTGTTTGTGCAAGGCACTAAACACAGATTATGAGTCGCTTTAAAGCAAAGCTTTTTCTAGAATGTTGCATATAGTCGAGTCAGTGAAGGCAATGTAATTTTCAGGGTTGTTAGCATGTTAGCAAGTCAAAACATCGAACCTTATTATCTCGAGACGTGATCAAGATAATTTCACAAATCCTGTTATCGTATTTGTCGCTTTATCGCTCTTTCGCTTTATCACTCTTTCGCTTTATAACAAAGGAAATTATTTCCTTTATACAATTATGTAAAGTGGTGGAAGGTATAAAGTACGCATGGTATATGATGAAAATTGGAGACATTCTGTTTCTCTTTACAATGATACAGAAACAAGTTGAAAACCTTCCCCTGGTTCAGAAGATATAAGTACATAAGATAATGTTATATTCTTCCGACTTGGCGCATGCAGATCTCGGTTCTGAACAAAGATCTTGTATAGTTTCACCTTAAAGGGGCAGTAGTACGGTTTTTGCAAAAAAAACCATTTTTTTTCATATTTCTCATTTATAATGATAGTTTGTGTCATGTAAATCTACTTTAGAGGGTAAAACATATAATTACACAAGCCAATTATCCGTAGTGGTAATAATGGTGTTGCGTATAAAGCAAAAAATGTATGCCGGCCATTTTATTGTGAACACATTTTATTATTTCGAATTACAAAAAAACGATTCCCATGGCTTTACTGATCCATGTACACTAATTTTTAAATTCATTTTCCGAAGAGAGGAGTGTATTTTACTAGTCGTGTAATTATTGTTCAAATACATTTCATCGACTTATTTAAGCGAAAAAACGTGCTACAGCCGCTTTAAAGGCCATGTGCCAACAAAATTCAAAATTCCGCTGTGACCTTCGAGAAAATTGTCATGGTAACCAAAATATCTTTTATCTCCCAAATGTGAAGCGATGTGTAAGATATGAGGAGAAAAAAGTGAACCGTTCATGAGAAACGTCGCTGACAAGCTCAATATGGAATTCACACGCGCAAAATGTATAGTTCATCTCTCGGAAAGGTGAAAACCTATCGAGGTAAACCTTACCAGTTTTTTTTTACCTCGCGACATCTATTGTGATCACGAGTTACGTCCCTTACAAACTGCTTACATGCAGTCAATGAAATCACCGTTTACATTCGGTACTGCAGTACTGTAGAGTAGCAATGTTTCTATCACTTTCACAAATATCGATTCTAATATTTCACTAATTACATGCCTTCTCCGATAAAATAACAAATTATAAAAAAGCTGTCAAACCTGCAAATGACAAACCGCTTTATGAAAATAAAATCAGGAATAAAAAAAAAAGCTGTCGAAACTGCAGATCGAAGTCGATTTTGCACATGTTTGTTAAAGAGCCATCGAGTATGTTGAAAGACATACAGTGAAATTGCCCAAAATGAATCTCATTGAAATATCTACACTTTGCTGACCGTTGCGACCCAAAATAGCTGAGAAATAGCACTAATTAGAAAAGGGTTTTTTTCAGTTGAAATATAGATGACTTCTATTATATTCAAGCGTAAATCATTAAATACAACATACTTGAAAGTATTTTAATTTAAAATCGACATGTCATCGCTGCTATCTTTGTTGTTGACACCGGAAGTTAATTTTGAAAGCTGTCCTCTGATTGGCCTATTAGACGTGTACACAGGGGTTTGTATTGCTGAAAACAAACAGTTCTATACTTATAAATAAAGAAAGGGATGCAACGCCAATTTTACCACCTGGCCAATCAAGTTCAAATTTCAAAATGTTAACAGACTTTGTACACCTAAAATACATTGTAGAATTAAAGCACAGTGATTACTCGTTCGATTAATACAAACAACAACACAATCGGTCCATTATTTCTAAAGTTATGACACTTCAAACACGATTGTTTTGCTCATCAAACTCGAGTGAGCCAAAATGGTGTCTCAGTAATACATCGACAAAAATCGAGGAAAAAGTCGATATTTCATTCCTAGCAAAAGCAATTAATCTAGAAAAGAGTGTGCTACTATCACGATACATCCCTGATACATTTGTCATACTTGAATAGTTCCGATCGGGTATCTTACCGTAACAACTTTATTGCAACTTTTTGTTATCAATTATATTTAGAAAAAGAAGTGTTATAGTTTGAAAGTATTTTAACACAAATATAACTTGATATAGGTCACAGTCTGATGAAAACCGACCGTTTTGCGAGGAATACAAGTTGCAAAATAGTTCATATCCTTCGGAGGTTTCCTCGCTAAACCGACTTCTATTCCTCAAACAAGCTTATCAGAGCGATAAGGGTCACGGGACGATGTATCTGAACTGATAATGCCACCTGGTTACCCAAGTATGGATGTCATATGACAGGAGAATTTGAACTGATAACTGATAATGAATCAACGACACACGCATCAGCAAATTTATCAAACTTCCTTTGATCACCTGCCAATCAAAATCGTGTCAATGACGTGGGTATAAGACACAAGCGATATTCCTTAGTAGAGACTTTTATCGGGAAATATATTTACATGTTTGTCAATCTATTACAGTTGGTGTACCCTGTCCTAACTATCTTATGCGACACCTCATGTCAACAGTATTGTCAACTTTATATCCGACAGGTGTGATTTTTAATAATATTTTTATATTCATTGGGCTTTTAAAAATCCACATATACCCTTCGTATGATGTGTTATGATTGATAATGTTTTTAGAAGTAAAATACATATGAAATCAAGATTTTCTAAGTAACAACTTTTTATAATGAAAATACACGACGTTTCAGAGGTTTAACAAGATGGGCATCTTTGTGCAACATATTAAAGGCGCTGTAGCACGATTTATTTACTGAAATTAGTAAGTTACCAAAGTGGTACCAATGGCTGCATCTTACTCCTGAATCAATAAAAAGAGTTCTAAACGAATGTACATGGTTCGGATAAGACAAGTGAATCCATTTCCCATATAGCGGCCATTTTAATGTGTTCGCATTAAAATGGCCGCTCGAAGGTAGTCCAAGTGGTCTGACTGATTTAGCGTGACCTAAACACTCACAGTTTTCAACATAGAACAATGATTGAATGGTAATTACCATATTGCTGTCTGAACTCTTAAATTCTCGTGAGATCAACAAATATACCTCTCACCACTGTCGCTTTATACGTCGCCCCATTTTCTTCGTATAAACGGATAACGGTTTTCTTTTGATACGGCGGTGGTGTTATGATATGTTTTACCCATTAACGTAACATCATATTGTATAAACATTAATAATAAATGGCAAATTTGAGAAAAACATAATTTGCAAAAAACGTGCTACAGCGCCTTTATCAACAGTCCGTATACTAAATCAAGAAGATGAACATACCTGAGTATGTTATACAATTAGGATTAAACCTCACGAGCAGGTTACACATTTACAGTACAAACATCTGGGAGGGAAATCTGAAATATAAAGGGATACTCACATAAACGTCCGGCCGCGTTTTGCTTTTATTTGGGGTGTTATTCTGAAAGCAAACGATTGCATATATTTTGGTTTTAAACAATACATTCATTTCATATTCATTTGTTTTACAAGATAGACATACACAGAATGAATACAAAAACCAGACATATTAATATCAATAGATTCCAATAATATTAACAAATTAAACAAAATGGCTCCAAAAGGAACCGGGATTTTATTTATTTTATTATTTTATTTATCATTTGTTGATCCAAAATGAAGCTAGCTTGCAAGTACATCATTGATATAACGTTAACTGGTACAAATATTCATAGTACACCAACCATTGTAGACCAACCGCGAAATTGGAATCTCCGTATTCAGAGCAAGAAACTCTTTTCAGATTGCTTTTATACCATCCGAGGAAACCAACATAATATTTAAGCGTTTTAAGGAAGAATAGCGAGCGAGAATGAATAATCCCAACAGTAAGCAAGGCTCGGGTGGAAAACTACGGCTAAATATGTATTTTGTGTCTTCAATGTGGTATCACTTATATCTAATCTGGTGACAGGGAAAAGCAGGTATTTTCACAAGTAGCGAGATCTTGCTTTATGTCTTTTGATGTTTATTTTGTATTTTCCAATCTTTAATGCTAATGATACATTTATCCAGTACTATTACATCATTAAGAAACGTTCGACAGACGTAATTCAGATGCATTTTCTGCAGATAAAACGATATTGTTTGGTAAAACCATGTAAAAAGAACCCCAATGGCAACTGTTTAACCCACATGTGTCGTGAGGTAGAACAAGGGGGAAATCAGAATACAAGGGTAGAATAAGGGTTCGTGTGAATTAAAAACTATGTTTTAAATTGGAAGGACGCCCACCCGATGGGCTTATGGTACGGCATGGTGTCCGGCGTCCGTCCGTCCGTCCTCCATCCGTCCGTCTGGAAACGATTTGCTTTTTCGGCTTCTTTTCCAGAACCACTTGGTCTAGGGAGCTGAAATTTTGTGTACAGGCTCCTTGGCCAATGGGAATTCTAAATTGTAGATTTGGTGACCCCTTCACCCCAAATAGGGGTCACAGCCTAAAAAAAACTATGTTCATTTTTTTCTCTTTGAAATTTATTTAGTTTATTGTTGAAAGGCCGATGAGCTACAGAGCCAATGGCTCTATTTTTAGCTCGATCCTGTCACTGATGTTGAAAATGACTTACGTCATACGAGTACAAGAGGGATGTTGCATTCAGTCATGAATTGTGCTTTGTCAAAATATGTCCATTTTAGATGTGGTGACCCCGTGACATTGGAACTCGATATATTTAAGTATTTATTACCTATATGGTTGAAAATAACCGAGTGAATATTATTGATATGAGCACATGTGCACATATCACGCTTGCTTAGCAACCATTGTTTCACCGCGACTTCCCGTCTGTGACGTCATAAAACGATTGTTCGTGACGTCACTGTAGCTTGTCGTCGCAAGAGAAGTGGGCCGTTTCCTGGCTACTTTTACGCGATTCAAATGTGTAATAAAGCAATTATTACAATCGAAAGTGTGTCATATTGCTTTTACGAAACTCGTGCAAATTTATGTATAACCCTCGCTATCGCTCGGGCAATACAAAAATCCACACTCGTTTCGTAAAAGTCATATGACACACTTCCTCGGGTAATAATCCCTATAGATGGAAAAATAATGGATTTAGAAGTAGAAATCATCAATTTTATTGGCGTGCGTTTTCAGCTACATAATACATAATGTGATATATGTTTTCCCACCGGCTCTACAAATAAAAGTCTACGTCAAATTAATTGCCACGCTATAGTAACTACATCAATTATATCCAATACCTCAACCGGTACAACATTAACAGTACATTTAGAAATTCATAATGAAAATCCAACATACCCAATTTCCCATTGTTCACGTGCTGGGGCTTAGTAGAGAGACGATATCTTTATAACGTAATGTTGGTACGAAACTCGATTGGTTCAGTTCAAGCTTGTAGCTTTATTCTTGAGGAAGCTAGAGTATGACACATTGCGATTGGTTGCTGTATGCCTATAAATCGTTCATTCGTTTACAATTCACACTATAAAAACATTGCGTTGGCCAGCTTCGGTATATCTTTACATGACGTTATCTGTATTAAACAGTATCAAGGTTTGCAAGCTGATTTGTTAGTCTGAACATTTGAATCTGGTATCAACATGGGGAGTGTAAGTATTTATGTTTTTTTAAATTCAATTTGTATTTCCATTGATTTCACAAATATTCTATTAACAATTATATTGCAAAGACGTTTAATCCTTTGAATTGTGTTATTGTGTATGTTATGTTACAAAAGAAGGCATGACGAGATAACTGTAAAGTCTCTGTTTTTGTTTGTGTGTAATATATTCTCTTCAATGAATATCACAAACCTTTTTTATGCTTTTTTTCAGTCATCAAGTTCTTCCTATGTACGTACTTTACAGCTATCATTTATATACTTTGCAATATATCCATTTTTCACGATTTACTTAATGCAGCACTTGTTTGCAAGAAACTAACGAAGGGGAATTGCCAGATAGGGATTGAATAGTTGATAACAATTTTAATGAAAAGAATAATATAAATATAAATATAAATATAAATATGGCAATACTGATATTTGAATCCCGAAAATACAAGAAATAATGATGCGATACTCATTTACTCTCATTTAAGACTTAATTAAAATCTGGTCATAATTCATTTTAAAATTCAAATTGTGTTTCCACCAATTGTAAGAAATACATAATTTCATCATTGCAAATTTTCTTTTAACATTTATATTGCAATGAGGATTGTAACGTCATGTAATTTTGTTATTGATGAGGTGTGTTATGATACAAAAGTAAACAGGACGAAATAATTGTAAAGTCTCTTCATGGCTGTGTGCACTATATTCTCTTCAATAAATATCACAAACCTTTTCTATGTTTTTTCAGACATCCAGTTCTTCCTATGTACGTACTTTTCAGCTATCATTTATACATCCTCGATAATCCAGCGCTATTGTTCCGATAAATCTACACACAAGCGCTGGAAAACAGCAAGGGTAATTATCCTTAACCTAGTTACCTCCCTTCGCAATGACTCAGCGAAACGCTTGCTTTCTAACAACCAATGAGATTACTTGATATCAAGGGTGAAATAACAAGCACTCTCGTGTCAGGAACGCCTGGTAGCACAGGGATTTTAATCATTTACCTCCACCCGTTTTGATGGACATGAATACACCCTTCTTCTCGTACATACTTCTTAAAACTTTCTTTTGAGTTTCTGTCAGGTTTTCTACGCTGAATTTGTTACAAACTTTATCGTAATCGAGTGAGTCGATCGCCGCCATGTTTGTTTCTATAAACAACGGTAGTGATGCGTTTTGATTGGTCGAGTTGTTTACGCAGATAGTGTCTGCGTTTCGTTTCTGATTGGATATCATGGACCCAAGAGGAGGTAACTAGGTTAGGGATAAATACCCTTACTGTTTTCCAGCGCTTGTGTGTAGATTTATCGGAACAATAGCGCTGGATTATCGAGGATGTCATTTATATACTTCGCATACATAATCCATTTTTCACGATTTAATTAATGCAGCACTTGTTTGCAAGAAACTAACGAACTGAATTGCCAGATAGTGATTAAACATTTAATAATAATTATAATAAAAAGAAATAATTTTCAAAATAATCTTTTTCAGATTAATATGAATTTATTATCCGAATAATTTATTCTAAAATTAAACTTTGCTCACATAATTGATGCTTCAGGTATTCATTCATAATCATTTCGTGAAGGAATATCTTCGGTCATTGTATGTTTGTGTTTAAGACTTATAAATATGGCAATACTGATATTTGAATCCCGAAAATACAAGAGTAAAAGAATGCAATACTTATTCACTCTCATTTAAGACTTAATTAGAATCTGGGCATAATTCATTTTAAAATTCAAATTGTGTTTTCACCGATTTCACATGTAAGAAGTACGCCATTTCATCATTGCAAATTTTCTATTAACATTTATATTGCAATGAGGATTGTAACGTCATGTAATTTTGTTATTGGTGATGTGTGTTATGTTACACAAGTAAACATGACGAAATTTTGTTTTAAAGTCTCTGTTTTTGTTTGTGTGTAATATATTCTCTTCAATAAAGATCACAAAGCTGTTCTATCTTTTACAGTCATCCAGCCCTTCCTATGTACGTACTTTACAGCTATCATTTATATACTTTGCAATACATAATCCATTTTTCACGATTTACTTAATTCAGCACTTGTTTGCAAGAAACTAACGAACTGAATTGCCAGATAGGGATTAAACATTTAATAATAATTATAATAAAAATAAATAATTTTCAAAATAATCTTTCTAAGATGAATATGAATTTATTATCCGAATAATTTATTCTAAAATTGAACTTTGCTCAAATAATTGATGCTTCAGTTATTCATTCTTAATCATTTCGTGAAGGAATATCTTCGGTCATTGTATGTTTGTGTTTAAGACTTACAAATATGGCAATATTGATATTTGAATCCCGAAAATACAAGAAATAATGATGCGATACTCATTTACTCTCATTTAAGACTTAATTAAAACCTGGTCGTAATTCATTTTAAAATTCAAATTGTGTTTCCACCAATTGTAAGAAGTACATTATTTCATCATTGCAAATATTCTATTAACATTTATATTGCAATGAGGATTGTAAGGTCATGACATTTTGTTATTGATGCTGTGTGTTATGTTACAAAAGTAAACATGACGAAATAAGTGTAAAGTCTCTGTTCTTGGCTGTGTGCACTATATTCTCTTCAATAAAGATCACAAACCTTTTTATGTTTTTTTTCAGTCATCATGTACGTACTTTACAACTATCATTTATATACTTTAAAATACATCCTTTTTTCACGATGTATTTAATGCAGCACTTGTTTGCAAGAAACTAACGAAACTGAATTGCTAGATATTGATTGAAATTTAATAATAACTATAATAAAAAGTAATATTAAATTTTCAAAATAAACCTTTTCAGATATATATGAATTTATTATCGGAATATGTTTTTTCTAAAATTGAAAGCTGCTCACATAACTGATTCTTAAGTTATTCATTCTTAACCATTTCGTGAAGGAACTTTTTGGTTGTTGTATGTTTGTGTTTAAGACTGAAATAGATAATAACAAAACTGATATTTGAATCCCGAAAATACGGGAAAATAAAGCAATATGCTACTCATTCACTCTCATTTTGGACTTAATTAGAATCTGGACATAATTCATTTTAAACTTCAAATTGTGTTTCCACCGAGTACACCATTCATCATTGCAAATATTCTATTAACATTTATATTGCAATGAGGATTGGAACTTCATGAAGTTTTGTTATTGTTTTTGCTTTTTGTGCATTTAAAATTACCTATCTGTTGACTAGACCTACTATGCCTTGCCTCCTCAGGCAGGGTGCTAAACCAACCTTAACATAGACGAAAATTCGAAAAGAAGAGCAGGGGTGGTAAAATCCCTACAGTCACTCGGTGGTCTCGTGACTTCACTCCCATGATTCCTCACTCTCCTCACAGTTGCCGACCTGTACAGACGTTGTTCGTTTTGGCCTAGACTTTTTTTGTTGTTGCGTATTTGTCGCTGCTCTTCCTATCCTAAGTGCTTATTATTAAAGGAAATATTATCGTCGTCTGTCTCTTTTGTTATTCTGAGCAGTTTACCCTCGGTAGACTGCTTATTGTGTTGGGTGTTTGTGATGAGTGACATGTGCTAGGCTTGGCCTACCTTCTTACTTTGCACACGTTTTGCACGCAAACCAGGCTGGTTTCCCTCATCTTTCTCGTCAGACTGGTTAGTTGGTGTGTCTTCGTCTCGCTCTTCTCGACAGTCACCCCCTCCCTAGTGATTGCCTTTGTCCTCTGATAGTTTTCGTTTTTCGCTATCGGACGACTTTCACCTCAGCTCTTACTAGTTGTTCCACCTTTGAACCCTCCAATTGTCAGAGCCTCCGGTAGTATCCGTCGTCATGCTATCGGATGTCCATCACTTTAGTGTGTTTCATCACCTATTTCGTCTCGCTTCTGACGTTTCGCACTTAGCGTTTGTTCGTAATCTTGCCATCAGTGGGTTGTGTTCTCAAGTGAGTCACTCTTCGACCATCACTATCAGAAGGCTCTGGCTATAGCGCATCTTCACCTCCGTTAGGGAGTTGTCATTGACACTGGACCTCTTCCCCGCTCCGTCCTCGATCCATCCACCCCCAGGTGCAACAAGAAGAACAAGAGGAAGAAAGACAAGCTTTAAGTGTACAAGCCCTAGCTTTTCTTGTTGTCCGTGAAGCACATGGTTACTTCCTTGCTGGACTCCTGCTTGGGTCCCGCCGGGTTATCCCAGCATACATCCCCCTTGGCTACCATGTGCGCACCAATACCCCTGACCTCTCGAGTCAGGCTTCTCCGATGACCCTTCCTTTGCGGACTCAGTCATCATACTTTCGGAGGTAGCTTCGTTTGCAGAGGTTCCACTCAACCAAGTCCGTTGTTCAGGACCTGGTTCATCGGTCGCGAGGAGGACTTCATGCAGCGAGCCAGAACCTGCTTCTGTGAATCTTGCTCTGCTGCCTCATAGGCTTCTGCTGGATGCCGCCGTGGATATGGAGCAGGTGATAACGAGCACTACTCCTGGCCACCTGCTTTCTCCATTAGTGGTGTTGGACAAGTGCTGTCGCCAGTTGCCCCTGCAACCGGCATATTTTAAACTTGTTCCGCCTTCGCTTGACCAAGGGTTGCCAAGCCTGATCTGGGCCAATGCACCCCAACGTGTCACTGACGTGCAGCTTACTCACCTTGAACGAGAGGCTCACACCATCATGACCTTGGCTAACATTGTCGTTTGATAACAAGGCACATGTCCAACTATTTGTTCCAAGCGCGTTGGCCCAGCTAATTACCGTCTCTGGAATCAGTGAAGCGGAAATTCAGGGGAGGTTATCCATGCAGACTTATTACACGTAATAGCCAAGGGATTTTAGTCTCCAGGCGTTTCATTCACATAAACAGCTATCATGATTTTACGTTTTGGCATTGATTCATGAAGTTTTATTGCTCTCACAGATTTAAATATTGTAGGCCTACATTTGTCTACAGACGAAAAAATCACTCATAATTTCTAAATGTCTAAAACTCATATATCTTATGTTAGTGTAGGTTTTAATGCGCTTTGGTTTGTACGATCCGCACAAGAGAGACACACACACAAATACAACTTCTGTTCCCATCCCATTTCACATAAACGTAGCGTATTACCTACGTAGCCTTACGAAACACATTTACATAGAATATCAATAAAACATATATTTCAAACATATTATACCACACACTTTCATTTACTATTCAAACATTATGTTATATCCCATCATATACACTTATTAATGCACATAGCTATCATATCATACCCTAGTCTTTCTAAGTAACATAGCATTTCCTTGATAGATGAAATTTGATAAATATTGGGTAAAAATAGCGTTGTCAGTATTTAAATGTAGAGAGAATTTAAACATATTACGGTGTAAGTAGTAGTATTTCGGAACAGTCTTTGTTCTTAAGTCAGCATCATGACAACAGACAGATTCTAAGAAAATGATATTAATGAAAAATATTATCATTAAAAGATAAAAGTATGTCCATCCAAGTACAATAACATTCTCAACTCTGGTTAGCAGTAAAAATCAAAACATATCGCAAAATATTGCCATAAACATTGACTATGCGATGATGTATAGAAATCATGTTAAATCGCTGTAATGCCTCTCCATGTGTGTACTAAAGTATATGAACTAAAGATGGAATGGAACTCCCTCCCAATTGACTTGAAAATAAGCCCAACTCTCACAAAGTTCAAAAAGAATCTGAAGACATACCTGTTCAACAATGAACAATGATCTCTGAACTCTGTTAGCGCTTTGAGCACATCTAATGTGGAATCTAGCGCAATATAAAACTTCATATTATTATTATTTATTATTATTATTAACATATATAATAATTCTTAAACTCCCTTTGTCAAATTAAATGTAGCTCTTTCCTTAATACTTTTCCGTTTCTTGCCTTTGTAGAATTGTTTGATTATTTGACTTTGTATTCTGTTCATGATTTATTACTGTTTGTATTGTATTATGGTCGATGGATCGGCACCTACATGTGTATATATAAGCCAATTAACAATCCATTTTCATTAATTAGATACGTTAAAAACAATTATACACTTGTAGAAGTGTTTTATATATTAAGTTTGCTTGTATCGTATAGCCATTGACATTCGTATGCGGTTTTAAACAGGATTCAAAGCTAGCACACATGCACTTCCGTACATTTCAATCAGAAACAAACAGGTGTTGTTTTGGAATAATTCTTATAATCAGCTAGTTTAAAGCGTCGCTTTTAACTTAAATAAATTTGCGCAATAGGTTACAACGATCTGAGCATTTGTTTTCAAAACAGTTCAAGAAAATCCCATTACATAATACAGAACGGAAAAACATCTTAACGGTTTTGGAAACATCCCGCTTGTTTATGCAATGCTGTTGTTAAGGCGATTACAGTCTGGGCTTCGACTGGACACCGATTGCTTTGTTTCATGATTGTGTTTTCTCTAATCAATTTTAAAACAATTAAGGTTTTAGCCACATTCATTAAGCAGCACCTGTCTATTGAGCCACGAATACACCTTATGTGTCACGTGTTACTCCAATTGAATAACGTTTAGTGAATATCATCTTGCGTTGTAAGATAGTGGTCATTTCCCTCGTAATAAAACCTGGAGACATGGATCTACGACCTCGTACTTTCGTTGATTGGCGTAAGTTACACACTGGACCGAGTCTGCCAACTTTGAGATCCGAACAACGTAACACAGCGCTTGACGGAACCTTCCCGGTGGAAAGAATAATTTGGAGACGGAAGAAAGCAGAGGTAAATAGTATTTATCTTACTATTTTGTGAAAAATCTATCTTTATCTATTACTTTATCTATTGCAACAATATCTTGTCGTAAGTCACGTTTTTTCTTCTGGTAAACAATATAACCTGGAATTTGTTACAGTGGAGAGCAAACATTTATATTTACCATACACTGAAAGCCATAAGAAACGCAACTTTTAATATTTTTTATCAATTCGGGCAAGTTTATTTCTTTAAACAACTTTTATCAAATGAACAAAGTATTTGAAAAAATCGAGATTAAAAATACCATGAGTATAGAAAAATGCAAGTAAATAAGTACTACTGGCTGTTTTAAAACACCATCAGGAGTGGTTTAGAATGTAAACAATAGCACGGCAATTCGGCCGTATCCCAGATACGATAACATAGTGGTCCTGATCCTCTCAGCATGGGGCCTTCAAGTCTGGCTTGTGGAATTGTATTACTGAGCGTCTTAAAGAAGAAATAACTTTGTCAACTGTCACAATAAGTAAATAAAACACAAATCTTAGTGTTTAGCATCTGAATATCTTATTTTACATATATAGTAATGAGAGACTATGTCATTTACAAGTGGTTCCAATTAAAGCATACGTAAAGTGTAATAGCTTAAAGAAAATAAAGGCGTTGTTTCCCTCACTGTAGTATTAAAAGCGTTTGGGAGATTATTTTACAGCTGCGTGTTGTTAAATTTTAGATTAAGTTGATAAGAATGACTTTTGAAAACCATAAAGCAAAAGTTGCAATTATGTGTAAATAATACAAGTTCATTGTATCAATGACCAAATTAAAGTAACACTTGGCAATTACCAATAATATTGTCTTTTCTAATCGATATAATTGGAAATTATTTCTTTGAGTATGAGGAATTAATGTCATAAGCAACACGTACTTTTATGTTACATGTAATATAAAAGAATATAGGATTTTAACGATCACATAAAGAGATCATTCAACTGTTTCGACCTGCAATTACAGCGTAAGTAGTCCACCTTTTAGTCCCATCCTAGCTCCTTCCAACATGTGGTAAACACATGTCCTTTTGAAACAAAGACTGGGCCATTAGTTGCTTCAGATTGTATTGCCAAGGGGGCTTAAAAGGAAAAACTAAAACGATTTTACGCCCATTGGTGAGATTAAATTTGTAAAACTAGATCCAGCTTTTGTTATTAGGTAGACAAAATATGTTCTTCATCTTAAATTGTTTATATATTACAATAAAAAATATTACAATCTAATATTATATTTAACAGCATATTGTGGTACAATTCACGAACAGACTTGTTATTTCGCGGACTGTGTCACAATCAGATGAATATCTTAATTTCAGTGACATTATCCACAATTTAACATGAGTTCGAAATTACTATAAAAGATTTAATAACTAGACTTCTTGTATGCTATTGACATGATATCATTACCATGTTTAGTTTTCCTATAACCATAACTACACTTTGTCATGTAGTTCCCTTTATGAGCATAAATCCCTATATCTTTAGCTAATATCCCTATTATTACGTTTCTGTGATTTTTTCCTATTCAAATAGTTGATATTTCATTACTGTTTTTCATAAAATGAAAACAAATATTATGTTATGTTTTATTTCCGTTTTAAGCCCAAGGTGGCCCTAATATTTGTGAATGCCATAATCCGTAATTAATCGCTGGGCCTAGATACGTGCAGGCACGCTTTATTTTTGTTTCGAAATGATGTGAATTTGCCCAATCAGAAAGTAAATTACGCTGTTTAGTGTTATATATAAGCAATTACGTTTTCTTATCATTCCTTCATTCACGGTGGATCTTTTGGTTTCATAATTACAATCTTATCAGTAACATGTTTATTGCATATACATGTATATTTATGTACAAGTATTTTCTTAATTGTCATTTTCATAAAACTTTTTTTATTTCAGGATTACACGTATCTGGTTCAGTGGGCTGGGTACCAGATCTGGGAATCAACTTGGGAGCCGGAGGATCACCTGCCGACATCGGTGATACAGGAATACCATCAGCCGCCAGCCGACACACAACGCCTCCGAGGTGTTGCTGTTCGGTTCGAACGGATGATCCAAGCAAAACTTAGATCTCGTGCCTGTCCGGTGTATCTGGATCTACCTCTTGATCTGTACAGATTTCTGTTCTCTCATATCGGAGGTTATGAGAAAGAATGTGCAGCAGAAAAAGCGGATTTTGACAGTCTTGGCATGTCACCACATTGGTGGTATAAGATTCTTCACCCCCTTGGAGATGGCGTAAGAATAGACTTTCCGGTGAGCGTGAAGCCAGTGTGCAGGATGAGACGGCGGCGAGTCGTAGTGGACGGTGCTGTGCAGGAGGTCCGTGTGCCTCATGAGGGAGTGCTGCTGTACATGTCCCTCAGGGCATGTGACCTCACCAACTTCTGATCATGTATATAGACTGTATATTGACTTTTTGTGTTTTTGTTTTTGCAAATGTTCAAACATTTTTTCCTTCCCGTGTTTGTCTTTTGTTATTTTAGTAGTTTGATATTAGATTCACATGTAAATATGGCTGGATATGACTCTCCATTTAAGTCAACAGGCACAATCACTGTAACTACGCCAAGTAGCAGCTTAACAAAAGATTTCATTGAGAAAAGTAACGGTGTAGCTTTTGGACTGGATATTAGTAATGAGTTCCTCGTAAACATGCTTAGGTACAAGAAGGTGAACCCTGCTTCGAGCTTTGTACATATGATGAACTCGTATCTCACCACTGTCCAGTTGTGTGACTCTGATAGGCTGGAGCATAGATTGTTGTGTGTTACCACTAACATTACCAAAACGCTTAAACCTCTTAGAGGTAAAAAGCGTAATGCCTTCAGACAAAATACGTCATCAATTACCATTCTTCAGTCTGAGCTTAAACGAGTTCAACCTGCACCACAGGCATCATGTGTTGCATCTTCTACAGACTTTGAGGAGCTCAGTAGAACTCAAAAGTACAGGACTTTAAATGCTGTGAAAGACACAACAATGAAAGCTTTGAGTTTCCTTGAGGTGTTAGGGTTTAGTGCTACAGCTGTAGAACTGACATCAGTGAAAGGATCATGTGTAAAGCTGTCACTGAGTGAAACGGACAAACAAAATGACGACCAAGCTAAAATGGTGTTATTTGTACTGGACAAATTTGGCGTGAGTGATGAGGCATATCATGAATTAGCGCAATTAGCAAAAGCTCTCCCTAGAAAAAACTCTCTGTCAGAATTAAGGAAAGAGCAAACATCAAAATTTGAAATCCGGCGAACCCCTGGGAATGTACCTGGCGCAACTGTCGATTTTCGGGGGGAATTAACTAAAAGGGTGTCTATCTATATTTTGGACAACCCAGGCACCAAAAAAGTAACAGTTAAACTTGGCGCAGACGGTACAAGAGTTAGTCGGATTTCAAATTTTGTTGTTTTCAGTTTTCATATTGTTGACTCTTTATACAAAATGTCATCATCTGAACAATGTACAGTGGCCATTGTAAACTGTAAAGAGGATTATCACAGCCTCAAGTCAAGCATGTCACCTTTGTTTGAAGAAATTGACAGTGTTTATAGAGACGGTTTTCTTCTTGTGGATGACCAGCATGTCGAAATTGAGCTCCTGTTTGGGTCAGATATGAAGATGATCCAAATCATGCTTGGACTCGGGGGTTCAACTGGCAACTACGCCTGTCCCTGGTGCTTGGTACATAAGGAAGATAGATGGTGCACAGATCATGGCTGGCTGCACTATCACGACACCCTGGGGCGAACCTTGGAATCAACCAAGACTCATGCTGACAATCTTCAGTATGGAGCACAGCATCAACCCCTCATCAAAATCGATGTAAGCAATTATGTCATTGATGAGCTCCATCTGATGATGCGAATCACAGACGTCTTGGAACGAAACCTCATTGACGAAGCCCAGGAACGTGATAGACGCCTCAAGAAGAACAAGCAGCCAGTTCGCCATCTGAAGGAAATCGTGCAGTGTTTCAGGGACTGTGGGGTGACATTCGCTGTATGGGAAGACAGGAACAGCAGTCAACTGAGTTGGACAAGTCTTTCTGGACATGCCAAAAAGAAGGTCCTTGAACGGCTCCCACGATTATTGAAAGGAAAGCTCGATCCTGAGACGGAGGCGACCGTTATTCACTTGTGGACAGACTTTCATCATCTTTATGATTCAATCTGTCACGAAAATGACAAGAGTGCCATTGACATTTTTAAAGACGCCCAGAACTGGCTAAAACTGTTCCTGTCTGCCAACCACCAAAGCAAGGGCTATCAGAAACAGAATGTCACCCCCTATATACACTGCCTTGTGTACCACGTACCAGTGATGATCGACCGGTTTGGACCTCTGCATTGTCTGAGCGGCCAGGCAATGGAGAAACTCAACGACGAGATCAAGGTCATCCACCAGAAGAAAACTCAGAAGTGGGACGCAGCCAAGGAAGCTCTGTCTGTACGAAAGCGTATGGAAGAAAACCGAGGCTGTGTCAGGGAGAAAAGGTCATACACCAAGCGAAAGCTTGTGTACTGGGATGAGAATCTGCCAACCATCCGTCACCAGAAACGCTGTCGCATCCAGGAGGAGATAGCAGCCACTGACAACACAGCTCAGCGGATGTCTGCAGACGACATGAGGGCATCAGACATACGGGATACCCTGGCTCAACATGGAGTCACAACCAGGGTGACATCAAAGACGAAGTTGGCCTCCATGTTGGAAAAATTGTAAACATGTACATAATTCTTTTTCTTTAGTTATCACTCAGGCAACGTAAATACACATTTGTCGCCTTTGAACTGTTGTTTTGTTGTCATTTGAAATCATTCAATATAGGTGACTGCTTATTATTACAAACTGAGGCTAGCAAACGTGGACGTATTTTACTTATGAACATTAATTAAAACGATTTACTAAATACTGATCCAATGTGTAAATAAGCAGAGTGTTCAGACAAGATACATATAAACAATAAAACAAATAATAGAACCATATCAACTTAACTTTACAAATTTACCATATTTTTTACATACGTCCAGAGGATTTGTTTTAATTAAAATGAAGAGATACATTCAACACTTTTACACTAACACATCAGACAGTCAATGTACAGTAATATAAGTTAATGTCTTCTGCTTTATACTAGACAAATATCTTTCGGGATAAACGCTTTTCAAATAATGAATAATGATATGACACAATGACAAAATTTCAATCATAAAAGTTTCAATATCCCTTATTTTTAGTGTACATTAGTTAAAATTCTTTAGATATAGATACCCAACACTGTTAGTTATGACAGCTAAATGCCACGCCACACTGGCTAGAGATAAGCACGACTATTAACATGGTATCGGGTTAATCAGTCCAAGGGGGATAACCCAAAATGGGGTCATTTTTCCGAAATTTTCATCATTTAAATCACGATTCCCCCATTAAGTTAAAATCATGGAAACATGTAATTTTGAGAATATATTCATTTGCCATTTATGTATACACTTATCCCTAAGAGAACAATATTGTCCTGTAAGTTATCGAAAAATACCGAAGAGTATGAAACATGTCCCCCACGTCAGTAGTAATTGTCATCAAAACTTAACAACTTTAAAAACCAAAATAACCCCTATAGAATCCAAAACATTTTCAAAAACAATATTACCAACGGATTGCTAATTGAATTACCTACAACATGATCCCTAATATAAACATAAATGTTAAAGTTTTAAGTTGTAATTTACAAGTTAAAAATTTGTCCTTTACTTTTATCATTACTTCACGGCTCGTTGAACAGAAAAAGTGCGTGAAGCGCTGGAACAGATAGTTGCGTATGATCAGATGCCCAGTCGACTAAGAGTCGCGCTTTCTTATGAACAACAGCAAGACCTCACCAATCAGTGGCAGTCTATGCCAGAGTGTCTTATTGTAAACTCCCGTCAGGGTCAGTCTACGCCTAAGAAGGCCAAGACAGACTTACAGAGGGTAGGGCGTGGCCACGGGTCACCAATCAACCAATCTTCAGTTTTTGTAGGCAACTGGGAACAACTGAGATTAGACCCTTTCGTCTATCAGATACTGAGTCGGTGCTTCTGTATTCCCGTCTCATCAGAGTGTTCCTTTGACCGGCTCCAACTAACCTTTGAACAGATGGCGATTTTAATCTCCAAAGGGTTGGTGCAGGAGGTCCCGACCCAGAATCTGACTCCCCAGTTTTCGTAATATTGAAAAGGAATTTGAGGGAGGAGCCATAGCTCTGACTCAAGATCTTCACCGCTTCCTAGCTCTGTGGCGGGTAGAGGTAAACGTCTTTGCCGGAGTTTATCCCTGGCCTCATCCCCCGTCAGCTCACCTGTTCATAGACCCCTCCACTCAAGGGTTGGGTGCTCATCTCGGTCACGAGCAGGTAGCGGGGATTTGGACTCAGAGAAGGGCTTGTACATCATGTCCTCGAGTTGGATGTGATCCGCCACCCGACTCAGCACTGGCAAGTCCAGTGCCTTCTAGTTCATACGGACACTTCAGCAGCTGCTTGGTCGATCAACAAGCAGGGTCCACCAGGGCACCTTCAAACGTCGCTCCGACTCTTCGAGTTAGTGGACGACGTGAACCTAGACATTAGTGCAAGTATGTCTTGGCTGAAGAGCTGTCGTGCCCCGATGGAATGACAGCTGAATCAGCGAGTGTTCAGAGCATTGTGTCTCCAGTTCGGGACTCCCCTCGTGGATCTGTTTGCGACTTGTCTCAAATATCAATTTCTCCTCAGCAGGCCAAGCAGAAGGTTACACGAGAACCCCCATGTTCTGCCTTCACGCTTGGCTTGTATTTAGAAGGACCTAAGGAGAAGTGGCTTCTACAAGTGTGTCGCCAACACTATAACTACTTCTCATAGGAAGACAACAAGTGACAGGCCTTCGCCTTGTCTCGCCTCGTCTCGTGACCAGCATAGTTTTGTTCTGACCGAGGTCTCCATACCTAAGGTCATTTCAACATCGGATATCATGGCTGTGTGCTTTTTGCGAACTAAAAGTTTTCACCAACCATTATCTGCAAGATGTCTCTTCTGCAGATCTCGAATAGATATCAAGACCGGGTCCGCAGGTCTTCGCTCAGGCGAAGGTCGTGCCCGCTTCAGACCAGGGGGGACAGTCCTTTTAGAAGAATGGACTCGTTTGCTTCGAGGCTTCGGTTTGCATAGTTAACCTTGTTGTGTTGTTTTGTATTGCTCTCCTGTTTCGTCTGTGTTACGGCTGGATAAGCACCCTGCCTGAGGAGGCAAGGCACAGAAAGTCTAGTCAACAGGTAAGAATAAATAATTACGTTTAATCAAAAACGTACCAATATATTTCTTCAATAAATATCACAAACTTTTTTTTGTTTTTTTTCCCAGTCATCCAGGTCTTCCTATGTACGTACTTTTTTTTCATTTATATACTTCGCAATACATAATCCATTTTTCACGATTTACTCAATGCACCACTTGTTTGCAAAAAATTTACGAAACAGAATTGCCAGATAGTGATTAAACATTAAACAACTAATATTGAATTTTCAATTTAAATCTTTTCAGATAAATATTAACTTATCAGAATATTATCATGATGCTTCAGTTATCATTCTTATTCATTTCGTAAAGGACCATCGCTGGTCTTTGTATGTTTATGTTTAAGACTGAAATAAATAATATCAAAACTGAATCATGAAAATACAAGAAATTAAAACAATGCAACACCCATTCACTCTCACTTAAAACTGTATAAGGATCTGGGCATAATTAAGTTTAAAATTCAAAATAGTTGGGCTATAATTAAACTGAAATTAGAACGGCTGAGCAATGTTGAGTAAATCCCATTTTCCTCAGTTTTCAATGTTTGCCCATATTATTTGGTCACTACTTTAATCTATGCTGAAATCTAAGTATAAAGAAGTGCAAGATAGTACCAGGAATAATAGATACGACTGACGCATAGTTTTACAATAATCTCAAAATGGTTTTGTTTGATTACGTCCTAAAGTCAATGAATTTAATGTCAAAGTAGATGCATTATGTCGACAAGATACTGTTGAATTTCCTTTTTTCATAAAGTTCATACTTAAGTGTATGTTGTTGTAATGAGTATATGACACAAACACAAATATAACTCAACTGAATGCTATCGTTGTCATAAATTTAATCAAATTCGTGTACACAGCACATGTTGAAATGAGGGGGAAGTCATCAGTAGAAACAATGACTATACAATCCCGATACATTCAGTCAATTGTTTCACAAGTATTGATTAGGAATGAACGACGCATAATGCCAAGACTGAATGTTGCCGACTGGAACATTGCTGTTGGAAGAAGGAGAAAACCAGTCTGCCGTTGCACGACATGATCATGCCACAAAAACACTCTATACCACCAGTTCCGCATACATGGAAAATCCGCTAATAAATTCCCCATACGTTTTTTTAAAGAGTGTATTTAACAATCTGTTTGAAAAACCTCCATTCACACTGTTTTGCGGTAAAACATCTAACTAGTCTAACATCATTGTAAAACGTCCTAAAAGAAGCTAAAAATATGTTCATATCAACAGGAATTCGACTGCGACCCCTACATCGACCACAGCGACGCAAGTAATTTTGCCAGAAGTCATTCACTTTCGGCCAGGGACCAGAAGGTTATCCGGGGAGTCTACACTCTTCTCGATCAGCAACCAGGATGGGTTTGGCGAAATGCTGTCATTGATGTTTACGGAGAAGACATCTCTCTGACCTTCTATGCCGGAGATCAATGCAACAGGTTCGTTGTGCACCTCAACGAACGCGACGGGATGTCATCGTCTTGCAGAGAAAGAGGTCTCCGTCTCCGATTCAGTGATGGCTGGAACTCCTTCTGGGGCTGGATCGGGAGTAAAGCCAGCGCTGTTATCGGGGTAATAGAATATAAGTAGCCTTTCTCAGATTTGTGTGTGGCGTGTTGACCATGAAGTAATATATTGGAAGTTTGGAAAGTTTAGAAAGACATTTTGTTTAATTAAAGTAAGAGTTTATCGATCATGTAGGCGACGACCAGGATAGTGTAAACATGTGATTTCTAGACCAGGGGCCATATTTTCGAAGTTGTCTTAGTGCTATAAGATAGTCGTAAGCCAATGTTAATGTATGGCACTTACGACTATCTAAGCGCTAAGAGAGCTTCGAAAATATAGGTCCTGTTCTATTCTACTATTATATTCTAGTCCAAGGCGTGAATATAGCAGTCCCTGGTGATAGACATTACATAAATGCGGCGGAACATTGCACTGACAATGAAATCTTGATGTTGAAGAGTTAATGTTTTCATGAAATTACTACAGTAATGGCAGTTCTTGACTGTCGACCACGAGTGTCACTAGTATGGTAATGGTAACGCTACAGTATTGGTAGTTGTAATTTTTAAGGATTCAGACATTTGGCTAAAAATACATGGACCAAAAACATGTTTTAACCTCCAATTTAAACATTTCAATAGATTAAACAAATGATAAATGAGGAATATTTTTCTGGGTTATTTCTCCCGCCACAACGTGGAACGGGGGACTATGTATTCGGGGTGTCCGTATTTACGTCCCGGTCTGATTAACGACATGGTTCATGAATTATGCACCCAATATATTCAAATTTGGTGATGGGCTATATGGCATATGGGGCTGACACCAGTCGACTTTAAGTGAGCTTGACCTTATTTTCATGATCACCACGACACTTTGACAATATCTCGAAGTCTTATTGCGACATCTCATGGCCGTTTGGACCAAATGTATATATAAACAATTTGTGACAGCCTTACTGGCTTATGCAGACACAGTAGACTTTGGTGACCCTGAACTTATTTTCAAGGTCATAACGACACTTTGACAACTTTCGAATGCGTTAATTTCATGACAGGTTTGACCTAATGTCTTCAAATTTAGTGACTGCCTTTATTGGCCACTTTTCAAACTGTTGTTAAAGGTGCATCCATTTTGTTTCGTAAAATTTGATTTGGCTTTAATACGTTCGACCACATCATATGTGCTGTTTATAGTACAAATACATTCACTCAGCTAGCATATTCATCCCCGATCGCCAAATATATCACAATTACTAGATTCAATTATAATCAAGTAAACATCATTATACATGTGTAGAAACCGAAATTGCACGACCCATTTACATGCACAGTAGTTATATGACCCATTCAACATTATAAACTCAAATGTGTCACTTTGTCTGTTATAAATAAGCTTCCAAAATCACGTTTGACTCATCGGCGCGCGTCAATCGCGATGCATTGTCCGGTTTTCGATCAGAAATCACTACTTTTACCTTCATATCGTCAATATACGGAGTCGACTATCAGCAAAATGGTAGTTTTCGGTAACAGTCGGTATTTCTCGATAAAGTAACACCATTTATAACGTTTGAAATATGTGACCCAACAACACAATGGATGTACCTTCAACATTACGTCTTGTAACTGGTAGTACCCAATGTCCTCAAATCTGGTGATAGCCTATATTGGCCAATCAAAAAGGCACCAATGGACCTTTGTGACCTTTACCTTATTTTCAAGGTGACATGCTCGTTTAAACGATATTATGTGAACCCTTGACCCTGACCTGACCAATGGTCGTAGTGCTGTTCAAGCGATATCCCACTGTACCCAGTATTTTCAAACTTGGTGACATTCTTCATTGGGGAATTACACAACTTCTTTCAAAATCACCACGACCACTTTTCAACCTCTTGTTAATGCTATCTCACCAAACATAGAGCCGAATGTCATAAGTTGCTGAACATCACTACACGTTTTACCAATAATGCAATATATATGAAGAAGTACCTTTTGACCAACTGGGGGCGGGATAGCGCAGTGGTTAGCGCGTTTGGCTTCGGATCAAGAGGCCTGGGGTTCGAATCCCACAAGGGGCACGGCAACTTTGTCTGCAGTAGAGAACTGTTCTACGCGCAGTAAGGTTTGGGTGCAATGCTACATTGAATTTCAGCGTAGTACCACCCATGGTTCGCTAGTTCCAGCCGTTGCTCGCAGGTTTCACCGCAATGCATAGCCACATGGCGTTGCGGGCTTTCTCTCTGCCGTAATACTAGCAGCCGCGATATAAGTGAAATATTCTTGAAAGCGGCGTTAAACCCCAATTCACCTCACCACCTCACCAACTAATGTGTATATTACTAAACTCAATAGAAGCGGCGGGGGATGTCATGTTACTGGCAAACACTTGTTATATGTGTGTATTCCTTCACAGAATTCGGAATGTCGTGTATCTACCACAGGAAATTGAGGATACCCAATTTCTCAATGTAAACAATGTATATAAAAGTATGCATGACCATGCTTTGTATCTAAATATAGCTGACCAATGAGAGAGCGAAGAGGCATATTCATGTCCGTACAGTGACGTCACTGCCGTCTAGGCGAGTACGTTGTATTTTGATGTTGTTTACAGGTAGAATCGACTTAGCAGCGTAATTTGGGGCGAAAAGTTAGTAAGTTAACAAAAAGTTGCCCATGTCCAATTAGTATGAAACCCTAATAAAGGATCGGCGGTAAGTTTTGTTATATGTCGCTGTGTATGTTTTGAAATATAAGCCACGAATGTAGTCGAGTCGAGAGATTTGAAAACGAAACCAAGATGGCGGGTGTCGCTCCTTTAGCCTATTGTGTAGAGGGGGCATGTATACTTTTATATACATTGTTTACATTGAGTATCCTCAATTTCCTGTGGTATCTATATATTATAGAATTAAGTTGGTATCCAGAAATTTAAACGTTTTTTTCTTATGTATTCCACTTCTAAATGACCTTCAAAGACATAGCTATTTTGAGATGAATGTAAGGCACAGTCAATCCTTGTCAATTTTGAAGAAATTAAACTAAAAAATGTACATGAATATAATATCAACAATAGCACTGATGACTGACGAGCAAATACTAACTTGAAAATAAACTTAACTGAAAGAACTGTACTCAATTTTGTCTCCCGGTTCTGTTATGTTTGGCAAACCTTAATATATTCCTTGGTTATATTTGGGATAACACTACCTTCGACAGTACAAATTCTTGTACTTTCGGGCCGAGTCCCATGCGGGATTCGAACCCACGCCCTCAGAGTAAAGCAACTACCCCAGCATTGACTGTACCAATCGACGGTAGTGTTATCCTAAATATAACCATGTTATATTTCTTCACTTTCTAATGAATTCAGCCTAGGGAGCTGCGCTGATATACGTCTATCAGAGAGGTATTGAATGTAAAATTAGCTTAACTATCGATTGTTGGACCTCGAATTTTATCGAGGCGAAATGGTCGTGTGGTAAGCTGTTGGTACAGTCAATGCTGGCGATAGTTGCCTTACTCTGAGGGCGTGGGACTCGGCCCGAAAAAGTACAAGAATTTGTACTATCGAAGGTAGTGTTATCCCAAATATAACCATGTTATATTTCTTCACTGTCTAAATGCATGGCAAGTATTTATGAATGTATTCGATGAAACAGCCGTAAAATGTATTATTCCCCGCGTCCATTTATAGTAAAAACAAAGAGTGATGCGTATGTGCATATACATAACGGGTAATTAACATGGATTTACCATTACGGAAAGAACATTATAGATAAAATTATTTACATTATATATACAACTTAGATACAACATATATTAATAAAATCACACTAAATGTCTATTTAGATTATAAACCAAGTGTGATGCGTATCCTTATTCATTATGGGTATTTAAACTGGATTTACTATTATTGATAAAACATTATGGAAACAACATTTTGGATATAAAATTATCAATACACACTTTTTTTTATTAAGGATAGAACATTATGGATAAAATAGTTTATTGACTGCGTGACATTTAACAAACACAAACATATATACATGATGGAATAAATGACATCTTTGTGCGTTTCAACTTCACATAAGCGTCGCCCTAATAGAAGCAATACGTAGCAGCTATTCAGGTGATGATCTGTGGCGTGTATTATCTTTTCTCCAAGACCCATGGGACGATGAGAATAAATTGATTCTAAGCTATTAACTTGTCTCCCTGATATTTTCCCCTGCAATACGTATAACTATTCTTAATCTACATTTATCCTGTTATCCTATCCTATTATTACGACAATAGCAGTATGCTACGGATAAAGTGAGTCAAACATCATTTGATTATTAAAAACACATCTATAATGCAGAATGTACAGAAACACATTAACCTAAATAGAGACAAAATATGCAACAGCTTTATAGTAAGCGTTCATGTAAAAGAACATTGATATAAACTATATAAAACATTTACGACCTCTGTATTGTGCGCATCGTAAACATATATTCGTCATGTTTATATTTCACCAAAGTGATGAATTTCAATCAATTTATAAAAATATTAAATTTTTCAGACACAAACATTGATGATGGCTTATTGTTTGCATGTCATAACATGAACTGTAAAATATCACACATCCGTAATTGTTACATTGTTCACAGGGAGGTCATGCTAAAAAGGAACAAACATTTTTTACAGAGTTTTTACATATTTTGTACGTGATGGACACAAAATATTTCCAAGTTTGTTATATTTTTCGCAATTGTTAATTTTTCGTTGCAACTTACCCTCACCTTCATCACATTTCCCTACCTATCAACAGTAATCAGACATGTACCTTCTCATACTTTAACAAAGCCTCAACGATGTAATCGGTATTTATTCTCAGATGGTACATGGGAAGGGGGGTTGATAACCAGGGATACCCCTTTATAGATATCTCTCCAAGAATATAAATAAGTTGTTATCCAGAAATCCTGGTTTTCGTGCTTTGCGTTCTATTTTTGTGATGAAGCTGAATTTCATGTGCATGTAAATACAAGTTAGTTGCATGTTCATTGTAACCATCAAACACCCAAGATTACAAGAGACTTACTTTCTGCGCACAATGTCATTATTTTGCAAGATCACTCCTCGAGCACTTATTGGACCTTCCGCCTTGACAAATTAGGAGGGGAAAAGTCCAACGCCAAGTCAACAAACCAGTTATTCAAGCACTCATTCGAGACATCATCAATTACGTCATCTGGCGGCTTGTAAACTCTGTAAATCGACTTGGAGAAGAGTTTAATCAGAGAATTAGGTGCCAGGGAGATACTGTACATTTTTCAGACACGTAATTTTAAAACTACAGCCTTCTCTTTTGTTTTGAAAAATCTGTTTAATCTTCCAATTGACTTTTACGCCCCACTTCATTGTGCAACGTTACACTAACATTTGAAAAGAAAAAGCGTATAAGGAATTTACTTTACCCCGTTTCTATAATTTTAGATCATTTTTATATGGATATATTATTGTAAAAAAGTATTATATTTTTCAGAAGTTTTGTATTTATCAATGAAAAGGGGTGTCTTAATAACACTATATCTTAAATTGAATAACATTGTGAAATAATAAATTGATTTTACTCCATTTAAATCCACTTAAATAATTTTATCATATATATAAATGCAATAAAATATTTAGATATCAATATTAAATTCTAATATAGTAGTTTACAAACTTTTTGCATCTAATTAATTCGTGTTTAAATAGTTTTTGAACCAATGAACGATGTATTTATTGATTCCGTGAGAAGGCCAGATGAATACGAGTCAATAAGTCAAGTAAGTAAGCATGAAATTGAATTTTCATTAGAAGCGTTCAAAGTTTATACCGCAATGATTTATAAAAAAAAGATGTTATAACCAAACGTCTTATTAAAATATTTGCATATTGTAATAATCTTATCCCATCTTAAGATTGGTGAGGGACCGGGGCGATATCACAAGTTGGGATGATACACATATACTTAAAATTGTGCAGAGAAATCATTGAAACCACATTGACCCTTGGTAAATTACATCCTTTTTTTACTTTCCACAAAAGATTACCTTTACCAATATTTGATTTGGTTTGTCGCATTACATGACCATATTTTGATGAATTAAATCATCATTTCAGCCAACAAATAATTACATTTATGCAACATAAAAAAATATAATTCCAAAATAGAGCAATTACCCAAAAAAAAGTAATAAAGGAGATGGTAGAAAGATGCATTTCCAAAGGAAATAATGAAATTAAAAAATTCCCAAATAAATGGAAATCATTCTGACAATGGTTATATTAAAAAGCGAATATCCTTAAGCAGTTTATTTAGTTTCTTATATTAACTGCATTTATTATATGACGAGCAATGACATACTGGAATGTATCAGTGAAATAAATTGTATATCAAGCTACAGTGAAATAACTTATACTTTCACTGCGACCAGTGACTGATATAATTTGACGTCATAATACAATGGTCTGAAACAGCGAATTTCCTAATGACGTCACAGTGGGGTGACGGACTGTTCCTAGCGGTAACACGTCCCTGTTCGGACGTAAACTCAAGGATAACATCATAAAATAAATAAAATATCTGACAATTCCTGACAAATACCATTTTTATCTCATCTCGTGAAATATATATCGGATCCTTTCATTGAAAATATAACTTTTCTGCCCAACTCGATGAGATAAACATGGTATTAGTCAATAAAAGACAGATATCCTCTATGTTTTGCACTCGTCAATGTTAGTATATATACCTTGTAACCTATAAGAACAAATTTTAAAATTGTTTTTAAACAAGAGTCATCAGAAGATGACATATCCCACCGGTTCCACAAAATTTGTAAAACACATCGATATCTTTTACAGATACTTGTGTATCTACTACCGTACTTCAGTTAGTGGGTATTACAGATGCTGAGTTTCAGGTATGTTAAGGGTTTTAGACTTCTGCTCCAGAAGCAGTCAAAATCAACAACAATCAACATCCCTCTCATGTTTCTATGGAAACAGAAAAAAAAAAATTTTTCAGAAAAAAATCTGAGATATCAATAGGCACCACTTCAGTTAGTGGGTAATACACATGCAAAGTTTCAGGAAGGTATGATTAACAGTTTTGGAGCTGTGATCCGGAAACGAACCTGTCTCTGAACAAAGTCCAAATTCAACAAGTTTCTATGGAAACGAAAAGAAAAACATTTTCAGAAATCTGAAAATATCATAAGGCACCACACTTCAGTTAGTGGGTAATACACATGCAAAGTTTCAGGAAGATATGATGAACGGTATTGGAGCTGTGCTCCGGAAACGAACCTGTCTCTGAACAAAGTCCAAATTCAACAAGTTTCTATGGAAACGAAAAAAAATAAAAATTTCAGAAATCTGAAAATATCAAAAGGCACCACACTTCAGTTAGTGGGTAATACACATGCAAAGTTTCAGGAAGATATGATGAACGGTATTGGAGCTGTGCTCCGGAAACGAACCTGTCTCTGAACAAAGTCCAAATTCAACAAGTTTCTATGGAAACGAAAAAAAAAAAAATTTCAGAAATCTGAAAATATCAAAAGGCACCACTTCAGTTAGTGGGTAATACACATGCAAAGTTTCAGAAAGATATCGTGAACGGTTTTCGAGGTCTGCTCCGGAAACGAAATGATTACGGACGGACAGACGGACGGACGGACGGACGAACGGACGGACAGACGACGGGGTGATGACTATATCCCACGGTATTACATACCGGTGGGATAAAATAAAACAAAAAACTTTTACTTTAAATTTTTTAAATATTTGTTTCTCATATATCTATTGATATGAAAAAGGCATTTGCCTTTGTAATTACAATACCAAAGTATATGGAACTGGAAAATTTACATATTGAAATACTGGTGTCAACATTATTGATCGTTACTAATGAAATTTTGACAATTCAAATTTCAACAAAATAAATGGTTACATTTTAACAGTGAAGCCATACGAAACAAATTAACAACGTAGAAATTGTAACATTTTACACAATTGTCATAAAATGAACTGTAAAATACCACACATCATTTATTGTTACATTTTTTACAGGGAGGTCATTCTTAAAATGTAAAAAAAGAAAATTAAAAAGTTGTTACATATTTTGGACGTGATGGGCGAAAAATGAAACAAAAATTATTTCCCAGTTTGAAACACTTGCTTTACACAATTGTTACATTTTCGTTGCAACAGACCCCTGTTGTAAGTATCACCGAACGAAACGCGACTAATCAGATTAAGTTTACATTAACATAATGCACTTCATAACATTGTGTTCTTGCTACTGGGAAAAGGTTTGTTTTAAAAGCACAATTAAAATTTTTATGAACGTAAAATTTTCGGAAGCCTATATCATAGATATCTTTCAATATGCTTAATTCAGAGATAAGTTGAGATTTATCTGTAAATCTCCCGTGGTATTCCAAGAGCAGTTGTTTAACTTTACGAAGATGTCCTGACGCTACCATCTCCGGCAAGGAGGGCCATTCAGAACTCTCAACATCCATCTTCAGTACATCGAGGACTCTCTGAAAACGATAAAAATAATGAACTAGAAATATGTGCAGACAGACAGATTAGTTCATTTTTGTCTCACTTGTTTGTGCAACCAAATCGCTCAGCGATTTATGATCGACACTCATACAATGTAAAATACATATCAAGTAAATACAAAATGTACAATGTTTTACATATTATTTGCATAAAATATCATGGCGTATACGGAGAATATTATTGCAGGCTCTGGCACGGGACTGCTGAGTAAAGTATAAAACTGTTTGTTTGACGATAACATATTAAAAACATCTAGCTTATTAAAACAAGAAATAGCTCCTCTCTAACATAGTTATATAAATGACCAAACAGTCAAACGTGCTGTTTAACTGTACTTCTATAGTGTCATTACAATTAAAACAATATCTTTGATTATCCAACCTGAGTCGCCGTTTACACATGGATTCGGGGTATATATCCATATGGGGTCTTTTATAGCCTCTCAGTTCAAATTATTCCCTTTTCTTACAAAGGCTTGCACCATTCCATCTTTGACTCTTGACACATACCAAGTTTCAATAAATAGTACTGAATAGATTTTGAGATAGAGATCGGAAAAGGTCCCTTAACCCATATGCACATTATTTCCCACGACAAATTGTAATACCATCTTTATATAGTCGGGTAAGACATCTATCTCTTTATGTCTATCTGATTGATAGGCAGTTTGCAAAATGGAAGTGTCGATTGTAAACCTTTGTACTCACATTCGAATGGTTGAATTTATTCAGAAAGAAGCCAAGTGTCCGTAGTTCCCAGTTTTTGTTATTTTTGTAGTTTTTCCCTGCAATTCCCATCTTCAGGAAATATACCCGTGGACTTCTCTGGTAACTCGCTTGCCTCATGCTGAAACATAAATGTATCATAAAAAAACATGAAATATATTGGTACTCTGATTATTTAAACATAAACATAACATGGGGTTATTTTCAAAATGCACTTTTGAATGATGATCGATTACAATTCAACCACAAAAAAGCAGTAAATATTTTCCGATTCCATGTACCTTTGTGAAACATTGTCTTTAAAGGCACGTGCTTCCTAGGACCACATTTTACACATTAATGCAGCTGAAAAATTGTTGAATACTGAATAGTACATAGTGTTGTATTTCCAGAGTTAACACTTTGTTCACAATAAGCAAACTAATTCGGGTGATTTCCATCTTCAAAAGTGTTAAGAGGGGATAACCCGAATATTTTTTCAGGAGAGTACGACAGGACTATGTTCTTTATAAATCAGTGATGCAATCGTTCCCGAACAGTCCCAATAATGAATCACTTGTTTAAATAAGAAAGAAAACCATGTTACCACCCATAGCTTTCATGACAGAGCTGTGTTAAGACTTTAAATTTAGCAATGATAGCATTTTCAATCTTATGAACAACTGAACTTTGGTGTCGCTTAATTAATTTCAATGTATATAAACAACATGTATATATCATAAGAAATGCTCAAACTCTATGGTCACATATATAAAAAGAAGATTAAGTTGAAATTAAAGCGTTTTTAATAAATACATTCAGTACCTACTCTTTAAGGCATAATATTTATAAAATAGGTTTTATAATTTTAAAATAAAACAACTTTCGAAAAAATTAAAGCTCACATAAACCATGTACGCTTGTCAGCATGATGTGTAAATACTACTTGTTAAAGCCATCGTATCAAGGTTTTGCATAATCTACACTCTGTCATGTTTATTTGTTCCTTATTTAGGGTTTGTTTATTTATACGACTATATCAGTTATCTCATTGTCTCAACATGGACGTTATGGTATAATTTCTCTGCAGAACAATTTACAGAATACGTGTGCCAAGCTTTGATTTATTCTGTTATGTGTGTACAATGTCAGGTTTAGATCTGATTAGCTTTGTTTCAGATCGGCCCATGTGTGGTATTGACATTTTTAAGATAACACAGTTCTGTCAAATAAATGACTTTCATTTTCGACAATTTAAAGCAAGCAAATGGACGAATATTAGGGATTTTCACCAACCTTGGATCGTATGAGATCACTGAACAGTTGTATACTCTCGATATTTCATCGTCAAAGGAAAAATCGTTGTGTATTCTGAAAAAACAAATCGACTGGTCAAAATCATTCAACAATTGTTGGCTATACGTTTTGTGAATCTTAAATTACTTAAATCACTTCCTTCAAACGTGTCATTAACAAAATCAATCTATCACAATTTATTTCAAATACACACCCAAATGAGTAGGACACACATTTAGCTGATGGTCGGTATGGTTCGTCGTCACACACTTCCCATCCTCCATCCCCCATCTTCCCCATCCGCAACTTTCGTTTGCACATGATGTCATTGTTGTCAAGGTAACTGGAACAGATTATTTAGAACATTTAAAACGCTACAGGTGAAAGTTCCAAGAAACGTTACAGTGAAGAGACAGTGGACTGACAGCGATACCATAATGAGTGAATGCTTGCACACAAACACTTACGATATTTATGAAAATGTATAAATTGCAGGTGAAATCGATGAGGGTGTAAACTGTGTATTAGGTCCCCTATATGTGACACCTGATAACTGTTACATATCAAGCAGTCATCAATAAATTTAAAATTGCAGCTTAAATTGAAAGGAATACACATGCTGATAATGTTATCAATGGACCGATTTTTCCCCAGCATTGTATTTAACTGGCAAACTGCAAAGAAAGAAGGCTACAAGAGGACGAAAGAGGTGAACCTTTGGTTGATTGTGCTATCTAGTTAATTTTTTTTGGGGGGGGGGGGGGGGGGGGGGGGGGGGCATTGGGGTCGATTTTTCGAACGTTTAGTTTATGATGTTTAAAACCTCCAATATGGTGTTATATCTTAATTCATGTGTACGTGAAAAAGGAAAATCCGTTTAAAAACAATGGTGCGGTGAATCATGATTTAAGTACATTCACCCATCTTGATAATAAAACTATTTCTGATATTCATATTGTATTTGAAAGATTTTTCTAAAGGGATTTACCAGTATCAATGAGATTAAAGGGACACCGCGTGGAGGATAAAAATGAGATCACTTTTATCTGCCTCTGCTGAGTAACGAGTTACGCTTCGGAATTCGCTTCATTGTTTATGTAAGCAACATAATTGATTTACCAGACACACAGAGGTTAATTACACTTTAAATATTCACATTACTTCCAAAACTTGCTGCATAATGAAACAAGTTAACAATTTCCTTTGGAGTAATATCTATTGTAAACGTCCAGTTAAAATATAAATATCGTTATCAGCACCAACCTGTGATATGTTTGAAACAGTGCCCTTGGGCTCATGTCGTTCATTGCTTCCTTTCCAGGCAAGATCACCTGTACAGAATAGAATATAAAGTCTAACAATGAACCACATGTAAGCAATCACAAATATAGTCGCAAGCGACGACAAACGGATTCAGCACATAAATGATTCAACTATTTTGAATGTCATTAGTTAAGGTATCCTTCCATTGTTATTGCTCATCTTTTAACGGAAGATGCAAGTCTCTAACATGTTTGACCATGTCTCTAAGTGAAAATGGAAAAATCACACACAAATGGGCCCCTACATTATGTTTCTCATGATTAAGATAAAACGGTTAATTTTTTCAGATCAAAGTGTAACATAGAAAATGTTGTGCTTTTATTTCCACTGAAGTAGTTGTTATCATCATTTAGATTGCATACATATTTTATATGTTATATCCTTCTGTATATGCAAGAAAATACCAAAAAATGCTTATTTTCGTACCCCTATACGACGTTTGTGATATTTCGAGCTTAAATATTAACTTTTTGATAAAAGGGTTCAATACAAAAGTTGTTGCTCTTGAAATTGTCCATACGTGAGCATAAGTCATGTTTCAATTGCTTATTTAATTAAGCACCTGTGTTCGTTTGTAGTTTGTTGAAAATTACGATTTTCGAAAAATTGCAATATTGAATGGGCTGTATCGTGAAAACCTTTATAGATCCATGATTGAAAAATATTGTGCTTTATATAATTTTTCCGATTCGAAATGATATAAGAAACGTGTTTGTATCGTTATTGGTTGAAGAACAATAATTCTCCAAAGAAAATGAACCTAGAAAAGTCCCAAAATCATAAAATTTCAATGTGTTTAAATTTTGCCCAAACTATGAACTGTTATATCTGTAGTGGAGTTGTGGAGATAACCGTATCAAACAGATTGCAAAACAAACTATTTCTGACAGAGTGATTGCAAGAAACAGATTATGAAACAAACTATTTCTGACAGAGTGATTGCAAGAAACAGGTTATGAAACAAACTATTTCTGACAGAGTGATTGCAAGAAACAGATTATGAAACAAACTATTTCTGACAAGAGTGATTGCAAGAAACAGATTATGAAACAAATTATTTCTTACAGAGGTATGTCCCTTTAAATTCAAAGGCCGAACATCCCTTTTTAACTTTAACTTTGTAAATGCTGTAACCTGTAAACGGTTCAATGTAGAGCTTTGATTTATAGATTCATATAAACAACAGTGTTTCAGCTTTACAATGAGCTACATCATGATGCGGTAGGTATTGCTGTTAGTCACTTAACATATGTTTGAAATGGGAAGAGAAATTTGACTATCACTTTGAATGGCACAAGGTTTTTGATATTTATAAATATAAAGATGTCAAACTCCTGGAGTTTCAATTTAAATTCTTACATGGAATCATATATTCCAAAAGGGAATTGTTAAAAATGAAATTTCTAGATTCAGACACATGTAGTTTCTGTAAAGACATGCAAGGATCAAGTTGTCATGTATACTGGGATTGTAATGTAACCAAAACAATTTGGAAGGACCTTGAGAATTGGATAAATACTTTCCTAAGCCAAAAATTCTAAATTACAAAATATCTGGTTTGGTTTCGTACTTTGCATCAAAACACAATACTAAACCAATTCATTTTCTCTGCAAAGAGTCATATTTATTTATGTTATATAAAAAAATGCAATTCCAAAATTAAACAACTATTTGAAAACCTTAAAGATGATCTTTCAGGCTGAAACATTCATTGCAAAAAGAAACAATGACACACACAAATTCGAAAGCAAATGGTTTCCTTTCATCCCATATCTCAGTCCTTAGACAGGTGTATATATCTCAATTGACTATTGTCTTGTATACTCAAATATAAGATACCCGAGGCAATAAGTCACAGGCGGTCAATGGGACCGACGGCGTGCTTTATGAGACAATAAAACATGCTCGTGATTTTAGACGTCAGTTAGAGCCGTCGCTAAGCAAATGACGTCATATTTAACGTCACGTTGATTGTTCAATGCTAGCGAATGTGTTCTACAACGGGAGACATTAATGTTTTTGAAAAATGTTTTTTACAAACAACATAATTTCTCCACGGCTTTTTAATATAAAAGCGAGTTACTGTTAAAGGGCATCTCATATAAGAAATAGAAGATTCGTTGTTGTGCTTTATCGTAGAATAAAACATAGCAGAGAGCATAAAACTCCCTGTTATGCTCCCTGTTATGTTTTATTCAACGATAAAGCACGCCAACTCGTCTTCTATTTCTTAAATAGAATTTGTAATTATTTACCAACTCAAACTGTCTTTTGTTTACCATTGGTGTCATATTGAACTTAGAACTTTGTAAATGAAACTATGGGAATAAAAAAAACCAAACAAAACTAATAAAAAAAAGGAATCCTTATGGCTGAATCCTTAAAAAACAAAAAAGATTCAGCCATAAAACAAGTGGACGAGACGTAGGCGGGACGGGAGTCATATGTACATGTAGAGATATATTGTTTTAGATAATTAAATTAAAGGGGCTGGAGCGAGTTTTTTGCAAATTTTCTCTTTTCAAATTTCCCATTTATAATAATAGTTTATGTCATTTATATTCAATTGTGGATAAAACATATTGTTACACAAACCAAGTATCCGTAGTGGTAATAACGGTCTTGCGTAAAAAAACAAAACTCGTATGGCGGCCATTTTAACACAGTTTATTATTTCGAATTACAAAAACTATTCTCATGGCTGTACACTCATTTTTTAAACTTGATTTTCCGAAAAAGAGTGTTTTACTATTGGTGACATTATTATATAAATAAATGTCATCGACATATTTGAGCAAAATAAAAACGTGATACTGTCCCTTTAATACCAGACAATTATTATCCCTAAAACTGTTCCAGACGACTTCACAACTCACACACACTCGTGTTTGCTCAGGTAACAAAGTTGTTTTGCAAAATTCATATTGACTGGACTCCCTATTTACTGGCTACTGTTAATAGTTGCAGTCCGCTTCTATTGGATTAAACGCGGTTTTGGGGATACCATTTGTTGAAACCTACCATTCCATTCTTCCTCAGTTTTCCAAGAACTGGATTTGTAGATGCGTCTTTAGCAATGTGTAAAGGTTCCAGAGGTATCTTTTCCAAAGCAGGCCTGGTTTCGGGAGTCTTGTATAGTTTGTTTTTAATGGCATTTAATGTAGGCTCGAGTTGTTTAAATCGGTATCTATCCTGTATCTGGAATGGTAATAGAACGATTCTATAAGGACGATTTTGAAAAAGCCATGTTTTTCAGAATTATAAACAGATAATGTTACAAAATTTACAGACAAAGTTAGTTTACTTTTAGAGACATGGTGTAACTATGTTTCAATCTTGTTCATCACTCGTTGATTAAAATATATTGCGTTGTTGTACCTATACTTTCTTTTGCCCGTGAGATTAGGTAGCTTAAACAATGTACAATAGACTTTGATTGATTGTTATATATATATATATAGATAAATATATACTCACGACAAACACGAGAAAGACGACGATCACTACTATAGCACCATTGCGAAGGTTCTGTCTCGTGAGGAAAGACATCATCTGAAAATAAAAATGCAAGTTAAAGCATGCACATATTTTGTCTAAAGGGTCTCATCTGCCTTAGGGTATAAGGCCGGGTCACACTGTCCCGAATATGACAAAAGATGCCAACACGAATTAGAAAATTCTCATTTCGCACGAATTTGGTTTCGATTTTGGTTAAAAACTAATCAAAATCCGGAGCAGGTACGATGCAGTCAGAAAGCAATACGATGTAACACGATGTAATACGACGTAACACACGACTATAATGCGAATGTCGGGTTGATCGTCGCATTGGCCTAACATTATACAGTCTGTACGAATACAACACGATGACAGCATGATGGCAACACGACGTCGTATGAAGAGTTCGACGAGTATGCGATGAGAATGCGAAGATGAGCTTGGTGATACAGGCATCACGTGACATCCACATTATATAACTCTGTTGCTGTGACGGTTGGCCTCTCGGTGTCGGCCCGGGAAAGCTTAATTTCAAATGTTAGGAAGTACTGGAACAGTGTAATATAGACTTTGTTTTAGTATGGCAGAGAAAGCATAAATCTGATTACTGCTATGAAAACAAGAGATTGCCGAAATGAGTTAACCGCACTTTTTCTCTTTTAACTCTGATTACTCCTTTATACACCATGGAGAAGCATTCTAAAACATGTTATATTATATGGAAGTTGGTGCAAGGTGCTACATATCAAAGAAACATACAACATTTTTGAAGTTTTAAAAATTTTAAAATGTTTTTCTCTAATTTAGATAAGAAAAATACAAAATTTCGAACCCCTGAATCCCAACTATCCCATTACCACTCTGGATAAGCTTATGAGTTAATTATATAATTAGGATGACTACTGAGCAATAGCGCAAACATATAGTAAATAAAGTTGCTGAAACCAGTCTAGCGTGAGCAGGAAATCACGTGACCTTTTCAATTCACTGTTCCGCCTTCGGTTGCACCATCGGCGGATGTTCGAAAATCTTTGTGTGTTAAAAAACTTCCGAACCCGCGTGCGAATCTTCATTTTCGTGGTCAGCCCCTGTCTCAATCTTTCCCTTCGCACGACCATCGAGATGCAATCTTGTTCTTTTCATTATCGTACTATCATCGTCTGTCCATCGGTACCATCGCCAAAATATTAAACACTTTGCTCCTCGATTGTCACACGAAGGCAACGCGACTATCTTCAATCCTCGTGATTACCTGCGTATAACCATCGTTTAGCATTACGATGCTATCACGATGGAACTTAAGTAAGAACATATTCATTACACACACACGAACACATACATTGATGTTATGGCAAACGGGGACACTAAGAAAACACATGTAACCGGGGACATTTTTTCTAGCTGCTCTACAGCTGTACCTATTGCATGGCTTACTTCCCCTGTCAAGTATGTTAGTAAAAAACATTGACTAGCTCTATGGGATACATTCGAACGGGTATGTACTTTCATGTAGGAAACGGGGACACACACCGAATGTGTGTGTGTGCTTTTCTGCATGCAAACGGGGACAGAGTGTATCATTTACAACATGGAAGCGGGGACATGTGTGTAACAGGTATTTATCTATAGAAACGGGGACATTTGGGTTTACTTTTGTATACAAAACAAAGACATGAAACCCTTCTCTTGGTAATCGGAGCTTCTAGGCAATAGGCCACAAGACGCTGTTAGAAACCTTAGGATTGTTTGTCGGTAAAAATCCCGCGTTCTATTCAAGACTTTTAACGCACGGAAGGCATGGAAAGTCAGCGTTTAAGGTGTCAATCACACCACTTCGCGTGGAAGTTTTGCACGTTTTGCACGTGCCTGGAAGAATCCATTTCATGAGGGTCGCAGGTACTTGTACCATATCCGATGAATGAGCACTGAAATTTGCAACAACAACAAATTGACTTTGGTGTTCCATAATTGAAATTAATTGTTTCAAAAAATAAAATAATCACATATGCATGTTTCGTGACGTCATACATGGATTAAGATGGAAAATGCATTCGGAGCAGTGGATTCGTTAAAAATAATCAACTCGCCCCTTCGGGGCTCGTTGATTATTTTTAACGAATCCACAGCTCCTCATGCATTCTCCATTACTGAAATCAGTTCTCTTAACAATATCTTGTGACAAATTTAAAGTCGAATGAGAAAAATAAACCTATTGGTCTAAATTCAAATAATGGTATTTTGTAAGCATTGACGTTTTGTTCAAACCCGCATTAGTAGCATTCTTAACCTAAATATAAAGTAATAATTTTAAAATTTTAATATTTCCAATGTCAAAACTGTTTTATAAATTCTTTATTCACAACTGACAACAATAGTTTGTCTTTGAATTGTATAGCAGTACAAGCAAAGCGATCTGTTTCTAAACGAAAGCAAAAGAAAAAGATAAAATAAGAAAATTTATGAAAGTGGGAATGACGATATATCAAACATATTTCAAATATTTCAAACGTGACAGAAACAGTTGGTATAGAAGATCTCACATAAGTTTTTAAAATTCACATTTCTCTCTGAAAAAATAGTTATTGCATTTAATTGTTGTTTAATCAGTTGGAGAATATTTGTAACTGCTGTACTTGCAATCAAAACGGTCTGTGTTGACGAGCTCGTAGACAGAAAACATCTGCAATATAATATTACACTGCCATTGCCAAAATTAATGAAGCCTGATGAGAAAAACGCACTTCAATATTCCTTCATCATATATCAACATTTATATCAATTGCAAGTATGTACGTATTCGGCCGTTTTTATATAACAAATAACGATAACACAACCTTGAAGTAAATTGCCCGCTGTTCAGATCATGTGGTCCAACCGTTTTCATTGCATGTCATAATAAAGTTTATTGTCTCGATTACACATTATTAAAGTTTCGTTACATGTTTTCATATTTAACTGCACAATATTAAATGAACGTAAATATTCAACTCAATAGAATCTAATGAATAAGTGAAAATAGTAAACATGAGCACATTTGAAGTTTGTCTTTTTGTGATTTGTACAAATTTCTTTTCATTAACTATTAAGTTTCTCGGTAATAACATGCATTAAGAAAGAACAGACATGTTTGAAATTTTTAAAAATCAAAGCTTGAATAGTACAGTTTGTACACGGTAATGATTTTACTGTTACCATTCAATTGGATGTCTAATAGATGTATTCATAAACCAATGATGACTTACGTTTCTGGGTCATTTCCTGTCTTGGAATATCGACCCTTTTCACCAATTTATTAGTTAACAAAAAGAATATGTGACATCTTTTGGCTTCCTGATAGCTGCAGGCCATAAGGACCTTCAGCAAATCAAATCTGTCGGCCCGCACCGGTTTCAGTAGGTCTCGGGCCTACGGACCGATGTCAATTTCGAACACTGAATGGTTAATAAAGGAACATCAAATCTGGACTCAAATTTGATATTGAACAACAGCACCGATGACATTTCGTCTGTTTTCGTCTGTTGTTTGTCATGTACGATATGTGTGCGTGATGCATATGCTTGTCATACGTTCCACATAAGGACAATGCGCTGTGCGATTGCAAGGAACCCGGTTATAATGCGTATAATGTGTTGACATTCGTTTTGAGTTCGTTCAGCATGCGTGCTATATTCGGTGCAAGTACGCTATGCGTATTCATATGTGGTTCGGGAGAGCAGCAAAAACTGCGTATGGAGTGCATACCCACTACGTATTAATAACGTACGTGTACCGCAGAAATCGATGTATTGCGTATGAATAACTTATGAGTTGCGTATCATCGTATGCAACATAGTCTTGGGCATGTCCAAAACTTTCATGCATATAGAAATGGTCTATGCTTATGCCGACGTATAAGAAACAACCTAAAACTTATAGGATGCCAATGAGCGGCGTATATTGCATACGGCCGCGTATGAAAGAAATATCAAAACGTAACTCAGAAGGGGCTTAGATCGAATTACGGTTTTTCCATTCGAAGTACGGCAGTTCCGTTCGAAGTATGACAATCACGTTTTTAGTACGTTAGTACTCCGTCCAATTTCAGAACGGGGAGAACGTTGGACATGTCCAACATTCAAGCGCACCCTTTTGTTTTTAGTACGTCCGAGCCAGTTCATAAAGTTCGCAAACAGTTGCCATTACGTCCATTCCGTTCTCGGACAGTTCGAGCCCGTTCTAAAAAAATCAAGAACGTGGTGAGAACGAGTTTGGTGTAAAGGGCCTATTATAAACGGGCAATATTATCCCATCTAAACGTGGTACCAACTGTCAGAGGACGAGATAAAGACTAGGTGGACTTTCTGAGAACTGTCTGTAAATGTACTTGGATCGTAGTATGGAAATTTATGCACACAAGTTTCTCGTTCCTGTCCCGTTCGAGGTGGTGATTTTTGGTGGATATCGGTGCTCCATGTCGGGCGGGTGGACAGTGCACGATGAGGGTCTTGCCAGGGGATGCTAGTCTAGTGGGAGTCTTAAAGTTTTGATGAAATGCATTTTTCTCAAGAATGACAGATTACCTCTACGTATATTGTATATCGGAATCAATTGAGCATAAAATCGAGACAATATACACTTGCAAGTGATAATTAAGACGATTTTAATTCACCAATTTTAACACTACCGCAATTAGTTCAGCTAATCATTTTGAAAATGCTCACTGAGGCATGACTGTGATAAGCGATAGACGGGGCCGGCTAAACAGCTACTCCGCCGAGTTTCGTTATTTAATTATTGATGATTATTACTGCCGCTAAATGAATTTATGAGGTGTATTACATCGCCAAAAAGACATGTTTATGTAATAATTGTGTAATTGTCATCTGCGGAATTACCTAGTTGGATATCTAAACATTCGATATATGGGAAATTTAAGTTGGTTTATTGAAGATTTCTTTGTGAAATTAACAATCAAAATGTTGCGAAATTACGTTGAATTATGACTATCGCCAAAAATCAGATTCCTCCAGATACGTCACAGAAATCATCCCTTCACGGTCCAAACCCCACAGACTTTTATTCTGGGCGCCGGGGCTAAATCAGGCGTTTTTTAAAAAAAGCCGCATATAAGTAATTTATGGACCGATTCCAGAAATTTAAAATCGAGCGATTGTCAAATTGACATCCCATCTTAATGAATCCGATTTGGACCATATGTCATTGCATCTATCCTTTAACATAACTTCAATCTACGATGGCAGCTTGATTCAATATGAATTAAAAATTCTTTGGCTACAGAAGTCGGCCTTCCCTCATGTGGCTGGCTGCACACTTCTAACCTCTCATTTTCCGTGTAACCGGGGACACCTGCTAACCTCTCATTTTCCATGTAACCGGGAACATGTGTGTATCGGCGCGAAATACCAACAAATGCTATTCCCTTTTGTTGTGTGTAAGTGTTTATGAAATTTCACAGGCAAACGGGACAAAGTACTGTCCGGGCCAAAATACATTTCCTAGATTTAAAAGGGCGAAAAAAAGCATATGGCAAGGTTCTGTTAACCGGGGACGTCCCCGGTTGAGTGTGTGTCCCCGGTTGAAGGTTGTGTACAGATACAACTGTCCCCGGTTGCCACCTTTAACAAACGCACACACACACACACACACACACACACACACACACATATATATATATATATATATATATATATATATATATATATATGATACCTATATGAATACATTCACTGTTTAATATAATGCATGCTTATATACATTTACGTAATGAGTTTTTTTTTATAGTACAATTCATTTTCCAGATACATGATTACATTAGTGGTAAATATAAGGTACTATATATTTCATGCTCATTGTGCTATATAGAGGTATTGTTAAATATATTACACAGGTTATAATATATATATATATATAAATAAAAATGAGTCGTTTCTCACGTGAAGTAAGGTTATATATAGAAAAGAGTAAACATCAGATGGGTTTGACTGGATCAACCAAATCTAAAAATGTAATTTATGCAATCCTCTGTCCCAAATGTAATCTCGCTTATATTGGCCAAACAAGCAATCTTCAAGCTAGGGTAAGGGTCCACAAACAACAAATGTATTAAAGAAGATTGATCCAGTCAAACCCATCTGATGTTTACTCTTTTCTATATATATATATATATATATATATATATATATATATATATATATATATATATATATATATATATATATATATATATATATATATCATTACATGTCTCGTATTGGCATAATCCTTTTGATGTAGTAAATACACTCGTAACCTAGTTAATACGACATGGTATAATCACCGTGTGCATTCTTGCAAGGTATGATCGCAGTCGCGTTGCCTTCTTATGACTTCGGTCATGTTCGTGTTACATTCGTATGGCCTTCGCTTGTGAAATATGCCCTATGGTCCCGATGGACAGGCGAAGGCAAATACGATGATGATACGAACCATACGATGTCATCTCGACACGATGAGGACACGAATGCACCACGAAACTAACATGTCAAATATTTTGCTCGCTCTCCCGATGTTGCTTCGGAACACAGAAGAATTCCGCCGATGACCAAACGAATGCTTAAGATGCGTTTACGAATGGCCCGATTGCTTACGATCCTTTGCGAATTTGAACATTTTCAAATTCGTGTTTCCATCTTTTGTCAAATTCGGCACAGTGTGAACCGGCCTTTATATGGGCACTAGAGGTCACCAGAACAGACTTACCTGGAAAACCTGATAAATCTATACAATTTATTAATTATATCATATAACCAAAGATGTTCTTAAAATTCACCTATGTTTTCAAGTACTGTGTGTTAAGTGACCTATGCCTGGAAGGTTTGTATCGGGTACATATACATTAATTTACATAATATTCCACTTCCGGTCTCGTTGCTATGGTTTCTTTTGTTACACCTTTTCTGATATACCTACAGTTTTTCTGATATACCTACACTTTTTAACTGAGAAATCAATGGAGTCAATTTTTTAAATTTCCAAAACTAAGTGATGATACTTTATGTCAGATTATATATGAACACATAATTAAGACACTTACAAATGTTTCATTTGAAACCTGGGATCGAACCTGTGTCCTGTCGCTTTCTGGCCGAACTACCCACTAGACCACGAGGCCAGTTGAAACCTTTTAGATGTTTTCATGACCAAATGAAAAAGGTTCTTATAATACGTGATATAAAATCACACATTTCTGTATTTCTTTTTATATAAGAATGTTATTTAATTTTGGGGTTCAAAATGTCTTAAATACTGAAAGTTACTTCTGTTTTCTGTAAACATTGTCCATGGCGTTAGCTGTACATTTCAGCGAGATGCACGTGCGTCTGCGTTGACAATACCGTCATCGGGCCATATCAATTAGATTTCGAGCACCAAACATGGGTAACCATACAACGCAGCACGGGCTGAGTGTACCCGGGAGTTGTCACAGATGAGGCCGTATTTGGGTTGTGCGTTTCATACACAAGCTTGTTTACAGCTGTATTTGTTTAGAAATATTATGAAATAGTATCCGTTTACACTCAATGGTAAGTGGGGTAAAAGACATATATACCCATACTTTTCCTTGTGTATCAAATGACAGGCCCGTAGCACCAATTTCGGGAGTGGGGGGCTGGAATTTGGAATTTGTAAGCTCAGCTTTGTTATTCAGATACTTAAAAACATGATGTCACCTTGTTTTACTATTGTATACAGTACACCTTCGTACTTAAACTTACTCATCCTCAAAAGGTACGTTGGTAGTCTAACACTCAGACTATGAAAAAAATATTATTCTGAAAATATCACCATTTTATTAAATATTGAAAAGGAGACTGTAAGAAATGGAATTTTCATATAAAAAGGCTCCTTTTAAGTACACTGACGGGCAAAAGTTAGTATAACGTTTTCAAATCGTTGTGTAGAAATATTGCGTATCTATATTAAACTGCAATAACGGAAAAAAACATTGCGTGTTTCGATGGAATACTACCAAATGCACGTGATTTCACTGCATGAAGTCACGTGATCAATAGCACGTGAATGGTAAAACAGGTCTTTTTCAAATTTAATTAAATGGGCGTGCCACAGAAGGGCATAAATCGGGTAGATTTACGCTGTTCGATCACAGTTAGTGAAAGTACGTGAAAAAATGCCGAAGTTAACGCAAATACAGAGAGAGCGAGCCATTGGAATGAGAGACATGGGAGCTTCTCAAGCTCACATTGCGAGAACCTTCAACTGCATGCCAGCAACACTCTCTAGGCTGTTCTCACGTTACCGTAACACTGGCAGTACCCAAGAAGTGGACGGCCACGGGTTACTACAGACCAGGAAGACCGTTACATCCGGACAATTCATCTCCGGAACAGGTTTGTGACGGCGACGGCTACGGCGGAAACAGCACTGGGACATCGTGTAAGTCGACGCACAGTGACCCGAAGATTGCGAAATGCTGGTTTTAGGGCTTATCGGCCCTTCCGCGGCATGGTCCTGACCCTCAGACATCGTCAAACAGACTTCGATGGGCAAGGCAAGTTTACAGATGGCAAGTGCGAGAATGGCAAAGAGTTCTCAAACTCTACAGAGCTGATGGCAGGGAACGGGTATACCGTCGGGCAGGGGAACGTTTGGCACGGCCATGCATCAGAGAGGTTCATGCATATGGTCGAGATGGCGTTATGGTATTGGGTGGGATCTGTGGAAACCAGAAGACCCGTTTGGTGATCGTGCAAGGAAATCTCAATGCACGTGGTTATATTGGACAGATTTTGCAACCAGTTGCACTACCCTTCCTACAGAATCAACCCAGGGTGTCATCTTTCAACAGGACAATGCGAGACCCCATACTGCCAGAGAAACCCATGCCTTTCTGCAGAGAAATAACGTTGATGTTTTGCCGTGGCCAGCCTGCTCACCGGATATGAATCCGATTGAACACATATGGGATCATCAGGACAGACAAATCAGAAGACGCCAACACGTTCCACAGAATAGACAACAGCTAGAGCAAGCCCTGACGGAAGAGTGGAAACGCATTCCCAATGACGTCATCCGCCGTTTGAACGTTGCAATACTTGTCTACACAGTATGCGTTATACTTAAACATCCACTTGCACTTGCACTATCTTCACTTCTTACGATGGAAGTATATAGAGACAGTTGTGTTTATTGTCATTGTCAATTTAAATACGTCAGACCCGATACTTGTAACAAACGTTACGTACATCATCAGAATTTTCTCTCACGAAGTTATTTGCAGTGTCTTTCAGGTTGAAAAACACTACAGCCCCTCATGTAATTTGTCATTTCTTTGAAACATCTCTCTCTCTGTCTGTCTCTCTCTCTCTCTCTCTCTCTCTCTCTCTCTCTCTCTCTCTCTCTCTCTCTCTCTCTCTCTCTCTCTCTCTCTCTCTCTCTCTCTCTCTCTCTCTCTCTCTCTCTCTCTCTCTCTCTCATTATTCCAAATTTCATAAACATGTACCACAGACACAGATCACAGGATACGTTTCAGAATGATTAATTTACGCACGGATATATGATGAATCATTGTCATTGTATGTGACGTAATTGTATTGACGTTACAATGAACATCAAATTATACAATATTTGCATTAAGATACACATGTAGGTGAACAAACTTTCGGTATGCAGCTGTATATCATATATATATTCATGCTACACAAGGATATATACTTCCTAAAATGTATTAATCTCTGCCTAACAGTTTTCAAGATCGGATCTGAAAAAAAAGCCATTTTGATTTTTGCTGCGGAATCCATATGATGTTTTTCCATCGAAATGGCTAATAATAAAAGTCCCAAAAAGGTGAGAGAAAAAAAAACCTACACACACCATGTTTCATTGAGCTACGTCTTAAAGTTGTTGAGTTCTGGTTCAGAAACAAAATGATGTTTTCATGGAAATGGCTAAAAACAAAATTCCAAAGAAGCCGAAAAGCCAAAAAGGCACATCTACACATGATGATTGTTCCACATACCAAGTTTCATTGTGCTAGGCCTTACAGATTTATTTTAGCTCTGGCCAGGAAACGAAACCCGGACGGACGGACGGACGGACGGAGGTCATTTCAATATCGCCCGACAACTTCATTGTGGCGGGGGATAATAAGTAATTCTCTCGCCAAGACGTAATACAAATGACAGGGAAAGACTAATCTGTCATTCCCGGTCCCTCGTTAGTTATTGTTTAAACATTTATTTCAGCTGAAATGTATACAATAATAACAATGAAATGAATGAATCCATTCAAAGTATAGACATTACATTACAAATAAACTGGGTGAACTGTTGTGTTTCAAGGTAAAAGAATGCATTCACATGAATTAAATCAGAAGAGCATATATTTTCACTATATGTATGATAGGAAAGAGGAAGCGAGAAACTTTCCTTCACGATGACCTAAATCTCTTACAATACCAGACAAGGTAAACTGTTATTTTCCTCATTGTGGCCATTGACTGAATGTGATAGCCTATAACATAGTTGACATGTGTACAGTGGCGGATCCAGGAAATGGAAATAGACCCCCCCCCCCCCCCCGTCTAGACCGCACTCCCGCATGCATACATACATGTACATTCATGTCATTCATTAACATGTATCCCACAGTTGAGTTAGTTGCATCTTGTAAATACCTTCTTTCAATTTAAGATATTTGTGATGAATGCCAGCCCCCTTGACAACATGTTCTAGTGATATTTGCTCACCTCGAACCACTCTATCTGTGTATTAGTGGCAATAGTGTAGATACAAAGTTGATACAAAGAAGTATTGACTGAAAAAAGTAATTTAAAGAATAACATGCAAAGAAAATGATATTTAACAGTTCTAAACACAATACTAGCAGTTGCAAATACAATCTTAGTTCATGTACACACAAAAATAATGGAGGTAAGAGCACGAGGTGTACGGAGGGTTTAACAGTATACTGTCATTGCACAGTTAAACCCGGGATTATATGGAAACATAGGATAGTCATTAACATTAATTTATGATTCTTAAAATGCTAATACGGATACAGTTTAACGAATAGATAACTAAACTAATTCATGAGAGACAAATGTTATGGATAACAACTTCTTAAGATAAATACAACTGAGCCATATACTTTCTTTTGCCCGTCAGTGTATGTGTAATCTTTGGAACCAATAAAAACTTTTTTTTTTTAAACTTCTTTATTTGTTTCACACGACGTTTCCGGGCTACTTCTTGCCCCTTCTTCAGGTTGATATTGAACATAGTGGTTGGTACATTATATATAGTGGTTGGTACATTATATATAAGTACATTTGAATATATATATTTGCATATGTATACACGTTCACTCATTTGTCACGGATAAAGTTTAACGAATAGATAACTAAACTAATTAAAACATTTGAAATATATATTTTGCATATGTATACACGTTCACTCATTTGTCGTTTAGATGTCACATTGCTATAGGAATGACATATACTTTCTGAAAAGCCTCTGGAGAGAAGACCAGAAAGCATGAAAGTGTACATACTTACAGTTTGGGAATGCAATAATCTCTGTTGTTTTTATTTAAATATTTCTTGTTGCAAAGGTACACATGTATTACATGTTTAAAGGCAGTGTAGAAAATTCCCAAAAATCCAAGCCAGACAGCCGGGCTAGTAACTGAAATATATGACTAGTCCGGAAGAATACATACCTGTCCGTTTTTCAACATTCACATAAAGGGGATTCTCAATAGTTATGCATGTATACATCCCATGACCGTCTCGAAACGAAAACGAGGCTAAGGCCGCTTATTTCCTGGTTCGCGTAATGGCTGCATATCGGTACTACAGGCCGCTGTGCGTTTCGATTTCTATCGACGGGAACCGAATGAATAGGTATGGTTCTATCGAATTCCAGCATGGCGAGGTTTTGTAAAAGTGTTTTTGATAATAAAATCGACAAAGTGAAGGGTAATTCATCCAGGTTTAGCGACAAACAACGTTTGTAGTGAATAGTTTTATTCGTGATAAAAAAAAGAGTTCTGGATTTGTCATCGGCCCATAAACGGGATGATCTGTATTTCTCATTTGGCTAATAATGTCCATTTTCCGTAATCATTGGCAAGATATATCTCCAATAAAATAATGATAATTTCTAAGTTCTGAATCTGTAATTATTGGGTCAATGATCGACTGCAGTAACTAAACCTCTTGATGGCGCTGCCCGACTTCCATCCCTCAAATGAACACAATATTAATTGAAAGTAAAGCGCAACTATTTAAAGGGGCAGTAGCACGTTTTTTGACTGAATTAAGTCGATGAAATGTATTTGAAAAATAATGTCCCCAATAGTATAGTACCCTTCTCTCTTTAGACCATCAAGTTAAAAAATGAGTGCACTTACTTCCGTATAGCCATGGGAATCGATTTTGTCATTTGAAATAATAAAATGTGTTCACAATAAAATGGCCGCCACGCAATATTTGCTTTATACGCAACAACGTTATTACCATTACGGATAATTCGTTTGTGTAAGAAGATGTTTTACACTCTAAAGTAAATATAAATGACGTAAACTATCATTATGAATGGGAAATTTTCAAAAATAAAATTTGCAAAAAACGTGCTCCTGCCCCTTTAAATTCGCATCGACCTTATGGTCAGAATATTTTTCAAGAAAATTAGACTTTCAAATAAATTGAAATCAAGAACTATTAATATTGTATTAATATAGTCTGTCACTCAGACATCAGTGCTGGATAACTAAAATTATTCACACCTGTACTGCAGGACACATTACATTATAACAATCAGAATTGTACTCATGACCAGAAATATCTCATAAAGTTTATAAAAGTTAAGCTACAACAGGGGCGGATCTAGAGGGGGGTGCAGGGGTGCGCACACCCCCTTTTCATTTAACATTTCACAAAATGACCATTGAAACAAACCTCAAAACAGTGCTGCACACCCCCCCCCCCCCCCCCCCCCCCCCCTTTTTGCCACAGAGATAGTACATTTACCCTGTATATTCAAAATATTAATTATTAATATTAATCCCCCCCCCCCCCCCCCCCCCCCCCCCCCCCCCCCCCCCCCCCCCCCACTGAGAGCATTTGTGAGGTCTTGAAAAGTGCACCCCCTGTGATATGAATTGAATAACCCACTGTCTCAACCCCACCCCACTGAAGGCGTTTTCGAGCTCTGGAAAAGTGCACCCCCTTTTTCCCAAAAAGCTGTATCCGCCCCTGTACAAATAAACATAAGTTTATCTTTAAATTGTATAGGTACTATTTAAAAATGTTCAGGACCTTGGGAGTAACATTTAAAGCAGGCAAAAACTTAAGGAAAATAATTATTTGCTAAATACTAATATTAAACCACTTACCTAGATATATTAATTACCCAACAAAAAAAATGAAAGTAAAACTATTGAGGTTAATGTTTGAAAGAAACAAGTACATTTCACTCTGGATACTGATTGAAATTAATGTGAAATGAACATGAATGTTTCAATATACAATCTAAACATGATAGATTGTGCTTGAGGTTGGTGGTGGTCAGGTTTGAGAAATTTATTTGTACATCTCTTTTTTTTAAATACAAATAATACATGGAAATTAGTATTAAAAATGCACATTATTTAAACTTTCTTAAAGATGCAAAATCCCACCAAGTGCTTTCTATTCTGACAAAGATAGTCAATCTTGAATAATTCATAAATTAAAATAATGACACTGAATTCAAACAGATGGATGGGTATACATAGGGTATTCATATCGTCATGCCATGTGCGACATGGGGTAATATAACATTAGCACTTGGAGATTGTTTCTTAATAGATTAATAGAAGTCAGAAAAAGTGATCATTACTTTCTATTTAGAAAAATATAAATTTTTTGAGTACAAGGAATAAATTACGTGTCTCCTAATTTTGGATTTTAGTCTGGCTCCTTTTTAGTTAGTGTTCATTTTAGTTCTAAAGTGCTGAAATAACTTTAATGACAATTTTAAATGAGCTTTTTCATTTGCTGCAACTTTTTTCATCTATTTTATTTCCTCTATTTTGTAAAGAGTTCCACCATCTATTTATTTGTTTGTGTGTACAGTTGTCAGCTTATTAAATAATAAACTAAATACTTTGTTCTTAGGTAGAATTCCTTTTCTTATGAAATATTGTTTTTTTTCATCTGTTTGATTTTCAAAGCTTATTAACATATCTGCACGTACTCATCAAAACTCTTAACATCATCACCACAATGATAAGATTATTTTCTGACTCATAAACTTTCCTCACACTTGAGTTAATTAAGCCACAATATATAAATTTAATGGCAAAGATGTTTATATATTTCTTATATGTAATTTGAATGTTGTGATCCTTGTTTTAAAATACTTCGCTACTTCAGACATACAGGTGACTAACCAGAAAATATTTGTTTAAACTAGAACAGATCTAGATATTGACTTAGTGGGCTTTAGAAAACATATTAAATTGAACTATTTGAATAAGTTTAGACTCCAAAATGTTTAAAAATAAGAATTGGGTTTGTTTACAGTGCAGTCTGCACTGAATGACCCTTTCGTAACTCGTAGGCATGTCACAAGAGGAGACGGTTTAGCCGAACGATGGCTATGATTTGAAAAGTTTCTTCCCATCCAGTGACCAAATATATAAGATAGGGTGTAAATTTTCATTCGTATTTGTTCACATTAGAACACTGAAATAAAACGAGTTTGTCAGATTGACGGTAAAAACATCGAGGAAGTACTGCCGTAAAATATTCGAAAAAACTCGCCTTGCATCCTAAGCTGTGGTAATCAAAAATAATCGACAAATGCATTGATCCTGAACGTTTTCCAAGTGACCTTATCATAATATTAAATAAAAGTAAATGTTATTTGAAAGAGCTAATGTCAATACTATGTGAATGGTACTTCCGGGTTTCGAAGCGGCCTTAGCCTCGTTTTCGATTTCGAGCGCGCAGAACAGTCCTTATACCTCATGAATATTCATGAGGTAATATTAAGAATCCCCTATAACTTACTCCATGTACCAAACAGGTATTATAATTCTCTGGTTGTGTATCTTCCTCGTGTTTTACTAATCAACAACTGGCAAATTACCAAATGTCAGTTTTCAATTGATTGTACATGTCGTTTCATCATAGAACATTTTTGAAAAATTGTCCTCTGTATCATATTGGCTAAAATAACTAGAAGTCTGGTCGACAATTAATTGAAGTTTGATTACATTAAACACACGATTAAACGACTATCAACAGAATTAATTATTTCTTGACATTTCAGTGCCTTTTATTTACTTGTATCGTCATATTGGCCGGCCCACATTGAGAATGAATAAAGGACATTATATGCCTTCTTTGACAGTTTGTAGTAGAGAAGTGGAGAATCAAATTGATGATGGCACCAATATATGGTTACAAGATACAAGGTATTGTCAGATCTGTTTAATACATGTTGGTAAAACAGACAATGTCGACAAACGTGGTGATTCGTTAAGGCAAATATTGTCAATTATTTTTCTGGCGCTTTGTTGGGATACCAATATTGGAACAGTAACTATAATGGAACTCATACATTTAAAGCAACATATTATTATTATTTCAATAACGTAATTGATAAACTGGCTGGTTTTGAAATTGCAACTGACAAAGATTACATGAATATAGAACATAGAGGAGTTGGATATAGAGAGGAGGACATATTAAAATACTAAGATCTGTTTCACATTTTTAATATTTATGTAATGAGTAAATCAGATGAAATATGTTAATCATGTTATTTCATACCAATCTAGATAAAACTAGCTATAATGTTATACGTCCCCCAAGTACGTCATATAGGGGACGTATAACATTACAGCTAGTTTTAACTAGATTGATTTCATACCAAGGATTTCCTACTAGTATTCTTGAATATTTTGAGTTTATAAGTCCAACTCACGTCCAATCTGACGGTGAAACATGCGTTAGTTTTGATTAAATACCCTTCAAATACATCTGACTGACCGCCACTCGAGACTGTTATCTGCTAGCTGGTGGTGCTTGTGAAAGCGAGACCATCTAAATATATTTAGATCGACTGTTGTACATTATGTTAATAACTTAATATAAAAAAGCCTGTTGAATAAGATTCTTAATATAAAGACATTAAATCAAACCTTAAATACACAATTAAACTCCATACAATACCATGCATTAAAACTCGCAACACGTACGCAACAAGGTACATTCCTTGAAACACTGCAGGTCCTAACTGGTGAAGTTCCCCTCAATCTGAGACGGGACCAACTCACCTTAAACTTCCTGGCCGTAACTTCAGAGGATCCACTCATCACACAACTACAACAACAAAACATCTCAAAACGCAAACTTGCATTAGCAAACAAACGCCCACTCATGTCCCCTCTACCACTCCGCATACACAACCTTTTCAAACAGGCAAACCTAAGCAACGTCACAACCAAATCCACAATACAACGATTCATACAACAGCTTGCTACCCACCCCACGCATCAATCTACATGTACATCCTACAGGTAAAGGTCCACAGTTGAAATGAACTACTCGAGTTAAAAACTAAAGCGTGTCAGAAAGTGACCAATAAAATTGGTAGGGGAGACCGGGGCACGTTGGGACACGGGGTAGGTTAGGACGCCACCTATATCTATTGATTCCGAGTAAGGAGGAAGACACTGTTTATATATAAAAGAAGTATCATCAAATACCATGTTACATATGATGCTGATGACAGAAAATATGATGTAGTTCAAACACTGGCAAGCAATAACGGTTTTCAATGGTTTGGCTAAAATTTGAGCATCTCAGTAATTATGATCTGATATAAAAATGAGTGAGCAATCCTGGTTAATACCTATTGTTCTGGAAATTTCCTTCATAATGCTAAGTTGTAACAAGTAATTACTTGACATGTTCTTTCAATTTACCAATATGGAGGCATGTTATCACCTTGGGGTCAATGGGGCAGGTTGGGACACTGGTTCAGACAATGTCAGCGGGGTAGGTTGGGACAGGGGGGTTGGGACAGTGTCCCAATGTGCCCCGGTATATTTTGAAAGCGTCACAATGTACCCCATCTTGATTACTATTCTCTTAAGTACAGACTGTTTGTTTTTGTTATGTAAAATATTGAAACTAATTGTGATAAGTTTTGAAATCATAATGCTATTCTCGCAGGTATGGGTATTGTCCCAATGTGCCTCGGCTCATGTCCCAATGTACCCCAGGGTGGGGCAGGTTGGGACAGCATTTTTTACGTTTTTGTTTCTTGTTTATACAAACAATTTGTTAATATATTTGGTTGTTTTATGTTTTCATATTTTGATAATTAGGGTTGCTTTAAATATGCTAAATTTCATATTGCTTGAGTTCATAAATTAAGAAAAATCAGGAAAATAATGTTTTTTCGTCCCAAGGTGCCCCGGTCTCCCCTATACTCCAAACTATATCAGTGATAATGAGACAAAGGTGCCGGATATAATGCATGTATATTGTGTTATGTTGATGAGGGTATCCGCCTGATATTTAGACAGTCATGTATGTATATGGCCGAAAACATATTTGTTAAAGGGACATAATCATGTTGGTGAGGTCACATAAATGTCCAATGTTATAATTGGATTATTTAACTGAGAAATGTATGGTTAATCAGTTCAGTAAAACGAAAATAAAACCAGTCAAAGTCGTGGTCATGAAAACGGGACAATGGACCTTTGCTTGCTGCAGACGAAAATCGAGTAAGAAGATATCATTTTTTATTTCCTCGGAAATTCGTCGATATGAATCAGAGGCAGCTGACAGACGCCTTAAAACAACAACATTTACGGTTCGGTGCACAGCTGAGTTACTGCTTGTTACCCATTCATTGTAATAGACTAGTCCAAATTTTATAAAAACACAATCTAACTTCACTGAGAGTAGACGACAGATTATTATTTGATCCTCTGAGCACATCAAGAACCTATGTTGTCTTTACTGTTAGTTAACGAAGTCTACTCTGCTCTGCTCTGCTCTACTCTGACTGTGGACTGTTCCATTGTATCTGTAGGGGATGACCTAATTAACCTTCCACTAAGTGTCTGTCAGATGGCATGTCGGTCAGCTGCCTGTCTGTCAGACGGGAGATAATCGAATCAGACTTATGGAAAACTGATCATACATCTTTAATTAGCAGAATACACAACTTTGTTTATTAGCTCGCGCTGTGATGAGATATACATTGTGCGCCCCGCTTCAGATCTAGAGGTTGTCGCCGTTGTTTCTAAACTCACGGGCAAAAGAAACGCTCCCACTTTAGATTTGAAATTACGAAAAAAATCAAACTCAGATTCTAACCCAACCGCATGAAAACACATCGCCCAAACACAACAATGATTGTTTCATATTGAACTGTTGTATCAAACACATGATTTTCCCAAATTTTCCCAAATTGTGGTTTTCGCCTTTTTCATGCAAACAAGACCCATGTCCGACGGGTATAAAACCTATGCGAATTGGTTGTTAGACACCCACTTTGTAAAAAAAAAACATTTGAAGAATGGCAAGATTAACTTTACAAGAACTTGAGCGAGCAATCGGGATGATTGAAATGGGAGCCACCCACACCCATGTTACAAGAACGTTTGGCTGTCACCGCACAACTGTCACAAGACTAATGCAGGGTTATCGTCATTTCGGACAGACCTCAAACAAGTATCACCTACATAGAATACTAATGCATATATGCCTGAAATTACAAAAAAATTAATTGGTATAAAATGTTAGTGAATTGTAAAAAAATAAAATAATAATGTAATGATTGATGAGGAATGATGTTAAAATGTGAAATATATATCTACACGTGATTTGTTGTGTGATTCCAATGTGAGTAATATAATCATGTTTGGTGAATATTGTTTCAATAGAGATAGATGACAAGTCTCTCTATTTTGTAAATCAAATATAACATATGACTAGAACTATATCTCTAGTAAGGCTATGACTAACGAGCTAGTATCGATTGAATAAGCATACCAATGGTCGTGAGTGTCCAGTAAATTGGTAGAATCACTGTAGATATGTTAATAAGGATATATATATGAAATATGTCGCCCCCATTCAAAGAGGCTGAGCCGTAACGCCAGAACGAACAGGACGGCGTCGCCATGCTAGGTGGCCCGCTCTCGCCTCGAATAAAGTCAAAATAGAGAGACACTTGTGTTTTGTCTTTCTGTGAGAGACCAAATCGCTTAGAGCTACATCCCCCGCCGAGAGTTGCATCCCTCAGCAAAGAGACATAATACATATAAAACAACTTTAAGGTGATACAAGCCATGATCAGGCCGACCAAGAGTGACAACCCACCAGGAGGACCGATACCTGCGCACGTTACACCTCAGGAACCGCTACTTGACTGTGACGTCATCGGCGTCAAATGTCCTGGGCCATCGGGTAAGCAGACGCACAGTGTCCAGACGTCTAAGGTCCCATGGCAATCCGGGCATACAGACCGTTCCGGGGACAGCGGTTGACAGTTGAACATCGCCAACGAAGACTGAGATGGGCAAGGACGGTCTTACGTTGGCAGCGACGTCAGTGGCAGAGGGTGCTTTTCTCTGACGAAAGTCGGTTCTATCTCTTCAAAGCAGATGGAAGAGTACGTGTTTATCGCCGTCGGGGAGAGAGAACAGCTGCATGTTGCGTTCAGGAAGTGGTGCCCTACGGGGGAGGAAGTGTCATGGTTTGGGGAGGCATACTTGTTGAGGAGAAGACGCCGCTGGTAATCGTGAATGAAAATCTGACGGCTCAGCATTACGTCGATGACATTCTCCGTCCCGTCGTCTGTCCCTTTATTTGACAACAGGCACAAGGTGTCATCTTTCAACAAAACAATGCCAGACCGCACACAACTCGAGTTACTCAACAATTTCTTGCTAACAACAACATCGACGTTTTGCCGTGGCCAGCATGCTCGCCTGACAACATGTCACCGATCGAACATCTTTGGGACGCTATGGATCGTCGTATTCACCAACGACGACCACCTCCACCTCCACATAACCGCCTGCAACTTGTCCAAGCTCTCCAAGAAGAATGGCAGCACATTCCACGTAATGACGTCAAGCGTTTGATTTTCTCCATGCGTCTGAGGGTCACTGCGTGTATCATGGCAGGCCATACACGTTATTAGTGTGAACTGTTTTCGTTACAGTGAGCCTGGATTTCCCTGCACCGGGATCAGTCATAACCGTGAACTTTGACTTTTTGACCCCCAGACGACTATCGGAGACTGTGGTGTTGATACCGGAAGCTGAATGGTTGCATTTTTATGAATATGATATCGGTACATGTTCTTTTTGAATAAAATTTTTTTTTGAAATCTGACTTCTTTATTTATTCTACAATCTAGATTAAAATACCTGGTAGCGTTTCTTTTGCCCGTGAGTTTATTTGAATAAGTGATTCGCATCAAGGCACGTGTAACATGTCTTATGAACGTATTTCTCCTCACAAAATTGACAGCATGTGGTATGCAATTGTTACAATAAAAGACATATACCCATATAGACCCTACCCTTTTACTATATAAAAGGAGGTGAGGTGAGGTGATTTGGGGATTAACGCCGCGTTCAAGAGTATTTCACTTATATCACGGCTGGGAGAAAGCCCGCAACGCCACGTGGCTATGCTTTGCGGTGAAACCTGCTATATAAAAGGAAAGGGATGTAACGACGAAACCACCCCATGCTCATTCAAAGTCACATTTCGCATCAAAATAATGTTTGTATGGCTCAGTCGATGACTACTAGCTAAATGATTTCCCTACAAAATGAGCTATAAATGGTCCCATTCGGATCATTATTTCAAAAGGTATGCGACAAGATAGTCCTTATATCGCTACCTCCAACTTTCAAGCCAATTTCCCCACTCACGAAAATCAGAGAAAACTCACCTTTAAAATCGTTTATGAATTCCGGCAATTTTGACAGTAGCTGGAGTACCCATATCCTCGTTCCCGGGCCGTTTTGCGAGAACGTAGGCCCGGTAATCGGGATAGGTCTTCTCAAGGTCAAATTAATGTCAAGGTCATGAATGGCTGACAAGCGCACTGCAATGGCGATGATTTGAGACATAATGCCGTAGTACAGTCGGAGAAATTATATGTAGTTGTTGTAATATTGTTTTACATCTGTAGTTTCACTCTGCGGTTCGAACCTGCCGATTCATAGGTGCTGTAAACATTGCTGGAGTTAAATAAAGCGATACACGCCCCGGCATGTAATTGATTGTGTCCGGTCATTTCGCCGGATACACGTTTATTAATGTATCATGCACCGCGGTCCCATGATTAGATTATGAACTATTCAGTATTAATAATTTATATTTGTAGCCACCCATTAGTTGTCTATACATCGTTAATCTTGTTTTGGGCGATAGAGCAGGCATGTAATCTAAAAAAAAACACTGTCTGAAACATCCATTGGCATTTGTTTTTCAAAGTCAAACTTTCACAACATTCAACATTTAAGTCAAGTTAAACTTCGCGAGATTCAATACATATTTCGAATAAACATTCTATTAAAAGTGAACAAATCCAAAATATTTCAACGTCAACACATTACAAAACTCAAAAGATACTTCCAAAGTCAACATTTAACCATCTTTAAAGCCATATCTATATCAAAGTCTACATGTGATCAAACTCAGTTGTGTATACATCGTTAATCTTGGTGACAGGTGTGTATATGGCGAAAGCGCAGGCAAGTGATCTAACATGCACTGCAGTCGCATGATTAAATTATAAACTGTTATATCTTTAGCCAGCTAACCGTTGTGTATACATCATTACTTTTGGTGACAGGTGTGTATTGGGCGACAGCGCAGAAAAGTATTCTAGCAAACACTTATTGTCTGAAACATTTGTCTTAAGCCAGACATGTGTCTAAGTCTGAGTTAAAATGTCATCAAAGTTGAACTTTAACCAAAGTCAATGCATATATCCAATCCAATCAATTGAATATCAACATTTCGCCGAATTAATAATTTTATTTACAATATGTGCATATCTTCTGTATATCCTACCGATATTGGAATTCAAATACTCCACCAGTCGATTTCGCCTTTTATCGGGTATTTTCTCCAAAAACAAATAGTCACCTACACGAGTGATCCGAAGAATGAAAAGAAGTTCTTCCTTCAGTGTATCGAAGAATTTCAAGTAATAGATAATGAACATGTTACAAGGATGAGTGTTTTATTGTATTTTGTTACCCGAATTCATCATGACTATATCCTAATTTTGTGTAAAACCGATCCTAGTTTCAGTAACAACCGATTTGTACATGAATAGTCCTGATAGGGCAAAACAAATAGATGAAACTCCAACTTAAAACCGAAATTTGCAGAATAACTTTTGAAAGATAAATCATAACTAACAATCACTAACTCAGTGTCTCTGACACATACACCTACAAATAGAGACACTGGCTCTGTAGCGCGTAATACGTTATATACATAAGCTAAATTAGTTTCCAAATGTCAACTTCTAGGTGAGAGGTACAACAAATAGGTAGGACTTTAAATGGAGAAGATGAAATAAATCGTAAGATCCTTACCCCGCTGATATCTTTTGCACGGTGTATTATCGTACACCGGAAGTAGAGAGGTGTACATCGATATCTTTGTAGAGAGGAAGAGCAAACCAGACACAGAGTATTTAACCGCCGATTTTTCTATTGCTTATTAAGTTTTGTTCACAGTAAAGAATAGATGTGAAAAATGATACATTTTGTGAATGCGGGAAGTTGTTTTAGTGTAGTGCGGCATATAGAAATAATCCAAAACGTGATTTGCTCATCGACTCTATCGACAATTTTTATGCGATTGAGATGTTTTACATGCAAATTTGACAAAAAATAAAGACAAAATAAATAAATAAATAAAATTCACTGGTATGCATAACTTGACTTCTGCAGAAAAGAACCCATGCCATAGAAATGGTTTCAGGTTGTTTTCTAGAGCGCTATGTTGTTTTTTTCCTTTCGTAGCTTGTGTACCGTTTGTATCATAAATTACTGCTTCGGTGTACCGTTTGTAGTTTCGGCTGATGTACCGCTTGTAGATTTACATAAGTAATCAACATAACATTTCTGACACACAAAAGCAATTCTTTACGTAAAACATATTGTTTTGCATCACTTACAGTTTTGTTCGATATGAATGTACTATATACTTATCATGAGGTTCCCTCGAAATAGGCTTATTTGTTTCTGGCACTTTTGAAAAACCAACAGCACACTCATGACTCATTGATTGCCCGGTTTGCACTACGAAAGACTAGATTCGTATGGTTGCAAAATCTGTGCACGACATAATATACATGTAATACCAGAGAACATCAGCTAAAACAGCAAAAGTGCGATATATGTGCGTTCTCGGTCTTGGGGGAAACTCGCGTAGGCATCAATGATCTAGAGTTAACTGTGTTTAAATGCATGTTAAAGATTTTAACGTAATTAAGAACCCAATTGACCTGCCCAAGAAGGACATGGGAACAAGCAATGCCTTATACTTACATTTATCAATGCTTCTTTTCTACGTAACAGCAACTTCCATTCTATACATATGCTCTCTCTCGCATTCTTTCTGTCTCATTTGATGTGACATTTTATAGTCCTTTGTTATCCAAAGGTATTTTATTATTATCTTATTATTTTCTTTACTCTTCTGACCATTTCTGTTTGACCTATGAGTAAATGTTCCCCTTAAATGTATCGATTTGTATTTGACTAATAGAAACATTCCACTTTAACTCGAGTAACGTATCTGTGTTATGATTTTAAGGTACTCTCGACAACAAAAGCGAGCTTCAGTTACTGGAATATTTGCTGCGATGTTCATATAATATCTTACTATAATATTATTGTCATCATTTGAGTCAGGATCACCGTCTACTTTGGGTTTTTTTCATCATGGCTTGGAGGAGTGTAATCTGCAAACACGGACAGATTCTTGATCTACATTGATGGAATATGTTTCTTCTCTGTTCAGAACATGTTCTGATATTATTATGTAAGGAAAGTTTGGATGCCTCTACTCAATCTTTTCCTGATCACGATTTCTCTTACAGGGTGTGTTTTAAAAAAAACAGTTGATAATGTCTTTAAACGCATATCATCCTTGTCACAGTTCTTAAGATATACATAATGAATATATTGAGACCTGGAAATGAAGGATACGGATGAAACAGATGAGTTACGTTATTTCGTAAAAATACTACCAACGGTATACAAAATATCTACAAACTGTACACAAAGGAAAATCCACACCCATGTTTTACAGACTGAAATAACAAACTTGAATAGCATATTGATAGAATTCACACTGTGTTAGGTTAATGTGATGCTTAGTTAAGACATTCCTTGCGTGAGTGAATCAGAATGTAACATATGTTTTTAAATGATTAAAACATGTGAACATATGTCATTCAAAATACAAACACCAGACTGAGCAACGCGAAAATACAATGATATACGGTATATATAATAACCCACTAGCAATTTTGTTCTTTGTCTATACGCGGAAGGAAAACATTCAAGGCAAACTTTATTATGATAATTATCCGTCCTTGATGTTATTTCCAAATAAATCTGAAAATGTAGCTATTTTACTCCTCTCTACAAACACATCATCGATGTACACCCCTCTACACCCGATGTACGATGATACACAGTGTTTTGACCAGAGATAAATCCCCAACAAATAAAGACACTGCTGTTTCCTTAAAAGTACCTCCCTTTGAAGAGCACATACAATCTCCAAACTTTAATCTTAAAGCTCAATACAAATATGTTTTCAGATCATGACCTGTGTGACCTATTGACCTATATTTGGGGTTGCAGGGTCACACAATCTACAATTTAGAATCAACATTGGCCAAGGAATCTGTACATGGAATTTCAAGTCTCTAGGGTCAGTGGTTCTTGAGAAGAAGATGAAAATAGGTTTTCAGGTCATGATCTCTATGACCCATAGTTGTGGTCGAAGGGTCACAAAATTTACAATTTAGAATCGGAATTGGCCAAGTAGTCTGTACAAGAATTTTCAAGTCTCTTGGGTCAGTAGTTATTGAGAAGAGGTCGAAAGAGTGAAAAGTTTACGGAAATATGGACTGACGGATGGACGAATGGACGGACGCCGGACGCCATGCCATAAGCCAATCGGGCCTTTCAGGTCTGATGAACTAAACATTTATTACGATTTTCTTGCTGTATGACACCTGTGTGAGGCTTCATTTCCGAAGCAGTTTTGGACTAAACTAGTTTAAATACATATTATTATTTTAAACAATTAGAATACAGTTTTATAAGACAATATCACTACGTCAGTGTTCTGACACTGACAGAATCATCTAACCTAAACAATTGACAAACTTCATCCAAAAACCTTACCCGAAACGGGGACTGGCGTCGTCCTCCTTTGAAGTTAATACAGAAATAAATCAACGCAAGAATTGCGAGTTACCTCTCAGAGATAATTCAGAACAGGAATGACGACTTGCCTTTAAGAGAATTCAATACGATATTATAAGAATGGATCTTATCTTTAAGAGATAATGTAATACGGGAATAACGACTTCTAAGAGAACAATCGATACAGGAATGACGACTTGCCTGTAAGAGAATTCAATACGATATTATAAGAATGATTCTTATCTTTAAGAGATGATGTAATACGGGAATAACGACTTCTAAGAGAACAATCGATACAGGAAAGATGACTTATATATAATTACCTTTAAGAGAATTCAATGCGATATTATAAGAATGAATCTTATCTTTAACCCATTTCTGCATGACCTCTCAGATTTTCATTTAATTGTGAGAATTTATAGTTCATAACTTGCAATGAAGTGAATCAATGGTTATTTTTACCTCAAATAATTTCTTTCGTGTTATTTTGATGATAGAATTAGCGTCCCAGATATGGGACGTCATGCACAAGAGGGTACAGGTACATGAAAAACCAAATTGTTTGACAGATAATAAATTTTGGTTGGACAACATCTTGGGGACTTCCTCTTTCTGAAATGCAAACCATTTCTGAATTTCAGATTACAGGTGTACTACAGCAGAGCAATCAATCGATTTTTGCGTGAAAAACGTAGTATATATCGTATTCAAACTATAAAATTTCTGCAGAGAGCGGGAAAGGAATATTGACCACCACTTTTGTTTCTTCATGAGATACTGTTAGCACATGCAATGCTCTGATTTACTCATTTCCTCCTTAAAACCGTCCTCAACTTCAAAATAATCTGTGGCACCAGAAAAATTCGATATGTCAATATAGATATATGTCAGCAGAGGGTTAGTCAGTCACTTATAAATTTTAAACTTTTTTATTACCCTTCCACTCATCCTTTCCAATAAATATCAAGACAAGAAATTATATTTCGCCAAAAAAATAATTTCTGTGAATCACCAAAAAAACCTGTACCCTCTTGTGCATGTCGTCCCATATGTGGGACGCTAATTTGACAAAACTTTGAGCATGGAAAAAATATAGTTGACAGAAACAATAGTTAAATCTACAACTATTTAACTTGGTTGACATATAAATACAACATATTCCCTTTAAAAAACAGCTTACAGCAAATATTTATCTTATATATCAACAGAGAACCAGATCATTGAATTAGCGTCCCATTTATGGGACGTCATGCATGAATGGGTTAAGAGATGATGTAATACGGGAATAACGACTTCCACGAGAACAATCAATCCAGGAATGACGATTTACCTTTAAGAGATAAATCACTACAAGAAATGCCAGGACGATTCCAGTAAGATCAAACTAATGTATAATGAACCTGCTGTGTCGGTGAATCATGGAATGATCCGATGTTAATGATTCGATCCGAGCGTGTAGTCAATGAGAAACTGGTGTCACACAAAGATTCATTATATATACACCTGTAAATTAATTAATCAACGCCCTAATGTTAGGATAAATTTAATGATTTTATCACCCCAGACGTAACAAGTGCTTATATATTGATAATCCAGCTAAATAAAACTCCACCATAAGTAAAATTT